>OU342562.1:16332368-17598342 GCA_910589295.1 Noctua janthe
TATAGTTTGTTCGAATAAGTAACTGAATCGATTCCAATAATTTTTAACCCATGTTATATTTTGTCCCAAAAATATTTAAAAAAGGCTAGGTCAAGATAAAACAAACTCGCTTGATTAGATATCTTCTTTCTAAAAATCCGTCTGTCTGAATAACTTTTTTTTTTTTTTTTTTTATTTATTTATTTAATGAGACTATAGTACAGAGGTGTTGCTTAAGTCTAAACTCGCCAAACTTTTACGTTTGATGGCGAGAGGCGCTCTTTTACATAACAATGAACCACCTTACTTAAATAGCTATTTCTTATAAATTCTACTGTTATGGTTTAATCATATCATAGTACATTTTGATATAAGTGGGGAAACCCTGTTACTGCATTCGAGGCGGAGTTAGCGTAAGTAAACAGCCCAGTATGAAAAACAGAAAACACTAATACAAAACTGAGCTGAAATATGAAAAACAGAAAATTCAAATATTTTTTAATTTAAACACAAATAAATAAACATGTTAATTTGTACATAAAAATTATTTAGCCACGTGCTCCTCGAGTTTGCTTTCCAGTAAAATGTTTTTTAACTTTGTCTTTAGTGATCCTTTACTTACTGTTTCTTTTTCTCTTAATAAATCTATTTTGTTAAACACTTTAGGTACCAAATACTTAGATGTTCTCTTACCATAATAATTTGTTATCTGAGGTTGAACCAGTCTGTTCTCTCTAACCCTACGTGTGTTGTACTTGTTTTTAACATTAAATTGATATTCATCTTTGTAATAATATTCCAGACCTACCAAATAATCTATTTTTCTATCTATGGGTATAATTTTACAGATGGGAAATAACTTATCATACTCTTTGTTGCACTTATCTTTAACAGTCTTACTAACCAGAAACTTTATCAGTCTTATTTGTATGTCTTTGATCTCTCTTAAATATGAAATAAAGGTACGCCCGTACACAAGGAGTCCATAGCTTATTAGCGAATCGGCAAGTGCGAAATACACAATTCTTAACGTATGTTTGTTTAACACATTTTTTAAGTGGTAAAACTACAATGGTACTTTCAAATTGATATAAAAAGAAACCTGAATTCGAAAAAAGGGTCCATCCATTTAATTTGACTCTAATTAACCATTAAGAAAATAAATTCACGTAAATAGAAATCTGTCCCCAGAATTTCCACGAAGAGTAATGAATGGGGAGACCCCGAGGCAAGGTTCGGGCTATCTTTAATCATCCCTAATTTGTACCCTTTGCTAAAAGGCTTTCATTTGAAGTTCCCTGTAAAACGTGTTTTCGGCTGGTGTACTTCCTACGTTTAACGCCAGTTTAGCCTTTGTAGTTGTTGTCATGGATGACACTATAAAAGGTCTATCATTTACATACACGAAATATTTTAAGAGTAACTTCTATAAGTCGTAAAGTGGCCAAAGCAACGAAAAAAAAAATTATCTCAATGTTTTTTTTTTTTACAAAATTATTATAATTCTAAAATTTTTTGAGACTTTTGCATAAAACCTTTACTCCCATATTCTAACAATGACAGTAGGTAAATAAAACGTAGTAAACTACCGTAATGGATTCTTAAAAATAAGGAGCTAGTATTTATTTTGTGGGTCAAGTAATTTTAAATTCTTTATTTTTTATAAAACTCATACTCAGAAAAAAAAATCCCTTGAAATGGCTTTGTTATAGGGTGGAAGGGACACCGACGCGAAAACGACCACGTGTTTAGTACATCATTCTGAATTTTTCATCGGTTATTAAAACCATGCATCCGTCCCATTTATCTATCTGTGTTCTTATATAGGGTCTAACTATTCATACACGAAATATTTTCAGGGAATCATCTAACGGCTATAACAAAGCCATTTCAAGGAATTTTTTATTCTGAGTATATTTTTTTGATAAAAAATAAATTAATTAAAATTACTTAATCCACAAAATAAATACTGACTCCTTATTTTTGAACATCCATTACGGTAGTTCACTACGTTATATTTACCTATTGTCATTGTTAGAATATGGGAGTAAAGGTTTTATGCAAAAAGTCTCAAAACAATTTTAGAATAATAAAAATTTCGTAAAAAAAAACACTCAGATAATTTTTTTTTTCGTTGCTTTTGGCGACTTTACGACTTATAGAAGTTACTCTTAAAATATTTCGTGTATGAAAAGATATACCTTATATAGGGTGGAAGGAACACCGACGCGAAAACGATTACCACGTGTTCAGTACATCATTCTGAATTTTTGATCGGTTATTAAAACCATGCGTCCGTCCCAATTATCTATCTGTTTTCTTATATATTTTGGTTTTTGTTTTGCACTTTCGTTTATGCTATGTGTTGTAAAAGTAAGTACGTACCTCTTTCTCTCTGTCCGTTAGTGTACTAGTAACTCTGATACTATCCCCTGTCAGATTTACGTGAATTTTGTTTAAGTGCATAAAATGTGCTGGCTAGATTTTAGTAGCAATCGGAGTCGTAGGCCTTTCATGTAAATTTACGACTTGGTAGTCCCAGCAGCTAAGTAATTGGCCTTCTACGCCACGGGTTGTGTCGTGGAGTAAATTTACATTTTTGTATAGCTGATGTGTTTTCTAGATAACTAAGTTTAAGCCTCATCTGTACTGCCAAGAATTTCAGAAGACCGAGGTAAAGTAACATTCCTAAGCTAGGTACGCACTAACAGCCACCGTAGTCTTTCCATCTGGTTACTTGCTATAGACCGACCGCTTTAATGAGTCCTCGCGAGAGGTATCAATTTAAATGGAATATTCTGAAGGCTGATCACGTATTGGCTCAATCAGTATCGTAATTCCTACGTGGATTATGATTATTTTAAAGCAAATAACCTGTGTGATATTGCTAGGACTTTGTAGACGCTTAATGTGCCTTTGATGGCGAAAGGCGGAGGACTCATTAAAGCGGTCGGTCTATAGAATACACGGTGGCCACACTGGAATGTGAATAGCGAAGGCTCCAAGCACGAAGTGATGAAGATGCGAAAATTCAAGAACGCTCTAGGCACTAATCAAGGTGCGTATCAGTGTGTACATAGCCCAGCAGCGGTGATGTCGGGCAACTATGACAGGAAACATCTAGAATATGGAGAATTGACACTAGCTTGTTGAAAACGATAGTCACTTCTCTAAGCCCTCAGGGTCCAATCTTCTTCTTCTTCTTCTTTTGTATCAAGGCTACGTCCTGTTAAGTGCAGGTGACACTTTGAACACTCCAGCAAGTCAGCCATGGTCTGTCCAGTACAAAGTCGCTTTCATGTCTAACTTATACCACAAACCATAGAAAACTCTCTAATTAGATGGAACGTTGTCGCAACGAAGATGATACTAATTTTATTTGAATAGGTAATAAGTAATACTGCGACTAACTTAGGTACGAACTAATCAGGTTGCTCATTTATATTGTGAGAGATAATAATAATAATACCACATTTTGAATCATATTTTCCTGTTAACTGTTGCCCACGACCTTCGTCCGTGTGAAATTTTATAGCCTATAACCTTCCTCGATAAATGTGCTATCCAACACTAAAAGAATTTTTCAAATCGAACCAGTAGTTCCTGAGATTAGAGCGTTCAACCATACAAACAAACTCTTCAGCTTTATAATATTAGTATTGATAGATAAATTTAATAAGGTCAAGAAAACATAATATGTCAACCATAAAGATCCACCAGTTTCAATTCTTCTTTTTCAACCTTTGGCCACACAATGCTGAGTGTAGGTATCTTCCAAATCTCTCCACTTTTGTGTCAAGGCAATCTAGTTTCTTCAGGCCACGTGTGTATGTGGTAATCTTCGGCTGATCCCCCAAAACAAATGCCTCTAGGCCTTGCTCGCCGACGATGCCTGTCATCTGGAACCCAACGCGAAATGACTCTGGCCCATCCCTAAGCAAAATTATTACATGAGCCAACATACCTTGAATAACGAAGAACTCGTTTGAAAACATACCTTTATAACGAAGTTACAATTCAGTACATTCTTATCTTATGTGTTTTCACACAGAAATGTGAAGAATTGATATGTTTACATTGCCTACTCATCAGAATGAATACTTTTGTAAACAAAGTTTCTATCAAAATTCCTGGGGAAGTATCTTGCTGTTCAAATATTTGGTCTGGCTGCTTCAATATTGTATGTAAAAGAAAATTATGTTTGTACTCTTATGTTTTGCTGTTCTTTATTACATTTAATTTCTCAAATTGTTAAAAATATGCTTCACATCTGTACATAGCAAGTTCTGAAGATGTTAGTATAAAGGGTGTAAATAGACCCTTAACGAAGCCGTAAGGCACTTGTTCTCGTCGTCATTGCGATGATTTTATTATTTTGGACCATACCTGGGAACCTTCTTATTACGGTAATATTGGAGGTCGAAGTTCCAACTTTTTTACAAGTATTTTTTCCCGTTTACTATTCAATGCATCCAACGGCACAATGTTTTGAGGACATAACTTTGTGTTTTACCGTAAAACGTGATTTTTCACCCGAAAAAAAAAGTCGTTTCCCAGCAATTTTATTTCCGTATAGTTGGAAAAAAAAAATTGAGAAATGCATTTTTTTAAGATCCTGATAGGTAGAATAGAATTTAATACTTTTTTAAGTGTACGTTCCAGCTAAAGCGTTCAGCGCACAGACACGCGGCCGTCGAGTTCATTTTCTTCAGCGAACCTGAACTTATGGTCACTCCGACAGTGGATTGTGAACACGACGGACGTGTAATCGCGCACTGATAGCCTATCATGATCTCTTAAGCAGTATTGTTTTAATCTTAATTCAGCGTAGAAAGATGGAGCTAAACAGCTAGATGTCTTGTATACCTTCATCTCTGTCCCACACTGGAATAAAATTAAAACAATACCGCAGATCGCTTTGGTTGACCAAAGCGATCTGCGGTATTGCACGCCGACGCCGATGCCGACGCTGTCGACGCCGACTTTTGAGCGTCGGCCTAGTCGTGTTGTCTCCTACGTCCAAATCCATCGGTTATTTGTATCGCTTTGGTTGACCAAAGCGATCTGCGATATTGCACGCCGACACCGATGCCGACGCTGTCGACGCCGACTTTTGAGCGTCGGCCTAGTCATATTGTCTTCTACGTCCAAATCCATCGGTTATTTGTATCGCTTTGGTTGACCAAAGCGATCTGCGGTATTGTACGCCGACGCCGATGCCGACGCTGTCGACGCCGACTTTTGAGCGTCGGCCTAGTCATATTGTCTTCTACGTCCAAATCCATCGGTTATTTGTATCGCTTTGGTCAACCAAAGCGATCTGCGGTATTGTACGCCGACGCCGATGCCGACGCTGTCGACGCCGACTTTTGAGCGTCGGCCTAGTCATATTGTCTTCTACGTCCAAATCCATCGGTTATTTGTATCGCTTTGGTTGACCAAAGCGATCTGCGGTATTGTACGCCGACGCCGATGCCGACGCTGTCGACGCCGACTTTTGAGCGTCGGCCTAGTCATATTGTCTTCTACGTCCAAATCCATCGGTTATTTGTATCGCTTTGGTTGACCAAAGCGATCTGCGGTATTGTACGCCGACGCCGATGCCGACGCTGTCGACGCCGACTTTTAAGCGTCGGCCTAGTCATATTGTCTTCTACGTCCAAATCCATCGGTTATTTGTATCGCTTTGGTTAACCAAAGCGATCTGCGGTATTGTACGCCGACGCCGATGCCGACGCTGTCGACGCCGACTTTTGAGCGATGGCCTAGTCGTATTGTCTTCTACGTCCAAATCCATCGGTTATTTGTATCGAGTTTGGGACAGCGACATTGCTTGGGGCCTTGGGTCATCATTGCACAGCGACATGAGTAGACTATATCGCAACCACCGTCATTGATGCAGAAAGTACCTGAAAAGAGTATTAGTAAGTATTAAAGACCAAGACCAGAAGAAAAGAGTATTAGTAAGTATTAAAGACCAACCCGCACTGGGCCCGCTTGGTGGATTATAGCCCATTCCCTCTCATAGAGAGGAGGCCTGTGTCCCAGCAGTGGGAACATTATAGGCTGATTATGCTTATGCTTATGCTAAGTATTAAAGTGATTGCCAAATGAAAATGCTCTTTAGAATCTGTTGTGGATAAGAACATAAGACATCGCATCGCTTACATGTACTTGAAATAAACTTTACAGTAAAACCTACTCTTTAAATAAGTCTGGGAAAGTTCATATTTCAGTTTCGTTTTGAAGTCAAGCTTGATAGAAAAAAGTTTGAACCTGACAGCGGACATAGCACATTTTTCTAAGTATCTCAAATCTTTTTTCATTTCTTTATTACTAACTATGTTAACTTCACAATCATATAACATTATACAAAATAGTAAGCAATGACAACCACATCGTGGGACCATCTGCAGCCTATATAAGGTCTATCTTTTCATACACGAAATATTTTAAGAGTAACTTCTATAAGTCGTAAAGTCGTCATAGCAACGAAAAAAAAAATATCTTAGTGTTTTTTTTTTACGAAATTATTATAATTCTAAAATTTTTTGAGACTTTTTGCTTAAAACCTTTACTCCCATATTCTTACAATGACAGTAGGTAAATACGACGTAGTAAACTAGCGTAATGGATGTTTAAAAATAATGAGCCAGTATTGATTTTGTGGGTCAAGTAATTTTAAATTATACTCAGATAAAAAAAAAAATCCCTTGAAATGGCTTTGTTATAGCCGTTTGATGATTCCCTGAAAATATTTCGTGTATGAATAGTTAGACCCTATATATGTATTGTAACTGGTAATTAGTGACCGATACTTAAACACGTGATTGTACCCATGATAACAAACAACTTTCCCAAAGAAACTTTATTTTTTATTCTCGTTCACTTTTATCTCAATAAAACAACAGCCGTATGAAATTCGCTCGCGCGCGCACCTTTAACCTATCACCTATTAGCCGTGTGACGGCGTTCTGTCTCCCACTGTGCTCTGCCTACCCACTTTTGCACGGTACGATAGTAATGAGACAGAACGGCGTCACGTGGCTAACAGCTGATAGGTCATAGGAGCGCGCGCGAATTTCATACAACTGTTGTGTTATTGTGATAAAAATGAATGAGTATATAAAAAATGTTTCTTTGGAAAACTTGTTTGTTATCATGAGTAGGTATAATCACGTGTTTAAGTTTCAGTCACTAATTACCGGTCACCCTATTTAAAGGTTATTATTTACGACCACGATCTCTAACCAGTGTATCATTTGATTTCAAGTCCTCAGCTGCAACATTGATAACCAGTGTCATGCCGGTGAACCACAATATGGTAAACAAATACCAAAAATAAATAAACAACAGCGCGACTGTAAAGTATCTCATTATACAGTAAACTAACAATTTAGATAAAAATAAAAACTAGCTACTAGTTACAGAGCATGAAATCTGGTAAATACTTTAATTACGTAAAGAATTTGTCAGAATAAAAAAAACATAATTTTCCTTCCAATTATGTTAAACTAGCTTTTGCCCGCGGCTTGGCTCGCGTTAAATTTGCATTAGTCAGTCAATTCGTGGTAGTACTCTGCTTCTAACAATATAATTCAATCATGATTCGAAAGACACGTGGCGCCATCTACTATCATAGGTTACACCAAACCTAACACGTCTGTCAAAATGACAGCGATCTTTAAAGCAAAAACGTTACTTTGGATTGCTGCTGGTCACACTTAAAATAACTATGTAAGTATAGTATTGTGTTTGTACACAATTAGTTATACATATTTAGATATTACATAAAAAACGTGCAATTTTATTATAATGAAGTGTTTCTTGAAAATAAAACAATTTCATAACAACAATATTTTAATAAGTACTTGCTTCAAGTATTATTGTGAAACCGAGTGAAATGATTGTTATTGTGTGACTTATTCGTATTTTAATAAATCAAAATCAAAATCAAAGCATTTATTTCAAGTAGGCCAGTTACAGGCTCTTTTAAATTGTCGAAACAAAGACAACAATGAAAAGTAGCTACAATCCCAGTCACAAGGCACAAAACTGTGAAAGTACTGTAGTTGCCCGTTCCCTAACGTAGAATAGAAAAAAAAATCATTTATGTTATCGAAAAATGTAGTGAGGAAATATTATTATTATTAATCATTTATTTCAGACATAGTCAGTAAAAATCACATTAAACACATGTACATTAAAATAATCAATAAAAACTAAAATTACACACACAGATGGCTTTAAGACTAGAAGAAGATCAAAGAAACAATGGGTGGACTGTGTGAAGGATGATATGGCTAGAAAGGAAGTGACTGCTGAGATGATGGGTAAAAGAGAAGTATGGAAGCAGAAGACATGCTGCAACGAGCCCAAATAAATCGGGATAAGGGCTGGCGAATGAAGATTATGATGTTCATTTATTTTTTTCCTGTATTTTAACAAACCTGACCGTTTCCTGAGAGCAGCGGTGGCCCATTGGTGGAGACCCCGACTTACGAGCAGTAAGTCGAACCTAGCCAGGCGCATTTCTTTGTGTAAGTTATTTCATCACCACTGCTCTCAAAACGGTGAAGGAAAACATCGTGAGGAAACCGGCATGTCCTAGAACCAAAAATTCAAAAACATGTGACATCTACCAACCCGCACTGGGCCCGCGTGGTGGATTATAGCCCATTCCCTCTCATAAAGAGGAGGCCTGCGTCCCAGCAGTGGGAACATTCATAGGCTGATTATGCTATGCTATATTTTAACTATTGGTAAACTAACCTGAACCTAAAAAAACAATTTATATGCAGTTACATAATTGGACATGTATGACCAACCCCATGTTAAACATTTCTGCAACAAAAGATGTCCTAAACGGTAATTGTTTTTTTTTTGTAAGTTGATTTTTAGTTTCGTTGAGTTAGACTGGAAGCCGATCCCAACATAGTTGAAAAACACTAAACACAAAATGATAAAGTTGATAAAAAATAAACTATAACCGTGTCGATTACACTAAGTGACGTCGGTGTTAAGTAAGTATTTCTTAATGGATATGTTTATCTGATACATGTATCTATCTCTAAGACATGTATGTCTTCTTGTCTCGTACTAGAGAAGAAGGGTTCTATGTCCGGATTTTACTTCTTTTAATGAACTCTTTATCTAAGATAGATTTTATGTAGCACTTGCACTGCTTTGGGCCAATAGTTATGACTGCACATCGACATCCATCGGAATTATTGCAATAGGTGTCATCAATGCAGTATTCTGGAAAAATATTCAAAGATTATTTCATTGTTCGCTGGTCAGAAACGCAGTAGAGACCCTCTAATACTTGGTATTGCTAGTTAACAGACATTCAAGATTCTGACTACCCGCAATGTACCCGTATATCGTCATCATCAGCCAGGAGTTCACTGCTGGACATAGGCCTCTTCAACCGCACGCCACTTAGCTCGATTCTCGGCAACTCTCATCCAGTTGCCCACAGCCACCCGGCAGAGATCGTTGCTCCACCTAGCCTGAGGGCATCCCCCCTTACGCTTGCCGATTTCTCCACTTAAGAAGTCTGGATAGCGTTAAAAGCTTAATTCTCATAGTCTACAAAAGCAGGACATTTGAGCCGATTATGCTCTTCGGACTTTTGTATAATCTTAAAAAAAGATCTGAGAGTGGCAGAAGGGACCTTATCATGCTTTCCGATGTAAAGAGGGGTTTCGGTATGATATAGATGGTAACCCATTCACGGCATCAATGACGACCGTGGCAAATGCAGCTTTACCAAGTCAATGGACCCGTTCGATTGTTAGTAAGTTATGTGAGGCCTCATCTCAGTAGGAATCTCTCTATGTGTCTCCTCAGATCCTAGCTTTACATAGAAATAAAAAAAGAAGTTACGTGGTAGATTGTTATCATTTACTCTTTGGTCATAAGTAGCAACGTAAGTCACCAGCATAACAAAGGAACACATTAAAATTTTCAAACATTTCATGATTAGACACCTTCTACAAGTAACCTTATTGTTTGATGCCACTTGACAGTTTACAAATGTACGTATCTGATTGGTCCAAATTTAACAGTTTAGCTACAAAAACGACGCTTATTAATTCGAAATAAAGGAACTGTCAGAGCGAATTTCCCGATCACTTACATAATATTAGTCGTTATTGTTCAAGAAAATACGCAAACACCATGTCTCTATTAGGTACTGGTACAAACTGCATTAACAACGTAAGTACAAAATAAATTGATTATTACAAATCGGTGTTACAGTTGTTATTTTACAAAATCTATCCAAACTAACTAAGCTACAACGCAAATACGAGCAATACTCGAAGCCACGCGTTGCAAAATAGTAGAAACATACAAGCACTACCTGCGGGTTTGGAGATCGGTAAAGAAGAAGATCGGAAAAAGAAAAAGAAGAATTTATCTATTTATTTTATTTATACACTATCTGTGTGGCAAGTTTAATCCATTACGTCGGTGTTTCAGCTGTTTTAAAACCCAATGGCTTGGCACCCGACGATGGCAAAAACTGGACAGCATGTCTTTGTTTTTTTGGAAGATGGCATGCCCTTTAGTGTGGGATGCAACATGCGTCGATACTCTTGCGCCATCACGTCTTCCAAGCCGATCGTGCTGTGCTGGCACTGCCGTTGCGGCTGCAGAGAACCTCAAGCGCCGGAAATAAAGAAACCTTGGATGAAACTCTGGGGCCGTGGGGTCCGAGTGTTCATAGCCTATTTAAGGAAATTTTGAAACGCCTAGTTGACGCTTCCCGTGACCCAAGGGCTGGCTTTTACCTTGGCCAGAGGCTAAGAATTGCCATACAACGTGGCAACGCCGCCAGTCTCTTGGGCACATTAACAGCTTGAGGAGGAGTTTTTCGATGTCCTTTTATAGTTTGTTGTTAGTTTATTTAATTGTTTTTAATAATGTATACAGGGTGTAAGGGACAGCCCTCCTCAAATTAATAGGGTGAATTCCGTATATCATACTAAGATGACCGGTACAAGAAATTATTTCAGAAATGTTATGGGAATCCAATAAATTTGATTTGCTTTATTTCCTCATGCGCAATGTATCGTTACCGTGGTAAAACGCACGTAGCGAACGGCAAGTGCGACGACGACTTCGATGAACTCTGGAGCCAGACAGGAAGTTGATTGTGAAGACAGCTTATTTCAAGCGTCGTTCGTTAGAGTATTTCAACATCTATTGTTGGATTTTTTATTTAAGCCGTATTTTTTACATAAATATAGTGCTGCATACAGGTAATGTAATTTGAAATTAAAATAAAAGAAAAGTAACTGTAAAAAAAAAATATTCCGGAGAAAAATTCCTGTGGAATATGATTCAAAATAAGGAGCTGAATACACCCAGTCAGTTTGTGGAGCGCTGTCCCTTACACCCTGTATAATA
This sequence comes from Noctua janthe, assembly GCA_910589295.1. Taxonomy (NCBI): domain Eukaryota; kingdom Metazoa; phylum Arthropoda; class Insecta; order Lepidoptera; family Noctuidae; genus Noctua; species Noctua janthe. The sequence continues at coordinate 16,343,763 of OU342562.1, forward strand.
AATATATCTTTCTTGTTTCAGTAGTTGTGTTGTGCGTGAAAGAGTAACAAACATACATTCATCCTCACAAACTTTCGCATTTATAATATTAGCAGAACTATCAGGACCAATTAGAATTACTTAAATAAGAATTACTGGGAATTTTCTTTATAAAAGAAAATTTGTTTTTGTAAATAGAGCATAACTAATTTATTTTATAAATCATTTGCTATGGCCACAAATCAATTGGATAACAACTTATAATATAAACAGGTGTTACAATTAGGAAATAGTATAGAACAATTCCATACTTCTGCAGTGTCACAGTTTCTCATCATGAAGTTGTTGCAAGTCGCGCTGTTGTTCACGTTCGTGATGCTGCTGGCTCATGTCTCTGCATACAACAAGCCGTATCCAAAAAACAGTAAATACGAATATTTTCGTTATTGTCTTTCTATGCTTGTATACAGCGTGCATCAGAATTGCGTAGTCATATTTAAGGGTCAGATACCATCAAACTGATCAGTTGTGTCCATGGGACCTACATAATAATAGCGCAAAAATGATCAGCCAGTCCCGTACATCATTTTAATACCTACTCGACCCAATGTATGGGTCAGGTAATTTCCCTATGAAGATTGTAGCTCCACCTAGCCCGAAAACATCATACTTTACGTTTGACGATTCGCGATTCATTTATGGAAATGATAATGGTATCACATTGTCCCACTGAAATGTCTCTGTTCTACAATTTCTCAATTATATAGCACTTATAAATCGTGCGAAGTAATAATAATATTATGTCGCTTCTCATTGTGAAATCACATGAATTCTTCGGCTCGTTCTTGTCGGATGTCGGGCCCAACAATCTCTCAATATTAATTGAGATGTGAAAATAAATATTAATTTAATTAATTTAATTTTACATCCGATTAAATAATGTATCCAATATCCTACAAGTGGGATCGAACTGAAACGGTTTCTACATTGACTATGGAACATAAATATAATCGGTTCAGGTAGCAAGTTCTGTGGCCAACATAGGAACTGCAGAGGTGTACACTCACGATCAATGAAATTTAATTAGCAGAATTCAAAAGTGATTTTTTGCTACTACTGTAATGATTTACGTTTTACGTTTGCATGGACATAATATCACAAAGTGAAACCGTTATTTAACAAGAAAATCTTGAATTTTAAAAACTGTTCACATTTAATTGATTGTGACTGAACTTATTTAAAAAGTTCTTTTTTTTTTCGGATGGGATATCATCAAATGACCCCCCCCCCCCCCCCCCACTCTGTGCGGAGCGGAAGGGAGTGTCAGACTTGTACTGACTAAAACCCATCCATATTCCTTCTTTGCCCTTTGTGTTCCAGGGAAACGGTATCTCTTTCGAACAGTCCCGCAGCCCTGGCAGGCATCGGCCCATGCGGACCCCTACTTATTTGCTGACATCTCTTTGAGGCGCACGTGGAACACGAACGTGCCGTCGACACGGCCTGTCGTCATAAGACGGCTGGGCGGCGAGCTAGCCCATAACTCGCCGTCCACAGGCCCGCGCCTACGGTGGCCGGGAGCCACCACGAGACCCCCGACGCTTAGGGCGTCTCCCGCGGCGGCTGGGACGTGAGGTTCTTTCCCTCTCACGTTCCGCCACCTCCTTCACTAGCATGACTGCTTCGCAGAAGGAGGTGACGGCTTCCCATTCCCTCTCGCTTCGGACCATGGCTTGGACCAGGGCCGGACGCGAGAAATCGTCGCCGCCAGTCGCCGCTACAAGGACACGGCGGTGCTCCGCCCAAGCGGGGCAGACCTCCACGGTGTGCTCCACCGTGTCCTCCGGACGATCCTCGTAGTGGAAACACCCGGGCATTTCCTCCCGCCCGATTCGGTGCAGGAACCTCCCGAAACAACCGTGTCCGGTGAGGACCTGCGTCAGGCGATAGGAGAGGGAGCCGTGGCGCCTCTCTAGCCACTCCTCAAAGAGGGGGCTTATCGCCACTATGGTGGAGTGCCCTGCACGGGGTTGCGACAGTCGTTCTCTCCATGTCACCATGAGATTTAAATAGTACTTACCCCCGCATTTTGCCAGTTATTTTTCAGTCCCATTTAATAGGAGCCTGTTGCCCCCAACTGAACGAATCACGAATCCAGACTCTTTTCGTGGCTAGAGCTGAGAAATTTCTGATGTAAAAACTCACTGACCCTTTTCCCGTCCTGAGACTCGAACTCAGGACCTCGCGCTTAGCAGTAACTCGCGCGACCAATTTTAATTGATATTGTTAATCCATTAAATTACGGAGATACCTGCGAGACGCATCGTGACTGCCCACCTTTGAGCATATGTGTAATACCTGCACCACATCAGCCGAAGATTTGCCAAGTGATACTTCTAACAGAAGGCGGAGAAGACAAGATTTGGACCACTACAGGATGACAAATTTACTTTTTCATCATTATATTTATCTATATTCGAATTTGATAGCAAATAAATTGGTTACAGTAATTACAATATGTATAACTAGCTGTACACGCGACTTTATCCGCGTGGTTTCTTATATAAATTAGATATATCTCAGCCTGTTAAATACTAGACTAGATTAAACATTATATAACTTTGTTTATTCGATAGTATTTCAATTCAAACTAGCACTTTGCCCGCATAAATTGCTTTAGCTCGGCTAATATGCATGATATAAATATAATTTAAGCTCAGAGCATCCACGAACAATGTAGCTTTCAGCCAGTGAAAGAATTTTTAGAATTGGATCATTAGTTCCGGAGATTACTAACATACAAACTTACAAATTTACAAACTTACAAACAAATACCTTTTTATAATATTATTATTAGTATAAGTATAGACAGACCCGTGACAGGCACTTTTGAATGGTCAAAAATAAGCTACTTGCAGTCCAGCCACATGTAAGAACTGTGAATGGACTGTAATTGCCCACTCAAAAACATCGATGCCATGAAAAAGAATGGGCAAAAAAGTGCCTGGTCACTCTTTTCAAATCAAGGTAGATCTAACACAGCCCTGGATACAGTATTGTTTTTTCTATACGTGAACACAATGTCTCACTCGGCGAGGACCGATCGCCGACAGGGTGTCGTGAAGAAAGCGGCGCTGTGCGACAGTACGCGCACTCACAAGTCATCGCCCAAAATGCAACACAAAGACGCGCTGTTGGCCCTTCGTGTTTCTGTCACCAGCGGACAGGGGCGAGTCCCGTAATAACTGTGTTACGTGCCCGGTGACGGATCTTTGTGCGGCGCTGTTGTGGGCAGACGGTCACTTAGAGGGAAAACCGCCCATACCATGTTTAAAATACCAATTAACTTGGAGAATACGAAAAACCAAGTTTGCTACATTTCTAGAAATAGCGACAAAGCATAGGTTTATCGTGATGCTGCTTAGTAATGTGGCATGAGTGCACACTGGCAAACCGTAAAGCAGTCGAAGCGGTGGACAGAACTTTACGAAATATTAGAAAAGACGATCGTCGCCTGCGTGGTGTTACAATGCCACCACACAGGCGACCATCCATCCTGATATCAGAATGGCTGGTGATTTTGAAGTCCCTTTGTTTTGTTTCCAAGTTATGTAGCAATTAATTGATGTAGGTAGTAAAAAGTAGCAAATAAGTAGCAATTGTTGGTCACCAGCCTGACGCGAACCGATACATACAACCGTGCGTCAGAATAGTTATTCTGACGCACAAGGGTTTCACGATCATTATGAATAATCACGTCGATTGTTGTGACGAAAAGAAGTCACAAACAAACACAGTTTAGCAATTTTTTTAAGACAATTATTAGGATTTAAATTATTAAACAATGCAGGTCTTAGATGACCATGCGCTGTCATTCAAACATCACAAAGGCAGCATTCGAGGACAATTAGAAATTCTCCTGGATGGTGCGCGCGTTTACTAACTTCAATCTTACATACACAAGCAGCCAGAGCCGGAACAGTTGGACAAATATTTGTTCTCTACAGGAACGAACCCGCGACACAGCGCAGCAACCAATCGCTCTTTCACTGCGCCAACCTTGCCGTCTTTTCATCTAGTTTATAGGTAGCCATACAGTTTATAGGTAGCTCTAGCTATCTATTTTGCCTAAGCTGCTTGGCACCAATCAATGTGTCTCACAAAATTGTAAAACTGAAATACCTTTTACTTATTTATCAAAAACCATCCCTAATAGTAATAAGATTAAATTTCACAGTAGACACTTATACGCCAGTGTGAATGGAAAAAAACATCAACTTTTTTATTTAATTTTATGAGTAAAATCTAAAACATGAATACTATTATACTCTTAAACCTACATTTTCTTCAATAGTTATCGTTGTTAAAACGCTAATAAAATAATAACTCTTAATAATAGATGTATTAGTGCACAGGTGCAGCGCAAATTTAAAAATAATCTATCCATTACAATCACTATTCGACGAACTCAACTCGCTTACAAAATAATATTATTAAATTACCTACATGTTACCTACGTATATGTATGGTAAGGTTAGAATGCGGCGGCGCTTCCATACCATACGGTCTGCGCGTAAGAGAGACGAAATAACAATAACATATCGGACCCTCTCGCACGATTCGCAGCGTTCAACTTCTAATAGTTCAAAGTCCAAACAGTCGAGCTTGATGAGCGGCCGTGTGTATGTATATTCCGCTCCCCACGGTATATCTCGCAATTCCTTACACTCCCAACACTTATTTCTGCTCTGACTATAGTCGCGCTGTTATGTTCATATTTATAATCAACAGAATCCGAGTTTAGTTAGTTTCTAATTCCATGCTTTTTGCCATGAAATAAGTAGGTTTAAGTGTCGCTAAATACTGTGTCAATTTAAAATGAAATTTGTTCAGGTAAATGGAGCTAAACTAATTTAATTCATCGTTTGTTAGAGACACAGTCAATTTCATAACAAGTTATAATATAAATAGTTGTTATAGGATAGAAATAATCTAGAACACTTTTCTAGCTCAACAGTGTAGTTAGTGAGTCATCATTAAATTCTTGCAAGTTGCGCTGCTGTTTATTTTCATGATGCTGTTGGCTCACGTAGCTGCTTTCAGCAACAGATCAGGTAATTTTCTACTAGGTGGAGCGACAATCTTTACAGTATGAGAGCTGGTGTGGACTCAGACTACTAAAGACTGATGATGAATGAAAATACACCGCGATACGCGGCTTTTCGCAATGGTGTGACCTGACCCTTATTGTTTCTTCATAAGGTTTATTATACGTAAAAGAACTGTATTACTATTGAAGTTGTAAGCAGCCACATTAGCACTGTTAGCTTATCTTTATTCATCAGCGGTGGAACAAACACCTAAACAGCTTTTGCATTCTTAAAGTGGAATTACTGTGCATTATCCCTGTAAAAGTATTGCATCGTGTAAACAGAGCTTGACTATTTTTATTTATAACATCTCTCATATTGTGCAGTGTTACAGTTCGTTGTCATGAAGTTGTTGCACGTCGCGCTGGTGTTCACATTCGTGATGCTGGTGGCTCATGTAGCTGATTTCGAATACGATGAATCAATTTAAATTCAACGCGAAACACGACGTATCGTGGCGTACTTCCATTCATCATCAGCCTATTATAGCAGTCTACTGCTGAACATAGACCACCCCTAGTTGGACGCAGTGAATAAAGCCAGCAGACCTGATGGAATGACCTGCGCTCCAGAGTTGTCCTGTCTTGACGTGCTTGTTTCACCTCCCTCTAAAAACCGGAGTTGTGCCGGAGTCCTGGAAGCTTGCTAATGTGCAGCCAGTGCCCAAAAAGTGTGACCGTGCCGATCCTGTCAACTATAGACCAATCGCCATAACCGCCATACTATGCAAAGTGATGGAAAGGGTACGTAACAATAAGCTGCTAGCATACCTCGAAGATAATGAGCTCCTCAGTGACCACTAGTCTGGTTTCCGTCGTTGCCGTTCAACTGGGGATCTTCTTGTGTATGTTAGGCATTGTTCGGGCAAGGCCAATGAGAAACACGGCGAAGCCCTTGCTGTGTCGCTTGACATCTCAAAGACTTTTGAGAGGGTCTGGCACACTAGTCTGTTGGGTAAGCTTCCCGCATTCGGCATCTCTGCTGACTTTTGCAACTGGATTTCCGACTTCCTGAGTGACCGATCGATGACAGTGGTCATAGATGGCTGCTCATGGGATCATAAGACCATTGATGCCAGTGTTCCGGGTACGCAGATGGCAGCACAGTCGCATATAGATACCTGCGCAGTGCAAGAGCCAGCAGAGAGGAAACAGCTACTCTTAGAGAAGCCATGGTGGAGCGATTGAATTTGACCCTAAATCTCGTTTCCCAGTGGGGTGACGACAAATCTAAATCTAATAATAATCTGGTCAAATTCAATGCTCTGAAAACACAGGCGTGTCTTTTCGCTGCTAAAAGGAGCCAGTTCCAGTTATCTCCTACTTTCCGAGGTATATCTGTACCAGTTACCGACCGCCTACAGTTTTTGGGCATGGAGTTGACATCGGATCTCAACTTCGGCTTAACCATCGAGTCAAAAGCTCAGACCGCAGCTAAAAAGCTAGGCATCCTGAATAAGGTGAGGCGATACTTCACATCTGGACAGCTTTTAATTTTGTAGAAAGCACAGGTCAGTTCCTTTACGGATTATTGCAGTCACTTGTGGGATGGCTCAGCAAAATACCAGCTTGCTGCACTTGACTCGGTGGAACGCAGAGCTAAAAAGCTTACAGGTGACGAGACGTTGGTAGCTACGCTTCACAGCCTAGCTCATCGGCGTAATGTTGCCTGCCTGTCGGTCTTCTACAGACTGTACATCGGAGAGTGTCAGCTCCACGACCTGATCCCACCATCACCTTTTTACAGTGGACTAGCAGACGCACTGCGGCGTACTATCCACACTTGGTTGATATCCCGACGAGTCGTACGCAGCGCATCTCATCCACGTTTATAATGTGCACAGCCAAACTGTGGAACTCTCTGCATATGTGTTCCCTCCTACATTTAACCCGTCTGTCTTCAAAGCAAGAGTGAACAGGCATCTTCTGGGCACGCTCGCCCCATCATAGGCCTGACCTATTGCTTTCCAACAGGCGTGATCGAGGTCATGAGCAGGCCCATTTTGTAATTTAAAAAAAAAAAAAAAGTTTATCTCGATATTCAGCAACTTTCATCCAGCCAACTTATAAGACTGTCACCCTACCTAAACTGATGGCTTCTGACGCGCACAGGCCAGGCGGAGGGACAATACAGGGTGTAAGGTACATCCCTCCACAAACTGACAGGGTGCATTCAGCTCCTTGTTCTGAATCATATTTCAACGAAATTTTTCTCCGGAGAGTTTTGTTTTTTTTTTATTTTATTTTCAGATACTATTCCTTTATTTCAATGTAAAATTACATTCACTGTACGCAGCACTCCATTTATGTAAATAATACAGCTAAAATTAACAATCCAACAATGGATGTTGAAATACTCTAACGAACGACGCGTGGAATCAGCTGTTCACTTCCTGCCTATCTACAGAGTTTATTGAACTCGTCGTCGCGCTTGCCGTTCGGTACGTGCCTTTTGCCACGGTAACGATACATTGCGTATAAGGAAATAAAACAAATCAAATTTATTAGATTCCCATAACGTTCCTGAAACAATTTCTTGCACCGGTCACCTCAGTATGATATACTGAATTCACCCCATCAGTTTGAGGAGGGCTGTCCCTTACAACCTGTAGTATAATAAGCTGTGTACTCAACCAATTCACGATTCATTTTAATTATTTAACTGAAATGTTTTGTATTTCAAATTCTCAACTATATTTATTTATTTATTTAACACTTCAAGCACAGAAGTACAGAGGCGGACTTAATGCCATAGGCATTTTCTACCAGTCAACCTTTGGGTGATGCAGAGACAAGCAGTGGTAGCAGTGGTATATTATGTGCTCAAAGCGATGTGTCTCTTTACATTACACGGCTTGTCGTCGGATGTCGGAACCAACAATCCCTTCAACCAAACCTTATTTAATATGTCCCATTAAAACACGGATCCGGCATCCAACAAGTAGTATCAAGCTAAAACGGTTCATACTTTGAATACGGGACATTTCATCCGAACCCTATATCATCATCTGCCTAGCCTTTTCCCAACCATGTTGGGGTCGGCTTCCAGTCTAACCAGATGCAGCTAAATACCATTATTTTACATGGAGCGACTGCCTATCTGACCTCCACAACCCAGTTAGTACTGGGTAATACGATACCCCTTAGTAAGACTGGTTGTCAGACTTTTTGGGCCAGTGACTACCAATAACGACTGTCAAAGATCTACAGATCCATACCCTATATGCTAGTGACAGATGACTGCCCAATTCGTTTCATATGTAATTCAATTGGTAGGAATCCGCAATGCGTACCAGATATTTAAAGAGAAAGCGGTGAAGATAAATAAGATTTGGACCATAAACGTATGACAAAATAACTCATATTTATTCTTTCTCGCTGATATAAATTTGATAATAAATTCTAATTAATTATTATAATTTGATGCGTGTTTATCAATCAATACTGTTTTTTTTTAAAGAATTTCTATTTTCAAGCTGTTATGGTTGTGAGTGATAATTTCTGAAGCGACACCTTAGGCAAAATCTAGTTAAAAGAAAACTGGGTTTAGTTTATACGATTTTAATTATTTTTTAACTCTGGTCCTGTTCGAGAACATTGGTGTTAATATAATTAATGATTATAATTTTAATAGTACCAGGTTCCTTGTGCTATACTTCTTATCAGTATTTCTTCTGATAGGCAGTAGTGTCTCCCGTCTTCAAACATAAGAGCACAGTAGGGCGCTCTGTTAGGACAGTCGCTATTTTGATTGCAGGGTGTTCCTCCTGAGGAATAGATAAAAATACATAATTTTAGACTTCCGATGTCCATTTTCCCTTCATCATAATCATCATCATTTCAGCCGAAAGACTGCTGACATAGGCCTCTCCAAAATGTCGCCACATTGTCCCGTGTGTCTCGCTTCCAGCGGATCCCCGTAACTTTCACAAGGTCATCAGTCCATTTTCACTTAGCCACACTTAAATAAAACACCGTTGCTGAATTCCACACGCTGGGCTCAGCACCGAAAGTCAAAATTCCAACAGCCTGCTTTGCAGGGGTAGCAAAAACAGGCATAAAGGGCAACGCACAGTTATAAGCACTGTCAGAAACAACATCGCCTCAAGCGGTGCTGTTCGAGTTTCTGTCTGTCAAACTCCCTTCTGCAACACACACTTATAAGCAACGTAATGGCCTCGCCTCAGCCCTGGATCAGTTAACAAACAGCAGTTATCGAACTTGCAGCGAGCCATCGTTATAATCCAATACGATTGCATGTTTTCGTTGGGTTGACGCCTAATTGCCGGCGAGCCGATGAGTCGATATTATGTACTTACGCCATATCTGCCTATAAGGGCCGATTTACATTAGTTCGCGAGTAGCAACTACAAGTACAGTGGTGAGTGGGAGCATCTACAGAGGGACCGTTGCCTCGCTACTGTCCGATCGGTTTACACCACTGTCCCTTACCCACTACGACCACCTAGGCAGGCTATCTATGCAGTCGTCTCCTTCATGTTTCGGCCCATATGACGTGATGGCGGTGGGGCTATGACGTTATGACGTGATGGTGGGAGGTCCATACTGACTGTACTTATCCATTTCGCTAAACACTTGCCGAATGTCTCCATCAAAGTCGAGACTTACACCCGTATTCCAGAAGCCGACTTAAGTCCATTTTTGAACTTAAAACGACATTTGTTGTCATGGCAACAGGTGAAGAACGCCCACCACCGCATCAGCAACACCCACTCAATGATGTTCATAAGGTGAGGACAGACTAGCTAGAAGTTGCATTTGTAACAAGACATGAGCCACTTGACACTTTGTTAAAACTTGATTTTGATTTGCTTGTAACATTTCATCGAGCAAAAACACGAGCGCGGGCAAATCGTACAACATGAAATGAGGTGCGTGGACTGAGGGGTCGTGCTGGTCGTTTCTTCTCCTAATGCGGTCAGTGTTTTTTTTTAATATAACTCATCAAGATAAACTGCAGCACACGCGACTTGCAAGTTCAACATATCAACGAAGAGTAAATGCCACACAGTAAGGACAGTCACTAAAGAACACCACCGGCTTACTCCTTTTGCTTCGTTCATGTTCATACATCTGGTCACTGCCACCTGACCTGAAAAAGTTTGTCCTTCTGGGGTGTTCTCTTTCGGGTTTTGTTAGTCGCCTTTTACTCGGCCTCTCAACATGACCAAGCCATCCAAACATCTCATCATCATTATTTTCATCTGCTCATCATTTCAACCGCAACCTTGCATTATATCATTCCTCAATTTATCAACCAATGTTACAATACGTGGAAATGCTCATATGAGTACTCACCTTAATCTACCTCAAAAATATGCTGTCCATTTCAAACCCAAAAAAGTATGTTGCATGAAGGTTGCAAGCTGCTTTGTATGCTAAAAATGTTATATTAGAATACGTCACAATGCTAGAGTTATCATAAATTGATGTTCTACCGAATGCTCTTGGTTGACATCATTTGTCAAAGAACTTTTACTTGAAAATAAATATTTATTTTTTCGTGGTTCATTTATAAGATTTTCACTTAAAATAATGGCATCAAGAATTTTCTTTTTGGCTGGTGAAAAGTCGTGCGTACAGAAACTTGTCCGCAAGCACAAGCTCCATCAAAATACCACGTTGTCGGGCAGCCCATCAGCGAAAAAATGTGCTTGGGCTCGCTGGGTTAGGCGAGCCCAACCAGTTACATCTGCTGAAAATGGAGGAGTAAAAGTGGCTGGTGAAGGCAGCAGAAGAAGCATACCAAAAGGCAAAACTCGAACGTTTGAGTGCCGCCCAGCTACTTTGATTCAGCGAGGTTACAAGGGATAAGGCCGAAAAAATAAATGAAATTATTATTATACAAGCCAACTGGTTTTTATTTTATTTAAAAGTAGTATCACGTATAACAAATAACAAAATTATCTAAATTACACATTTATTGACAAGCAAAGGAAATTTTTAATTTTTATTCACGTAGGACTACGTTAGACTGGATCCAGTCTCTAGGTTAGTAAAACCCAACAACACTGCATGGCCTGGGAATCGAACCCATAACCTCACACCATGCAGTGGCGCTTATAACTAGTTGTCCAACGAGAGGTCAAAAATATAAATATGAACATCACACAATTATAAACATACTAGCTGTTGCCTATGACCTTCGTCCACGATTATTGAAAGCTGACAAGCTACATGGTTTGTTGAAGAAATAAAGCATCCGAAGTGGCTACGTCACTACCGTTATTATTCCATTTTTGCCAGGGATGATTGCCAAGGATGAATGACTGTGGTCGCGTGGCAATGTTTAATAAATTGTACCCTGCTGCCTTTAATCCGTCGCGGGTACATGGTGGTCTCTTCAACCCAGCGGTGATAAAAGAGCTCAGTAAGCTTCGAGCTTTTCTTCGCCAGTTCGCTCTATTAGAAGGTTCCGGTCGTCCAGAGTTGAGGGAAGAATTCAGTTGGACGATGAACCGAGTAGCCTTGAATTTCTTTGGATTCGTTCACCCAACATAATGGTGTGTTTCATATCGGCCTTTCTCTTCCTCCGTTTAACAGTAGCAAGCCGCCTGCTCATGTTTTAAGCGCGTTTTGGTCCCAGTTCTAACATAACGTAACTCATTTGATGGGGATGCCCTAGCTTACACCTATCCTTACCCGTATCATTTGAAAAAAAAACCTAAGATCAGCCGGCTAAACCCCTAACGCAACGGCGAATAAGAATTCGATTTGATTATTTTATTATTGCAATATAACAGAAACTGGCCACTACAGCGGCCGGCGAGCGCTACATCCAACTTGGTTGCATCAAATTTGTATTTTTTTCTTTCTCTTTCTATTTAAGATCTATACAACTGCGATAGTACCGCAAAAGCAATGGGATTACCCGTATTATTACAGGTAGTAGGATTGGTAGTAACACGGGTAAGTCACCCCCTACTATCGCTTTATTTGCAACTAATTTATGCCCGCGGTTTCGTGGAGGTCGGGAAATGCCAACGGGATCTTACTTCTGAGATAATAAGTTATCTATGTCCTATACCAGACTATAATCTATCTCTGTACCAAGTTTCATTCAGATCTGTTCAGCCGTTCTGGCGATTGAGTAACAAACATCTATCCATTCAAACTTTAGCACTTATAATAGTTATATAAGATTTATAAGTTTTTACTTTTAAAGTTGAATAGGTAATAAATAATAGTTAATGTAAGTATTTCATTTTATTTGAGCTATACAGACACACTTGCGTTTTTCTTACATGTACTTACTTATAACTTGTTCATTGTAATATTAATTACATTACATATGTGAAATATTGATAACCTGGTTTGAGATTGGACACCGGTGACGACAATCAAATGATTCATTAGGAATCTATATAGACATAATACTTTTACATAATATTTAATATCAATGTCGCGTATCACGAGCCAACGCGAAAATCGGGTTTTCACATATATTTACAGACACGACTACCTCAGAAATATTCCTCCTACTTACTAATTGGTAAATGCGCCCCGCACGCCCTGCGCAACACTGTGCGCCATGGCCTGTCTACGTGAGTTTCGAAGCCCTATTTGACTCTGTTGGGGGATAATTTTGAAAAACTGTGATACATAATTGTCTCATAATTTTAATTAAAGAGTGTGTACACCAATTTCTAAACTCAATCGATTCCGAGAATAAAAAGTTTCACAGAAAATTCAACACCCGATTTCACCCTTTTGGGGGTGGAATTTCAAAAAACCCTTTCTTAGCGGATACATACTTTTTATAAAGAATACACCCTCCAAATTTCATGTCTCTAGGTCCAGCGGTTTGGGCTATGCGTTGATATATCAGTCAGTCAGTCAGGACTTTGAATTTTTTAAGTATAGATAGATTATAAGAGCGACTTGGTGGTATCGTAGGTATAAACAAAACAACACGAGTATGGGCAAGCTCGCTCATAAGCACCATTCGCACCATTTTTAATGTCTGAGATTCAAAATGGTTCGTTAGTTTTCTCATGCTTTAGAAATATCACGTAGCTTGTATTATCTTTTATGTGTACGATACTCCATATTACGACTATTTGTCACGACTATAAATTATTATTTACGCGATCTTAATTACTAATTCAAACAATCCCACGATAATGAACATTTCCAAATATCTACCGATTTGAAAAAGAAACCGTGCTTAATATATATTTACCACGGATAATGCAAGTGCTCGCAATATTAATAATAGTTCATTAATAATCCCGACTACAGACTAGTTGGCTTCGAAATTAAAGGCGATGGAAAATAGTTTTTATCAACAAGGGTCGATGGCCGTCCACGGGCTGTAGGTCAAAATTTCCAGAACGAAAACGTTGGAACCAAAAACGAACAGTGTTTTCTTCTACAGTATCTTCCCTATTTTATTTAATATCAGCCCTCTATGTCCCTCTGCTGGGCAAAGACCTCTCGCATGGCTTTCCAATTTTTGTACGGTTTCCTTCTGAAATCGAAAGTGTTTTTGGAACTGTTTATTGTTGTAACATTCTAACGGGTTGTCGGCATCGGGTCACGATATATAATTGTATGGCGTATTGTATACATAATCGACATATTCATCAAAATTCATCTTGCTTTGGCTATAAAAAGAAAACAATTTTACACACGTCGATTCACTTGAATTTCAGTAGGTATATATATCAGCCATAACGTAAGTTTCACGGTTTCAAGGATCTTCTGGCGCGGGCAAACATCGGAACTAACGCAGCCATCTCTTTCTTTTCTCAATATTTTTTACAAAACAATTAACAAAAGGTTTATCAACAGCGCGGGTGTTTAGTCTCGAACATTTTATACCTGGCCTGTCTGCGGAAGGAACAGGTGTATAGTTTTGTAATAATTATAATTAAATTACCGAGTAAGTCCCGCCTTCTCCTCGAACCATTAGCAGCTACATGAGCAAGCAGCATCACGAACGTGAACAACAACGCGACCTGCAACAACTTCATGACGACACACAGTAACACTGCCGAGCTAGAAAATTTTTATCGATATTATTTTCTTGCGTATTTATAATATAAGTTACTAGCTTTAGACCGCGGGTCCTCACGGCATGGGATAAATTCTAACCTCCAATGATATACGCGTCGAAAATAATCACACGAGAACCACCTGGATAAAGGATTCAGTTCACTACACCGTAACATACCATGACCGTGTACGTATCAGGCAAAAAAATGTTCATTGTATTGAAAAAACAAAGATTATTTTAATAATACTTTTATGTCCACTACCTTTCCATCACCGACCAACACCGTCGCATGCCATGCACGTAGCGTTTCAGTACTGGCAAAATAAATTCGCCGCCAATTGTTGACGCTCCGTGCCTGGCAAGCGACGGGAACGGAACGTTCCAGTGGGCATAGTCTCATACTAAGTATTATTAAAATAATCTTTGTTTTTTCAATACAATGAACATTTTTTTGCCTGTTATTACGTTCCAATGGGCATAGTAGTCCGTGTCATGTTGCTTTCCGAGCTTGATACGTTCATAACACGGTCATGGTATGGTACGGTGCACTGGACATGCTCCTTGAAGCGTCCCACCAACCCAGATCCACCTATGTGCCAAAAATTGTATTCTGATCAACCGTGGTGGCGTGAAAAGCTAACAGACAGAGTTACTTTCGCGTTTATAATATTAGTACGGAATACGTGATGAAAAATAGATTGGATTGAATTGATCAGTGGCCATTGTAAATGCTTTAGTTATGCTTCTGATGAGATTATTTGGAATTATATAATATCGTGTCGATACAGTAAATCGATTGTAAAAACATAGTCAAATGAACTGTGTTTACAAAAGTCTTATATTATTTCAGTGTTGCAATTTTATCTCTCACCCTTTTTTTTTTTTTTTTTCCGGATGGGAAATCATCAAATGACCCCCCTCCCCCCCCCTACTCTGGGCGGAGCGGAGGGGAGTGTCAGACTTGTACTGACTAAAACCCATCCATGTTCCTTTTTTGCCCTTTGTGTTCCAGGGCCACGGTATCTCTTTCGAACAGTCCCGCAGCCCTGGCAGGCATCGGCCCATGCGGACCCCTACTTGATTGCTGACATCTCTTTGAGGCGCGCGTGGAACACGAACTCGCCGTCCACAGGCCAGCGTCTCCCGCGGCGGCTGGGACGTGAGGTTCTTTCCCTCTCACGTCCTGCCACCTCCTTCACTAGCATGACTGCTTCGCAGAAGGAGGAGGAGTACAACGTGTCATGGTCTTTCTCGAGAACTGGGTCGGGCACATACTTGTAGTACGGTACCTCAGATTCCACAAGTTTATATTTCAAGGCAAGTTGTTTGTGAATAATCCTGGCTACTTGGTTGTGCCTGTGCAAGTACTCGCCGTTAGCCAAACGAGAACAACCAGAAATAATATGTCTGATGGACCCGGACGGTGACATGCCCGACACACGTCAACCGTCCCGTCCTTCATAATATATTTCCGGTAGTTGTTCGTCAACATAACTTCGTCCATAATCGCACAGACAAAACCTTCAGTTTCCCCAAAGAGGTCGCCGAAACGTAACCAGGACACGGACGCTAGAAAATCTACATCGGGCCCATGAAGAGCCCGGTAGAAGCGTCCATGAAGCTCCTTGCCTTGCCATACTTCCTTGCGGTCATCGGTAGTAAGTACTACAGGTTTGCGCCAGTTCTCTTTAGCCATGGACATGGATGCATCCGGTTTGCGGTTAACAGTGTACGAACTCTCTTATCCAGGGCATCGAGTTCGGTCTGAGTCCATTTGAGTACGCCGAAAGAGTACATTAAAACCGGCATGACCCAACCGTTGAAGGCGCGCACCTTGTTCCCGCCTGAAAGGGCGTCCAAAGAAGCGATCCCTCAACGATTGTTTCATGTCAGTTACGTTAATGCCTAACGATTCCGACATACCCAAATACTTACAGCTTTCGGATGAGGAGAGGGATCTCAGGTGTATGGAATCCGAGAGCTGAATTCCCTCGGATTCCATAATCTCCCCTCGCTTTACATACATGACTGCACATTTGTCCACACCAAATTCCATCCTAATGGCGTTACTGAATTGAATCTGGAGTTCAAGCTTTTCAGCTTGCAGCTGCTCTCGGGGTTTTGAATCTGGATCTGTGCTGGACGGAGCGTAGACTTCATCAGTCGCGACTTTTCAAGCTTGATATTGATATTCAATGTGCCTCTTACTATGCAGTGATCGCTCCCGGTTTTCAACGGATTGATAATAGAGACAACATTGAACATTTGTTTCTTCGTTGACATGATGAAGTCAATCTCGTTTTTAGTTGCACCATCGGGGCTCTGGCAGGTCCACTTCCTGTGCTCACGCTTTCTGAAGAAGGAATTCATCATATAGAGGCCCTCCTTCTATATAAAACTAGCCACTTGGTGACCCCGGTGGTTCCGACGTCCAACCCCAAATTGCCCAATTTCGCGATGAAGTCCCCCATGACAACGATGCAGTGCTTTTAAGCAGCCTCTTTTCACTGGTCTGTTTTGGCATTCTATTAAGGAACAAAATAATATATGAATAAGAAACTTGATCATTAATATGCCACCCTTATAATAATAGGTCTTACTTACTGCCAAGTACATAACATGTATTTGTTTGCTAATCAAACTGTCTTGCAACGTAAAAACTAGCTATATAGGTACAAACAATACATACACAGTACATACTTAAAATCTGGTGGCTTGTTTTCAATTTTGGTGGCGTAAAAACGCCACCAGAATCACCAAAATTGAGCCACCAAAATTGGAACCAGGCATAAAAAACCTTTAAAAATAAGGGTTTTAATTTAAAATTAAATTAATGTCATTGATTTATGGGTCACCCAAATCATTAGCTATAGCATGTAGCTTACTATTATAACACTTTGAAATCAACAGTAAATCGATCCACCAAAAATTTTACAATTCTTGTCCCCCGTTCCACCCTTGGCAAGTACTTGCGTTTTTGGAGGGTAATCACAGCACTAATCAAACACCTGACACTAATCGCACTAATTGCAAAACTGACAGATTCTGAGCACTAATCGCAAAACTGACAGATTCTGATGCGAAATAAATAACGCGATTGATCACACACGCACGAAACTTCATGTAAGTAAGTTGAAAAAGTGCTACCAAAATTTTGATTGAATTTTGATTTTTGCTTGGAGAAACTTTGATCGAGTGTGCTGTGCTTTTAAATAAGATTTTATAATGTGGTTTAGTTGTTTTTTTTTTTCATTTTACCGATAAGAGTCAATCTATTTTATTAATTTGAATAAACGAACTAAATACATTATTAATTAAAAACTATTAAATATCCGAAAATAAATAAACTAACAACAAACTATATTTTGTTGTAAGTTTTTTGATGCCCTTTTGTAAAAGGGCATCAAAAAACTCCTCCTCAACACTGTCAGCTGGTAATGTGCTCAAGAGACCGGCGGCGTTGCCACGTTGTATGACAAAACTTATAAACCTCTGGCCAAAGTAAAAGCCCATAGGTCACGGGAAACGTCAACTAGGCGTTTCGAAAGAGTCGCGCTGTTCTTCACGTTCTTGATGCTGATGGCTCATGTAGCTGCCGAATACAACGGTAAGGACAGTTACCTAAAAAATAACTTAAAGTTAAGATCACACCTGAGCGACTAGATAGTTGGCAATCATTTTCAAAGTATTCCGTAATCCTACAACGACTTCCGAAGTAATTGACAAGTGCATTTTAAACATTAAAATCGATTTAATACTGTTTGACAGCTGACAGTTTAGGGTTATTGCTAGATCATGTGATGATTTATTTTAATGGGGTTTTTAAAGCTCATTGCCAACAAGCCCACAACTATCCGCATTGAGAGAGAAGAGTCAACACACTGCATCAAAGAAATTCATCCACATTTATGCAAAATGGTCATGAAAAACGATAAAACATGTACCACATGTGCCAGCAAAGCCACGGAGGCCATTTTCCGTAAACTGCTTGGTAAACTGGAACATTTTTTCGGTCCAAAAAGATCCCTCAGTGCCTAATAACCTGCCGTTTCAACCCTAGTGTTCTGCCAACAATAACTGTTGGAACAGCTAAACCGTCAAGTTTGAAGAAATCTAACACTTATATCATAGCAGTTTACGCAACAAACTACTTCGATATTAAGACCAAATCGTGTTGTAAATATGGTCCGATGCATGTATTTGACATGGTTAAAAGGTGTTTGTATTTGCGAGATAACCTGAAAAGCATTGTTTTGAAAACTATTTAAAGGCCTTCTTCGCACACTTGCTGGCTATGTATGTTACAAAGATGATGAGTCACACGTATGGGAACTGGCTGTTCAGAGAGTTTTAAAGGCAAGACATCAGAGTAAGGAGAGAAAAGTTCGTGAATTCCAACTTTCAGGCCGTAACGTTGATGGCAACTAGTTACTAAGATTTAATAGATAAGGAAAAAACTGGCCCAGTGCGAGTCGTACTCACACGCACACAGGGTTCTGTAGCGTATACCTAACAATATAATAAAAATATTTTGAAGGCTCATACATATGTTGTATAGTATTACATTCAACAGCAAAGCTAAATTTGTTTTTCATAGTATGTTAATGAAAAACAAAGTTACTGCTGCAGTTTGATGAAAAAGTTCCACATCTCAAAAACTAGACGTCAAATCTCATTCAAAGCAATTTTCGTTGAAAGCTTTTTTGTACGTTCTACAATCTTACATTTTTTCAGAATTTTCCTCCTCTTACTTTAGTAATTAGAGAGGGGGCACATTGGGCACACACATTTATTACTCTGGTAGAGTAAATCTTTCAAACGATTGACTCTGAGAAAAAATGGTTTCAGGAACCCCAATGTAATTTTAAAGGCCTATTTATAGACATACCGCACGTATCGGTTCGATGAAAAAAAAATTTTTAGTTTCTGTTCCATGTATGGAGAGAAATTCCCTTAATCTTTTTATTTTTTAATTTTTGTATTCAAATCGTAAAGCGGTTCACAGAATACATCTACCTACCAAGTTTCAACTGTGTAGTTCAAATCTATGAGACTAATCTGGTTTTGACATGGAAAGAAAAATTCCAGTGCGAGCAGGGTTTGAACCTGCGACCTTCCGATTCAGTACACCGGATGTCTTAACCAACTAGACCATCGCACCCCGCTCACAGATCTCGAAATTTTCGTTCCATTAATAACGTCTTTGGTGACGTCTTTGGTGACGTTAGCGCCATCTATTTAAGAAAGTATCGAACTAACTTAAACCAACACGTTGACATTGCAGCCAAATCAATGTTGTATAGAAGTCGCCATACCAAACTAATTTTTAATATTAACAGCTATGTTCCCTACGCAGGGTTTGCGTATAAAATATTAAACATTATGAGACTAATGTTCAAACTAATGTCGATCTAGTGTAAGATCTATTTCGCCGATCATGCGAGGTGGGATACATCTTCTATAATATAAAAACGAAGCCCTGAATTTGTTGCTAAGCGCAAATCTCGAGAGCAGCTGAACCGATTTCGCTATTTATTTTATTTTTCCTTGAAGTAAGAGGATGGAGAGAAAAATTTAAAAAATTGCCTGAAAAAAGAAACAAAAAATAAAGAATCGACTGTTAGGCGGTACGAAGTTCGCCGGGGTCAGCTAGTGATTCATTAATTATAACTGACCAAGCATAAAAAAATAATTTAAATATGGTTTCAATTACCTATAAATATCGATGGCAATAACTATATAGCTAATAGTTAATTACCGATTCAGTGAATCTATAGTTGCTACTATGAGGTTTTTACAAGTCGCGCTGTTGTTCACGTTCGTGGTACTGGCACTGTCCTGTAAGTATTTTTAATAACAGAGGCCCTAGCTCTTGTTTACTACGTATTGCAGCGTATCGTACACGCTGACATCGACATTAAGTTTAGTATAATTCCCTACTCATATATTATAATTATTTGTTTAGATTGCGTGAAAGACAGCGATTGTGCACCCTGGGAAAAATGCTACCCATTGTACGGAACCGCAGTTTACAAGGCCGTGTGTGTTGTATCTTTTGCATCGGAAACAATTGATGGCGAACTCATTTGGGATAAGGCATGACCAACTTCTCCAGAGACATTAGCACAAACGCACGATGTTCACGTAACGTTCATTCTGACGATTTTTAATTAAACATTATAACTGTTCTATGGCATTTTTGGTACAAGCGCAATTAGTGTCCACATACACCTTCATAGATATGAAAATAATCTTAAAATTACGAATATGTTTTAAGTAAAAGAGAATTATTAGTTTAAAATCATTCGAGTTTGTTACGTTTACTCCGTGTTCGTGTTAGGCCTACAGTAGTGTGTCTACTTAATTTAAATATGTTTTCCCTTCTATCTCCCAATGTATTCTCCAACCTGGGTTTGAATTTTATAAATAAACTAGCTGTGCCTGGCATGCGTTGCAATGCACCTTTTTTACCCTACCGATACGACACCGCACTTACCCTACTTCACCACCTACCTACCCCATAATCACCAGCGGTGTGAAATATGCTTTACGACCTATTCTCATACCTAACAAATATACATAAAAAATTTCATCAAAATCGTTGCGAAGGAGCGCGACAACAAATACCGTGACATGAGAATTTTAAATACAGGGTGGAATTTTTCAACGCCACCTGGAGGGAAAGTACTCTAAATACTGGAGGTAGAAAATTTTACTCAAAGGAAACATTCCTTTATTTTTAAAAAGAAATAAATCTGTCTGCAGTATTTAGAGTACTTTCTCTCCAGGTGGAGTTGAAAAATTCTACACTGTATATCACTGGCGAAGGTTGCTTACAACTCGATTCCTACCGGCTTCTCTTTGAAAAATGGCACAGTCAGTATTCTACAGACAAATAATATAATCACATTAAAGATATGTACTCCGGCTTACCTCTTACAAAAATTGACCCTTCGCTACTGCTGTATATAGATTATATCAAATGACATAATACCTGTTCCTTTTTATAGTCAGATTTTAAAAGTCTGTTTTCCCAGTCATGTCGTGTTTTGTCATGTAAAAAGTCGAGTGACTAAAACCGATTCTGTTTCTACTTCATCCCTTTAGTGAAATTATCTGATCGCCTTTGGACATTTGCATCGTCGAACACAAGCAATTCAATGAAGTCAATCTATCGCAGTTCACTGTTGGACGTAGGCCTCTCTGAAGCTGCACCACAACACCACGTCATCCGTCTTCTGCAGCCAGTCCTATCCAGTTACCTGTCCAAGGCCCATCGTCGGTCGGTGTGTTACCTTGTGTCGTCATGAAGTTGTTGCAAGTCGCGCTGTTGTTTACGTTCGTGATGCTGCTTGCTCATACAGCTGCTACTGGCCCAAGGAGAAGGCGGGACTTACTCGGTAATTTAATTATAATTATTACAAAACTATACACTGTGCAGTTAAAAAATGTTCGAGTCTAAGTCTCGATTTTGATGGAAACATTCGTCAAGTGTTTAGTGAAATCGATAAGGACAGTCAGTGAGGACCTCCCATTAACCCACCGCCATCACGTCATATGGGCCGAAACATGAAGGAGACGACTGCATAGCCTGCCTAGGTGGACGTAGTGGGTAAGGACAGTGGTGTAAACCGATCGGACAGTAGCGAGGCAACGGTCCCTCTGTAGATGCTCGCCACTCACCTCTAGACTTGTAGTCGCTACTCGCGAATGTCCGTGACTAATAGTGGAGGTGTGCGGTAGGGCCTTCAAAAATCTTGGTTTCTTCTTAAGACAGTGTAAGGATTTTACTGATATTGCTGCTGTTAAGGATTTTTATAATGCACTTGTGAGAAGTCACCTAGAAACAAGTGCATTCATTTGGAATCCACATGAAGCAAAATACAGCCTCATGTTGAAAAAAATGCTCAAGTTTACTCCTATGTCGCGAGCCGCACGGATTATTAATATTAAAAAATAGAGTCTGGGTCCGGAGTCTTTAAATAGACTCCGGACCCAGGTTGGTCGCAGCAAGGAAAACCTGCTCAGGTGGATTCATTAATGACTCTGCCCTGCAATGTAAATGTGGTGCTGTTCCACAAACGATGGGGCACTTAATATCGTCTCCTGCGTGTCCTGTTGTTTGTTCACTTCAGGAACTGATGGACGCTACCGAAAGCGCCAAACTAGTAGATCAGTTCTGGGCTGATTCAATTTAGATTGCCATCGACACGCTAAGAAGAAGGAGAAGATTAATATTATAACGGTATCGGAAGATATATTTGGGCAAAACCTGCTGACATTTGTTCAAAGGGCACAAATGTAATTGAAAGGGGTCTCAACTATGAGCTTGGTCAGGTCATGTTACGTATTAATGTTTTAACTATAGCTATTATATATATATATTTTTAATGTTATTTTACTGTTTATAATGTTTTATTATATGCATCGTACTGGACTTGGTCTGTAATGTGGCTATAATTTGGTGGTAAATAAATAAAATAAAAATAATGTAAATCGGCACTTATACACTTATAAGCACTGTACCGGACCATCATCGTCTCGGCTTATCGGCTTGCCGGCAACCAGGCGTCAACCCAACGTAAACATGCAATCGTATCGGATTATGACGATGGCTCGCTGCAAGTTCGGTGACTGCTGTTTGTTAACTGATCCTGGGCTGAGGCGAGGCCATTACGCTGCTTATAAGTGTGTGTTGCAGAAGGGAGTTTGATAGACAGAATCTCGAACAGCTCCGCTTGAGGCGATGCTGATTCTGGCAGTGCTTATAACTGTGCGTTGCTCTTTATGCCTGTTTTTGCAAACCCTACAAAGCAGGCTGTTAGAATTTTGACTTTCGGTGCTGAGCCCAGAGTGTGAAATTCAGCAACGGTGTTTTATTTAAGTGTGGCTAAGTGAAAATTGACTGATGACCTTGTCAAAGTTACGGGGATCCGCTGGAAGCGAGACGCACGGGACAATATGGCGACATTTTGGGGAGGCCTATGTCAGCAGTAGACGTCTTTCAGCTGAAATGACGATGATTATGATGAAGGGATAATGGGCATCGGAAGTCCAAAATTATGTATTTTTATCTATTTCTCAGGAGGAACACCCTGCAATCAAAATAGCGACTGTCCTAACAGAGCGCCCTATTGTGCTCTTATGTATAAAGATGGGAGACACTACTGCCTATCAGAAGAAGTACTGATAAGGAGGATAGCACAAGGGACCTGGTACTATTCATATTATAATCATTAATTATAGCAACACCAATGTTCTCGAACAGGACCAGAGTTAGAAAATAATAAAAATGGTATAAACTAAACCCAGTTTTCTTTTAACTAGTTTTTGCCTAAGGTGTCGCTTCAGAAATTATCCCATGGGATGGTAATTACGAGGATAAAAAGCCCTCACATCTGTAATCCCCGAAGGGTGAGGCAGAGGTGTACCTAATAGTACAACGGGCTTCAATATGTAGGCACCAAGCAACTCTTAAAAGGGATTTTCTTCTATGGTACTGATTGTAATTTCATGTTGTTGCTGACATAGTATCTTGGAACTCATATTATTATGAAATTGGTCTTATTAGAAAGTTGCAATCGTTACTACATGAGGGAATCGCATTTGAATTTAGGTAAGTGTATATGTCACAGTCAAAACTGTTAATCAGTCAAAACTACTTTTGGTCGGTGAAAAATATTTTAACAATAACTAAAATTTACTTAGAAACTTATTAGGTTTGTTAGGTTTTTTTTGTGACCCTTTGCAAAACATTATGTTGTAGTAAGTCTAGGACTAGGTAATTACAACGTTCTGAAGCAACATATTTTAAATGGAGTAAACGCATTTTAACATAATAAGGATTTTGACTGACACCAGTCAAAAGTGGTTTTGACCGATTAACGTTTTGACTATAACATGTACATGTTGACGCTCGTGACTGTACAGTTTTAAGTCCCACGTAACAGGGGGCGAGCTTATTGCCATCAACTGGGCATAAATCCAGTCTCCGTAGCTGCAACTGAGAACTTCTTGATTGTAATGTTTAATATCACTTTACCCGACCTGGGAATCGAACCCGGGAGAGGACCAATCAAGACCAACGAGGGAAAAGTGTACTATGATCTCAATCCAACCATGGTCCATACGTGTACCTTTCATCTAAATCGGCGCAGTCGTTTAGGCGTCAAAAAGGTAACGGAATATAGTAGTGAATTGATTACAATTGTTTTATGACATTAACGAACTCATAGATATTGTACAACTTTCAGATGACTTGTAATGAATTCTGACATTATTTTAAATGTAAAATTCATTTTTATTGATCTTATTGCTAAATAGAATACTAATTTATTGTTGCTCTATGGCATTCAATAAACCTTTCCATACCATATATTGTAGTGGAATGTACAGAAATCATACAATTATTAACACCATACTATGTAAAACTAAACCAACATACATATAAACACTATACGTATAAAATTATTTATTTTTCCAGTGTACATAATAATTTATATATTTCATCGATTTCTAAGTATTTATCTAATATTTTCTTAATTATATAGTATATAGGTAATTGAAGTTAAGTATTTTAAATAATTTAATTAATTTCGGCTTCAGGACACTTAACGAAGTGTTAAAATTGTATTTTATCCCACTTCTTCGGCACATTTCGCAATGTATATGTCGTTGGAATCCTCATTGATGTATGCGCATTCTTCAGGGGCAGTCACTGTCGGTTTTGCAGTCCTTCTTTAAATCTAAACAATTATTTACATGTTTATTTGATATTCAAGTACGGTCATCATAGAATACAAAGGATAAAAAACTTTTTAGCAAAAATAAAAGACTTCCAAAAAAACACTTAAAAAATTTAGAAGTCGGTGACTTAGTTTGTTTCATTGACTTTTTTTCCAGGTAGACACAAAATCTTGTCATGACTTAATTTTACTTTGTAACCAGAAGTTATTAAGCGGCCATCATGTCATTAACATAGGCCAAGAAGAAATAATACGTAAGGGAGCTAACTCGTAAACTACTACAGATAAAGTTAATCCCAAAAACATAACACGAACAAAAAGGTAAGACTCGCTAAGAAGTTCTTCTACCGTAAAAAGTTGGGAGATGTAATGTCTTTAATAAATTAAAATGACTCGTTCATCCTACGCCAACATTTAAGGCGAGGTTACCCCGAGCGCCGTATGCATCAATCGCTTACCCCAGCCCCCGCACGGAGAGGCGATACGTAACAAATTACGCGGCGCGAAAACGCGGGCGCTTAGCGCACTGGTCATGAGTTCACGAACTCTGACAGGTACTAAGTTGCGTTACAGGGTAGAGCGATGCAGTAAAACAACTTGAATTGATATGTATAAGTTCACTTTGTTTTATTTTTATAGAAAGTATTGGTTATAGATAGATTAGGAACCTACGTATTCTATGAACGTGAACCTAATTACTAACAATTAAAATAAGTAGATATAATTAAAAATAAGAAGGTATACTTATTTATTTTTGTAAATAACTTGAATTTAAAATCTGACTGACACTAAGATCATGAATACGGGTATGATTTAAAACAACACGCCACGCGCCATTCGGTTTTTAAAAAAATTATGCTTTACTTTTTTTTCGATTTTGTTGTCATGGGTTTCGTTTTCGTGGTTTTTGGGGTCGCTGATAACTAAAATTAGGCCAAAATGAAAATCCAAGATGGCGGCGACGAAAATTTTCGATTTTTTCTTCATGAGTGTCATTTTCGTGGTTTTTGGGGTCGCTGATAACGAAACTGAGGTCATTATGAAAATCCAAGCTGGCGCCGACGAAAATTTTCGGTATTTTCGTCATGGGTGTCATTTTCATGGTTTTCGTGGTCGCTGATAACGAAAATTTGGTCAAAATTAAAATTCAAGATGGCGCCAATGAAAATTTTAGCTTTGTCGTCATGGGTGTCATTTCGGGGTCGCTGATAACGAAAATGAGAACAAAATGAAAATCCATGATGCTGCCGACGAAAATTTTCTGTTTTTTCGTCGTGGGTGTCATTTTCATAGTTTTCGGGGTCGCTAATCACGAAAATTGGGTCAAAATTAAAATTCAAGATGGCGCCAATTAAAATTTTCAGCTTTGTCGTCATGGGTGTCATTTTCATGGTTTTCGGGGTCGCTAATAACGAAAATTAGGTCAAAATTAAAATTCAAGATGGCGCCAATTAAAATTTTCAGCTTTGTCGTCATGAGTGTCATTTTCATGCTTTACGGGGTCGCTGATAACGAAAATGAGGTCAAAATGAAAATTCGATAACACTAAAAATTATTTTTTTGTTTTTACATCATGGGTATCATTTTCATGGTTTTCGGGGTTACTGATAACGCAAAATAAGTTTAAAATAAACAGAAACAAAAAGAATTTTTTTTTCATCGACTCCGAAAACCATGAAAATGACACCCATGACGAAAAAATCCGAAAATTTTCGTCGGCGCCATCTTGGATTTTCATTTTGTCCTCATTTTCGTTATCAGCGACCCTATAAACAACGAAACCGACCCCCCTGACGAAAAAAACAGAAAATTTTCGTCGGCGCTGTGTTGGATTTTCATTTTGGCCTCATTTTTGTTATCAGCGACCCCGAAAAGCACAAAAATAACACCCATGACGACAAAACTGAAAATTTTTATTGGCGCTGCTTGAATTTTAATTTTGACCTAATTTTCGTCATCAGCGACCACGAAAACCATGAAAATGACAACCATGACGACCAAACTGAAAATTTTTGTTGGCATCACCTTGAATTTTAATTTTGACCTCATTTTCGTTATCAGTGACCCCGAAAACCATGAAAATGACACCCATGACGAAAAAACCGAAAATTTTGGTCGGCGCCATCTTGGATTTTAATTTTAACCTTATTTTCGTTATTAACGACCCCGAAAAGCACGAAAATGACACCCATGACGACAAAACCAAAAATTTTTGTCGGCGCCATCTTGGATTTTCATTTTGACCTCATTTTCGTTATTAACGACCCCGAAAACCATGAAAATGACACCCATGACGAAAAAACCAAAAATTTTTGTCGGCGCCATCTTGGATTTTCATTTTGATCTCATTTTCGTTATCAGTGACCTCGAAAACCATGAAAATGACACCCATGACGAAAAAACCAAAAAAAAGGAAAACATAAAATGCAGAGGAAGTAAAATAAAAAAAAATTAAAGTGATTTTATCTTAAATATGTAAATAAGTCAACTAAATAAAAAAAACTAGTAGGTACACACGGCGGCACATGAAGCTGTCATTTCCAGTATAAATTGCCCTCGTTTTGTATAGATTTCCTATACAATGAGAGATCCGCATAAACTGGTTTTGTACAGCTTGATCGGCCGTCGTGCGTACAAAATACGATATCGACCAAGACCATTACTCATTATATCTCGTTCTCCCCTACATACTTTCTTTTTCTGCCCATGTCGAACTCGATAATCTTCGGCTTACCGGGGGGAGCCCGGTAAGCCGAAGATAAGCCCGGTAAGCCGAGAAATTTATAAATAATATTGCGAAATCATAAATAGCGACTTTTGCAACGACACAATAAAGTTCAATTCAGGCCGCGCAGCGCTAATTACCTACAGTTATATTCTCCTAGAAGCTGTCTCTCTTTCTATTGCGTAACTCTTATCTTCTACCTTCTGACTACGTTCCCTATTAGGTACCTACTGTACTTTTGTGAACAAATGACATTTCAAATAAACCTAGGCTCGGTGTTTACTAAGTATTATTTTTTACAAACTATTTTTGGCTCAGCTCGTAACAGAACTTAGCGGGGGTGGGGTGGCGGGTTAGAAAAATTGACACACGTCCGACCTCCAACGCGTTCCGCTCGGGACTGAAGCACGCGATGCGAGTAAGAAATGATGAAAACAGCAAATTTTGGAAATGGTTGTTTAGATTTTTTTAAATATTTCAAATTATGATTGCCGTTTACTGTCACATTTTTTACGACCTTTATAATGGTTTAAGTTTTATTGTTAAAAACCTAATATAACTCAAATGATAAAATATTAAAAACCATCATTTAGACTTGTCTTTGCGATTTAATTGGATGCAACAAAGTGCAAGTAATCGTGTATCATCAGTTCGGTGCGCGCGCTCGTGTTAGTCGCACGCCTTATCCATCGGAACCCCCTCCCAGTTACTGCGCATCGTCACTAGTGATGGGAACACGCCTGATAAAAAGGTGTCGATATGGATCGTTTTCTGACGCGCTCCAATTCTGTTGGCAAACGCCCTCTCGAAGGCCCCATCAACCCCAATGAATGGAAAATTCCGAAAAGAGCTGCGCGTCTAACTGAACAACGCCCACCTGAGCCGATCAAGACTTCCAACAGTTTCGGCCCTCTCCCAGGGAACCAACCATCTGCCGCTGACTCCAGCACCAGACTTCGGGATGCTGTCACCAAAAAGGCCAGCCGCATTCCTCCCATCGTCTTGGAGATACAACCCACCTGGACACATGAGTACATCAGAACCACAATGACGTCATACTCAAAAAACTTTCACTTGCAGTACAGACGTAATAATCGAGTGGCTGTTATCTGCCATACGTCTGAAAGCCACCAAGCCATTAAAGAAGGTCTACGTGCTAAGGATATTGCTTTTCACACGTACTCGCGAAAAGATGAGAAGATGTTCAAAGCAGTAATTTTCGGTCTTCCTGACTATGTCGAGGATATCCTTCCAGACGAGATTGCCTCACTTGGGTTCGAGAAAGTGATCGTACGAAAAATGAAAGTTCCTGCTGAGAAGACTTCCTATTGCCCTCCTTTTTTAGTCCAGTTGCCACCTGGCGCTGATTTTGTCAAATTTCGACAGATTAGGCTCCTATGCAACACCGTGGTACAGATCCGAAAGTACCGAAGCAACAACCGTTACGGAACGCAGTGTTACAGATGCCAAGGATTCGGCCACTCGTCAACGAACTGCAACTTAGCACCACGCTGTGTAAAATGTACTGATCCCCACCCGACTGAAGAATGCTCTAAAAAGACCAGAGACCAACCAGCCAAATGCTGCAACTGTGGTGGAAATCACCCTGCAAACTTCCGACAGTGCAAAGAGCGCGAAAATTACCTGAAGATTCTGCGGGAACGCCAGGACCAACATAAAGCCGCCAGGACCATGAAGCCACCACTGAAGACGAACGTAGTTGATGGGCGACCCTGGAACTTCGTTGCTGCTGCCTATACCCAAAAACCTACTGTCCAAGAAAGTTCTCAAGATCAGGCGACAGCTGACATGCTATCCATATTAATGACGATAAAAACCATCAAAAGCCAATTTATAGGGTGTAACAATATGATGGAAAAAGTTATACTTATTTTAACCCATCTTGGTCAATATGTGTAAAACACAAAATGTACGTATTCTATACTGGAACGCTGACGGCATCCGATCTAAAATCACAGAATTGTTGGACCTGGTAAGTGAGCTATCTATTGATATTATAGCTATATCAGAGACCAGAATAGCCCCCCACATCAAATTGCAAACTCCTGGCTTCACCTGTTATAGGCGGGATAAGAAACGTGATGGATGCGGCCAGGGAGTTGCAATTTTAGTAAAATCAGATATAGCACATACCCCTCTAAATTTACCTCCAACCCAAAATTTGGAATGTGTCGGCATTCAACTGACCCTATCCAACCATAAAATGGTCTTTATCTCAGCCTACCAATCACCTAACTTATCATTGTTAACTACAGACTTGGACGTAATTCTTAATGTTCAGTCAAAAACACTGGTTATGGGTGATCTTAACACCAAACACCCCTACTGGTACTGCTCTCACTCTAACATCCATGGCGAGGTGCTTTTCGACCACATGATGAGCAACGAATACGAGATCCATGCGCCTTCTAATCCCACTTTAGTCCACTATCATAGCACACACGTACCTTCCACTCCAGATATTATTCTGGCTAACTCGATCTACCACCTTTCGGAGCCTCAGGTCATCACCAGCCTCTCCTCCAACCACCTACCCGTTTTCTTTACCGTAGATGGTAAAGTCAACAGACACCTCCACAACTTCTTTAATTACAGAAAGGCGGACTGGAAGGGCTACAGATCTTACTTAAATGAGTCCATAACTTTGAGTCAAACTACACTCAACTCACCTGAGGCTATTGACCTTGCCGTTGAACACTTGACCCAGTCAATAACAAATGCACGAGATAACGCCGTTCCTAAAATGTCCAGTGGTGGTGGTCATCAACTCCCACGACGGATCAGGTCACTAATAAAAGTTAAAAATCGTTTTCGCAGACTAGCTTTAGAAGAATCCAATCCCTTTTATCGTCGTCAATTATTCTCCCAGGTTAACAACATGCAGAAATGTATAAAGCATAAGATCCAAATCCAAAACGATAATGTCTGGAACAATAAACTATCTAAAATTACCAACCCAGCTACCGACTTATGGAAAATAGTTAAGTCGATTAACTATCAACCAAACTCAATTCCCCCGCTATCAACGTCAACCAATACCACCACTTCCTCAGCCCTTGAGCAATGCGAGACACTAGCCAATACCTTCCTAGACAATATGAACCTGACCAAAAATTGGGTCAGTGACCCTAGTATTGAAGAGGCAGTGAACGATTCAATGAGGTTGCTAGACCGTTTTCAAATGAATGACTACCCAACACTTGTTAGGCCAAACGAAATTCGCAAACTTGTAGCAAAGCTAAAATCAAATAAAGCGCCTGGTTTTGACGGCCTGGGAAATGTTTTACTGAAGAACCTCCCTCAGAAAGCTATTGTGTTTTTGACGAAGGTGTTTAATGGATGCCTACGCATTGCATACTTCCCGAGGTCCTTAAAACACGCTAAAATCATAGCCATTAAGAAACCTGGGAAAGATCAGTCCATTCCATCTAGCTATCGACCAATCAGCCTATTACCAAGCATAGGGAAACTACTAGAGTCTGTCATCCTATCCCGCCTCTCTAAAGCCACTGCACAAATCTTGATCCCTGAACAGTTTGGATTTCGAAGTTCACACTCGACCACGCAACAGCTAGCCAGAGTTGCTGAACACGTAGCTCATGGATTAAACCTCGGTCTTTCCACAGGCATGATCTTACTAGACATTGAAAAAGCCTTCGATTCTGTTTGGCACGATGGTCTTTTACACAAGTTATTAAAACTCGAAGTACCTATTTGTCTAGTAAAACTCATTCAAAGTTACTTGCGTGATCGATCTTTCTCTGTCTATATAGGTAAAGACCATTCTGCTCCCAAAACCATCCCAGCCGGTGTGCCTCAGGGTTCGCTCGTGGGTCCTTACCTGTTCATACTTTTTCTGAATGATATACCTAAACAGGCTCACACACACCTTGCTATCTATGCCGATGATACAGCTACATTCACGACAGACAAAGATGTCGACATAATTGCGGGGCGGCTACAATTTTCATTAGAATTACTTGGCCAATATTTTAAGACTTGGAAATTGAAAGTAAATTCAGAAAAAACCGAAGGAATACTATTTACCGGTAAGCGAACACTACCTACTAGACTCGTTAAAATTGATGACTTCCAAATTGCGTGGCGGGAATCGGTAAAATATTTAGGCATAATTTTAGATAAGACGCTTAACTGGAACAAAAACACTGAACTAACCATAACTAAAGGTGCGAAAGCCCTTGATTCACTAAAACCAATCTTAAATCGAAAATCCATTCTTAGCCCCAGAACTAAACTGCTTATTTATTCAACATTGGTCAGACCTTGTTTAACATACGCAGCACCTGTCTGGTCCAGTGTGGCTGAAACTAAGTATAATAAGCTTCAAACCATTCAAAATAAAGCCTTAAAATTATCCTACAATACACCATTTCGCACAAATCTTAAAACACTACATAAACGCATAAAGTTTCCTTTCCTAAAAGATTTTATACTAAAGATTTCACGTAAATTTTATTTGCACAAAAACCCATCACACCGAAACGTACTAATATCAGCAATTGGCAATAGTAGATTATCGACACTGCCTTACGCTCGAACGTACAATCGATATCGACTCCCCCATCACTACTTCCTTCGTGACGAATCATGACGATAACTCGCTTACTGGCCGACGCCGCCTGACCGGCTGTGTATTAGCAATCTTTGCACAAAACTACCCGCTACCTACCTTATATTATTATAACGTACCATTATAATAAAACGTACATTTTGTATTTAAGTTATTGTAAATATTATGTGGGTCATTACTAAGACCTGCACATACTTAGTTAATCGATGTTAATCAATATGTTAAGTCAACACCTAATAAGGTAATAATAATATGTTTTGATGTTTAAAAAGGCGATATATTTAGCCTATGTAACAAACCAAATCCTGACTGGCTAACAAATAGAATAAGCTCATTTGTAAGCAGACTGTATTTTAACATTATATAAATAAAGACCTTGAAAAAGAAGAAAAAGAAGAAATCGTGTATCGCTTTGCCGGAATATCTAGATCGAAGTGTGAAATATGTAATATGTTTTTTTCAGAATTTAAATCCGTGCTATATAGGAATAAAACACAATACAAAACGATGTTTATCTGGATAACCTCGCCTTAAGAATAATTTACTATTTTAAATAGTCCTGATTCCTAATTGAAAATAGTGCTCGAGGGTAGTAAAATAGGTTTTGTTGTGTGTAGATTCTATTGCCGTTTGCGATTGCCAAGTAATCTAATAAAATTAATTAAATTTAAATTTTTATAATTATTATTTATATTTATTTTATTTTAATTTATTAATTATTAATTTATTCTAATAAAATTATAAAACACATTACATCTCACAACTTTTCACGGTAGAAGAACTGCTTTGCGAGACTTGCATTTTTGTACATGTTACGATTATATTTTGATGGGATCTCATTTCTTTTTGTAGGTATTAGTCGTAGTTAGTATACGTGTATTAAAGGAAACATCGTCTGTGACTTACTACACCTACATATATCCACTAACTACCTACGTGTGTATCTGTTTAGGTACTGTAAGTGACGAAAATTTGTTTGAACTGCAAAGGTACACCCGCGCTTTGGTCGGAAATTATCCTACTGGAACGTACTGTATGTGTGACAAATTGAGTTGTTTTTTAAATATTATTATGGATAACATGCTGCGCCGACCCAAAGGAATTGGAATTAGGGCAAGAGAGTGAATGAATGAATGAATGAGGACAAGATGATGAGAAGTGGGTGAGTATGGGTACCTGTAGACAGTATGGGAATATGGATTAGTGTATATTTTAAACGTTGGAAATGAAAACACCTGGTATGTGCTATTCCGGTGGAAAAGTTAAGCTGTATATTCTACGTGTGCGAGAGAAACCTCTTAAAAATTGTGAATGTTCATGATACATTTCAAGGTTCAAGGAGGTCTAAGGGTTCTCGCAAGTTTGAATGAAAGTCCTTCATTTTTTATGCTACAAACTTGATATTTGGCAGGGAGGTAGTTTATAGTTAGAAGACGTTCGCTAAGAACGGATTTTACGGCAGGACCGGATTAAGGAGGTCTAAGGGTTCTCGCAAGTTTGAATGAAAGTCCTTCATTTTTTATGCTACAAACTTGATATTTGGCAGGGAGGTAGTTTATAGTTAGAAGACGTTCGCTAAGAACGGATTTTGCGGCAGGACCGGATTAAGGAGGTCTAAGGGTTCTCGCAAGTTTGAATGAAAGTCCTTCATTTTTTGTGCTACAAAGTTGATATTTGGCAGGGAGGTAGTTTATAGTTAGTAGACGTTCGCTAAGAACGGATTTTGCGACAGGGCCAGATTAAGGACGTCTAAGAGCTCTCGCAAGCTGGCGAAGGTCATTAATGTAAACCAAGAATAGTGTTAGGCCAATTATACTACCCTGTGGTACACCAAAATTGACTGTGCGCTCGTCACTGAGTCTGTCATTTATCCTTACTCGTTGTTTCCTACCAGTAAGATAGTCCTCCATCAGTTTCAGGGGGATTCCTCTGATACCGAGCCGCTCAAGCTTTCTTAGAAGGTGCGGAATAGAGACTGTGTCAAACACTTTTGCAAGGTCGAGGAATACCGTTAGGCATCTCTTTCTGTCATCCAAGCTGACCACAATAGAGTAACTAACTCGTGAACTGCATTATTGGTACATTTGCCAGCTCTAAAACCAAATTGTGAAGACGAAAGGAGATTATTTGCTTCCAAGAAGAGAGAGAGATTTCTAGGAGATCCAATTTAGAGATAAGTCTGGGAACAGAGACTGTGTCAAATGCTTTAGAAAGGTCTAGGAAGATCCCTAGACTCTACTGTCAAGATTCCTAGCAACCAATTCTCACACAGAATATATGCTCTGAAGGTGTACGCAGATGTGTAAAGTACAACCAAACAACAAATCTGGTTAGATTTGTTTGTTTTTGTTGACAATGTAAAATAAATACATATCAAATATTAATTGTATAAGATATTACAACTAAAAATGGAAAAATAAAAAATAAAACTTTTTTGCAAAAAATAAAACCGACTTCAAAAACACTAAAAAGTGAAAAATAACTTGTTGGTGGCAAAAAACTGAATCAAACAAAGAAAAATCACCGACATCTGAAACTAAAGTTTTTTTTTTATTTTGTTTTTTTAATGCCAAATAGTAGCATGTTGCAGAGCTTGATTGTTGAGACAGCATCAGAATTGGAAATAAAATCGGTGCAGTGAGAAGGAATTTAATTTGATTTATTATCGTTACTTATCTCGAGTCGAGACGGTGCTGATCCGATCATGATTACTTTAATTACCTGATGTGGAAAAATACTTACGGTGCCATGGCCTACGCGATGTGGAAAAATACTTGCTGTAAGCAGAGACATGAGCCAGCAGCATCACGAACGTGAACAACAGCGCGACTTGCAACAACTTCGTGACGACACAAGGTAACACAGCTAAAGAAAGATACTAGATTATTTATTACCTTTAACAGCTATTTATAGCAAACGTTATGTTATCCAAACAAATTGATTTATGTACCAGGATATGAATATAATCAATTACTATGCCAGTAATTAACTTTTTATGAAGAAACTTATTTTGATTGGTAATTTTTTTGTACCTATTTGCAACACACATTTTGTTGCATGATAATATTTTTTACTCATGGCTTTATTTGCTATGCAGAATTTTTTTAAAAGATACTAGACTTATATCAACTTAACTTATTTGGTCGGTAACGGGCCGACGACCAACCGATCGACGATAGACCTTGGACAGGTAGCTGGATCGGACTGGCTGCGGAAGACGGATGACGTGGTGTTGTGGTGCAGCTTCAGAGAGGCCTACGTCCAACAGTAAACTGCGATAGATTGACTTGATAGCTTTATTTGTGTTCGACGATGCAAATGTCCAAAGGCGATCAGATAATTTCACTAAAGGGATGAAGTAGAACAGAATCGGTTTCAGTCACTCGACGTTTTTACATGACTGGGAAAACAGACTTTTAAAATCTGACTATAAAAAAGAACAGGTATTATGTCATTTGATATAATCTACAAACAGTGTAGAATTTTTCAACTTCACCTGGAGAGAAAGTCACTAGTAGACTTCAGACAGATTTATTTCTTTTTAAAAATAAAGGAATGTTTCCTTTGAGTAAAATTTTCTACCTCCAGTATTTAGAGTACTTTCCCTCCAGGTGGCGTTGAAAAATTCCACCCTGTATTTAAAATTCTCATGTCACGGTATTTGTTGTCGCGCTCCTCCGCAACGATTTTGATGAAATTTTTTATGTATATTTGTTAGGTATGAGAATAGGTCGTAAAGCATATTTCACACCGCTGGTGATTATGGGGTAGGTAGGTAGGTGGTGAGGTAGGGTAAGTGCGGTGTCGTATCGGTAGGGTAAAAAAGGTGCATTGCAACGCAAGCCAGGCACAGCTAGTTTATTTATAAATTCAAACCCAGGTTGGAGAATACATTGGAAGACAGAAGGGAAAAGATATTTAAATTAAGTAGATACACTACTGTAGGCCTAACACGAACACGGAGTAAACGTAACAAACTCGATCGATTTTAAACTAATAATTCTCTTTTACTTAAAACATATTCGTAATTTTAAGATTATTTTCATATCTATGAAGGTGTATGTAGACACTAATTGCGCTTGTACCAAAAATGCCATAGAACAGTTATAATGTTTAATTAAAAATCGTCAAAATGAACGTTACGTGAACATCGTGCGTTTGTGCTAATGTCTCTGGAGAAGTTGGTCATGCCTTATCCCAAATGAGTTCGCCATCAATTGTTTCCGATGCAAAAGATACAACACACACGGCCTTGTAAACTGCGGTTCCGTACAATGGGTAGCATTTTTCCCAGGGTGCACAGTCGCTGTCTTTCACGCAATCTAAACAAATAAATATAATATATGAGTAGGGAATTATACTAAACTTAATGTCGATGTCAGCGTGTACGATACGCTGCAATACGTAGTAAACTAGAGCTAGGGCCTCCGTTATTAAAAATACTTACAGGACAGTGCCAGTACCACGAACGTGAACAACAGCGCGACTTGTAAGAACCTCATAGTAGCAACTATAGATTCACTGAATCGGTATTTAAGTATTAGCTATAATAGTTATTGCCATCGATATTTATTGGTAATTAAAACATAACCATATTTAAATTCATTTTTTATGCTTGGTCATTTATAACTGAATCATGAGTATCCCACCTCGCATGATCGGCGAGATAGATCTTACACTAGATCGACATTAGGGTATTCCGTAGCCGAATGGCAAAAAACGGAACCCTTATAGATTCGTCATGTCTGTCTTTCTATCTGACTGTCTGTCTGTCTATGTATGTCACAGCCACTTTATTCCGAAACCATTAGAACTACACAGTTGAAACTTGGTAGGTAGATGTATTCTGTGAACCGCTTTACGATTTTAATACAAAAATTAAAAAATTAAAAGATTAAGGGGGGCTCCCCATACAAGGAAAAGAAACACATTTTTTTTTTTTTTTTTTTTTTTCCTGTAACCATTGTTTCTCAAAGTCAATCGTTTGAAAGATATACTCTACCAAAGTTATAAAATGTGCCCAACCCTCTAATTACTAAAGTAAGAGGAGGAAAATTCTGAAAAAATGTAGGATTGTAGAACGTACAAAAAAGCTTTCAACGAAAATGGCTTTGAATGAGATTTGATGTCTAGTTTTGAGATGTGGGACTTTTTCATCAAACTGCAGCAGTAACTTTGTTTTTCATTAACATACTTTAAAAAACAAATTTAGTTTTGCTGTGGAATGTAATACTATACAACATATGTATGAGCCTTCAAAATATTTTTATTATATTGTTAGGTATAGGCTACAGAACCCTGTGTGCGTGTGAGTACGACTCGCACTGGGCCAGTTTTTTCCTTATCTATTAAATCTTAGTAACTAGTTGCCATCAACGTTACGGCCTGAAAGTTGGAATTCACGAACTTTTCTCTCCTTACACTGATGTCTTGCCTTTAAAACTCTCTGAACAGCCAGTTCCCATACGTGTGAATCATCATCTTTGTAACATACATAGCCAGCAAGTGTGCGAAGAAGGCCTTTAAATAGTTTTCAAAACAATGCTTTTCAGGTTATCTCGCAAATACAAACACCTTTTAACCATGTCAAATACATGCATCTGACCATATTTACCAAAGTAGTATTTATTTATCAAAGTAGTTTGTTCCGTAAACTGCTATGATATAAGTGTTAGATTTCTTCAAACTTGTCGGTTTAGCTGTTTCGACAGTTATTGTTGGCAGGATACAATGGTTAAAAAGGCGGGTTTTTAGGCACTGAGGGATCTATTTGGACCGAAAAATATGTTCCAGTTTACCAATCAGTTTACGGAAAATGGCCTCCATGGCTTTGCTGGCACATGCGGCATGTTTTATCGTTTTTCATGACTGAATTTCTTTGATGAAGGGTTGACTTTTCTCTTTCAATGCGGATAGTTGTGGGCTTGTTAGCAAAGAGCTTTAACTTAAAATGACCCCATTAAAATTAGACGATTATATCACTTATACAAATGCTTGGCTCAATGCCGGTCCTGCTCCACAAGGACAGGGGTGCATAAATGGACAGCATTAAATAGTATGTTGGAGCTGCTGAAGATTGTACAACTATCTTTGCATTGTATAAATTCAATCTCTTTAGTATTGTATAACCGCATAGACCACGAGAGTGAGTACTATGTACTAGAAAGCTGTCATTCGCTGGAAACCTACGTCTTTTCTCGACTTGAATGTGCCCTGGCGGTTAAAAGTATATCATGCTCACTCAAAAGTCTCGCTGATGGTGGCACGTGTGTCGAATCATTTAGTTCCCTTCAAAATGGTTGAGTTGAATGGTGCTGATATATGCGTCATGTTCGTGAACGGGCGCTGTCAGTTTTGACTGGTCATCTCTTGGTTACCACGACTTATTTGAATTCGTTATTTTATTTTTATATTATTTTTACTCTGGACGCTTTTAACGTACACATCTTGCTACATCGTTCTCACATAATGTACCATCTCAACATGAAAGATGTAACAAAGGTTTTGTAAAAGTATTCTGATTTAAAAGAGTGTTCATGGAGTTTCTTGCCCGTTCTTCTCCATAGCGATCTACTTTAGGAATGGGCAACTACAGTACTTTCACAGTTTTTATGCCTTGTGACTGGGACTGTAGCTACTTTTCTCGTTGTCTTTGTTGCGACAATTCAAAAGTGCCTGTAACTGGCCAACTTGAAAAAATGCTTTGATTTTGATTTTGATTGATTAGTAAATCATTTACTTCAATAATTAAGATGTGCAAGACAGAGCTAAAAGTGTCTTTTAACGCTGACGAACTGTTTTCGTTTATTATTACACTAGCTGTTGCCCACGTCTTCGTTCGCGTAGAATTTTTTTTGTTTATGCGTGTTCGTGTACCCGGGTTGGGTAAAGTGTTGTTTGGTTATTCCATCAGGAATTTCTCAGTAGCAGCTACGGAGACTGGACTTGTGCCCAATTGATGGCAATATGCCTGCCCCCTATTACATGGGACTTCAACATAACTGGTGAAATGTGGGTGAACGATTATTTACACACCTGTGCCTAACCCTTCGGAGATTACAGGCGGGATGTTATGTGTGAGAACTGAAGGCCTGATCAAAATGTGATAATGTGGGTGATGACTACAAAAGGCGTCTTTTTGGGCGCTGTAATTTTGGGAGGCAGAGTTCTGAAACAAAATTAAAAGGCGTTGAGGCGACGATATGGCTTAAAAACCGAAACATTATGGTGCTATACGACTTTTTTTTCAAAGTGAACAATCAAACGCCTTGTTGGGCGCTATTTCTTTATTTATTCTAATACCGTTTCGTACACAACATTAAAAAATTTGTTTAATGACCGTGTGAGAAGCATGAAGCGCCCAAATGAATACCTGCCACTTTTAAGGTTTTTCTTTGGAATTTGTTGACCGTCATTGTATAAGCCAATTTTAAGGGAAATTGCAACTTTTAAATTGAAATGACAAGTTATTTGGAATAACGGGTATGCGGGGAATTAAACCGCTCTCTTTTTTAGCCACTCCTGTTATAATGGTGGCTATTATAATATAGCCACCATTATAACAGGACCCAGCTATGTGATACGAAGCCTGGTTCCATTGCACAGTCTGGGAGTTAACCCCAGGGAGTTGAGAAATTCAAAGGGGTAGGCAGTACTATCATCATTAGCCATCACACAATTTGGATATCGACGCCGACGATCATATCTTTTTTTTTTGACACACTCGTTCTTTGGCGACAGAACTACCCCTCACACAATCACCCTTAATTTTTTTATTTTAACCTCCAAATTGGGAAAAACGTGCATAATGTAATGATGTGGATGTGCGTGCATCCTCTGTAGCCACTGGATGAGAAAATTATCCCATCTGCGCCCGATTCCAGACCACCCACTCCTATTTGCAGCAGCATATTCGCAAAGACACCTGCTTCGTGGTCGTTGTACTGTTGGATGCGCCCGTTCCAGGTAAGATGGATCTTTTCGATCCTAGACAACAGTGGCGACGCCTTGAGACATGCGTTTATTTCATCCGCCGGTATGCTCCTCTCAATAACTTGCAGTATCTGTCTGAAGTCGCCTGCGAGCAAAACGACAACGTCACCCATCAGCGCCTGGTTGCCGCGGATGTCCTGCAAGCTGCGCTTCAACGCCTCTTATGCACTTTGAACTTGCAATGCTGCAAAAGGACTCCCCGGCCACTGTTTTTGGTGATGTTGCATGTTGAGGTATCTTCACTTGCAAGATTCAGCGGCAATATGAAAACGGAATGTGCAGTCCGGCCACCGTTAAGCAAAGTTGCAGCAATGTCTGAGGGAGCCACAGCTACAGGTATGTGACCGCACAGTTGGCGCAGTGGCTGAGCGAATGGCTACTACGTTTAAACGTCTGTAAACGCACCCACGATACAGGAGAAATTCCAAGTGTGGGCCTGGACTGGGGCAAGGTTAAAAAAAATCTTTAAAGCTGTATATAGAGGTCCTTGCGGAGTTGGGCCAGCAGAAGATTCAAAACAAATTCAATGTGATGGCACAGTTTGCACAGTGGCTGAGCGATTGATTGCAGCGCTGCGTGTCGCGGGTTCGATTCCCACACGGTACAAATTGATAACGTCGTTGGTTTTATCTAATTTTAATTTTTGTTTATCTTTTAAAGTCTTTAGAGATTTTTTTTGGGCAGTGAAAATTGGTCAATTAATATTTGTTAATTTATGATTACCTAACCGTCTTTTGAATAGTTAAAAAAAAATATTTGAAAATCATAAAGCATTAGAATAAAAACAAAATATCTAGTTAGAAAAAGTGAAAACCGGCTGGGGATCGAACTCTCCGACCATGTTTGATGAAAAAAAATTAGAAAATATGGGTGTGAGAAGTCAGTCACTATAACTTTTTACAGACTATTTGTCCGACCGAACGCAAATTACTAAAATAGATAATTGGATCAGTGACGAACTACCTAATGAGTACGGCGTTCCTCAGGGCAGCATCCTCGGCCCATCGTTATTCTTAGTTTATATAAATGATGTATGTAACATTAAGCTACAAAACGGAAAGATAAAACCTTCGGAGATGATACTGCTTTGGTATTTGATGCTAATACGTGGGTAGAAGTTCAACATTATGCTCAACAAGGCTTTGAGACAGTGTATAAATGGTTGTATGCTAACTTACTTACCCTAAATGTCGATAAAACGAAATACATGACATTCCCTTAGACCACAGGATCAACCGAACTTCAACTTGAAAGCCCTCTCATGTAATTCAATCAATCATTGTTGTTGTCCTGTATTACTAAAAATGGAATCTATCATATATTTTGGCATAATTATGGACTACCGTCTCAGCTTCCAACAACACATTAATAAATAAATAATAAATAAATTTATTCAAAAATATAAAGAACAACTTTTACAGTTTTTCTTAAATCTATGTCAAGTTCACCCATGATTTGTGCCTGAACTAGGTAATCCTGTGTTTCAGGCGATTGGAGGTAACATTAATTGATAAAATAATCACATTTTCTTATTAA
Source organism: Noctua janthe (assembly GCA_910589295.1). Lineage (NCBI taxonomy): Eukaryota > Metazoa > Arthropoda > Insecta > Lepidoptera > Noctuidae > Noctua > Noctua janthe. Next base: position 16,385,520 of record OU342562.1, read on the forward strand.
TCTTATTGGTACTTATGTAGTATGTATTGTATACCTATGTAAAAAAGGTATATAAAATTATATTATCTTAACTTAGCTAACTAATAAAAAAAAAAAATAACAATAATACGAACAATATTTACTTTAGCACTAGTAATAACTTTTCTGTATCTTCATAGGACATAGTTTGAAGAGCCTCCTTAAGGGTTTTCTTGCAGTTACTGATATTTAAAGAGTAGATGTTTATTTTTTCATTTAGCCTGTTATATAGCATCGGTCCGAGGTACATATAAAACTTCGCTGTGAAAGCATGTTTTGTACTTTTTTGAGGGCAAACTATATCTTTCCGTCTTTTTAGTAAATTCAGTGCTGTATGGAAGTGCTTGAAACTTTGGTTAAAAGAATCCGCAAATTAATCTTCATATTTAAAAATCTACGACATATATCTAATACTTCAGTAATTACGACGATTATATCACTGATAAAAATGCTTGGCTCAATGCCGGTCCTGCTCCACAAGAACAGGAGCGCCTAAATTGATGGCATTAAATAGTATTGTTGGAGCTGCTGAAGATTGTATAACAATCTTTGCATTGTATAAATTCAATCTCTTTTGTATTATATAGCCGCCTAGCCCATATTGTGTGAGTACTATGTACTAGAAGGCTGTCATTCACTGGAAACCTGCGTCTTTTCTTGACTTGAATGTGCCCTGGCGGTTAGGAGTATGTCATGCTCACTCAAATGTCTTGCTGATGGTGGCACGTGTGTCGGATCATTTAGTTCCCTTCAAAATGGTTGAGTTGATGGTGCTGATACATGCGTCATGTTCGTGAACGGGCGCTGTCAGTTGTGACTGGTCATCTCTTATTTGCCACGGCTTATTTGAATTTTTTTTTTTTTTTAAATTGTTTTTACTATGGACACTTAACGTACACATCTTGCTGCATCGTTCTCACATAATGTACCATCTCAAAATTAATGATGTAACCAAGGTTTTGTTAAAGTATTCTGATTTAAAAGAGTGTCCATGGAGTTTCTTGCCCGTTCTTCTCCATAGAGATCCACGTTAGGGAATGGGCAACTACAGTACTTTCACAGTTTTTGTGCCTTGTGACTGGGACTGTAGCTATTTTTTTTACTGTTGTCTTTGTTTCGACAATTCAAAAGTGCCTGTAACTGGTCTACTTGAAATAAATGCTTTGATTTTGATTTTGATGAAATCAGTTTATTTCGCATTATGCCAGTCTTTGCTAGCCGTACTGTATCACCACCTGGGGCGATACTTCTAAATCGTATTTAATTAATTTAGATAGAGCTCTAAGAGCTATACTAAAAGTTAGTTGTTATTTCCCAATTCGCTTTCCAACCTTCGATCTCTACCAACACTGCAAAGTTCTAACGGTCCGGCAGTTGTTCATACTCATGACAGTATTAAAAAAACACTCTCAACTTCCCATAGATCACGATTTCTTTGCCCAAAATAGAAGATCAGCAATTGTTTGTCCAATCATCCGTTTTAACACTAGTTTTTCCCAAAAAATTTAAGATTGTGCATATACCAGTAACTGTTACTTCTGATGTTGAGATAAATATAGATTTATGATTTATGATTATGTTTATTATTTTTGGAAAAAACAATCACAAAATGTGGAGACTGGCTGCGATTCGAAATTGCAAATTGCTGTTTACAGGGAGTTCTGTGAATCGTCAGTACTCGCTTCGCGCTGATGACAAATTGGCTAAAATAGCCGTTTTATTCTAGTATGACAGTTGTCAGTTGTCAACCAGTTGCGGAATATGGACATAATGCAATATTGCTCATACTTCTAAGTTATTAGCACGATAATCTTTCTCTGTGCCAAATTTCATCTACATCCGTTCAGCTGTTCTGGCGTGATTGAGTAACAAACATCCATCCAAACTTTCGCATTTATAATAGTAGTAAGATACAAAATACAGATATGATAAAGATACCTAAATATTTTTCAAGTAACGAAAAACGTGTTTTTTTAACAATCCATACGCGTCAGAAAGCAAACATTACAATCAACCACCATCCGACAAAGACAACAAAGACGAATTTATTTTTGGGACCTAGCAATGCAGAGAAACAACCTGAACCTATTATAGTTGTGCAAAACTAAGAACAACGACACAACAAAATAGTTTCAAATTAATTTCAATAACTGCTATTATTTTTATTGGGAGCAACAGGTGAAATTCAAAATATCGAGTCTGACAGCACCTGTGGACAGCACACAACGACGTTGTCAGTTCACAACACCATCGAACGGCCAGATTCAAACATGAGCAAAGAGATTTTACCAATGATTGACTTTCAAAAAAAATTACAACCAATTACAAAAAGTATAATTTTACTGGGGAACGAACTTGCGACGTGATGCACGTAAAGCGGCCATGAAACTGTTTTTCTGTTTGTTTCACTGACATATATTTTGAAATAGACGTCTTTACACGTAACATGACTGAAACGGTAAACAATTGAGTAATACTGACATAATGCAATACTGCTCACCCCCTTAAGCAAGTAGCGTGAAAATATATAGCCTAACATTTGAAGAAGCTTGTAAGGGATATTTGTGCAAAATTTGAACAGGTTCTATGCAGTAGTTTTTGTGCCAAGTCGGAACATCGATTTGGATTTTTACGATTTTATTATATGTATAGATATAGATGTATAGATTACCCATAATATTCCTAATCAAACACAAAATTTCTTATTAAATCGTGGTCTACAGTGTAGCGTTAGCAAATATGTTCCAGAATCATCGTGCGCGACGAAAAAAACAACACTTCAGTTATATGTCCTTTGCACGTCCATTGTCCATTATAAGCTAGTAAATTGGTGCATTTATCTCATATCCTCTCACGGACTTATTGAAAATTATAAATATAGTAAAATATGTGCATAGGTTATTAGTAAATTAATTTCCGTTTTAGAGGAACTTTGTATGGTAGGCGATAAGTACAGAATTTAATTTAATTTACAAATAGCTATTTAATTTTAAGATTATTTTCATCTTTCTCAACACGTGGCTCAGGTGAGTGAAAGTCACGTTCTCACTGCGGTCTCTCTATAGATTCAAGCATTTCCTCCCATCTAGCACCAAACTCACGTTGGTCCAGTCACTTGTGCTCCCCATTATCGACTATGCTGATGTTTGTTATTCTGATCTTTCCCAAGAACTTCTAAATAAATTGGATCGTCTTCTCAACAATTGTATTCGCTTTGTTTTTGGCCTTCGTAAATACGATCACGTTTCTTCCTTCCGTTCTCAGCTTAAATGGTTGCCTATCCGACTCAGAAGATGCCTCAGATCTCTCTGCATGCTCTTCACGATTATGAACGATCAACGTGCTCCTGATTACCTAAAAACTTATTTCAAAGTGTTGGGCAGTTCTCACAGTCGTAACCTTCGAGCTTCCAAGAATCTACTTCTCCAAATTCCTTCACACCGCACTGGATTTATGTCAAATTCTTACGCTATCTCTACTATAAAACGCGCTACCTTTTGGCATTAAAAAAGCTGAAAGCAAATTCAGTTTTAAAAGAAAAGTGCGTAACCACTATTTAAGTCAGAATAAATAGCTCTCTCTCTCTATTAGAAGTCGAGTCATGGTAATTGTTATTAGGTTTCTCGTTTTTAATTTTGGTATTTGTTAAAATATGTATTAGTTTATTTTATTTGTATATTAGTATCATTATAAGTGCCTATATAAATTTTCGATAGCAAGAAGTTATTTTTATATATTTATTTTGTGCCCTATCACAATGTTTTCTTATTTAACCCAAAGGTTGACTGGTAGAGAATGCCTTGTGGCATTAAGTCCGCCTATGTATCACTATTGTACATGAAGTTTAAATAAATAAATAAATATATCTATGAAGGTAAAGGTGGACGTGCATGTCCCGAAAAATACTATGGAACAGTTGTATGTTTGATTAAAAATCGTCAGAAGACCTTAGCACAAACTCGCGATGTAAACGTAACATAACGTTTACATCGCGAGTTTGTGCTAAGGTCTCTAGAAATATAGATTAGTCGTCTGTCATGCTTCTGTCTATGTCGCCAACGTCGCCTTTCCTGTGGTTCCGACGATTAGCTCGCCTGGTCGACATCTCCTTTCTTCAGTAGAACAGGATAGCTGCAGAAGCCATACATTACCACGCAGATTTGTGGGGGTGGACAATCGCTGTCTCTCGTGCATCTGATATCATCTAAACAAATAATTACATGATATAATGATACTAGCTTATGCCCGCGGCTTCACCGGCGTGGACTTCGGGAATTGCCCACGGGATCTTACTTCTAGGATAATCAGTAATCTATATATCTATATATGTATAGTACATGCATAGATTTACATGTACTTGCTTATAACTTGCAAATATTCATCATCATCATCATTTCAGCCGAAAAATGTCCACTGCTGGACATAGGCCTCCCCAAAGTGTCGCCACATTGACCGGTCCCGTGCGTCTCGCATCCAGCGGATCCCTGCAACCTTTACCAGGTCATCGGTCCACCTAGTGGGAGGCCTTCCAACGCAACACAAATTAGCCTTCAAGATAATTATGACAACATAAACTGTATGCCAAAAAAGAACATGGCAAAGTATTATTATGGCAAAACAAGTTATACCAAAATAGTTATGCCCAAGTATATTAGGAAAAAGAATATTATGCGAAAAGAAGGGATCCCGTGTAAGTGAAGTGTATGAGGAGAGGTAGGATGATGGTGTGTGAGTTATGTGTCGGGTGATACAGTCTTGAACTAGTATTAAATGACTATTAAATATTACGAGGGTACGAGAAGTAACTGCTTTGTAGTGTTATAGTTTAATTTTTGCAACCAGTTTGAGACTTTAATCTTGCTATGCTTATTTGGTAGTGAATAAATTGAAAAACCTGGCTCCCAAACTAGGTTTGAACCTGTGACATGGGAGACAGTGTTTCTCCATTAAAAAAGTCATTACTTATGTCATAGCCTCCCAGGTAACCAAAAATGTAGTGAAAAAATTATCAAAAATCAATATCTTGAATAGTGTATTAGTACCAAATCACAACTATAATTGGATTGGGATTGGGTGGGTGTCTCTGTGTGGGTGTGTGCGTCTGTCTCTGTGTGTGTGTGTGTGTGCGTTGATGGAGTGTAAAGTTTCTTGCGGCTAAGTTAAGGGTCTTGTTGACATCGCGCGTTTGTGCTAGTATCTCTGGAAAATAATAAATAATTGAATCGTCGTCGTAATACCCTTTCCTTGGTAAAGGTACCTCACAGGTGGCCTTGAAAACTTTGGCTCTTCCTCATAGCGTGCATTTTAGCCCGGGTGGACAATCCCTGCTGATCACCGAAACGAAAGAGTACACGACGAAAAACAACCTCATGCGTTATTTAATTGTTTCACGGCCTGTGTGGCGGTGTTCTCTCGTGTAGTGTATTCCATTTTTAATAACCCTAAACTGTCAGCTGTCAAACTGTATTGAATCAACTTTAACGTTCAAAATGCACTTGTCAATTCTTTACGAAGTCGTTGTAGGATTACAAAATACTTTGAAAGTGATTGCCAACTATCTAGTCGCTCAGGTGTGATCTTAAAGTTAAGGTATTTTTATAGGTCAACTGTCCTTACCGTTGTCATCAGCAGCTACATGAACCATCAGCATCAAGAACGTGAACAACAGCGCGACTGCCAAAACTTTCATGTTGACTAACAGATTATCAGCACAGATAATGTTACTAATAGTAACACCGCTAAGCTAGTGAAATGTTTTATTTTATATCTTGCGTTCAACAGCATAAGTCATTACTTATCCAATGAAATACGGAATTGATTGTATTTCGTATAAAATTCTTTAATGATTTTAGTTGTTTAATTTGAAGCATAACTGTATAAAAATTATGATTTTATGCTTTGTTCTTTGAAATTCGTTTAACTGCAGCCAAATTACATTAACTTGAAATAATCGTATAAAATATTGAAATGTATGACAAATCAAATCAAATTAAGATAAAAGGTAATCACAGCATATTTTTAGGGTTCCGTACCTCAGTCGACAAAAACGGAACCCTTATAAATGTAGATGTATTTTTTTTCATCGGGTGGGAAATCATCAAATGATCTCCACTCTGGGCGGAGCGGAAGGGAGTGTCAGACTTGTACTGACTAAAACCCATCCATGTTCCTTATTTGCCCTTTGTGTTCCAGGGCCACGGTATCTCTTTCGAAAAGTCCCGCAGCCCTGACAGGCATGGGCCCATGCGGACCCCTACTCGGTTGCTGACATCTCTTTGAGGCGCGCGTGGAACACGAACACGCCGTCGACCGGCCTGTCGTCATAAGACGGCCGGACGGCGAGCTAGCCCATAACTCGCGTTCAACCAAATTATAATATTATTATAGTATAGATAGATAGATTAGTCATGCAACAACACAAAAATTATACAATATTGTTAAAAGTGACATGTGTGTAATAATCATTATAAAATATATTTTATCCATTTCACTACACTTAAAAAGTAGAGCGTGTAATACGGACATAAATCAATTTATTTGAATGATAAGGTATGCGTTAAAAATTTGGCAAATGGAGGATTTTTTTTTTATATTTCACTTGTTCAGCAGAGTTACTGTTAGTCATCTGTGCTGTCAGTCATTATGAAAGTTTGGGCTGTTGCGTTGATGTTCACGTTCGTGATGCTGGTGGCTCATGTAGCTGCTGACGACGACGGTAAGGACAGTTACTGTTGGTTGTGGTGAAAGGAAACACAAGCGTCCTGAGCTAACGTATAATATTAACTAACGGGGACGGGTCACGCGCCGCGTACCCTACTTACATACTGTTAGTATGTTACCCATACTTAAAAAAAAAACCTGATGAAAGTTGTGTTGGAAACAATTAGTTACTTTTATTTGTTTGTTCATAGTATTACAAAGTTATTCTGTGTGTTATTAATGAATATTAAATAAAATGGCCGTTTTTTCATGTCAATCTATAAGACAAAATCATTTATTTATGTATTATTATATTTAGTATAGCGTAAGCCATTTACACTAAATTAAGTAATACTTTTACTCAGTCTTCTCACAGAACCACAAACATTCTAACATTATCGTCTTCCATTCATCAGCAAAAACAACAATCCAGGGTTGGTCTCCACGAGCGCGTTGAGCATCGTAAGCATACGCGGAATAGGGGAGGTGGATCGAGCTACAGTGCGACAAAATGGGACATTAAAAAATTTATGCTTTCTAGAGCGATTGTAATTATTTGGAACAAAGAATTGACACAGCTCCGCATGTAAATCCGAGGCGTCGGTGTGATCATGTGTAATTTTATACGCTGTTATTATTTGGTCAACAGCACGCCTAACTTTAAGGGAATTAAATTTCAAACATCCTAAAATAAACTTTATTTATCATTTTATTTATTATTATTTGTTTTAGTTGTACGACGACGTCAATGTCTGACCAACGAAGACTGCCCACACGATGAATTCTATTATTACTGCGGCCGTGAAATGAAGTTTGGACCTTTGGTGTGCATACCGGTAATATACCGAAGAGAGGGCAACTTAGACAAGATTTGGACATAATAACAAAACCTGACCTCGCATTTCATTAAAACACTGTACTAGGCCAGGTCAGCTTAAGATTCAACTAGTACCTTTTTTCTGGTAGTACCTGAATTTGTTGTGTTTATAATAAAATTGGTGTTGCTTAATTCTTTTATTTTAACAAATTAGTCTTATGGTTGTGTTTGCGAAGTACCTACTTGCGGGCGTGACAAAATGCTGCTATCGTTATCGTTTCTCTAAACAAGATGATTACAACTTCACTCAGCGGCAAGGAATGTGGCCCAAACAAACCGATAAAAGGCGATTTTGGTATCGCGTATGGGAATTTCGAGAGGCAATTTGTTGTCAGGACATTTGTTTTGGTTGATTTAAGAGGGTAAGCACTAATAAAAAATCTTTTTTTTTTTAATGTATACGACATTTAACATATTTCGTCTTTACCAGAATATAGCAAAGTCAAGCCCCCGGACGTTCTCAGTTCACCAAAATTGTTTCTCCTCACTTCACTTAGACAGAGTATCTGAAGGTTGTAGCTAAGCATTACTAGTTCTGCTTGAGCTAGTCGCCTGTCATCGGTAAGCGAGCGTACGTTCCTATAAGCTATTCGTGTCCGTTTTTTCATGCCAAAAGTCGTCGGTAAAAAATCGGTCCGGTCTCTATCTGCTTCAGTTTCATGAATCAATTATTGTAGGGCAAGAGGGTGCCACCGTGCCTTAATCCGTAAGGACTACGCCACACTTGACGGAAATTCCGTCGCGCATCTTCCGCGTCGGAACGCCAATACATGTAATTGCAAATAAATGACTAATAACGGGCAAACTACGCGGATGATCGGTTGTTCCGTCGCGGATTGCTCGCCCTCTGAGTCTGTTCCGGATTTACCGCAACGGAAGTTCGGTGTCGGAATTTCCGTCAAGTGTGGCGTAGGCCTTAGCGGGGCTGCCGCTTTAGAGCCTTCGGATGTGCTTGGTTTTGTTTCGGGTATCCTCCCTAGAGAGGATTTTGTTTTAAGGCGAAAATATTCGCCATTCGCCCTTCGCCTTGCATCCGTTGGCTCAAACATACCTTACCGCATCGATTCCCATCAAACATACGCTAGCTCCCCACAGAGTACTTGCATGCTCCCCTGTCAGACAGCTTTGTCCACGACATCATTTACTCCTTTTTCTTTCATATCATTCCTCACACAATCCATTTACTCTATCCATTCTTGTCACTCCATAAATCTATCTCAATATTCCCATATCTGCTACGTGCAATCGTTTTACATCCATCTTTTTAACAGCCCAGCATTCTGGTCAATACAGTACGACAGGTTTAATCACGGAATTATGTGTTTGAGCCGTTTGGGGTTGAAACGCTGGGGCCATTGTGTCCGAGTGCCCACCTAGTATTTCGGGACATCGCCAAGCGGTTCGTTGACTCTTCTCTTGACCAGAGAGTTGGTCTATTTCTTGGCCAAACAATTAGTATTCCTATCCTTGTTAACAGATGAAGGATAGGAATTTAAAAAAAAAAACATTTTATTTATTGTTTAACCAACACCTTCATTTAGTCTTTAGAATGTCATCAACCAGAAAATATTTAAAAAAAAAAAACGATTTGGTAAGTTTTTTGTATCTGTCTTACATTAACCGACTTTAAGAAAAGCGGCGGAGGCGTGTCATCTACGGGAGTGTTCCTATGCAATAACAATGCTTGAGGCCGTCAGTGCCTAATCCGCAGAAGCAGTCATCACCGAAGTATCGGCAGTCCGAGTGGGTAGAGCAGAGGTTGTAGTTTTGCGGTGCTGTAAAACACAGAAGTTATTTTGAAAAACCTGCAAAATAAGCAATATACGAGCAATCAAATAACTAAGAATTGAGTGCCGTTGGGTTTTTAACTTTCAGTGCTGAGTGGAAGGTTAACCAGTTTTACCAAGGGGTATCGTATTATCCAGTACTAACTGGGTTGTGAAGATCAGATAAGCAGTCGCTCTATGTAAAATACTGGTATTCAGCTGCATCCGGTTAGACTGGAAGCCGACCCTAACATAGTTGGGAAAAGGCTAGGCAGATGATGAGTGCTGAGTGGATGGTTAAAATTTCAACAGCTTTCTCAATGTCCCTAACTACATGTCCCACTATTGATATAGACGTTTGTGCCCGTTATCCGCTAAAAAAACATCAAGGACTCAATTAGCAGACAAATTTAAAAAATTATTACAAATATGCAAGTTTGTGAGGATGGATGGATGTTCATTACTTATTCACGCAAAACTACTGAACGGGCTTGGATGAAATTTGGCACACGGATAGTTCCTATCCTGGAGTAACACATAGAATATTTTTATCCCGACAGTACGACCACGTGGGACAATTACCGAACTCCACGCGGGCGCAGCCACAGGCATAGGCTAGTATTGTATTTTTGGAGTAACCTTTGGTGACAAAGTAGTTTTTGATGTTTCAGAAGTAATTTCGTATTAGACGGTGAACACAAAATTTTAGCCACCAGGTTACCGTCTCGCTACATAATTACTCACTAGAAGTATTGGCATTGAGTTGAAGCTGCTTGTAATGATTAGCGATACGGGATGCAATTCTATGTAACGTTTTCTTGAAAATTTAGCTCTTTCCAATTTCTAAGATTCATTAATTATCTCAATGATAAGTCAGTAGATTACAACAAGCCCCAAAGTTTCGCTAGTCATTTCATTTGAAGTGAGGCTATTGCCATCAACCGAGTATAATCTGTCTGCTTCTGACAATTTCATATAACATAACATCACGCCATGTATGATGGGAAAATTTCAAAAAGTGTACCCAAGGTTCCATTCCAGGATACATAACATCACGCCTGTAATCCCCGAAGGGTTAGGCAGAATTGTATCTAATAGTACACCCACATTTCGCCAGTAATGTATAAGTCCCATGTAATAGGGGGCGAGCCAATTGCCATCAACCTAGCGCAAATTCAGACTCAACCGCTACTGAGAAATTTCTGATGGAAAAAACCAATTACACTTTGCCCGACCCGGGAATCGAATCCAGGACCTCATGCTCAACAGTCGTGCTTGCGATCACTAGACCAACGAGGCACTCCAAGTTGAGATTGGTGATACCAAGACCAATAAATAGTTCCACTTGCGATCATAACCCCAACGAAGCACTCATAATAAAACAAAGATTACTTACGTGTAGTCGCCCGAGGATCAACTGGTAACAGGTTATAGGCAGCAACATTTGCCACTAAGACAAGGATGACCAACAGACCAAACATCAAAAACCTCATGTCGACCACTGTACCTAAAAACTTACTAAACAGTAGATACAAGAGTTATGCGACAGAATATATTTATATAAAAAATATGATCATATTAGTACATATAAATTGATTATGAATGCGTCCACTTTGCTCTAGATTAAATATGAGATTGGATTAGAACACGTGGTTAAGGTGCGGGTAGATTGTGGTCGGCCAGTTGCTGTACCGGGTGTGTGTCACTTCCACCCAGAGAGAGAATTCGCGTAGGTACAACGAGAAAATATGACTTAAAGCAACTGGCCGACCACAATCTACCCGAGACTGTGGTCGGCCAGTTGCTTTAAGTCATATTTTGCGATCATGCACTTTAGCGGCTTTACCTACATTGTAAAACCATGTATTCATTGAAAACAATTGAATGTGAAGAATGGGATAATGATGTGTGATCGGAAATGGTTTTAAGCAAGTGGGAACTATTAGAGTAATTAATTGTGAAGTGTTCTAGTATTGTTTGTAAGTTTTAAAGAACTTACTATGAAATGAATTACTGTACTGAGTGTGTGTCACTTCCACCCAGAGAGAGAATTCGCGTAGGTACAACGAGAAGTCGAGTTAGTAAGCTCGCGATTAGAAAACAATTGAGTTGTGTCAATGAGAACTGCAACACGATTTAAAAGAGTGTATAAGGAGTTTCTTAGCCCGTTCTTCTCCTTATAAACAACCATGTTTGCAAACAGGTGGCTCAACTTGTAAATGGTTTAATAGAAATCAACGTTTGAAGTTTGAGTCAAGTATTGTGTGTGATTTAAACTACCCAACTACCAATCTACTAACAAAATAATCATGACACGCGAAGAAAATATGGCGGAAAGGCGGATGGCGTTGATATTTAGGATTAGTGTTCCTCCTAATCCGTTCCCTGTCTTAACATGTATAAAACAAAGTTGCTCAACTTTGTTTCTCTATCAATACGATCTCCACAACACAAACATCATGTCTATGAAACAGTGTTGTGTAAATTTGCTTCCCAGTCAATACATTCATGTTAAATTATTATTGAGGTGCTCAATTGGAGCTTGGAAAAAGTGAGTGATCAAACCTATAACTGGTAGGTCTGTACGTTTCGGACAAATTGGATACGCAGGCGGCATTTCCGTGCTCTATGGTACATACAGAGTGTAAACAGACCCTTCAGGTCTGTTTTCTAGAATTCTGTAGGTCTAAGTAAATTTACGCAAAAATTATTACTGGGAAACGACTTTTTTTTTGGGTGATAAGTCACGTTTTACAGTAGGACTCGATGGAATGCACTCAAAGCATTGTGCTGATGTATAGATTGAATAGTACGGGGGTCGTGGAAGTGTTTAAAGTAAAAATCTTACAATAAAAACATTTATTAAAAAAAAAATTGTGAAGTTGAAACTTTGACCCCAATACCTCCGTAACTAGAAGGTTCCCAGGTATGGTCTAGATCAAAAAAAAATATCGCAAAGACGGGGAGAACCAGTGACTTTCAACTTTGTTAAGGGTCTATTTACACCCTTTATGTCTATATCTAAGTCGAAACTAATTTAATCCTGTTAGGGTAGTTACGGTTACTCTGCGTAATCGCGCATCACACTTCTGGATAAAACCCCCCTGATTTCCAGTTCTTCAAATTGTACTCTTCCCGAGTCAATAATTATGTCTATCTATAGCGTAACTCGTGGTCACAAACGTGTGAACAAGGGTACTTTGGTAATTGAATAGTTTGTGGATCGTTTGTTGGCCAATAATTATAATACCTTCATATTTTCTATTGACCTTTATTTAACTGACATTTATGTATTTTAAATTGAATTTTTATTTTTTCTTATTGTAATCTATTGACATGCCACCTTAATTGTAATTGCATGTTTTAAATGTTAATTTTGTCCGCCATTTTGTTTGCCATAGATTGGCAAAACATAATGAACATTTTTTAGACAATATACTATCTATGTTTAACAAAATAAATTATTGATTGATAGCTATTGTAGACATCATTTAGTCGTCAATCCATCGTATTTTTATTCGAACCTACGCTACTATAATAATAATATTATAAGATTATTCATTTATACACTATACATACATATTACCTAATATATGCTCAAGTATTAAAACACACATCAATGAACAAGAACGTTTCCAATCCAGTAAACTGAACTTACTGTAAAATACTTAATTTAAGTTGAGGGTATACTTACATAAGGAGCTCGTGGCTAAATAATAACAGCCGCTCGGATCGATCTTTAGGTTAAGCCGTGCTTGCCTAGGTTGATCTGTGGATGGGACCACTCATTACTTACCGAGTTTCCTCCATGCCTCGGAAAGCACGTTAAGCTGTTGGTCCCGGGTGTCATTTGTAGATCTTTGACAGTCGTTAGGTAGTCAGTGGCACAAAAAGTCTGACAACCAGTCTTACCAAGGGCTATCGTATTACCCAGTACTAACTGGGTTGTGGAGGTCAGATAGGCAATCGCTCCATGTAAAATACTGGTATTCAGCTGCATCCGGTAAGACTGGAAGCCGACCCAAACATAGTTGTGAAAAGGCTAGGCAGATGATGATGGTATACTTACATAATTACACTCCGCGCATGAATAACATTTTGTCACAACAATTTATCTCGTCTGCTCGACGTCCGTATCCCACTACAGGGATCCAGCAGAATATCAGCGTCAAGTGCATGCCTGATACATGCTGAGCTGGACTCCCACTTGGTACAACCTTGAGACGCACACGGCACCTTGTATCGTCGTTATTTTATTTGAAGTATGTCATGGTGTTACCTCTTTCGTAAATATGTTTTTCTTTTTGTGTATTGTCACATGTTTTTTATATAGCTATAATAGTCGTGTAATTTGTATAATTTAATTGTGCTTCTGTGTGTTGTGCGATGACTTTTGTGTGCCCTAAATAAATGATTTATCTATCTTCTATCTATCTAAATCGGGTCGGCTTTCTTAGAGGTCTGAAGCAATACTCTCTGGTTATGTTAGCTCCACAATGTGGCTATTTTTGTCTACAGCTCAGCGATCTCAGGTCAGCTTAGTGGCTTTTTAAGAATCATTGAGTCAGTCATTACGATGGAGTACAAAATACATACATTTTTTTTTTCTTTTTTTTTTTTTCTTATATCCTTGCCCCACACTAGGAATTTATCCTGTGTCGTGGGTGCGTTTACAAACATTTAAACTCACATACACAAACAGCCAGACCCGGAACCGGACCTGTAGATCATACAAATATTTGTTCCGTGCGGGGATCGAACCCGCGACACACAGCGCAGCAGCCGATCGCTCAACCACTGCTCCAACAACCGTGCCGTCATGACGGCACGTCATTCACAGTTAAACTCATGTCTTTTTCCAAAGGGTAGGGAAAAACTACAGACTATATCCATTTTCAACGATCCTAACAAACTCCTTTTATTTCGTCTACGTCTTCATGAACAGATCACGTAACGACATCTTGCGAGAACCATGCACTAAACCTTTCTGAAAAGCGTCACCAATAAGGTAATAAAAAGAGGTGAGGAAAATCATCATCATCTGCCTAGCCTTTTCCCAACTATGTTGGGGTCGGCTTCCAGTCTAACCGGATGCAGCTGAATACCAGTATTTTACATGGAGCGACTGCCTATCTGACCTCCACAACCCAGTTAATACTGGGTAATATGATACCTTTTGGAAAGACTGGTTGTCAGACTTTTCGGACCACTGACTACCTAACGACTGTCAAAGATCTACAAATGACACCCGGGACCAACAGCTTAACGTGCTTTCCGAGGCATGGAGGAAACTCGGTAAGTAATGGGTGGTCACCCATCCACAGACCAACCTAGGCAAGCACGGCTTAACCTAAAGATTGACCCTAGCGGCTGTTATTATTTAGCCACGAGCTTCTCGAGGTGAGGTGAGGAAAATAAAAACAGTTTTAATTGCAGCAACATTTTATCTAACTCAAGTTGGTGGTTTTATCTTTAACCCTCGCACCCACATCTCTTTACCTCGTCATACTCTAGCATGCAATAGCATTTTTGACTCGTCACTTGACAATCTTCATCAGCCGAGCATTGGTTAGCTAGAAAAAATTAAATTGTTTGAGAAGATTGACATGACAGTAGGCGTACCTACCCAGAACATCTCCATTTAGTCCGACACACACAGCCTGTTACCGTCAACCGGGCATAAACCCTGACTACGGGCTGCGAAGGGTAAATTTCAAAACACCAATAACACTGCCCGACCTGAGATTCTATGCCGGGACAGACGCCACTTGTGGATTATGGATCAACGAGCAGTCAATTAGCCAATGCACAGATTTAATTTCACATTTTTTTTTAAACCAAATTGCAAGACCGTTTCCCTTGCTGTGACTTGAGGCATATTTTTTAACATAGTGCTAGAGATTGGTCCACTAAGAACAAAACAAAACAATCGTATTCCTATGTATAACTTACGGTCTATCGACAGCTGCCTATAAGCAGCACCACAATACACAATCAGAGCAGTAAAGAACAAAGAAAGTACCAAGAACCTCATGATTGTCATCAAGTTTCAATAGACTGAGGAGCTCCTTTGTTATTTTTAATAAAAAACTTTGATTCATAAAATCAATTATTAATGCGTAACTAAGTCTTTTGGTTTTGATTCAATTATTATAAATTAATCCGTAAACTTTTTAGATTGGTAATGAATTTACTTGGCTTTACTAGGCTTGGTTTTGCTTGTCTAGAACGTTCCCATATCTTCCCGGGACTTACCAGAGAATGGTCAGCAGCGTTCTCTGTTTTCTAATAACCGTACTGCGATCGCCAACCCGCCTGCCAAGCGTGGCGATTATGGCAAAACCCCCCCAAAGATGAGCGCAACACAAAAATGGCCCCTAGTACCCGGCAGCCCTTTTACCCTCGACTATGGTAGCGGTCGAGGTTACGGCGTGGCAAGGGGTACGAAGAATCTCCGGATGGGATCAGGCTGCCTATACCCTTGACCTGGCAACATACAACACGCTTACACTCCGGACCGGCAGTCCCAGGGTGGTGTTGGGTTTATCGTCCACAAGTCCCTCGTGAATAACGTGGTAAAGATCGAGAGTGTGTCTCTCTGTTGAATATCCTCAAGATATTCGCTTAAGGTCATACAGGTCTACGTCCCGATCTCGGCACACCCCGACGACGAAGTGGAGACCATGTATGAGGATATTTCGAAAGCCCTGCATGGCTTCAAAACTCACTTCACCGTTGTCATGTGGGACTTCAACGCGAAACTGGGCAAACGAGATGGGGATGAGCTGCAGGTGGGGCAATTTGGGGTTGGACGTCGGAACTACCGGGGTCACCAACTGGCTAGTTTTATGGAGAAGGAGGCCCTCTATATGATGAACTGAAGTGGACCTGGCAGAGTTCCGATGGTGCACCTAAAAATGAGATTGACTTCATCATGTCAACCAAAAAGCAAATGTTCAATGATGTCTCTGTGATCAATTCGGTGAAAACCGGGAGCGAATACCGCATGGTAACAGGCACATTGAACATCAATATCAAGCTTGAAAGGTCTCGACTGATGAAGTCTACGCTTCGTCCAGTACAGATCCAGAACCAAAACCGAGAGCTTTCAGCATGAACTCCAGAATCGTTTCGAGTGCCTAGGAAGTTCAGTGGACGAATACAACGATGGGTTCGTGGAAACTGTCCATACGACTGGGTCTAAGCTCTTCAAGACACGTCGTGCACATAAGAACAAAAAACTCTCTGATCATACTCTCGAGCTCATGAAGGAGCGACGTCAGATGATCCTTCAGACGAGGCGTGGAAATACCGGCAGCTCAAGAGACGGATCTCTAAATCCTTGAGAAGCATCCGAGCATATTAAAAACGCTATTGAGCGGAATACAGGCTCCAAGGTATTTTCAAGAGATCTGGCTATTGAGCAGAGCCAGCTCACGCAACTGAAGACCGACGATGGCAGGATCGTATCCGCCAAACCGGAGCTGCTGAGGGAGGTCGAGAGTTTTTATGGGCAGTTGAACACTTCAACCAGTAAACCCGTTGCAAATCTAGCTAACGACCCAAGAGCTAGACTGACCCGACACTATACCGAAGACATTCCGGATGTCAGCCTGTACGAGATTAGGATGGCTCTGAAACAGCTTAAAAACAACAAGGCACCGGGTGATGACGAAATTACGACCGAACTCCTGAAGGAGGGTGGAAAACCGGTACTTAAGGCCCTTCAGAAGCTGTTTGATTCCGTCATACTCGAGGAAAAAACGCCGCAGGCATGTGGTGGTACTCTTCTTCAAAAAGGGCAACAATGCCCGGCTGAAAAACTGTAGGCCCATCTCACTTCTAAGCCATGTCTACAAGTTGTTTTCAAGAGTCATCACGAATCGTCTCGCGCGCAGCTTTGACGATTTTCAGCCTCCCGAACAAGCCGGATTCGCACCGTGGACCACATACATACGCTGCAACAGGTTATACAGAAGACCGATGAGTATAACCGGCCTCTCTGTCTAGCGTTTGTGGACTACGAGAAAGCCTTCGATTCGATCGAGACTTGGGCTGTGCTGCAGTCTCTCCAACGGTGCCAAATCGACTATCGGAACATCGAGGTGTTGAAGTGTTTGTACAAAAACTCCACCATGTCAGTCCGACTTCAGGTCCAGACCTCGGAACCTATCCTTCTACAGCGAGGTGTGAGACAGGGAGACGTCATATCTCCGAAACTGTTCACCGCTGCACTGGAGGATGTCTACAAGGTTCTGGACTGGAGAGGGCTAGGCATCAATTTCAATGGCGAGTAAATTTCTCACCTTCGGTTTGTCGACGATATAGTGGTCATGGCTGAGACCATGGAGGACCTCAGTACAATGCTCGTTGAGCTCACAATGGGCCTCATCAGAAGGCTTAAAGTCACCCAAAGGGCAATGAAGAGGTCTATGCTCGGAGTTTCCTTGCGTGATCAAATCAGAAATGAGTACATCCGCAAGAGAACCAAGGTTACCGACGTAGCCCGAAGAATAGCCAAACTTAAATGGCAGTGGGCAGGGCATATTGCTCGCAGAACGAATGGCCGATGGAGCCGAAAAAAAACGTTGCGTTGGAAGGCCTCCCACTAGGTGGACCGATGACCTGGTGAAGGTTGCAGGGATCCGCTGGATGCGAGTCGCACGGGACCAGTCAATGTGGCGATACTTGGGGGAGGCCTATGTCCAGCAGTGGACGTCTTTCGGCTGGAATGATGATGATGATGATGAGAACGTTCCATGTTGTTTGGTGGCAACAGACAACAAACATACGGTCCACCTGATGGTGTGTGGTCACTACGGTCTTAGACGTATGCAGCACTGTTGGCACTAACTGAATTTACATCAGTTAGCCAATAAAATGTATTCTTTTATTGGCATAAAAGAAGATACACAAAATCATCGAGAAAAATAAAACAAACTTATACTACTCTACCACACATGTAGGTACACAGGCAAACAAACAAATAGACCTACATTTTAAGTCGTATTATAAATATCTTAATTGCCTTGATAACAGATTAACCATTTAGACGATTGGCAATGGTGGTTTCACAATTATAAAACTACAAGGTCACTAAAATATAAGAAAATATTTTACTTTAATTTTTACTGTACGGATAGGCTTGTCCTTGGCCATGGTTGATTATAATAATTATTATTTTCTTTCTTTTCATAATCAACAGCCAAGTCGATTCGAAAAATGGCAACAGAAGCTGGAGAATGTTGGCTTGAAAATCAGCAGAACTAAAACTGAATACAATATGTTCTGCGATTTCGGCGGTCTCTCCAGTTCTGGAGCAATAGCGCTAAATGGTGCGTTTCTTTCTGTCTGCTTCGACTTTCGGTATCTCGGTTCACTTCTGCAAAGAGATGGCGAAATAGATCGTAGTCTAAAGCACAGAATTAACACGGGATGTATGAAATGGTGGCAGGTCACGGGAACAGTCTGCGACTCCCGCATTCCCCAAAAGCTTAATGGGAAGATTTATGAAACAATGGTTAGACCTGCTGTCTTGTATGGATCAGAATGTTGGCCCACAAAAGGGATGAATGAAAGGCATTTGCATGTGGCGAAGATGAGAATGCTAAGGGGGATGTGTGGTGTTACGCGAATGGATAAAATAAGAAATGAGTATATAAAAGAAAGTCTGAAAGTGGCGCCGGTGACTGAAAAATTTGTGTGGTAATCGGTTGTCGTGGTATGGGCAAGTGATGCGAAGGAATGAGGAAAATGTTGTGCGGAAAGTTTTGAGTATGAATGTGGATGGGTACATGAGTAGATGAAGACCAAAGAAACGATGGATGGACTGTGTAAAGAATGATTTAGCAAGAAAGGAGATTTCTGATGAGATGACGAGTAATAGAGAAGTACGGAAGAAGAAGACATGCTGCGCCGACCCTAAATGAATTCTGATAAGGGCAAGAAAATAATGATGATGAATCAAAAGCCAAGTCGATGTGGAGTGCAGTGTAGAATGTCTTGAAGCATATGTGTGTACAAAATGTCAAAGTTTAGTCAAAATCCGTTTGTCACAGCTTTAATTTTGAGAATAATAAAATTGTAATTACATAAAATCCCATGTCACATTTACTCATATATAAAACCTTTTCGAATTTAAATTATGATAAGATTATTCTGTCACACAATTCACAATATTGTAGGTACAAAACCTTTCCATGTACAAAAACACTCTGTGACATCCACTTCAGTTATTCATTGGGATAAAACCCACGTAATCAATAGCCCGGAAAATTCTAATACCTCGAAATCTTTTTGGCCAAAATGGCCGCCATTTTCCCAGCAAACCGAAGGAGCTAATGGATGGTATCGAATTATCGTTATGTTGAGCGAAATACTTTTTCACAACAATTCTAGGGCCTCTCGTGTTTTCCACATTAATGTCAAGGCCTCGAAATTGAGTGATATTAGCAATATTTTCGTTTATTGAAATAATTATTTATGAAGCCGTGTCTGGCTTGGTATCGGACTTTAGAAGTTGTTATGTGTTTATGACTACCAGGCTTTGTTCTGAGCAAAATGTTGTATTTACTTTTATTATGGGGGTAAAGGTTATTGCAAAAGATATTTTACACATCTGCCACGGGAATAATAATAATAAGTTATAAAGAACTTTTTATAAAAATCTCACTTTATGTACTATCCATAATCTCGCAAATAAATAATTTGATTTGATTTGACAAAGCCGTTATCTTTTCTCAGCAATGAGTCTACGATCATTGATATGATGATGATGATGAATTCGATTTATATACTTACTAGCATTGATGTTATACGTGTTTCAAGCAGAGCAAGCAAGTAATACCGCTGAGTAAGCAAGCTCAAATTACACTAGCTGGCCATATATATATTTATAACAACATTCTGATTAAAAAAACAAAATGTCTATGGAGTTTCTTGCCCGTTCTTCGCCATAGAAGGTGCACTACAGTGCCTTCACAATTATTATGCCTTGTGACTGGGACTGTAGCTACATTTTATTTTTCTCTTTGTTTCGACAGTTCAAAAGTGCTGTAACTGGCCTATTTGAAATAAATGCTTTATTTGATTGATTCATTTTTGATATTTTGATTAGAGCAGCTCGTGGCTAAATAATAACAGCCGCTCGGGTCGGTCTTAAGGTTAAGCCGCGCTTGCCTATTTTGGTCCGTGGATGGATGACCGCCCATTACATACCGAGTTTCCTCCGTGCCTCGGAAAGCACGTTAAGCCGTTGGTCCCGGGTGTCATTTGTAGATCTTTGACAGTCGTTAGGTAGTCAGTGGCCCAAAAAGTCTGACAACCAGTCTTACCAAGGGGTATCGTATTACCCAGTACGAACTGGGTTGTGGAGGTCAGATAGGCAATCGCTCCATGTAAAATACTGGTATTCAGCTGCATCCGGTTAGACCGGAAGCGGACCCCAATATAGTTGGAAAAAAGCTAGGCAGATGATGAATTAATAGCTTGTTGGTCGCAGGACCGGTGAAAGGGCTAATGTATCCAAGTGTGGAGTCTATACGACATTATTTTTAGTATATGCGAAACTTGAATATAGTTTGTTCAGAATAAGTAACTGAATCGATTCCAATAATTTTTAAACCATGTTATACATTGTCCCAAAAATATTTAAAAAAAGTTACAAGTTGGCAACGAGCGACATAAAGTAACTATCGCAGTAATTTAGGTACCTACTGCCAAATTATTATTATCAATGAGCTCAAGACGACGCTAAAAAAAAAACTTGTGAAAAAGTTGGAACTTTGACCCCCAATATCTCCGTAACTAGAAGGTGCCCAGGTATGGTCTAGAACAAAAAAAATATCGCAATGGTGGAGAGAATAACCTTTCGGCTTCGTTGTCTGTTTACACCCTTTATAATTTAAGTATTTTTATAGCCGCTTGCTAGCTAAAGCATAAAAAAGGCAGTAAATAAAAAAAAGGCTGGGTGTAAAAATAAAAAATAAAATCTGTTGATTGACGTTGATTATAAAACTGATTAACACATATCCAAACTAACGGTTAGCAGTTTTCCCGTGCGCGCTCGCTACAGTTGTATATTTTGTTCTCGTTTAAACAAAATTTACTGCAAGTTGTCCAAATATTTAGATAAAACTATCTGTGCCTATGCGTTGCGATCCGACATTTTTTACCCTACCCGAGCTACCTACCTACCCCACTTACCTACCCAACCCTTCTTGGGTTATAAATGGTGTAACTTACCCGACTTTGTTTTATATACATAGATATAGAGTGTGAGTTTTAAAATCATACCCTTGTAATGATTCCCTCAGGGATAATTTTACAAAAGTCCTAAATCATTTGATCAAAAACATAAATCAGATTTTAACGTTAAATTAAGAAATACTGAGTTTTCCATTCAACATTTTTAAACATCCTTTGGGACCATTTTTGAGAAAAATAGAAAGATTATATCCTTCATATGAAGTGCCATGCAAACGATAGAAGCTGTGATCAATAGAGACATGCAGTTCAGGAA
Organism: Noctua janthe; assembly: GCA_910589295.1. Taxonomy (NCBI): domain Eukaryota; kingdom Metazoa; phylum Arthropoda; class Insecta; order Lepidoptera; family Noctuidae; genus Noctua; species Noctua janthe. The sequence goes on from OU342562.1 coordinate 16,407,400, forward strand.
AAAATGAAACAATAAATACTAAGACGGTAGATTATTAAAACCAGTATTGCTCCACAAATGTTTATCTTAATAGGCATAAACAATGAATTTACGCTTGGTTCATATTCAACTACCTATAAATATCGATGTAAATGAATACATTGGTAGTGTAGAACGTTTATTTGTCATCATGAGGTTCTTGCAAATAGCTCTGTTGTTCATGTTCGTGATTCTGGTTGCAAATGGAGCTGGGCTGCAGGGTAAGTATTTTCAAAGATGTATGTAAAAAGTCGCTTTACAAAGCCGCGAGTGTGTTTTTGTGCCCGATCATACCAGGTAATGTTCTGGTGTCCGAAATATTGAAGGTCAAAGTTTCAAATTCTCTTTAATTTTGTTACCGAAAACGTGATTTAGCTCATGTACCGTGCAAGCAAAACCTATTGTAGGCTACTGAAAAAAGCATTTTTACACAATATCATAGTAGTTTCTCAACAATATTTCTTGTTGTATGGGACACCTAGCTTCATTTATAGCCCACACTGAAACAAGATTTAAGAATGCTGCTTTAAGAGCGTTAACATCTTGCGCATTTCATACAAACTTTCAAGTGATTTTTTTTCGAAATGACTGAACTGATTTTAATGAAACTTTGTACGTATAAGCAGGATACATATGTCTAAAGATTTGACAGAGAACTTTTCGAAATGTCTTTTAAAAAAAAAGATAATTGGAAATTTCTGTTTCTATAGAAAATCTAAAATCGGTCTAATTTAGCTGTAACACTATTTTTCGAAAAGTTCTCTGTCAAATCTTTGGACTTATGTATCTTGCTTATTTTAAGTAAACAACACAAGGTACTAATCGGGAAGCCATCGTTATGTTTAGTTCAGTAAGTAATAGGTACCTAATTTAACTGATGTTTCTTTTTTACAGCCAAGTTCTGCAATACCAACGCCGATTGTTACAAACCCTCCATTGATTGTTACTGCATCGGAAATGAAATCCGCAAACAATGTGAATGCACTGGATTATTGGCCCCTGGTATAGTAGGATAAGGGTCGGATCTAATGACTAATCGTCTACAGTAAACCGAGTGATCTAACCAATGCTTCTTTTATTTTGAAATTCCTTTTGATTATTTTTTGACGCTTCGTTTAATCATAAATAATTGACATTAAAGACAAATATACTTGCACCGCAATAATAAATACATAATTCACTTCAAGTATTTGTTTTATTTCCAATCGACAGATCTAAAATGGTTTAGTCTAACCGGTAGAGATAAACTGCTGACGTAGCTCCGTACATGGATACACGTAATACATACAAATAGTGGTATATCTACTCCATATCAGTTTGACAGATTATTTATTGAGTCGAAAGTCGATAGCATCGAATGAGACTTTACATTGCGTTGTGTGTGGTTTGATACTTTATTTAAATTCGAATAATATATATTATCATTTTAATAAACGATTTCAGTCAATTTTGTATATAATTTATATAATTTTGGCTGGCAGTAAATAATTGGAAGTTCTCGTAGCCTAATAAAGTTGGATTATACAGCCTAGCCTGTAAATCAAAATATTTTATTTTATATAGGCCTACATGGGCACTTATAAAACGTCGAGAAAAAGGTGCACGGTTCGGGTTGTTCGTTTACTACGGAGAAGAACTGACAAGAAACTCCATGATTATTCTTTTAAAATGATTTGGTTTTACAATATTATCATGTTACATCATTATGAGGGGACAGCGTAAGCCTGACAATAAGTCGTTGCTTACTGCACAAAAACGTAAAACAAGATAAAAAATTAACAAGCATTTAAGAATATACAAGGTCTACACTATTCACACATAAACAAACAATCGGTAAAAAAGAATCTATACAAAGGTAAAAATATATTATACACAAATTTTATGACACAAATATTGTCATCCGTACTGTAACTATTCTGTTCGGTTCGACAGTACGATCATTCCTTTTAGCACCTAATGATATCGCTCGGAACCTGGCCTACTGAAGTCGCTCGTGTCAGCCAGGTTAAGGTAAGCTGCGAGCTCTGTACCGTTTGAAAAAGGTTCTACCGACAAGTACGAAGACAATGCTTGTGTAATTCTTAGATTTCCCTATCATCGCTATGGTTTTGTGTTCTACTGTGACATGAATGCTCATCGATAAACTTGACCGTCTTCTGAACAACTGCATTGAATTCGTTTTCAATCTGCGTAAATATGATCACGTGAAAGCGTGAGCAAGTGTCTCTTAAGTGGTTGAGAGCAATAGGTGCTGATCATCTTGTTTTCTTTCCTTGTCTCTTCCACTTCCCCTAGTTATCTAGCTCCCGCTTTGACTCTGCTTTGCCCACATGTTGACTGGTAGAAAATGCCTACGGCATTAAGTCCGCCTCTGTACTGTGTGGTTAAAGTGTTATCATCATCATCTGCCTACCCTTTTCCCAACTATGTTGGGGTCGGCTTCCAGTCTAACCGGATGCAGCTGAATACCAGTATTTTACATGAAGTGACTGCCTATCTGACCTCCACAACCCAGTTAGTACTGGGTAATACGATACCCCTTGGTAAGACTGGTTGTCAGACTTTTTGGGCCACTGACTACCTAACGACTGTCAAGAATCTACAAATGACACCCGGGACCAACGGCTTAACGTGCTTTCCGAGGCACGGAGGAAACTCGGTATGTAATGGGTGGTCACCCATCCACAGACCAACCTAGGCAAGCACGGCTTAACCTAAAGATCGATCCGAGCGGCTGTTATTATTTAGCCACGAGCTCCTCTGGTTAAAGTGTTAAATAAATAATAAATAGCGCCCAACTTGTTCTCACGGCCATCTGTGAGCAAGCTTTTCAAACGAAATGTGAGCGTGGATGATTGAATAGACGTAGACAGAAGAACAACAGACGAGTTTTCCTGATGAACTAGCACAAACGCTCGATGCAAACGAAACGTAAATTTGGTCGTGAAGTCAACGTTACGAGCAGCCAGTCACATACAGCCACCTGTCCAAGGTCTTCGGCCAATCTAGCTGGGGATTGTCGAACTCCGCTTGCTGATATGTGCTGACAAGTAATAAGTTATCGACCATAAAGTCGCCATTAAGTTGATATAAGTCTTCTGTCTAGGTGAGATGAATCAATCGGTTAAAAAAATACCTGTGTAAAAAAAATATTTTCTAATCAATATGTATTGCAAATTGGTTCTAATGAAATTACTATCAAATAAAATTTCTTATTAAAAATCAATTACTGTGGACACAAATCCTTTTTGTTTAAATAATAACGTGTGCTGTATATAGGTTGATTTCTAATTGGGTGTATTCCTTTAACTGGGTGATAATAAACCTAATTTGAAACAATATCATACATATATTTTGAGAGAACTGCCTAGAAAAACAAAGGAAGTGACAACAAAATTTTAAAACATGACCTTTACGGCGCTTAATTTTCAAAGCCAGATGTATCTTTTTGTGAAATTGGTTTTCGAAAGATTTACTCGTTTCTGAAGTATCATTTTAACACTCTGACCGGCGTAGATTTCTCACATTCAGCAGTTTATGGTGCAGAGGTGGAAAATTTCCATTAATGAAATGTATACATAATTGCATCCAATTACCAATCACCATGTATAGTTTTTAAAGGTAATGAATAATCTAGAAAATTTCTATAGCTCAGTGTTTACTGAGTATCGTCATGAAGTTGTTGCAAGTCGCGATGTTGTTCACGTTCGTGATGCTGCTGGCTCATGTCTCTGCTTACAACAGCGACCTTACAAGGCGCGACGATCTACGGTATCGAGACGGTAATAAAAGTTATTTTAATCGGGAGCATCTATCCTCTGTCGGATAGATGCTTCCGATTAAAATACAACAACTACAACATTGACATAAATTGTTACGGGTACGTATTAAAATCCCGAAATTTCATAATAACTATGACTGAAATACCGACGTCCAAAACAACGAAGATCAAAATATTGAAAGTTTTAAATGCCGATAGCCGTTATATCGAAACATAAAATACCGATGTCCAAAAGCCCGAAAGGATGAAACCCCGAATGGACGAAATCCCGAATGGACCAAAATACCGATGGATGAAATCCCAAAGACCCTTATATATTAGGACCCTTTTTGTTCTTGCTATATATCAATGATTTGCCCAACGTAACCCCATATTCTTGCGTTCTGTACGCCGACGATACAACTCTTAGTATTGAACTCACCGATAACAATATCACCAAATACGAAAAAGAGATTAATAACACGTTAAATAAAATAATGGAATGGCTTAAAGACAACAATCTACATGTCAATATTAGTAAAACCAAACTTATACAGTTCCAAACTTACAATAGCAAACGTCACCAATTAGAAATCAGATATGTAAATAACCCTGTAGAAGAGGTTGAAAGTGCTACTTTTTTGGGGATAACATTAGATAAATATTGCAACTGGAAAGTACACATTGACAAATTATGCTCTAAGCTGCAAAGATTTGTATTTGTCTTAAACCGAATAACTCGCGTAGCTGGTATCACTGCAGCACTTTATGCTTATCATGGTTACGTAGCATCAATTCTCCGCTACGGCATCATTATTTGGGGAAATTCTGTTGACACTACTAAAGCATTCCGAGCCCAAAAAAAATGTATTCGATCCATGACTAAAGCCCATCCATTACAAAGCTGTGTCCCAATCTTCAAAAAATTAAAAATATTACCACTCCCATCTTTATATATATTCGAACTCTGCATCTTTGTACGTAAAAACTTAGCACTATTTCAAGTACACAATGATGTTGTAATACGGAAAAGTCGAAATATCCACAAATTATGTGCACCCCAACAGAGAATTAAACTATTTTCGAATAATGTTTACTGTATGGCAATTCAAATTTATAATAAATTGCCTAATGTTTTTAAAAGTCTTAACCTCATGACATTCAAAAAGAAACTACTTAACTTTCTGTTGCAAAAGTGTTACTACTCAACGAATGAATTTTTAAATGAAAAATTTGATTCAAAATTTAAATTAGATGACGACTTACCTCCTAATAATTGAATTTCTATGATATTGTATTGTTTTTTTTATCTTCTTTGTATTGCATAGTTCTTGACTTTATAATTAATAACCCTTGACATTGTATTTAACCATTTTTGACATTGTAATTAATCACCCCTGACATTGTATTTCATAGTAGTTAACGTTTTCCTTATTCTCGACATTGTATGGTTTAATATTAATTTTAATTCTTTGAAATATTTGTACGCTGGAAACAGCAGAATATTATGGACATCATATTATATGTAACACCTATGTAACAACAATATTCTGGCAAATAAATTTATTATTATTATTATTATTATAAGAGTGGCGACGTAGTTCTCACGATTACTACGTCGAAATTGGCTATATTAAAAAAAAAAAAATTGGTATTATTTTGTAAGAACGTGCTTATTTTTTTACCTAATTATACGTATGATTACCATTTAAACTTTTGTTTTGTCATTGTCTTAGAGATTTTATTCTTTGGCATGTAATTTCGGAATTTTGAACATCGGGATTTTAAACTTTCGACCAAACAATCATTCGGCGTATAATTTTTCGAGATTTCTTACATAGGTATTTTAAAATACGGTCTTTTAAATTTCGGTATTGTCATACGTACCCATTGTTATCTAATTAGTTAACCAACAACATTTTGTAGTGACCGTAACAATATATTTTTTTTTTATTGTTCACAAACATACATATTTTTTTTATATACAATTTACTCGCCAAACTTTTTAGTTTGATGGCACAAGGCACTTGTTTTACATACAAAAATTATAAACAAATCTAGTAAACAACTGGGGGGTCACCACGACGTCTCAAATCAGCAGCATATCTTATTAGATATCTTAATTTATTTTATAAATGGAATGAAAACGCCAGCTCTTCTCCGCTTCCTAGTGGTTTAGCTGGGCCAAGTCAAGAATGTCGGTTATAATTTCAAGAGTCTTGACCTTTATGCCATTGGCTGTCACGAGGATTAGCGCAATGATCGTTGAATCCATATCCCACCATGTCGATAATCTCGAGAGCAAAATCAAAAGTAATTTAAACAAAATAAGCACTTTTTGAACGTCAAAATTACTTTTGACAGCCCCCCTAAACGCCTCTAGATTACTCTTCAAACAGTAGAAAACAATTGTGTTGTTTGTTGCTGGCAGAATTTTGTTTTTGTTCTTCTTAAGTTTTTCAGCATTTAGTGATCAAGAAAATATAGTCTATCCGAGGCAACTTACAAAACATTTCAAAATCGCATCGGTTTCTTTTGCATTCCATAGTCTCTTTATAACTGTTGTCCATTCTGTATTAATGGTCACACAAAAACTTCACACATCTGAGGCAAGGCATTTACCAATATTTTCTTGGTGGAGCTAAAGATGCACCCCCATAGATAGAATCCATCATACCTGTTCTTTTTTATTGTCATATTTTAATATCCTGTTTTACCATTCATGTAAAACGTATAGTGGTTGACTTTGATTCTGTTTCTACATGTGTGGCTTTCGTGAAATTATCAGATTGCCGTCGAACACAAGCAAAGAACACCAGCAACGACTGTTAGAGACTTAGTCTTAATTCACACGATACCTCAAATCTACATTCGGAACACTCAGAGCAACCCTTCGTCAAGGGATGTCAGCAGCTTTCCAAGGGCAGTGCGCCAGCAACATGCTCCTAGTGACCTGATAAACGGGACGAGGCAGCATTTTAACGGCACTGCGTATCACATGGTCATGGAAATAACGAAATATAAATGCAATGGTTCACTCCCGCTCCACTTTGATGTATCTGTAATAGGGATAAAATAGCACTCGTTCATCCAATTTATAAAGCGGGCGAACGGAGAGATGGTAGAACGGAGATTGTTCTGTAATTGATTACACTACCCCCCGGTAGTGTAAACAATTACAGACCAATCTCCGCGTGTTTACACTACCCCCGGGTAGTGTAAACAATTATAGACCAATCTCCGTTCTACCATCTCTGTCTCAGATGTCGGAGAAGATCCTAAACAAGCGTTCTGGTACTTTTACTGAAAATGCGGCTGTTGCTTTCTCTGAAAAACCAACTAGACATATAGATAACAGTGAGAAGTGCCTGAGCATATTTCTAGATACATCTAAAGCATTCGACTGTGTCCCTGTCCCGAAACTCTTATCAAAATTGGAACGCACAAGAAGTCTTCGAGTTATTTACTTGTCGATCTGTCAATCAATTCTTTTATATTGCCTGCCAGCATGGGGTGGGGCTTGTAAGACCTCTTTTCTAAAACTAGAAAGAGCACAAAGAGCAGTTCTTATAGTAATGCATTGCAAGCCCTACAGATACCCTACAGAGCAGATTTACAAGGACTGCGAAGTGCTTTCAGTACGAAAACTGTTTGTGCTACAGTGTGTACTGAAAAAACATCGTGTGCCATTAAAAACTACCAAACCGACGTCGAGCTGATATTGTTTTTCCACCTGTAAGACACTGTACCACTTTTGCTGAAAACCAATTGTTTTATCTCAGCCAAAAGATGTACAGTCACGAGTAATAACATAGAAACACCCTTTAAATCCAAATTCATGTAGCAACATTAAATCGCAAAAATAAGTATGCTAACTGTATCCAAGAATTATGTAAACGTTAAATTGTGTCAAAATTAACTACACATTTTTATCAAATTTTCGTTAACAACAGATTACAAAAAAACTAATATTAACATTTAGTTACATAATTATGTACCCAAGGAAATTTCAAAAACATGTATACAGGACAGTTTCGAAAATATGTAAACAATTACAAAGCAGCGGTTTCAAGCAGCTTGAGCTCGGAAATAAGGGTTAGAGTGTACGTAACGGGGCACTGAGGAAAAAAGACAAAATGTTAACCAAAAAAGTGTTATTTCCGCAAATCGTTTATTTTCTTGATTCTATCGTATATAACACCTAAATATAAGGCTAAAAGCATCTTGGTGTTTTTTGTCTCCGGTCTGCCGTTTGTCTTAAAAATTAGAACGAAGGGATGGGTACAAAATGCAATATTACTGTGCTAGGAGAATTTAGGATGCAAGAACGAGCGAAGCGAGTTCGGGACTTGAGGCACTACGACTCGGACAGGTTGGGTTCGAAAGGCGTGGTGGGGATGACTCATTGGGCATGGCGAGATCTTAGTTCACTCGCTTCGATCTCTCACTAGAACCCGCCATCCCCTTCGTGTTAGGTTACTTTAAACCCTGCAAACAGAAATAGGAACCCCGCGCGGCAGGGCTACGTTGACTACGCCTTATTATTATTGCCATTCTGAAATTGGAGGCCTCGCCTCGACTTGCTAGTGGCAGGATCGGCATCTACAATTGACAAGCCTGATACCACGTCTGCCATCCCCAGAGTAGACGCGGTGAATATCCCGTATGAGACTACGAAAGCGGGCGGGATTATTACTTACATGTTGAGAATTACGCGGTATGGGGATAATTTTTCATTATTTTTTCCATAGGACACACCGTTTTCGAGATATAAGCTTTAGAAGGAAAAAAAATTCTGTTTTTGCACTCGAACTCAAGGGGTTGGTAGTGTCAGGGCACTGGAATTCCAAAGACACTCCCGCTCGGTCAAGTGAGTTTGGGGTCACTTGACCATGACCTCCAAGGTCACTCGACCTTGACCTCCAAGGTAACATGACCACCGGGATCACTTGACCTTGACCTCAAAGTCACTTATCTTTCGCCCTTAGGTCACTTGACCTTGACCTCAAGGTCAAGTAACCTGTTACTGCTCCCGAGAATCACGGATCTTGATGTTTGGAATTTTGACCTTGATCTCAAGGTCAATGCCCCTGAGCTCAAGGTCAGTGACCTTAGGAGAATCGCGGATCTTGACTTTCGGAATTTTGACCTTGACCCCTCAAGGTCAATGACTCTGAGGTCAAGATCAATGCCCTTGGGATGTCCCATGGCGTTCCCTAAAAAAAAGGCTGAAAAAAAAAGTTTAAATGGCTAAAGGCTACTGACTGCTTAATTAGTACATTTCATTCAAACCATAGCTTGTAAGTACGTTATTATAACGGCATGCGTCCACGGGAAGGTAATTTCTTACTATTTCTTTCAGAAACCATTGTATTATACAATGGTATATGAATAAACTTAACAAAAATAAGAAAAAGTAGGTATACACTTTCAATGTCATTTTAATGTCATCATCATCTGCCTAGCCTTTTCGCAACTTTGTTGGGGTCGGCTTCCAGCCATGTCATTTTAATGTATCCGTTATAATTTCTATAACACGGATACAATTTCTAACAATGTATACATGTTATCAAAATTGTCTTGGATACTTAAAAATTACTTTGGAAGTGTAAACTTTTTAAAGAAAGAAAGAAAGAAAGAAATCATTTATTTGCTGATAATGTAGGTATACATATAAATTGGAATATTTGCTAAGTGTCCCGATACATTTTACCTTACGGCATGCAACATATTAGGTTTGAATTTAAATATAGTACTATAGATACAGCTATCGATATGATCATTATTTTGCTTCGTTTATATTACTGTAAAACCAATGTATACCCAGTTTTGACACAGTTTGATGATTAGGTAATTTAGAAAAAAATGTTGTACACATATTTTTAGAAAGGTAGATGTTAAGATATTTTAGAAAATGTGCTAATGTATATATATTATTACTCGTGACTGTACAATAGTACCAACAAATTGCTCGCTATTAATTAATTTGCACCAATGCAAAAGTGTGGTGAAAACGTGGTTCATGAAAACAAGCTGCGTCGAAATAGAAGATTTACTATTCTCCCCTATTCATCATCTGCCTAGCCTTTTCCCAACTACATTGGGGTCGGCTTCCAGTCTAGCCAGATGCAGCTGAATACCAGTATTTAACTTGGAGCGACTGCCTATCTGACCTCCACAATTCAGTTAGTACTGGGTAATACGATACCCCTTGGTAAAACTGGTTGTCAGACTTTTTGGGCCACTGACTACCTAACGGCTGTCAAAGATATACAAATGACAGCCGGGACCAACGGCTTAACGTGCTTTCCGAGGCACTCGGAGGAAACTCGGTATGTAATGGGCGGTCACCCATCCACAGACCAACCTAGGCAAGCACGGCTTAACCTAAAGATCGACCCGAGCGGCTGTTATTATTTGGCCACGAGCTCCTTTTCACGAACTACATATTCTCCCCTACTCGATAGCCCTAAACCCAAAACAAACATTTCATCCCTTCACATAAACTTTACACTCCATCAACGCACACACACACACAGACAGACGCACACACCCACATATAGACACACGCCCAATCCCAACACTCAATGATTTTGATTTGGTACTAATTAATCTATTTAAGATATTAATTTTAAATATTTTTTCTTCTTTTTTCACTACATTTTTGGTTACCTGGGAGGCTATGACAAACGTAATGACTTTTTTAATGGAGAAACACTGTCTCCCAAGTCACAGGTGCAAACCTAGTTTGGGAGCCAGGGCACCTATCTGTGGGACATAATTTTTAGAAGTTTTTCAAATTATTCACTACCAAATAAGCATTGCAAGATTATAGTCTCAAACTGGTTGCAAAAATTTGACTATAACCGTAACCTAACCTATTACCTATTTAATAGACATTTAGGTACTAGTTCAAGACTGTATCACCAGACACATTACGCCCACACCATCATCCTACCTATCCTCACACACTTCACTTACACGGGATCCCTTCTTTTCTCATAATGTTCTTTTTCCTAATATACTTTGACATAACAATTTTGTTATAATTTGTTTTGCCATAATAATACTTTGTCATGTTAATACGAATTCTACAGGATATGACGAAGTAACCACTAAAATAATTAAACTAAGCGCGAAAATTAGCGTCACCACTTACCTATTTAATAAACCTCTCTTTTGAAGAAGGTGTTTTCCCATCTAGACTAAAAGAGTCTATAATTAAACCACTGTTCAAAAAGGGCAACTGTACTAAATTGTTTTGTTTGTGTTTGTTTGGAAATTATAGGCCGATTACACTGATTCCAATCTTTGCAAAAATCTTTGAAAAAGCAATGCATAACAAAATAAATAGCTTTGTAACTAAATACGATTTAATTGTGGAGAGTCAGTTTGGATTTAGGAAAAACAGTTCAACGACTCTAGCCTGTTTTTCTTTAGTGAAACTAATTTACTGAAGCACTTAATAAAAAAAAATCTACTTTATCGGTATTCTTGGATATGAGCAAAGCGTTTGATTTTGTATCACACGAACGACTACTCTACAAGCTAGAGAAATATGGCATAAGAGGCAAAGCGTATGATTGGCTAAAAAGTTATCTATCTAATCGCCCACAGAGAACTGTTATCTCTAGGATAGAAAATGATACTAGGAAGACATATTGCTAAGAACTAAAAATTAATAGGTGTGGCGTCCCGCAGGGAAGTGTACTGGGTCCGCCACTATTTATATTATACATTTATGACCTCAAAAAATGTTTAAAATATGAATGTATCCAATTTGCTGACGATACTACTTTGACGATAAAATGTTCCAACAAAACTGATATAGAAATTGATACAAACAATGAATTAATTAACGTGATAAAATGGCTGAAGGGCAATAATCTTCATGTTAATATTGACAAAACCAAAATAGTTCAATTTCAAACATGTAACTTGTCAGTAATACCGACAGCAATTAAACATAATAATGCAATTCTGCAACCAGGACCATCAGCTTTATTCTTAGGTATAGTAATTGACAATAAATTAAACTGGAAGGAACATGTAGAAAGAGTATGCAGTAAGCTTGATAAGTTTGTATATGCTCTTCGCAAGTTAAGACTAGTGTCCAGTAAAAAAACAGTTCTTAATGCCCATCACGGGTATGTTTCATCAGTATTGCATTACGGTCTAGTGATATGGGGTAATTCGGTGGATGTGGAAAGAGCATTCATAGTACAAAAAAAATGTATCAGAGCCATGAGTGGAGCAGAATATTTTGATTATTGCAGGCCATTATTTAAGGAATTAAAAATTCTCCCACTCCCATGTCTGTATATTTTGGAAGTTTGTCTATTTGTAAAAAAATACCCTCACTTATTTCTTTTAAATGAACAAGTCTCCGAAAGACTGAAGAAAAGAAATGACGGGAAATTATTGGTACCTGCTCAGAGATTGCAACTATACAGTAGAAATGCCAGTTTTATGACAATTAAAATTTATAATAAAGTACCACCTGCCCTGAGAATGTTACCAATTAATAAGTTTAAATGTAAAATGTTTGCTTGGCTCTTAGATAAGTGTTTTTACTCCGTTAATGAATTTTTAAATCCCACATTTTATATTGTAATTAAGATATTAATATGATATTAGAACTTTGATTGTGAATTTTTTGACATTATGATGTATATTTTTGACATTGTGATTAATTTACTCTTTTTTACAATTTTACTTATATTCTTGAATTAGCCATTGCCAGCCTAACCTTTGAAATTGTATTTAATCATTCTTGACATTATAATTAATAGCCCCTGACATTGTATTCAATAATTCTTGACATAATAATTAATACCCCTTGACATTGTAATTGACAGTAGTTAACGTTTTTCATAACCTTGACATTGTATGGTTTATTATTAATATTAATATTTTTGAAATATTTGTAAGCTGGAAACTGCAGAATATTATGGACATAATGTTTTGTGTAACACCTAAGTAACAACAATATTCTAACAAATAAATTTTATTCTATTCTATTCTATTCTTAATCGAAAAATTATTTGAGCAAACTCGCAATATTTTTTAAAGACCTATCCAACGACATACCATGCTATGGTGTACGCGAGGAAAAAATAATCACTTTACGTGTAGGTACAGGAGATACACTAAAAAAATACTTTTCGAGATTTTATTTTACCACTTTGCTGTAACTAATCTGTATATGCATGGCAAATTACGGCCTTCTAGTACTGTGAGTCTTTGAGCTAAGCTGCGGACAGTCAGACGGACATGGCGAATTTAGAAGGGTTCCTTTCCTTGTTGACTACGGAACCCTAAAAATATATATACATGAACGTCTCGAATTGAGAACCTCCTCCAGTTGTATCTATTTTACAGATGACTCCTGCTTATCAAACGCCGACTGTCACCAAGAGCGCGTTCACTGTTTTTGCCACGGAAACAAAGGAGGCAGACCCGGTCAATGTAAATGCATAGGATTTGGAAAGAAAAGTAATTTAAAAAAAGGTAACTAACTAATTGTATCTAAGATAAATGGTCACGACAATTTCGTTACTAAAATCTCTGGATGTCTGTTCCCATCGGTTTCGCGAGACTCGTCGATGGAACGAATTGTGTAGACTCGATTGTGTTTCGAATTCATGGTGATCATCTTGCTTGTGTACTCGTCAACTGGTTTAACAGTCGGGAAATTCGTATAACAATACCATCCTTCAATTCTTCACCTACCGCCACCTTTTGCCTATCAAAGAATTTCGTTTTTTAATCGTCCCCATCGACAGTCCTACGATGAAAGACTTACTTCAGCTAGGTCTAAAGTTCTCATCAAGGTGCCTGAAATGAGCCCAAATACGATATAGCTGCACACTGTTGCGGACCTCTTGCAACTGCCATCCGTCTCCATCGTCAGACCTTCGATGATAGTTATATTCCAGCTGGGTCTAAAATTGTCTTAAAGGTGCATGAAATGAGCCCAAACACGATATAGGTATCGTGTTTGGGCTCATTTCTCTCATTTCATGTAGCTGCAAACTGTTGAGGCCCTCTTGCGACTGTCTTCCATCTCCATTGTTAGACGTTCGATGATAGTCATACTCCAGCTAGGTCTAGGTCTCCTTTTAATTTCGTTATGTATACTACCACTGTGAATTTTTCACACACCCAAATACAACCGTTTAGTTGGTAGAGGGAGGGACACTAGAATCTAACAAAAAATAGCACTTTAAAGCTTAATATTTAATCGACAAATTATTTGAGCAAACTCGCAATATTTTTTAAAGACCTATCCAACGACATACCATGCTATGGTGTACGCGAGAAAAAAAAATTCTCACTTTACGTGTAGGTACAGGAGATACACTAAAAAAATAATTTTCGAGATTTTATTTTACCACTTTGCTGTAACTAATCTGAATATTCATACCAAATTACAGCCTTCTAGTACTAAGAGTCTTTGAGCTAAGCTGCGGACAGACAGACGGACATGGAGAATTTATAAGGGTTCCTTTCCTTATTGACTACGGAACCCCCTAAAATATATATACATAAAGGTCTCGAATTGAGAACCTCCTCCAGTTGTATCTATTTTACAGGTGGCTCCTGCGTATCAAACGCCGACTGTTACCAAGAGCGCGTTGACTGTTATTGTATCGGAAAAAAAGAAGACAGACCCGGTCGATGTAAATGCACTGGCCTTATCAACAAACATAATTTAAAAAAAGGTAACTAACTAATTTTATCTAAGATAATCAGTCACAACAATTGTTAACATTTTTCGTTACTTAAATCTCTGGATGTCTGTTCCCATGGGTTTCGCGAGACTCGTCGATGGAACGAATTGTATAGACTCGATTGTGTTTCGAATTCATGGTGATCATCTTGCTTGTGTACTCGTCAACTGGTTTAACAGTCGGGAAATTCGTATAACAATACCATCCTTCAATTCTTCACCTAACGCCACCTTTCGCCTATCAAAGAATTTAGTTTTTTAATCGTCCCCATCGACAGTCCTACGATGAAAGACTTACTTCAGCTAGGTCTAAAGTTCTCATCAAGGTGCCTGAAATGAGCCCAAATACGATATAGCTGCACACTGTTGCGGACCTCTTGCAACTGCCATCCGTCTCCATCGTCAGACCTTCGATGATAGTTATATTCCAGCTGGGTCTAAAATTGTCTTAAAGGTGCATGAAATGAGCCCAAACACGATACCTACATCGTGTTTGGGCTCATTTCATGTAGCTGCAAACTGTTGAGGCCCTCTTGCGACTGTCTTCCATCTCCATTGTTAGACGTTCGATGATAGTCATACATAACACAGAAAAAAAATAAAAAAATTAAAAATTAAAAATTCACAGTGGTAGTATACATAACGAAATTAAAAGGAGACCTAGACCTAGGTCCAGCTAGGTCTAGGTCTCCTTTTAATTTCGTTATGTATACTACCACTGTGAATTTTTCACACACCCAAATAGATTGTTAGAATGTTATGTTATGTTAAGACATGGAGAATCATGGAGAATTTATAAGGGTTCCTTTCCTTATTGACTACGGAACCCCCTAAAATATATATATACATAAAGGTCTCGAATTGAGAAACTCCTCCAGTTGTATCTATTTTACAGGTGGCTCCTGCGTATCAAACGCCGACTGTTACCAAGAGCGCGTTGACTGTTATTGTATCGGAAAAAAAGAAGACAGACCCGGTCGATGTAAATGCACTGGCCTTATCAACAAACATAATTTAAAAAAAGGTAACTAACTAATTTTATCTAAGATAAACGGTCACAACAATTGTTAACATCTTTCGTTACTTAAATCTCTGGATGTCTGTTCCCATGGGTTTCGCGAGACTCGTCGATGGAACGAATTGTATAGACTCGATTGTGTTTCGAATTCATGGTGATCATCTTGCTTGTGTACTCGTCAACTGGTTTAACAGTCGGGAAATTCGTATAACAATACCATCCTTCAATTCTTCACCTAACGCCACCTTTCGCCTATCAAAGAATTTAGTTTTTTAATCGTCCCCATCGACAGTCCTACGATGAAAGACTTACTTCAGCTAGGTCTAAAGTTCTCATCAAGGTGCCTGAAATGAGCCCAAATACGATATAGCTGCACACTGTTGCGGACCTCTTGCAACTGCCATCCGTCTCCATCGTCAGACCTTCGATGATAGTTATATTCCAGCTGGGTCTAAAATTGTCTTAAAGGTGCATGAAATGAGCCCAAACACGATACCTATATCGTGTTTGGGCTCATTTCATGTAGCTGCAAACTGTTGAGGCCCTCTTGCGACTGTCTTCCATCTCCATTGTTAGACGTTCGATGATAGTCATACTCCAGCTAGGTCTATGTCTCCTTTTAATTTCGTTATGTATACTACCACTGTGAATTTTTCACACACCCAAATTTTACCGTTTAGTTGGTAGAGGGAGGGACACTAGAATCTAACAAAAAATAGCACTTTAAAGCTTAATATTTCACAAACGAATCCTTTAATCGACAAATTATTTGAGCAAACTCGCAATATTTTTTAAAGACCTATCCAACGACATACCATGCTATGGTGTACGCGAGAAAAAAAAATTCTCACTTTACGTGTAGGTACAGGAGATACACTAAAAAAATAATTTTCGAGATTTTATTTTACCACTTTGCTGTAACTAATCTAAATATTCATACCAAATTACAGCCTTCTAGTACTAAGAGTCTTTGAGCTAAGCTGCGGACAGACAGACGGACATGGAGAATTTATAAGGGTTCCTTTCCTTATTGACTACGGAACCCCCTAAAATATATATACATAAAGGTCTCGAATTGAGAACCTCCTCCAGTTGTATCTATTTTACAGGTGGCTCCTGCGTATCAAACGCCGACTGTTACCAAGAGCGCGTTGACTGTTATTGTATCGGAAAAAAAGAAGACAGACCCGGTCGATGTAAATGCACTGGCCTTATCAACAAACATAATTTAAAAAAAGGTAACTAACTAATTTTATCTAAGATAATCGGTCACAACAATTGTTAACATCTTTCGTTACTTAAATCTCTGGATGTCTGTTCCCATGGGTTTCGCGAGACTCGTCGATGGAACGAATTGTATAGACTCGATTGTGTTTCGAATTCATGGTGATCATCTTGCTTGTGTACTCGTCAACTGGTTTAACAGTCGGGAAATTCGTATAACAATACCATCCTTCAATTCTTCACCTAACGCCACCTTTCGCCTATCAAAAAATTTAGTTTTTTAATCGTCCCCATCGACAGTCCTACGATGAAAGACTTACTTCAGCTAGGTCTAAAGTTCTCATCAAGGTGCCTGAAATGAGCCTAAATACGATATAGCTGCACACTGTTGCGGACCTCTTGCAACTGCCATCCGTCTCCATCGTCAGACCTTCGATGATAGTTATATTCCAGCTGGGTCTAAAATTGTCTTAAAGGTGCATGAAATGAGCCCAAACACGATACCTACATCGTGTTTGGGCTCATTTCATGTAGCTGCAAACTGTTGAGGCCCTCTTGCGACTGTCTTCCATCTCCATTGTTAGACGTTCGATGATAGTCATACTCCAGCTAGGTCTAGGTCTCCTTTTAATTTCGTTATGTATACTACCACTGTGAATTTTTCACACACCCAAATACAACCGTTTAGTTGGTAGAGGGAGGGACACTAGAATCTAACAAAAAATAGCACTTTAAAGCTTAATATTTCACAAACGAATCCTTTAATCGACAAATTATTTGAGCAAACTCGTAATATTTTTTAAAGACCTATCCAACGACATACCATGCTATGGTGTACGCGAGAAAAAAAAATTCTCACTTTACGTGTAGGTACACTAAAAAAATAATTTTCGAGATTTTATTTTACCACTTTGCTGTAACTAATCTGAATATTCATACCAAATTACAGCCTTCTAGTACTAAGAGTCTTTGAGCTAAGCTGCGGACAGACAGACGGACATGGAGAATTTATAAGGGTTCCTTTCCTTATTGACTACGGAACCCCCTAAAATATATATACATAAAGGTCTCAAATTGAGAACCTCCTCCAGTTGTATCTATTTTACAGGTGGCTCCTGCGTATCAAACGCCGACTGTTACCAAGAGCGCGTTGACTGTTATTGTATCGGAAAAAAAGAAGACAGACCCGGTCGATGTAAATGCACTGGCCTTATCAACAAACATAATTTAAAAAAAGGTAACTAACTAATTTTATCTAAGATAATCGGTCACAACAATTGTTAACATCTTTCGTTACTTAAATCTCTGGATGTCTGTTCCCATGGGTTTCGCGAGACTCGTCGATGGAACGAATTGTATAGACTCGATTGTGTTTCGAATTCATGGTGATCATCTTGCTTGTGTACTCGTCAACTGGTTTAACAGTCGGGAAATTCGTATAACAATACCATCCTTCAATTCTTCACCTAACTTCACCTTTCAACTATCAAAGAATTTTGTTTTCTTTTCGTCCCCGTCGTCAGTCCTACGATGAAAGACTTAATCCAGCTAGGTCTAAAGTTCTCATCAAGGTGCCTGAAATGAGCCCAAACACGATAAAGATGCTGTAAACTGTTGCGGACCACTTGCAACTGCCATCCGTCTCCATCGCCAGACCTTCGATGACAGTCATATTCCAGCTGCGTCTAAAGTTGTCTTAAAGGTGCACGAAATGAGCCCAAACACGATACCTATATCGTGTTTGAGCTCATTTCATGTTGCTGTAAACTGTTGAGGACCTCTTGCGATTGCTTTCCGTCTCCATTGTTAGACGTTCGATGATAGTTATACTCCAGCTAGGTCTAAAGTCCTTATAAAGGTGCATGAAATGAGCCTAAACACGATATAGCTGCTGTAAACTGTTGCGGACCTCTTGCAACTGCCATCCGTCTCCATCGTCAGACCTTCGATGACAGTCATATTCCAGCTGGATATAAAGTTGTATGAAATAAGCCGAAACACGATATAGCTACTGTAAACTGTTGAGGACCTCTTGCTACTGCCTTCCGTCTCCATTGTTTGACGTTCGATGACAGTCATACTCCAGCTAGGTCTAAAGTTCTCATTAAGGTGCATGAAATGAGCCCAAACACAGTTAACCTGCTGTAAACTGTGTTGAAGATGTCTTACAACTGCCTTCCACCTCCATCATCAGATAAATAACAAATAAACATTCTGATTCTGATAAAATCTCAGATTTTATTTTACCACTTTGCTGTAACTAATCTTTATATTCATGCCAAATTACAGCCTTCTAGTACTAAGAGTCTTTGAGCTAAGCTGCGGACAGACAGACGGACATGGCGAATTTATAAGGGTTCCTTTCCTTGTTGACTAGGGAACTCTAGAAATATATATACATAAACGTCTCGAATTGAGAACTTCCTCTAGTTGTATCTATTTTACAGATGACTCCTGCGTATCAAACGCCGACTGTTACCAAGAGCGCGTTGACTGTTTTTGCCACGGAAACAAAGGAGGCAGACCCGGTCAATGTAAATGCAAGGGATTTAGAAAGAAAACTTTTTTTAAAATAGGTAACTAACTAATTTTATCTAAGATAAACGGTCACAACAATTGTTTACATCTTTCGTTACTAAAATCTCTGGATATCAGTTCCCATGGGATTCGTGAGACTCGTCGATGGAACGAATTGTATAGACTCGATTGTATTTCGTGTGTTTCGTGGTGGTCATCTTGCTTATGTAATCGTAAACCAGTGTTTGACAGTAGGAATTCGTGTAACAATACCGTCCTTCAATTTTTCACTTAACGCCACCTTTTGCCTATAAAGAAATTTAAAAAAAAAAAAAAATAGTATTTTTTTCCGTCCCCATCGTCAGACCTTCGGTGAAAGACATACTCCAGCTATATCTAAAGTTCTCATCAAGGTGCCTAAAATAAGCGAAACCCGATATAGCTGCTGTAAACTGTTGCGGACCTCTAGCAACTGCCATCCGTCTCCATTGTCAGACCTTCGATTACCAGTTAAACGACCTTCAAAGAACAAAGCATCATCATTTTAATAGTTATGCTTTAAATTACACAACTAATATCTTTAAAGCATTTTGTACGAAAACCAATCAATTTCGTATTTCATGAAATAAGTAATGACTTATGCTATAATAGCTGTTGAACGCAAGATATAAAACAGAACATTTCATTAGCTTAGCAGTGTTACTAGTAATAACATTATCTGTGCTGATAATCTGTTAGTCAACATGAAAGTTTTGGCAGTCGCGCTGTTGTTCACGTTCTTGATGCTGATGGCTCATGTAGCTGCTGATGACTACAGTAAGGACAGTTATCTATAAAAATACCCCAACGTTAAGATCACACCTGAACGACTAGATAGTTGGCAATCACTTTTAAAGTGTTTTATAATCCTATTACGACTTCAAAAAGAATTGACGAGTGCATTTAAACGTTAAAGTTGATTCAATACAGTTTGACAGTATGACAGCTGACAGTTTACGGTTATTAAAAATGGAATACACTACACGAGAGAACACCGCCACACAGTCCGTGAAACAATTAAAAAACGCATGAGGTTGTTTTTCATCGTGTACTCTTTCGTTTCGGTGATCAGCAGGGATTGTCCACCCGGGCTAAAAGCGCGCTATGGGGAAGAGCCAAAGTTTTCAAGGCCACCTGTGAGGTACCTTCACCAAGGAAAGTGTATGACGACGACGATTAGATATGACATGCAAAAAATAAAACGTCAGAAAACTAGTTAATCTTCCAGAGATACTAGCACAAACGCGCTATGTAAACGTAACTTACATTCTGATTATTTTTAACATAACATTATTTAACAGGCGATAAATAAAGGGTGGAATAAGACCCTTAACGAAGGTGGAAAGCCCTTGTTCTCCCCGTCATTGCGAACATGTTTTTGTTCTCGGAATTTTCTAGTTACGGAGATATTGGGGGCTCAAAGTTCCAACTTGTTCACAAGTTTTTTTTTAAATACAGTTTTTTAATATAAGAAGTTTACTTTAAACACCTCTACGACCCACGTACTTTTCAATTCACAAAAAAAGCACAATGTTTTGAGTGCGTTACATTGAGTCCTACCGTGAACCTTGATTTTTCACCGCAATAAAAAAACGTTTCCTAGCAATAATTTTTGCGTAAAGTTAATCAGTTTGTGCACAACGCTTCGATGTTATGACTTCGTGAAGGGTCCTTTTACACCCTGTAAATGACAATATAATTGTGTCGTGAAAAAGTTAATTTGGGAACTATTCTTGAAATTTCAATATAATGAGGTACACAGATAAAAATAGCGTCAGTGTTAGTCTACTTTGTTTACGGAAACCTAACAAACATTCATTACATTAAACAAAACCGTTTTGCGATTAGTAATAAAGGAGTGACCACTTTTACTCGTATCAAGGCGGAATCGGCTTGGCCCTTGGGCCGATCACGGTCACCGCGCCGAGTCGAATGAAGTCTTCATCGGTTTTATTACATGCTCATGCAATCCTTTCTGACCAGCGTAGGCAGAATCTGCAGCGATAAGCAAATCATTATATCATGTTATTATTTGTTTAGGTAAGAATCGTTGCACGAACCGTCAGTGTCCATACCCGACAATTTGCATATTTGGCGACTGCAGATTTTATAAAATAGAAGACCACACGGGCTAATCGTCGGAACCACAGGAAAGGAGACGTTGGCGACGACTTGATTTGAACATAGACAGAAGCATGACAGACGACTAGTCCATATTTCCAGAGACCTTAGCACGAACTCGCGACGTAAACGTAACATAAATTCTGACGATTTTTAACCAAGCATACTGTTCTATATCATTTTTGTGACATGTCAACATATTGTCCATCTTTACCTTTATAGATATGAAAATTATCTTAAAATGAAAAAAATATTTTACTCAAAACGAGCATTTTCAAGTTTGAAAAACGATCGAATATACGTTACGTTTACTCCGCGTGTTCGGGCTAGGCCGACAGTAATGTGTAATATGTGTGTTTAACGTGTTAATTATAATCATTTTTCCCAATATGTTCTCCAACGCGGATATGAGTTCCATAAATAAATTACATGATCATCTGCCTAGCCTTTTCCCAACTACGTTGGATTCGGATTCCAGTCTAACCGGATGCAGCTGAATACCAGTACAAAAAAATGGCTATTTCATTTATTTTATTTATTTATGTACACACAAAATACTCAACAAGACATAACATTAAGATAGAAGAGCACAGAGGTACTGCTTATTTAATGCGAAATCTCTTCCAGCAGACCGGCGAGAGGAAAGTAGGATTAGAAATGTAGACACAGTGCACAGTGTGTAGAAAAGACAAAACAGGAAAATTGAAATTGGAACTTAAAACAAAGTTATACCTATATAAAATAAACATACATACAAATATACCCATATAATATAAATACTTATACTGTAAATATATATCTATAATATATATATCCAGAATATTACAGTATAGAGGCTATAGGTAGGGGAGGTACATCATACCTGTTCTTTTTTATTGCCATATTTTAAAAATCAGTTTCCCCATTCATGTAAAAACGTGGAGTGGTTGACATCGTTTCTGTTTCTACTTTTGCAGCTTTTAGTGAAATTATGTGATCGCCTTTGGACATTTGCATCGTCGAACACAAGCAAAGCAATCAAGTCAATCTATCGCAGTTCACTGCTGGTTAACATGACACAACCAGAAACAGATAAACGCTCAGTGGCGAGGGGTCTTTGTGTAAGGGAAAGTCGAAGAAAAAAAATGAGAATTGTAATTTTTATTCTTCATTTCCGTATTATTTTTTTTGTGTTGACCTCAGTTTCATTGCTAGCGTATCCGGAAACCATAAAAATTACACCCATCATCATTCTCTTGCCCTTATCCCAATTCATTTGGGGTCGGCGCAGCATGTCTTCTTCTTCCATACTTCTCTATTACTCGTCATCTCGCCAGACACCTCCTTTCTTGCCATATCATTCTTTACACAGTCCATCCATCGTTTCTTTGGTCTTCCTCTACTCATATACCCATTCACATTCATACTCAAAACTTTCCTCACAACATTTCCCTCATTCCTCCGCATCACATGCCCATACCACGACAACCGATTACCACACAACTTTTCAGTCACCGGCGCCACTTTCAAACTTCCTCTTATATACTCATTTCTTATTTTATCCATTCGCGTAACACCACACATCCCCCTTAGCATTCTCATCTCCGCCACATGCAAATGCCTTTCATTCATCCCTTTTGTGGCCCAACATTCTGATCCATACAAGACAGCAGGTCTAACCATTGTTTTATAAATCTTCCCCTTAAGTTTAAGGGGAATGCGGGAGTCGCAGATTGTTCCCGTGACCTGCCGCCATTTCATCCATCCCGTGTTAATTCTGTGCTTTACACTACGATCTATTTCGCCATCGCTTTGCACGAGTGAACCGAGATACCGAAAGTCGGAGCAGACAGGAAGAAACGCGCCATTTAGCGCTATGGCTCCAGAACTGGAGAGACCGCCGAAATCGCAGAACATGTTTTCCGTTTTAGTTCTGCTGATTTTCAAGCCAACATTCTCCAGCTTCTGTTGCCATTTCTCCAATCTGCTCTGGATCTCAGATCCATCTTCACCGAGAAGAACAATGTCATCGGCAAACAGCATGCACCAGGGTGCCTCTTCCTGTATGTCCGACGTCAAAGCGTCCATAATCAACAGGAAGAGGTAAGGACTTAAAGCCGACCCTTGGTGCAAGCCTACAGCCACATTGAACTCATCGGTGTTGCCAGCAGCTGACCGGACGTAGGTACAAGATTGACTGTACATAGCACGAATTAACTCTACATACTTCCCTGGTATACCTTTCTCTTTCAAGGCCCACCACAACACATCACCCATGACGAAAAATACAGAAAGTTTTCATAGGCGCCATCTTGAATTTTCATTTTGACCTCAGTTTTCTTAGTCCTGTCAGTAGTAGAGCAGTCCGCCTAAACAGGCGTAAAAAGGTAACAGACATAAATCAGACTAAACTATCGGCCAATTTCTAGATCAGTTCGGCGTTTTTATTCCGCACACTCGCTGATTGAATCGACCGACACGGACGACAGTTCTAACAAGCCAAATTGTTGATCTGGTTTGCGCAGTCGTCAGCGCGCCAACCAAACCATTTAGTTGGCCTAGTGTGCGCACTAGCAGCCCACCCCGACTAAACTATGGGCCGATAGAAAGTCTGCAGTCTGTGGGAACTCTAAACAAACTCTTTTTGAAAAATTGTTCTGACAGCTAGGTCATGTTTAAAATGCTCTCGATAAATATAAGTGCGAACATTATGTGAGGCTAGACCAATAATTATCTAGTGAAAAAAATATCTTAAATTATTACGATTACCCTCAACACCGATCATCGAACATAAAACGCCTGCAGCAGTTATGCGACCACACTCTAGTTGGGTTTTGAGACAACTTATTGCTGTAACTTTATATAAAGGAATCCTTGAACCCTTGCAACCCAACCAACTCACAAACTCTTTTTTACGTGTTGATGTTTAACTAACGTAAACTAACGAATACTCACAAATCATCGTCATAACTAAATCATTTGATACAAGGTAGGATATCGTCGCTCCACGGCTACGCTACTGGAGCCATCCTCTAGGACTAACCTTAACAAGTTTGCCCCCTTATCACGCGCCATAAGACTGTTAAATATTATCTCAGATGAGGTAGATATATTTGACTGCAGTCTGATGGAATGTGTTTCTAATTGTAGGTATTTTAATAGTGGTTTTCTTTTTTTATATGTATTCTGATTGTGTTTTTAATTTTTGTTAGCTTATGTAAGTTATCGTATCTTGGTGGTGGTAACATCGCATTGGCGTTATAGCTGTTAAGGTGTTATTTACATAATTTTAAATAAATAAATAAAAATATCTTGTATCAACTTATTCCTTATTCTTGTTTGTTGCTCCGCATGTTTTCCACTTTAATACTTCTCAAATACTCGTCATCTCAGTAATCACCCCCTTTCTAGTCATCTATTACACAGTTCATCCCTCGCCAGCCATTCACATTTATGCACCCAACTTTACCTACGTAATTTCCCTATTTCCTCCTCATCACATGCCCAATTAATTACCACACAGCATGATTATGCGTTTACATAACTCAGCGGCACGGAATGTGGTCCAAGCGCGTTATGTGGTTTATTATCGAAATAAAACGCGAAGCAGGTTTTTTTTGTTGTAAAACTGTTTTGTTTTCGGATGGGAAATCATCAAATGACAGACTTCTACTGACTAAAACCCATCCATATTCCTTCTTTGCCTTTTGTGTTCCAGGGCCACGGTATCTCTTTCGAACAGTCCCGCAGCCCTGGCAGGCATCGGCCCTTGCGGACCCCTACTTATTTGCTGACATCTCTTTGAGGCGCACGTGGAACACGAACGCGCCGTCGACACGGTCTGTCGTCATAAGACGGCCGGACGGCGAGCTGGCCCATAACTCGCCGTCCACAGGCCCGCGCCTACGGTGGCCGGGAGCCACCACGTGACCCCCAACGCCCAGGGCGTCTCCCGCGGCGACTGGGACGTGAGGTTCTTTCCCTCTCACGTCCCACCACCTCCTTCACTAGCATGACTGCTTCGCAGAAGGAGGTGACGGCTTCCCATTCCCTCTCGCTCCGGACCATGGCTTGAACCAAGGCCGGACGCGAGAGATCGCCGCCGCCAATCGCCGCTACGAGGACACGGCGGTGCTCCGCCCAAGCGGGGCAGACCTCCACGGTGTGCTCCACCGTGTCCTCCGGACGATCCTCGCAGTGGAAACACCCGGGCGTTTCCTCCCGCCCGATTCGGTGCAGGAACCTCCCGAAACAACCGTGTCCGGTGAAGACCTGCGTCAGGCAGTAGGTGAGGGCGCCGTGGCGCCTCTCTAGCCACTCCTCAAAGAAGGGACTTATCGCCACTATGGTGGCGTGCCCTGCACGGGGTTGCGACAGTCGCTCTCTCCATGTCGCCATGAGATCATGCCGGAGGTCTGTCCGCTGAGCGGCAATTTGCCGCGGCAGCGGAGTTTCCTCCCGACGTAGTGCCTCCGCGCGCCATTCGTGCAGGCGTGCGAGGACTATCGCCTCCAGATCCCATGGCGGCAATCCGGCAAGGAGGCTAGCCGCTTCGCCGGAGATCGTGCGGTACCCCCGGATTAGCCTTATGGCTATCACACCGGCTGTTCCAGTTTGGGAGCCAAACGTCGGAAATGCTCCACGAAGTTCCACTGGCTGTCGAGGAGGAGTCCTTTTTTTTTCTGGTGGAATGCTTCATAAGGCGACCGGTCTTTGGGTATAACCGGGGACCGTTTCCTCTTAAAAGACCTGTCTGGAGCCCCCTCTGTGCAACGCCTGTTAATTAAGGCACATCCCTGGGGCGACTATGCATCTTTTCCCGAAACGCATAGATCAAGAACGAGATAGTCTTCGAAGTGCAAGAAGAAGAAATTGCAATGACTTGCGTCCCTGACCTAGGGCAACCCGCAGATCGGCCGCTTCTACGCACACATGTTCAAAGCCTACACGTACAATAGGCGATTGTTTCAACATCTTGAGCTTACGCTACGCGTTTATAGCAGACTTAGCTTACGCCACGCTTCAAAACTACAATAGAAACTAGCAGTAGTCTCAAATAAAAAAAAAACAAAGATGGATTTTCAATTTCGCTTTTTTTTGGTTTTTTTTCCGTAATTAGTTAAAAATAGGTCATGCATGCTGTGTCTATCGCATCATATTGTACACTTGGTGTGTTTTTTTTAGCTTGCATTATTAGAGTAAAAATTTTAACAATTGTAGGTTGACCAATAAATAAATAAATAAAATATAACTATGCGAAGAAATAGAACAGCAATCTACTCTCCGACTTCCTCTTTTGACTCCGCTAATTCTGAATATTTATCAAAAAGTTTACCACAAACTATCAGCTTGAGATGCGAAGAGTATGAAAAACTAAATGGAGATATTGAATAGTTGAGAATGCAATTAAATACGGCTCATGATGAAATTGAAAACATAGTCATGGAAAACGCCACTTTAAAGAAACAAGCAATTGAACAACAAAATATAACTAAAAACCTATGTAGTGGTCCACCTAGTAGTACAAAAAATCACTCAACTTTAAAGAAAAATAAATGTATTATAAAAAATTTAAATACGAGTATTACTAAAAAGAACCTTGATAAGAGTCTCATAGATCTAGAAACAAAAAAGTGTAAGGAAATCGGAACCGACGGTGCTGCACGCAGTGTGAGCGAGAATGGTTCACCTCTTGATCTCAACTGCAACTTGAAGCAGTACGATCTACGCACAACAGATAGCACTGTAACTGAAACTACAAAGATAAAATTACCTGAGGGACCAACTTCAATTACAAATGAAGTAGAATTCATACAAATTGAGAACCAGCGAGGAATTCCTTAATAAAAGAAAAACAGAAAAAAAAATCCGTTAAAAATTATAGCAGATACTTTCTGCGAACAGTTTGAGTATTGCCATCATGTGTCACCTAATAGTAAAATGAAAGACGTACTCATTAATATTACGATCAAGGTTTAAGATTTTAACATGGACGATTATTGTATAGTAATGATTGGCGAAAAGGACTTAACGATAACGAAGACTCCAACGAACTTGTTAGGCTAATTAGGGAATCCTTGGAACAAAAAACTCATACCAATGAGAGAGAGAGAGAGAGCATACAATCAATGCTCTCTCTCTCTCTCTCTCTCTTAATACGTAAGGGGAGCCCTTATTCATAATTATCGAGTAGAATTGTTTAATAATTTACTTTACATGGACATACAAAACTATAACTATGCATATTTCTTTGATACGAATCGTGACCTCTCCTTAGAAATGTTCTCATATAAAACAGGCAAACTTAATAAACAAGGTATAAAATGTATATCTGTAAGTATTTTCAGTCGCATACTTGTTGACATCAAAAATCACCCATTGGATTATGACCCTGAAAGTTCACAAATAACACTCACGAGTAAAGCTCATGGACAAAATAAGTTTTTTCGTCCCACCCTTTAACAACAATGCCAGTAAATATAAACAAAAACTTACATTGTTGCATCAAAATATAGCTGGAATACTCAATAAATTAGATTTCTTTGAAGTAACGATATCTGAGTTGACGAAAGAGATGGGTGTTATAGACTTTATATGTCTTAGCTAAACCTTTATGCAATCCGGTCACGAATGTAATCTTAGACTTACAAACTATAAGTTAGCTGCGAATTACTCAAGACCTAATAAAAAACGGGGCGCCACGAGCGTATTGGTGAAAGACTAGCAAGTATTCTTTCGAATGCTGCGGCATAGAAGTTCCGAGTCATAACTTAATATTAGTATGTGTTTAAAAAATCACGGATTCCGATGCAGGTTATTTTTAAAAAAGATGGAAGTTTTATTACAGAAATTAACGCATAAAAGTAGGTATCGTATCATAATATGCGGAGACTGGAATATTGTTATGCTAAAGGACACTAAACGAACGAGAGAATTAATATCTATTTTAAATAATTTCAACCTAATGAAACGTATTAAAATGCCCACTAGAAAAAAAAGCTGCATAGATCAAATAACCCGTAAAATGTCGACCCTAGATACAAAAAGCAGTATACATAACCTAGTCCTCTCAGATCATGATACTGGGCAGTCATTAACGTTCTTTCTTCCGATAGCTAATAAGTCGAAAGTTCCAAACTTCTTTTATGATGTTAAAAGAGATTACAATAAACACAATATAAAAAAAAATCTTGATTGTTTATCGGCTTTAAGTTTTAATGAAATATATGAAGAAATAGACTGCAACAATATATTTGACATATTTCATGACGTATATGTGCTTTTTTACAAACTATGTTTCCCTGAAATAACAACAAAAAAATAAAATAAACCAATAAAAATAAATGGATTAGTAAAGGTATAAAAATAACTTTATATTATAACCACCAACACGATGCCCTAAGCAAAAAATATCATAAAAGACGATACCTGACCTATTCTAGAATTTTAAAAACATGTATATCACATTCACAATTAATAAATAACAAAAAACATTTACTTAATTATAAAAATAAA
Organism: Noctua janthe; assembly: GCA_910589295.1. Lineage (NCBI taxonomy): Eukaryota > Metazoa > Arthropoda > Insecta > Lepidoptera > Noctuidae > Noctua > Noctua janthe. The sequence continues at coordinate 16,436,323 of OU342562.1, forward strand.
TGCAAAGCGACATGGTCTATTATAAAAATTATATAAATAATGATGATAATTATAAAGCTGACATCAAAGAGTTAATAATAAATGATAATATAATTAATGATCCTAATGACATAAGTAATCAATTTGATAACTACTTTATAGAAATGACCAATAAATTTAACTTTAGCAATTGTAATAACGTAAGTAACATTGACAGTACCACTAACACTGACAGTATCTTTTTGACTCCGTTATATCGAAACATAAAATACCGATGTCCAAATGCCCGAACGGATGAAACCCCGAATGGACCAAAATACCGATGGATTTAATCCCAAAGAACAGCGACGTAGTTCTCGCGATTACTACGTCGAAATTAGGTACATGAAATAAAATAAATTATGTATTATTTTGTAAGAACGTGCTTCTTTTTTTACCTAATTATACGTATGATTATCTTTAAACTTTTGTTTTAATTACATGTTATTGGTATCATACATACCTATTATGTTAAGCTCCTTTTTTGTCATTGTCTTAGAGGCTTTGGGATGTAATTTCGGGATTTTGAACTTCGGGATATGGATCTTCGGGATTTTAAACTTTCGGGCAAATGAACTTTCGGGATTTAAAAACATAAAGGGCTGTAAATAGACTCTTAACGAAGCCGAAAGGCACTTGTTCTCCCCGTCTTTACGATATTTTTTTTTTGTTCTAGACCGTACCGAGAACCTTCTAGTTACGGAGATATTGGGTGTCCAAGTTCCAACTATTTCGCAAGTTTTTTTTTTTAAATACATGTCTTTTTACTTTAAGCAGCTTTCCCAGCAATAATTTTTGTAATGTACAGAATGTTTGGTTGACGGCTTCGTGAAGGGTCTGTTTACACCCTGTATATTATGCATTTTGTTAAAACATTATTCTTACAATTATATTTAGTACTGGCTGTTGCCCGCGACTTCGTTCGTGTGAAAATTTTGTTTGGTGATTCCATCAGGAATTTCTCAGTAGCAGCTTTGGAGACTGGACTTGTGCCCGATTGATGGCAATATGCTCGCCCCCTATTACATGCGACTTCAACATAACTGGTGAAATGTGAGTGTACGATTAGGTACACACCTGTGTGCCTAACCCTTCGGAGATTACAGGCGAGATGTTATGTGTGAGAACTGAAGGCCTGATCAAAATGTGATAATGTGGGTGATGACTACAAAAGGCATCTTTTTGGGTGCTGTAATTTTGGGAGGCAGAGTTCTCAATAAAATTAAAAGGCGTTGAGGCGACGATATGGCTTAGAAACCGGAACATTATGGTGCCATACGACTTTTTTTTCAATGTGAATCAAACGCCTTGTTAGACACTACTTATTTATTGATTCTAATACCGTTTTGTATACAACATTAAAAGATTTGTTTAATGGCCGTGTGATGCGCCCAAAATAATGCCTGCCACTTTTAAGGTTTATCTTTGGAATTTGTTGACCGTCATTGTAAAAGCCAATTGCAACTTTTAAATTGAAATGGCAAGTTATTTGGAATATCGGGTATGCGGGGAATTAACCGCTCTCTCCTTTTGCCGCTTTTATAATAATAGAATAGAATAGAATAGAATAGAATAGAATAAAATAGAATTTCTCTTTAATCGAGTATCCATGACTCAAAAACTGTTAGTAAAACTTACGACTATGTTATGTTGGTGGCTATTATAATATTACTACCCAGCGCTGTGATACGAAGCTTGGTTCCATTGCACAGTCTGGGAGTTAACCTCAGGGAGTTGAGAAATACAACGGGGTAGGCAGTATTATCATTATTAGCCATCACAGGGTCTATGGATATCGATGTCGACGATCGAATCATTTTTTTTTATTTGATTGACAGACTCGTTCTTTGGCGACAGCACTACCCCTCACACAACCACCCTTCATTTTTTATATTAACCTCCAAATTGGGAAAAACGTGCATGATGTGATGATGTGGATGTGCGTGCATCCTCTGTAGCCACTGGATGAGAAAATTCTATGGAAAATAGAATTTTCCCATCTGCGCCCGATTCCAGACGACCCACTCCCATTTGCAGCAGCATATTCGCAAAGACACCTGCTTCGTGGTCGTTGTACTGTTGGATGCGCCCGTTCCAGGTAAGATGGATCTTTTCGATCCTAGACAACAATGGCGACGCCTTTAGACATGCGTTTATTTCATCCGCCGGTGTGCCCCTCTCGATAACTAACAGTATCTGTCTAAAGTCGCCTGCGAGCAAAATGACAACGCCACCCATCGGCAACTGGTTGCCGCGGATGTCCTGCAAGCTGCGGTTCAACGCCTCTTATGCACTTTAAACTTGCACTGCTGCAAAAGGACTCCCCGGCCGCTGTTTTTGGTGATGTTGCATGTTGAGGTATCTTCACTTGCAAGATTCAGCGGCAATATGAAAACAGAATGTGCAGTCCGGCCACCGTTAAGCAAAGTTGCTGCAATGTCCGAGGGAGCCACAGCCACAGCTATGTGACCGCACGGTTGGCGCAGTGGCTGAGCGAATGACTGCTGAGTTTAACTGTCTGTAAACACACCCACGATACAGGAGAAATTCCAAGTGTGGGCCTGGACTGGGGCAAGGTTAAATTGCAATGTGACGTCACAGTTGGCGCAGTGGCTCAGCGATTGACTGCAGCGCTGCGAGTCGCGGGTTCGATTCCCACACGGTACAAATTTACAACGTCGTTGGTTTTATTAAATTTTAATTTTTGTTTTGATTTTAAAGTTTTTATAGATTATTTTTTGGGCAGTGAAAACTGGGCAAATATTAATTGTTAATTTATGATTACCTAACTGCCTTTGAATGGTTAAAAAAAAAAAAAACATATTAATCTAATTTCTATTGATTTGAAAATCATAAAGCACTAGAATAAAACAAAATATCTAGTTACAAAAAGTGAAAACCGGCTGGTGATCGAATTCGCCAACCATGTTTATTATTTTTGGAAAAAATTATCACAAAAAGTGGAGACTGGCTGCGTCTCGAAATTGCGAACCCTGGTTTACAGGGAGGTATGTGAACCGTCAGCCTACCTCGCTTCGCTTCGATGACAAATGGGCTAAAATAGCCATTCGATTCTAATGCATGGTATGACAGTTGTCAGTTGCCAACCAGTTGCGGAATATTGACATAATGCAATATCGAGACCTTCGATGACAGTCATATTCCGGCTGGGTCTAAAGTTGTCTTAAAGGTGCATGAAATGAGCCGAAACACGATATAGCTACTGTAAACTGTTGAGGACCTCTTGCGACTGCCTTCCGTCTCCATTGTTAGATGTTCGATAATTGTTATACTCCAGCTAGATCCAAAGTTCTCATAAAGGTTCATGAAATGAGCCCAAACAAGGTTTAGCTGCTGTAAACTGTGTTAAGAACCTCTTGCAACTGCCTTCCGCCTCCATCATCAGATAAAATCTCAGATTTTATTTTACCACTTTGCCCGGCGTAACTAATCTGTATATTCATGCCAAATTACAGCATTCTAGTACTAAGAGTCTTTGAGCTAAGCTGCGAACAGACAGACGGACATGGCGAATTTATAAGGGTTTCATTCCTTGTTGACTACAGAACCCTAAAAATATATATACATAAAGGTCTCGAATTGAGAACCTCCTCCAGTTGTATTTATTTTACAGGTGGCTCCTGCGTATCAAACGCCGACTGTTACCAAGAGCGCGTTGACTGTTTTTGCCACGGAAACAAAGGAGGCAGACCCGGTCAATGTAAATGCAAGGGATTTTGAAAGATAACTAATTTAAAAAAGGTAACTAACTATTTTTTTCTAAGATAAACGGTCCCAACAATTGTTAACATCTTTCGTTACTAAAATCTCTGGATGTCTGTTTCCATGGGTTTCGCGAGACTCGTCGATCGAACGAATTGCATAGACTCGATTGTGTTTCGAATTCGTAGTGATCAACAAAGGCAAAGTCAAAATTATTTATTTGCTGTAAAATGCAATGACACATTTCGCCATAAAAATAGCATGCAAATTTTATTAAACAAAATCAAAATCAAAATCAAAATCAAAGCATTTATTTCAAGTAGGCCAGTTACAGGCACTTTTGAATTGTCGAAACAAAGGCAACAGTAAAATAAAGCTACAGTCCCAGTCACAAGGCACAAAAACTGTGAAAGTACTGTAGATGCCCATTCCCTAACGTAGATCTCTATGGAGAAGAACGGGCAAGAAACTCCATGGACACTCTTTTAAATCAAAATACTTTAACAAAACCTTGGTTACATCATTCATTTTGAGATGGTACATTATGTGAGAACGATGCAGCAAGATGTGTACGTTAAAAGTGTCCATAGTAAAAACAATTCAAAAATAAAATAATTAATTCAAATAAGCCGTGGCAAATAAGAGATGACCAGTCACAACTGACAGCGCCCGTTCACGAACATGACGCATGTATCAGCACCATTCAACTCAACCATTTTGAAGGGAACTAAATGATCCGACACACGTGCCACCATCAGCGAGACATTTGAGTGAGCATGACATACTCCTAACCGCCAGGGCACATTCAAGTCAAGAAAAGACGCAGGTTTCCAGCGAATGACAGCTTTCTAGTACATAGTACTCACACAATATGGGCTAGGCGGCTATATAATACAAAAGAGATTGAATCTATACAATGCAAAGATAGTTATACAATCTTCAGCAGCTCCAACAATACTATTTAATGCTATCAATTTAGGCACCCCTGTTCTTGTGGAGCAGGACCGGCATTGAGCCAAGCATTTTTATCAGTGATATAATCGTCCAACTTGTAATATGCTTTCTTACATAGTGTGCGTTTAATGCATGTTTTAAATTTCGTTTCATTCAGTTCAAGAATACTTTGTGGAATTTTATTATAGCATCTCAAACAGTACGCCATGAAAGATGAGTCTACTTTAGCGAGTCTGAAGCCTGGCTGAACTAATTGGTCTCTATTTCTAGTACTGTAACTGTGTCTGTCACCTCTTTTATTAAAAAGATGTAGATTTTTTCTTACATACATTATGTTTTCGTAGATGTATTTACAATGTAGTAATGTGTAATGTATGTAATTTCCTTAAACAGTTCCCTTAAAGAATCGCGCCTACGAAGATTATATATGGCTCTGATGGCTCTTTTTTGCAGAATAAATATAGACTCAATGTCTGCAGCCCGTCCCCACATTAAAATGCCATAAGACATAATACTATGAAAGTAACTAAAATAGACCAGTCTAGCGGTATCTACATCAGTATATTGACGGATTTTTCTTATAGCATACGCTGCTGAACTTAGCCGCCCCGCAAGAGATGTTAAATGAGAACCCCATTGTAACCTTGAATCAAGCGTAATCCCCAGGAAAACCGTTTTATCTACAAATTCAAGTTTCTCTTTATTCAATACTATATCACAATCGCTACTTTTAACATTCGGTAAAGCAAATCTTACGCATTTCGTTTTTTTTTTCATTTAACACTAAATTGTTTGCTGTGAACCAATTATGAACCTGAAGTAGGGCATTATTCACGTCATCTAGATTTTGGGCCCGTCTATTTATCTTAAAAATTAGGGAAGTGTCATCAGCGAATAACACCATATTTTGAGGTTGGTTTTTCAATAAATAGGGGAGATCATTTATATATACTAGAAAGAGGAAAGGACCCAATATTGAGCCTTGCGGTACCCCCATTTTTACTTTTAAACCCTGTGAATTAACACCATTTATTTGCACATGTTGTTGTCTATCACTCAAATAAGATTTTACCAAACTAAGTGCAAGTTTCCCTAGTCCGTAATGCTCAAGTTTCAAAAGTAATGTGTCGTGATTTACGCAATCAAATGCTTTGGAGAGGTCACAAAAAATTCCAATGGCGTCTTGGGACTCTTCCCACGCAGTAAATATGTGCTTTAATAAGGTTACACCGGCGTCAGTTGTACAACGTCCCTTGGTGAAACCATACTGTTGATCGTGTAAGATTCTGTTGGTGTTAAAATGATTGAGCATTTGATTTAGCATTACCTTTTCAAACACTTTGCTAAAAACTGGCAACACGGATACAGGTCTATAATTATTTGTATCTTTACTATCTCCGGATTTAAACAGAGGTATGACTTTACTGCATTTCATTAAGTCCGGGAAAACTCCATGATCTACACACAAATTAAAAATTAAAGCTAAGTATGGTGCTATAGTCTCAACTATGGATGTACAAACTTTGATAGACATTCCCCAAAGATCTTCGGTCAGTTTGACTTTTATTTGCCGGAAAGCTTTCATAACTATCATAGGGTTTATGTGTTTAAATTTAAATTCAGCCGGGCAGTCAGACACATTCGCCTTTAATAAACCAATTGAGACTTCAGGAGAGGAATTAAGAGCCTCCGTAGTTTTTAACGGTATATCGGTAAAGAAATTTACAAACTCATGAGCTACTTCCTGATTAGAGCTTTTAGGACCACATGCTGTATCTAATGTGTAGCTAGTGTTACGTATTTTCTTCCTGTTAGTCTCGTTATTTATGACTTTCCAAACTGTCTTAATTTTGTTTTCTGCTGTTTTGATCTTGTTGCTAATGTGCAAGGCTTTGGCAACCTTGCATGTATTTCTAAAAATTTTTGAATACTTAGCAACATACTTGTTAAAAGTTTCAGAGTTTATATAAGGCTTAAGGCCATAAAGCTCAAATAGTCTTTCCCTACTTTTTCTGATACCTCTAGTTGCCCAATCACTAAATATAAATTTAGGGCAAATACATTTTGTCTTCTTTCCAAAAGTTTTGTTAAATTCAGTGTGAACTATTGAAAAGAAATTATCATACAATTGATTTATATTAATATCGTCCATATGACGGCTCATAACACTTAACTTGTTCTGTAGGGAAATATTATACCTCTTTAAATTATTAGTAGTTATAGGTCTAAATTGAATCTGAACTTTTTGCAATGGTATGTTACACCTAAAAGTTACAGTTTGTCCGCTATGGTCAGACGGCAAACAATTTACTATGGTTTTATCTAAGTAATCACAATTGCAGAAAACATTATCTATACAAGTAGCAGAAGATGAAGTGACTCTCGTAGGTTCAATAAAAATGTTAGTCAAGTCAAATGACTTGAAAAGATTTAATAATCGACTGCTATTAGAATTTTCTTCTAAAATATTGATATTGAAATCACCACAAATAATTATAGGTTTATCACTGGCTGCAAGTTTTGCCAGGACATCTTCCATTATTGATTCAAATAAGGAAAAGTTTTGATAGTTTGGGGGTCTGTACACACACACAATTACATGCTTATCTAGCTCAACACAAGACAGTTCGACGCAATGTTCCGCCGAGAGACCTACTATGTCATTACGTTGCTTATATTTAACACAATTTTTCAATAATATTAGGGAACCTCCACGCAGCATAGATTTACGATTAAAACAGCTACCCACCGCATAGTTCTCATAATTAATAAGCATTTGGTAATCCTTTAGCCAATGTTCAGTAAAACAAATAATATCAAACATACTTCTTTCTAAAAATAATTCAATTTCTAATAATTTGGAAGAAATGCCTTGAATATTTTGGTGGAATAATTTTAAGGTGTTCTGCTGAGGCCCTTTTTTAATATTTAAATGAGTGCAAGAAGGTACCTTGATGTTGGTAGGTTTAACAAAATTGTTAATGGTACCTTCTGTTGTCTCACTTCCTAGTTTAAATTAATATTAATATCTGGAGTGAGCCCCGAGACTCCCGTGCCATCACCAGACAATAAAATCCTATTACTAATATACCCTAATTGAGAATTTTCCATGGTGACACATGGATCCTCCTCAGTACAATTTTTGTAAACATTTATAGCACTAATGCTATATTTATTTAAGGTCGCAGTGTTAATAATACAACTAAACTTCGACATACTACTTATGTCTGAGTAACAAAAACATTAAATTATGTAGGTAACTAAATAAACTATTTATTTATTTATAACAGCTTAGTTAGACTATTACTAAGTTTAATTAACTAACACAAAACAAAATTTTGCTGTTAAATACTAAAAACGAATAATGTTAACATATTTGTGTAATTGACATGGTAAGAAAAATTCCAGTGCGAGCAGGGTTTGAACCTGCGACCTTCCGATTCAGTACACCGGATGTCTTAACCAACTAGACCATCGCACCCCGCTCACAGATTTCGAAATTTTCGTTCCATTAATAACGTCTTACGGTGACGTTAGCGCCATCTATTTAAGAAAGTATCGAACTAACTTAAACCAACACGTTGACATTGCAGTCAAATCAATGTTGTATAGAAGTCGCCATACCAAACTAATTTCTTAATATTGGTAAATTATTATTATTTATTATTGGTTGGTTGGTCTAGTTGGTTAAGACATCCGGTGTACTGAATCGGAAGGTCGCAGGTTCAAACCCTGCTCGCACTGGAATTTTTCTTTCCATGTCAAAAACAGCTATGTTCCCTACGCAGGGTTTGCGTATAAAATATTAAAAAAAATATTTGTGTAATTTTAAGTATTTTTAACATACGAGTACAACAATTTCAGCATAATAAAATTGTTTAAATATAATAAACACAACATCATAATTATAATGTAGGTAATTCTTTACAATGCAATTCGGTAGTGAAATGAGTGACAATTAGATTTTTTGAGAAATTCCGAAATGGAATTAAAGCTGTGTGAATAAAGCCATTTTTTTAGAACTTTGCAGAATTTTCTATACGGAAGATAGAGTGATAAAGTTTGGGAGAGAACTAAAGATAAGTGGAGCCATATAAGGGTATAAATATACCCTTAACATAACCGAAATGTACTTGTTCTCCTCGTCTTTGCGATCATTGTTCTGGACCATACCTGGAAACCTTTTAGTTACGGAGATATTGGGGGTCAAAGTTCCAACTTTTTCATAAGTTTTTTTTTTTAATATGTCGGAGTTGGTTGTCAATTATAACTGTGGGTAGTCACGAAATTTTATTCGGAATTTATTTTCTTATCATTAATTTAAGTGATCTTAACTATCAATTATTGTCTAATAAATCGAAGAAGACAGATGACTAAGACTGGAAGCCGACCCCAACATAGTTGGGAAAAGGCTAGGCAGATGAAGATGATGATGATGAAATCGAAACATAATTTATTAAGTTCTACTAAATGATTTTTGGCAACTTATTTCGATAAGTGTGACCGATAGTTTTGTTCTAAATAATTAATGACATGTTGCTTTAATTTTAAAATGATTTACATTGCGAATTCGCCATTGTTTATTTACTACAATTATTTTTGTATTATTTGAAAACTTTATAATGTGAGTTTTATTAAATTTAGCACATTTTGTATCAAAGTAAACACGTGACGTACGTGCGTCAACGGACAGAGTTGTCGGGGAGGGGTTGCAAAGTGGAGGCATCGTCTTATAAAAGAGCGTGCACTCGGTAAGCCCGTCAGTCGGTCTTTGGATTCGACTCAATAAAGAGCTCCCCTGCTCCCGACAAAACTGTCGGTTTATTTGGTACAGCGCTGCTGTATATTCGATTACTTTACTCTATGACATTCGCATAGCTGTATTTAACTTGCTGATAGCGAGCGATACACTTTGTAATTGGGTGGCTTGGCCACTGTACGAACTGTGACCTTAAAAGGTTTGTTCACCTAACTGTATTGTTACCTTTTTACCTGCTTTATCTTTTATTAATTACCATTTTTTTATTGTGTATCATTTTGTATTGTTTCATTTTTTTTGTGTTAATTAGTACCTACTGTAATAAAAACTCTGCAATTGCCTATAGTGTCTTGTTTATCCCAATAAAATGGGAACTCCAAACCCTGACGAAATACCTCTCGGCACTCCTGATCCTACAAATACATGTACCTCCACAACCCCCGTTCTATTCAATACATCCATCAGCACAATGCGTTGAGTGCAAGTGATTTTTACACCTCAAAAAAAAAAAGTCGATTCCCAGTAACAGTTTTTGCATGTGGAGGGTTTATTTACACCCTGTATACACAATTACGTCTGAATAATTCAATCCTAGGTACAGGCATTGTTAATAGATATTTTGTAAATATACGTTTATTAAAATTGTTTTTAAGTTTAAAAAGTGAGGAGTTAGTTGATAAATTTTGCGAATTCATATATGTAAATACAAGGAACTATGAGAAGGTTGGGATTTATACAGTGGTCTGCAAGAATCAGTCCAGTCCATATTGAAACTAGTAATTTTAGAAGTTTCACCAGGAATTTAGCTTTAAGGCAAAAAAAATCATATTTGTCGGCGCATCCGCTACTCAGTATATCTGATGACATTTTATAATATGCTAAACGTCACTGTCAGATGTCACATGTCACATGTCAAAGCTCATAGCGAACACCGAGCACTGGCGAGGCGGCCATATTGTAAAAAGAGGCACTTAGTGACTGCGGGACTGTTCGAAAGAGATACCGTGGCCCTGGAACACAAAGGGCAGAGAAGGAACATGGATGGGTTTTAGTCAGTACAAGTCTGACACTCCCCTCCGCTCCGCCCAGAGTGGGGGGGGTCATTTGATAATTTCCCATCCGGAAAAAAAAAAAAAAAAAAAAAAGGCACTTAGTGAGGCACTTAGTGTTGTACAGCCGAGGAGCGCGCACGCAACCACGTGCTCGGTGGACGTTAAAGTTCTAATCTATCCTAATCTTAACAATCCATAATTAAATTGTGAAAATAGTTATTGTAATATCAAGAATTATAAGTGAAGTGATTATAGCAACAGTTATTTTATTGAAATATTGTCTTCCTACCCGATAACCCACGCCTACCTGAACATGTCTCATAATTCTGATAATGGTCGAAAGACTTTATCAGAAGTGGGATACGAAGGGTCGAACGAACAGGAGACAGCATCACATCAAGGAAATAAAGATCGTAGTGCAAGTACTCACGATTTACTCTCCGGTATGGAATCGATTTTAACGAGGTTACTGGCTGCAACTACCCACAATACTCAGCCATCGACGCAACAACATAATTCGACCCTGCTGGTGAAATTCGATCCGGACGATGCAGAGGCTGATATCGAAGGTTGGTGTAGAATCACGGACATCATAGTTTCTAGCCGAAATCTCACTGGAACCGAGTTGTTACTTGCCTTAGTCAGTGCATTGAAAGGACGCGCCGCATCCTGTCTAACCAAATTAAAAAGTTCAGAGATAGAATGGCCTAGTATTAAAGAACTGCTACTGGCACGCTTTGGAAAACCCATGCTCATGCAAGACTATTTCGACAGTGTAATGAGATTCGAAATTACACAGCAAGAGACGGCTTTGGAAGCAGCTATGCGTTTGTGGAGTCTCATTGAGCGCATACCAAAAGTGGAGATGAACGAAGAGGTTATCACTGGCTTCGTCATATCAGTCCTCAGCCAAAGGAACTCGCTGATACGCAGAGAACTAAATTCATATACCATCACAACAAGGGCTCAATTGTACCGCGCCCTTGGTGGAATATCGCTGAAGAGACGTCATGATGAAAATGAAGAGCAGCCTTCCAATTCTAAGAAACCACGTGTGACTGCTGATTCGAAATTTGGAGGATCCTGTCACTACTGCGGCCACCGCGGACACAAGATTGAAGAGTGCCGTAAACGTCGAGATGGGATCGCTGTCACAAAAGTTCCAGAACGTGAGAAGACAGTCACATGCTTCACCTGCCAAAAACCGGGACATGTCAGTACGGCTTGCCCAAACAACAAAGCAGATTCAGCTAAGAAGAATGTGAACATCTGCGATCGGAATCTCGTGAAAGGTACTTTGTCGACGTCGACTGGTAAGCCAATTCCATTTCTATTCGACAGTGGTTCAGCATGTTCATTGATCAAGAATAGCGTAGCGGCCCTGCTTCTAGGCACCATACACAAAGATACAGTTTACTTGACAGGCATAGGAGGTCAGGATGTAAAATGCATGACCCAAATTTCCAGTCTCGTCCGTATTCAGGGCATTCCAGTTAGAATATTATTTCATGTGGTCCCTGACAATACCTTGGTTGAATCTGTCATTATAGGCAGAGACATTTTAAACCAAGGGTTTCATGTTGAAATCAATAGTGATTCGATTCAATTTTCATCGCGCAAACCCATCAACACCTGCCAAACTTCTAGTCGGTTAGATTTTAGCTCGATTGACACAGATTTAGTAGGCGAAAAAAAGGAGCAACTATTTATGATTCTAAGCAAATATAGTGAATATTTTATAGAAGGCATGCCTATTCGTAGAGTTACCACTGGTGAACTGAGAATCGACCTTATTGACCCGCACAAAACGGTGCAAAGGCGTCCTCATCAGATGTCACCATCGGAGAAAGTGATTGTAAGAGAAAAGATACAATCGCTTTTAGATGCAGATATCATCCGAGAGAGTTCTTCGCCTTTTGCTAGCCCTATCGTGTTGGTTAAGAAAACTAGACGGTACGGACCGGTTATGCGTCGATTATAGAGAGCTAAACGCCAACACCCGACCAGAACATTACCCACTCCCTAGGATAGAAGAGCAGGTAGACCGCTTAAACGGAGCGCATTTCTTCAGCTCTCTGGACATGGCGGCAGGCTACCATAAGGTCAGGGTTAGTCCTGAGTCCATAGAGCGTACAGCTTTCGTAACTCCTGATGGGCAATTCGAATATCTCGCCATGCCCTTCGGTTTGCGAAACGCTGCGTCCACATACCAGAGATGCATCAATAAAGCCCTTAAATCCCTGAAAGATACAGTAGCATTAGCGTACATGGATGATGTCCTCTCATATTCAGCCAGTGTTGATGAGGGATTACATCGCCTGGACACCGTACTCCAAGCTCTGACGGAGGCGGGGTTCTCTTTGAAAATGGCCAAATGTAAATTCATGAAAACTGAAATTAATTACTTAGGATATGTCATACGAGCGGGAGAAGTAAGACCCAATCCTGGAAAGATCAGAGCCCTCCTAGAAGTCCCATTTCCTAAGACAGCGCGGCAAGTAAGACAATTCTTAGGGTTGGCATCTTACTTCCGACGTTTCATACCCAATTTCGCCAACATAGCAAGTCCCTTATACCCCTTGACCAAACTCAAAGGTCGTATAACTTGGACGCAGGAACATTCGGAAGCACATGGGCAAATCGTTAAGATTCTGTCATCCGAACCCGTATTAACGATCTTTGATCCTGATAAACCGGTAGAACTCCATACTGATGCGAGTTCCGATGGCTATGGTGCCGTGTTAATTCAGAGAGAACAAAATATACCACACGTTGTAGCCTATTTCAGCCGCCGTACAACAGAGGTAGAATCCAGGTACCACTCGTACGAATTAGAAACCCTAGCGGTGGTACGAGCAGTCGAAAGTTTCCGCCATTATCTTTACGGCCAACACTTCACAGTCTACACCGACTGTAACTCCTTGAAGGCCTCTAAAGCCAAGACCGACTTGTCGCCTCGTGTTCACAGATGGTGGGCGTTCCTTCAAGCATATGACTTCGATATCATATACAAAGAAGGACGTCATATGGCGCATGCTGACTTTCTTTCTAGAAACCCATTACCCTCCCCGTCAAGTTCGGGAGAATCTAGTATCGCTTCTTTAGATTCGAACACCACAGACTTTCGCAAATCTGTGAATTTCGTGGAATTACACAATAGTTGGATCCAGGTAGAGCAAAAACGTGATCAAGAAATCCAGAACCTTATAAGTCAGCATGAGAAAGGCGAGCTACCAGGAGCTATCGCTCACACCTACGATGTGCGGGATGGCATCCTTTACCGAAAAGTAGAAAGGGCTAAGATAAGCACCTGGCTTCCCATAGTTCCACGTTCCTTGATATGGACGCTAATAAATCATGTACATACCGAAATCAAACATCTAGGCCATGACAAAACTCTCAACAAACTATATGAACAGTACTGGTTCCCCCAAATGTCTAAGAATGTGCAGAGGTTTATTGACTCGTGCATAGTGTGCAAGGCATCTAAAGGAATCTCGGGGGCACAACAGGTAAGGTTGCATCCCATCCCCAAAGTCTCAGTACCATGGCACACCGTGCACATCGACATGACAGGCAAACTCAGCGGTAAGAGCGATAGAAAGGAATATGCTTGTGTCATCATAGATGCATTTACAAAATACGTCCTCCTAGAATATACCCAGTCACTAGATTCAGCTTGTGCCGTTAAAGCCTTAAAAAAAGCCGTGTGTCTTTTCGGTTCTCCCAAGAAAATAATAGCAGATCAGGGCAGATGTTTTATTAGCACAGAATTCAAAGAATTCTGCACCGGTCACAACATAGAGCTACACCTCATAGCAACCGGCTCTGCCAGGGCGAACGGTCAGATAGAGAGGGTAATGCGCACATTGAAAAACCTTCTAACTATCGTTGAAAATGACACCAATAAAGTTTGGAGAGACGAGCTAGATGAGGTACAACTAGCACTTAATAGTACTAGATCTAGGGTCACCGGTTTCACACCAACAGAACTCATGTTTGGCATACGCGCCCAATCCCTTGGAATGTCCCAAATAGCTGCCAATGTCAGCACCCCCTCTCGAGCTGATTTAGAATCCGTAAGAAATCAAGCTTCTGCAAATATCCTCAAGGCAGCTAGCTCTCAAGAAAAACTTTTTAATAGGGGCAAGGCTAGGATAAAACCGTTTAAACTAGGTGATTATGTTTTCATCAAGTGTAGCGAGCGTAATCAGACTAAGTTATCTAGAAAGTTTAAGGGACCATTCGTTATAACTAAGATCTTAGACAACGATCGCTACGAATTAAAGAGTGCTAATAGATCTAGCAGAGTCTATAAGTACTCTCATGAAAACTTGCGTGAGGTACCTAGGGGTTTCGAGGGCTTGTTAGAGATATCAACAACATTGATTAATGAGGAGGATGACGTGTCGGCGATCGATGAAAATAGCACTGACTTAATAGAGTCCTCGGACACCGAAACCGAAACAGCGTCCAGTGCCAGTGAAAATACTCTCACTGCCGGTTCTGGTACGCTCTCGGCTTCGGAAGAAGATTTTCACATAGTCGTGGGAGAAGCTCAAGTGCACCGAAGTGAATGATTTTGATTTGTAAGAAAAGGCAAGTCTATTTTAAAATTGTAGAGTAAAAGCTGGTTGAAAGGGCCTTGAACGCCCGGGCCACGCTTTGACAGTTAGTAATGTAAAGCTGGTTGAAGGGGCCCTCGTACGCCCGGGCCACGCTTTGGCACTTAGTAAAGCTGGTTGAAGGGGCCTCGTACGCCCGGGCCACGCTTTGGTAGTTGGTTGAAGGGGCCTCGTACGCCCGGGCCATACTTTGGCGGTTGGTTGAAAGGGCCTCGAACGCCCGGACCACACTAAGAGTAAGGGTCAAAGAGGCCTAGCACACCTGGACCACAGTCGAATACCCGGATGCAAGGGCCCAGCACGCCCGATCCAAATTACCTGGCAATGACACTAAATCTTAGTCTGGTCAGGAATAGTCGAGCGTATGTTAATGTGTATACCCACTTTTCTGTTGGAACAGGTAGACGTCCTAGCATGTAGACGCACGACACAGCACGCACGAGGTCGTGCGACTGTCAGGATTGGCCGTGTCGGCGCATCCGCTACTCAGTATATCTGATGACATTTTATAATATGCTAAACGTCACTGTCAGATGTCACATGTCACATGTCAAAGCTCATAGCGAACACCGAGCACTGGCGAGGCGGCCATATTGTAAAAAGAGGCACTTAGTGTTGTACAGCCGAGGAGCGCGCACGCAACCACGTGCTCGGTGGACGTTAAAGTTCTAATCTATCCTAATCTTAACAATCCATAATTAAATTGTGAAAATAGTTATTGTAATATCAAGAATTATAAGTGAAGTGATTATAGCAACAGTTATTTTATTGAAATATTGTCTTCCTACCCGATAACCCACGCCTACCTGAACATGTCTCATAATTCTGATAATGGTCGAAAGACTTTATATTTATTTTAAATCAATATGATCCTTCCAGGTTTAATGTTCGTCAATTGTGTAATTTTGTTTTGTAAATTTGTTTTCTAGGTTAATTTTTAAAGCGTTTATATCTGGCCAGGTAATTACTTTATTGAATTTGTATTTATATTAGGTTCCTGTGATTCACCTTTTTTACTAACAGGGTTGCATCTTGTCCCCTGCACTTTCTAACATATATGGAGAGTTAATTATTTGGAAGACCACAGAAAACTGGGAGAAGGGCTTCCCTATAGATGGAAAGAGACTGTCAAATCTCCGATATGCCGACGACACCATTTTTCTGTCAACATGATTGAAGATATGAGTGGGCTGTTCCAACGACTTGTCAGATAATGGCAACATCGGTCTAGCGGTGAACAGAGCAAAACCCAAAGCGATGATGGTGGATTAAGCCGGAAAACAAATGGCTTCTGCAATATTCCTGGCATTAATAACGTCGACCACTACATATACTTGGGCTCCCAGATCAACAATAACGGCAGCTGTTTCCCCGAGATAAAAAAGGAGAATCGGGATGGCAAAAGATGGTATGTCCCGACTAAGCAACATCTGAAAGAAAAGTGAAATTGATATCAAAACTAAGATCAGATTGATACAAGCTCTGGTTTTCCCCATCTTCCTGTATCAAGTGGAAACGTGGACAATCCTGGCCCGAGAAAGGTAAAGGATTGATGCATTCAAAATGTGGTTTCGGAGACGAATACTGAGAATACCTTGGACGGTGAAACGCAACAATGCATCGATCCTGACCCAGCTCCAAATAAAAACTCGCTTGTCCACCTTGTGTCGACAACGTATTCTTTCGTACTTAGGTCACACAGTGCGCAGAGGCGACAAAACTTTGGAAAAACTGATTGTGGTTGGGAACACCGAAGGCAAAAGATCGCGTTGTCGTTCACCAACAAGATGGACCGACCAAATAAGACTCGGCATCCAAATTTTACACGGTTCTAAGAGACGCGCTGGACAGAAACCTATGGAGGCAGATCATCCGCTCCAGATGCGACTCTGATGCTGACCACGATCCTCGGACATGAGGGACCGACCCCAGAGAGAGAGAATAACTGTTGTCATCAGGAAACAAAATCACAACAATCTTGATCTATCGCTTGAGGAAGGTCATTTATGTACACAAGGACTAACGGTGGCCCTAAAATGCTTCCCTGCGGAACACCAAAGTAATTGTATTTATGACACTATTCACTTTGTCATCAAATTTAGTGATTCTCGTTATTTGTGATTTATTTGATAGGTATGATCTGAACCACTCTAAGGCTGGACCTCGAATACCTATATAATTTTACTTAGTTTATCAATTAGAATTGGATGATTTACGAAGTCGAAAGCTTTGCTTAGATCTAAAAACAAACCAGATGTTGTAATTTTCGAGTTTACGTTATTTAAAACTGATTTGACTAAGTTAAATGCTGCAAGTGATGTGCATTTGTCTTTCCTAAATCCGTATTACTCATTTGCAAGCATATTAAATGTATCCAGGATAGAGAGGATTCTCTTGCACATAACTCTTTCAAAGACCTTTGACAGAATCGGGATCAGCGCAATAGGGCTAATTGTTTTTGTCAGTTTTAGCGCCTTTTTCTGTAATGGTTTTATTACAGATATTTTGAGTTTATCCGGAAAGCAGCTTTGTTCTAAAGAAAAAATGATAATATACGAAAGAGGTTCAGCGATTAAGGGCATTCAAACTCGGACAGTTATTAACTCCGGAGTTAGTTATGATGTTGAGCAATCAAATCCGGAACTCCGGAGTTGGCTCCGGAGTTGACAGCTTTATTAGAAATCAATAAAAAGGCCCTTTATTTTAATAAATAGAAGTTTAATTTGTTACGGAATCAGTGTTTTTGTGTAAAAATTTACTGTCTGACAGACAGACGTCATAATAGACAACTAATCCGCATTATAAAATATTAAAACAATCATAAAAAATAAACATTTGTTTGGCAAGTTACAATAAAATAATAATCATGAACTTATAGGTACCTAAAAATCTACTTTTTTGAGACCGAAGTTCTTGGTAATATGTTTTGAGAAACGATAAGGCATTTAAAGATGAGTCAGACAGAGAACTTCTAAGCTTCGTGCAGAAAAAGCCTGCTGCCGAGAATGCTCGTTCTGACTCCACGCTCGTCGGCAAGACACACAGCAGATAGTGGTACGTTTCTAAAAGATATTTTCCTCTGCATCCGCCATTGTCATAAATTGCTTTTTCTGCTCTTACGAATCCATCCAGATCCAAATTAGCAGATGGGGTGCTTTGTTTTTTATTTTGCTCCGGTTGCTCTGCAACACTTAGATGCAACTCTGGTTCATATGTTTCCATTGGTGATTCTGTTGATGATGTAGATGGCAAGCTCACGCGGTATTTGTCTTTTCAAAACGTCAACAATTGTCTCAAATATCAGTTCATTATTTGGTTTTCTAAAAGTATCATCATCTGATGAAAAAAAATCTTCGCAGTCGTGAAGGTAGTGTAGAGTTCCGATTATTTTTGCAAGTCTGCTCTCTTTTGTTCGTTTTTTTAGAATGTTCGCTAAATTTATGCTCAGAGAGTCGGTATTTTTTTAAATTTTTTTCAACATGAAACGCAGCGCAGTGTCAGCTGTAAGTAGTGTGGCTTCACGTCGACAAAGTTCGTTCACGGTAATTTTTACAACTTCTAAGCTGCAGTGGATTTCTGTGAGAGAGTCAATTTCTGGTTCAGTAAATGGGAAATTTAATTTCATTTCATACAAACATTTAAACTCACATACATAAACAGCCAGACCCGGAACAACTATCTGTATGCCATACAAATATTTGTTCCGTGCGGGGATAGAACCCGCGACACGCAACGCAGCAATCAATCGCTCAGCCACTGCGCCAACCGTGCCGTCAAAATATATATTTATATAGCCAGTGTTTACTGAGTATCGTCATGAAGTTTATTTATTTATTTATTTATTTAGGTTAACCAACAATTGTTTACACAAAACATTTAACAGTAAAGTTTCTTAATAGTACGTTTATAAGTGCAACAATTTCTTACAGGCTAACACAACATGCACCAATTATGGTTATCAATATTATAACGTAGAAGTGCAATATTACAAAGCCAAAAACGATATATACAATTTAAAGCTTTTCAAAAGTTTTTGGTAATTTGCAATTATAACAATAAAAAAAATTAAGAACATTACAATAAATTAATAAACAGAATAATAATATTAATAAATTTAAAAAAATAATCAAAATTAAATTAAAAATTAAATTAAACTTAAAATATTAAATTAAATAAAAATAACAAAATTATAACATTAAAATTAAAACATTAAAAGTTAGAATGATAATAACAAAAATCTCAAAATCACAAAATCAACATTATTATTGGAATTGGTTGTGAGAACAGTGCTCGAAAATTACTTTGTAAAATTGTCCTATGCTGTCATGGTGTATATCGGTAAGATCACTGCAACTGTTTAGGTTTTTACACATGCGTGAAATCGGCGAGTTGGCACCCAGAACTGTTCTGCGCAAGGGAGGGTACAATGGTGTGATAGGATTACGCGGATATCGGGCTGGGGCACGGAATTTTAGGAGACTCAGTAGGTTTGGGCAGTCAATTTGGTTTCTAAGCAACTTATACAGAAACAAGGCATCTATAATTTCTCTCCGAGTTGACAAAGAGGGCATTTTAAAGTATTTAAGACGCGTATTATAGGAGAGCAGCTGTTTATTTTTTCCTATAGAAAATGCAAGGTGCCACAAAAACCGTTTTTGAACTCTTTCCAAAAGCAACTTATGTGTGGCGTAATGTGGTCTCCATACAACACTGCAGTACTCTAGAACGCTTCGTACAAGGCTATAGTACAGCATCTTTTTGGTACCAACCTGCTTAAAGCCCCTGGTGTTTCTTATTACAAAACCAAGCATTCTCGACGCCTTCCTAATAATGTTCTCGATGTGGGGGACAAAGGTTACTTTTTTATCAAACAGTACTCCCAGATCCCTAATAGCATCCACTTCTTGTATTTTTTTATTATTTATGAAGTACTCCGAGTGTATTGGATGAGACTTTCTTGAGAATGACAAATGATAACATTTTTTTAAGTTAAGTTCCATTTTGTTAGTCTCACACCATTTAACAACTCTGTTCAGATCTTTTTGTAGAAGCTGGATATCACTCGGTGATTCGATTATTCGAGCAAACTTTAAGTCATCGGCGTAGAGAAAACAATCGGAAAAGCAAAAGCAGTGGGGAAGGTCGTTAATATATATGCTAAATAATATAGGAGCAAGGTGTGACCCCTGTGGCGCACCGGAAGTCATGCAATAATTGCTGGCAGATCGAAAACCGTTAATTACAACATAAAATTCACGCTTTGACAGATAAGATTGTAGCCATTTCAGCAAGGGACCAGTGATACCGTACGTTGCTAGTTTATGAATCAGTATGGAATGAGGAATTTTATCGAAGGCCTTGCTGAAATCGGTGTACAATACATCAAATTGCTTATTTGAGTCTATACATTCAATTAGGGACTCCGAGAAAGCCATTAAGTTTGTGGCAGTTGACCTTGAGGCAACAAAGCCGTGTTGGTGATCACTGAGGTAAAGTCTGAAGTGGCGTTGGATGTAAGGGCAGATCATCGACTCAAAAATCTTGGCAAACGTGGAGAGAATCGCGATAGGACGATAGTTGGAAATTGTATCTTTTTTTTCCGACTTGTATACCGGAACGACTTTGGCTTTTTTCCACTCAGATGGGAAGGTGCCAGTGGCTAGCGATACCTTGTATATTTTTAATAACGGGGTAACCAGAGCTGATGCACAGGCAGAAATAAATAATGGTGGGATTCCGTCAGGACCTGCTCCTTTCCTGATGTTAACACATTGCAACTTCTTGAGCAGAGTATCACTATCAAGTTCTGATATTGTAAGGCACTGGCTATTAGTTTCTAATGCGTCAAGAAAATTTGAATCATTCTTAAATTCCGTGCCATGCTCAGGGGTGTAAACAGATGCGAAATAATTACCAAAGAGATCACAAATATCCGAACCATTTGATGATATAATTTGACCGTCCGTCATTGTTAGTGGATATACACTGGACCCACCGCGCTTAGCCTTAACATGAGTCCAGAATAGCTTAGGATTATCTTTAATTTCTGACTCTAAGTTTTCCATATATGTACTGTACAAACTTTTGGCCAGGTTTTGACAGCGTTTTGAGACTAATTTTAGTTCCAATTCATCCAAAGGGTTCTTATACTTCCTAAACCGTAATCTTAACTTATTTTTCTCTTTGAGTGTCCTTATAATTGCTTTATTAAACCATGGTGGGTAACGGCAAGCCAATGACTTACAATTTGGGACAAATGTATTTATTGCACTATTTAAAACTTCATAGAATACTTTTAGCATACTATCTGCATCATTACTATTAGCAAACTGTTGATTCCAGTCATGTTCGTTAATGTATGTTTTAATATGTTCATAATTTGCCTTATAAAAGTTTTTTCTATTGTTGAGACTATTGTATGGGAGGTTGGATTCTTTCAACAATGACACAATAAGCTCAAGCGGAGGATGTAGTTTATCAACTGGAGTTAAAGAGCAACTGCTTTCTTTCACACTGCACGTAGATATGGTTGACAAAACTAGATCCTAAGTACGCGCAGAACAGTTCTTTACGAAATTGTACTGAGAAAGTCTACTAACGTTCATAAATTCTAATAATCTCAGACAAGTGTTAGGTAGTGAATTGTTAACGGCATCCGGAGCCCAATCTATTTTTCCCAAGTTAAAATCCCCTATTATACAAATTGGAATATTTACTGTCTCAAACACGTTATTACAGTGTTCTATAAAGTGGTCAATTGTTGGAAGACATACAGGTGGAGGTAGGTAGACTACACAGAGAGCCAACTGTCGTGATTTATGTGCAGTCGAAATATCGATGGTAACCCAAAGATCTTCACATTTACTGTGCCATTTATCAATGCGTTTTGAACTGATTTTGGTTGAGACAGCAATCAGAACTCCGCCACCATCCTTATTAGGATGAAAGCCTGTTGTCTCCCTATCTCTTCTGTAAACAACATATCTATCATCAAATAGTTCACTACTGAGTACAGTACTATTTAGCCAGGTTTCGGTTAAAATTAATACATCATAATTCATACAACAAAGGTTAACATAAAATGTGCTAGTTTTAGTTCGCAGGCCTCTACAATTTTGGTAGTAGATTGTTAATTTGTTGAATTTTAAAGGATAGTTAGGTACTACGACATGACATTAATATAAGACGAATCACTTGATTTTACTTAGACTATCCGCGTTTTTTATAAGTATGTATTCTGCTCCGTCTACTTTTCTCACAAATATTTTGCCATTTCTGACCCAAACGTACTTGTAGTTCAGTTCCTTTGCCTTAATCCTAGCTGCAGCGTGAAGACTTTTGTTGCTGGGTGAAAGGTGTTCAACGACATAAACTGGTGCTTTCTGACCGGCATATCCAAGATGTCCACAATTTAGTTTATTCTGCGGGTTATTATGATTGTATTTAATAACGGAAGCTAAAAGTTGATCGCGCAGCCTAGGTGATGCAAACTGAACCACTATGGATTTAGGACGTGTACTGGATGGATTAGTTTTGGCAACTCGTGTACAATTCAATATGTCTTTTTCCTTAACATCGCAGCTGACAGCTTTCCCGAGTTGGGTGACAATAGTGCACACATTCTCGTTTTTTGTTTCGGGCATACATTGTATCTCCAGATTACTCGATCGAGATTGCTGCTCAATGTTATTAATTCGCACACTAAGATTCGCCATAGTTGTCTTCAGCTCCGTGTTTTCTATTTCAAGCCTCTTTATGGTTTCGCTTGATGCCTTCTGGTTACTCTCAAAGTCTTCAAATTGTTTGTTCATGAATTGCATAGATTTTACTATCTCTTTCATTTCTGACTTAACTGTTTCCAGTTCATTGTTCATAGTTCTGGCCAAATTTTCATTGAATTGTGTCAACATATCACTGAATTCTGCCTTAATTATCTCTTGGATAATAGACCGAATATCTTCTTTATTATATAAAGGTGACGGCGGAGATGGAGATCCACGGGCATGCCTCTTATTTCCTCTATTCGTAGACACGTTACGGGAAGGGGTCGAGTCGTTGGTAAAGATTTTAGATCGTTCAGATTCACTGGCCATAATGGTAATTTAGAACCACCAAAAACCAGACTAAATTTTTTATTTTTATTTTGATTATCCTCCCAGAGGCAGTGTAAAGTAGGCGGCGAACACTGCGCCGTCTTCGAATAATAATCTTTGGTGCGAGCGCTCGAATGAGTCACCGAGCGCGGGCGCACGCCGATATGCTACCTAAGTGCGCAGCGTAACCGCGAGAGTTGCTTGTACTGTGCGTAAAAAGTCTTGTCATGCACTCACCGGTTGACCAGCCGTGATTCAAATTTTTAACAGTTCCACACCACAAATTGTTCTTTTTACACACTTTTTGATGATTTTTGATATGAATAACACTTGTTGATGGAATACTATATAACTTGAAACGATTATAATTGTAAGATAAGTCCAGATTTAGTTTTTATTTGTATTTTATCAAAGAGCAAATTTACACGTATGTTAACCGTTCGACAGTTACGGCAAAGGATGTTTAGTTGTGTGTGATGATTAGTTGTTGCAAGTCGCGATGTTGTTCACGTTCGTGATGCTGCTGGCTCATGTCTCTGCTTACAACCGCGACCTTACAAGGCGCGACGATCAACGGTATCGAGACGGTAATAAAAGTTATTTTAATCGGGAGCATCTATTCTACAATATTGACATAAATTAATTTTTAATATTTTTATACGCAAACCCTGCGTAGGGAACTACAGCTGTTTTGACATGGAAAGAAAAATTCAAGTGCGAGCAGGGTTTGAACCTGCGACCTTCCGATTCAGTACACCGGACGTCTCAACCAATTAGACAATCGCACCCCGCTCACAGCACTCAAACATAAAACACACACAAAAACAGACATACACACACAAACACATCTCTCTCTGACATAAATTGTTACCAAATTAGTTAACTAACAACATTTTGTAGTGACCGTATCAATATTAGATATCTTAATTTCTTTTATTAAATGGAATGACTTGGCTATAGCACGGCAACTTTATCACAAAAAAAAAAAAAAAACTACTATTTCAATAAGCCCTGATTGAACATGGCGCTGGTGGGCCTATGCACGCATTCACAAATATAATTAAGGGTATCAGGACACTTGCGTACTAAACTCAGTTGCGCGACGTAATGGCCAGTGAGATTCTTAATAGATAAAATATTAATTAAAGGGTGAGCTCACACCAGAAAAAAAAAAGGGTGAGCTGAGTTGTTACTAGGTACGATAAATCCCAGTCGTACTGGATAGTTACGATCGCTGCTTTTATTTAGTTGTTTATTGCAGTTACATTTTTGGTGTTTAATTGTGAACATTTATTTTTCTAGTCAAGAGGCGACCTGTACAAGAGAGATGTTCACGGTCCTGTGGGATGGACTTATGATCCGGAAGGAGAAGGTATGATTTTTAATAATTGTTATTGAAACATGTCATATTGTATGTTTATTTATTACGCAACTATAGGGTACAGGAAAAAATGCAATAAAAAAAAATTCAACTCACATTTTCTAAATGTTGAAATATACAACCTTAGTTTTAGTATATGCGAAACCTGAAACACGTGTCTAGTATTTTTATGTAAAGAATCTATGTACAAAATTTTAAAACATAATTATTATATATATTATATATTATTGATATTGGAGAAGATCCTAAACGAGCGTTTGCGTGGCTACAGTTTATGTTGGCATAATTATCTTAAAGCTAACTTGTATTGGCATAAATTTAATTCGCATATTGTTACTAGGCATAATGACGATTTTTGGTAAAATTCCGTTTTAACCCTAAATCCACCTACCCTAAATTAAAATTAAAGTATTGTCTTAAAAATTCAATATATTGTGCTACAATAGTTAGTGACAGAAACGAATCTCTGCAAAACCGACTCCACGTAGTCTTGTCTGCCCTACCCCTAGAGTGGAATTTAAGCCCGCGTAGGCGGGAGAGCCGGAGCCGTGACAGAAACCATGCCTACTGCATGTATCATGCTGTATGCTTCCTTACATGCTGCATGCTTGCTGCACGCTTGGTGTATGCTTTTTTACATGTTTGCATCTGCATGCTTGCAATAGTTTTATGACACCACCGTCAACTTAGAAAAATAAAAAGTAATTTGTTCTCCCTACAATCGAGAAGGAGCTCGTGGTTAAATAATAAACAGCCGCTCGAATCGATATTTAGGTTAAGCCGTGCTTGCCTAGGTTGTTCTGTGGATGGGTGACCACCCATTACATAAAGTTTCCTCCGTGCCTCGGAAAGCACGTTAAGCCGTTGGCCCCAGGTGTCATATGTAGATCTTTGACAGTCGTTAGGTAGTCAGTGGCCCAAAAAGTCTGACAACCAGTCTTACCAAGGGGTATCGTATTACCCAGTACTATCAGGGTTGTGGAATTCAGATAGGCAGTCGCTCCATGTAAAATAGTGGTATTCAGCTGCATCCGGTTAGACTGGAAGCCGACCCCAACATGGTTGGAAAAAGGCTAGGCAGATGATGTTCTCCCTACAATGTAAAGTGCCTACAAATTTCATTAGAGCAATATTTTATAAAATTGTGTATTAGTGTCTAACATTTTAGGAGTCAATTATTATGCTTCTTTGTTTTGCCTTTAAAAAATATGTTTCAATGACATTATGCGTAAATAAATGTATGCTTTAGAATGTATGCTTAAAAATATTATGCGTAAGCTGTTATGCGAAATAATGTTATGCGAAAATATAATTAGGAGAAACAAAAGTATGCCAAGTTAAATTATTGCATAACATTTTAAGAATATAATATAACTGTACTGTTGTGTGTATGTACTTTTGTTTATCCTAATTATATTATAAAAATTAGAAACATCATATCGCAGAAAGTTCACAGTCAGAATCGTCTTTTGGCATACATTTCATATCGATAGTTAGAAAATCAATCAATCAAAACATCAATCGTTATAAAACAGTTGATTGTTAACATAGGCTTTTATTTCCCTGTACGAAGCTTGCAAACAAGCATACACCATGCATGCAACAAGAAAACATGTAAACTCTAAATACAAAAAAAATTACCACCGCATTAAATGTAGAATGATAATTATAATTTGTATGTGAAACAATTTTATTATGAATGATTTCTTGTCATAGTTGATGACATTCTGTATTTTGTTATGGATGGTCACTCATCCACAGACCGACCTCGACCTTGAAGATTCAGCTTGGCTGCTATTATTTAGCTACAAGTCTCTAACTAATGGGTCCCTAAATTAATTGCTGTATCTATTTTACAGATGACTCCTGCGTATCAGACGCCGACTGTTCCTCCATTGGGGAGGTTGCCTGTTTCTGCATCGGGATAGAAGGAGACAGACCCGGTCAATGTCAATGCACTGGAGAAATAAGCAAAACTGATTATTAAGGACGACAAGATTTTGACACATGACAAATCAGCTGAATCGGCGGAGTGATGCGAATTGTCATGCATTTCAAGAATTTTTGAGAATTTTCAGCATTCGATTTTATTATGAAAAATATGTCGCGGCAGCTGTTTCATACGATAAGTTTGTCGTTAATATCTCCAATAACGTATTGATGTCGGTAAAACGGCGTCAGTCAATTTCCAAATATGTGTATATTACATACCACTACACCCTTCCAAAAAATAGGTAACTTGTATGCACTGGAAATAATGTAATTAGACAACTTTCTCGTTTGCTAAAAAAACCCGAAAAGGCAAAATAAAGACAGAAACATTCTACCTGCGTTCTTATTTTTACCATTATTCATACATAATTTCATGAAAAACACGATTAAAGTCTTGACAAATATTACTAAAAACTTTAGTGCTTATCGTAATCCAAAGTAATCGTAAGCCAAATAATATTCATACTTTATAATCGAATGATGAATCATTCGATTTTAAAGTGTGAATATTATTTATTCAGATAATTAATTAAGTAGAGTAAACTAACTATACATTATTAATTTAAAAAATAATTTAATAACCTATGCCCTGGATAGGAGGGTCCGCGCACTGCTGACCGCAAATCGAATGCATCACCCGCGGTCGTCGGTGATGAGACTGTATATCCCGCGGAAGTGCGGGGGTCGTGGCTTCTTAAATGCTAAGACCCTGCACAACCGTGAGATATGCAGCCTCAGGGAATACTTCCTAGAAGTCGACGAAGGGATGCACCGAGATGTGGTCTCAGTGGACAAGGGCCTCACCCCGCTCTCTCTGGCTAACGAGAACTGGCGCAAACCTAGAGTATTAGATACTAATGATCGCAAGGAGGTATGGCAGGGCAAGGAGCTTCACGGACGCTTTTACCGGGCCCTACATGGACCCGATGTAGACTTCTTAGCTTCCGTATCTTGGCTGCGTTTCGGTGACCTATTCGGGGAAACCGAAGGTTTTGTCTGTGCAATAATGGACGAAGTTATGATGACGAATAACTACCGGAAATACATTGTGAAGGATGGCACGGTTGACATATGTGTAGTGGGCTACTATTTTTTATATTTTTAAATGTTTTTTTTATATTACTTTGTATAGAAATATTTAAAAATGTAAATTATATGTATAGAAATGAATAAAGGAAATAACCTAAAATAAATAAACTACTAACAAACTATAAAAGGGCATCAAAAAACTCCTCAACGCTGTCAGCTGGTAATTTGTGCCCAAAAGACTGGCGGCGTTGCCACGTTGTATGGCAACACTTAGCCTCTGGCCAAAGTAAAAGCCAGCCCTTGGGTCACGGGAAGCGTCAACTAGGCGTTTCGAGATTTCCTCAAACAGGCTATGAGCAGTCTGACCCGACGACCCCAGAGTTTCAACCCCAAACGGCTCGAAAATATAGTTACGACAAAAGTTTCTATATTAATATTATTTTCTATGTTTCTATATAAAATTGCATGAAGACCAATCGATACTCGCAATGAAATCAAGTTTGGAAAAAAAGAGTTGAAACGGAATAAAAACTCTTTGGTACAATTTCAAATAATTATTTAAGTAATTTTAAAATTAATCTTTTTATTATTATTTCTATTTATTATTATTTTTTGTAGCTGTCTTGTAAGGATCAGAATGTTGGGCCACAAAAGAAATGAATGAAAGGCATATGCATGTGGCGGAGCTGAGGATGTAGATTATTGTAGATGGCTATAAGAGTAGAGGAAGACCAAAGAAACAATGGATGGTCTGTGAGAAGGATGATATGGCTAGAAAGGAGGTGACTGCTGAGATGACGGGTAATCATATAAGTAAAAAAAGTAATAATAAAAGTATATAACGATAATAAAAGTAAAATAACATTTGCTTACCGTACATTGTGGAAGAATTTACAGAACGTATACAATTATTAACACTGTACTATGTAAAACTAAACCAAATACTATTTTCCCATTGTAAACATATATTATGTAAGCTATTTTAAAGTATTTATTAAATAATATAATAGAAAATGAAAGATAAGATTTTTAAACTAATAAATAAATTCTGCTTCTGGACGGTTAACGAAGTGTTAAAATTGTCTGTCATCCCTCGTCAAATCATTTCTTCTGGACTGTCCATCGTCCTCGAGGCAAGCACACATGGATTAGGAACCCGGCATCATCAAAAGTTCTTTCGCAGCTTGCAGTGAGAGGCCAGTCACTCTCAGTCTCAAAATCCCAAAATATCCTAAAACTAAAAGCTTAAAACTAATTAAATTGTTCGATCCTGAATCTCCTAAAAATTCCAAGAGCTACCTATTAAACATTCAAGCTTGATACGAATTCAGCTCACTTCCCAACTCAATAGGGCGTAAAAATCTCATCGTCGTACATCAAAAACTTTCCCAGAACATGAAGCCAGTGGATCTCAAACTTACGCGTAGCTTCTTTTCCGTAAATTTGACCGCGACCTGAAAACTGCCGAAAACTTACGAGTCGTGACTTAACGAGCCAAAACATAGATATGAATAGAAGGTCAGCTGTACGCAACGACTGAAAACGCACCACAGAGACGTTTTACTTGACTTGACTACGTTTAAGATTCCCAGTACATATTTGTTTCACTACTGTAGTGATAATCACTTTTCATGCGTTGATGTTGATAGGCTGGGGTTGACGTCGAACACGTACACGTATGTCAGTGACTGTAATGGGGCTAGGCGATGGCTTGATCATTGTCTCTGTACAGAATCGTCTCTGAAAACTGTTCGTAGTGTTAGCGTTAAGTATGATGTTATGTGGTCGGATCACTACCCATTGTTGATCGAATGCGATCTTAATATAATTAGGCCGAAAGCAAAGCAGAATATGTCCTACGATAACTTAGTTGTGTGGGGAGAAAAAAGCCAAGATGCCATCTGCACCTACAGGCAAGAATGTCATCGGCGATTGCGTAATATTGACTTTCCTCGCGTATTGTCCAGTTGTTGTGATCGCATGTGTAGTGATTCGGTCCACAATCTAATAATTGATTGCCTGTATCGGGATGTGGTATCCGCTCTAAGGGAGGCCGCCATTGTTAGCAGGGAGACACGAGTCACGGGTAGGAGGTCGAAGCGCGTGGTGGGTTGGAATAAGCACGTTAGCGAGGCTCACTCGTACGCTAGGCTTAGGTTTAATGAGTGGCTTAATTGTGGAAAACCTACGGCAGGCGTAATTTATGAGGATATGTGTGACAGTCGAAAGACCTTTAAGTCCAAACTAAGGTGGTGCCAAAATCACCAAGACCAAATCCAGATGGACATCCTAGCCGAGTTGCACACTAAAAAAGACTTTCGAAACTTCTGGAAGTCTACAAAAAAGCACAACCCTGGGCCTGGTTTGCCAGTGAGCGTCGATGGCGTGTCTGCTGAAAGGGATATTGCCAATGTTTTTAAATCCCAGTTTTGTGTCGAGCCAAGCAGTATTCCTCCCTCTGAGGTGATCGATGCAGAGTCACAGTGCAATGTCCTGGAACCAAGAGTTAAGTTCTCAGCTGCGGACATAGCTAAGACCATAGGGTGTATGACCAGGGGTAAGTCTCCAGGACATGACGGACTCAGCATCGAGCATCTACAGCATGCAGGTCCCCACCTGCTACGTGTTTTGGCCATGCTGTTCACGTTCTGCCTTCGCCATTCATACTTACCGGACGAGCTGATGAGGACGGTCGTAGTACCAGTTGTTAAGAATAAAACGGGTGATGTTGCAGATAAAAACAATTACAGACCGATCTCATTAGCGACAGTCATTGCGAAGGTATTTGACAGCATGCTTAATGCTCAGTTAAACAATACAATAACTTTACACGATAACCAGTTTGGGTTCAGGCCCAAACTGTCCACAGATAGTGCTATACTGAGTTTTAAGCATGCTGTCAGATATTACACGGATCGGAGCACGCCTGTTTACGCCTGCTTCCTCGATCTGTCTAGGGCATTTGACCTGGTTTCGTACAAAGTGCTGTGGAGGAAGTTGCTCGATAGGCAAGTTGTGCCTGAAGTTGTTAAAATCTTCCAGCACTGGTACGGGAACCAGGTCAACAATGTTAAGTGGTCGGGGGCTCTGTCGGACTCGTACAGGTTGGAGTGCGGGGTGAGGCAGGGAGGATTGAGCTCACCAACGCTCTTTAATCTGTATATTGATGGACTTGTTGCCGAGCTCAGTAGCCGCCATGTTGGATGCCATGTTGATGATGTGTGCTTTAACAACATCAGCTACGCTGATGATATGGTGCTGCTGAGCGCGTCAATAGGGGGACTCAGAGAGCTAATAAGCATTTGTGAAACATACGCTCATACACATGGCTTAAAATATAATATCAAAAAGAGCGAGCTTATAGTTTTCAATGCGGGTTCTAAGTGTCCGACGGAGGTTCCACCAGTAAGGCTATGTGGGGTGCCCTTGGAGCGGGTACATACTTTTAAGTATCTGGGCCATATTGTGACGTCCGACCTGAAGGACGACGCGGATATTGAGTGAGAAAGGAGGGCGCTGTCGGTGAGGGCGAATATGATTGCCCGCAGGTTTGCTCGTAGCTCCAAGGATGTGAAGATCACCTTGTTTCGAGAATATTGCACATCTTTTTATACGAGTAGTCTGTGGGTGTCATATTTGCAAAAATCCTACAGCGCTCTCCGCGTTCAATACAATAACGCGCTGAGGGCGCTGCTGTGGCTGCCTCGCTTCTGCAGTGCATCGGGTATGTTCGCAAGCGCCCGCATTGACTGTTTTTATGCCAGCATGCGCAAGAGGGCGACTTCGATAGCGAGTAGAGTGCGGGGCAGCGGCAACAGTCTTCTGAAAGTTGTTGCCAACAGGTTGGACGGACCTTTCATGAGGCGCTGGCAGGTTTTGCATACACCTGTATATCGGACCTGGAGCAGGTAAAAAAAAAAAAAATGCAACACACCACATAATTTTAAAATGCTTTGTGATTTTATGTTGATTAGTTATTATGTATTGAATTTTAATGTATTTTTATTTTATAATAATGGTTTGATTGGGTAATGACATTAATTTATTTTATTTTTTAAATTTGATTATTACTTTTTACATTGTATATTGTTATTTGACGAAAAATGATTGTAATTTTATTTTGTGTACTACTTAGTTATAAACATTATTGTGTGGTGTGTATTTGTCTTTGATTATGTAATCTAAAACTATCATTATTTTTAAGTGTACTTACTAACTAAATTATGGATCGTTGTGTCTGATGCAAATAAATAAATAAAATATTATCATTGCCCATGCTTACAGGCTTTTTTGTGAGTTTTCGCTCGATGTAAGGAAACTCTAACTCACTCCTGCTTAGAGAGAAGAGGTCTGAGTCACATTAGTGGGAAGGGGAAGGTTATTGGGTGTTTTGGTCCACTCCCTCTGTCAGAGACGTCTGTCAGTAAGGTCCTATTGTATAACGGACTGGTGTCCGCAACTCCACGTCAAAGCGCGCACAGCTTGTGGTGTTGTTCGCTGGTTGGTTTCCTTAGCAGTGTGCGTAGGTACCCGAAGGGGAGTGGCACAATGGGTTCGGGACCCACTGCTGCCATGCTCGATCCCCTTCTAGCGAGTTCGTCCGCTGCATCATTGCCTCGGGAATCGCTGTGTCCTTTGATCCATTGGATGGTTATATTATTGTGATTACCAACCTGGTTCAGGCGTTGATGACACTCGTGTATTAACCCAGAGTTGACTATGTGGTTGTTTAGTGCTAGCAGAACAGCCATGCTGTCTGAGAGTATACGAATAGAGTGGTCCACAACCCCCCTGGCTAAGATGGCTGATGCCGCCAGGGAAATGCCCATGCATTCTGCCTGTGGACCCCCAGTGGTGTGGCAATATGGATGTTGAAATCTTCCGAGAAAACTCCAGCTCCAGTGCCAGTACCTGTTTTAGATCCATCTGTGAAAATCCGTAGTTCCGCAGGGCTCAAACCCTCGCAGCGGTGGTCCTCATGGAGTTGGATTTTGTATTTTTTGTCGAATACGAACTGTTTGGGTATCCGATCGTTTATTGCTTTTGCCAGGGGGAACTCATTATAGAATCCCTCCAGTACGGCAGTGTGCTGTGTTTCTTTCTTACCCCAAAGTTGAAGTGTATTAAGGCGTACTGCCGTCATCGTCGCCTCCTGCTGTATAAACAGATGGAGCGGTGGGAGGCCCAACATGGCTTCGAGAGCTGCGGTCGGAGTAGTCCTCATGCAACCTGTAGTCGCCATGCAGGCAAGCCTTTGCATGCGTTGCAGTTTAATGGAGGCCGTGGCTAGTCTGGTGCGGAGCCACCAGACTACTGCCCCGTAGGTGATCATGGGTCGGATCACCGCGCAATATAACCAAAGTATAATTTTAGGGGATAGGCCCCACTTCTTACCTATCATCTTTCTGCATTGCCAAAAGGTGATGCAGGCCCTGTTTAGTTTGTTGTCTAGATGACTACTCCAGTTTAACTTACTATCCAGGATGACTCCCAGGTACTTGACCTCGTCGGCTAACTGGAGTTCTGTATCGAAAAGTTTGGGTAGGCGATAGAGGCCTAGTGTTCGTTTTAGGGTAAACATGACTAGTACCGTTTTCGTGGGGTTTACTGATAGGTCGAAATCTCTGCACCACCGTTCAACGATGCGTAGCGCCTGTTGAGTGAGATTGTAGATTGTGCCCGTCACTTTCCCCGAGATGAGGATGGCGAGGTCGTCAGCGTACCCTATTGTATAGAAGTGGTTCGCGTTGATTTTAGTGACAAGATCATTTATCACCAGATTCCAGAGGAGGGGGGATAGTACGCCTCCTTGGGGACAGCCTCTGGCTATCATGGCCATCTGCTGTTCCTCTGCAAGACGAACCACTCGTTTACTTAACATGTTAGTAATCCAGTCAGTCAGTACCTGTTCTACTCCGTGTCGAGAGAGGGCGGTGCTAATGCTGGAGAAGTTTGTTTAATCGAAGGCTCCTTCGATGTCTATGAAAGTACCCAGACAGGTGCCCTTCTGATGTATCGCTTCTTCTATCCGGCCGACCACTAGATGGAGAGCGGATTCAGTTGACTTACCCGAGCTGTATGCATACTGATTAGCATGTAATGGGATAGTTTTTAACACGCCATCCCTCAGCTCTCTCTCGCAAATTCTCTCCATGGTTTTAAGGAGGAAGGAGGTCAGGCTGATCGGTCGGTGGGATTTGGCGTTGGTATAGTCACTCTTACCTGGCTTAGGAATTAATATAACCTTCACTTCCCTCCATCCCTTTGGAACGTATCTGAAGGCCAGGCACGCTCTCATTATGGGTACCAGTCTACTGGCGACAGAGGATCCTCCCCAATGCAGTAAGGCGGGAAAGACGCCGTCCGGACCAGCCGCCTTGAAGGGATGGAAGCACCTGATCGCCCACTGGAGTTTCTCCAGTGTTATCACTTTGTGTGCGTAGCGCCAGTCGTTTTCTGTGGGTGTTTGGGTTACCTCTGTCCAGTCAATGGTCTGAGCGAAAGCGCAACCTGGGAAGTGAGTTTCGATAAGGACGCGCATCGCCTCTTCTGGTGAGGTGGTAAGTGTGTTGTCGGGTTTCCGGAGAACTGCGGGCCCAGACCAGACGGGCTCTGCTGTGCCAGTATTTTCCTTACCCTGTTTGCTTGCTGGCAGGATTCGATGTTGCCGCAGTATTTCCGCCATCCAGCCAGTAAGGTCCTAAATGTGGTAGCATTATAGGCTGATTAAGAAGAAAATCGAACTTTTGTATCTAACTATTTTATGTGTAAGCACTTACGAAGCCGGAAATCTTGATAGATGATGAGTTTCCTTGATCTGAGTTTTCGCGTTATATTGAGCGTACAGATTCGTTTCTCTTCAAGTTTTCTCGGTAGTTCTTAGACAAAGGAATTAAAATGTTAATTTGTTTGTTTTGTATACAAGAATGTTAGAGGAAGCTTTTAATAAATATCTTGTTTCTGAGTGCGTAATGTCTTGAAAAATTTGGTTGTCTACTTTTTTTATTTTTACTCTCTTTAACATTATCCTTCTGTGTAGGTATACGTACCTAAATCATACCAGTGTCAGAATCAAATCAAATATGACCCACAAGTAGGCTACTGGAAGCCCTGTAGTGAGACAACAAACCAATAATAATATTACTTAGGAACAGAAAATTCTTTCAAGGGGATTTTTTTAATTGACTGTTTGACTTTTAAACACTATAGCAACAATCAAACAAAAAAAGTATTTTAAAAACTTTGACAGCCACAGTACAACAAAAATTGTACTGTCTTTATTCAGATTGTTCTTCACAATTTTCTCCAACATAACGAGATTTTTTCAGAGTCGTATCTTGGGATCGCGCTGTCTGCCTAATGAAGCCTATTTCGAAGTAAGGACACGCCCTAAGATTTACACGATTTAATTTTGTTGCTTTTTAAACTTGTTTTTTTTTTAATTGTGTTTGAGAGTATTTGTGGCAAACTACTCGCTGTGTAGTTTATTTGAATGACAAGTTGCGGAATTTATGTTTGGTCGTGTAATGCAAAGCTAAATTAATTCATACTAAACCAATTCACATTTTGAATGGAGATTGTATTTTCTTTAAATCTAAGTATGTATGAATAAAAAATAATGAAAAAAAATATTTAGGTAATGCAAAAAGTTACCGCGATGCGACTTAAAACACGACGGTACTCATGCGAACTAAACAAGTGATCCCTGCGCAACGCCTGAAGTCATGTACGGAGCATAATATATCAACAACAACGAAACAACAACAGCAACAACACTGTGTACTGTGTATAACAACAATAACGGAGTGTATTCTGTATTGCCATCAATTTTTAACGTACAAGATCTCAAAAATGAATCAAGAAGCTGTAATTGGAAAATTCTAATAAATCATCATCATCTGCCTGCCTGTTCCCAACTATGTTGGGGTCGGCTTCCAGTCTAACCGGATGCAACTGGATACCAGTATTTTATATGGAGCGACTGCCTATCTGACCTCCACAACCCAGTTAATACTGGGTAATACGATACCCTAGGCAAGACAGGTTGTCAGAATTTTGGGCCACTAACTACCTAACGAATGTCAAAGATCTACAAATGACACCCGGGACCAACGTCTTCACATGCTCTCCGAGGCACGAAGGAAACTCGGTATGTAATGGGTGGTCACCCATCCACAGACCAACCTAGGCCAGCATGGCTTAATCTAAAAATCGACCCGAGCGGCTGTTATTATTTAGCCACGAGCTCTGGAAAATTCTAATAAATACCACAACTAATAACAAAATAAAGTTTACAATATAAAGTAATACATTGATTATACTCCCTGACAAGTGCCACATTCTCACTTTATCCTCCCTACTAAAAGCGAACGTAAAAATACTTCCATCTTTTGAGGTGCCGGCGAAGATTAATCATCTGTCAATCATAGTGATCAATGTTTGACATTTTGAGTACGTATTCATGTAAGCTATTAGAGGTTCCTTCATTTTAGCTATAGAAATGATATTCATTTCTTTCAAGTAGTATTTTTCTGACAAGGTTTGTATTTTTTTCAGACCCCTTTCGTACCCTGTATAAAAATATCATCTTCTTTAATTTGTCATTTAAATTGTTAACAATTCCTTCTGTTTTAACTGGATTATATAATATTTTTATAATTCTATATTTTATAAGCCGTTGTAACCGAGGCGGCCCAAGACGACTGACCGGACGCTGGCGTGACAATCTGGATTCATTCTTAACGGATTGGTCAGAGAGGTCGAATTGTAAGCAGGATTGGAAAGCCATGAGGGAGGCCATTGCCCAGCAGTGGGACAGAGCAGGCTGATACAAAAAAACAAAAAAAAAGTCTAAGCCATTTTTTTCTTTTTTAATTTTATACTATATTTTAAACCAACATATTTTTGTACGCCGTTAGCAAAACATGTAGCTACTTTATTGTATTTATAAGACCTGTATAGTGTATGTACATATCTTTATATCTTTTATAAGAATTTCCTTCACAGTTATTTTTCTTTCCATAAAAATGGAATTCCTTTGACTCTTCGACAAATAAGAGCGTTCTAGCTCACGGGAATAATAGATATAATAAAAATACTGCTTTGCAAATTTTAAGTCCCTACCATATATTGTTTTTTCAAGGTACCTACTTACCTCGTTTATTATGTCTTTTTATCAACATTTGTCTCGTCAATAACTCCTTCCTTTATGATGCGAATACAATTAACTGCATATAGTAGTAGTTTTTTAGTTTTATTTTTTCACAAAACGTCTTTAACGTTGACTGCCTCATTGGTTTAGTGGTTGCAATCGCGACCGCTTAGCATGAGGTCTTGGGTTCGATTCTCAGGTTGGGTAAAGTGTTTTTTCATCACAAATATCTCAGTAGCAGCCACGTGTTTGGAATTGTGCCCGATTGATAGCAATAGGCTCTCGCCCTAAAGCGCAGGCCACACTGCCAGCTAGCGAGCGAGCGAGCGAGATGGACGAGACCCATTCCATACTTCGTTCGGTTCTTTCGGTGGTTCGCGTCGTGAACCCAAGTATGAAAAGAGTTGAAACGATCCCTCGCCCGGCTCGCTCGCTCGCTAGCTGGTAATGTGGCCTGCGCTTTAAACATAACTGGCGAAATGTGGGTGTACTATTAGGTACACCTCTGCCTAACTCTTCGAGGACTGCATGATGTTATGTAAAAGGTTCTCAGTGCCAAATAAAAAATCTAATTATTTCAAAATTCCATTTCCGGTGAGTTTTCCGCCTCCTTCGATATAGAATGAAGTCGTGAGAACACATCTTCATTATCCGTTTGTAAGAAAAAAGTCAAGTTGTGAGAAAGTTCACACACGGAAAACATTTCGTTTCCGACTTTTTCCTTGGACATTTGTATCTCTTCATGTACCTACAATGTTACACTTGTCTTATTTTAAGAATACCTAATTCACAAGAGGGAGCGGAATCACGATATAATAATAGTTTAACTACGAACACAAAACTGAAGAAACTGGACTTAGACGACAGTAGGAATGCCCAAAAAAATCAGACCCAAATAAATTCGTTCCATCCTATAGTTGCTGCATGTTTTTTTGACGCGTGGTACTTTATACATTGCCGCAGAAACACGATTGTTTACCAGCAGCGCCCTCTTCACATTGTCTTTATCTACAAAAACCATACGCACTTGATGAATTTAGAAAATTATTTATCAAAAACGAATACAATCCCTGGCTGCGGGACTGTTCGAATAGATACCGCGGCCCTGGAATACAAAGGGCCAAGAAGGAACATGAATGGGTTTTAGACAGTACAAGTCTGACACTTGATGATTTACAAAAAAAAAATGTACCCTCATCTTTAAATTTTCTTGGAGGTGCCAATCCAATTGTATACAACCTACACCTCTCAAATTGCACCACACACGTATCGTGCCTGCAAACTAACTCGGCTCCAGGGAACCTCGCGCCATTGTATTCCACAATACACGATCAATTCTTGGCTATTTGTGCCCTCTGTGAGCCACGAGCCACGGATAAATGACGTCACTACCGAGTGAGAGAGCCCCAGGGGGCTAATAGGAGGGCTGTGAAGTTGTATGAACCGATACTGATAAGCTTTTAATAACCTTTAGTGATTTTACTGTGAAATAATTAAGGTTAATATTATGTTCATTCGTGAGTGCATCGAATTCATTAGTAATAACTGATTCAGACTCACTTAAGGCATCTTCAATTCTATCACTACATGCATTTAGAGTTAAATGTGTTGTATGTTTATGGCCCCTAGTATACCAGATGATATTAAAAAGATAATAATGTCCTTGAATAATACAAGCAGTGTAGGATATGACGGTATTGCTACTTTTATTCTAAAACATGTTGCGGATGAAATCTGCGGTCACTTGAGTCATGTCATCAATCTCAGCATTAGCGCAGGTATTTACCCTGATGCTCTAAAAGTTTCTATCGTCAAGCCACTATTTAAGAAAGCAGATAGGGAGTTAATGGAGAACTATCGGCCTATATCACTAATTCCTATAATTTCCAAAATATTTGAGAAATACATTTATAAGGAACTAAATTCATTTATAGAAAGACATAATATTATTTGTGAGGAACAGAAAGGATTTAGAATTGGTAAAAATATTAATATGGCCATTTATGACTTTTTATATAATGTGACATTAAACGTGGATAAGAGGAATCCGGTTTGTGGCGTTTTTTGTGACATGACGCAAGCTTTTGACTATGTCCATTATGGCACACTCTTAAATAAACTTGAAGCATATGGAATTAGAGGAAATGTCAATAATCTAATCAAATCTTACTTACTTAACAGAACCCAAATAACAAATACAAACCACGTTAATATGAAAAGTAAACATGAAATTGTATTTCAATCTCCAGAACGCATAGTTTCGTTTGGTGTGCCACAGGGGAGTGTTCTAGGGCCTCCGTTATTTATATTATATATTAATGATCTACCGAAAAGCATCCCTCAACCTCTTACACTATTTGCCGATGATAGCACTATAACGATACCCTGTAAAAGTGTTGATACTTATGAAAGTGACATAAATGATTCTATAAATCTAATGGTAAAGTGGCTAGATGACAATAACTTAAAAATTAACCTGACAAAAACTAAATTAATACATTTTAATCAACGGATCAATAGTAAGAGTAATTTAAATATACACTACGATGACCAGCCTATAGAAGAGGTAGAAACAACAAAATTTTTAGGTCTCCACATTGACAAAAAACTGAACTGGAAAACCCATATCGAGATCTTGTGCAAGAAGATCAGTAAATCTGCCTATGCCCTGCACACATTGTCGTCTATAATAAGTGTGGAGGCATTACTTACAGCCTACTATGGTTTAACAGAATCTCATCTACGCTATGGTGTCATTTTTTGGGGCAACTCAACGGAAAAAGACACGGTGTTCAAGGCTCAAAAGAGATGCGTTCGTTCAATATTTAAAATTAAACCTACTGATAGTTGCGTGCCATACTTTAAAAAATATAAAATACTTACATTGCCATGTCTGTACATTTTAGAGGTAGCTGTTTTTGTCAAAACAAATCCACACCGATTTAAACGATTAGGTGAAGTAGTCCCGCGTAATAGGCGCGACAACAGTAGGATATGCTCTCATACTACGAGAACTACCCTCATGCGCAAAAGTGTCTTCTGTATGGCTCCTATAATATTTAATAAATTACCTAAAAGTTGGAGAGAACTGCCCTTGTCAGTTTTCAAAAATAAGCTAAGAAATTTTTTAATCAGTAAAGTGTATTACAATGTTATAGATTTTTTAAATGAAAAGGACTTTTCTATTCTGACTAGTAATATGTATAGTAAATAATAACAATTTAATCATGTGAATCTTAAATCAATTGGCGTTTGACTGCTTACTATTGAATATTCTGGACATAATTTAATCTATTTTGACTATAATTTACTTATACTATAATATCTTGACATCAATTATTATTTATTTGTTTTGTATTTTGTAATGAAATTTAGAATTACTATAATTATGTAAAATGCAATTAAATATAATTTTTTATAATACCTACAAAATTTGTACGCCGTTAGTGGCAAAACATGGACGCACACAACATCTATTAATTCAATACCTTGCATGTCTGATTAGTCAGTTTATGTAAACGCATGTTTGACAAATAAATTATCTTTATCTTTATCTTTATCTTTAACGAAATTATAACATAAAACTTACAATCTTTCGAAGATGACAGAAACGAAATAATATTTTTTATAATTTCTGGTGCAATTGGGCCTTATTTAGACTGGTTGAAACTAGTCCATTATCATTTCCTAAAACCTTGAAAATAACGGTTTTTGGAAAAGTCTTCATGCAAAGCAATAATCATTTGCCTTTTCAGCGAGTTAAATGACTGTACCATTTCCTAAATATGAGACTTTTAGTTAAAAATCGTTTTATCCGAAACTCCTAGTAGTGGCGAAGGTTCCATACAACTCGATTCCTACCGGATTCTCTTTGAAAAATGGCACAGTCAGTATTCTATAGACAAATAATATAATCACATTAAAGATATGTACCTACTTATATGTACTCCGGCTTACTTCTTACAAAAAATGACCGCCTAGCATAACAGGATAAGGCCGTAGATTAGTAAGTGACTGGCGATCGAACCTCTCACACATCAAACCGCTGATACAGCAACTTTCACACTTCAATTGTTCCTAAAATCTTTTTGATAAAAAGGTCCCATACAAATCTAATTACGGATAAGACAATCTTCATTCCAGTCCAGTGTGTCTAGCAAGTCGGAATGACAATCATTTCCGCTTGTCAACTCGCTCGGAATTTGCTTTAAGACGGCGACGTCAAAAGATGCACAGATTACAATAAAGAAAAATCCAATTTCCGTACTGCGAGCGTTCAGGATTAAACGAATATTTTATTTACAGAGTTGTACGTGTGAGAGGAGCTACACACACGGTTGGGTCGGTAGATTCAATTCGAAAGTATGTGTTGAGCGACACCCGAAGCAAATACTGCACATATTTGCCTATATTATTGCATAAGATTTAGTAATATGAGGAGCTTGTGGCGAAATAATAACAGCCATTCGGGTCGACCTTCAGGTTAACCCGCGCTAGCCTAGTTTGGTCCGTGGATGGGTGACCGCCCATTACATACCGATTTTCCTCCGTGCCTCGGAAAACACGTTAAGCCGTTGTTCCTGGCTGTCAATTGTAGATTTTTGACAGTCTTTACAGGTAGTCAGTGGCCTGAAAGTCTGAGAACCAGTCTTACCAAAGGGTATCGTATTACCCGGTACTAGCTGGGGTGAGGTCAGGTAGGCAGTCGGTCTATGTAAAATACTGGTATTCAGCTGCATCCGGTTAGACTGAAAGCCGACCCCAAAATAGTTGGTTTTTAAACCATGTTATATTTTGTCCCAAAAATATTTAAAAAGTTTACAAGTTGGACACCGAGCGACAGTAAGTGCCTATCGCAATCATTTAGGTACCTGCTGCCAAATTTTTATTATTAATGAGCTCAAGACTACACTGGAGGCGCGCGCGCGGCTGCGGTGCGTGGTGACCATGCTTTTGCGCTTACAACCAGGTAACAGAACAAGCTTATAACTTTGTGATTTTTCATGATACAATTTTGAAATTTTGTACATAGATTCTTTACATAAAAATACTAGACACGTGTTTCAGGTTTCACATATACTAAAACTAATGTTGTAGATGGGCTCGTGCTGACTTTTGCAGAATTATCAGTTTTCTGTTCAGCAAATGATGTTCAGTGTGGTACATGCCAAACGTATTGGCATTGGCATTACATACACAATAAAGTTACCTTTGTTTACCACTGCTATTGTTACATGTATAATAATGAAAATAAGAACAATGAAAACTGTATCATAAATGACCAGATGTATGAAAGTGGACGACTATATAAGGATCGTAACAGGTGACGAGAAAAGGCGTAAATTTACGTTACGTATAAAAACGAAATAATGCAAGTCTGCAAGTCATCATAAAATGAACAGAATCAACATAACACATGTTTGCATGTGTGCAAAAATGCAAAAATGCATCATTACTTTTGAGTAATGATGCATTTTTTTTGCAAAACCTAGCTTTGGCATAAGCAAAATATACTCACTTGGAACTTGATGTTAAACATTTTAACCACTATTTCGTATTCCTCATGCGTAGATAGCTACTTTCGTCTTTAACAAATGGTATAACCAACATCCTGAATCCCAACCGCTTCTTAAAACAGCAAGACCCGCCATTTTGTCTCACAATTTCTTTCTATTGAATAATATTTTACGTAAAGTATCCCATTTTGATTTTTGTTTACCCCAAAAGAACCCTTTTTTGAGATTCAATTTCGGGGTCATGGGTCGAAAAATGAAACGTCGCTTGCCCGGACAAAAAGGGTGGCGTAATGTAAAGGTTCCGCAGTAAATGTGGGTTGAAAACTTTGTAATGAAATAAAAAAGCATCCTATATTTTACCTCGTGTGATCTTTGAAAAAGATTTACAAGCTTAAAAAGAAATAACAAAAACTTTCTTTTGGAAAAAAATAAAACCGACTTCAAAAACACAAAAAAGTGAAAAATTACTTTAGCTTCTGAAGTCGGTGACTTTTGTTTGTTTGATAGTTTTTTTGTCACCGATATCTGAGCTTTTTAGTTGTAGTTTCCTATACAAATATTTGTTATGCATTTATTTTACATTGTTAACAATACATTTCATGGTAATAGGCTTATCCTCAGTTAAATGCAACTTAACATACTTAACTATCGCAATCTGGGTGGACTGTACACATCTGTGTACACCCTCAGAGCATACAGGCGTTATGTTATGTTATGATATTGTGTAAACAATAAACATCCAAGTGATTGCAGCAATCACGGCAGATTTGCTGTCTACTATTAAAGAGTTCCATTGTATATCTCCGAAGATCAGCATTAGATCTTCACCAAATTTAAACGGGACCACCGCGCAATAGTATTCTTCTAAATAAAAAAAGAATCATAGAAATCGGTTCATAATTGGCGAAGATATAACTGAACATACACAGAATGTTGATTACCAGGCATAATGCCTATGTGTCCACATAAAATTTGGAGAGTTCCCTCTATTGCTCCAGGATCCTGACCTGATGACCATGGGACCACATGGAAAGTATAGTGTTTCAAATAATGCCCATTACAAAGGGTTGTCCTTTATTTACCTGGGAATTTTCCCATTAACAGCTCAACAACATGAGATGATGATTACCAGGCACAAATATATGAATTGCGTTAGAAAGTATATGAAAAATGTTGTATATGCCTATAAAATTTGAGGGTTGCCCTCGATTTTCCTGATTCCATCGTCAGATTCTGACTTACTGACAAAGGGTGGTCCCTCAAGCGTATAGGCTTTCGAATAACAAAATAATTTTGAAAAGGTGTGTCAGATGTGTTATATGTTACGACAGTTCTGCTATGATCCTATGATGAGGAGTTCCGTTCCGTCTCCAAATTCCATGATCAGTTCATGACAATATTTCTACGGGACCAACTTGGGAGTTTAAGTACATACAAAAAAAAACAATTTTCAAAATCGATCCACAATTGACCGAGAAATCGGTGAACATATAAAAGAAAGTACATACAGCTGAACATAGAGCCTCCTCCTTTTTGAAGTCTGTTAAAAATTGCTTCTCATTCTTTCTGCACGACCAGTTTTAATCAACAAAGTTACCCTGTTCAACACTCAGTCATGTTTTTGAACTAAATAGATAAGTTTGAAACGATATTTACAAAGGTTATTCCAGACGAGTACACTTTGTGTCAGGCTAAACAACTTTCAACTCGTTCAAATGGAGTCACTCCTGATGTTGCAAAAAGTCAAAAGTTCACTTCTTTGAAGGGTTTTTTTTTCTTATAAGTGACGAAGACAAAGTTTGGATTAAGTTTTATTGGATTTGAGAGAACAGTTTTGGGTTCCATCAATCTTACCAAAATCTCATAATTTAGAATCAGAATTTAGTTAAACTTGACAGAATATTAGACAGTAAGAATATTATTGATTTTTTCGTTACAAAATTTTCAAAAGTAACCCTCAGTCTTAATTTGCAGTTAATGGTAAAAGCTTGCCCTCTATTACTAACCGATGATTCCCTCGAGGCATAGATTTATAGTCAACTAGCTTTTTCCCGTGGGTTCGCTCGCGTTAATTTACAATTTGACGATCAATTCGGGTTGTACTCTGCTTGTGTAATAAT
This sequence comes from Noctua janthe, assembly GCA_910589295.1. Taxonomy (NCBI): domain Eukaryota; kingdom Metazoa; phylum Arthropoda; class Insecta; order Lepidoptera; family Noctuidae; genus Noctua; species Noctua janthe. Next base: position 16,480,736 of record OU342562.1, read on the forward strand.
ATAATTCAACATGATTCGAAAAACATGAGGCGCTATCGAAGAACATTATTGTTGTTTTCCTCGGGAACAGTAGTTTTTTTTCGGAATTAATGGTACCCTATGTCCGTTTCTGTACAACTGACAACGTGTATGCAAAATTTCAGGATGATCGGTCCAGTGGTTTAGGCGAGAAAAGGTAACAAACAAAAAAACTTACTTTCGCATTTATAATATTAGTAACTGTTTTGGCCATGAAGACAGGGGGCAGGCAGGGCTTCTTCAATAATGCTCCAAATTTTTGACTGAACGGTTTAATTTTCGTTTATCCGTTGTTACAAATTTAACATTAGAGAATTTGGTCACGTAGGCACGGTCCTCGGTGTAATTCACACTCGCGCTGCGGCCGAACGCCTTTTAAAGCTGTCGCTCGCAATCGTTATCGACAGCTTAGTTAACTCGTTAGATGGCGTTGCTTGCCGTAACAGTAAGGAAGTAAGGATTGTGGCATAAACTATAATAGCTAAGCAACAGATCTTGTTAAATTGAAATAACCCATTTTCACCAACAGGATAAAAAACACTATCAGTGCAAGATATAAATATATGCTTTAACATCAGCCGACTGGGAATTGAACGCGACTATGCAATAAAATTTAAGCATTAACTTAGGTGCCGCTTAAGGTTACTGATAATGAGCATAGAACTCCTTTAGCACCGCACCGCCATCCGCAGTTTAATTATTCATCTCTTACCCCTGAACAAAGCTTTTACTAAGATCCAAGGTATGTAAATATGGAACGCTGAGTATGAATATTCAGTTACTATTTGGTCTGAATATTCATAACAACATTTGTAGTTTAGGCACAGCACTAAAAGCCACGCTAAGCCCTGTACACTGTATCTATCGCCTGAATTGGCTAGGCAAGTATACAAAGAAATATTCATGTTAAAAGGTGTGGTATATATTATCAAACTACGTATCTTCCTCTATAGGACCAATATTACAATCGAAATAAACTCAGCTGTCCCATAAATTTGGGTCGAATAGGACCAGGTAGTGGTACTACTCGACCCGCTATAACAGCCGAATATTTTTTCGCGATTACGATGATTGTTCCATGTGGAAGGGTTATTCAGTTTGAAGGTCTATACGACATCCTTAAATATTACTACGCTCCTTTGAAATACGCTGTATAAACATTCAACTCTATTGTTGTTGTTTGTTGTTATTAATAATTAATTTTTCGAACTCGGTACCCTACATTGTGTGTGGCCTGACCCGCACTTGGCCGGTTTTTTGTATGGTGTACATAATATAGAAAATTATATTCTATTTATTTATTTAATGCCACAAGTCATTCTCTACCAGTCAACCTTTGGGTTAAATAAGAAAACATTGTGATAGGGTACAAAATATATAAAAAATAACTTCTTGCTATCGAAAATTTATATAGGCACTTATAATGATACTAATAGTAAAATCTAAAAAAAAAATCTATCCATTGAAAAAAAAAATCAACAAAAACAAAAAAAAACAATCTACCTAATCTATTCTAAAATTATGTCTTTTTTGCAGCCAGCATGTTGCAGCGTACCGACAGCGATCTAAGGTCCCCCCCGTCAATGTCCTTGTTATCTTTCAAATCGTCGGTAACCCAATGACCCAAGTACTTAAAAATAGTACTAGTACTTACCCTAGCTTAGTTTGCTTTTAGTACTTTTGTCCCTGGCATTATATAACGGAACGATTTGTCAAGAAAATTGATTAATTTGTAATTTTACACGGATTTCACATGATTTGTTTAAAGTGGTGCCTTCAAACAAATTATTTGAAATCCGTGTAAAATTACAAACAAACCCTTGTTTTGATATGGAAAGAAAAATTCGAGTGCGAGCAGGGTTTGAACCTGTGACCTTCCGATTTCTGTACACCGGACGTCTTAACCAATTAGACCATCGCACCCTGCTCACAGCTCTCGAAATTTTCTTTCCATATCAAAACTGTAATTCCCTACGCAGGGTTTGGGTAAAAAACATATTTAAAAACCCTTGTTTTTTTTCCACACGTCTATACTTAATATTATAAAGAGGTTTGTATGTTTGGATGTAGGGGTGAACTACTGAGCTGATTCCGAAAATCCTTTCAATAATCGGAACTGGGAAACTAAATACTCCCCGAGTGTCATAGGTTCTTATATTTGAAACGTTTCCATGGGATAATTTCCGTTCATAACGCGGGTTAAGCTGCGGCCAAAAAGTAGTATGGCTATAAAGTTCTTGAGAATAAGCAGTGTGAAATCCCATTGGCAACAATGCAGCAATCAGTTTTAAGGGATGTCGTTCTACATTGTCCAACTGTATGTAATACTAGCTCATACCCGCGGCTTCGCCCGCTCGAATGTCGGTAATTGTCCCACAGAATCGTACTACCGAGATAAAAAGTATCCTTTGTGTTAATACAAGTTATAAACTATCTGTTTGCCAAATTTCATGTAAATCCGTTCAGCAGTTTTTGCGTGAAAGAGTAACAAACATTGTGTAGAAGTTTTCTAAGAAGTAAGATTATGCCAGCGAATATCTTTATATTTTTTTCAAAACTTTACAATAATAGATTTATTTTATTTTGGTCATACCTAGAGCCTATAATTATAAATAATAAAAATCATCATCATCATTTCAGCCGAAAGACGTCCACTGCTGGACATAGGCCTCCCCCAAGTGTCGCCACATTGACCGGTCCCGTGCGTCTCGCATCCAGCGGATCCCCGCAACCTTTACCAGGTCATCGGTCCACCTAAGGCCTGGGAGGCCTTCCAACGCAACGTCTTCGTCGCGTCGTCTTCGAGTTCGCGGTCGCCACTCCAGAACTACTAATGAAATAAAATACATTTATTTCGAGCAACCTTAACTCATATTGGAGTACACACAAATACATATACTATAGCCCAAGCGTTACGGTCATAAATGTCGTAGTTTATAATTAAAGAGCTATTTTATAAATTAGCATTTACCAGTTACATGGTTATAACCTTGTCTTTTTGTAACTGTATTCCCCGTGAAGAACAAAATGATTTTAATCAGGTTGTTGTTCAATTGTTTAATTTCTTCTTTTAAAAAGCAACGCCTTCTCATCGTTTATGTGTGTTAACTCTTTTATATAATAAACAGAAAAGTTCTGTTCAGCTAAAAAAAATATCGTATTTAACATAACATAACATCACGCCAGTAATCCCCGAAGGGTTTGGCAGAGGTGCACCTAATAGAACACCCACATTTCGCCAGTTATGTTTAAGTACCATGTAATGGGGGGCGAGCCTATCGACCACAAGTTAAGACAGCCAAGACAGCCGCGGAGGCTGCTACTGAGAAATTCCTGATGGAAAAACCCAACACCTAGTAGCGGCACTACAAAAAAGTACTAAGCAACATAGAACAAAAAGTACTACAGCACCATCTATGACACAGGCGAACTAAACTGCGAAATACGCCTAAATCCTACATCGCACAAGTTAAGGTATTCGATACTTGAGACAACCGGGTGTAAACAGACCCTTCACATATCCGTCAACCAAGCATTCTGTACATCAAACTAAGTAACTTTACGCAAAAATTATTGCTGGGAATCGACTTTTTTTTTGGGGTGTAAAATCATTTTTTACGGTACGACTCGATGGAAAGCACTCATAGCATTGTGCTGATAAATGGATTGAATAGTAGGAGGGTCGTGGAGGTGTGTAAAGTAAAAATCTTACATTAAAAACATGTATTAAAAAAAAAACTTGTGAAAAAGTTGGAACTCTCCGTAACTAGAAGGTTCCCAGGTATGGTCTAGAACAAAAAAATAATCGCATTGACGGGGAGAACAAGTGCCTTTCGTTTATGTTAAGGGTCTTTTTCACCCTTTATACACGAATACTTTTAGGTCGTTCTGGAACCGAAACACAGTAACTCGAGTCGAGTAATAGTTACTATTGGCATATTCTTTTTTTTTATGACGTCTAATATAGAAGTTAGAAATTTATCACATTTTTTCTGTCATTCGAGTTAAATCTTAGTAGGGCTCCCACTATTTCATTCATAAACGCAATAACGTACGCGGTCCGCTCGATGATGACGTAGCGCGGCACAGCTGTGCGTGAGCGAGTCAGTTGAGCGGGTCAATGGACGTCGGACGAATCTATTAACCGACTGCAAGTAGTATTTCATTTTAGGTCCGATTTAGGTTGGTGTAGGTTCATTTACCTACATCATTTCTCGTTCGTATCAGAAGCACGGCACGGTGTTTACCACTATCACATCTCGAAATTAATTGGCATTTAATTCACCACTCTCGCATCACGAAATCACTACTACTCGTACCTATTGAACTAGACTCCGACACGACGACAGTACGCTTGGGAATTAGGCCTTAAATCGAGTGTCGACCAATCGAACCTACCTACCTGATTCATAAAATAATACTGTCTAAAACATTTTTTTTGCGGTAATGCTGGCGGCTGTTACAAACGCAGACAATTCGCGCAAATGAATCGTTTCGTCTGTCGAATATTGTTCTTGCGACTGTAGGATATATTTTAGTTATAGTTTACTTATAAGTACTTATAATTAGTATGAGAAATAATACTACTGCGCTTAAATATACACTTTTTGTAATACTTTTTAAATAAATTATTCTTAATTATTCTATTCTTATTATTAGTTGGATGTATTATTAGGTACTGGAGGACCTTATTTTAATAAAGTGAACCGTGTAACTCGGTTGTGCATCTTTGTAACAGTCAGGTCGGACACGACACAATAGGTTTCTCAGAATAATTTTAGTAAACTGCGTATTTTACTTAGGTACCTAGTTTGGGTAAAATTTCTAATTTTCACCGTTTACGGTTGAGAAATAAAGTCTAAATTCGCTTTTCGTATTTTTATTTGTGTACCAATTTATCTATCGCGTAGGTACATATTTGCGCGACCGATCCATTTGGTTAGAACACGGAGTGCTACAGTAAGTAGTATAACGTATACATAACATCATGCCTTTTATCCCTGAAGGGTTTGGCAGAGGTGTACCTAATGGTACACCCACATTTTTCGCCAGTTATGTTTAATTCCCATGTAATAGGGGGCGAGCTTATTGCCATCAACCGGGCACAAATCCATACTAAATATTTTATTTTTGTTTATGTAGGCATGGTATAATAATATACTTCGCCTGGTATTCTCTTCCCGTGACAGCTGGGTGACGTGATTGGCCCAAGAATACGTCATCAGTTGCAATGCGGTTCTCAAACTTTTTTAGTGGGGAAAAAGATTAAAAAATACAATGGGTACTCAATTTTTATCATTTTTAATATATGGACATATTTGATACTTTTTGCATTTTTTTACTTTGCATCTCTTTCTATTGATTGCAAATTATTGTTTTATTTAGTTCCCTTACTCGTAGATAGGTCCTCGTTCGAACTAAGTTACTAACTAAGTTCTAACTAATTAACTCGCTTTAACTGAAATAAGTCAAAAACTAGTTAGATAAGATTATGTTCGGGCGTACAGCCGAATTGGCACAACTATGCCTTGTAATATAGAATTTACAACGCTTAGATAAATAGGTAGTAAGGTTCATACCAGTTTTTATAGATGTTTTCCGTTTACAATATTGAAGCCACGCATTTGCTAACATCTCTTCTTTGGAAAAAGAAAAAACCTTATTACACCGCCTTTTTTGCTTCTGTTTTTACAGCATATTATGGAACAATTAACCATATTTCTTGTGTATGTTCACAGTTTTCATAGTACCTAAAAAATGTTTGGGAACCACAGTAATTTGCTCAACGAGCGAAACAACGCTATAAATATGAGCGACACGACGATAGAGATGAAATGGCGCGCTGTCGGTATGACATTTGTCAATTGGATGTGTTGCCACGGTGTGTGATTGGATTACCCGAGCAAAATGCATTAACATTCGTAACAAAGCAATAATGAACTAATAATTCAAAATGTTAATTAATTTAAAACTAAATAGACGAATCACACGAGTTACTAAATAGTTAAGCTAGTTAGTAATTTATTTTATTTTCATTCACTAAATGAGAAAGTCCCTAAATTTACTGAAAAGGAAAATCAATGGTAACACTAATCGTGACGTAGTCTTGGGCCATCATGGGAAGAGAATACCAGGCGAAGTATATTATTATACCATGTATGTAGGTATCTAACGCATCGGTATCTTTTGTTTTCAAGACGGTGAAGGCACACTTGCGGATGAACTAATTAGATAGATACTTACATCTTACATACCTATTATAGCAATTTAATTCGTTATTCAAGCCATAGATACTTCTCTAGCTTTGTATTGAAGGTTTGCTAATCATGAGTTTGCTATAGGTTGCAGTGGTCAGTACCTACCAACCACGTTGTTGCTACAGTAGATACCTACCCACGACAATAATAAATCGTTTGATTCCGCATTCATGACCATTGTGTTGTTTGTTGTGTTTGATCTAAATTGCGTTTATGTTTACGTACTTAACAGTTAAATAACTCTAATTTTTCCTTCATACTTTTTACGGGCTTAGGACCGTCGCGTCAGTAATACATTTTACGTCTAAGTCGGTACCTACCTACTAACTTTGTAAGTACTCTTTTATTATCAAGAAAAGGTATTGAAGGCGCAGGCGTATTTAAAAAATTGGAGCTATCTACAAACATAATCAACTTATAACTAACTAAGGCTAAAGACTTTTTAAATAATTTACACTTCCCTGTATCGAAGCAACTGCTCAAAATGGAGTCCACTTTGCTCGATACACAAACGGGCACGTTTAATTACATTGTCTTTTAATTTTCCTAATGTGTATCTGTCACTTTTCACAATATTAAATGCGTCCACTATCGCACTTCTTAACTCGTCTCGAGTAGTATGCGCCTCGAAATAAACTAGTCTTTTAATTTCGGACCACAAATAAAAATCCAGTGGTGTTAAGTCAGGGCTCCTTGCGGGCCAAGCCACAGGGCCACCACGACCTATCCACTGCTCACCAAACTCACTGTTAAGGTACGCACGCACTGCAGGATGGTGGAGGTGAAGGGAACTTAAGGGTCGGTGATTTCACGTGCGCGCAGTGAGTTCAGGTGTTCCGGCTGAGCATAAAGTCGTCTAGCCTCTTCCAGGTTATGGTGCGCCATCCCATAAAAATCCACCATTGCCCAATACTCCACGTTGGAGTACGCGTATTGCCGACTCATTTTTAACATGTGATTAGGTTGCGCGTGAGTGACCGAACACGAACCGCGCGACAATACTAGTCGGCTAGACTGTGTAAGCGTGGGGTGGGGGCGTGGCTTACGGATCGATGAATGGATTTTTCAATGGGTACCGTTCGCATGTGTTGCCGATCGTGAATACGTTTTACACACACATATGCATTTACCGCAAGGAAGCGTTACTTCGAGTTCTCATTATTTCCCAAAAAAATACATTAAATTAAATTTTTCGTGTTTTTTTTTTATTTTTACTTTTTGAAAAAAATAGTCCCAATCGTTTCGAAATCGATGATTGAGTTTATGGCTTTCGGTTTCAGAACGACCAAAAAATAACCGTGTATAGAAGAACCCGACAACAACTGTCGGGCAGAATAAATATTCTTTCTTGTTCCGACAAGTAAGAAGATTTGTTCAAGACAAGCGGTTAAAGAAACTCGTGATCGTGGCCGGCCGTGTAGCGCGTGAGGTCCCTCAGAGACGAGGACGCCCCAATTATGATTAGACAATATTTAAACTTGAAAGAGGACATGAAAAAAACAGCAATTTCTAATTTATCTTTAATGTAAATCAAGAGCCTTAAAACCTTAACGCCTCCGTCACTTTGTAGCCGCTGGGTTTTCTTCTCCACACACACAGATTTTGTCCTTTTCTAGACTTAGTTCCATCCGATTCCATTCCGCATATGATTCATACAGGGCAAGCGGTATACGCACATGGCTACAAAAAAAAACAGGCATTTACCAGGTTTGACTTAGGTGATATTTGACATTATCTACCGTCTTGTTATATCCATGAAGTTTGGTAATTTTGTTAAAAACATTACAAAAGATAATTTAATTTACCTAGGTTATAATATAGACTACAAATAGAACTAAACTAAAGATAAAAATAAGGCTAAAAGTAAGAAAATATAAATATCTAAACAATAGGAGACTTAGGCGTCAAAGTACTCCTCCGCATCGCTGTCATCTGGAAACGTGCCCAGAAGACTGGCCGCATTGTCACGCTGAATGGCAATGCTAATAAACAATAACCCAGGTTAATTCAACACGGTGTAGTTCTTATTGAAACCCAATTGAAATATAAAGTTACTAGTGATCAGCTTAGCCACATGGCTAGCAATAACACTTAAACTAAACTTATAAAATACTATATGGCTTTTGCTTGTAGCTTATAGGCTAAGCAAAAGCTAGTATTTTGAATTTTGTGAAAATTGTGAAAGTTTTCGGAATCGGATCAGTAGTTCCGAAGATTACCCCCTGCATCATCATCATCATCATCATCATTTCAGCCGAAAGACGTCCACTGCTGGACATAGGCCTCCGCCAAGTGTCGCCACATTGACCGGTCCCGTGCGACTCGCTTCCAGCAGATCCCTGCAACCTTCACCAGGTCATCGGTCCACCTAGTGGGAGGCCTCCAACGCAACGTCTTCCGGTTCGCGGTAGCCACTCCAGAACCTTTCGGCCCCATCGGCCATCCGTTCTGCGAGCAATATAGCCCTGCCGACTGCCACTTAAGTTTGGCTATTCTTCGGGCTATGTCGGTAACCTTGGTTCTCTTGCGGATTTACTCATTTCTGATTTGATCATCCCCCCCCCCCCAACCCCTGCATTCAAACTTAAAAATAAATTTTACCTCTTTATAATAGAATACATTTAGTATACATAGATTACCCATCCACGCGCGCAGTACATGATTATCTTTACAATGTGGGTTTGTTGAACTTGCGAACTAATTTCAACACAATTCATGAAGCAAATCAACTCTGCATGATTTCTATGTGGCTATGAGAACGCTTCCATAAGACTCAAATTATATTTACGTTCAATTGTCATCCGTCGCGCCGGCACCGCCGCGCCAGCGTGGTGCGATGCCGCCAATGCATCTAAAAGTCGTTTTTTTGTAAGGGTAACAAAAAAAAAGCTAATACATTCTTACAAAGTAAATCCCTTTTTTTTTTTTTTTTTTTTTGGATGGGAAATCATCAAATGACCCCCCCCACTCTGGGCGGAGCGGAAGGGAGTGTCAGACTTGTACTGACTAAAACCCATCCATGTTCCTTCTTTGCCCTTTGTGTTCCAGGGCCACGGTGTCTCTTTCGAACAATCCCGCAGCTCTGGCAGGCATCGGCCCATGCGGACCCCTACTCGGTTGCTGACATCTCTTTGAGGCGCGCGTGGAACACGAACGCGCCGTCGACACGGCCTGTCGTCATAAGACGGCCGGACGGCGAGCTAGCCCATAACTCGCCGTCCACAGGCCCGCGCCTACGGTGGCCGGGAGCCACCACGTGACCCCCGACGCCCAGGGCGTCTCCCGCGGCGGCTGGGACGTGAGGTTCTTTCCCTCTCACGTCCCGCCACCTCCTTCACTAGCATGACTGCTTCACAGAAGGAGGTGACGGCTTCCCATTCCCTCTCGCTCCGGACCATGGCTTGAACCAGGGCCGGACGCGAGAGATCGCCGCCGCCAATCGCCGCTACAAGGACACGGCGGTGCTCCGCCCAAGCGGGGCAGACCTCTACGGTGTGCTCCACCGTGTCCTCCGGGCGATCCTCGCAGTGGAAACACCCGGGCGTTTCCTCCCGCCCGATTCGGTGCAAGAACCTCCCGAAACAACCGTGTCCGGTGAGGATCTGCGTCAGGCGGTAGGTGAGGGCGCCGTGGCGCCTCTCTAGCCACTCCTCAAAGAGGGGACTTATCGCCACTATGGTAGCGTGCCCTGCACGGGGTTGCAACAGTCGCTCTCTCCATGTCGCCATGATATCACGCCGGAGGTCTGTCCGCTGAGCGGCAATTTGCCGCGGCAGCGGAGTTTCCCCCCGACGTAGTGCCTCCGCGCGCCATTCATGCAGGCGCGCGAGGACTATCGCCTCCAGATCCCATGGCGGCAATCCGGCAAGGAGGCTAGCCGCCTCGCCGGAGATCGTGCGGTACCCCCGGATTAGCCTTATGGCTATCACCTTTTGGGGCGCGTTCAGGTAGTGGGCGGCTTGCCGCCTTAAAGAACGCGCCCACACCGGGGCCCCGTAAAGAGCCATGGACCGCACGACCCCCGCGTATAGCCTCCGGCAGGAGGCGTTTGGACCCCTCAGGTTGGGCAAGAGCCGCTTGAAGGCAGCCCCTGTCCGTTTCAGTTTGGGAGCCAAACGTCGGAAGTGCTCCACGAAGTTCCACCGGCTGTCGAGGACGAGTCCTAGGTACTTCAACGTCGACCCGACGCCGATGGAAACCCCTCCCGCCGTCAGTAGGGATCCCGACGGTGGCGCATTCCGAGGCCCATGAAAACACATGGCCTCGGACTTGTGCAATGCCACCTCGAGACCCAATTGCCGGATCCTATCCACGACTATCGCAACCCCGCGTGTCATGTTTTCGGCCGCCGCCTCGTGCGACCTCCCTTGTGCCAGTACCAGCGTGTCGTCAGCGTAGCAAACTACGCTGACGCCCGTAGGGAGGTCGGCGCGCAGCACCCAGTCGTAACCGATGTTCCACAGGGCCGGTCCTAGAACCGATCCCTGTGGAACACCGCACGACATCTCTCGCCGGTTCCATTCTCCGCTCTGACCAGGGTAGATCACGGCCCTATCCGTCAAGTAGTCCCCGACCACACGACGAAGGTAGGTTGGCACCCGGTGATACCGGAGTGCCTCCCCAATGCAGCTCCAGGGCATGGAGTTGAAGGCGTTGGCGATGTCAAGAGACACCGCCAAGACGACCCCGCCCCGGGACACCGAGTCCCCCGTCGTGAGGGCTCTCACGCGCATGATGGCGTCCACCGTGGAGCGCCCCTTGCGGAAACCAAACTGGTGTTCCGCAAGATCCGGCCCCATCCCCGCAAGGTGCCCGGCAAGGCGGTTGGCAATGACTCTTTCGAAGAGCTTGCCCACCTCGTCGAGCAACACGATGGGCCGGTATGCGGACGGAGAGTCCGCAGGGCGCCCTGGTTTCCGGATGAGGACCAGCTTCCCCGTCTTCCAACGAAGCGGAAACTGGCCTCTCTCCAAGCATGCGCTTAGGAGCCCTTCCAGTCGGGGCCCGAGAGCCTCAGAGGCCAGGACCCAGGCTTTGCCAGGCAAGCCATCGGGTCCCGGGGCGGTGTTTCTGGCTTTCAGCCTGCGTACCGCCACTCTCAGGTCTACCCCAGTCACCTCCGGAACGTCGTCATCGTCATCGGTGTGGTCCGCTTCCGGCACCGCACGCGGCGGCGGAGCCATAGGCGGGGGAGGATGCTCCCCTCGCGAAGGGAACAGAGCGCTCACCACGTCCTCCACGAGCTCAGGCCGGAGACTCTGCGTTAGCGGGGGGGCCCGGGTGCGGAGTTTGTCCCGCACCATCTTGTAAGGGCGCCCCCACGGATCTCCGTTCAGAGACTCCAGCATCTCCTCGCGGGCCAAATTCTTGGCCCGCCGGACAGCCTCTTGGAGGGCGGTCTTCGCCGCTCTGTACCCCTCGTACAGCTCCGCCTCAATGGCTGCCGCATCCGGAGGGCGGATGCGGAGCCTGCGATGCCTGGCGTACAGGCGCCGCGCGGCAACGCACGCCTTGCGCAGAGACGTCAGCTCTCGCGACCACCAGTACACCTGACGCCGGGCGCTTCCTGGCCGAACTCGGGGCATTGCCACGTCGCAAATCTCGGACATGGCCTCCTGGAACCAACCCGCCTCGTTGTTGATGTCAGCAGGCCTGACTGGTGATGACACCCAGGCCTGCACGATCGAGGCTTCCAGGAGGAGCTCCCGGTCCAGCTGCTTCAGCGCCCATCGCGGACCACTCGGGGCCTGTAGGACCGGCACGCTTGAGGACTGGGTGGAGACGTCGAACCGGATATACCGGTGGTCGGAATAGGTCTCCACCCCCTCCATGACGCGCCAGTCAACGACACGCGGCGACAGAGCGGGGCTGGCGAACGAGATGTCCACCACCGACTCGCCCCGCATCCGCACGCACGTGGGGACAGAACCCCGATTTAGCACGACCAGGCCTGTCTCCAGAGCCCAGTCCTCCACCATTCTACCCCGCACGTCCGTGTAACGAGAACCCCAAGCCAAGTTCTTGGCATTGAAGTCCCCGAGCACAAGCACGGGGAGGGAATGACTTCCGATGACGACACTCAACTCCGTGAGGGAGTTGTGGAACTCGGCGAGAGTTCGGCTCGGGGAGAAGTAGACTCCCACTACAACGATCTCCCCGAACCGTGCTGCTACGCACCCCTGACCCTTCCTGACACTCTCAAGGGTCGGGGTACCGGCGGCGACCGACGCAATTAAGGTCACTGAGCCGCTAAGGTCCTCCACCCAGTCATCCCTGGGCGGGACAAAGTACGGCTCAGCGACCACGGCGATGTTAATCGACCACTGCGCCATGCTCTGGAGCAACAGATCCTGAGCGCAGGCGCAGTGGTTGATGTTCGCTTGGAGAAGGCGTAATGAGGCCGTTACTGGCACTCCATTTCAGCCCCCTCCCGGGCCCCCTGCGAGGGCTCCGCTGCGGAAGTTGCAGCAGTAGCGGCAGCGGCGGCGACAGTGGCGGCGGCTGCGGTGGTGGCGACGGTGGGGGTTTTGGCGGTGGTGGCGGAGGGCCTTCCCTTGCCCCTGGCCTTGGCGGGAGTACCGCAGGACTTGCTCCCTGCCCGGTGATCAGCCGGCTTGCCAGCTGCCGCACATGCGGCGCAGCGCGGCGCGGCGGAGCAAGCCGCGGCCATGTGACCAGGCTGGCCGCAGCGGAAGCACAGGCCGCTGCGGTCCACCTCCGAGGTGCACCGGACCGACACGTGGTGCCCCACATGGCAGCGGAAGCACCTCAGAGGTCTGGGTTCCAGCAGCTTTACCTGCGCCGAAACCCAGCCCACCAAGAGCCTTCGGCCCTCCACAATGACTTTTGCCGCCGTCACAGGGCAGCTTACCGTTACGGTTCGCATGCCCGACAGGTCCGGACGTAAGGTGCCTGCCTTGACCTGCTCGGCAGGGCACCCACCGGTCCTGGTGACGGCGGCCACCACCTCCTCCTCGGTCACCGAGTCGTCCAGACCCAGAATGCGCAGGTCTGCGCATTTGACGGGCCTGGACACTCGGGCCTCGTCCGCATTTAGGGACGCTCTAAGCTTTTCAGCCAGAGCGTCAGCGGACGAGCCACGGGTTTCGCCGGGGATTTCCAGCACTCGAGCCCCTGTTGCGGTGACTCTAAGCCGGAGGCCCCCGGCGATCCCGAGCTCCCCGAGATCCACCATCGTCTTCGCCTTAGCGAGCACGTCGCGATAGGTCACGCCCCTCTTTTCCGCCTCCGGCTGTAGTGTTATCACTACAGCTGCGGTCTTCGGGGCGCTGAGCCTAGCAGCGCCATTCCGCTTCTTTTCTTGGCGCTTCCGCTCCCGCTTCCTGGCCTTTTTGGCCGCCCTTCGCTCCCTCGCTTTCTCTCCGGCCACCTGCCACCCGGTCTCGGCCACGGATGGCTTAGAGGGCGGGGGGGGCGGCAGTGGCGGCTGTCTCGCGGCTAGCGCTGGCACATTCGCCGCCTTGCCCTTCTTGTGGGCCGCCGCCTTGCCCTGCCTCAAGGCCGCCGCCCCCCCAACCGGGGCCGATTTAGCCGGAGCCAGCCTTCCAGGAGCCGACGTAACCCTGCCGGAGGGCTGGCTGGACGGCCCCGGTGCGGAAGCTGCAGCAGCCGCATATGTGGCCGCCCTCGGGCCCGACTGCGCCTTGTTTGCCGCCAAGGGGGGGCGCAGAACAATGCCCTCCAGGACGGAGAACCGAGCCTGAAAGGCAGCCAGCTCCTGCCGAACCAGGTTCAGGACCTGGTTCTCCACCGGCACGGCCTGGCGTGGTCGCTGCTGGCCATTTTGGGGCGCCTCGCGAGAGCCGGACTCACGCAGACTGGCCAAGTCTGCTCGGAGCCTCCTGTTCTCCTCTTGGAGAAGCTCCGTGGCGGCCGTCAGTCGAGCGACCTCCGCCCGCAGTTTGACCATGCCTTCTGGCGGGGGCGCCGCATATCTGGCTTCCGCTGCCGCCATGATAGAGGCGACCGCTGAGGGTATAGCCCTTTGCCTGGTGGAGGGCTTTTGCTTGTAGGAGACAGCCCTCAGCGCCGCCTCCACCTCCTTCGCAAGCCCGGCCTTACGCTCCGCTTCGGAGCCGCCGTCTGCACCCGCCTCGTTACCAGAAGAGCCCGAACGGGCCACTCCGTGACCAGCAGCCACCCCCGGGTGGCGCGCCTCCGCGGCAAGCCGTGCCGACCTCTCGGTGGCAGAGAGGCCTCTCCCCTTGCCGCGGATCCCGCCACGCTTGCTGGTGGGGATCTTGCGAGCCGAAGCCAGCTCCCCCTCTGACGACGACTCTCGGTCGCCTACCGGCCTGGACCGCTTGCGAAGGAACTCCCTGTTCCCCGCAGCTGCCCCGGGCCTTCCGCGCCGGGAGCTCTCTGAGCCTCCCGCGCTCACATCGTTGGATGCGGCGCCGGACTCCGACCCCGCATCCCTCTCCTCCCTTCCTTCGCCGTTATCGGCCGTTTTCTGGGTTAAAATATGTTCCATTTTGTTCCCACGAGTATGGGGGAAATAAAAAGTCCATCTGGGCAGTGCCCCCTGTACCCAGATAAGCCATAGCCAGGCCCGGCAGTGGTTCGCACTAGCGACTGATTTTCCAAAGGAACCCGTCAGCCATACATCTCCTCGCGGTGCGCCGCCGCTTGAGATTCGGGGTAACTTTTTATAGAGGTTTTCTACCTCGTGGTCCGGGTGGTTAAGCCAAGACCCTCGGTCCCAATCGAAGCCGCGAGACGTGTTCCACGACACTTCGACGGTGGGATTACGATATCGACGGGGACAGTGAAGGACTGCATCCTTCACTGTCTGCTCGGAGGCAGGGTAAGTGCACACCGAGCCCGCCCTAGCTCCTCCGCTGTGCCCTCTGCTTTTCAGAGGGTCACACGGAGCAACGCCCCCTAAGTCCAAGATGGACCCCTCCCATGTCAGAATATTAGCCATGGACAGTAACATTCCCCGAGGAATAAGAATCTTTTCCCATTCCTCGGGGAAGGATACTGCCCACGCCCAGGGTGCACCGGCCCAGCAGCTGCTATTCCCTCCAGACGTATCGAGAGGGACCGGCAGCCATCAAGCACACGAGGAGGAATTCTGACAACGCAAAGTAAATCCCTGGGCGTCATATTATTAATATACTTTTATTAATTAAAGCTTTTGAAATTAAGTGAACACAATAAAGCCTTCTTGCAATTTCAGTTTTATTTTCAGCAGTTTCGTCGGTCGGGTTGGCTTCCAGTCTTACCGGATGCACCTGAATACCAGTATTTTAAATGGAGCGATTGCTTATATGACCTCCACAACCCCTTTACTACTGGGTAATATAATACCCCTTGGTAAGACTAGTTGTCAGACTATCGGGTCACTGACTACTTGTAACGGCTATCAAAGATCTACAAACAACGGCTTAACATGCTTTCCAAAATACGGAGGAAACTAGAAATGTAATGGTTGGTCACCCATCGACGGACCAACCAACATTACCTGAAGATCGACCCGAGCGGCTGTTATTATTTAGCCAAGAGCTTCTCCGATTTAAGTATATAAATAAGAAACGCCTTGATAGCAGTTGTCGACAAAGAAACCTGCAAATAAAAACCTTCACCTACCGTTCGGATCGCATCGACTCGCTGACTCCACTATCACCGAGCCAGCTAACAGGAATAGGACAGACAGCAAGGCTTGCAAGTACTTCATGGTCGCATTTAAAGTCATCATGAAGCTTTCTCCCTGATATTATATACCAAAACGATTCACAAATCATTTCAAATCTGTGTTCAATTACAAACAAACAAATGATGTAGTTGTAATTGCTGCTTGTCCTATCCTACTAATTTAGCCTGTTAAAACATGAAAGTTTGTATGTTTTGATGTTTGTAACACAATCACACAAAAACAGCGTAACAGATTTGGATGAAATTTGGCAAACAGGTAGCTTACAATCTGGATTAACACGTAAGATACTTTAATATCCCGATAAATCATAATCATAATCATAAATTTTTATTTATCTCAACATCAGAAGTAACAGGTACTGGTATATGCACAATCTTAAATAGATAAAGGTGTCTGAAGTAGGTATGTCCTGAGGTCCAGATCACCTCTCCGGCTCAGATATACTATTTTATTTACAGCAAAAATTTAAATCAAGATTCTAGAGTTACAATTGGAAGTAGGTAAACAAGTGCTTAAAATGAATTATTTGAAATTTAAACAAAAAATATGAAATTGACATAAAAAACAAACTACTGGAACATTATGTATGAAATACTGATAGCTCAAAAGTACTACTAAATGACAAGGTAGTCTTATCTCTTATCTTATACGAAAGTTGGTGAGGATGCCACTTCCTCCTACATAACATCATCTACTTCTGAACGGATTTCTATGAAATTTGGCACACAGATACATTAATATAACTCAGTAGTAAATTGATAATTACCGAACTCCGCGCGGGCACAGCCGCGGACATAACTTAGCAAATTCCAATTACATGATTATTAGCTTATCAACTTCGTAACATTTAATGTCCAAACGAAGAGTAATTTAAAAAAAACCACTTGTTTATTTTTTTTTATTATAATTGAATCTATTAATTGTACCTTCGTTAGAAGCAATATGCCTTTACATCATGACAAAAAAACAACAAAATCAAAACATAATACCATATCCTATAACTAGAAAATATTATTCCTTACATTTGATTATAATTATTATCTTTTCTAGTCTGACAACCAGTCTTACCAAGGGGTAATATTAATTGTAAATCATATTACAACTAAAAATGAAAAAATAAAAAAAATGGTGACAAAAAAACTGAATCAAACAAACAAAAGTCACCGACTTCTGAAACTAAAGTTATTTTTCACTTTTTTGTGTTTTTGAAGTCGGTTTTATTTTTTGAAAAAAAGTTTTTTAATGAATACATTAAAATTAATAATTGTCATGCTAATAATAAGATAATATCATCATCATCTGCCCAGCCATTTCCCATCTATGTTGGGGTCGGCTTCCAGTCTAACCGGATGCAGCTGAATACCAGTATTTTACATGGAGCGACTGCCTATCTGACCTCCACAACCCAGTTAGTACTGGGTAATACGATGCCCCTTGGTAAGACTGGTTGTCAGACTTTTTGGGCCACTACCTAACGACTGTCAAAGACCTACAAATCACACCCGGGACCAACGGCTTAACGAGCTTTACGAGGCACGGGAAAAGCCATGGTGTCAGAGGCAGTCGACTGCTTCAGCACATTGATAGCGATGCAGATCCCCACAAGGAGCACCCATCCGCAGACATGTAGCGAACCAGAAGGTTGTATCAATTAAAATAGTGCCTACGTTTGGTGACGGTAGCGCCTGAACCCAGAGGCCCGACTCCCACTCACCCACAGCCAGCAGGCGGGCACGCTCAGAAGTTTTTGTGGACGTATTAACAAGATTATACGAAGATGAAAACCTTTCTTCTAAAATGGGGGGCGGGGGGGGTACCTAAGAAGAGCAGGGATTTTTTGGGTTTATGAAATTTAATTTTTCCATGGTCGATAGTCAGTCGGTAACATCAGAGAGGTAAATTTCGCACTTTGAGGGAGTAAGGTTCAGGCCAATAGAATTAAATTGCTATTTGAGGTTCCATCATCTATGCCACACGCACTTTTGAATTTAGTTGTTGGATTATGGGATGAATAGCCAAACTGAAAATGACAGGCCCGAGAGGGTCACCTTGTTGACAACCAACTGCAGATTCCAAAACGTAGTGCTTGTACAGTAATTTTGATAGATGTCTATAACATTGCCACGCAAAACGATACATTTTTTTTTAACAGCATAAATAGATAACAAACTGACGAAATAACGTCACAACATCTACGAAAATGACACGATTCCATTTACCAAAATTCAACAGCGTTCGATTCGACACTCGAAGTATAACAAAGGATACATTAACAATTTTGCCAACACTCACCGACACAATATTGGTTCAGTACTCGAGAGGCACACTCGACTGTCTGCCTGGACCTGACCAAACAAGGCCGGAGTTAACACAGACACGCCTATTGGACAGCAGAAGCTATCGCCCTGTCGCCTTTATATTTAGGAACAGGCTTTACTAAGCAAACGTTCAAGTTTTAGCTAATTGTATTGTATCTGTCTTGACTTGTTGTGTTTGCACTAATGCTAACTAATATTATAAATGCGAAAGTAAGTTTGTTTTTTGTTACCTTTTCACGCCTAAACCACTGAACTGATCATCCTGAAATTTTGCATATACGTTGTCAGGTGTACAGAAACGGACATAGGGTACCTTTCATTCCGAAAAAATGCACTGTTCCCGAGGAAAAAAAACAATAATATTCTTATCTTATAAACAAAAATAGTATGTACCTAAAGATTAAACGCCTACGCCGTCGTGTATTTATATTCATACTGTCCATGTAAATTACCTACATCAGATTATCTTCATCACACACGCAAAACCCGCTGTCAACATGCGGTAAGCTGGGGTACTTCGAGCACAGTGCACGATGCAGTGAAATTACTAGTTAGCAGAATGTCGCTGCGTCAACGAAAGTCAACACAGTTTGGTTAGTCTAGTGCCTGATTGTGCAAGCTTCCAGTACAGAATAATATCGTATTTTGGCGAAGCGCGACTAACATCTGACCGCTGCAGTTAAATTGCGGTTAGTTCAACTGCCAGACTCGTAGTCCTCTCTTTACCGCTGTTTAATGTGTGTATAGGTACCATTGAAATGACGACAATCACCCTATTAGATCGAATAAGGGAGTGCCAGCGTTTTATATCCATGAGATAAGAGCGAAAAAGACGTAAGGCATCTCGTTTGTCGGCTCGAACAAAGGGACTCTATTGAAAATCGAACTAAATGCAATAAGTGTGAGAGGTCACATTAAGGTAAATCCGTTACGTTACCCTACGTTGATAAGCCTGAGTTCTATTTACGACCAGCAGAACTTAGAAGAATTAAAACACAATATTGAATTACACTAATGACTTCCAAAAATTGCTTTTCTTACCGCGGAAACATTTTAAATTTATCTTTTCGCCCCAAGCACGGTATGAAAAATAAATATCTACGTTTAAGTAAGTACTGCCATAACATAAAACAAACTTATCCAAGTTCGTTTAGAACTGAAACTTGATAAAAACTCGAAAGTCATGTCGTTTACATGTTGTTTACATAATTTCGGAAAATGTGTCCTTGAGTTTACAAAATTGCGGGGAGTATCCAGGTAGGCAGGCAAGTATCCACTGAAGCTCTGATATAAATAGCATGTACTTAAGGAAAGGTCTGAGTACCTAATTGTCTCTTTGGTCACTTCTAATCGCATTCTTAAAAGGGTTCAAGCACTGAACCTGATTTCTTATTTTAGTGGCAATGCGATATGGTTCTAACCTTTTTTTCGACAGGTGCTATCTAATAAAGCAAAAATTGTATGGAAAAAACTTGTGAAATTGATAAATTGTCGGGTTGTCGTGTGTCGCCTGTCACCTGTCAGTTTTTATTAAAAATAGACCCCTTTTCATTATATTTCGGGGCTCTTGATGATTATCATTATTCGCAAAGTAGGCTTGAATAAAAATAAACTACTTTTGGTTATGCTGCGTCATAGATACCGTTCAATAACTAACTTTCTGTCTAAAGTATCCAATCAATGTTAGTACCTACAGTTATGTAAGTAAAGTGTTTGCAAACAGGAAGGAGCTTTGTTCTGCATCGTAAAACTTCTCATAATCCGCTTTGTGAAACTTAGCGGGAAAAATCAAGAAAAAATAGTCACTTAATTTGCTTAAGCAAAGTATTTTTTTTACGTAAAATAAGCTCCTTAGCTCATGCGTCAAAATAAACAAGAAAATATGTTTTCAATTTAAAAGACGAGCAGTCTAAGAAACTGAAAAAAAAGAAATAATCTATCTATCTCCATGAAATATAGCAGAGCAAAACCGCATTTCAAGCAATCGAAAAAGAAAAAAAAACTTCCAACAGAAATGATACTGGCCGTTTTAACGACCCTAAGCTATGTGTAACAGCCCAATTCGTGTTCAAAATGTTCCGAATAAGTAGGGGAAAACAGACAACTCTAAATGCATTCTAAACGGGGTTCGCTCTTCCATACACTGCACAGATAATATAATACTACGATACAAAGAATTATTTAGTATTCCATCGAAAAATATATGCGGCGTGTCCCAGAACGAAAAAATCAAATATTTGTGACGTCTATCAAACCTTACTAGGCCCGCGTGGTGGATTACAGGCAGCTCCATTTCACAGAGAGACATGTAACCCAGCCAGGGAAAGATTTTAGGCTGATTATGCTGTGGCAAAAAAAATATTGTATGTATAATCGGGTCCATGGCTCCTATAGCGTTTACAGGAAGGTATCTGTTGAGTGACAGTTGCTGAGCAATGTGTCCCTAATGTGATTGCTACAACATCTGACATGTAAATTGCTATTAACGTAACGTAATTAAAACCGAGTTCCAGCGCAGATGAAGTGATTTAGATTATGTGGTAAAGTGGTTTGATTAGCAGGCGTTATTTGAATAATTCTTCTTGTTACTTAAGTATGGGTATTTAGGAATATTCGTATTATTTCTTTAATTTTTTAATTGGGTCGTGTTTTTACGAGAATGCCGCAAATAGACAAGCGTAAGATGGGAAGCCTCAGGGAAGGTGGAGTGACGAACTCCGCAAGGTGACTAGTAGCAGCTGGATGAGAATTGCCGAGAATCCAGATGACTGGTGTGCAATTGGAGAGACCTATGTCCAGCAGTGGACTGCTGTAAACTGATGATGAACTCGTTGGCGTAATAAAGAGCATTTGAGCAGTTGGAGAAGCTGACTGCCTTGCAGGTACCCGACGTAACGTACTATTGTAATATGCTAGAGATATGTTTCAAAGAAGGCTATGGAACGCGCCATGTCATCCTAACCACCATGTTGGCCTATTGTTGAAAGACCGAGGCCATATCTAAAGTTCAAGATATTATCATCCGGGTAACTGCTCTTACATGAAGGTTGGCAGAACTTTTGGCTACATGTGGCGATGGCCGGTGGAGTAGAGCCCTGAGTGATTGCCGAGAGTCGATAGAAAGCGTTTAGGCCAGCTATCAGCCAATTAGATGGGTGTATGACATTCTAAAGATTGCGGGTGAGACCTGTTTGAGTCTCACACAGAAAAGAGAACCACGGCACAAAATTAAGGAAGGCCTATTTAGCAGTTGGTAGAACCAGACTTACCAAGATGATGCTGATGATACGATATTGTGATACTAATACTGTTAGCCTGTCTCATTCCACTGCTGGGCATAGACCTGTCCCCCTAACTTGCAGTTGTTTCGATCCAGGGCTAATGTGGACCACTGGTCGTTGTTTTGTACAACTCGTCCCGCTATCTTCTACGAGGCGACTGCTGCGTTCTGGCTATGTCAGGGCTCCAAAAAGTGGCTATTTTGGCCCACAGCTTTTCGAGCATGCGGCAGACGTGGTCAGTTCAGTCCTGATATGCTATGCACTTGAATAATGCACGAGATCATCCAGAACAAAGATGTTGCAAGATTCCCGGATCAGATATGAGTGGTATCCTAGCACATGTATAATCGTGTCTCAAAGGGGCTCAACCCAGCTTTAATGAGATTAATAAAGCTTGTAGGAGAAGCGACAAGCGGATATAACTAGTATGCTTTTCCTGAGAACACATTTTTTTAACAAATGCATTTTCTGGTTGCCTCGTTTCGTCAGTCAGATTGTGGTTCTTAGTAATTAAATTCTCAAGTAAGTTAGATTCAGATAAGTAATCAGTGGCATAAACTGTCTTTAATTTGTTATGTGTAAGGTATTGTTATGTATTAATAATGCTACTATTCGTTTTTATTATCATCATCATCATCATTTCAACCGAAAGACGTCCTCTGCTGGAAATAGGCCTCCCCCAAGTATTGCCACATTGACCGGTCCCGTGCGACTCGCATCTAGCGGATCCTTGCAACATTCACCAGGTCATCGGCCCACCCAGTGGGAGGCCTTCCAACGCAACGTCTTCCGGTTCGCGGTCGCCACTCCAGAACTTATACGTGTAACGTTTTTATTAACAAATAACTAAATAACATTATAATTTATTTTTGAACGTTAACTCTGCCTACTAGTCCAGTGATGTTATATTCAAGACTGTCAAGAAATATAACAACAATATTTGCACTCTGCTCAAAACAGCTCTCAAAAATGACAGCTCGCATTCCAAACCGCTACCGCTTCTAACATGGCCACTTGAACATCCGTCATCCCCGCCACTCGCTGTTTCCCTTGAAATATCTCTTAATTGGAACCCGGGATCACAAAGAAGAGAGGTACAGAAGATCGTCTATATACAACAAGAAAAACAGGCAATGACATAACTAAAAATCTGTTGAGGGGTGTAAATACGAAATTATTTATTTATTTAACACTTTAAGCACAAAAGTACAGAGGCGGACTTAATGCCATAGTCATTTTCTACCAGTCAACCTTTGGGTGATGCAGAGACAAGCAGTGGTAGGTGTATATCTGAAAATAATTCTAATTAATACTAAGATTAGCTACAAGGATATATAAAATACTATACATATATATCAAATACTAAAAATGTATTTCAAATACTATAAATATATATCAAAGATTGATCCCATTTATGCAAACAAAGAGGTCGCACAGCTCGATTCACGGAGCAGTCCTTTTTAGTAATTATTTTCATAATTAAGAGTACAGTGACCTCTTGGGCAACAGAGTTTTCAGTTATTCTTACGTGTACTACCGTAGTCACGATCGAATGCTAATCGTGAATGCACTTGCACTCGGTGTACGTGAAGCGTTTCTATGTGTGTGTGAGTTTTCTGTTGTTATATGGAGTGGACCTTCTGTTCCTACCTTTTTTGTGCGGTACTCAACACTCTAAAGTAGCGAAAGCCACAGCAACAGCTAGCTATAAAATTATATTAATACTGAGAACATGGGTTGTAATGTAATAAGTGATAATGTTATTACACGAGAGTATTTCACGGAAGCCGTAGGCAGACGCAGAGGTGACATACATATTTTTCTACATATACACACATATTCTCCAAACTACCTCATCATTATCATTCTCTTGCCCTTATCCCAATTCATTTGGGGTCGGCGCAGCATGTCTTCTTCTTACATACTTCTCTATTACTCGTCATCGCATCAGACACCTCCTTTCTTACCACATCATCCTTTACACAGTTCATCCATCGTTTCTTTGGTCTTCTTATACCCATCCACATTCATACTCAAAACTTTGAGCACGACATTTTCCTCATTCCTCAGCATCACATGCCCATACCTCGACAACCGATTACTACACAACTTTTCAGTTACCGGCGCCTCTTTCAGACTTCCTCTTATGTACTCATTTCTTATTTTATCCATTCGCGTAACACCACACATTCCCTTTAGCATCCTCATCTCCGCCACATGCACATGCCTTTCATTCATCCCTTCTGTGGCCCAACATTCTGATCCATACAAGACAGCAGGTCTAACCATTGTTTTATAAATCTTCCTCGTAAGTTTAAGGAGAATACGGGAGTCGCAGATTGTTCCCGTGACCCCATTTCATCCATCCCGTGTTAATTATGTGCTTTACACTACGATCTATTTCGCCATCGCTTTGCACGACATCTCCAAACTACCTAAAGACAGAATTATTATGTTTAACTTAAAAATTGAAAATAAATAAAAATGTCTCGGAAGGCGCTTAAAGCAATAACTCCCAGCTATTATTCATAGCTCTCTGACAGTTGTCATAAGTAATCAGAACCCCGAAAGTCTGAGACCCAGTTACTGGGTTTTAGAAGTCAGATAGGCAGTCAGTTCAAATACTGATGTTCAGCAATATCCGGTTAGATTAGAAGCCATTAACGTAACAAGCAGATGATGATAATGCCCTGTCTCTCTGTTTCTTTTAGCATATCTTTGGTAAACATTTTTGACATATAAGTGGTAGACAGCTTGTGTGCTAAATTGGTATTCATCTCCAACGAAAAACAAAAGATAATCTTTCTGTGTAAAAGTCCTATCTCGCTGTCATCTGTATAAATTGTTTTTGCGAAAGAAAGTTTGTTTGTTACCTTTTCACGCCTAAACCACAGAGCAGTTCATCCTGAGTTTTTGCATATACGTTGTCAAGTGGACATAAACGGAAATAGGATACTTTCCATAAAAAAAAACATTTTAGACACTTTCTTATCTACTGACTCTTTCTTCTCTTTCTAAAGATATACCAGGTTTTCCTACCACTAAAAGAAAAAAAGCCTTACTTATATCCTGTGTAACCAAAAAAAAAACGAAACAGACCATTTTGTATAAATTGCAAACTTGGTGCAAACTTTCGAAGAATCTGCAAACAGGAAGCATTATCCTTCAAAAAGTTTTCACATCCTCAGGCAACATTCGGAAACACTTACCTACCATACCCGGAAAATAACTTTGAAAAGTAGCAGTGTTTGGAACAACAAAGGAAGTGGTAGGAACAAAAGAGGTAAGATACAATAAAATGTGGGTAGGTACTTACTTGTAATTTTACATTTACTCCAACGAAATCTACCCTCAAATTAATATTTTGACGTTGTGCGACCGAATCATGAAATTAATGGCGCCATTATACTTGGTCGTTAGCCCGCATTCGATTGCCTATGGAATTCGGACAAACGATAATATAAAACGTCGGGGTCGGTAACGCCCGTCTTCGGACTTTCTTGTTCGGTTTGATGGTTTGATTCCTTCTAACTACCGACTTCGAGTAAATTCTTTCCAGCACCCGAATGCGAGGTAACGACCAAGTGTTGCGGCGTAACGTGTACGATAGTAATAAGTTAGGTACCTCTACCAAAAATAAGGATGATTAAACACTGTTTTAAGTTTTCACGGTTTATAACTAAACTTATACTGTCACTTACGGGATATCCCGAAAACACTGAAGATATCCCGTAAGTGACAGTATAAGCTAAGGATGGTTGTAAAAAAATACGAATATTCAGTAATCGAAATAAGACCGAAATAAAAACAGGCATTAAAGTTTCACCATTTCCACGAGCAAGGCACGTTCATCAGTGACGGAGCAATTTCTCGACACGTATCGCCATATCATCAGTTTTTGCCGTAAATATAAAAAATATATGTACGTTCCGTGTCTCGGCATTTTTGATATGACACTTTAGTATGATACCTGGCCTTTACGAATCTATAACCTAAAAGGTCTGGAGAATATTAACTACTTCTTGTAGTAGAAAAAAGAGCAGAGATATTACTGGTGTAAAAGTTTTTGATGCTAAAGTTATAATTAAATAGTTGAAGAAAGTTTGAAGTGATCCGTTCCACTTTGAAAATTAATATTAAGTTATTGATATTTTGGGTTACCTTTAGAGAGGATCGTCTTTACTATTATTATAACAATTTCTCCGAAAATGTACCACGAGTTTCATCTTAATAGGTATTAATAACTACTTCGTACTATGATGTCACTCAGAAGTCTAAGAGTTTAAAGTTCAGCTTCAATGCAATTTAGGTCAAACAGTTGAAGACTGATTTGTAACCTTTGTAGTAGATACCTACATTTTAGTTTACCAGTTGAATTTACAACATCCCTGCCGAGTGCCTAATCTTCTTACCACGGTATGAGCTTATAATTTTCAAAAATCGAAAAGGACATAAGCTTTATCTCGTATGGTATCCTAAGTCAGGAAAAAACGTAATAGCCTCACTCACGGACGATGGGTAGGTACCTAAACTATAACTACAAATCAAGCCTCCCTTCCCGCGATACGATCTCACCTTAATTCCAACTACACCAATAAATACACGCATTTTCCTCCATTTCACCCGCACGGGGAAAGAAACACTATCCTAAGCGAGTATTCCCACTTGGGTTGTATCGTAAGTTCGTGAGGACAGATAGTCGTTATATTGTCTAGTGTCGTGCTGGTGGCCTACCATGACGTGCGTGATCCAGTTTGGGAAAGAGATGGCGCTAGACGACCTGAATAGCTCTCTAGCTCTCTTTCCAAAACTGGAATTACAACTGCTTTAAAATGTCATAGTAACCCTCCTGGTCTTGCGTGTAGTGTCATTTATACAAGGTACACTGGTGTAAGTAATTGAAATATCTAACTGAAAAGTTATTATAAAGTTAGAACCAACCACGAAATCGGAAAAAGATATCAGTTTGTCAATACATTTAGGTAAATAGCCGCTCTCATCATCATCATGGTCTAAATAATAACAGCCGCTCGGGTCGACCTTTAAGTTAAGCCGTGCTTACCTGGGTTGGTCTGTGGATGGGTTACCCATTACATACCAAGTTTCCTCCATGCCTCGGAAAGCACGTTAAGCCGTCGTAGATCTTTTGACAGTCATTAGGTAGTCAGTGGCCCAAAAAGTTTGACAACCAGTCTTACCAAGAGGTATCGTATAACCCAGTACTAACTGCGTTGTGGAGGTCAGATAGACAGTCGCTCCATGTAAAATACTGGTATTCAGCTGCATCATTGTTCCAATGCCGAATCGAATGTGCTGACCCCTACTATTGTGTAGTGACCACCTAGCTGTTCCGAATTATACCGCTCCGGAACAAGTGTGTAGCCCCCTTACAGGTCGTGTTATCAATGTGTTCCGGCCCCAACAGGGCCACGGTGCCAAACAAGTCATAAAACTAATTTACTTCGTAATCCAATGCCATTGTTTGTTAGCTTTTAATGAAAAAAGTGTCCACTTCAATTGTTTTACTGTTCAAATGCGAGACGACAGCGTTATTTAACTTTGTTTTTCTGTAACGACGTAGTTATTTTTGTTTTACTTTTAGGTTGTTAAAGGTTAGCTTTGTTTTGTGTATTTGCTGTAGGTTTTACGTACGTACTTATAAATACATGAACGCTCTTGCTCTTACTTGCTGAAGTGTAGATCGAATAATTCAAATCACATTGATTACTTAAATAAGAGCTGATATTGCAACCCATTTAATAAATATATTTACTAAAATTGAAGTCTCATAAAATTATCAGTAAATAAAATTATTACGAAAACAATAAATTATCAATTTTCTATTACTTCAAATTTCAATTTTCTACATTAAATAATGTCAAGTCGTAAAAACAAACCACTCAATCGGTCTTCACTCACTCTTATATCAATCTTGAGGTACGGTGAATGCACTTTAGTTTATTTTATCAATGAAAATAAAATATAACTCTGAAGCGTTTAACCTTTTGACTGCTACAGCATGAAGGCACGCGCGTGCCCTCCACGCCAAGCCACAATTTCACCTACCATTTTGTCACATATTTGTATCGTGTGGTGTTCAAAAGGTTAAAATGTCTGAGCAGCGTGGAAAACAAATGTTCAACAATATCTCAAGATTCTAATCTCTATTAATATTAACCGAAAAAAACACGCTATATAAAGGCTGTCTTCTCAACTCGTCGTCGAAACTCAAGAAAGAAGATTGTTTTCTAAACAAATTGCTTTAAACCAGCATAAAAGGAGCTATCTTTTAACGAAGCAACAACGGTACAAAAGGCTTTGTTACATTTGTTATTAAATCCAGTGTAGGAAAACCCATTAGACTGAAAATATTAAATAGTTAAAAGGGGTTATAAAAGCCTATTAACTCGCGACTTAAATAGATTGGGGTCATATGAACTCGGGAACACCGACGCAGGCAGGGAATTCTACTTCTTGGCTGTGCGCATAATAAATGATGTAGCAAAGCGCTTTCCAAGTATGGAAGAAGAACACATGCTGCGCTCAACTGCGCTGACCTCAAATAAATTGGGATAAAGGCAGGCGAATGATGACTTCAAATACCAATCTCACATGTTAACCGAGGAACACGCTCGCAAATTGCCTATATTCTGAGAAAAAAATTTCATTGGCAAACTACTCAAATATACTTTAGTTTTGGCTGAAGGATTGTTTCAAGTTTTGTGTCGAGAGATATTGGATATTGAATAACTTTCTACTTATTCACTGCTTTTCTATTTCGGTGAAGTACTTCTCGTATTTGAGATTGAAGTGGTGGCGGATTTACGTCAGTGACGTTCCAATTTTTCATGGGGTTTGAAATTTTGAATCCAGTTTAATTCAATCGGTAAAATAGATAGGTGAGTGAGTGTGTAGCCATGAGTGGCATTTTCGTTTTGCTGTGAGGGTTTTTGAAATGGATTTTTCGATTAGATGCTTCTTTACATAGTATAACACAAAGTCGCTCCCGCTGTCTGAACGCTTAGATCTTTTTAAACTACGCAACGGATTTTAAATAGCAATTTTCAGCAATAGATAGAGTGATTCAAGAGGAAGGTTTATTTGAATAACTTTGCACCCGTGCGAAGCCGGGGCGGGTAGCTAGTTATATATAACTGGCTGTTGCCCGCGACTTCGTTCGCTTGGAAATTTTGATGTCCTTCCCCAGGACATAATCTATCTCCTTGGCAAATTTTATTACGTTCCGGTCAGCCGTTTAGTCGTGAAAAGATTAACAAACAAACAAACAGAGTTACTTTTACATTTATAATAATAGTGCGGATGGTATTATAGTATAATATAGAAATGCGAACTCTGTTTTCCTGTTCCTGTATTAAATACAAGCTGGGAATGAAAATACATCACTTCAATTTAGACGTCAAATTTCTTGAAGGCAAAACATTTCAGTGTACAACAATTTAGGTTAGCAAGCATATTTCCTCGTAAATAACCTTACCTATTCAGTTTGCATAGACAAAATACCTGGAATACATCTAAGCCCTGTATAAAGTGTGTGAGTGTTACCTGGAACATCAAGGAGAAATGTAGGCATTTGTCGGAAAGCGGCTAAATCTAGTACACAACAAATAACTAGTTATAAAATCATGAACAACTGTATAAATCTGACACAAAATTCATCTCAGCAAACGAAAAACGTCGAATGATACGCGTGAGCATTATTTTACTATTGAACTGCTGCACTTAAAGCGGATGCAAATGAGAATATTTTATACGGACATCAACGTAGAGCATCTTTAGCATCATCACATAATCAGGTTATAGGAGTACGGTAAAGTTCACAGAGGCGCTCCCCGCGTACACGCTTTGTTTTGTTTTTGCAGTGCATTTTCTAGTTTTGCACACCGGACTATAGCCTTAAAGCTGCGGTTCCACTGAGGCGGATCGGAGCAGAGCGGAGACGAGCTGTGCCGCGATTCACCAATCACATGGCTTGAAAAGAGATTCCGAGTGAATTTCCGCCTTAGTAGAACCGCAGCCTAATCGTCGTCTTCGCATAGAGTGTAGGAGCCAACTTTGCACATTATTTATTTATTTATTTAACACTTCAAGCACAGAAGTACAGAGGCGGACCTATTGCCATAGGCATTTTCTACCAGTCAACCTACATTACCTTTACAACTTTACAGAAAAACGTAGGTAGGAAATTAATGCTTTCCATACGGGCATGTAAGTTGTTGGTAAGACGTTTTTACCGCACCCTATAGATCACGATCGTTAACCAGTTTTCATCTCTTACATCCACTCACGATCTTCCTCAAAATACGTTTACCTTGCCACTAGACAATTTGATCACTTTGTCCATCCCTAATAACAGAAAGTGCTACTGTAGGTTATAAGTAACATCAGAAAAACACGCAATCATCGTAAACGGCAACACAGTCGTCCGTCTTGTTACAACAGTTGCAGGAAAAAGTTAACACAATATGTTACACGGTTGCACGTTAGCATCTCTATTTCTCAACGTCTGCTTAGTTTAGAAACACAATTTTAGAAACTCCAGAAAAGAAAGAAGAACTTTTGAAATTCGAAGTAGAAAAAGTAAAAAGAAAGATGGCGCGCAACGGCTGTTTACTTAACTTTATGTGTTTCTCGCAACTCGCGAAGAACTGTGCACGCAATCACTGGACATAGGCTTCTTTTAAATTACGTCACAAAGTTTGTGCATCTTTCGAATGAAGTTCAATATAGCGTTCTTGTCTTTAGTCTATCTGCTTTTATCTGTGCTAGACAGACCTTTTAATGCTCTTTAGGTCGATGTCAAGTCTGTTAGTCTAAAAAAGTATAATGACATACTTAACATAAGCTCACGCCTTTTTTCCATGGGGTTCGGCAGAAACCATAGAACGCCACCTGCTACAATTCTTCCATACTTATTTTGCCTCGGCCACGTTCATACATCTGGTCATCCACGCACGCCTGTTGCGAGTACTACGCTACGCACCTGACCTTTCTGAAGAACCTCACCAATAAGGTCAGCGTATGTCCTTCTAGGGCGTCCTGTCTTAGCGTTGCCACTCACATATGCCTTGTTAATACATTTCGTCGCCTTTCACTCACTATCTCCACATGAGTAAGCCATCTAAGCATACTCATACGTAAGAGTAATAACGTTCGTATGATTTATGAATAGCAAAAAAGGATATTAGTCCTGGTCTAAATAGTCCATACAAAAAATAAGAAAAAATAAATATTTAAATAGGTCACCTCCGTTCCGGTCTTCTGAGAGTAAGTAAGGAAAACCGTCAGTTGAAAGGTGCTCAGATGGGCAGTAAAATTGCCTGATAACATCTTATTGTGATCACAAATCCACCTTCGCACCGTTGTGATTACAACTTTATCCCTTCGATTTTATTAGTAGGAGGAGGCTACAGATCCGTAATGGCTGCTTACTGCCTATTTAGAAGAAATAAACATCACGTCAGCCCGTACTTGAAGTACAAGCTTACTATTTGGAAAAGGGCAAGCAGTGGTCTGTAGTAAAGTCATATTTTGCCAGTTATTAAGGTGTTACACAAAATTTGTAAGGGAATCGACTGTCATGGCATGCGCGTGTGATGAGGAGGTCATAATCTATAAATCATATGTGATTAAAAGAGTTATGGATTTAAATGTTGATGGATGAAGAGGTAGAGGAAGACCAAGGAGGCATCGAAAAAGTCCTCCTCAACGCTGTCAGCTGGTAACGTGCCCAAGAGACTGGCGGCGTTGTCACGTTGAATGGCAACACTTAGCCTCTGGCTAAGGTAAAACCCAGCCCTTGGGTCACGGGAAGCGTCAACTAGGCGTTTCGAAAGTAATAATGTTCTAAAAGTTTAAAATAAAAATTTGACGATACCCCTATACAGAAACCTGCATTAGCTGGGTACCCCTCGCGCATACAAATTGTTTAGAAAAGGGGATTACAGATTAATAAAGGCCTCAGGGCTAGGCTGAACATTCTGAATTTCTGGCAGAAACCTTTGATAAAACACAACGTTGAATACAAATGTGTACTTTCACGTTAGACGGTAGACATTGTAGTTGTAATCATGGATTTGCATGTATTTGTACTACGTAAATGTGTGTTATTCACATACTTAGACTATTTTGAGTAATAGGAATTCTAAACATGCTCTGTACACTGTCTGGTAATGAAATCTTTACACCTGACACAAACATAAATTACATTGCCATGTAACAGAAAGGTGTGGCCATATTTCAGGATGTGATATGTATAAAACATCAATCTGATCATCAAATAAATATTCAGCACCTTTTTGTTACATAATGTATACATAGACGATAGTCGCGCGAAAGATTTCCTTAACAAAGGATTTATTCAGGAAGGTATACCGCGGATGACTTAGATATAATGCAGAAATCTCTATGTTTTGCTGCAATTACATTCTCGCAAAGCCGGGGCGCGTCGACAAAACAAAACAAGGTATAAAACACAAAGTATAATATTATGTTTCTTCAATAGTCTGCTTAAAAATTTACTGGTACAGACATTTTAACTGTCATTTTTGCTTTTTATGTTGAAGTCAGATGCTCTCGAATCCTTTAACTCTTTAGAGTAATTCAACATTCCCCGTCATTCTCAGAACCCGAAATAAATTAATTACGAGTAAACCCTCAAAATTCCTTAAAACAACTCGTCTACTAACAAAATTAGCGGTTTTCAAACGAAGAGCAACTAACAAAGTTCCCGTTTGTAACATTAGTAGACACAGCTCAAGTACAGCACAGACCCCGTGGGGTTCAGTCCAATCTGCTTGCACGTAATTACAAAGTTCGTGGCTTACAAAATAAACAGGGAAGAATAAACACATCCTGTATAGGTCACCTCGTGTTTGTTCGGTTCTGTTCGTAGTTTTGTTGCTAATGTGGTTCGAAGTTTGAAATGGGAGTTGAGTAGGACTCGTAGATGCATATAAACGTGCAGATAAGTAGTCCAGAGTGGTAATGCCACGCAGGTCAGCGTGGGTATGGGTGACCATTGCTTGTTTCATATTGTGCTTGTTCTGTACAGTTTAGGTGCGTTCGAAGTTTCAAGTGGGAATTTTGAAGTACGAAGTCGTGGTTGAATATAAACGAGTAGATGCATACTTCAGTATTATGTTAAGTCGCACTAGTCCAGGTCAATCTGCGGATGGATGACCTTTTCCAAATACTTTTGGCAATATTTTCTGAAGCCTCTGTGTTGTTATCATAACGTTTTTTTTAGTGACTGCATGATGTTTCAAAATATGAAGTACTTTCTTCCAACTCACAAAGCAAATATTTACAGCAATTATGTAGTAAGCCATCTTTATCCAAAAATACCAGTTCAAATTTGACATCTCAAGATGAACATAATAATAAAATTGTAATCCTAAACGCGGCGCCAGAACTGTTACTTTTATTTATAGAACACATTTTCTCTGCCTCGACAGTTTACAAAAATCCCGAAAACATTGTAAACAAAATATAAATTAATATTAAACCTGAACAAGTGTAGGTCGTTACGGATAAGTATGAACACAAACTTGTAAATCAAATGTACCCGCAGTGTACACTTGAAACGCGAAATAATGACGCAGCCGCGCTTAACTAGAAGTGTGCCCGTAATTTTGAGGGTCTTGTACACTGTCGAGCAATTAAATGATATTAGCAGAGTTCTAATTAGTTGAGAACAATTTTCCAGCAGCATTAATTTTCAAATTAAACAGCAATTATGGTGTTCTGTCAATAATATCGCTTTTCTTAAATGTTAAATGTTTTTCGAAATTGAGGAAATTTTTGAGTATGGCGGGGAAGGTGGATGGCGATAAAAGTAGAGGAAGACCAAAGAAACGATGGAGTGACTTTGTGAAAGATGATTACTGTAGAAAGAAGGTGACTGCTGAGATGACGAGTAATAGAGAAGTGTGGAAGAGCAAACATGATACACCGACCCCAAAAGAATTTTGATAAGAGAAGGAGAAAGATGTATTTACAGTATGCCAAACGTTAGAAAGAGACGCAGTTATGTTTGATAAAGCCTCTAAAAAGTTTATTCTTTAAAAAAACGAACACTAAATGACACCTAAATATTTATTTAGGTGTCATTTAGTGTTCGTTTTTTAAGCTTTAGTAAGCTAGTAAGCTTTATTTTGGCATTTGCCAAAATAAAGCTTACTGTTCGATTTTCAACAATTAGCTCACCGCTTAGAGTTGAAACTACAACAATTGCAATATAATTTAGACGTCATTCATTTATTAGGTGTTGTGTGAATTAACGTAACCTTAGTTACAACATGAATAGAGTTGTAAAACTATTTTCGAAACTAAAAGGCGTTCTACAGTGTTTACAGTTCATGAGACATTAATACCACGTCTTAAGAAAGTACACAAGAATATTATAAAGATTATTCTGTCTACGTCAGCTCATAAAACGGGGAAACTCAACTGTAAGCCGTTGTTGCTTACCAACTACATAAATAATACTACTGCGAAAGTAACTATGTCTGTCTTTTTATATATCTTGCCCGTTCTTCTCTATAAAGATCTACGCTTTGGAATAGGCAACTACAGTACCTTCACAGTTTTTATGCCTTGTGACTGGGACTGTAGCTACATTTAATTATTGTCTTTGTTTCGACAATTCAAAAGTGCCTGTAACTGGTCTACTTGAAATAAATGCTCAGATTTTGATTTTGCCTGTATATCCGTAACTATTTCACACCTTAAGGATGATTTCCAACAAACGGCTCGCATCGCATCGGATCTGAAAGGATACAGACGGTTGCGGCGACAGCTAATCGCGTGCGGCAGGATATCGGCTCCGTACCGTCGCTTGCGAACGTATCCGTTTCTGCCCCTAGTCAAATAGTTTCATTCCTACCGTGTTGACATCCGAAAGGATCCAATCGGATACGACGACAGCAAACTTTCGGCTACGATCACGTGTCGCGGAAGACGCCCACGGTCAAGCTGCTGTGCGCGGTTTGGTAATAGAGACTTTAAATACTGTGCACACGATTTAATATCGTTTAAAGATTGTAAAATCCGTTCCGATCCGATGCGATGCGAGCCGTTTGGTGGAAATCATCTTTTATCAGCAGAACGGTTTTGTACACTGACTGATACACTTGCCTTTAGGTTAGGTACCTTATATATAGTTAATCCTACAATAACGAGTTCCTCATCAACATCAACTCAAAACTCAAAGAAACGTTAGATATAAACATCAAGATTCAAGATTCTTTATTTACATGAAATATGGTACATTATCGTTAAAAGAAAACTAGTTGGATAGTTGACCCAATTAACCAATAATTTCAAAACAAAACTTCTCTTTATTTTAAGTCTGAGAACTTCATTAATTTCAAAATAACTTTAAAATTAGATTTTTGGTTGCTTTTAAGTCAATAAATAGTTGAGTCATTGAGTTGGCGCACCAGTGACGTCACAGGTTGCCATTGCCATACAAACATTAAAAGTATGTCAGTTGTTTGGTGGTGTCCACTACCCTATTCTCCTCTCGTATTTGCCAGAACGATATATCTCACCTAAAACCGAAAATAGCTCACCACATGGTAAAAATCAGTCAACTGATACAAGATGGCCGCGCTATTTCCAGTTACCGCCACTCGTCAGAAGATCCTTATACAGCTTTAGAGACACTTTTATTGTAGTCTCTAGCGTATCAAGCTACCACAAACTGTCAAACTCCAAATAATTTTAAATCATAAAATGTTGATGGTTAAGTTGAAAATCGATTGAGAAAATTTGACAGTTTGTGGTAACTTGATGCGCTGGCTACTGTACTTTTCTTCCATTGTACTTCCTATGTCATAAAGCCTACAGCAACAACAGAGTTGATAAGTAAAATGGCATCTACATTGCATGTGAACTATTTGTTGACAAGAATCAGCTGGAAAGGTGATAAGACAAGGAAGACCCATATTTGTCTTACCGATATAGAATATCTTCAGACAGCGCTCATAAACGGTTCTCAAATAGATCTTGAAATAATCCGCCTAAATATTTTGCAAAAATCATAAAATGACGATGGTGGAAAATGATGCAATTTTCTGCCTATTTTGCTCCTGGGGAAATCCTTAACACTTTTTTTTTTTGGGGGCAAGCCCGCCACACTATTCCCAAACCACTGTAACTCCTGAAAGCCGGAATCACCGACCACCTAAAAAGCGCCGAGACAATGAACCTCGACGAAGTCCCAGAAAAACAATTTAACTGTCTTGGATCCCGCAACGAAATTGATCAGTAAAATATAGCGGAGGAGTAGCAAAACCATAATTTCCACTTCCCACCATGTCAAGCAGGAGATAGAACAAAACAAGGTCAATAGAAGGGACGTTTACAACGGAGCCCAGTTGCCTAGCATCACGCATAAATATTATCTTTAATATTAATTGGCCCTAAGATCCTATCCTTAACATATCGTCACGCGCCAAAAGATCCTTGTACATGTTGGTACTAGGTCGTAGAAAACATTGCTAATAAAAAATTATAGATAGATTAATTTCCCCATAACCATAAATCTACCAGACACGAACTAAAAAATAACTTCCATCACAAAGGTTTAGTTCGTCATTAATCACAGACTTAATTGAGTTTAAAACTCGGTCACTATCAGTCTCGCCTGAAAGTCATTAACATGGCCGCATGGCGCGGTAACTAACTATTAAAAGCCTTCTCTGATCAACCGGCAATTAAATTTAAAACTTACTTTAATATTTTATTTCGTTTCGTTTATTTACATCCTGTGTCAAACTATTGTTATTATTTTGTTATTTTATTATTAACATACGTGACATACTATTTATATCGGGCAACTTTGGCTCCTAAATATCTGCATTACCTTACAGACTGACATACATTTGGATAAGATACTATTTATTTTAGTAGAAATGTTACGGCTAAAAGCCAAAGTGCGGCTACACCTAGTTCTAGCCGGCTAAACCTAGTTGCGGCCGGTAACAGTTTTGTATCCTTTTTATTGCTAGGAGACACCGACCAAATGCATTAGGTTATGCGTTTAACTGTGATTAAACGCTACATCCAAATTGGTTGCATGTTCTAACCGAAGATAAGTAGGATACATCTAAGTTTAACCGGCCGCACCTAGGTTTACCTGGCTAAAACTAGGTGTAGCCGCACTTCGGCTATTAGCCCTAACAGATACAACGTTAAAACTATATGTTAGTTACACGTCACTGCACTATGTCACTGTACGTTCATGTGGCACTTGCGTGTAAAATGTATTTTTTAATGATCTTCTAAGCTGACTTACTTCTTGGCCTCGAGCCACAAGCCAAGCAATTCGTGTCTTGCAACAGCCACTGCGGAGCAAGAATTTGTTTAGAGCGTGCTGCAAGTCACTACATCTTCAATCGCGTTCTCGGCAACGGAAACGCACGCGCATGTCGCATCACCTGAGCCCGTAAACGGTGAGACAACTAACAAAAATGGCCGACACGTAAAAAAACAGGCATGGCCCACTCGTTCCCTATATGAGAAAATATCTATAGTGGAATAATATTAAATTCTGTTTTCTCATTTTTCATCCTGACATTGCACGAATGTGGTTATTACTTTTGTGCTGTACCAATTTTTCCGCTCGCCACTACACGGTAAATCTTGAGTGGCCATTACTGCGATAATTTTAGTAAACACTGGCGGCCGTATTTATTGGCAATCATAATATTAATACCTTGTGCACGAATTGTAATGTGCCAAACCGAAAATATGGAGCTTTATTGTCTCCCAAAGTTAATACAAGTATTATCCCTAACTTATATATGTTACTTATTAGTTTTGTGAGAAACTTTCCTTAATCTAAGGATAACGTCGCCTTTAGTAATACCTTTTAGGAGGATTTAGTGATATATTAATAACTGTATGTGTATAATAAATATTATGGCCGTGGTTCGTTTTACGACTTCAAACATATTATGTGTATGTTTTATTTATAAAGGGTGTAAGGGACAGCCCTCAACAAACTGATGGGGTGAATTCTCATACTAAGATAACCGGTACAAGAAATTATTTCAGGAATGTATCGTTACCGTGGTAAAACGCACGTAGCGAACGCTAAGCGCGACGACGAGTTCGATGAACTCTGTAGCTAGGCAGGAAGTGAACAGCTGATTTTACGCATCGTTCGTTAGAGTATTTCAATATCCATTGTTGGATTTTTTTATTTTAGCCGTATTATTTACATAAATGGAGTGCTGCGTACAAGGAATGTAATTTTACATTGAAATAAAGGAATAGAACCTGAAAAAAAAACCGGAGAAAAAATTCGGTGGAATATGAATCAAAATAAGCAACTGAATGCACCCTGTCAGTTTGTGGAGGGCTGGCCCTTATACGCTGTATGTACCTAAATAGTGCCACGCCCTTGTTTGGAAGGTGTTTACGATTTGACAAAAAAAAAAATGCAAGTTTAATATCAAGCTATTGTACAGATAAACTATCTGAAATAGAAATGTATTGCAGTTCAGTACTTTACACTATTTAATGCTTAGCCGATGTACAGAGAAGCTTCCATTACTTATTCAGTTTCGATCTACAACCCAATTCCTTATTCACTACTGTGGCAATGAATTGTACCCGAAATGTATCACCTACAACGCCTTTTTAAATATTCAAATGAGAGAACATTTGAATATTTAAAAAGGCCAAAAAAGAATAAATCTTGGCGAGAGGATGAAAAACTAAAATAAAGTCTGACTTAAAACACCATAATTTATTGTTTTTTTCCGCATGTTACATCGTCGTGTCGTGTACTTGTAGCTTGTGGCTTTGAAGAGGTAAATAGCACAGAATGGTTTTTATTGCTTTTTGAATATCTATTCAATGCACCCAAAAAGAACTCTACCAATCGATGTTTTAAAGTATAACATTGAAACCAACAGCATTTGCGTGATACTCAAGTAACACAGTACTCAGTACAGTCACTTACGGGATATCTTCCGTGATTGTACATTATTTTGAGCTCCCGATATTTCGGCGCTGTAAACCGTGGAAGCTTAAAACAGTGTTTGATACTCAAGTGTTTACCTACCTACTTCTAAAAAGTCGTTCGACAAAATCAAGTACCTTATAATATCTTGAATAACTATCTAT
Organism: Noctua janthe; assembly: GCA_910589295.1. NCBI lineage: Eukaryota > Metazoa > Arthropoda > Insecta > Lepidoptera > Noctuidae > Noctua > Noctua janthe. Next base: position 16,519,446 of record OU342562.1, read on the forward strand.
TCTCCCCTTCGAAACTAATTCTAAAAACGACGAAATCAACCCACACTTCCCGCTGCCAATCTACCGAAACTTCGAGCCAATAAACTTGTCAAAACTTGTTCCAAACGAGATCATCAAAGAAGTCAAACTAATCCAATTTATGAAGAGTACGAAACTCTAAACCGAGGCTTAACGCTTAACGACGTCCTCAACCCTTTCGGGGTATCGATAAGCACATTTTGTTGGCCACATATTATGTAAATAGAGTCCCAAGTATTCGTAAGTGACCATTAAGTTGAGGTTGGAGGGACGAGGATTTAAAGAAGCAATGGAAAACAAAATCTTTATGAGCTGACTGGTAAAACGAAGAATAATTATCATAATGCAGGAGGTAGATAGGCAGTTGCTCGTGGCTAAATAATAACAGTTGGGTCGATCTTTATGTTACGCCGTGCTTGCCTAAGTTGGTCTGTGAATGGGTGACCACCCATTACATACCGAGTTTCGTCCGTGCCTCGGAAACCACGTAAAGCCGTTGGTCCCGGGAGTAATTTGTAGATCTATGACGGCGTGGCCCAAAAAGTCTGATAACCAGTCTTACCAAGGGGTATCGTATTACCCAGTACTAACTGGGTTATGGAGGTCAGACAGGCAGTCGCTCCATGTAAAATATTGGTTCAACTGCATACGGTTAGACTGGAAGCCGACCCCAACAAAGTTGGGAAAAAGCTAGGCAGATGATGAGATAGGCAGTTGCTTTATGTAAAATATTGGTTCAGCTGCATACGGTTAGACTGGAAGCAACCCACGTCTAATTGGGAAAAGTCTAGGGTGCCTAGCATACACACACACTAACATCTGTCAGATGATAGTTGTAATATTGAAGGAGGTAATCGCATTTTAGTCTTTTATCTGCTTAAGGTCAAATTTGAAGCAATAAAAGTTATTTATATTCATTCAAGCGTAATGCAGTGGATCACTGCGAAAACGTGTCCTCACATCGAGGAAGTTTTCGAGCTGCACGAGCTCATTCTACCATCTTCCTTCTTCCATCGGGAGTTCAGAGTTACTGCAGGTTATCACCCATACCTTGTCGATGTTCCAGACATTCTGACGAAGCGCTTTGCCACATCGTTTATTATGAGCACAGCCAAGGAGTGGAATTCCCTGCCTGCGTCGGTGTTCCCAAGTTCATATGACCCGGATCTATTTAAGTCGCGAGTTAATAGGCTTCTTTTATGTTAACTCGTTCCATCATCGACCTCATCTCTGTCTTTAGGACTAGATTGAGGTCAAGAGTAGGCCCATTTAATGTTATGGTTAAAATGTTTTGCTTACCAACAACCACACATATTTTTTTCACATTCAATGCAAATACTTTTTTCTATTCTTTGTATTTTTTAGCAACTGAGCATAAATTATGAAGTCCTTAAGAACGTCTGCGTCCCTCATTCAACCAGCCATACTGAAGTCTTGAGTGCGACACAAATTGTGCCACCAGGTGGAGAGCACTTGTGTATTCCGTTTCGCGATGTTCACTCTGCAAGACTTACTAAACGTAGTCGTGCTATTGAAACTGTTAACTAGTTTGTTGGCAATATTATGAAACTTTATGGGTTTGATGATATCTACTTGTGGATGTAAATCATATGAGTTTTCGTCATCATTTAGTTGTGAAACTTAGTTCACGAGCTCCCTTCAGATGGTGAAGGAACAAAAACAATGTGAATAGATTTCGCCGATTTTCGTATTCGTCTTTCTTAACATAACATCGCGCCTGTAATCTCCAAAGGGTTAGGCAGAGGTGTACCTAATAGTACACCGACATTTCGCCAGTTATGTTTAAGTCCCATGTAACAGGGGGCGAGCCTATTGCCATCAACCGGGCACAAATCTAGACTCAATGGCTGCTACTGAGAAATTCTTGATGGAATACCCCAATATCACTTTGCCTGACCCGGGAATCGAACCCAGGAGCTCATGCTCAGCAGTCGCGGTTGCGACTTTTTACTTTATTTATAAAATAGCAAGTATGTAAAATACAAAACTGTTCACGCTAAACTTATGTGTCTAATATATAATTCCTTAGGCCTTTTTTAAATGTCGGTATGCTTGTATAGTCTCTGACTATTTAGGTAATTTTATTGTATAGCCGAATGAAAGTAAAAACTGAAGTAAAAGTAAAGTATGAACTGAAGTTCATTCAAGTTTCCTGTTTCTATAACACATACGCTTCACGATGATGTGAAGCCAAAGATTTAGATCGTTTCATTCGAGGCATTATTCATAACTCTTACTTTTATTTTTATACGATTTAAGAAATGAGAGGCGACATGAGATCACTCACCCACAGCTGCCAACAACACGACGAGAGGCAATTTGTCAGAACTCGTGTTTCATAATGCCTTCATTTCTGACCTCGCTTCACCTATTACTTTACTGGTATCAGCTTCCAGTCAAATCTGCAAAGGTTCAACAAGAATCAATATTACTGAAAACAATTCTGCAGAGACTGATATTTTCATACATATACAACATTATTTTTAGTATATGCGAAACCTGAATATAGTTTGTTCAGAATAAGTAACTGAATCGATTCCAATAATTTTTAAACCATGTTACACAGGGTTATTTGTAAAACACCAACAACCTCGCAGGAGTAAATTACTAACATCATAAACAACAACATTTGTTCTACGACTTTTCCGAAAACAGACAAAAAAAATTCAACTCTCCATACTTATGTCCGAACAGCTGATCGAGTGTTGTATGTAAAGTCGTTTTTTTTTAACTTTGTGATTTTTCATGATACAGTTTTGAAATTTTGTCCATAGATTCTTTACATAAAAATACTCGACACGTGTTTCAGGTTTCGCATATACTAAAACTAATGTTGTATAAACTCACGACTTTTTCCCATGGGAGTAGGCAGAAACCACAGAACGCCACCTGCTACGTTCCTTACATACTCCTTTTGCCTCGTCCACTTTCATACATCTGGTCATACAAGCACGCCGGTTGCGAGTACTACGCTCCTGACCTACGAAATTCTGCTAAGGTAGGACCATAGACCGACCGCTTTAATGAGTCCTCCGCCTTGCCCCATCAAAGGCACATTAAGCGTCCACAAAGTCCTAACAATATCCCACAGTTTATATGCTTTAAAATAACCATAATCCACGTAGGTATTACGATACTAATTGAACCTATATGTGATCAACCTTCAGAATATTCCATTTAAATTGATACCTTCGCGAGGACTCATTAAAGCGGTCGGTCAACTGCCAGAGATATTCAACCTTACCGCAATTCAACCTCATCCACTTCGTTGGGATTGCATTGCTGAAATTGGCACATCCAATTATCCGTGATGTAATTAATAACTCAAGTGTTTGACCGCCATTGTTTTCCTTTCTGAAGTTGAATTATTGGTATTTTGATTTTATTTTTAATAGAATAATAACAGGTAAAGTCGGTATGTGTATCAGTGATTTTTATTTACATTTATTTACATAGGTACTAAAGGCAGCATATCAAGTTCAAGAAAAACTTTGGCTTTGTAGCGACGTCATCACAGTCAATCACATTTATTTTTACTACATAAAACTATAATTTCAAAGAAGGTTGATGAAATTTGCTAAAAAACGTTTTTTTTTATAGAATTTGCAATTTTAAAAGTGTGGTAATAAGTTTTGAAGACCAGTATAGAACGAAATTAAATTCGTTTACTACTACGTGCGTTTGGTGATTACTGGTGCAGTCAGGGTCTTTTAACTCAATGTACAGACGCCAGCAAATCAAGCTACCCGAAACTGTCAAATTTTCCCAATCAACCTTGACTCTAATTCTCTAGCGATAAAGTTGAAAATCTATTAAAGAAATTTGACAGATTGTAGTAGCTTGATGTGCTGGAGTCTGTCCCATGTTGACAGGTTCGGTACTTTGGCATTTGTGTCACGAAATCACACTAAAGCATTTCGTGGTACCTAAACAGACTTAGAATTCCAACTAGATCTAAGTCTAGGTCCTAAATTTAGCAATTCTATTTAAATTTCCAAGGTACTGTGAGGTGACGAACCCGCTCGTTAAAACCGAGGAGACGGACAATCGGATCAGTTCTGAGAATTGGAACAAATATAACCTGATTTGTTAAGTGTTTATTCTATTTTGTACCTTTCTTGTTACTTTGAAATAGAGAACATTCATCCGTTACTAATATTAAATCTTCCTTTTAAGATTTAATATTAGTAACAGGACAAGAGTACCTGGAAGGATATATGGGGAGGCCTTTGGCAGTGGGACATTCAAGGTCATTGAAAAAAAAAATGTTACAGACGATACTTCGAAAACGAAAACTCCGTCATTTCTCTTTCACCTCACGTAAAAGACTTGGGTCTATACATTGACAGCAGTTTAAGTTGGAATAAACACATGGCTCAGGTGAGTCAGAAAGTCACGTTCTCACTGCGGTCTCTCTATAGATTCAAGCATTTCCTCCCATCTAGCACCAAACTCACGTTGGTCCAGTCACTTGTGCTCCCCATCATCGACTATGCTGATGTTTGTTATTCTGATCTTTCCCAAGAACTTCTAAATAAATTGGATAGTCTTCTCAACAATTCTATTCGCTTTGTTTTCGGCCTTCGTAAATACGATCACGTTTCTTCCTTCCGTTCTCAGCTTAAATGGTTGCCTATCCGACTCAGGAGATCCCTCAGATCTCTCTGCATGCTCTTCACGATTATGAACGATCAATGTACTCCTGATTACCTAAAAACTTATTTCAAAGTGTTGGGCAGTTCTCACAGTCGTAACCTTCGAGCTTCCAAGAATCTACTTCTCCAAATGCATTCACACCGCACCGGCTTTATGTCAAATTCTTACGCTATCTCTACTATAAAACGCGCTACCTTTTGGCATTAAAAAAGCTGAAAGCAAATTCACTTTTAAAAGAAAAGTGCGTAACCACTATTTAAGTCCGAATAAATAGCTCTCTCTCTATCAGAAGTCGAGTCATGGTAATTATTATTAGGTTTCTCGTTTTTAATTTTCGTATTTGTTAAAATATGTACTAGTTTATTTTATTTGTATATCAGTATTAGTATCATTATAAGTGCCTATATTAATTTTCGATAGCAAGAAGTTATTTTTATATATTTATTTTGTACCCTATCACAATGTTTTCTTATTTAACCCAAAGGTTGACTGGTAGAGAATGCCTTGTGGCATTAAGTCCGCCTATGTATCACTATTGTACATGAAGTTTAAATAAATAAATAAATAAATACTTGGGGATGAATGTGTGGAGTAACAAGACTGGACAAAGTATAATGGAGGAACTTTGAAAGCGGCATTCCTTGCTGAAAAGTTGAAAGGGAATGTTTCTGAACACAATCTTTTAGTTTAAATGCTGAAAGGTTGAGGGGGGTTACTATAACGTCTTAAAGCAAAAGTAATTCCAGTGTGGGAAAGAGACAGAGCTATACAGGTCGTCTAGCGCCATCTCTTTCCCACACTTGAATTACTCCGGCTTTAAGACCTCATAGTAGGCCACCAGATCACGAGAAAGAAGCAACTCTCTAAAATGACTCACGTGATTGCTCGTTCCTAGATCTAAATCTACATTCTGCAGACGACATCGTGTTGATGCCCTTATTCTAAACACGTACTAGCACCATACTAACACTATTCCTTTAATTTAATTCTATATGACTCAGGGACATAACGTAAAATGCTGGCACAAATAACCATTACTATAGACCTACTTTTTTTTATATAAGAAATTTAGAAAATTTATCAACTGTATGAACCGCTTATAAAGTTACAATTTTACATTCTTGTTTACCCGCCTTATCCCGAATATTATTGATTAAAGGCTTACCAGAGCAGCCCTTAGAACCCAACTTACGATCAGTAAGTCGTGGGTTCGAATCCAGGCAGGCGTATAACTTTGTGAAATTTATTTCATCACCACTGCTCTCAAAATGGAGAAGGAAAACATCATGAGGAAACGGGTATGACTTAGAACCAAAAATTGGAAGACATGACGTGACATCTATCAACCCGCTCTGGGCCCGCGTGGTCGATTATAGCCATTGGAGGAGCATTATAGGCTGATTATTTTAAGGCTAACCGAACGAGCAACTGTCTCTTCAGGAGTTTATATTACCGCCAATTACCTAAAATAAGAAATGAACAGTAAGTTTTAGAAAACCTATCCTTTTTAATCCCCAGAAGCAATCTTAAAAGACCAGAACCAAGCTTGAAAGCATAAGTAATAAGAAATTCATGAAAACAGCTACACTTTTCTGATATAAAGTTACCTATTCCAAGGTTAAACAAATGTTTGACTTCAATTTCGAAAGAGTCGATACAGGTAAAAAGCACAACGTCGTTGCCAAAGCAAACACACAAACGTTTGCCTGTGGAACAAATCATAAATGTTACATAGAAGGAAAAACCAACCAACAATAAATACATCAGGACTTACAGAGCATGAACAGCCGTCTAGAGACGGCAGTGTACTGAAAGTATGTTGAGCTCACGGCTTCTGTCTCAGACCGCCTTTAAAGCCTTCAGTTTCTGTACGTCATTTTGTAAGGCCTGGAGTCCACCAAAGCGGAGACGAGTGGAGCTGTGCGAAGCGGAGAGGAGAGGAGGTGAAAAGCGCATGTGCACGCTGCTAACAGCACACCCCTCACAGCACACTACTCACCGCACGCCGTACACAGCTCACCGCTAACCGCACAACGCGAGCCGCTCACAGCACACCGCTCACCGCACCCCGCGCACGTCTCTTCTCGTCTCCGCTGGCCTAAACAATTATTAGATATCTCCTCGCGCCTCTACTCAACCGTTTCCACTAAAGTTAAGCGGAAACGAGAAGTATAAATGGCGAAATTCTATTGGTGGTTTAAAAGTGATAGTCCGGTTAAGCAGACGACAACCTCGAACTGCGAGATGCCATTCACAAAAAAAGGTGGTTTTAAACACATCGCCTCTCCTCTCGTGTCGTCTCCGCTTCGGTGGAGTCCGGTCCTAAATGCGAGTGCACGCTTAGTTTGTATTGAAAGTGTTGTGACAATGCCGCGTCTACCAGTGGCCACCGAGACGAGTCCGTGCTCTGCGTCAAAGCTCGATTGAAGTACTTCGATCTTCGACCGGAAAATGAATTTCCTTGGAGAAAAGTTTTCAAGTCACAGTTGAAGTAAAAATTTATGAGGACCCCAACGAAGTCTCCGACTTTAAATTTTATTTTAATAGTTGTAAAGTTCGTTTTACAAGGGAATTCGTATTAAGAAGAAGTAATTTAGATGGCAACCTGGCGTGTAATCAAAAGTTGATTTTGCATATCGATGTTTTGCTCATTAGCAAATGTTTGTGGAACCGCAAGCTACAAAACCAGTGCGTTACCTAGATTAAACCAAGTTTATTTACGCCCCTAGAGCTTAGCTTGTGGTAGATAACTTATAATCGTAAAGCCTTTACCTCAAAGAAATACAATAAGTGTCTGTAACAGTTGTCTATGTCAGTATCATTATTTGTCTTGCATTTTTCCTCCTCCCGCTTGTCCCCTGCACAATTATTTTAAGTAGCATAAAGATTTATATAAATAAAGTTGATATAAGGAAGTAGTCGACTGATGATGACGATAATCGGACGGCCAATAAACCTGACATAATGCTTGATAAATAAACCAAGATGAAAGTAAAAGCAAACAAAAATCCCAGAGCATGAGTACCAAAAGTGTTTGAACTATAAACAGTATAAATAATATGAAATATCACGAGAGTTAACTACTTTGTTAAATTACCATATACAGATATTTACTATCATGATGGTTGCATCATTTTATCATGACAACTGTCACAATATTTATTTTCCTCGTACATCCATATTTTCAAACGTGACGAAATTTCTTAGATAAGATTTTTCTTGTTCTTTGTACGGACTAAAAGTAATAAAAATGGTACAATGTTCAGTCAACTACACGTCGCCGCCCGACGCCCTCAAAAGTTGACTGGTAAACGCTGGATGCGGTATATGGAGTACTCGGTGCTGTTGCACAGCTTGGCAGAGGCATATGACCAGCAAAGGATTGCCATAGGCTAAGTTGATTGGTCCGTGGTAACAATCTGTCCTTGACCTGGCCTAACATAGTAAGGAGTTTTAATAGAATAAGAAGCTTATACTGGTCTTGTTACTTGCGGCCTATAGTACAGTACCTACTCATATATTGGTTCAAAGATAAAAAAGTCAAACGAACACAAGGATTATTACGTATAACTATGAAAACATCCAGTTGATTTGATGGATGATTATTCTAAAAATAAATTAACGTTTTACAGTAGCCATATAACGGGGACATAACTAGCGTAATTACCCACAGTATAAATCTTATGGAAACTTACCTAATCTCCATCATTATGTTACATTACTCCAGCGTCAAAGATAAGCCAATATTTGTTAAAGAAAACCTTCGTCAAACCACAGTTATAAGTTTAGCGTGCTATCTTTGCAAATCATATCACCGACATAATAAAAGACGCGACCGAAAATTATTTAATTAGTTTAATAAATTTTGTCGACGACAACACAGCAAGAGAAACATAAACAAAAATGGCTGCAAAACAGACTGTAGCAGATATAGAAAATGAAGTGGACAAACCAAAAGAAACTGTAGATTACGATGACCTCATATCAGCTGCTGGTGAATGTGGACGTTATCAATGGCTCCTGTTCTTTGGTACGTTTCCCTTCTACGCGTATGGAACCTTCGTATACTTCTCCCAGATGTTCATGACTGAAGTGTCGCCCAACCACTGGTGCAGGATACCCGAGTTAGAAAACTTAACTGATATACAACGAAGGGATCTCGGTGTACCCAAAGATAACAGCGCACGATTTGGATACTCACAATGTAGAATGTATGAAGCCAACTGGACCGAAGTGTTAGCAAATGGACTGATGCCTGATCCAACCTGGAATACAGTGCCGTGTCAATATGGATGGGAATTCAACAAAACAGAAATACCATACCCTACTATTTCAAGTGAGTGGGAATGGGTCTGCGACAAGAACAGTTATCAAGCGACAGCTCAATCAATATTCTTTGTTGGGTCTATATTAGGTGGATTTATTATTGGATGGATTGCTGATCGGTTTGGAAGAGTACCAGCTGCTGTAATCAGCAATCTTATCGGCTGTGTTGGTGGCGTGGCCAGTACTTATACTCAAAATATAATTCAGTTTGCTGCTGCAAGATTCTTTATGGGTATGGCTTACGATAACTGCATGACTATGGCGTACCTTCTCATTTTAGAATACGTCGCTCCTAACTACAGAACTTTGTTGGCAAACTTGTCTTTTGCCGCGTTTTACTCTCTATTCGTCACTGTGCTCCCCTGGTTGATGCTCGCTTGCGGCCACTGGAAAACTATTTCCCTAGTCACTAGTTTACCTCTAGCGTTCGCTTTAATAACACCATTGTACATGCCTGAAAGTCCGAGATGGTTGTTATCAAAAGGCCGCATTGATGAAGCCGTAAATAAAGTTCTAGTAATTGGTCGGATAAATAAGAAGGAAATACCACCAAAAATGATAGAACAATTCAAAATATCAGCAACAAATGCGAAGGAAGAAAAATCGGAGAGTTGTTTAGAGATACTGAAGAGACCAGTCATAAGGAAGATGTTTATACTAGTGTGTATTGAATACATGTGCTGTACCATCGTTTTTGATGGACTGGTGAGGAGTTTAGGACAGTTAGATTTTGACTTTTTTATGTCTTTCTCAATGGTATCTTTCACTGAGTGTCCATCAATGATAATTGTGGCCTTCGTTATGGACTCCTTGGGTAGAAGATGGCTGACAATCATCATGATGACCGTTAGCTGTGTATTCTGTATACTTACCATATTTGCAAGTGGTGTACAAACAGTGATATATGCAGTGGTTGCCAGATTCGCTGTAAATATGTCGTTAAGTGCTGCTATGCAGTGGTGTGCTGAGATGTTGCCTACATCTGTGAGAGGATCAGGAGTATCTATAGTACATATTTGTGGATACGTAGCCACAGTTATGTCACCATACATTGTGTACTTAAAAGTTTATATGTACTGGTTACCTTTAGCGGTAGTGGGCTCAGTAGCTGGGTTAGGCGCTTTGATTGCATTTGGATTGCCTGAGACTGCAAGAAAAGATATGCCACATACATTTGATGATGCAGAAGAGCTTGCAAAGAACCAGCGACTTTGGACTTTACCGTTTTTGGAGTTTAGAAAACAGAAAAAGGGTGAAGTTAACGAAAGTTTTGAATCTGGAATGTGAAGTGTTTACATCTGGCAAGTCAATGCCTTTACTGTGTAGCTTGGAAACTAGGTATCTTTTGTGTTCAAGATGTACTCTCAGTGCCATAACTCAAATCTGTTACCAAATATTTAAAGCAGTGGAGACATGTTTTATAATCTTTTTTTTTTGATAGAAATTGTACATCATTTGTGGCATCTTTTGAGTAAAATATACGCCACGGTATATTGATCGAAATAATGTGCTGTTTTAATATTAGTCTTTTGAGATTATTTTTATCAAATCTATATACGTACTTATACGTGCCTTTTCTCTTCCTGCGACATTTACCACAGAAGTCAGAATTTAAAAATTGATTTTAATCTGATTTCAATAAATATTAAATAATTAATTTTTAATATTTTTATACGCAAACCCTGCGTAGGGAACTACAGCTGTTTTGACATGGAAAGAAAAATTCTAGTGCGAGCAGGGTTTGAACCTGCGACCTTCCGATTCAGTACACCGGACGTCTTCACCAATTAGACCATCGCACCCTGCTCACAACTCTCGAGATTTTCGTTCATTAAATCATTAAATCTGAAGCAATCCCATACACCCATCATATCAAAAATTCATAAAACCATTTGAACACCGACTACCTTTTTTTATTCAAATTGAGGGTAGATATAAAATCTTGCCTGCCGCTCGTCGATTCCCGAGTGACCCGATCACCCGAACGATTCAATATTCAATCACCGACGGTTCCGCGGATATGACGTGAATAAGTAATGTGACCGATATAGCTGTTAATGGAACGTTAGGAATAGAATCGAATAAGTATTTCTGATTATTGCTGAAGTGGATGACTGAATTTTAATGGGTTTAAGTAACCTTGTGGCTATGGTTTCACTTTCGAAGGGTGAAAGGTCCTGATCCTGAATAAAAACCAGATAAATATTTGCAAAAAGTCCAGACATTTTGGTTATTTTTTCTAATTCATTCAACTTATTCAATTCCTCAAATAAATCGTCATTAGTAAAACTACGCACAAAGCCGGAGAAACTCTGGAAAGCAGGCTGACACACCGGACATAACTTGGCAAATCTGTATGGGGTGGTAACTTACTGGTTAAGAGTAAGTCATCATCTGCATATATATGTTGGAGTCGGCATCCGATCCTACTGACCTCCACAACCCATTTTCTGGGTAATACGATAACCCTTGGTGAAAGAGTGGGTGATCATCAAATAAGATGGTGTACAATTAGGTAGTCTAAGTCCAGCAGTGAATTGCTACTGCCAGAGAATATGATGATGAATGTGACATCTTCGTCAATCCGTTTTCAAAGTGCGGGGGTTATAGGCCAAATGCCCTTTTCGGACTTTGCGATATTCTAGAAACTGTCGTACATTTTGAATGAACTACGAATCAAAATATCATGGCATAATATAACATCACGCAATTAGTCCCCAAATATTTAGGCAGCCAAGACGTGTACCTAATAGAAGACCCACATTTCGCCAGTTATGTTTAAGTTCCATGTACAAGGGGTCGACTCTATTGCCATCAACCGAGCACAAATCATCACTGGCTGTCACTGATAATTCTTGACAGAAAAACCCAATTTACTCGACCTGAAAATCGAACCCGGGACCTCATGCTCAGCAATCGCGCTGCTACTACTAAACCATAGATCAATCAAAATGAACGAAAGTATGTAGCATTTTATCAATGCGGTGCCAACTTACTGTCACACAAGTTTACGACCCCATCGACAAAGTGAAATTCTTTTCCAAATACATACTTACAAGTTAGACGTGACAACTAATTGACTCTGACAAGCTCGTAACTTGGCTTTCGTTGGCAGTTGGATTACCGATTTAAGGAAAAAGTTACAAAAAGAAAACACTTTCTGGAGTCGGTGGAGTGAACGGCGATGTACCGAGTTTTGGCGAAGTTAACAAGCGTGGTTTAGAAGGAAAACGTTCTTATTTCTTAAAGAAAATACTTAGGTACATGATTATTATGATTCGTGGATGTATTGAAGGAAGTTATTTTTTTTGTGTTGTTCTTTTCTGATTTTTTTGAGAAATGTGTAAACTGATTGATTATCCTGAGTCAAAATATCTTTATTACCCAAATCAATATAGCAGCATTTATAGATAGTTACATTTTTAAATATTTTGTTAGGTTTTAAAAAAAAAAACCTTTTTTTTTTGGTATGTAACGGTTCCGTTTATTCGATCTGGTTGTTAGCACGGAACTGATTGACTCTGTTCCCGCACCTAATTTAAATTGTATTACGGTGTTATGTTGATGTCCAATGAAAAACATAATACAAGTAAAGAGGTTTAATTACTGGAGTTATGACTATATAACTCTGAGAGTTTTGAAAATATTGATATATTTAATTTGTCCAAGCCATCATTTCGGAGGCAAGTCAAGAAAGTATTGTTTGATGAATGAATTGTGCCATCACTCATTTCTCTCATTTCATAATTAAAATTATATTAAAATTAAAATTAAATTTTAAAAAAATAAAAAAAATTGAAACTGAAAATAAGGGAATATAAATATAATTATATCATTTCTAATATTTACTTACTCTTTTTTGTATGGGTATTCTTTTCTTATTTATATCATATTCAACAAAGCACGTTCTCAATATCGGACTTTACGATACTGTACTTTTTCCCAAAGTTTGGTCGGTCATTTTATCACTTAAATACTTAAATTTTTTGACTAAGATTTGTAAACAATGTGTCAACAATCCCACACTACTTTGCACTGTATTTTGTTCTTTCTTTTCTTTTAACCACTTTCTAGTTAACCTAGCTTTGTCAATGCCGTGAAACTCTGTTATTGGCTTAAGAGATAATTGTCATCATCTCGCTGTCAATGTTCAGTGTATGCAGTCTTTAAGGTGCTAGTTACTTTGTCGCAACTGCACTGTGCTGTTCATTGATGGTGGGGTGAAATTTCACATAAAATGTCATAGTAATAATAAGCTGTTGAGTTTCCAATAACTAAATAAATAAATAAATAAAATGACGCGATCATAGGTCGTGATAGTTATTCTCACTTTGGAGCTATCTTTTGCAAATTTTGAAGTTCAAAATCGCACGATTCTCGAAAATTACCTGCAGAATTTAATATACTTCACGCAGTGCAGAATTTAGCATAAATACAAAACCCAATTATTGAACAAAATCCTCACAGTACGTTACGCTCTGAAAATTCCAAGCTCCGAAATGTTCCTTCAGAGACGCGCCTTAGCTTCGAGTTCATAAAGTTTAAATTAATTTCTATTATTCTTCAGCGTCGTACTTTCCTTATATTTTCTCAACACATGACAGTTTTATGCTATTACTGTACATTCTCCCGTCATTCTCGACAGAGTAAAGCAATAAAAATTGCCTTAAATGACTCGAGATTCTGACAAATGGGTGCAATCTTTTAGACGTTGCTGGTAATCCTAGCTCTTATTCGCTAAGAAATAAGAGTCATAGTGCAGTGGTTTGTTGACCGTTTTTTAAATGAATTTGCTGGTGTTGAAGCCCCTTATATCTTTTATAATGGTTGAAGCGTTGTATGAGAGGGTCTCGTCTAAGGAATGTCTTTTTTTGCAGTAAATCGTTTTGATTTTTCATTTTGTAGAAAATGTTACTGATTATAACATACCAATAAGATTATTAAATGGGGTAGTAACTAATGGAAGATGTTTTTTTTTTTTTTGACAAAATGTTATAAAATACAGCAGTATTTTGGGTTTAACTGATCGTTTTGAAAAACCAGCAAGCAAAAAAATCTAAACTGTCATCTTTTTAATGATTGATCCTCTTTCTTTGGGACATAAATCAAATCAAACGATTTTTTAATCTGTTGAGAACTACGCAAAAAATGTTTGAGATGTAGAAATTACGTCTGATAGTTACTTATTGGACCCCAAAACTAAGAGAAATGAGCATTGACCCGGGAATCGAACCCAGGATCTTATGCTCAGCAGTCGCGCTTTGATCTCATGGCGACATGGAGAGAGCGACTGTCGCAACCCCGTGCAGGGCACGCCACCATAGTAGCGATAAGTCCCCTCTTTGAGGAGTGGCTAGAGAGGCGCCACGGCGCCCTCACCTACCGCCTGACGCAGGTCCTCACCGGACACGGTTGTTTTTGGAGGTTCCTGCACCGAATCGGGCGGGAGGAAACGCCCGGGTGTTTCCACTGCGAGGATCGTCCGGAGGACACGGTGGAACACACCGTGGAGGTCTGCCCAGCTTGGGCGGAGCACCGCCGTGTCCTCATAGCGGCGATTGGCGGCGGCGATCTCTCGCGTCCGGCCTTGGTTCAAGCCATGGTCCGGAGCGAGAGGGAATGGGAAGCCGTCACCTCCTTCTGCGAAGCAGTCATGCTAGTGAAGGAGGTGGCAGGACGTGAGAGGGAAAGAACCTCACGTCCCAGGCGCCGCGGGACACGCCCTGGGCGTCGGGGGTCACGTGGTGGCTTCCGACCACCGTAGGCGCTGGCCTGTGGACGGCGAGTTATGGGCTAGCTCGCCGTCCGGCCGTCTTATGACGACGGGCCGTGTCAACGGCGCGTTCGTGTTACACGCGCGCCTCAAAGAGATGTCAGCAATCAAGTAGGGGTCCGCATGGGCCGATGCCTGCCAGGGCTGCGGGACTGTTCGAAAGAGATACCGTGGCCCTGGAACATAAAGGGCAAAGAAGGAACATGGATGGGTTTTAGTCAGTACAAGTCTGACACTCCCCTCCGCTCCGCCCAGAGTGGAGGGGGTCATTTGATGATTTCCCATCCGGAAAAAAAAAAAAAAAAAACCAGTCGCGCTTACGACCACTAGACAACGAGGCGTTATCTAAATGTATTCCTAAAATTAATAATATTATTGCATTGAAATTCCAACGAATGCATAAAAAATTGCATTTTATATAGATTTTGCCTACTGATGCTAAAATAAATAATCCAGGTTCATATTGTTATCTATCCAAGCTTATCCGTAGAACATTAAATAATTTAACCTTTAATCATGCATGAATAACAATCATGATTATTACCACAAGCTCGTGTAATATTCAAAGCTTTCAGTTTGAACAACAAAGAGCGAGTTACTCGCGCTAGTAACTATACTGTCTCATGCCAGCGACGTAGCACTGTCTGCTGTCTATCAATGTCATCCTCTGAAATACACCTGTATGTTCTCTTGAATATTATAAAGGCATTTATACGTAGGTACTAATATAACAAATGCGCAAGTTAATATGTCTGTTTGTCTGTAACTTTTTCACGTTTTATCTACTGAACGAATTTGGAAGAAATTTAGCAAACCTTGAACTGGGTTAGGACACAATTAAAAACTTTTTTATGGTAGTATGACCCTGTGAGATATCAAACACTGTTTTAAACTTTCACGGTTTACAACTAAAATTATACTGTCACTTAAGGGATATGTTCCGTGATTTCGGGAGCTCAAAATAATGAAAAATCACGGAAGATATCCCGTAAGTGACAGTATATATTTTATTTTTCCTGTGTGATATGTTTTGACCCCTCGCAGGCGCGGACAAAAACTAGTTATACGTGTATAAATTTTAATGTTATTGCACTCAGTGACTGTCGACTGTCATTGTTTAAAAACCTCCAGGTTTTTAAACGTGATAAGACACCTTTTTTCAAATCGATAGGCTAACACGGCACGGACAGTGAGCAAAATGTGGACGGACATTCAGCTATCATTAGGAATCGGGCCGAACAGTCTACATTTCTACAAACTGCATGGCCTGAACAAGATCTAGAAGATCTTGGTATTCATAGGGTTTATGTGGGCCGATCCCGGCGGCACTGCAATGCCGGGCCGACCCGCGACGGGAGTGGAGCGAGCCCCGAACATCCCGTCAGCTTACAAAAATCAGATTAATATACTGGTCCCTCAGTGAGGGAACTTTCAGATATTAAGCTGAAAAGAACAGATACTACACTTTGATCTTAGCCAAAAGGCCGAGAAGCGATACCAGTTTTACATTATCCGAGGGGGGTCATTCGGCCGCGGAGAATCTTAACACCGCGATTCAGGATTGCGCGTCATACGAACAGCGCCATCTATCGAGCCGATGTAAAACAAACCTTCGTCATTGTGGTTGGCATTGAATGAGTCAACGGCTATGCGAGTTGTTATCACTAACAACATGCGTCGTCAGGTACAATATTCGTAACTTATAATAACTTTTCGTTAAATAAGTTAACGGTATGTTTTCCTTATGGAAGTTTAATGTTACAGTATAATTCTTGAAAGGTTTTCTTATACTTTAGTTGGGTAGGGACAAAACCCCGCTACGCGAGTTATTAATTTTATCTTTTCTTAAATTCTTCTGTATCCTACTTCGTTAAAGAGTCCTCTACTGCGCACACAGGCTTCTTCAATCTTAGCCACACGCACGACATGGAATACACGATAGTCCGCTTTTTAACCAACAAGGAAATTGTTTTTAAAGCCCAAAAACAATGTATTAGGGCGATTTTTAAGTTAGCTACAACCGAAAGCTGTAAACCCTACTTTATTAACTACAGAATACTAACACTGCCCTCGCTATATATATTGGAAGTGGTCATGTTTGTGAAACATAACCAACATCGGTTCCCACGCATATCAGAAGGAAGTAGCCGTAGCAGACGCGATGACACTATTCTTCGTGTACCCCAGTCAAAAACCGCATTAATGCAAAAGAGCATTTTTTGTATGGCCCCCATAATTTATAATAAACTACCAAAAGTGTGGAAAGAACTTAATGTCCATAGATTAAAAATGAAGCTAAAACGACACTTACAAGGGAAAGCATACTATGACATACGCGACTTTCTAAATGATAAAATTATTGAAATATGAATGACCTATTAAATTTATGTCGTGAATGAATTTAATTATGCTATATTGAATTGAATCGGATTATAATTATACTATATTGAATTGAATTGCATTGTATTATATTATATTGAACTGTTGTGTAAGTTTGACTATTTTATATATTTGTACGCCTTATAGGCCAAACGTGACAGCTCATTTATAAAGTGCCACCTTGCATGCTACGAGTATACTGTATGTACACTCATGTTTGCACAAATAAAAATTATCTTATCTTATCTTATCTTATCTTAAGTAAAAATGGTCATGAGAGTCACAGACCTTCGCCTTGGCGATGGGTTGCTTTTTATTAGGATCATTCAATATACTACCATCGGTGACGCAAGTTATTGTTGTCACTTCGCTCCCTTCCTGAGATTTATCGTGACAGATGGCATTACCTGTTTTTAGATCAGTAAACACGTTTATTGTAGTTACCTTTGTATTGTTATTTATGAACATGCACACTTCCTTACTATGGTTTATTTCATTGTTTATTCTGGTATCAGTAATAGATGAGGTCATGCTGTGTCTTTGGAATAAACTTATCTTGTTATTTTTACCATCTGTCTTTCTTTTTTCCAAATTTTTTTGGGATGTGTTCAAGCTCAACCAGGCAGCTGAATACCAGTATTTTACTTTTAGATAGATAATAGAGCTACTACTACCTATCTGGTCTCCACAACCCAGATATTAGATAGATAAAACTTTTTGTCAATCTTTAAGAATTCTATAACAATTGTCAAAGATAATCTCCAATATCTTGTGTTTAATTATGTTATCTAAATCATAGACTCCAATTCATATTTCGCTATACACTATCTTGGAATCGTAAAATCGCATTCTAGCCACACGCCATATTTGTTGGTAACTTGGATATGATACCTTTGTATTATACTATAGCTCTCTGACTCTCTTTAAGCAATAAGTACGAGATACTGTTATAACAACTTAATTAATATTCAACCAACCTCAATCTACAGCGGCCAGATCAAGATGAAATAGCAAATGCCCCTAAATATAGCTCTGTTAAAATTTCAACTCTCGACGCTGAAACGAGCATTGAAAATCCGACAAAGCGCTTTTATTTTCGGATGTATTTAGGTTCTGTGTAGTGTATGTGAAAGCAGGGATAAATCTCACTACACCGACCTTTTAGCTATACAATGGCTTATCTTATCTTTCATAATAAATTCCGGCGTCCATCCGTCAGTCAATAAACGCTATTAGGGACATTTTCGCCTCGTTCCTGTGACAGGCGCCTGTGAGATATGGGCCATTCAACGTCCAGAATTTAAAATATGGCGCGGCCGTTCCCTATTGTAGAAAAACGCTGAGGAATGCGTTGTCAGCCGGAAATTTTTCCGAGGAAGTTTTTTAAAACTGAATAGGGTCTTTAAATGTCCAGCTTTCGAGGTTTTTTAAGTCTGTAGCAATCTTAGAAACTTAAAAGAAGTTAACATATTTAACGAGAAGTTATTATAAGTTACGAATATTGTACCTGACGATGCGTGTTGTTAGTGATAACAACTCGCATAGCCGTTGACTCATTCAATGCCAACCACAATGACGAAGGTTTGTTTTACATCGGCTCGATAGATGGCGCTGTTCGTATGACGCGCAATCCTGAATCGCGGTGTTAAGATTCTCCGCGGCCGAATGACCCCCCTCGGATAATGTAAAACTGGTATCGCTTCTCGGCCTTTTGGCTAAGATCAAAGTGTAGTATCTGTTCTTTTCAGCTTAATATCTGAAAGTTCCCTCACTGAGGGACCAGTATATTAATCTGATTTTTGTAAGCTGACGGGATGTTCGGGGCTCGCTCCACTCCCGTCGCGGGTCGGCCCGGCATTGCAGTGCCGCCGGGATCGGCCCACATAAACCCTATGAATACCAAGATCTTCTAGATCTTGTTCAGGCCATGCAGTTTGTAGAAATGTAGACTGTTCGGCCCGATTCCTAATGATAGCTGAATGTCCGTCCACATTTTGCTCACTGTCCGTGCCGTGTTAGCCTATCGATTTGAAAAAGGTGTCTTATCACGTTTAAAAACCTGGAGGTTTTTAAACAATGACAGTCGACAGTCACTGAGTGCAATAACATTAAAATTTATACACGTATAACTAGTTTTTGTCCGCGCCTGCGAGGGGTCAAAACATATCACACAGGAAAAATAAAATATATACTGTCACTTACGGGATATCTTCCGTGATTTTTCATTATTTTGAGCTCCCGAAATCACGGAACATATTCCGTAAGTGACAGTATAATTTTAGTTGTAAACCGTGAAAGTTTAAAACAGTGTTTGATATCTCACAGGGTCATACTACCATAAAAAAGTTTTTAATTGTGTCCTAACCCAGTTCAAGGTTTGCTAAATTTCTTCCAAATTCGTTCAGTAGATAAAACGTGAAAAAGTTACAGACAAACAGACATATTAACTTGCGCATTTGTTATATTAGTACCTACGAATAAATGCCTTTATAATATTCAAGAGAACATACAGGTGTATTTCAGAGGATGACATTGATAGACAGCAGACAGTGCTACGTCGCTGGCATGAGACAGTATAGTTACTAGCGCGAGTAACTCGCTCTTTGTTGTTCAAACTGAAAGCTTTGAATATTACACGAGCTTGTGGTAATAATCATGATTGTTATTCATGCATGATTAAAGGTTGTTATTTAATTATTTAATGTTCTACGGATAAGCTTGGAACAACAACAATAACAATATGAACCTGGATTCTTTATTTTAGTAGCAGTAGCCAAAATCTATACAAAATGCAATTTTTGATGCATTCGTTGGAATTTCAATGCAATAATATTAATCATTTTAGGAATACATTTAGATAACGCCTCGTTGTCTAGTGGTCGTAAACGCGACTGCTGAGCATGAGATCCTGGGTTCGATTCCCGGGTCAATGCTCATTTCTCTTAGTTTTGGGGCCCAATAAGTAACTATCAGACGTAATTTCTACATCTCAAACATTTTTTGCGTAGTTCTCAACAGATTAAAAAATCGTTTGATTTGATTTATGTCCCAAAGAAAGAGGATCAATCATTAAAAAGATGGCCGTTTAGATTTTTTTGCTTGCTGTTTTATCAAAACGATCAGTTGAATACATGCCCTAAATAATTCTGTATTACATAACATTTTGTCAAAAAAAAACATTTTCCATTAGTTACTACCCCATTTAATAATCTTGTTGGTAAGTCAGTAACATTTCCTTCAAAATAAAAAATTAAAACGATTTACTGCAAAAAAAGACATTCCTTAGACGAGACCCTCTCATACAACGCTTCAACCATTATAAAGGATATAAGGGGCTTCAACACCAGCAAATTCATTTGAAAACGGTCAACAAAACATTGCACTATGACCCTTATTTCTTGAAGCATAAGACCTAGGATTAACAGCAACGTCTGAGAGATTGCACCCATTTGTCAGAATCTCGAGTCATTTAAGGCAATTTTTATTGCTTTACTCTGTCGAGAATGACGGGAGAATGTACAGTAATAGCATAAAACTGTGATGTGTTGAGAAAATATAAGGAAAGTACGACGCTGAAGAATAATAGAAATTAATTTAAACTTTATGAAGTCGAAGCTAAGGCGCGACTCTGAAGGAACATTTCGGAGCTTGGAATTTTCAGAGCGTAACGTACTGTGAGGATTTTGTTCAATTAGGTTTTGTATTTATGCTAAATTGTGCATTGCGTTAAGTATATTAAATTCTGCAGGTAATTTTCGAGAATCGTGCGATTTTGGACTTAAAAATTTGCAAAAGATAGCTCCAAAGTGAGAATAACTATCACGACCTATGATCGCGTCATACCTCCAGTAATTGAACCTCTTTACTTGTATTATTTTTTTCATTGGACCTCAACATAACACCGTAATACAGTTTAAATTAGTGCGGGGAACAGAGTCAATCAGAACCGTGCTAACAACCAGATCTAATAAACGGAACCGTTACATACCAAACAAAAGTTTTTTTTTTTTAAACATAACCAACCATCAACCAACCTCAATCTACAGCGGCCAGATCAAGATGAAATAGCAAATGCCCCTAAATATAGCTCTGTTAAAATTTCAACTCTCGACGCTGAAGCGAGCATTGAAAATCCGACAAAGCGCTTTTATTTTCGGATGTATTTAGGTTCTGTGTAGTGTATGTGAAAGCAGGGATAAATCTCACTACACCGACCTTTTAGCTATACAATGGCTTCTCTTATCTTTCATAATAAATTCCGGCGTCCATCCGTCAGTCAATAAACGCTATTAGGGGCATTTTCGCTTCGTTCCTGTGACAGGGGCCTGTGAGATATGGGCCATTCAACGTCCAGAATTTAAAATATGGCGCGGCCGTTCCCTATTGTAGAAAAAAGCTGAGGAATGCGTTGTCAGCATGAAATTTTTCTGAGGAACTTTTCGCCTGTTTTGTAAAACTGAATAGGGTCTTTAAATGACCAGCTTTGGAGGTTTTTTAAGTCTGTCGCAATCTTAGAAACTGAAAAGAAGTGAAATCAAATTAAAGCAGTCTTTTGCAAACGTTGGGACACTTACTATTGTGTCCAGCGTGTCCTGCTGTTTGTTCATTACAGGAACTGATGGACGCTACTGAAGGCACCAAACTAGTCGCTCAGTTCTGGGCCGACAGAACTTATATTGCCATCGACACGCTAATAAGAAATAAAAGCAGTCTTTACAAACGATGTTTCTATATATCAAGGTAAGCAAATAACATTTTCTGCAAGTTCAGAAACGAACATTGTCTTCGGAAACATCTTCACAGAAAACGCAATTAATTTTAAAAAGGTCATCGTAATACAATCCGGAATGAAAAGCTGTCAGTTGACAGTCAATTTAAAACTCATAACCAGAATAATCGCTTATTCCATCCAAAAAGGCGGATTATAATTTAAATTCTCAACAGATTTCAGGAACCTCCATCTCTCGCATCTCTGATATTTAAGATAAATTCCCGAGGCGGTCGTTAGATTCACACTGAAAGCGCAACAATGCTGATTATTCCATCCATCTTTTAATGTGAAAATAATACCCTTAGCTCGACTAGATTATTCCTCTCGGAATTGTTATTAAGTCAGGAATTAATTTTACAGATTTTATATAAAAGCTTTGTGTAGAACTAGTTTTTTTTCGAGGGTTCGCCCGTGTTGAGGTCGAAATTATCTCACGGGAACGCACTACCGGGATAAAAAGTTCAATGTCTTAACCTAGCTCATGGTCTACGTGTGTGCCAAATTTAATCGACTTCCCTTCAGCCGTTAAGGTTTGAAAAGGTAACAGACAGACAGTTACTTTCGCATTTATAATATTAGTATGGAAGTATGGATTTTTCTTATAATCCATTGTATAACTTGTGTCTGGACTTTAGTGTTTTATTAATCTTTTCTGATTATCTTTAGAGCCTTAAGCCAATTTGGTAGCTAAAGATAATTTGATATTGTTTTATGTCTTCGATTCATCTCGTTACGCAATAACCAACGTAACCAATTGGATATCAACGGCGGACTTAATGCCTATGGCATTAAGTCCGCCTTTGTACAGTTTTTTACTTGTGCATAAAGTTTTAATAAATAAATAAATAAATAATATCAATGAAAACCATCATCATCTGCCTAGCCTTTTCCCAACTATGTTGGGGTCGGCTTCCAGTCTAACCGGATGAAGCTACCAGTATTTTATAAATGGAGCTACTGCCTTCTGACCTCGACCCAGTTAATACTTGGTAATACGTTACCCTTGGTAAGACTGGTCATCATACTTTCGGCCCACTGTAACGACTGTCAAAGATTTACAAATGACAGCCGGGACTAACTTCTTAACGTGCTTTCCGAGGCACGGAGGAAACTCGGTATGTAATGGGCGGTCACCCATGCTCGAACCAATCTAGGCAAGCCCGGTTTAACTTGAATATCGACCTGAGCGGCTGTTATTATTTAGCCACGAGCTCACGAGTAAACCATAGAAATAATTTAAAAAAAAAACACAAACACATTTTTATATCTTTGATGTATACGTTTAGTCCAGCTATCTCAAAAATGACAACGGCGTTCTTGACCTACTCATTGTATTCTCAAATAGCTGCCAAATATAAGTTCTGTTCATTGAAACACATTGGAACATTAATATAGACTTAATGTTATGTTTAAGGTCCAAACTCTTGCCATATTCTAACAAATACCAACGTCCAACATCTGGTATCCCAACTATTATTGGTGCGCGTGCCCGCATTACACCCGGAACATTAACTACGTGTCGGGATTATTTGGGAAGGAATCTTTCATTCCACCAATATTAGGAACATTCCGATATAACATACGAAGTGAGTTCTATGGGGGGGGGGGTGTTATGTTATGTTATTGTATGACTTAAATGGAAGTGGGCAAGTAGCGCGACTACAAGATGAGAGATGGACTAGAACATTACTTCATGGAACAGCCCACAAGGGAAACGCTACGGAGGAAGACTCAATGCGAGGTGGCAGGACCACGTCACAGATACAGCGGGCCCAAATTGGTTACAAATAACCAAAGACCTGATTGGCCTGATTTTTTAAACTTTTAAGTCCACCAAAGGGTTCCATCCTATATTAAATACAGCAGGCAACGTTAATAGGCTATCCTGTATAAGCAAAGACATTATAATTATAATGTTTAGCCCAAAATTTTGTGATGATAAGGAATGGTTTGCTACGTGACTTTCAGTCAGGGGTCGCAGAAAGATGGAAGATATGAAACTTTCTTATCTCCTTGCCATTAGGGATTATTATAACCATGTTTATTCAGCAAAATATTTGTATTATGGACGAAGTCGATTTCTTTAAAGCTAGAATATTTGACCGAAAACTCTTTTACAGGAATCTTAGAAAACAGTTCTACATTACGTAATTATATTTACAGTCAAAATGAAAATCCAAGATGGCGTCGACAATTTTTTTTGTTTTTTCGTCATGGCTATCATTTTCATGGTTTTCGGGGTGCAAAAATGAATAGCAAAACAAACAGAAAGAAAATTTTAAATTCTCATTATTTTTCTTCGGTTGCCCTGATTAAGTTTTGCATGTAATCACTACACCAGTTACCAAAATGAGAGCAGTCACTCCATACATTATTCAACTGCATCCAGTTAGACTGGAAGCCGACCCCAATATAGTTGGGAAAAGGTTAGGCAGATGATGGTGATGGTGTTATGAGGTAATAGAACAATATTGGAATGCAGGCGAATGTGTTCTGTCATCTCCTCGACTTCACGTACCAGAGGAGAGGGGCATGGTAGTACAATTAAACCGTAAAAAAGTTTGATTCCGAGCTAATAAGGAGAGCTCTGCTATCTCGGGCCTCGTCCCACGAAACTGCGCTCAACTTTTAATTTCACCTAGCCTTGCTCCCAATAACAAACTTTGACTTCTCGGGGCAGCATTTAAATTCACAGATGAGTTTTAAACTTCTGAATATTCTCATTAAGTTCGGAAGTTCAGAGCGATGATACGTTGAATGCATTTTTTTAAATGTGATAGTATATAAGTGGGAAGATGTTACTCCAACCTCATTAAGTGGGGTTACTTCAATGAAACAGCAGCGGGGTGTGGTTCCTCTGGGAGTTGTGTCGCAAACTATGCTCCACCTCCTATCCTGCCGTCTTAGCCCAAAATATGACTGATTTACCCATACAGACTTTATTCATTGAATGCTGTCTATCCCTACGGTGCTTGTATACAGAATATTATTTTCAACGCGCCGATCCTGTAAACCTGTATCCTTTACAAGCACCCTTAAGCTAGACTGGTACTGAATCCTTGGTAAAAAGTTTGTGTCGCTTCGTTACACGGTGTATAATCCGCTGTTCTGTTTACTATTACACCAACTACAAGTTCTTAGCTAATGAGACTAACTACAAAACAAAAGTAAAATACATTTTATTTATCTTAATGGCAACTTTACGCAGTTACGCTCGCAGGCGGAAATAGGTTAATAGGGTTATTTTTTCTAGCTGGCAACAACACATGGGGATTGGTATTACTTTTTAAACACGCTGTGATGTACTTTGGATGTTGTAAGTGCCTTTTCCTAAGTAGCACTTAGCACTTGGGACCGTACAAAATATAGGTGTTTAGAGTAAAGCTAATTGGGAACATCATTAAGAGACAAAAATTAGACGTCAATAAAAGTCGACGACGAAAATCTAGGACTAAGAAATACATCTACCATACTAACACTGTTAAACCCACGATGGTTTGTGTGGTATGTTTGCGTTTGTGTAATAGTGTAACAGTGTTTATTGGATAATAAAAACTAAAAAAAAAGCATTGAAAATACGAAAGTAACTCTGTCTGTCCATTTTTGACGCCTAAAACATTGAACCAATCATTGGTATATAATTAATATAATCATTGATTGGTATATACACCTATTTCCACCCTGGATATTTTGACAAACAAAATACACCCAGACAAAGTCTCCCGGCAACAGCTAGTTCATGTATATTGGAAAATGTATTTTTTCCTCATTTGTTCAATTAGGCATGTTCTTATTAAAAAACTCATCTACCTCTTGTAAACTCATCAATGGGTACTGAGTCCTGCGATCAAAAACTGACCTCGTTGACCTTTCCTTGTGATTGATTTATGATTGAGTTTCATCTCATTACAGCGTTGAGTATCTCTTGGCTTCAGATTTTGCCGGAAAATGCGATTTTATATTTTGTTTTTGGGATGTTGTTATGGTGCATTTCTGGTTGGAGATCGTGGCTAAATAATAACAGCCGCTCGGGTCGATCTTTAGGTTAAACCGCGCTTACCTAGGTTGGTCTGAGGATGGATGACCATCCATTACATGCCGAGTTTCCCCCGTGCCTCGGAAAGCACGTTAAGCCGTTGGTCTCGGCTGTCATTCGTAGATCTTTGACAGTCATTACTGGTAGGCAGTGGCCCGAAAGTCTGACAACCAGTCTTACCAAGGGGTATCGTATTACCCAGTACTAACTGTGTTGTGGAGGTCAGATAGGCAGTCGCTCCATGTAAAATACTGGTATTCAGCTGCATCTGGTTGGATTGGAAGCAGACCCCAACACAGCTGAGAAAAGGCTAGGCAGATAATGATGTTATGTTCCATTTCTGGTCCTACTATTTCAATGAAATTATGTAAGTCTGTTTAATAGTCTGTTTTAATTTGAAAAACAATAGGTAGTAGGTTTTGTGTGGTCAACCCAAGACGACCTAGAAAAAAATTACCAGCAAATTATAATCTACCAGCGAAAACGATGAAGAAAAAGTTAAACATCTATGTGGCATCGGCTACCAAAAAGCCTATGTCAACCCTGGTTGGAACTTGTTGTGAATTATAAGAAACTCTTTGAAAGGACAAGAATAACGACTGGCAAAAATAAGTAGCAGAACGTTTATAGATGTTGGCCTAATACTCGTCTAATCATTTGAATTTTATTCGACCCATCACATTAGACGAACATTCATAAAAGCTGGAAAACTTTATGATTTTCATTTCTGTATGAAAGTGGTCGTTCCCACTTTTAAGCGGTACAAAATGTGTCAACGGTTTCGTTTATAAAAATGCACAGCCACGAAATGGGGGTTCCGTAGGTATTTATGCAACAGTTTTCCTGATTGATGTTGCGTGCAAAATATGAAATAATACCAGTCGAACATTTTTTTAAGGTTTTGTAATATAACATTACGGCTTTCAACCCCGAACTGTTGTGAAAAGGTGGTCCTAACTATAGTGCTCACAGATATGGCTAGTAACGTATATTTAATTCCATACATGTGGGAGCCTATTGCCAACAATCAGCCACAAAACTAGACTCCGGGCGGCTTCTGTGAGATCTCTAATGAAAAAACTCAATTCTACTTTGTCCGACCTTGGAATCGAATCCAGGAACTATTTTGCTCAGAAGTAGCGGTTGCTACTAGACCAACGAGGCAGCCATTTATAATAACAAAACATAAAATATCTGAATTCTTGATGAAAACATGCATAGGTACTGTTTGCTAATAAATTGAACGCCGATGAATCATGGTTCAATGTTGTTCAATGGGCAATTCATTCGAAGCACCTGCTCACAATTTTTATACTATCCATACTAATAAGTTTGTTTGTTTGTTTGTTTGTTTGTTACCTTTTCACACCAAAACCACCGAACCGATCATTCTGAAATTTTTCGTATACGTTGTCAGGTGTACAGAAACGGACATAGGGTACCTTTTATCCTGAAAAAAATACTGTTCCCGAGGAAAACAAAAATAACGTTCTTATGATAACAGATGGCGCCATGTGTCTTTCGAATCATATTATTACAAGCAGAGTACAACTAGAATTGATTGTCAAATTCTAAATTACCGCGAGTGAAGCCGCGGGCAAAAGCTAGTTTGGTATAGTTTTCAATTTACTTGTATATTGCCTTTCTTTAGTGCTTTCGTAGTATCACGCAAAATAATTAATAATCCTTCACTCGGGGTTGCTCCCGGCTTTCTTGACGTATTCCCTAGCCGTTAATCACACTTACGGGCGATGAAAAGGTTTTTTTTTAGTACGGTTTTTCCACTTAATCATAGGACTTAATCATTATTTATTCATGTCAGTAAAAAGGCTGATAGCGAAGAATTTCGATCAACACTTGTTGTCTTTAAACAGCTGGGTGAAAGGAGACTAGCCAATTAAGTATTAGTTATACACACACAGAAGGACAGAAGGCCAGAAAGCCTCAAATATATATTGACATTAGCTACCGTAATGCTCATGTCCATCCAGTTCGCTAACTAACGCTTTTAAAGCGATCGCAACTTGTGGATACGTCCCGCATTGTGAGGAGGTTTCTCACTCTGAAGGTTCCACCTCAGTATACACATGCTTAGTGTGTTACAAATCCTACTTTTACTAATCTGCACGGTAGTGTGAGTGTGTGTGTGTATTTTCATACTAATTAGTAATAGTTGGATTCGTAAGTGGTCCAGTTTGGTAGACGTTCTTCGCGAATCAACGGATCGATTACTTGCTAATAATGAGCTACAGAATAATAAAGCCTACAAAATACACGAGCAAAACCGTGGGTATAAGCTAGGGAATTATATTTAGGTCCAAATTCTTCATAACATTTTTACTTTCTGTTTGCTTATCATTACACTACGGGTCCCTACCACCCTGCAGGCTATATTTATTCAGTCCCCGAGATATCGTGTTGGTACTTGGCGCACTAATGACTCCTACTACACTCTTGTCCACTGAATAAAACCCGGATTAAGTACGGACAGAAGAAAAGTTTACATATGAAAATTCTTTTTACCCGACTACGGCGAAGCCATAGGGTTATGATTTTAGCAGTCTATGTATGTATTTATTTATTTATTTTATGTTTATTTATTGGAAACTCAACAGCTTATTATTACTATGACATTTTAAGTGAAATTTCACCCCACTGTCAATGAACAGCACTGTCAATAACTAGCATCTTAAAGTCTGCATACACTGAACATTGACAGCGAGATGATGACAATTATCTCTTAAGCCAATAACAGAGTTTCACGACATTGACAACGCTAGGTTAACTAGAAAGTGGCTAAAAGAAAAGAAAGAACTTAATACAGTGCAAAATAATGTGGGATTGTTGACACATTGTTTACAAATCTTAGTGAACATATTTAAGTGATAACATGACCGACTAAACATTGGGAAAAAGCACAGCATCGTAAAGTCCGATATTTAGAACGTGCTTTGTTGAATATTATATAAATAAGAAAAGAATACCCATACAAAAAAGAGTAGGTAAATATTAGAAAGGGATATAATTATATGTATAGTCCCTTATTTTAAATTTTAATTTTAATTTATGAAATGAAATGACTATAGTAGTAGAGTATGTTTGTATTTACGTATGTTTCTCCGTAGCGCCTGAACTATTCATCCGATTTTGATGAATAAGGTGTCATTCAATTTGTTATTATGGCCCAGGTAACATAGGCTATATATTCTAACCGACTTCAACAATAGGAGGAGTCGATTTTACCTTGTAAACCCCGATTTTAATTAGAGCGTGATTTTTCAGCAGTCGGCTTTTTTTAGTTGTAGACATAAATTCTTGTTGGTTATTTCAGATATGGTTTTTTTTAGATTTACGATTTCAGTCGTAGGGATCCGTAAAGTACTGTGCAGTGTGGCTCTAAGGTTTAGAACATTCTAACATTTTTGCCAGCTTGCGACACATGAGAGAAAATAAAAAATCGCATCTATGGAAGTCGATAAAATATTTCCTTAAAGAGAAGTAGAATGTGTAGTTCAACATATTCCTTCGGTTTTTTTTTATTTAAAAATCATTTGTGGCATTTGTTGTCCTTCGTTTATAGTTTCTTGCTACACTGGACTTTGAGTAGTGCAACAGGGTTCTCCAAATTGCTTTGGTGGAAAACGTTACCAAACTTAGAAAAACTAGTTGCTGTGAGGAAAGTATATGGAAAAAGACAACACGGTTGTTCACAGTACTCGTTGGTCCAACTAGATAGACGCCTACCGGACTCACAGTTACCACTGCCCTGAGACGAGCCGAAAAGAGATTGATCTGATAACAACACGTCACCGACTCTGCGAAAGGTTCAAAATGATCAAACAAAAAAAAAAGAAGTTTAGTAATAAATCATAACATCTTTAATTACCTACTCATTTATGTTATGTTATTCTTTTTAACATAACATAGCATAACTTCACGCCTGTAATCCCCAAAGGGTAAGGCAGAGTTGTACCTAATAGTACACCCACATTTCGCCAATTATGTTTAAGTCTCATGTAATAGGGGGCGAGCCTATTGCCAGCAACCGGGTACTAATCTAGACTCCGTGACCGTGGCTGCTTCTGAGAAATTCCTGATGGAAAAACCCAATAAAATTTTGCACGACCTAGGGATCGAACCCAGTACCTCATACGTTGCGAGCACTAGACCAACGATACAGTTATTATTGTTAAACTCTCTTTTTGCACTCCGTACACTTCATTCAGTATACAGCATGCCCTCATTACGAACCTATGCCACGCGTGTGACTAAAATCAATAGTAGACGCCTACAATCTACTGACATAATATTGGCGACGAGTTCTGTATGCCATTATCGAGTTTCTAATAAGTTATGGTTTGTTGTGAATATCATTGGTGCTTTTGAATACAATATTGTTAAGCTTAGTGACGTTAAAATAAAAGTAACAGGTTGAATTTAACACAGGGCAGATATATCCATGAACAAGCATTACCAACACTGCTATACCGATTGCGGGCTCGAGTTGACCGCTGCAAATGAAATAATCCAATCTGGTCAAATAGGGTATCAAACTCAAACTCAAAGCATTTATTTCAATTAGACCATCACGGGTACTTTTGAATGTCAAAAAAAAAAAAAAAAAAGCAAAGCTACAGTCACATTCACAAGGCATAACAACTTGAGAAAGTACTGTAGTTGCACATTCCAAAGCGTAGATCTCTATGGAGAAGAATGGGCAAGAAACTCCATGGAAGTGTCCATGGAGTTTCTTGTAACTTGTCTTTCTTTTCTTGTCTTTCTTGTCTTTCTTCTTCTTTTAAATCAAAATATTGTTACAAAATCTAATGAATAGTAGAACCAAGACAAAAATATTTCTTTTCCCAACTATTTTGGGCTCGGCTTCCAGTCTTACCGGATCCAGCTGACTAACAATATTTTACGTAGGGCGACTCCCTATCTGACCTCCATTAGCCCAGTTAGTACTGGGTAATACAAAACCCATTGATAAGACTGCTTGTCAGACTTTCAACCGTGACCAACGGCTTAACGTGCTTTCCGAGGCACGGAGGAAACTCGGTATCTGCCTGGTGGTCACCCATCCACGGACCAACCAAGGCAAATGCGGCTTAACCTGAAGATCGAACCGAACGGCTGTTATTGTTTAGCAACGAGCTCCTTCTAAAGATTTATGAACAAAAAATAATGTCCGACGATCCAACATTAGTGCTTCCGTCCAACACGTCCAAATGTTTAATGCTTCATTATTCAAGCCAATTTTCCTCAACAAAGCTAATCCCCATAGGAATCCTAATTTAGCAACTAGTTCATCATTCAGTACCCAAATTCGAGGATACAGAGGATGAGTGAAAGGCGACTAACTAAAGGTAGAAGGCATAAGACAAGGAAGGAAGGGAGGGTGGAAGGTAGGGTACAAGGCAGCTGTGAGTGGCCACACCGGGAGGGGACGCCCTAGAAGGACGTACATACACTAACCTTATTGGTGAGGTTCTTCAGAAAGGTCAGGTGCGTAGTACTCGCAACCGTTTATGACCAGATGTATGAATGTGGACGAGGCAAAAGGAGTATGTAAGTAACGATAATAAATCAAATTAAATTCCTTCTCACTGCACCGGTTTTATTTTCAATTCTGATGCTGTCTCAACAATACAGCTCTGCAACGCTACTATTTGGCATTAAAAAAAAAACACAAAAAAGTGAAAAATAACTTTAGCTTCAGAAGTCGGTGACAGAAAAACTGAGTCAAACAAAGAAAAGTCACCGACTTCTTTCTGTTTTTGCAGTCGGTTTATACATATAAATTTCATGTTTTTGCGCTCCCTACGTCCGCTCATTAGCGCCGACTAAATAGGACGCCGCCATTGTGTCACTCCCTCTGAATTACCTTTCACGTCACGTCACGTGTTACGATTGCGTCACTTTGTGCCGATTAAAATGGAATTGTCACGTAAGTTATGACGTTTTGTTTCACAGGTTATAAAATTCACTGTTCTATTATTATCTGCAGCCAAACTTCTTTAGCACTTTACAACAAAGTACAGACAGCACATCAAGCTACCCGAAATTGTCAAATTTTCCCAATCAACCTTGAACCTAACGTTAAAGTTGAAAATCTATTAAAGGTCAGACTGTAGTAGCCTGATGTGCTGGCGTCTGTAAATCGGTACGTCAGAATCCCTAAACACAACACATTTTTGCGTACAAGCCCAATAATACACGAATCTATGCTAATATTATAAATATGCAAAGTTAACTTTGTTTTCTGAAACCACTGAAGCAATCTCTATGACAGGCAGATAGGTAGACCGGGACTGGAGAAAAACACAGGCACAGTGATGAAATACAATAGCGCTAGTTACCTATTAATGTTAGCCTGTGTCATCCCACTTTTGGGTAAAGGCTATCTCCCCATGATCTCAATCCAGGGCCAATATGGACAACTGGTCGTTGGTTCTGTCCAGGTGATATCTCCTGCGAGGTCTACCGCGTCGCCTTCTGACATGTGTCAGGGCTCCGCAATATCGTTTTTTTGGCCCACAGCATGTCGGGTAGACGACATGGCCAGCCCAGTCCGACTTCAGCTGAGCGGCTTTTTGAGCAACGTCAGTAATTTGTGTTTTGGAGCGCAGTGTGTTATTGTGATCTAGTATGCATTAATATTACACACATTGCCCACTATCTCGAAGTCTTAAAGAGTTCAACGGTAACCTTTACGCTAATATAACTTTCGATGCCATTATTAAAAGCCGCGTTCATTCAACGCTCTTAAATTATCGCCTTTTCAAGCTTTGTCTGGAAAAGTTGATAATTTCCACGTGCGAACACAACACCCACGTCTACCGCGCCACGTTCCCCGCCACGATAGATTATAAAGGATATTTCACGTCAATTAAAACATTTTGTTAAAAGGATTAAGTCTGATGAAAAGGTGTTATTAAATGTCAGGGGATAATAAGATGAGTGTGTCTGCGTGGGTGAGGGCTCACGGCAATACCTGCATGTATTTATAAAGATGTAATTACATCACGGCAGTAATCCTCGCAGGGTTAGGCAGAGGTGTACCTTAAGGATGATTTCAACCAAATGGCTCGCATCGAATCGAATCGGAAGGATACAAACGGATGCGGCGACAGCCGATCGGCTCCGTACTGTCGCTTGCGAACGTATCTGTTTCTGCGCCTAGTCAAATAGTTTCATTCCTACCGTGTTGACAGCCGAAAGGATACGATCGGATACGATGACAGGGGAACGGAGCCGATCGCGCGTCGCAGCATACTTTCGACAACGAACGCGTAAAGAAGGCGAAAGACGCCCGCGGTCAAGTTGCTGTGCGCGGCTTGGAAATTATAGACTTTAAACACTGTGTACACGATTTAGTATCGTTTAAAGAAGTTATCGTTTAAGAAAGTTTTGTAAAATCCATTCCCATCCGATGCGATGCAAGCCTTTTGGTGGAAATCACCCTTTATAGTATACCCACATTTTGCCAGTTTAGTTAAGTCCTTTGTTATAAAGGGCGCGCCTATTGCCATCACAAACACAAATCCAGACTCTGTGGCTGCTACTGAGAATCGAACCCAAGACCTCAATGTCTCTCTGTCTCAACGAAACAGCTATAACGGTAGTGTATATATTTTTGGGTGCTAATGTATGAAAGCTGATATTATGCACATACACGATGTAATAAGAGAGTCTAATTATTTTAGATACAGTGATCCATCACCAATGGTACGTGTAGAAACTCATCCATTAGCGGCCACCGTGCTCGATCTTCGGCCGCTCTAATCTGGCTATCGGCTGGTCGTTGATGGATGAGAGTGTGCGACCTATTGCCACTTCATCTGTGGTAGGAAACCCCTACTTCTTAAATCACATTACGACGTTGAAGTTCTAACACCACGTAAGTCAAAAATATCAAATTTACAGGAGAGTGAAACAACTGCATAATTAAATCTAGTTAATAGTACAATACCATTTTACAAGTTGTGTTGACTTCAAATTAGATGGAGATGTTGCTTGTTTCTGTGATTGGCTAAAACAACGCGTCTTCCGATTCTCAGCAAACGGCATCAAAAATTAAAATGTTAGAACCGCCACGAATTGACTTACGTGGTTTTAGAACTTCAACAACGATTGCTGAATGATGTTCTCAGATAAATCTCGATTTAAACTTAGTAATAGCTTTGAGGTTTCATAAAGATTCATTACTAATTCCCGTTTTTACTAACACACCTAAATAACATAAAATTATGCCTGGAATCCCCGAAGGGTTAGGCAGAAGTGTACCTAATATTCTAAGTTATCTAGCAAAAGAACAATAAAACTACAGGACCCAACTTCTGTTTTAAGCTTTCTCTGTAAAAGTTTAGTTATAAACCGATAACTAAACTTTTACAGAGAAAAAGAAAAGATGGTAGGGTAGGGTCTTTTAAAGACGGTAGATAGATTAGTCTGCTCTTAACAATTTATTTTCCATCCACCCGCATTCTCCAGTCAACCCGCGATCATGGCGAAATATCGGGAGCTCAAAATAATGAACAATCACGGAAGATATCCCGTAAGTGACAGTATAAGTTTAGGACCCAACTTTACTGTGACAAGAAATAAGAAACATACCTACTTACAATCTCTTTTACACTTAGGTACTTACATCTGAAAGTTACAACAAGAAACATAACCTAGCAGGTAATACGCATTCCCATATTTAACTTCGATGATCAGTATGTAAATAACTCCATTTACAGCTGAGTCGTCAGAACTTTGTGGGAGCTTCAATTTTCCGCGAATTTGCTCTAACACGTGAGGATAACGGTCCAATAAGTTATGGAAGGTTTTCTCACTAATATTGTGCGAGTTTATTGAGTTTTACCTTGAAGACATTTTCGCTAGAACTCCGATGAGACAGGGTTTAGTGACGTGTGTTTCTGTTTACGAAAAAATAAAAACATAGATTATAACCTAAAATGGATAGAATTTAAATTGTAGTTGAAGTTTTAATCAAGATAACAAGCTCACATAGCCTGTCGACTCATTATATGCCAACCACAATGACGGAGGTTTTGTTTAATATAGATGGCGCTGTTCGTATGACGCGCAATCCTGAATCGCGGTGTTAAGATTCTCCGCGGCCGAATGACTCCCCTCGGATATTGTAGAACCGGTATCGCTTCTCGGCCTTTTGGCTAAGATCAAAGTGTAGTATCTGTTCTTTTCAGCTTAATATCTGAAAGTTCCCTCACTGAGGGACCAGTATATTAATCTGATTTTTGTAAGCTGACGGGATGTTCGGGGCTCGCTCCACTCCCGTCGCGGGTCGGCCCGGCATTGCAGTGCCGCCGGGATCGGCCCACATAATACCTTGTGAATAGAATGAATACCAATATCACTTGGATCGTTCAGAGGCAAAATGTCCGATTCTCAAAATATCCAACTCCCAAAATGATATACTTGAGAATGTGGTAAATTTGATTAATTAATATCTCATCAAAGCGCTTTTTGAATACTTTGACAAAGAATAAATAAAATACTGAAAGAATCAAAATATGTTTTATTAACATTTGTAACAAATTAAGACCAGAGATGACCACAACATACCCGAAATCACTATTTTTGTCATAATAAATTAATAAATGTTTGTCTAAAAGGTCGATGTAATGAGATTTATACCTGCTTTTACATACACTAGACAGAACCTAAATAAATCAGAAAATAAAAGCGGTTTGTTGGATTTTCAACACTCGCTTCAGCGTCGTGAGTAGAAATTTTAACAGAGCAATAGTTAAGGGGCATTTACTATTTCATCTTGATCTGACCGCTGCTCTGTAGATTAAGGTTGAATGAAAACGCCTACTTTATATGAGTTAAAGAACGTCAGACAGCTTTACCGTTCAAAGATACTGACACATGTTACCAAAATGCCAGCCATGAAAAGTCAATGATTTGGGTAACATACCTAATTTAAAACAAGATATTAGAGATAATATTAGACAGTCATTTTAGAATTCCGAAAGTTTGACAACCAGTTTTACCGAAGATTCTCGTTTTTGGTTTGTGGAGGCCAGATAGGTAGTAGCTCCATGTAAAATACTGGTATTCAGCTGTCTGGTTACACTGGAAGCCGACCCCAATATGATTCAACAAATCGAGGCAAATGATGATGACAAGATTATTCCAAAGACACAATACTACCTCATCTATTTCTGATACAATAACGAAAAACAATTAAAGAAAACATAGGAAGGAAGCGTGTGTGTGTGTGTGTTTATAAATCATAACAATACAACGGTACATAACAATATAAACTACAACAGGTATAGCCATCTGTCTCGGTAAATCTTAGGTACGGCGCGAAGTGACAACAATGACTTGCCTCATCGATAGCCACATAGCGAATGATCATAATAGAAAGCAACTTTGCCAAAGCAAACTAGTAACACTAAGCAGACATTTGTTTATCCCATGTCGTAGATAAGATTGAAGAAGCCTTAGTGTGCGCGGTAGAGTACTGTAATGAATTGTAGGATACAGAAGAATTGTACAAAAGACAAAATTAATAACTCATACCGCAGGATCTTGTAGAAAAATATAACAAAACTATATAATATACATCAATGAAGAAAATATACCGTTGACATGACTAAGTTAACCCAGCCAGAACAAGAACAGAGAAGCCAGTAACAGTCACACATCCATACATAGAACGTGATATTGAACCTGACGACGTGTTGTTATAGATAACAGCACACCGTTGACTCATTCAATGCCAATGTGCCAACCATAATGACGGAAGTTTAGTTTCACAGCGCTTCGATAGATGGCGCTGTTTGTATGACGCGCAATCTTGAATCGCGGTGTTAAGATTCTCCGCGGCCGAATGACCCCCCTCGGATATTGTAAAACTGGTATCGCTTCTCGGCCTTTTGGCTAAGATCAAAGTGTAGTATCTGTTCTTTTCAGCTTAATATCTGAAAGTTCCCTCACTGAGGGACCAGTATATTAATCTGATTTTTGTAAGCTGACGGGATGTTCGGGGCTCGCTCCACTCCCGTCGCGGGTCGGCCCGGCATTGCAGTGCCGCCGGGATCGGCCCACATAAATACCCTAATGAATACCAAGATCTACTAGATCCCTGTACGTTACGGGCTATCAGTGTCAGGGCTGCTCGATCTTCCATACGATTTACAGATTTTTTGGATGCGATCTTCGCCCAGATCGAATCGGCTCAGGCGCAAAACGTCTCTTTCGCAAAATGTCTACTGGTAGTAAAATGTCTCTTTCTCAAAATGTCGCTTTCTCATAATGTCGCTTTCGCAGAATGACTCCTTCTCAAAAGGTCGCTTTCTCACAATGCCTCTTTCGCAGAATATCACTTTCGCAAAAAGTCGCGTTAGTAACTTAGAACAAAATTTAGCCAGGTTTAAAAAAAAGGTTGTTTTTTTCAATTTCTTATTCTTGGTTGGTTCTGTTCTGTTCTTTGTTAATATTGTATGGCAACGTTGTAAATTCGATTTTTCGAGAGAAATCAAAAATACAAATACTTTTATTATGAGTTCTTTACAGAATCTGGTATAGTGGTATAGTACGTTAAACATTTAAATAATAAAAATTAAAACAATAAAATAACGTATTTTGTTAAAGTCATATATTGTAAAAAAGGAAACAAATCATATACGTCTTCACTTTGGTAAGTAGGTACTGTAATCTACTTATTTTTTTATTGATTTAAAAACAATAACAAGGCCTACTTTGCATTTACACGTCTCATCTCAAAGTCACCTAATATTTATTTTGAACATTGTAAAAATATAATTCTCTTTAAAAATTGCGACAATTCCTTTTTTATTTTTTGTTGTAGAAGATCTTTACTATTAAAATTACATAGATTTTATACATGTACATTCTGGGGAATAGGCTCATGCAATTTTTGGCCATCTCCTTTGGCATGTCATTATCATCATTTCAGCCGAAAGACGCCTACTACTGGACATAGGCCTCCCCAAGTGTCGCCACATTGACTGATCCCGTGCGTCTCGCATCCAGCGAATCCCCGCCACAATCTTCACCAGGTCATCGGTCCACCTACCGGAAGGCCTTCCAACGCAACGTCTTTCGGTTCGCGGTCGCCACTCCAAAACTTTTCGGCCCCATCGTGCACCGGCCATCCATTTTGAGATTGATCATTTCTGATTCGATCACGTAAGGAAACTCCGAGCATAGCCTCTCCATTGCCCTTTGGGTGACTTTAAGCCTTCTGATGAAGCCCATTGTGAGCGACCACGTTTCGGTCTCGTATGTAATCATTGTATTTTACTAACACTTTGTTTTTAAGGATTGTGTTACTAACCCTATATGAGCCTCCGCTCGAATTAAAGTTTTTGAATTTGAATTTGAATTAGCAACACAAACTGGTCATAGACTTTCGCCTTGAGACACTGCGTTATGTTGGACGAGAAGATACCGCGCAACTTCCCGAACGCTGCCCAGCCGAGTCAGATTCGACGATTGAATATGTTGTAAAACTTGTAAATATTTTTATATTTTTTTATACGCAAACCCAGCGTAGGGAACTATTGTAAATATTTAATAAGAAATTGGAAAAAAAACAACCTTTTTTTAACCTGGCTAAATTTTTGTTTCGTTTCTAACGCGACATTTTGCGAAAGAGATATTCTGTGAGAGAGGCATTGTGAGAAAGCGACCTTTTGAGAAGGAGTCATTCTGCGAAAGCGACATTATGAGAAAGCGACATTTTGAGAAAGAGACATTTTACTACCAGTAGACATTTTGCGAAAGAGACGTTTTGCGCCCGAGCCCTCGAATCGTATGCGCACCTATATGATTCAAGGCAAAAAATTGCTCATCCCTAATCAGTGTCGCGGATTACATCGCTGCACGCAAATAATTACATATTAATAACTTTTTTAAATGTTTGAAAAATCAACATAATGGCATATTAATTAAGTATCTAATGTACACCTACAAAGTACAAAATTTAGTAAACCATTAATTATCTAGTAGTACTAACTACTAAGTACATAAGAATGTAGTCAAAGACAATCTTTTGCTATGTCTGCGACTTACAATACCATACTTGTCTACGAATAGAAGTCGCACAATATTTGCATTATTTCTGCGAATTATGATGAGTCAAATGGATATATTCTAGGAAAATAGTTTGCGATCTTGTAGCTTCATAAACATGCAGAAACAATTGCGATGATCTTCTATTTTTGCATAATGGCATAAGTCTATGGAACTGTTCAACCGTTTTGTTGTTGTTTCATTCGTAGATCTACGAGATATATCCGTATCCACGATACAGGAGAAATTCCTAGTGTGGCGCAACGTTTTTTATGAAAAAAAGATAAAGACATGGCCGTTATTTTATCCCAAATTTTCGTGGAATAGAGAATTGTTATTAAGTTTTACCGAAGTAGGGTAACTAGTCACGTGGTGGCTTCCGGCCACCGTAGGCATGGGCCTGTGGACGGCGAATTATGGGCTAGCTCGCCGTCCGGCCATCTTATGACGGCGCGTTCGTGTTCCATGCGCGCCTCAAAGAGATGTCAGCAACCAAGAAGGGGTCCGCATGGGCCGATGCCTGCCAGGGCTGCGGGACTGTTCGAAAGAGATACCGCGGCCCAGGAACACAAAGGGCAAAGAAGGAACATGAATGGGTTTTAGTCAGTACAAGTCTGACACTCCCTTCCGCTCCGCCCAGAGTGGGGAGGGGCATTTGATGATTTCCCATCCGAAAAAAAAAAGTAGGGTAACTAACGCGCTTCGAAGTTCGACAGTTGTCTTTTCTAGTGTCTGGCATTTAGGAGTTGCATTGGTTGGAAATAGTGAGGCGGGCTTTACCTGACAATCAAATAGGTTTTCAGAAAACAGACGTATCTTTTACGACGCTCACAAAAACTTGGTTTTATCCTAAAACTATACACAATTAACATTGGTAGAAAACTACTTCCTATTCCTATATGAACTGACATTCTACCAATACTAATTGGTGTGCGTCTTGCCCAATGGGACCCACGTATCTTCCTACCAATTTAACCGCCATCAACCGATTACAAAACATTTCAACAAAGCATCGAGTCCCACATAAAGAAGGAACGACAACCTTTGTGTTCCGACGTTCTGCTTTTAAATAATTCATGAGCGGCTACTCTAACTGGATGTTCGACGTCTGAATATTGTAACGGGTAGTTACGGATTCAACCGTCTAATGCCTGAACTCGCAGGGTTCACAAAGGAGTCGTCAGCGTCCTTGGAGGAGATAGATACAATTCATCAAAATGTTGACGAGATCTGCAATTTTTTATTTTGTTTGTTATTTCGTTCATGGTCGAGTTGTAGATTTTATTTAGGGTGGGTGAGCATTTTTAGGATCATTATTGTCGAAAATACGAGCCGTACGTTGTCGAAAGAACTGCCCATAGTTACCTAGATAACATAACATCATACTTGTAATCCCCGAAGGGTAAGGCAGAGGTGTAGCCTATAGTACACCCACATTTCGCCAGTTATGTTTTAAATCTCATATTCATCATCATCATCCGCAGCCTGACTTCACTCACTCCTGGGTATAGGCCTCTCTTTGCTTTCAAATCTCATATGTAGGTATATTATTACCTACATACAGTGAGAGACAGAGTACAGAGTGTAAACACACCCTTCACGAAGCCATCAACCAAGCATTCTGTACATCAAACTAAGTAACTTTACGCAAAAATTATTGCTGGGAAACGACTTTTTTTTTTTGGGGTGGAAAATCACGTTTTACGGTAGGAATGTGTGTACAAATGCGATTCCGCGCTGATAGATGAGGCGCAACCCTTAGTCGCTTTCCATAAGGGCTGATTCGAGGTGGCGTGATAAAAATAATATACCGTCCAGCCAGTGCCGTCTCGGCCTGAGATCAGGCCCGAAAATGTGTGTAGCATCCCTTAGAGTAGCACAAAGTTCAGTTCACTACAGTTGACTTCAATTTCGGTGTAGTTGAAAGTTGAACAGTTGAAATTGTAGCGTGGAGAGAACTTTAATGTGAAATCTTCATCTGCCGGGCGTTATTAATTTCAGCTTCTGCTTCAGTTCGCTAGAAGTTAAAAGTTTATAGTTCTCCTAAAATAATTAAAGTTGGTTTTATTCGCATATTACTGAAAAACATGTTTCTAGGTATATAAAGGGTGTAAATAGGGGTCTATTTACACCTTTTACATGTTAACGAAGCCGAAAGGCACTTGTTCTCTCCGTCATTGCGATCAATTTTTTTTGTTCTAGACCCTTTTTTTTTGTTCTAGTTCCGGAGATATTGGGCGACAAAATTCCAACTTTTTCACAAGTTTTTTTTAAATACATGTTTTTAATGTAAGATTTTCACTTTAAACACTTCCACGACCCCCTTACTATTCAATCCATCTGTCAGCGGTGTGCTTTGAGTGCGTTCCATTTTATCACGCCACCTCGAATCAGCCCTTATGGAAAGCGACTAAGGGTTGCGCCTCATCTATCAGCGCGGAATCGCATTTTTCCATGCTAATATCCTTTTCTGAGCCGTCCTCGACGGTACCTTCCATCTTCAGGCACCCATTGTGAATGTTTATTTCGCCACCCAGCAGTGTCAAATCAGTCCGACCGGATCAAGAACAGTCGCCAGCGCATCAAATTACCACAAACTGTCAAATTTTCTCATTCGATTATGTAACTAAACTATCAACATTTTATGGTTAAAAATCATTTGTTTGATGTAGCTATCTTTAAATTCAGGACAACTCGACAAACTTTATATGAGCTAGAATAATCTCAGAAAAATAAAACCCCGAAAGAATAGTTCCAGACACTCCCCATTGAGTGAAAACCCAGCGATAATGGAAATTCAATAAGAACCAGAGAGACTAAATGACCGTCCCGGTTCAACTATTGTTTGGCTGAACGGTCCGTGCCAATTTGATTGTGCTATCTAGAAGATTTATTTCTTTGGGTTTTCGACCTTTTTTATAGTGAATTTCCAATTTATTTAGAACATTTAAATACACTTACGGTAGACGAAGCGAACGAACAAAATCTCAATTGCACTTTTATTTTTATTATCAATTTTTATTCGTATCGGACCGTGGTATAACTTTGGGCATGGGCTCTGTCAGAATACCTCTCTGCATGGTGCTGTAACATTTAAAAAATGTCATGTTAAGATAGGGGCTTTTTGGCCTCGTACAGAACTACGAGTAATTTAGTCTATTTTGAGTAAAAAATGTGCGGGAAGGTTTTTCGCTTGGTGGAAACTAGCCCTTAAAACGACGAGGTCTATTTATGTGTGATAATGTTAGTTTTATCCTAAGTGTAGTTTCGATTTACTGGGAAAAGTATACAATAGGAGTAGGTATAATGGGTGTAAAAGTACCCTTAACGAAGCCGAAACGCACTTATTCTCCCCGTCACTGCGATATTTTTTTGTTCTAGGCCATACTACTCTAGAGTAGTATGGCCTAGAACAAAAACTTTGACCCCCAATATCTTCGTAACTAGTTACGAAGATATTGGGGGTCAAACTTACATTACACAAGTTACATTTTCACAAGTTTTATTTTTAACATATTTTAATGTTCTAAATTTACT
The DNA here is from genome assembly GCA_910589295.1 of Noctua janthe. Lineage (NCBI taxonomy): Eukaryota > Metazoa > Arthropoda > Insecta > Lepidoptera > Noctuidae > Noctua > Noctua janthe. Next base: position 16,562,043 of record OU342562.1, read on the forward strand.
TTAAATAGTTACCTCCACGTAGGGTTGCCATACGTCCGGATTTTTCCGGACATGTCCGGAATTTTCGCTTAGTGTCCGGAATGCGCGGGGAATTCAACAGTTTATAGAATAAATAAAAGTATTTTCAATGAAATCTCCGGTGTCAGTGTTGCGTCGGTAGGGGTACCATAATGAAAGTACTGTTATAAACAGTAGTTATATTTTAAGCACCCGGCAATGTTCTACAAACTAATATTTGTCTATTTTATAATTATATCGTTGTAAAAAACATCGTAGAAAAAAAAAACAGAATTTTCACCGGAAACTTATTTATGGATCTGGGAACCCTACCTCCACGACACCAAAAGTCAATAGTCAAAAGCATTTATTTCAATTAGACCATCACAGGCACTTTTGAATGTCAAAAAACAAAGAGAAGCGAAGCTACAGTCACAGTCACAAGACATAATAACTTGAGAAACTACTGTAGTTGCACATTACAAAGCGTTGATCTCTATGGAGAAGAATGGGCCAGAAACTCCATGGACACTCTTTTAAATCAAAATATTTTAACAAAATCTTGGTTACATCATTCATGTTGAGATTATACATATATGTGAGAACGATGTAGAAAGACTTACACATTAAGAGCGTCCAAAGTAAAAGATTAAATCAACAATGAAAAAAATTAATAAAGTAATTAAAATAAACCGTGGCAGCTACGAGGTGACCAGTCCAACAACACCAATTTTGTTTTGATTCAACTCAACCATATTGAAGGGAGCTAAATGTCCCGACACACCCGCCACCATCAGCGAGACATTTGAGTGCGCATGACATTCTCTCAGCCACCAAGGCATATTCCAGTCAATGATAGATAACTAAATTTGAGATGTAACCTTACAGCACATAGCACTCACACATGTGACCTGTACTATTCCACGCATGTATCAGCACAATATTTTGAGTGCGTTACATTGAGTCCTACCGTAAAACGTGATTTTTCACCCCAAAACAAAAGTCGTTACCCAGCTATAATTTTTGCGTAGACTTACTTGTATGATGTACAGAATACTTGATTGACGGCTTCGTGAAGGGTTCTTTTACACCCTGTCGGTATCACCCTTATAACCACATTTGCAATACGTATGAGAAGCCTACTTTAGTTCAATAAACTACCCAATCTACTATAACTGTTACACACTCCATGCATAATTTCGTTAACCTTTATAAAACAGACATAACAAACCGTATTATCTTAACATTAACTTACCCACAACTATAATATCGCATGAATTTCCTCAAGCAATAAAATTAAATGGAAAGCTATTTTTAGCCCTGAAAATCTACGAATCAACTCGAGGAAATGGCCTGAACTCTCCAAGTACAGCACTTCTGGACAATGGGCTATATTTAATACCCAAGTCGTTGATGTCAGTCTCAGATGGAGGTAGGTATATAGTTTATTATCCGGGCGATTTGACCGGGGATGGGCTGGCCGGATGTAGCCCGTATGATAATGTTATGATTGTATCTCTTGACAGTTTAGATCTCCGGTCGTAGATACAAGACTTGGGGTTCATAGCCTACTTGGGGAAGTAGGCACTTCAAAGGAATCGTGCGTGACTTGCCGTCACTTGAAAGGATATTGAAGCTGATCCTCATTTGTTTTGGTGTATCATCTAGTTGTCGTTTCAACGATGTTTAGAGTTGATTCTAGATTAGAGACACATTGATACGTAAATCTTATTACGCTTATCTTATTCATAACATCATGTCTTATTTTCTTAGGGGGATTAGGCAGAAGTATCTGTCTATAGGACACCCACATTTCGCCAGTTATGTTTATGGGCTATGGTATAGGTTTACCACTGAGAAATTCTTGATGGAAAAACCCATTAACGCTTCGCCTAATCTGTTTATCGATCTCTAGACCTTATACTCAGCAGTAGCGCTTGCGACCGCTAGACCAATGACTATCTCGGATAAGTACTGACTTGAGTCAGCAAGTTGTGATTCCCCAATTAAAGAAAAGAAAAGAAAGAAAAAATATTTAATTAGGTAACTATGTGTTCGCAGTTAATAAATATCAACCTAAAATGATTTAATAGAAGAGTAGACTTAACGCATCAGAACTCCTTGACAGTCGACAAGTAAAGCGCAAACTTAGTTACCTGCGCGCGACAGCACGCAATGCACACAAACACAATCAAATATCTTCCGACATCGTCGAGTACCTTGCTATAGTGACCGAAACATATGGGAATGCAAATGAATAATAACGTCCCATGAAAAATTCGTAGGATTCACTCGTATATTTTACCACTTTTCAGTGTTACGAAACCATGTTCAGCTAATCGCTAATGAGTGGGACTACTCATAGTTAATTTTTTATTTATTTTTTAAAACTTTGCACCCCACACTAGGAATTTGTCCTGTATCGTGGGTGCGTTTACAAACATTTAAACTCACATACACAAACAGCCAGACCCGGGACAACTACCTGTAGGCCATACAAATATTTGTTCCGTGCGGGAATCGAACCCGTGACACTCAGCGCAGCAGTCAATCGCTCAGCCACTGCGCCAACAGTGCCGTCAGCGTTCGTCAAGTTCTTTAAGAAACTTGTGATTTTTTATTATCAACAGCGACATAGGTAGGTACTATGTTTATAAAAGATTTGCAACCCATGATAACATTAATCTTTACAACTACCCAGCTCCTTAACCGGTCTGTCCCAGAAAGGTATCAGGCTGGTCTATCTAGCTAGGTAGGTACCTATATCTAACAGTTAAGTACAACACTACATTAATTTGCATTTTCCGATTCGCGTCTCCGTACTACTTTTTGACTTGGCTTGATTAAACAAATGACGGCACTGCTCAACATTTCGACCCGTAAGTTTCCAACGAGGAAATTCTCGGTTGAATGCCGAGTAAACCTCCGCCATGCGCCTCGCTTTGTGGTTGGCAACGTACAGACAGCTGAACGTAAATGTTATAATTTGCTCGACTGAGCCTTTGTGGTCTCTCTATGTAAGCTTATCTTATTCGCAATCTTGTAATTTCCGGTGGCAGATGAAATGGGATTACTTTTCAAGAGCTACATTACATAGGGACGTACCTATTACATAAATGGGTAGGTACGTTTCATTTGGTAGGTAAATTAGTCCTTAAAGTTAAGAAAGGAAACCAAATATCGGGTTGGGTGACGTCACCCATAGTGGCATCGGCATTGCAGTCCGGTATACCCTCAAAGTTTATCTTCAGACTCATTGGCCGAATGGTCACAAGCGTGACTGCTGAGCATGAGGTCCTGGGTTCGATACCCGGGTCGGGCAATGTGTTTTTGGTGTTTCCGTCAGATATTTCTCAGTAGCAGCCATGGAGTCTGGATTTGTGCTCGGTTGATGGCAATAGGCTCGCCCCCTATTACATGGGACTTAAAACATAACTGGCTCAATTGTGGTTGTAGTTACTATAAGGTACACATCTGCCTAACCCTTCTATACTTCTTATTTTTTTTTTTTGCATAAATTAATATGCTAAAAAGTAAGTTTTTATTTTTTTTATATTTTATATAATTCCAATGACATGCCGCTTATTTTAAATTTATAATATTGTGTAAACCAACTATTTGCATGCCCATGTGACGGCAAAATGTGGAGAACATTATTATATAAAAAAAAAAACATCTATGTACTATTACCCATGTTTGCAAAGAAATAAATGATTTGATTTGATGTCAAACGTTTTCGAAATTCGGGGCTCAAGGCCCTGGTCAATGTAGTCCAGTACCTATAACTGCCCATTAATACCGCAATGTTCCGAGATCGCTGCCCTCAGTGCAGTCACATTTCATTCGAGGTGGAGGATACTGGCAATGATAATAGGTCCAGACTTCAGAATAGGTACGTATACCTGTTACTTACTAGGTACCTACCTAAATCTTAAAACACAATTTCGGCCCAATATCAGTTCTCCATCCTTTCCAAATCCAATAATCTCGTAGATTTGGGGACTCACTCAATTACTTACTGTCCTTATCCTGTAACTTATGTATCTGAAAATGTCTCACATTACGACTATATTGAGTAATTCAGCTGGCATCATTTGAATCGTCAATAGAGCATTGTGTTGTATACCTAAGTTCCTATAAAAACTTGAAAGTTGCTCAAGGGTTGCGCGTCATCTAGCAGCATTTTTCCATGCTCCCATCCTTATCAACCGCGCGTCTCTAAGAACCCGTCAAACATGCGCTCGAAAGCACGTTGGCAATCTAATGCTGAACGTTAACGCAGCTTAACCTTTATTCACATACATTTTATTGCGATGTGATCACTTTATATCAATGTTTAGGGTAGTTAGTTGATAGTCAATAAAACAATGAAATTACGTCCTTATCATTTTATTCTCACAAGAAAAAACGTTAACGGATCTCTTAAAAATTACAATAACGAAAGAATTATCCACAGCTAACAAACGTATAGCTGCATAATACGATATATTTACAATTAAGCTCTTTGGCTTCTAAAAAGAATTTACAAAAAAAAACTTTAAAAAATCTTAATAATCTTGCGAATCAAGTAACGCTACATAACATAATTTAAAATTATCAATAAAATTTCAACAGAGGACTTAAATAAAATAATGTTAAAATACACTATACAAAGTGCCCAGAAATTCTAATGTGATTTTTATACAAATGTGTCGAATACTGCGTCGGTAAACGATTTTAATCACTAAATGTACAAACAGAACTTATTTTTTTACTTTCCGTAAATTAAAATGAATTAATTTTCTAATATAAGTAACATTTACAAGACGTGTAACGTTTTAAGTAAAACAAATAGATAAGAAATATTAAATTTTAGTTTTAATTGTACAAAGCCCTCTTAGAGATAGCCTAGAATGTTCTCTCACTGTAATGTTCAAAATGTACAATCCAGTCTGTGGCCTGAGCGAATGAAATTGGCCTCAACGACGAAATATTTGAAAATCTATGAGCTTGTCGTCTTTACAACCAGCGCAGTGAGATGATAGGCTACAGGCGCATTCACAGCCGATTAATATAAATAATAAGAGAAAAATGGCCTTAAGTTCTATAATCTCTTGTATTGTTTCGCATACGTCAAGCCAAGATATGTAACTCCAGGCCACAGCTTGAATAGGTTGTACCAAAAATTTTGCAAACATAAAACATATTTTCTTTAATAACTATCCGAAAAACATGCTGAGGCAGACTGACATTAAGAATGTTTGGTTAAGACAGCATTGATTGGTAATTATCGTTTGTACAAACAATTACCTGCATATGGGTCAGAGAGCATCACAAAGTATTTTGTGTTTTCTAAAACCTGGACTGCACCAATCCTGTGTATTTAGTAAGAGTACCATATTCATGTCAGTAAATATTATAACAGTTACAAAGAAGATTGTGATTTAAATTCCTTATTACTAAGATACGAATCTGTTCAGTCCAAGCATTAGAACAATTCAAAACACCAGTCCACGCTCAGGCCAAAAATCATGAAACCCCGATTAAACTGTCATCAAAATAAACAGAAAGCACAAACATCTAAAAGGATTAATTCTAAAAACGCGATAATATTACAATGAAGTACTTTACAAATTGGAAATACTGACAATAGTCCAGGAGCCTGTGATGTATGTTTATTTTTCTTTTTAAGTGTACGTCAGCTCCTGGCCTATAGTCGTGAAGCGTACTACCTAAGAGTAGGCACAGAAGGATCAGTACATTTTGGTTTATTAAGGGAGACCTTAAGTATATCACATCGACTATTTAGCCTTTGGGGTGCTGAATAATTTACAAATTGGAATGTTAATTTGTCCGTGATTCGTTAACTTTGATTTGTATGTTTATTTAGCAGTGGCGCTAAATTGTTGGCATTTATGGCAATACTGGAATAATGCGAAGTCCTTACCTAGTTATAATCTAGATTAATGACTAAACATCTTTCTAGAATACAGGCCAAAAATGGTAAAACCTGCACTGCATTTTGATAAAAATATATAGAAAAATAATACACCAGTGTAAGATTTTTTTCGAAATTTTCTACACTAAAGTCGATCATAGTTTTTTTTTTTAAACCACAACAAATGTTGACCCCTCGGAGGTCTAATAACAATGCATATGATGAATTGTTCGCTTTAGTCAACTTTATCAGATATACCGGTACAAGTTAAAGAACCACGGACCTCACACCCAAAAGCCCTAGGGTAAAGCATGAGAAATTACCACTAAATTATTATCCTATACCCTACAAATAGCATTGAGCTGAGATCTCGCTTCTAAACGATTAGTATAACATCTATGCTAAACTGTGACTTTATGGAAACTTGGTTATAAGTACCGGGCTGGCAGATTCCTGAGGAGGTTGATATAGTTATAAGAGGGGTAAACCAGTGTGATCGTGTTAATATAGTTATGACCCAGAATTACCTAGAGTGATGTGCTAGGACCCACAATAGCGATCGGAGAGGAGGCCATGATGACCCACCAGTGGGAGCACAAAAATGGTGCTGATTACGTCAAAAGTCAAGATATTGCCCTGTAAGAGCTTTCTTTACTACATCAGTGTCTAAAATTACTATATCAACTTTACTTCAGTAATCTTTCACAGATATTTTGCTTGTTATTAATCCTATTTAAAAACTTCGACTATGCGAATTTTACTGACATTCGAAAATCACCAAATTCAAACCGACCCAACTTCTAAGCAATCAGCAGTTGGAATTTTAAAATCCGCTGCCATCGATGTAAGATCCGAAAATCCGTGATCCGGTGTGTTAGCAAAATCCGTAGTCTCTGCCTAAATCGGTACTTATTTGGTACTAACTCCGCAACGCCACGTAGACTAGTTGTTCTAGATAAAATTACGCATGCCTGTTGGCATATTATTGGCTATTACAGTACTTCGGTAGCTCTCTGTTTACTGTAACATTATTTTAACCATAGACATTTAGTTCATATCGATAAGAAAATAAAGTGTAAAGATAATCGTATTTTAGTATAGACAGCTTTGCAGTACATTTGAAATGATTTATCTACGTGAAAATTATATTGTTGTAACTTGTAAGATACATTGCGTGTAAATATTTTATTTGAAAATGAAGAGTTCCTAAAATGCAATTGATACCTACACTACGCAACTAGAAAAAAATTGTATTAAAAATTTGAACTATTAACATCGGATATCTAAAACTGTAATACTTAATGAAAGAAAATACAGATTGGCTGAAAACACTTAATAGCATCAAAGACACCAATCGAATTAGTATTTGCATATAGAAATGTGTTTACATAGATACAATAAAGTGCATTTTAGATCGTTGTCATTGTTAGTTCCGCTATCCGCCGAAAGGAGCGTTAGCTGCCATTTTGTGTCTCCAAGCTAATAAGTGTTTTGAGTCAAAAGTATCATTGCCTAGTGACCCAAGCATGAAGACACAAGAAAAATTTACAGAATTTCAATTACACTAACAATTTGTCTAATTTAATTAACTTTTTAAATTGACAGACACGGAATTTTAACTAATTTCGCGAAGTTTTTTTTTTCTATGTAAGAATCAGAGATTACGTCAAATTATGTACCGTCAGTCGTATGTAACATGTATACGTTTTACATATGAATACACTACATGTATTATATAAAAATGTGTGGCCCGCAGTTTTGTAAGCAAATACATACCTACATAATAATTACTTTGAATTTGGAACACAGTATTTGTACGACGTTTATGTCGTATTAAATTAAATGGCAACTAAACTATAACTTTAATAAATAATCTCTCTCATATTAATCAATTTTGCTACGAAACAAATTTGGAAATAACAAGATAATTAAACGAAGAAATTTTTGCTTTAGTTAGCGATCTTCGAAATCACTGGTTGTAAATTAAATAAATAGTTATAATAACTAAACGAAACATAAATATTTGACACTTCCCACATTTTGCCAGTCCAAACCATAAATATTTTGTCAGTTACAATTATCAACAATTTTAAATAACTTACAAAACTGCAGCACACACGTGAATCAAGTATAAATATACCACAACGGTAACAACGTTCAGTCACAATATCAACATTTATTCAAAACCGACAATTAGATGTAGAAAAAACCGTATTACACTACGCTGCCGCACTTCCCATTCGTTAGCGATAGATTGGGGCCCAACGAGGGCCGTCCTAGAGTGTTGTGCGCGAAGCTGGCAACACTGATGTTGTGGTCGTAGCCGTTCATGTATTGGTTGTTCTGTAAGCCGATGAGGAGTTCGACAAGGGCTTTGCTGGCGCTCTGAGCGTTTAGAAGCTCAAAAATGATGCAGTTGCACTCTGGTTCGGGGTTCTTGAGTGAGCTCTTGGTGCTGGAGTTGGAGCTGGTGGAGTTGGTGGCCGAGCTGGGCGTGGAACTGTGCGGCGGGTTGGGGTGAAGGGGGCAGGTGAGCTGGAGAGTCTTGGGGTACTGCGTGGGGATCCCGGAGAGATGGTTGGCTGCAGCTCGCGCGTAGAACACGCACGTGTGCCCGTCCGCATCGGGGTAGTTCGGGTTGCCGTTGTGCTGTGGATAAAAAAATTTTGATGTTTAGCTGTGGTATTTTCATGAGCTTTAGTATTTTACAGTTGTATGAGAGTCTGTGACCGATTACACGGCCAACTTCGTAATACGATCACGGTTTTTTTACCAATCATTCCTGGGTATTGGAGCCTAAATACAAGATACACATACCCATATGAGCAGTTGCGCAGCCGCTAAGTGTCCAGCCGCGGCCGCAGCCCGCAGCGCCAGCGCGCGGTCGTGCGGCGCGGGCGCGCGCGGGGGCGGCACACAGAGCGCGCGCGCCAGGGCGGCCACCCCGCCGCGCGCGCCGCACGTGCGCAGCGCTTCGATGCCGGTGGCCACTACCTCGCTGCTTAAGAAGGCGCGTCGCTCGTACTTTAGGCGGATCCACCTGAAGAGAAAAAAAACTGGTTAAAATTTTTAGAAGAAGCACGTAAATAAAACAAAGAGCAGCGTGTCCAAATGACAAACTGAGATAAACTTAAAAAATAAGGAGAGACCACACTACACGCCGAACGAATCAGCCAAAATGGGTCAAAATGCGTGGCTTTCGATTTTCTTGCTGTACATACATAAATCTGTTTCTCACCGGCTCAAATTCGATTCCGCGTCGATAAGTGTAGTCACCCCTTTATTACATGGCCCGCACATTGACAACCCACCCAACTTTAAAGCCTGATTTCCATCAAAGCAATAAGATGTCTCTAACAATCGATAGTGACAGGCCCGAAGGCACCTAAGAAGCCGATTCCTGCCAGCTTCCCTTCGGGGACAAAGCGCACTCGACATAGAAGCATCTAGGTGTCTAACTGTCTACTGTAGTCAAATAGTATATTACATACCCATCTGTGGGTATCACAGCACAGTATAAAGCCATTTAAAAAGTGACAACCTTTTTGCATGTCAACAAATAAAGCAATAGGTGGTGCGAAATAAGCCGGTGCTCGGGTGTCAGAATTCAGAACTTAAATCGTACGGACGCGCACTCGCGACTTCGGGGCTGGCAATATCGTTATGAAGGGAGCCGGGTAAGCTGAAGATTATCGAGTTAAGACATGGTCAGAAAAAGATAGTATGTAGGATAGAACGAGATATTATTATTTACGATAAAATCACTTTTATTTGTAACGGGGTCGCTGATAACGAAAATGAGGTCTAAATGAAAATTCAAGATGGCGCCGGTGAAAATTTTCGGTTTATTCTTTATGGGTGTCATTTGCGTGATTTTTGTGGTCGCTGATAACGAAAACGAAAATCAAGATGGCGCCGATGAAACTTTTCGATTTTTTCATCATGGGTCTCATTTTCGTGGTTTTTGGGGTCGCTGATAACGAAAATGAGGTCAAAATGAAAATCCAAGATGGCGCCGACGAAAATTTTCGGTTTTTACTTCATGGATGTCATTTTGGTGGTTTTTGGGGTCGCTGATAACGAAAATAAGATCAAAATGAAAATCCAAGATGGCGCCGACGAAAATTTTCGGTTTTTTCGTCATGGGCCTCATTTTCGTGGTTTTCGAGGTCGCCGATAACGAAAATGAGGTCTAAATGAAAATTCAAGATGGCTCCGGTGAAAATTTTCGAATTTTTCTTCATGGGTGTCATTTTGGTGATTTTTGGGGTCGCTGATAACGAAAATAAGATCAAAATGAAAATCCAAGATGGCGCCGACGAAAATTTTTGGATTTTTGTCATGGGTGTCATTTTCGTGGTTTTCGAGGTCGCCTATAACGAAAATGAGGTCTAAATGAAAATTCAAGATGGCGCCGGTGAAAATTTTCGGTTTTTTATTCATGGGTGTCATTTGCGTGGTTTTTGGGGTCGCTGATAACGAAAATGAGGTCAAAATGAAAATCCAAGATGGCGCCGACGAAAATTTTCGGTTTTTTCTTCATGGGTGTCATTTGCGTGATTTATGGGGTCGCTGATAACGAAAATGAAAATCAAGATGGCGCCGATGAAACTTTTCGATTTTTTCATCATGGGTCTCATTTTGGTGGTTTTTGGGGTCGCTGATAACGAAAATGAGGTCAAAATGATAATTCAAGATGGCGCCGGTGAAAATTTTCGGTTTTTTATTCATGGGTGTCATTTGCGTGGTTTTTGGGGTCGCTGATAACGAAAATGAGGTCAAAATGAAAATCCAAGATGGCACCGACGAAAATTTTCGGTTTTTTCTTCATGGGTGTCATTTGCGTGCTTTTTGGGGTCGCTGATAACGAAAATGAAAATCAAGATGGCGCCGATGAAACTTTTCGATTTTTTCATCATGGGTCTCATTTTCGTGGTTTTTGGGGTCGCTGATAACGAAAATGAGGTCAAAATGAAAATCAAGATGGCGCCGACGAAAATTTTTGGTTTTTTCTTCATGGGTGTCATTTTGGTGGTTTTTGGGGTCGCTGATAACGAAAATAAGATCAAAATGAAAATCCAAGATGGCACCGACGAAAATTTTCGGTTTTTTCTTCATGGGTGTCATTTGCGTGATTTTTGGGGTCGCTGATAACGAAAATGAAAATCAAGATGGCGCCGATGAAACTTTTCGATTTTTTCATCATGGGTCTCATTTTCGTGGTTTTTGGGGTCGCTGATAACGAAAATGAGGTCAAAATGAAAATCAAGATGGCGCCGACGAAAATTTTTGGTTTTTTCTTCATGGGTGTCATTTTGGTGGTTTTTGGGGTCGCTGATAACGAAAATAAGATCAAAATGAAAATCCAAGATGGCACCGACGAAAATTTTCGGTTTTTTCTTCATGGGTGTCATTTGCGTGATTTTTGGGGTCGCTGATAACGAAAATGAAAATCAAGATGGCGCCGATGAAACTTTTCGATTTTTTCATCATGGGTCTCATTTTCGTGGTTTTTGGGGTCGCTGATAACGAAAATGAGGTCAAAATGAAAATCAAGATGGCGCCGACGAAAATTTTTGGTTTTTTCTTCATGGGTGTCATTTTGGTGGTTTTTGGGGTCGCTGATAACGAAAATAAGATCAAAATGAAAATCAAGATGGCGCCGATAAAAGTTTCGTCATGGGTGTCATTTTCGTGATTTTCGGGGTCGCTGATAACGAAAATGAGGTCCAAATGAAAATTTAAAATGACGCCGAAGAAAAATTTCGGTTTTTTCGTTATGCGCGTCATTTTCGTGGTTTTCGGGGTCACTGATAACGAAAATGAGGTCAAAATAAACAGAAAAAAGAAACAGAAAAAAAAGACACTAAAAAAAATTCATTTTTTTCCTTCGGCTTCCCTGACTCAATTTTAACCCTTCGCCACTGCTACACATTCATATATTACTGATTTTCACTAGCTATGAACATAGATATTACGAAAGATACCGCATAAATAGATTACTATCCAAGAATTTTGTTTTATTTTAAACATAACATTACGCCTGTAATCCCAGAAGGAATAGTCACAGGTGTACACCCACATTTCGCCAGTTATCTTAAAGTTGCATGTTACAGAGAGCGAGCCTATGGCCATCAACCGGACACAAATTGCCCGACCCGGGAATCGAACACAGGACCTCCTGCTCAGCAGTCACGCTTGCGAACACTAGACCAACGAACCGACTAACCAATCGGTTCGTTGATCAAGTGGGCAAGTGTGTTATGTTTTAACAAGTAAAAAAGCCATTACCTCTCTTTCTCCTCCCGACTAGACGTGGCCATGGGCTTCACGTGACCTCTGAAGTCAGCCTCCCATATTGAATTAGCAAGATCATTGCCGAGAGACACCATTACACTTACGTGGCTCAATCTGAAATAACAAAACAAACACATGATTAATAGCAAAAATACGAATAAATACCAAATGAACACACCCTAAGGCAATATAAGATAATAATCTTGAACCAATCAATAGAGACTTAACTAGCAATAAATACACACCTAAGAAACAACTTTGAGGGGCCTAAAAGTGTCATGAGACCGATCATTACAACAATCAAGCATGTCAAACGGACTGGTAGTCCATTTAAAATTTCTAGAGACGCTAATTCCGGACGTCTTACCGTAATCTCTCAGATGTCCGTTGCCCTTTACGATAATGTTTTGTTCACAAATCTATAGGTAGCTGTAAGTCTTTAATCTACGATTTTAATTATCAGAACCCAGGATAACATGAATACAACTATTTCTTTCGTTCATATACTTTAACAAAATCAACCGGCCTTGTAGAGGATTATTTCGAGTATACTACAAACGTTCTCATTACCTTATAATGCCAAAAGAATAAACAGTCATGAGCGAAAACACGGACAACTTCAATAGAAATATAAATGTAGGTACTCACGGCCACTCATCGAGATCCAGCGATCGCACTCGCGATATGTGCGAGCCGAGGTTCCGGTGGATGCCCGAGCACTCGATGCATATCAGCACGCCCAGGTTCAAGCTCGCCCAGTCTGGGTCTGGAAAAATAAATACATGTTAGTACAGGAAAATAGGATATTTTATAGTAATAGAGATATTTGAATGCTTTAATGCGACGTTAGGAGATTATTCCGCTCTGTCCCACCAAACTGTGACAATTTGATCTACTGGTGGGACAACTTGTTGGGGCAGAGAGGAATAATCCTTCTGTCGTTAATGTATTCTTTATTCAAGCCATATTTTTCCAAAATAAATAAATGATTTTGTGTATTCGATTTTATTATCAAAACTCTGAATAGTATTGGGAAAGTGTAATAACCTCATTAGCGTAATGGCCATGCGCTTGACTTTCTGCGCTAAAGGTTTCGAGTTCGATACTCGCATCAAATATATTTTTCTACAAATTATTAGCATATTTCTTCTTGGTCTAGGTGTTTAAGTATGTAAAATAGGTGTCAACTTTACTCGTGATGGCACTATAAATATGAATGACTTTTTAAAATCAAAAAAATATTTTTATAACATAATTTATTCAACTTGCAATTTTAAAGACGGCTCTTTATTTTGTGCGTCGCAATAATGGCAGCCATGCCAACTCATACAGAATTTAATACTAACATATTATAAATGCGGAAGTTACTTTGTTACCTTTTCAGGCATTAACAGCTAAACAGATTGCGATGAATTTGGCACACAGTATGATCACATGGTTATGGGTACGTTCCTTTGGGATGATACCATACTTCCACGCGTGTTAAGTACCGTGAAAAGCTGGTCCTTAATAAATCCCTATGCTAAACGTATAATTAAGCATAGTTACCAGCGGCGCCACAGTCGCAGCACTTGTCATTGCCGTTGACGCGTCGTATGTAGTAGGTAGCGCGCACGTCGCCCGTGGAGTTGGCTCCCGTCGGCATGGGCTGCCGGGACGTCTGGAAGGGAATAACAACGTTTTAGTTATAAGGGTGGGGTGGATTATGGGGCACTTTACTCCCTTCTTCATTCGGAGCTGGCCAGAATTTGGGTGAGAACATTTTAGGCAGGCAGATAGGGTATTTTCTAGACAAGATATCATAAACCAGTCAAGTACATTTTATTTCACCAGTCATTATGAAATATTGACCATGACATGGTCATGTACAGAAATAATATACAACATTATATTTAGTATATGCGAAACCTGAATATAGTTTGTTCAGAATAAGTGACTGAATCGATTCCAATAAATTTTAAACCATGTTATATTTTGTCTTTTTTTATATTTTGTCAAAAACTATTTAAAAAAAGGCTAGAAGTTGGATTCCGAGCGACACTAAGTACCCATCGCAATCATTTAGGCACCTACTACCAAATTATTATTATTATCAATGAGCTCAAGACGACGCTGGAGGAAAGTGCGCGGGCGCGCTGCGTGGTGACCACGTTTTTATGCGGACAGCCAGGTAAGAGAACAAGCTTATAACTTTGTGATTTTTCATGATACAGTTTTGAAATTTTGTACATAGATTCTTTACATAAAAATACTAGACACGTGTTTCAGGTTTCGCATATACTAAAACTAATGTTGTATATTTCATCATTATTTCATAACATTAGTTCATTTCATTTCTTTAGTGATGAACTGATTTCTGATGATGAGTATTTTAGACAGATTAACATCCTTTTCAGAAAAGGGAGGATCCTATAACTAGACGGGTATTGTGACTACTAGTTACTACCCACCCTACAGTTTAGTTGGGACTGTCGGATACATCTCATCATGCGGAAAACTTTGCTTGCGTGATGCAGGACTTGGCGTAACAGCAGGAGGTTGTGTCGTTCCTAGGTGGTATTGTAGATGCCACCACAATATAACAACGCATATCTCACCCGTCCCTGCAGCGAGGCCAGTATCTGCGCCTCCACCGCGGCCACCCAGGCGTCCCGCTCGGCGGCCGCCGCGCCCACGGCCGCGCTGCCGCTGCCGCCGCACACCTCCCAGCGCCAGCGCTTGCCGTCCAGGCTCACTATTGTGAACTCGCATGAGGTTGCGTATTCGCCTTCTGGAAACGAAAGAATGTTATGTTAAAGGATGTGAAATTACAAACACATAAGATAACAAACAGTATGTTTATTCACCAAAAGAATAGGCAGAGCAGAGGCAATGTTTGGAACTACATTTCCTAATTTCGATAGTTATGTTTAAGTCCCTTGTAATAAGGGACGAGCCTTGCCACTATTACGGGCTGAAATCCAAAATATGCTGCTACAAAAAAAGTTCCTGATGGAAGAACCCTATTGTTATAGGGTTAGTGTTCTTTACCGGAGCTCAGGACCGCATGCTCAACAAGTACAATAAACATGACTGAAGAAATTTTTACTATAATGACTATTTAAGTCGGACTTCGTTATGTTACTGATTCTAGGACAAGTATCGTCAGAATTTGGATATCAGCTCTCAAGAAAACCACACATACCTTCATCCCCGTCCTTCTTAACACCGCTGCTCTTCATCCGCCGATGCCTCTTCTTGACATGCGGCGTGTCTTTGTCCTGTCCGTTGGTGGAGCCGACCTCGGCCTCAGAGGCTAGTGACTGCCGGCTGGTCGCAGGCTCCTTCATTGTGTCAAACGCGGACATCAGAGCTTTATCCGTCGCTCGGGTTGGTTTGTCTTTGTAACCTGAAAGGAGAAAGTAGGGAATTTATGGTTAAGGTAAGTTTCAGTTTATTTTAAGTCTTGAATAAGGAGGAGCTTTTTTCTTCACTTGGCTGGATATTGTTAATGGTGAAACACTAGCTCGAAGTAACATTTACATAAAGGTTCTTGGATGTAACTAAAGATCAGCTACTGCAAAAGTTATTTACATTGTATATTCAAGATAGCATCGAGGGAACAGGTAGCCAGAGCAGAAATATTTATCTTATGTGCATTTACACCAGAACACAGCAAAAGATTCTTGCGTCAAGAAGATAGATAGTAGCAACATTTTAATGGAGTAACTCATCTTCTTGACGATATATTCTACTGCTAATATTTATTTACTCAGGGCTCGAGACTCACCGATAGACAGTCCTCCAATACTATCATGTATATCCAGGCTGCTGTATCCGTTGTACCCGGGCACAGTCGTGATGATAGACTTGGACCCGCGCGGCTTCTGGCCCGGGACCTTAACCGTCACGTACTGCAGGGATATCTCCTTGCCGTTCACGTCCTCCATGTAGTCCTGGAAAATGTGGTAATAAAATAATGTTATTGTGGTTGTTCACCTCTGCCTAGCTTAGAAAAACTTGCTGTACTGTTGATTATTATTATGTGCGTCAAGGAGTGGACTGCAATAAATACGACTGTTGAATAATATTAGATCAGGTTTGAATATTTGTTATCAGAATTGATTATGAAATGGGACTGGTTTTGTAATAAGTTTCTGTTTATTTTCCACAATAAATAACTTGTTTTGTCATCATAAAACTGCAGTATCTCACTTCTCTGATAAATAGTTTGTTCTCAAAAATTTGGCTGAGAAAGGTATAATAAAGAAAGAGAATTTGAACTTACATGTAAGCTGGGATGGTACGTCAGTCTCCCATCATCGCACAACGTCACATATTTCTTTTTCCATTCCTTATTCAGAGCCTTGCTGCTCTTCTTGTACAAGTACCCCTGCTTCAGAGGAATCGCTCTGCCAGAACCTAACTCCCCATTCTTCAGTCTGTCATCCCCCTTTTTGGAAGGGGTGAAGAGATTCGATCTCCTTCGAGACTTTCTCGACGTCGTCGGCGTTGACGATGGAGTAGGCAAGTCCTTAGAATCTTTCGGTGGTTGTAAATTATCAAGACAATGTGGGGCGGTGAATTTCACGTTGTTATTCTCCGTTGCTATGGAAACGAGGCCCGATGAGGAGCCGTGGCTGCCGAGCGAGTTGCCCCATCGCGATGAAGTGTCGGAGCCATTCGTGCTGTGGATTTCGACGACGTGGGTGGAGGAGATTCCGCTGCTGTTTGAGGAGGCATCGAAGGATTGCGCGCCTCTGTGTAAGTGGTGGGATGAGGCGGAGAGTGTGTGGTGACCGCGAGGTAGGGAGTCCTGGAACAAAGATGAATGAGATTAGCATTAGCCTTCAGCGGCGATACTGGAATATATGTCTGAGGAACCCTGAGTAGATAGCAGCTTTTGGACATAAATAGTGCCAATAAGAGAGAATCAAGAATGTATTTTAATGTAAGTTAGGACTAAGAATGTATTACCATTTCTTATCGCCAAAAACTCATCGAATCTAATTACTTTATTAGTGATCGATGTTAAAACTTGAAGATAATGAAATGTATGTCAAGTCACACTTCTCAGTAAGTATTTCGTCCCTATTGTTTTCCAATGTCAAATGCTGTGTAGGTCGTTTGATAGCTCCATTTTCTTATAAGGGCAAAATAATGGCTTCCTACGGATATGTATATGGAAATGAGATACTGACTCAGACATTTCCATAAGAAAAGGCGTCATAAAAACGTCGATATCTACCAGTTCAGTTCTTTAACAGTTTGAATGACCTTGTCCCATTCAATACTATCGAATATAATCATTAATCAGTAAATGCGCAGTAGATTCCGCACAAAAAAAGAGGTACGTATACAGGTAATCTATAGGTAAACCTGCATGCACTGTACGCATTCACCAACCGAGTTGGTATAATGCTTTTTTAATCGTACACACGGCGGCACATCAAGCTATACATTTCCAGTATAACATCGCCTCGCTTTGTATAAATTTCCCGTACAATGAGAGATCCGTATAAACTGGTTTTGTATAGCTTGATTGGCCGTCTTGCGTACTACTCCTAAATTTTTGTACGGCGTAGTAGTGATCTCATCTGTTCAGACGTTACAGAGTTATTGATTGACAAACATACAAACAATCTTTGAAGTGAAGATGAGATGAGATTATTTCCGTTGTATGTATACAACTTTCTTAGACTTAGATATTTTTTATGATTCACTAATAACGTCGCAAAACTGTGGCCGTATTGTTTTTTGACGTCACGAGACACAAATATAGAACAATAGGTTATTGTTGCCCTATTTTAGGATGTGATCGTCATCGAGATCCTCGAACGAGATATTTATATGGGATCGATTGACTTGCATTGAATTGTATTTTGATTAAATGATTGAACCTAATGTGAATGGCAGTCTGAAACTTTGTTTGAGTCAATCGTTGTGTGACGGCATCGCGAATTGAGATGCACTTGTGCGCAATTAATAATTTATTGAAGAGTTTCAAGATGGTGCTTAGTGAAAAAGATTCAACTAAGGTGTACTTAAAGGCGCTTACTGACCAGGAGCATTTATTTACATGTAATGTTAAAATTTGGAATCCGATTTCGAGCATTGCATTACAATGGTACTGACCAAAGGAAAATTCGCTTTTCACAATTTAGTGTACCTACGTAAAATTCAAAAGTTGTCTAATTTTCATTAAAAGCAAACTGCGCAATGTAATGCTCGGCTTGACGTAGGTACTCACCGATGTAATGCTCGAATTCGAGCAGTTACATTACACGTCAATGCTCCCGACGAATAGAAATATCCATCTTTACGAAGAGGCAGGCAGTGTAACTAATTTTGAACAGACCAATTCGATATCTAACTAATTTTAGGCTTTGTGAAGAGCTATTCTTCAAATGTAACCATTAAAATACACTTTCTCGGGTAAAATAAAACTAGGTCACTTTAGTTGAGTAAGTTGCAGGCAGTTCCTCGCATTTTAAAGTAAAGCAAGTACCCTGTACCCATTAATTGTATCTATCAGCTATTAAACTTGTATGATTGTAATTGTCTTTGTTTTATTTAATACCTTTGGCCATCAGTCGAGTTCGTGAAGGGCAGCCAATAACTAGGAAGTCGATTGATAACAATTAAAGGGTATGTATACGGAGAACAATTAGGTATTTTGAAGTACCTACTCGAATATCCTTAATCTTAGCCTTATGAGGTGAGCAGACGATAGAAAAATGTTAGTTTTCAGGGTTCTACAACTCGAAAAAAAAAAACTATTTCTTTTAAATATTACATTAGAGTTGGTCCCAAACTCCAGAGAAAAATGGAAAGATGGAAGGGAAACCTTTTGCCCTGCTGACAATAGGCTCATTAATAAATCACAAAATATTTACTCACAAACTACATCAATCGAGTTAATAAACTGGAATGATATCAAAGTAAACATGGTAAATCAAATAGCGAGTCCATCCAGTATGAATTTACAAAAAAAAACGGTAAACATGTTTACGTAATGCACGGAATTATAAAATTGACTGTCTGTTTGATATTCGATATTGTGTTGGATCAGGGTAAAAAAAATTAAGTAAGGAATTGGCATGGTATCATCTTAATCATTGACTGCAGTCCACGGCTGGACATGGGCCTCTTTAATCGCCCGAAACTCGATTCTCGGCAAGTCCCACCCAGCTGCTACCAGCCACCCACCGAAATCGACGCTACACCTAACCCGAGGGTTAATTTGTATGGCGTAAAAGGACAAATAACCTTTGTCCTTGTCCCAAAACATGGGCTTTATCACCTATCATTAAATTAATAAACACATTCGGAAAATAACAATACTCCGATTTCTGTATCAAAACAAAATACGCAATATGATTTTGATTACCTATCTACCTACACGCCTTCACGCCTTCACTAACCTTGAAATACCTAGGAACTAGTTTGTCTCAAATATTATGATCAGTAATATTTGTTGTGTGAATGTTCACATAAATGTTATAGGCAGAGAGACACACCTCAGATGGTGCTATATTAAATAAATAAGCGTCAATAAAGAAGCATTCGAACTACTCTATAAGTAAGTAAAGGTAGTTGAAGAACTGCCTCGTTGTCGAGTGGTCGCAAACGTTACAGCTGTGTACTGAACATTGAGGTCTTGGCTCGATTCCCAGGTCGGGCAAAGGTTATTGGGTTGTTCTATAAGGAATTTCTCAGTAGCAGCCTGGAGTTTGAATTTGTGCACGGTTGATGGCAATATGCTCGCTCTGTTACATGGGACTTTATACTGGCGAAATAGGGGTACATTATAGGCACTTCGGCACTAGTTACACCAGTGCTGAAGCCTGTGGGGTTTGATTACAGGGGTGGTGTTATGTTATTTGACGGAATACGTATTTCAAGTAAGTTGGGATAGATTGATCTAGTCTTCGGGGTCGTAAGTTCGAGCCATGCATTGACACGATGCTACGCTTCACAGATGTTGTTAGCCATGAGTCGGGATGGGACGTTTATTTAATGCATATGGTTTCTATTTGCATAATGCCCTGGAAATCCTTTGCATAGAAACAAAATTTTATTACGCTATCCTTATCACATCGCGAAATAGGAATACTAGTATAGTGGATTAGTGGGCCAAAAGGTTGATTTGATTTCTATTGATAATATTTCCTTCATAATTAAAAGTTATTCAAGCGGAAATATCTCGCTAGTCGCAACTGCCATTTTTGGACAGTAACATTAGGAATGACAAGACGTATCATTTATCGCAAAAATGATACGAAAATTGAATAGATTAAAAGATTACGTGTGAGACAAAATTCGAAGCTTTCACTCTCGCTACGAAGTTGTACAGTCACCTACTTTGTATTACGCAACGAGATTAAACATTGATATCATATGTGATTAGATTTATCACCGTGTTGATTAGAACATCGACTCTGAGTGACCGAATCTATAGGTCATGCTATTTTTTGGTATGAGTATAATACAGGATGCAAGGGACATCCATGCACAAACCGGTTACCACGTATTCACTACATCATTTGGAACAGCCGCATATAGAAAAATGTGTTAAAAAACGACTGTTCCATACATTTTGATAGTGTAGGTAAGTATTGCACGTTTGTAGGAAACAGCAGCATTTTTTAAAATCACCCTGTATAAATGAAAGGATAAATAAGCCGATTATTCATTGTGAAATAACGAAAAAGCTAATCAATTTTGATCATTTATTATAGAAGTGAATGGGAAGCTTTTAGTAGTAGTATAGAACTATTTCTAGTTCCTATATTACAGGAAAAACATCATCATGAGAGTGATTATGGCAATTTCCCCTTTACTCATTGATTATTATTATATTGAACATTGGGATTTCCAAGTTCAGCAGTGAAATTATAATTGCAACCTATGTTTATCAATCAGGAATAGTTTCCTGTCGTGTCTACAATTACACTAAAGGTACATGGAAATACTAATTAATGGAAAAGGGTTTATTGCTCTGAGCGTACCATAAAAGACCAGGACATAGGGCACATAGGTCTTTTATGGTACGCTCGCAATTTAGTTTCCAAACATGTAAACAAAAAGAAAAATTTCTACTAAAAATTCAGGCATTTTTATGTAATTTTCAGGAGCAATAGACATTTTAAAATCAACATAATTTACATTAGCATAATGTTGATATTCGTTTAAGCGGAAATAACGTCAATTAGGCACAATTACTTGAATAGACATAAGATATTTCTGTCGATATTTAGCTTTAAGCATGTCACTACGGTACAGCAGTTGCTACTGAAAGAAGGGTAGGCAGATATTATGGGTGGGGTGGGATAGGTATAATATGTTTTTGTAAGAAGTAAGCTGAAGTACATATCTTTAATGTGATTATATTATTTGTCTATAGAGTACTGACTGTGCCATTTTTCAAAAGGCAGCCGGTAGGAATCGAGTTCAATGGAACCTTCGCCACTGGTAGAGGTAGCTATGCATTTGTCTATCCCTTAAGCTTAAGTATATCTATGCCCTACCAACTACATACGCGTAGCACTACCACACCACTCCATGTCCCTAAGTGCTGGATTATGATAAGATATTAGTTCAGTAACATGAAAGCAAACATTTACCACCATTATTTTAGTTGTCAATACAGATTATTTAGCGATAGCGGTTGTGATAAGTGGCGGCATGGTTGCTTTCTTGTTGGGAAAAGGGCATCCCATGCCTATTTTTTACCTAATATCATTTGGGGCCTATCCCTCTCTAAGTCCCAACTTATCCAGCTATCTCTAGATAGGCTCTGCATATTCCACCTAGTCACCTGCATATTATTCGTAGTATTAAATATTAACCACTTACAATGAATTTGTTTTCACCAATGATAGGTTCTATTCTGAAAATAAAAGTTTCATAGTAATTTGGCAATTCCTTATAATATCTACTAATAACAATTCATTTGTAGCTTGGTTTAAAAAAAAACTAACTATAAAACAAAAATTAAGTGTTTATTTCATGCATTAAAAATAGTGGATGCAAGAATTACAGGTAATATAACTAGTTAATGTATTTCAACTTTATTAGCTACATTAAGCCTCGAGACAAACCAAATATAATAAATGGTTATTAGGTGTTGAATGACGTAATAAACCTAATTTTAAAATTACTAGGTGATTGTTTCACAAAAATCCGGCATTTGGACTGTCAGTAGAGCATATAATTAAACTATTAAATGGAACAAATGAGGCGTGAACATAGTTGTCTTGGATTTTAAATAATCATTAGCACTGAAGAACTCTGAACTGTTTTTGGCTAATGAACTAAGCCAAACTGTGCTATGTACACAGGCAAGTAAAATTCATCAGCTATTTTAAAAATACACACTGTATAAAATTATTCTACAATCAAAACAACAGCAGCCTGTTTCTCATTGTGAAAAAGATAGTTTTAAGATATTTTTGGGATAAGATTGACTCAATTATTGATAAAAGAAAAAAAATAATGCCAAATATGCAAACAATTAATGAAGGTGACTATTTTAAGTGGAGACACATTATGGCAAAGCCATGTCATGGTCCCTATAAATCTAAATATAGTGCGTATGACCAACAAATGAGTCAACAGTCAACACACAATGATTTGATTGATTAATTCAAATCATCACGAAATAAAACTCTTGTGCAAGAGACAGATTTCCAAGATAATTTTTCCTATGAATAGTTCCTATTCATAGGAAAAATTATCTTGGAAATCTGTACAATAAATTATTGGACAGTTATCACATTCTAAAATAAAATTTGGTAATATTTTGAATTATCTCTGAGCTCGGGGTGACAGCACCCAATCTGATTCTTTATAATTTGTTGTTTTAATTCTTTTCAATATTGAGTGTTTGTTATTAAAATAAGATGAATCATCATCTTACTGTCATCATCAGATGACAATGGCAGATACCTGCTCTTGTCCCATGTCACTTGGGGTTACCGCAACAATTTTTATTTTTCAATCCTCACATCACAAATCAATCAACATCATAATATAAGAAAAAAAAAAAAAAAAACTGTAATTCCTCACACAATATGTCCACGCAAACATCTTCCTCTCCCTCGTTATCCATCATCAACATGTATTTACTTCTCTTTTAGCCACATGCCATAACTGAACACCCATTAACTGCCTACTGTGTCATCATTTATGTAAAATGTTTTCTTTTATGAAAGATATTCTATTCTATCCTGAACTAATATATTTCTAAGTCTGAGTTTTTTTTATTGGTAGGTATTTAATCTTCTTACACTACCATTGTTTACTTATCCTGCATACCTACTACCTACCTCATAATAGATTCCAATTACACATCTCTCATGAGATTTATAGTGTTATTGTTTTAAAAGACAAGTACATAACTATGTTAATAATACTAGTTGTTTGCTTACATTATCATGTCTCTAAATCTTGTTTTTCCTCTTTTAAAGATTAAGCAGGGATGTAAATATTTAAAGATGAACACAATCTTAAATGTTTTTACATTTAGCCTATTTATTTAATTTGCTAGTTTTTACAAAGTAGCAAATTAAATAAATAGGTCTACAACTGTGGAGAAAAACACTACATATTGTTAACTGTTTACAAGTAAATTCACACTATCATAAATGATATTGTATTTTCGATAGTCGTCTAAAACTTTGAATTCTCTCTAATTTGTCCAAATTCAAATTCATTTATTTGTCCGAATAAGGTACAATACCAACTTAAAGATATTTTGTACTTTAATTCTGTATTACTTACTTTAAATAAATAAAAAACAATCTTTTCCTCCCTCTAAAGTTTGACAGTGTGAGTAGCATTGGCTGTTTAAACAATGGAAACCACAGCCATATGTTTTGAAAACAAAAAAAAATGCACACTTGCTATTTTTTTTAATATTGTCAGTGAGACTAAGGCATGTGTGTTAAGTGACACACATTGTGCAGTTCATGACCTCTGTAAGTACTGAAGACTATCATTTAAGTATGCCTTTTTGTTCCTAATTCAATTTAAAGATGATTTATGCTTTTTTGTACTAGTTGTTCAATTGATAATAACATCCTATTGTGTAATATTGAAGATGGGAAAGATTATGTGAAGTAACATGTGGTATTTGCCAAACTAAAAATAGTTGGCACATATCTTTCTGTGAGTTCTTGAACTATTTTTGTTTGTAACTTTTTATAGAGTAGGTAAGTATTTGATGACAAAATGCCAACTTCATAGAACTTTTAAGGTACTTTTCTGAGATCGTGAAATGGCTAATGGCATCGTGATCAAAACAAAGTTGGTTCACCGAACACAGTCGAACGCTAGGAAGTAATAGTACAATAATTACCTTGTAAAGGAATGTTGAGTGGTTGTGGCTTGGCGAATTCACTAACGGCTGTGGAGTCACAGGCCTGGAACCTCCAGACAAGCATTGGGACGATGCCGACAACCTAGTGCCCACAATCTTCTGACACGCTGCAAAACAAAACAATCACTAAATAATCACCATTACACTGAAAACTTTCACAATTTCGATACCCAAAAAGCACGACAACTAGATACTGTTAATCGAACAATAACATTTTCACGCACATTCAAATTTAGACGATTTCCTACGATCGCGTTCCTCCGCTCTTTGTATGTTGTAGCATGAGCTGCGACGCCTCAAACTCGATATAGGCGACATGTTAGACTTGAAAATAAGTGTTCTCTCCATTCTTCCATTCAGGATAAGATTGAAAATAATCGTAATATTCACGCAAACGACGCTTTAAAAACGTCAAAAAAATGTAAACAATGCGATGCCGCGGTGACGAACGAACGAGAACGAACTAAACGACCGCGCGGTTGGGGGCCGGTGTTGCCACTGCGTGCGCTAGAACACCCCGCAAGCGAAACGAGATCCACAGACTAGCTAATAAGTACGCTTGTAGACTCATCACAAAGTAGCATCACGCGAGACGATGCGATCGTAAAAAATCTGTATTATGTAATTTTATAACTCTCTATCGATCTCAATCACAATCAGTAAAATTGTCGATACGTCTAATATCATTAACGGATAAGTATGCTTTGAAATTGTCAGAATCCTCATACTGTAAACAAATATCTGTAACAAATACTTTCATCAGATAAGTAGATTATTCTCAAAATGATAAAAGTTTCACATGTATTGTATCGGTCGAGCGTTTGACATATTTCCGATTGATAGAACAGCAAAATATTTCGTACGGCCAAGTATTCTGAAAATTCTAAACATTCACTACATCATTGTTTAATAAATTTTAGAAGACTTTAATAAGCATAAAGTATTAACAAGCGGTTCATATGTCGGTATTTTGAATTTTAAATCCTAATTTGAAACAGAATTGGAAAAACAGTTTGAAAGACCTGTCGCCATTTTCGCAAAGACAAATTCCATCTAATGTAAATAACAATTCTGTTTATGTAAATTAACAACGGTAGAAACATTCCAAAAACAGCGTTGTAGAAAAAACCGCGTAAGCTGACATCATCCGACATAAATATTCGATGTTCGTTACACTTACCGTCTTGGAAGACTCGTTCTACGTTCAGACCATACGTAGCGCAAGTCTCATAGTAAGAACATCTTCGCAGCTCATTCGACAGCTTGCGAGCGCGGTTGTCGTCTACCACGCGTGGACTACTTTCACTTATGGCATCTGGAAGAGCAACCAATCATTTAATAGGAAATACGTCTATCGGACGCGTGTACGTAATTATGTAAATAAACTGTGTAACATATTTCTTTGATCGGAAAACTGTTTTTATGATTAAAATTAATGTTTGTGTCTTGTATTTAATACAATGTCTTGTTAAGTATATATATCAACTGTAAAAAGGCTTAGATCTTTCGTTGCATTACAAAAAGTCATATGACGTAAAAAACAGGGAAAATGTGATTTACACGTAAACAAAAAAATACACGAGGAAAACCCAATCATGTGCAATCATTTATCATTAAAATTATGAGCGTTATTAATACCACGGATAAGTCTATAGAAACGTAAGATTAGATAATGAAATGGAGAAATATCGGGAACAAGGTGAAAACCTCAATAAACCCACCTTGGGTTCCCACCAATATGATTGGAATCTCTGCGGAATTCCTATAATGGGACATTTTACTGAAGTAGTTCGACACCGTATTATAGCTGATCTCGTTGTCCAAGCTGAACACGAAGATTACGGCGTCCACCCAAGCCGTAAACTGTAACAAAAGATAAAATTTATAAACATATTGCCCCACCAAGCCGATAAGAATATAATAATATAATTTTTGAAAAAAATTCCTCCGACAACGATTTATCGGATTTAATTTATTAAGCGGAAACGTATCTATAATGACGTTCCCGTTTTCCAAGAAAATTAATAAAGATTGTTTAAAGCTATATTGGGTGTTTTATAGACTGAGTGACTCGATTATGGAATTATGAATATAAATATCCTCGCCTCGAGTCTCCCACGAGACCTTGGTTCGGTCGTAAAAATCAATAGTATCATAATTATAAGACGTATGAGTGGATTATTTTCTTCTTCATTTGGCAATACGTAATAGTTTACCTAAACGTCAAAGTTTTACTATTGTTTTGCCTGTGATTTTAACGTACATTCGGCATTTTAAGTCTCGCCAGAATCGCAGCTGAACGACATGTGGCTAACACAAGAAACTACATTAAAGTAATCCAATATTCTTATGCTAAAAAACACCCTAACATCCAGTAAACCCATTGCAAAATATCTTGTACAGAAAAAAACTGCGCCCTTCACGGAGCCCCATAATAATTACGCGTGGTAATTTCGTGCCGTCGTAAGGGTTTAAAACGGAAGGGTTATGTGATACTTGCGTCTACAAACATAATGCATGTGGTACGGACAAGGTAATTGTATAATGTTATAGCATTCGTAATGATGAAAGGAGAATGATATAATTGAAAACGTGTGTAGTAAAGATGTCCCAATTTTTTTAACAGCTTCTAAAGATTTAATTAGCAGTAATTGTTGATGAAATATAGAAAGCTGTGTGTGACAATTATACATTTAGTTTTCCGTACTTTTGTGTATTACTTATGTGTGATTTACGTAAGAAAATTTTGTAAGATAAACAGCTACATACATAACTTAACAAAAACCACTTTCTTTTAACACCATCGCTATGTATGACTTGTCTCATTAAGTATGTAACTGTGACAATAGTGTTTGTCTAATCTGCATAATTTTCGCAGACCATTGAAACGTAAAAGATGTCTCTATTATCATGTACAGGCAGCACAAAATGTATGACTAACTCAGCTTCCACTTGAATGAAGATGCGTGCGTGGGAGGGTGTCACCCCTTTTCTCTGAACAACAATCGACGGCTGAGGAGCGTCATCCGGCGGCAGAGTGCGTGACGATGACACGAGAGGAAAAACCTTGGAAAAACTACTCCCCTCTTCAGAACATAGTCCTTTGTCTGAACGGAAACCAATTTTGTATAGTTTAAAAATACAACACTAAGCACTCCGTAATATCCATTGTCCTAAAAGGACATGACAAAACAGCGTTTAATTTCTTCGCCTCATCGCTTAGATCCTGAGTGACAAAAATATAACGTCGTTTCATTTAATAGTTGTATTATTCCGAAGGCATTAACTGTAGTGCTGTATAAAATATAAATCAATTGCTGAATAAGCAAAAACTTACGGATAATTCAGTACAGACGTCCGCATTTATTAATAAATAAAATAATACTTTTATCTTTGTGTCGGCCAATCTTATCAAAATATCAGGAACCAGATAGCTGAATCGGAATAACGAACGCGCACGCCAATCGAGACCTTATTGAATGAGATGTCTATTTCTAAAAACGTCAAACGAATAAAGGATTATGAGTAGATTGCATGTCATAATGAAATCATAGCCGTGAAATTTGGAAGCGAAGGTTGTTGCGCCCGGCCTGCAAAATATGTGAAATACTTTAAACGACGCGTGAAATTATATTGCTGATGACATATAAATTTAACACACATAAAACCTGATATTAAAGAACTTCACACACGCGTAAAAATATACTGCCTAGATAGAATATACGTATAACGTTGCTATTAAAACTATAACAGTACAGGATATTGGTAATTAAGTAACTAGTAACATGAACTTTCACACTAGTGAAAGTTCATGTTATGCATCCATGCATTTTACACATGTATTTACAGGCAATGTAAAAGTGATAAAAATAAACTTAGTTTTAAATTAAAACTCTTACCAATCCATGAATATATCACTGGCCTATTTAAGCGTATCACATGTAATATTCCACCTTTTTAAACTTTATTATTCATTTTGGAACTATTATAGTGCAATGACATTAAAAAAGTTGATCGGTAAAAGCGTCACGGTGTATCCAGGGCGGCGCGCTACTGGCGACTGGGCGGGCGGGCGGCGGCTCCTAGCTTGGGCGGTGAAGCCTTCGTTTATTTCCATTTCCCTCCCTCACCCTGTCCGCTCTTTACAAAAAGAGACAGAAACATTGAGTGCAACTTCAATGCAACCACTGCAAGCCTTTATTACTGGTGTCGGATGTCAGGATTAGCATTACAGAGATAATTAAAACAAGAAAGATTAGAAAACAAAGAACTTATTAGGTAGTAATTTCATTTACAATATTCTGAATGATGGTTCTTGTTTTTGTTTCCCAGGTATACAGCTGGTTGCAGAATACTCGAATCGAGAGTTATATGACATAATGTGACATTGTCTATGAAATCAAAAGCGTCACGTTAGCAACAGCATCAATCAATTTGACACGTCATCGTTTATATTACCAAATAGATTAACTTCGGACATACTCGTACTATATGCGGATCCGAAGTATCCTTTACTACTACTTGCGTTTGACCCCCGTTCGTTATGGTTATAACTGTAATGTTATCTAGCAATCTAATAAATGACAACTGAAGAAAACAAATGAAAACTATAAATTCAGACCCAGCATGTAATAGCAAAAATAAGCTGAAAACCTACATCATCCAATTATGAATTGCAAAATGAGTTACAATGGCCTAATAGGAGCTTAACCACACTGTAATACTCTTCATTGAATAATCCTATATAATAAAGTTCTTGGCAAAGGACTCTGGGGTTGTGGGTGAATGGACTGCGAGGGCCAACTTTCTAGACCTTGAGCCTCAGACGGCCTAAGTTCAAGCCGTGTCGGTTGAATACCCCTGGTGCAAGGTCAGTTAGTGACAAAAAATTGATCAATAATCATTTGAGATTGTTCTTTGAGCAGAATAGAATTAATGAAACTGGATCGTTTCTATTTTAAAATGATGAATTAGAAATAAACACAAAAAAAACTACTTTATTATGAACTACACTCATTATCTAGAATGCACTTTCATCTTCTATCACCGCCGGTGGGGACGGTGAAGCGAAACTACGAGGAAGTAATCGAACGAAACTCGATTCGAGTAGAACTTGTGCGTGCAGTGACCGTGCTTCGTTGCCTGCTGCGCCCCGCACAGTTCACTGACGAAATTACCCCGGAATGTGGGAAAAAATAAACGTGATATTTTCTGTCAAAACGTTAATTAGATAAAGAAAATACAGCCTGTAATTAAAATCGTTTTTGTTACTTTATAATTTCCATTACAAGCTTCATCGATCGAACGTTAAACGATGTTTTAAATACATAAACGCATTTTAAGTTAAGCCCATTAGACAGCTAAGTAGTCAAAATGCTACATGGCACTTTTTCAACAAAAGAAATGTCAAGCAACAAAAACTTAAGGAAGCGACAACAGGAAGTAGCTAGTGTTGGGTACTACATTACAGTTATTAGAACATTTTCGCTATGGTTCCGCTCATATCTCTCATTATCTTTCGATGCCAATGAACCAGAAAAAGCGGTTGTGCGTCCGCAAATCATTATGATAACATATCCGGTTTAAAAAAAAGATATGCATTGTGATGCAAATTCTACTTACTAAGGCTTACGCACTTACGCAGTATAGATGGTTGTTATTTAGTTTTAATTTACTTAAATTGCATGTAGGGCTATGTTTTGTATCTGTTAAGTAAATTTATAAAGTTAAATGCGTGTTCAGATCAGTATCAATCCAGCTTGTATTGTTTAGCTATTCTAAATTCTATACCCTCGACAGCTCTTGTACTACAACAATACGCTACACTACAACTACGTACAATTCGAAGCATACCAAGTAAGTACCTTCCAAACAGGTTTACGTGTCCCCTCAAAGCCGGGTACTGAAGACGAACAATAGGCTCTATCAATGTAGGGTTGGCGAACGTGCTATTTACCCAAATTCAGTTTCAAAAGGGCCTGGAGGCCTGCCTGCCTCTGTGTGAATCTAAATGGTTTTAATCGCAATTGAGGATGAAAAATTAAAAAGGGAATGTGCTACATAAATGTTTAAAAGAGTTTAAAAGGTTAAGATTTACAACGAAAACGCAAACTCTATTAGAATAGTAGGTAATACAATAAAGTTAAAACTTTATTTTTTGTTTAAACACGCATTCTCCGTTAAAATCACGGGCTACTTCCGTCAGCCCTACAAAAACACCAAGTTAGTTACACTTTACTTTTTTTTTCGAAGCATGAATAGGAGAGTGAATAGCGCCGGCCAGGTAACCCGATCTAGAGACGTGACCCGCTCTCGCCTACATTGTTCGTGCCATACGATACTTTTGCTGGACCGCGCATAAATCACTAAACATCGCGTCATGGTTGGTGAAATGTATCGTCGACTCACAATTTGTAACTGATATAGGATATTTTTATTTCTCCAAGGGGTCCGCGGCCAGGCATTGCATTAGTCTACCTTTTTCATTTTCATTAGCAAAAGATGATACAGTAAATGATTTTAGCGAAACTCGAGTAAATATGTCTCATAAATAATAGACTAATATTGCTGTGAACATTCCAGTCAATACATCAAATCATTTCTGTCCTCACGTCCTTTCACCCGTAGTCCTGAGCTTCAAAAGAGTAATTACCTCTGCTAGTACAAAGTTGGATGAACGTTGAACGCCCTTTAAAGAGGTTAGCGACAACTAAACTAGAGGCACATCAATAGAATAAATTTGTATTACGCACAAGATAAGGGTCAAAACATTGTGAAACCTTTTTGAAATGCATATTTATCTTCATTTGGTCCAGGGTTGTTGAACTTCAACTGCATATTATCTTTAGGCCGGATAATGACAAAAATATTATGTTTTTTGATACTGCAGACAACCGTACAGGTTTTCTATGCAGCATTGGAAATGAAAGGAAAAATGACACGCGATGTTTTGGAAGACAAAACTTAAATGGGTTATTGTCACGATTATGGGCAATGGGCCAGCTTTAAAGAACTTTTTGCAATAAACTGGCTTGGCTTCTGGATGTGGTTTTTAGCAGAGGCAATTACCGTGCCAGAGTAATATTTACCAACGTTGACTTTTGTAGTAAAATGCCAACGTCAACAAATGCTAGTTCTACTTAAAGCTACGCTCCAATCATTGTATTTTAATAATTATGTGGAGATCAATGATGCTGACGGACTTTCCTATTCATATGTCTCGCAGAATGGACGTTAAGTTCATTTATTTTTACAACTGTCAACCCTACAAGGATTGTATAGCAACACCGCGACGAATGAGCCAATAATGGCTTTGATCCTATTCACAGAGCAAAGGAAACGTGACTGAGAGATTTACGTGTAACTTTGTTGTTCATTATTGTAGATATCATGAAAAACAGGAAAAATAAGAGTAAAGCAAATAAATAACAACAAAATTTACATTTCAATTAGCTAATCGTATTAAATATACATACATCATTATTTGTATAGTATGCAATGCAAATACAAAAGAACGTTTTGTAATCCAATTTAGTTTGCTTCTGCAACTATAGTAATTACTTTCATACGTACCTAGTCCAAATTGTACAACGAATATTAGATATTATCGTTAACAGAGCACTTATTCACACACCCTAACAAAACATGTGAACATAACCATAAATTAGGTAGGTATTAAGAACAAATTGAAGATCACATTAAAAAAAAACATTATTCTCCCCTTTTTATCGCAACAGAATCGCTACGACAACACGTCTACAAACTTAAACTAAATGTTTCGTATAATATGTTAAGGTAATTAATGTAAATAGAGTTTATTTTCTGGTCGAAAACTAACAAACGCCAAGGGGCCGCAGCCAACGAAACAAGAAAATTACGACCTAATTAAAGAACCCCATACTAATTAAACGTCTACGACTTACTGTACGTTCAGTTAAGCATTTGCGGTCAAGCAATTCGTTTTATGCAATTTTCTACCTTACCGGTATTGCAATAAAACTGACCGTATTTAAATATTAAGCGATTGGTTTTAAGAACCTATGTATTAGACAAAGCACCACAGGAGCCTCATCGCATTTGAAGAGTAACAAAACCATAACCCTTCCTTTTCTCTTCCCCGTAGTCGGGTAAGAACTAACTGATGAAGCCGTACGTTAATTTGGAATGCAAAAATAGTGTATGAACCAGATTTAAAAAACTTCCCGAAAAATGGGGTAATGTTCAAAACTTGGCAACTTTTTTATTTTCCGACAAAAAGAATGAATGATTTATTATTTGTTTATTTTGAGGTACAGGATCCACATTTCAGAACAGCAGTTGATGTTTTCAAATAAAATCAAAATTTTTATCCTTGAACTACTCAATTCAAAATAATGCATCTGACTGATCTAACGAAACAACTACATATTGTGCAGTTTTATTGAGCCTTTTAAAAGCCTAACGTGCCACCAACAAAAACCATTGAATTCGTTGCCGTTTTAATACAAAAGTAGCCCACCATAATGGTTTAAACGACCTTGATAGTGTCTACGCTTCAACGTTTCCGTGCAAAAATATTCGTTTTACAATGATAGTAAGATGAGAGCTCGTGTTTCTTTTTATTAGATTTTAAACCGACTCTTTTGATATACGAGCGTAACATTTTATAGTCCTCCTCTGTTCCTTTTTTCTTTATTATAAAGAAGGAAACGACATTTTTCCGTCTTCATTCCGTTCATGGAAAGCATATTTTTATTTTCTTTTATAAATCTTTGTTTTCAGGGCAATATTACTTATTCTTGCCTTTGTTTTTGTTGCCAATGTTGTTTGCTTAGGTACCTATTTGGATATGTATGTGAAAGTATAATTAAAGGTTCCTTGTGGTTTCCGGGCAGGTCGGTACCCACTTGTGGGTGCCGTAAAAGGCGACTAAGAGATTCAAGTCAAGCGAAAGGGCAGGTAGCAGGCTTCAACGTCCTCTGGGTTGCCAATAACAACAAACGGCCTACAAATCCGCCTGTCAAGAACCGAAGCCGAAGTAACATGTAGGTATGGTTTATTATAATATTAGAAAATGCCTTGGAAAGGCTTTGACTTCATTCGTAAATACATAGTTCTAGAACTATCTCACCTCTACAAAAAGATGCAAATCCAGGTCTCTTCATGGTTCTATTTACGTAAGCGGCGCGTAAAAGCCGGCTGCACGTGACCAATAACACCTCATTCATAAAACATTATGTACATTGGGTTCTAACACATTATTAAGTCTATTTATGTACTTGGATTACCTTAGCTTCGCTCCTCGACTGTTAGCATTAGAACAGGTTTAACACAAAGAAATACAAGTCCAGTTCACAATTTTCAAATCAATGTAACTTTGTATGTTTTTTTTAAATTGCCTACTAGCTTATGCTGGTAATTTCTCACTCACTGTCTGTTCTCAGTTCATCGAGAAGCTTAGAATTTCGTCATCATAAACCTGGAAGGTTCTAGTTATTTTACTTGAAAATGACATGTCAATTTAAAGTTATCTTTTAGAAACGCTACATTTCAGTTTGAGAAAACTAATAGGAAATTTCATGCACAATAATATTACGACTGCATCAAAGTTTCAGCGAACGAGGGAACTCTCATCGAGTTACCTTCACGAAAGTTTCGTCGAGAATATATGGGTTGATATCGAAGAGGGTGAAATGAATAAATTAGATAACATTAAATGTATTGCCGCCTATTTCTTATGGAACAATCTTGCTGATCAATTTCACAGACGCGGGGATGGAGAAACTGGCATCCAATATAATTTGTATTAGACACACCACTTTTCGGCCCATAATTTGGGTACTTGGTGAAGAATTAAAGTGCGGAAGAGAGGACATAAAATAATTAACTAATTGCCCTGGCCTGGTAATTAACACAGCTGCAATCAACAACCTTGCGAAATTGGTTTTGCGCCAATACTTTAATAATATGCATGGAACATGTGGAAATATTTATTACAAAGAAAGGCTATTCTTTATTTATATTTTCGAAAGTAACGTGTTTACTTAGCTATCCAACCAATTAAAAGAACATCAGCCATAAGTCCGCTTTGCGCCTTAAAAATACAGTTCTTTGAACTTTATTCATTGAGATTCAGTGCATGGTATCAAGCCTCGAAATCTGGTGTAGCTCATCTTCAAATATTTGACCTTCGGTGCACACAAGTTTGCAAGTCGATCGCTGTGCGTGACCTATGAGATCAATGCACTTTCAATGTGAAGTAACGGTGTCTCTTGAGTCCGAACTATTATGAAGGCAATTTCAAATCTATTGACTTGTAACAACTCATTGATTTATGGCTTCGTCGCTTTTCTTTCTGTGTGAAACAATTTCCTGTACATGGTGCAAGTTTATAACATGTAATTTGTGGTTATGGAGATTTTTGTAATAGAAGTTGCAATTGCTCCTAATGTGATTGCTTGGTATGAAAGTCAAATTGAAGTGATATTTTCGTTAAATAATATAATTATGCAAATCATGTGGTTTTCTGTAGCAAGGTACCTACTACAGGTACCTCGTAGCTGTCGTGTTCAAATATTGAACAGATATGCGGTAACGTGTACCTTCACGTCTTAATTAAACCACAAGATCTCGGGATGATATCTACTCGTAGATTGAATAATTTACACAAATTAGCATATTCCTAGAAAATTATTTCTCAAAGAAAAGTTTCCTATACCTCACCTTCCCCGTGAGGTAAACAACTTCACGTGAGCAACACACACAATTCTGTAATTTGTACACAGTGTGCCTCTTCCAAGTATTTTCATTTTTGCAAAGGCGAAGTCTCTGTGGAGTGTATTTGTATGTAAATAATAAATACATAAAACTTATTTACGATTCGCACAGGTGCAGGTAACACGCGCTGCTGGGTCCGAATTTATGAATACATTCCATCGACGGGGCTAGGCGCTTTTCTTCATTATTAAAGAACACTGAGTTCTGCACAACTTTTCAAAGGTGTAGTACACCAGTTGTGTTAAAAACTAATAAATAAAATCAAATGTCCGTCTGATTGAACCTAACGTCAGTCGTGCAATGAAGTACGGTCTGCAAAACATACTCCATAATAGAAAACTGGCAAACCATGTTTACAAGGAAATTAAAGAGGAAAATAAAAGGAAACATTTCGGGAAACTTGGGTGCTGCGGCGCTGAAGGCATAAACTTTAATAAAGTTAAAAAGTTCAAAGTGCCGGCGAAATAGCCTGCGGTTCTAGATTCTTATTTGCACGTTTCAGCTTCAGGCTTCTTTTTCTTTTTTATCTACTAATCAGTTAAATGTAGTTAGTGAAACTATAACTAATCTCTCATACTATATGTACAATAAATATGGCTTACCTATCGTAATCAAAGATTTCTAATAATTTCAAATTTTAAAGAACATTTTATTGAAGTTATAATCTGCCACGGTTAATTTGCATATCCGTAATTCATAAAACGCTGTATTTTAAGCTACAGCCTGAATTAACTAACAAGCTTTGAAAGCCTCGACAAAGGTGTTAAAAGCTTTTGTAGAGTAAGGGTAAAAGGTACCAGTAGCTATATTTATTTTATGGTCACAACTCGTGAATAACAGCAAAAATATCATACCTTCTTCATACACATAATATTAGTGTGAAATGTATGAACTTAACGCTGTAATACTAAAAATTTACATAATCATGCTGTTTTTAACGTGTTTATTATGTCTAAGCAAATAAAGAACTGGACGACTAATTTATTATTCAAGTTCTTTTATATGTATTTGTTTTACGAAACGCCAGACTTAGTGTTATTTACTTTAACTTTCGCGCAACCATTACGCAGTAACTACATAATTCTTAGCTATTAACAAGGAGTAATTTTAGACAGACGATCACTTTTTTAACGACTTAATTAAAAGTGGACACTTGTTACACTTCGTTTCCTTGTTCACGAACTTATAATAAGTAGTTTTTCGTAACTGATAAAACGTAATTTGAAACACCTAATGCTCGAATTCAATTTAGGGTTGTCACAGCTAACATACATGAGAAAAACGTTCAACGGTTACACCTGTTAAATTTACCTAACAGCTTATCAAACGTATTGTCCGCATGACGATTGATAGGTTTATAATTAGAGCCACCAAACCCCGCTCTACAGCTTTGTATACAAAAGTGGCGACTCCATGGCGCCACACGCGATCCCACCCTTCCGACTACAAGTACTTTCACCCTACGTAATTCAACCCTATGGACAAAATGTCAGTTGATGACAGATAATGTACGACTCGAATCATTCGGTCTTTCATTCAGTTCCAATTACAGGTTGTTTTCCGCTATTCAGTATGTATTTTGTCATTTGTACTGTTTGTATCCTTTGACTGGCCCCACCGTTGATGTGGCGTCTTTACGATTCAGTTCTATCAAGCATTCTAAAAACACAACTTCTTTGTCCCTTCTAGAGGGAGGGACAAAGAAGGTGTGTTTTAAATGTTTAAATCTTGAAATAGGACTTTGATTACAGTATCGATAGCGTAAAGCTAATTGAATAGAATATTATAAGCTGTCACCTATGTACTGGCGTGTTACGTGTAGGTCATTGTACTTCAAGCTAAACAACACCATCGCTCCCTCGCAAGTAATCAAAGAAAAAGAGTCCTAAAAGAACTTACCACCACAAAACGACCAACACACTGACTGCATGATTTTGTTTTGTGGCTTTGCCCATATTGTTCCCGCGCTTTCGCACGAGTCTCGTCTAAAAAGGAAACACAATACCCTCATCCTTTGTTTGGTCCCCCCGACGTCGCCTACGTCCCTTTGACCTCATATGCAGCAACTTTCGCTATCTCATTGCATACTTTATCCGCTCCGCTTCATGTTCATTCAATAAGGTCTGTGGTCGTCATTTATCATACAGGGACACCCGTTTAGGGACAGTGTTGTCATCGGCAGGATTTTGCGATTCAGAATTTTGAATCTTAAGATTTGGACACACACTATTATAGATTCCTACATAGATATAATTTAAATTGTGGTCTTTTTTATGAGAGAGCCAAATAATAGGTTATAGGTAGTCGATAAAGTTTAAATTTGAAGTGCAGTGTTTTCTAAAAACTTTCATCTCATCACGGTAAAAGCTTTACTCTCGCAGGCAATAGTGCCAAGCTTTATCAAAGAGAGGAAATGAAAATTCATGAGAATCAAGCGGGAAGCAGTTCCAGGAAACTAATATCGTACCTACGTCGATTACAAAATAGAGACTACGGCACACTGTTAGTTTTTCTTTTCCTTCAACACGGATAGGTAAAAACTTAAAACGAGTCAAATGAAATTCGATTTCACCAATCTCCAACATCGATGCAACAGAAATCTGTCAGCCCCTAATCGATTAACTTACAAACTCGATATTCGAAGTTTTTATTAAATGGCAACAATTTGTCGACGGGGAGCCAAACTGTCGCGCGTCGCCGAACGACGGCCATCTTGATCTAATAATGTTGTAAAACCATTAAGGGCCTTTAAAATCATGATGTTAAGGTTTACTATCGAACGGTGTTATCGGTGTAGTTTATTGAAATAGATGTAGTAATGTTTAAAATGGAGGTGGCATTTTGGCTATCATTCTTTGAAACGCGCACGCAGCAGTCATAACACACACACGCTTTAAAAGTTGCCATGCTCTTTCTTATAAAAGCTTGACCTTAGGAATTACAAAGAGTACCTATACTGTAGGTAAAGTTAGGTATACAATAAAGAAACCATTGACCTTTCTCTCCTCTTGGATTTTCAATAAACTGAACCATTTCTCCTAAGGACAGTTTGATCACTACACTCAAAACTTTTTTCGAACCACCAAAACTATCTCAGTAAGCGTAGCAAATGCCGCATCCACTGCTTCCAACCGCTTTTCAATCCACGTTAAAATCCAGAGTAGGTATTAAAGTTTTTCCATCGTACTTTCCGTCAATTAGCGAGGGGAATCATTTGATCGAGAATTTCCTGTCGACTATTTTGTTGTGGAACGCGTATCGAGTCAAGTAAAGTGCTTCTTTTACGAGGTTATAAAATTAAAATTTGAGATTTTATGGGGGTTCGTCGAGATTATTTTATCGTCAAGATTGTTTAGTATTAAAAAAATAGAAAAATAAATAAATCTGATGAGAGCATGTACCTCAGTTGGTTTACTTAAACCCATTTTTGGCCACCTTTGGGTAGGATCTGATAGTGTCCCATGAGCCTGCAGACGTAACATGACCACCGTAGAAACGGGTTTTCTCAACGGAAGAATCGACAAAATGACAGAATTCTTTTGATGATCTGTCATTTTGTCGATTCTTCCGTCGATAAAACCCCTTTCTAGGGTGATCATGCAACGCGTGCAGCGGTCTTTAAAAGTCTTCATCTAGCTAGACTATCCATCGAGTTCAATGTAAATTCTGTAATTATATTCATCATTATTTGTTCACGAGATAAAAA
This sequence comes from Noctua janthe, assembly GCA_910589295.1. NCBI lineage: Eukaryota > Metazoa > Arthropoda > Insecta > Lepidoptera > Noctuidae > Noctua > Noctua janthe. The sequence continues at coordinate 16,601,076 of OU342562.1, forward strand.
AAGGCGAAGTGTATTAAAATAATGAATAGCTACTTAATTAGTTAGTAAATTCTAATATTATTTTTACCCGAAAACTTTATCAAATTAGTTTCAGCGCACACCGAGTTTATTCAAGCTCGTAATTAATTTGTTCTTTGAAACTTTCGTTTGAGGTTCTACCTTTAACCTCGCCTCGGGCCATGTTACTACGCCAGACAAAACACCCCTCGACTCATGTTAGTCCAAGGTAAATATTATAAATATTACTTACAAAGACATCTGATAGCTACCATGTTTTTCTTTTACCGAATAAACATTGTTGTAATTAGGATGAAAAAACATTCAATTTTCCTTATGACTACAAATAAATTGATAAAGGGGATCGGTTTCGTTTTGTATAATCTTGTTAGAGGTTCTAGTGGCCTACCACGAGTAATTCGAGAGTGGGACAGAGATGGCGTTAGACGACCTGTATAGCTCTGTCTCTTTCTCACATACGTATAGTAACCCCCTGTTCTTATATTAATTTGGTATAATAAAAATATAATCAGTTTATAACGTTCCCACGGCTGGGACACAAGCGTCTTCGAGAAGGAGTTGGCCGTGAACCACCACGCGGGTGCGGGTTGGTAGATGTCACACCATCTTCGAATTTTTGGTTCTAGGACATTTAGTCACGATGTTTACCGTCACCGTTTAGAGAGCACTGGCAAATTAAGTAGGTATTCCCTGAACATCAATAAGCCCATCATCAGGTCAGCTCCTACAACCCTTCAGCTCATAACACTAATAGCAATTCATTACTTTATCCTGATTAATAAACCAGGGTCTATGAAACGTAGATTAGCTCCTTGATTTATTCATAAAGGTTAGAAAACTTCGCTAGCTTGATGAATAAGTTATTACTAGGTATGGTTGTAGTGAAGTTAGGATTGTGTTGGCCTTAGCAAGTACGGGGTTGTTAATGTAAGAAAGTTGGATAGATTTAATTCGGAGAACGGGGATGGAAACTATAAAATTAATGGCTCGAACTTAGCTAGTTATAGACATCATCATTGGTAGAAAATTTGTTAATGTTATTTTATATTTCAAAATACCTTAACCTAATTGGTCATTCGGAACTTGGCTATGGACCCGTCAATGAGCTTTGTCCTACCTTCCCCAAGGGGGGGGTTTTGGGTTAGGTAGCAGAAAAGCAAAAATAAACACGTTGAAAGAATCTGAGCGGGCTCATTTAACTGTCTCCAAAATCATCCTGCCCACGATAATCACGTGTGTCATTGCTTTACTGACATTAAAGAAATCCTTAGTACTGTGAAAAACGTACAAAACAAACTATATTATAGTGCAGATAGTATAACGAAAAACCAGATAAAACGTAACAAATTCCCCAGTTTTCCTCTTAAAAGCCCACGATCCAATTTTCTGAGAAGACTGTCTTTTATGCTCTGAGCTGATGCAATGAGAGTGCAAGTAGGACGAGCATGATAGAACTCACATGACGTGTATTGTGTGACGACATAATAGAACTACTTATGTAAGGACCTCCTTACGTGGCGTAAGACAGCCGTATGTGGTAGCTTCATATAACGTGTTATGGTGATGCGCGTTGACTTAAGCACATGTCGCGAGAAAAGTTATGAGGATGAACTTGGGTGGCTCATAAAGACCTAAGAAAAGATTGTGTGTGATTTGGCTAATAGAAATATATGCCACGCCAGTCCTAAATAAATGAGACAGAATGACCTTCCCTTAAGCATCCTGAGGTCCTAGACACATAAAACACAATTTTCTATCCCACGTCCTACAAGACATATTACATAATACAAGTGGCATTACAATAATCAGCTTCTAAAAGCAGACTTCGTGAAAAGAGTAGGATGAAAATGACACTGGCCATATTGTTAAACTTTTTAAATGTGTAACCAGGGACTTCACGATTTAAAATTAGAACGACATCAATGGCTGGAAACACGCGTGACCTTTCGCTATTTAAGCTTTAAGTGCTAAACTAGCAAAGTGGTACTTAGCTAGTTATACGATGTTACTTTCCTTTCTATTTTAAGCTGGCATTTTCCGACCCGCAGTTTATATAAGGGAATCTGATGCAACGGCACTCAATGCAAGTGGGTCACAGCAATTACTCGAAGGACAATAGCGGGCAGGATACGCATGACGTCACTATCTGCGTTTCTCAGGATATGTGATGTCACAAATTCACTATACAACAAAGCCTTTTGATTTCAAGCGCTTGGGTGGTTTAATCTGTTGGAACCTGGAGATGTGAAGGGATACCATACCAACATAACTTGGTACCTTGTGGCGCTGCTTTTAAAGGAAATCAGATATGTCAAATTTGGTACCCTATTTTGCCGTGTTCCAGTGGTCAGTTAAAGTGGTCTACAATGGTCGAAGCCCGCAGCTACTGTTTGAGCTTTGTTATGGCACAAAGTAAATACGAATTTGGTTTATTAATAGACTTGTAGTTTCAGAGTAGATTTCGGGAAACTGGACTTAATATTGGTGTTTTATGTGGATATGAAATTGCCCTTTCGCTATCAGCTTGTTATCCGTATCGATAGGAATGACATTTTTGTGATAGGATGTCGAAAGAACATGCAATGAGCTAATGGGCTAAGTCGATTATCGATTCGTCTAGTTTAGCCAGAAATAAGTCTGGTGAAACCCGTCAAGCATTGTCGGTGTTACAGACTGGGTACATCGGCACAAGTTTTTCTAAGATAAGTCTTCTTTACATCATCACAAACTTCCCTTGGGAATGTTACTTGGGGCAGGCGCAACGCGTTTTTGCTTCCATTCTCCCCTATCAACCGTCACGATATCATTCACTTCCTTTTACATAACATCACACCTGTAATCACTGGTTAGGCAGAGGTGTTCCTAATAAAACACCACATTCGTCCCATGTAATAGAGGGCGAGCCTATTGCTATCAACCGGGTACGAATTCAGACTCCTTAGCTGCTACTGGGAAATTCCTGATGGAAAAACCCAATAGCACTTTGCCCGACCCGGGAATCGAACCCAGGGCGTCATGCTCAGTACTCTAAAATTGCAATGTTTAACATTAATTCATGCATTACAAAAAAAAAAAAAAACGAAAGGACAGTATGTTCTTGGTTCCTGTTATCAATAATATCCAAGATCATAGGCACTCCATCCCATGATCCTAGTCAACAGAAAAATAGTTCCAACTTCAAGATTATTCCACGTAAACACACAGATAATATCATCACAAGTGGAGCAATTAAAAACTCTTTGCGGAACTTGCCTGAGCGGTTGCTTCCGACTTTCCGAGTTCCGAGTTAAAATGGGGCAAGCGGGCAAACGGGAGAGAGCGAACAATGCGGGGCTTTTCCAATTTCAAACTATTAGAAAGACTCGGAATGGGCACAGAATCGGCTCAGCTTAGTGCCCGAGTGCATTATGGACTGGGCAAGTATGTTTTTGTAGTCTAGAATTTGCTACGGGCACGTGGGTTAAGCGGAAATGGGTTTTTGAAAAAGGAAAACAAGGGAAAAATAGAATAGTAACAGTATTTCCTATTCGTGTTAATGCACTCCTTGGTGAAAGGTGAAATTCTAACATTTTGGTTATATTTAGGCATTTATTTAGGTATTGCATAGTGTTAGTGAAAACGAGCACGAGAGTTTATAACATTTGCTGATGTAGGTACAACTCCATTTATAAAACTAGATGAATGTGTGAGCAGCATGGGAATCCATGACTTACGGTCTTGATGGTTTGCACTCTGAAAAGCAAATCTCTTAAAAATGTATGACGTTTATTCGCGTGATTGTACAGGTGGGCTTTACCGAAGAAGCTAGGTAGGTGGATGTATGACTGTGAATGGTATTAAGACTCAACTAGAATAATCTTTAAACTTAGGTCCTTCTTGTTTTATTAGAAGCTGGCAAGGCCACGTGTTTTCTTAAACCAAAATAACACCCAAACTGGCAATATCTTGTTTGCGAAACCTTGTCTTTACTTTTCAGTTTTCACTCGCCCGAGAGCTTATTACGAAAAATACTTCTCACCCTGAAAGTTGAAAACAAACCAACCAACATGGCCTCCGAAATTCAGACAATAAAAATGCTAGACTAAAAACAAAACCTTCGATTACCACGACCATGTTTCAGTGAAACCGATCAATGATTGGATTCTGTTTCAGGGACTTTCATCTGAAAGTTTTTATTTTTATTTCGTCCACGTTCATAGATTAAAGCAATTTGTATCGAATTGCTGTGGCGAGGTGCCGATATTTGGCGCGTGCGGAGTAGGGTGACCATGTATCGTGAGGAGCTGTTTCTATTACAAATTTCATTCCCCTAAAATTCAAAGATGTAGTCGCCCTATCGGACTCGCGATTTGTTAGGCTTGCAACCAATACTCAATCAAACGGACTGACCATACCTTTTTAAAAGACTAGCACTTCGCCCGTGACTTTGTCCACAAAAATGTTATAGCTCGGCTATTTCGCATGATATAAATATAATTTATAACCTATGTTAGTTCCTGATAATTTAGCTTTCTATTGGTGAAAGAATTTTTGAAATCGGTCCAGTAGTTTTTGAGTTTGTCGTTACAAACATACAGTTCTTTCCTCTTTATAACCATAGTCTAGAAGAGGTTTTGTGTGTACCCCAAAATAAAAAAGGGTTACCCGGTTACCATCTGACTGAGTGACATCTTATTTTCTTCTTATATGGCTTTTTATTATTGACCACCATCGTCTGACTGATCCACCATAAAATTCCTAACCATAAAGGTTGGTTTATACCCCAAGTCTTTATCAATTTTGGTCACAACACAGGGGACGCGTGCGACTATATTTAGACGACTTTATATCGGGACAATCAGGTTGCGGGCTTGCGGGTCAATCCGACCTAATGCGATGACGTCACTGCGAACAGCGGAAGGGTTAGATAACGCGGCGGTGCGTGATCGTAAATCTAAGCGATCGAGGGTTTGGTCTTAGGATTTGAAGGTCTTTAGCTTTCGTTAGAGGTTTTGATGAGGGTGTGGTATGAGCGGTTGAAAAGATAGGTGGGTCACTGGAGTGACAGGGCGAAAAGATAAAGACGGTCGGTATTTTTAAGACTGATTATTGTTAAATCGTGGTTTAGGTAGTCCTTGAAACAATTGTAACAAGCGTGAACGAATCGCAAATAATTTCAACCCAGAATGTAAAGCGCAGTCCACACCGCCAGCTAGCGAGCGTGTGAGCTAGCGCGGCGAGCCTCTTTCCATACTTCGTTTCGGCTCTTTCGGTAGTTCGCGGTGTGAACCAAAATATGAAAAGAGGTGAAACGATGCTTCGCCCGGTTCGCCCACTCGCTCGCTCGCTAGCTGGCGGTGTGGCCTGCGCTTTAAAGCATATAAAAACTTTTTAACGTAATAAAAACGTACGTAGGTACGAACTACGAACAAACGTTTAAGAACCTTAGTGGTAGATATTGAATAAGGTATTGGTAATTTTCAGTCGTCTTATTTTTTAACCAGTTTCAACAACTCAGAACTTATTTAAACTAATCATCAACTAAACTATAAACCCACAAATATAAGCTACCCTACCACGTAGCCTTCATCAAAACAATCACTGAAACAATACACGAAACTAATCACAAATCCATGGCGAATAGAATGAACTGTCGAGTTGTCGACGCCACTCGACTCAATGAAAACGATAATCGAACTAGCTGCTTGAATAGATTGCCTTGTTCGATAGCAAGACGAGCTCTTGTTCTGTTATAGTGAGATCTAGATTTTGCTATGGCTAAATGATTAAAGCGTCGATACTCAAGCTAGGTAGCTTCAGGATCAAACACAGTTGAAAATCTAAAAATAAAATGCAACCCCGAGCGTCAGACTTCAGACTTAGTTGCACTTCGCAGTAAGTAACCTCGTTAGGTAACCAGCTACAAATAGGATCCTAGGAGTTTTCTATTCCTGGCATAGCCCTTTTACGGTAACGAATTTAAAGAAGGTTGTGTGGGTCCGTGGGTCGGTCGAGAATGATAAACAACTTAAAATTCATAGGTTTACCGATACGTAGACTCCTAACCAATCTTGTTTATAAGATAATAAAGACTGCTACATTCCTGTTTCCTCATGAAACTTTATAAAGCATCACTCTTATTTGGAATTTTATAGCCATCTCCACCATGGTAAATACTTAGTTACTCCATATCTTGTCCTGCGTTTCCTGGTGTTTGTTCACTACAGGACCTGATGGACGCTACCGAAAGCGCCAAACTAGTAGCTTAGTTCTGGGCTGACACAATTTAGATTGCCATCGGCAAGTTAAGAAAAGAGTTATTCCGGTACCTAAGCTACAGCTGCTAAAAAAATCTTACAACGAAATGGTGAAAAACATGCAGCAGCATAGAAGCTTCAGCTCAACAGACAACATGACTATACGCAAGTCGTAGTAAAAACTCAATGTTTTCGTAAATATCGTAAACCCGCTAAGCAGCTTGTAAATTCGATACGACAGGCTCGTAAAAGTTCACTATTTTGTTGGGTATAGTAAATAGGAACGTAGTGTATAGTCAATAAGATGTAACCTCTATTAAACGGTAGGTACCCTCGTTTTATAGCGCAAATCGATAGGAGCATCCTGGAGGCGGAGGCGGTGCGGCTACTTTGTTGCATACGGCACGGGAATGTTGGATGCAGTTTGAGATTTTGTTGCATTTCTGAGCGAAAGATACTGCTATCGTAACTCAGAGTGAACTTGATCGTGAAACTGAACGCGATAAGCACATCTAACCCGCCATGAAAAATGTGCTTATCACGTGAATCATGAAATCGGCCCTGAATAATTAAAGCAGACCGATTTAAATAATCGCTGATAATCTATCAACAAAATAAGCTCCTATAAAATAGCACGTCCTAAGGTAATCATTACCCAAATAGTCAAGGATCAGGTACCTACATATGAGCTGCGGACGTATTTTTCACCGAACTGCACAAATTGTAGGTAGACTGGTTGTGGTAGTTGTAGGTAAGACTTTGTAAATAAATAAATTCACGGATGCATAATTCCCGTACCGCGACACAACGGAGCAACACCAACCACCAAGAGTAGGTCACTATCTGTTTTGAAATACATGTTCTAAAGCTTGACTACCGACACCGACGTCTGGCTCCTGTACAACATAGACGAGTACAACATCGATACCACATCGTCAATCGTTCCTTACACGCGAAGCCTATTGTCTTGAATATTTCATTGAAATTCTATCGATTTCTGTCGAAGCTCGTCTGAAAAGTTCGTTGTTATTGTTTTTCAGTCAAATGTAATGAAGGTAGACAAAGTTGTTGAGCTAAATGTTTTGTTGGAGAAGTAAATATTGAAATTGCATTGTTTGATGAACGAAGGACGATGGAACGTACTCCTGCTGTACCTACATGCTCTTGTATATAGGGAGCGTAGCATATAAGCTTCTTTCATATAGTTTCTGTTATTTTCTCTTTCTGTGTTTAAATCTGAATTCTTTAGAAGCCCTTCCAGAGTTCGCATTTTTGTTAAATTCCTTATTCAAAATCTAAGGATGAATCTACAATTTTACACTTATGTTTACATATAAATAGGTGTGTAATGTATTGATTACTAATAGAGTTCAATGCCTTCCTATAAAACAATAAAGTAGATAGTAGGTAGGTAGAGGTACCTTATTAGTCACGTTATTGGTTACGGGTAATTACGTTTCGCTTGTTTAGATTATTAATGTTATCACCTGTTCATTAAACCGATTGGGTACTTACCTGATCAGAAATGAATGGAATTCTGTGAATATTCTTACATAGGTAAACTAACGGTCGATATTGGCATAGGTTCAGGTTTTCATCAAGTGTTTTGACAAATTCTCATTTAGTTTTAAAAGCCGTTTTGTTGTTGTAGGTGGTAGGTACATGATCGTATAATCATATTCGTTTTTGTGTAGATAGGTGAGGCCTTCTAGGTGCCCCTGCCTACCTGAGGCAGGGGCACCTAGAAGGCCTCACCTAAGCATGCCATGGCTAACCATCGAATTCGAAGCAACATAAAAGTTGCAACATCATTGTCACAAGTAAAAAATCCAATAAGACGACTTTCAGTTATTAAAAGTTGGTATTTTTTTTCCCGTTTTAATTATTTTTTGGCACGCATAGGTACAATAACGTTAATTTCATCTGCTGACAACTAGTTTTTTTACAACATGACTTAAAAAAATAATTAAAACATCTTACAATATAAGTATAGGTAGATACCTACCTGCTGAATCAAAACTTTAGACTAGTGCGATTTGTGACTGCAACTGACCTGCATTTCTGGCGAACCCCCCTCATCCCTTATTAGAAGAAGGTAGCTGTGGCCGTCGATTATCACTTCTTTTTTGAAGCGACCACCTGGAAGAGGAAGAAAGTCTTAATTATTTAAGTACAATAATAACCAGCTTTATGTGACACTACCTTATTACCGGGATTAAAAGTATCCTATGTGTTAATCCAGCTTATAAGATAGCTGTATGCTAAATTTCATCCAAATCCGTTTAGTAGTTTTTGCGTGAAAGAGTAACAAACGTCTATCCATCCATCCTTACAAACTTTCGCGTTTATAATACCTACCTATATTTAGTAGAATTAATCCTATTCATTATAGGCTCTATATTATTTTATAAATGTCGCGACTGTGAGGCATCTGAGTGATCCTTAAAATAGCTGGTTTCAGACTTGAGTGGAAATAATAGAGCAAAGTTGGAAACATTCAACTATAGGGTCTAGTTAATAGGTCTGCTAAAATACGGACCCATCGGTCAACTGTCCAGTAAAAACCCACGCAAAGTGATAGAAAGGTCTCGTCAACTTAGGTAAGGGCGCTCAACGTCCTACGTCTCTTATAGAATCTATTTTTCAATGTCCACCTCCTCATGAAAACTAATAAAATAGCAAGTGCGAAATACGATACGCAATATATCTTAGGAATAAGTAAATTTATGCCACTATCTCTGTCTCTGATAATGATCGAGTTACCAGTGTGTGGGTGAAGGTAAATAAATAGCACTTATAGTCCTACGCTCTAATCAAACCCTCGAGGAGAGTGTAATCAGTGCAATAACGCCCTCAGAAGTTCGTTGAACTTTCCAAATGTTAATGTTCCTACACGCATTGCCATCTAGTGGCGTAATTAAAAAACTAAACAGTGAGATAAGCCACTGCTGCCATCTAGGTTTAATGAAACGAACCTAGTTAGCTCACTGCAACTGTACGTAGTTCCGCTATTCAACGCCAGATGGCAGTGTTACATGTTTAGGTTAATTTTAAAATATTTTTAAATAAGACAAGTTTAAAAAAAGTAATTTAATTAAAAACAATATTACCACCTTCAGGACTTTCTTCTTGCATATACGCCCCAGTTAAGTAGCGATGGACTAGAGCCGATTTACCACTGTCCGGTGAACCCAAAACTCCAACCCGAAGTTCTGTTACACCTCGTGACGCGGTCCATTCCTGGCTATTCACGAATGAATCTGTAAAGACAGATAACAATAGGTTAATATTGATGTTTAATTATAAACGACTGCGACCATATCTAGAGCTGACCTCTAGCGGTAGTGAAAGGAAGCAAAACGTTTTTACAATATGATAATAGATGGCGCTGACAACAACAAATGTTCGTTAAATCGTTATTTCAGTTTCTTGTTGATAAAAATTCGTTGGTAAAATTAGATATTATTGCGTAATTAGTACATTTCAGAGTTATGTGAATTACATGATTAGTTAGATAAGACAAACATGACCGTAAAATTGATCAATGGAAGGAAATGGAAGTAGGAAGCCATTTATCAACGGCATTTTATAAGTAGTTAAATAACCAACTTTATTCTAACAAAATAAATGTATTTAAATTATATTCATGTAACGAAGCAACTTTCACTGATATCCCTTTACTTCCTGGATACGGTCAGAATGTTAGATAAACCGAGGAATGGAACCAGTTCTGTCACTGTTCCAATCAACCGTGAACGAACGTAACTTTAGACCGGTTCGTATAAGTTGTATAATTATTTACACTAATAAATTATTGTAACTAATGCAATGTTATCTCATATTCGCTAATCCGATGGCTGATTAACCTAAATTAATATGGTAATTTGATTAGTGAAAAATTATTTAGTTTTATGTAGGTAGTAGCGATTGATGTCATGTCTCATATTTATGAGATTATGCATGCATTAGACACATCATACAAATATTCAATTATTATGATGCGGGTGACGTACGCACGACGGCCAATCAAGTTATAAAATACAGTTTATGCGGATCTCTCATTGTATAGGAAATCTATACAAAGCGAGTCCAAGTTATACTGAATAATATTTTTATTTTTTAATTATTAAAATCTCATAAATACCTATTTTTTTAATGAATGTTTAGTATTCATTGGATACATGAAGTGGGCTGCCGTTGTAAGACGACTAAAAAGTCACGGTGTATAACTAATCAGGAAAATTCCTTACCAGAGTTAAATGCGTTACTTTCAGCGTAACATCCTCAACACTATCGCCAAATTGTTTTGAAAACGAATTTAGTATTACAACAAGCGGTGGATGTTATGGTTTTAATGTTAAACAATTAATAGGTAGGTAGTACACACGGCGGCACATGAAGCTGTACATTTCCAGTATAACTTGGCGTCGCTTTGTATAGATTTCCTACATAATGAGAGATCCGCATAAACTGGTTACGTATATCTTGATTGGCCGTCGTGTGTACTAGTAGTTGCTACTAGCATATCTGTTTTCACATTAAGTCACGATTTACGAGTATCTCTAGCAGGTTGCTAGATTACATCTGAACCACGATCCGGGTTATATCCATACTTTTATATTATCCATATCCATATATTATAAATGCAAAAGTGAACTATCAACACAATTTAAATTGCCATCGACAAGCTAAAAGGAAGAAGAATTCAAAAGTAAAGGCTGAACCGATTTTCATGAAAGGCACACAGATATACCATGACCCCAGTTAGGATGTAGGATACTTTTCATCCTGGTAGTACGGTCCCGTGGGATAATTTCCGACGTATGTATACGCGGGTGAAGCCGCGGGCAAGAGCTGGTTTTGATATATTATGTTAGTATGTAAGTACAAACGCAGACACTGACACTGGTCGACCACTTTTCACCCTTATGCCCTGAGTAATAAGGTTAAAAACTGATCCAGCGACGTCGTCAGTGTCTTCGGTAGTACATAATATAGGTAGCGTTTCAATGGCGATTCGAAATACATATTAAAATTACAGCCTGAAAAGAAAACTAAATTTGCTAAATGTAGGCACGTACACCATCTTCAAATAAACCTAATTTGCTTACATAACTCGTAAGTGCTAAATTGCGAAAAACGGCGATAATAATGTTATGTCAACTTGTGCTGAAAGTGTTATGTTATGTAACGTAATAGCGTGTTGCTATTTAATGGATATTTTAGCATATTCATGACTACTGCTGAAAACGTGAGCTACATGGATATAGTTGTAAGATCAAGATGTTCATAGCCTAATTCGTATTGACAATATGCCTAGCCTATTGACAACTTGAATGCTCCTGAAGCGATTCCTTATCTGTACTGTCTTCCGTGGGTGTAGCTAAGGAGGGTAATTAATATTAGATTAGCTTAATTAATCAATCTTAATGAAGGCCCTTTTGCAAGGCTCCCAAGAGAATCTGTAAAAATGTTAGACATTATTATCAGCAGCTCTATTGAGCTTGATTGATATAATTATAAAAATAACATAACGCCTGTAATTCCCGAAGGTTTAGTCAGGTGTACCTAAGAGTACACCCACTTTTTGCCAGTTATGTTTAAGTCCTATGTAATAAGTGACGAACCTAATTCCATCAATCGGGCACGAATCTAATTCCGTGGCTACTGAGAAATTCCTCATGGAAAAACCCAATAAAACTGCCCGATCCGGGAATCAAACCCAGGACTCAGCAGTCGCGCTTGCGACCACTCGACCAACTAGGCAGTGTAATATATTATATCAATCATAAAATCTCAAATCACATGAACCCCGCGTCGTGGATTACGACCCACTCACTCTCACAGAGACGGGGCCCGTGTCCCAGCAGTGGGAACAACCAGCTCACTATGTTATGTAATCATAAAGTTAAAGTGACTGCCGCGCGTTCCAAAGAAAAAGCTATAAAAGATAGAAGGTACAATAAAATTCCAATAAAATGGTATTTTCTATAAGTTTCTCCTAACATAAAACGTTTTGCGCGTGCCTGAAGCTCAATGGATGTCTGATAACATTTGTCACAGTGTGGCCATGAAATTAGATAGTTCAATGCAGAAACGGTAGCGAGGCCATATTACCTACTTCCTTCATAGAAATTCAGTTGCATATTTTACTTCTTGTAAATTGATCGTGTCGAAAGTATACACATTGAGTGTATCCTGAAAAGTTTCCTCTTCACATCGATGTTCTTCAAGTTAGATTTTTACACAACTGTCAAAAAAAGGAGTGTTAGCTATTTTCTGGATTGATGTTTCTGAGTCCGATTTTTTTAGTTAGAGTCCTTCGCTTCTTCCATGGCTCCATTTAAATCGCTACAGCTTCCATATTGCGACTTCTCCCGCGTCGAATCCACAAAGGAACTTAATGTGAATATCTTCGAGCATAACATTGCAACATTCTTTTACAATGTTCACGTAATTTACCCTCACTGGTTTCATTTGAGGTATGTCATTGATGACTTGGCATTGAGAAGTAAACCGTCAGCCAAAAAATACATAAATAATAAACATACATAATGTGACTTTAATACAGTGCCAGCCATGTTGTGTAAAATAAGAAGTTATAGTAATTACCAGTGGCGAAGGTTCCATATAACTCGATTCCTACCGACTTCTCTTTGAAAAATGGCTCAGTCAGTTCTCTATAGACAAATAATATAACCACATTAAAGGTATGTACTCCGGCTTACCTCTTCCGAAAATTGACCCTTCGCTACTGGTAATTACTAAAGTATCCAGTAATGGTTGTGTTATACTCAATAAAGTGTATTCTACTGATTAAATTCCTTATTCATTAACCTGTTTAAAGCTGATTTTATGAGACAAGAAATAAACAGCTCAAAATGAAAGAACCACGTCAAACCTCTGATTTACAATTCGCAAAAGAAACAGCGCAGTTAAAAACTAGTTAGTATTCACACAAACCTCACAATACTCCATAAATGAAAATCAAACAAAATAAAAGTTCCTCAAAAGAGTTTTTACGACATGTTTACAAGCAAACGAATCGCCATCATTAACGCATGGTTCCGTACTAAATTACTTTTATTGCTAACCAGACACCTATAAATCAGTTTTGGGGTCCGGGGTCCTTTAGACCCACGTATATAGGGTTAAATTAACATTCATGGGACAGCCCATGGGGTTTTACGGCGTCGTCAAGGTGTGAAACGAGAGCTTAATCGTGTTTTTTGGCACTCGAAGTTATGGGGCTAATCTTGTAAATTGTCAGAATTTATGGGGCTTTTTTGAATATAGGGTTTGAAAAAGTGCGACATGACTTTTAGTGCGCAGTTATGGTTTCTATGAAAACAGTATTCGTTGTCATGATAGTTACTTGTTAGTGTAGTGTGTACATACATTAAAATCATCGCGTCTGTTTCTATTTTCGAATAGTTTTGTAAATAGTCAAGACGATATAAAAGGTGTAAACGGACCCTTCACGAAGCCGTCAACCAAGTATTCTGTGCTTCAAACTACAAAACTTGTTGCAGCGATTTTTTTTGTTTTGTTATAATTATGTTTTACGGTAAAACTCGAATGTAACGCACTCAAAAAATTGTGCTGATTTATGCATAGAATAATAAACAGGTCATAGAGGTATTTAAGGTAAAGTTATAACGTTAAAAACTAATATAAAAAAAAATACTTGTTTAAAAGTTGGAACTTTGACCTCCAATATTTCCGTAATTAGAAGGTTCCAGGTATGGTCCAGAACAAATAAAAATATCGCAATGACGAGGAGAACAAGTACCTGCTAGAAAAATTACACCCAAATATTAAACCTTATTGTACCAAGCAGAGCCGCAGGCACAAATATGTAGTACAAAAAGATAAGCTAGCACAAAACGTTTCATAAGTTAAATAGTAATTGTTTCCATTTTTATTCATTTTCAAATTAAAGCTTTCTACTTTCCTTTTACAAAGCTGAGTTTTGCAAAGGATTGTTTCACTAAAGGTCCTTTGAAACAATATTATTTTAATCTCGTCTCGTTTTTATTAAAACAGTATGGCTGCGTGTATTTAGCTTGGCCACGCTTATAAAAGCAATTTAGGTAAAGAATAAGGATAGAATAGGATTTTGTTCTGAAAAGATAATGTTGGCATTTTGACATTATCAGATTATAACTGGTAGTAATTGTGATTGTAGTAAATGTTTTGGATTATTTTACACATTATGACATATTCTTCATTATATCATTTGCGAGAGATTTATATTTTATTCATTGATTATTTGATTATTATTGCTATTATTATTATTATTTTTTGTTTTAGTCCAATCTGTAATTACATATTAAATTTGACTAATATGGCTAATAATAATCATATCGATAGCTGTATCTATAGTACTATATTTAAATTCAAACCTAATATGTTGCATGCCGTAAGGTAAAATGTATCGGGACACTTAGCAAATATTCCAACTTATATGTATACCTACATTATCAGCAAATAAATGATTTCTTTCTTTCTTTCTTTCGTAGCGTTAAGCAATCGTGCTGACATAGTACTGCCTAGTGCCTTGGGATACTAAAATAAAATAAATAAATAAAAATGTTTATTAACAGGCATTGATATGTTTTTTTAATATATCAATGTTAACAGGTGATTGATCAAACATCAGTGTAGCCCTGGCTCTTGTATTCGGATACCCTGTACCACAAGAGCCAGACCTCTCAATTCACAGAGAACATGTAAAAAACGAAAGACATAAAAAAAGGGATACACTTTAAGATACTAACCCTGATATCTATAGTCAAGTTAAAGTAATTACTTCAGTTTAAGTAATTACTTATGCATCAATAGACAAGGATTTGAACGAAGTAAGAACCGTCAAAGAAAGCAAAGCTAAAAATTCTAACTTTTGACAGTTCTAACTTCAAGCAATTACTAAACTACAGAATAAAAATCGTATCATAAAAAAATACTTTTACTCAAGTAATCACTTTGATTTGTTTATAGATACGGGTGTAAGACTTTAACACCTATGTTCTTTTCAGGGTTGCTATTCAAGTGTTGTAATTTCCTATCCCTATATTAATTAATTTGGGGTCTTAAATTTTATTTTTTCATGCAACTCTAAGCTCTATGTTTAGTGTTCACTTCATTCAAAGTCATAATGTCGCTCACACAACCATTCTTTGATCTATCTCCTTTCATATAAATGGAGTTAAAGAAGAAAAAAACAGAAGTGAGTCATAATCACTTAGGGTTTAGCTAAATTCGTATTGAGTTTCCAGTTATATCAAATGGAACCTCAGGCATCCCTCTTCTTCTTAGTCGTTCACTCTTGACAAAGTGGTCGTGGTCATGGGGGGTCGCCCACAATTGCGGTTGCTGCCTTCGCGATCCTTTTCCACCGGTCTCTATTGGCTGCATGGCGAGCATATTCTGCCAGAGGGATCTTGATGATAAATTTGATAGAATCTGTCCATCGTATTGGTGATGGACCACGTGGTGTCGTGCCTTAGAAGAGTCTCTGCATCACCAAACGCTCAATGGGAACCAAGATGTCAGGCATCTCCAGAAGAGAACAATTTAAAGCGTCGAGTAATCAAGGATTCCTAGACTTTAATATTGGAAGGCTGACCTCAGACGGTAAGCTGGGACTAACAAGATTATATGACCTAAGGCTCTTGCAAAGTTGCAAGGATTTCTCAGTGAATGCAATTTCACCTTCGATCGCTACCTACTCTATTACCTTTAGTAGATAATCTTAAACTTCAACGAGGTGCTAAAAGATTGTCTTCATTTGTTGTGCTAAATTCATTTTGACCTTTGGTGTTTCTATTAAGAGAAGGGTCAATCACCTCGTTGAGCTTGTGATCGCAAGCGTTAATGCTGAGCATGAGGTCCTGGGTTCGGTTTCCGAGTCGGTAAAGCGGTATTGGGGTCTTCCACCAGGAATTCCTCAGTCGTAGCCCGGTGTCTGGACTTGTGCCCGGTTGAAGGCAATAGGGTCGTCCCCTATTATATGTAACAAAGGGAAACAGGCGTAATGATGTAAAAAAGATCCCTGTCGCTCTGTTCAGCTTCTAATCTCACAACATGGAAGGACCAACCTTGGTTCAACCAAACTATTGCATGTTAAAAACCTGCGATTATTATCAGTAAGTCAGCTTTAATAGTAGTATAGGGTTCCTAATACCAGACATTTTTAAATTAACTAATTGACCTTACCCAAATCTGTTGTTAATTAGAGCGACACACGAAAAGCGTTATGATTGCTGGATGACCTTGACCCCGCCCACTGTGACGTGACCACACGCCTACGTAACTATATTAACAGCAAGTCAGCTAGACCTAACTTTTGATAATGACAATGACGTAGGCGGGTTTAAATTAATGAGTCAGATTGGGGGTAAAAATAAAGTTAAACAACCAGCCAGTCTCATATTCAGACTGAATAAAAATGTAAGAATGGACGTTTATAATTGATTCAGAATTAGACAATAAAACAAGAGGAAGTAAATCATGTAAGCTCACGGCATTCACAACTATTGTCTCAATCAACTATCTGTATTGGTAGAGTTTTTCTCAAATTGCGTACATTTTGGTCCTTCAAGCCGGATGAAGCGAAGATCTCAGTAGGCCACTTCTTAGCGCTGACGGTGTAATTCTGTTGTTGGCGCGTGTAACTTTTGCAGGTTCACGGTTGAACAGGGCTAATGCAAAATGCTCTGTAGAGACAGTTTAAGAGCGGTTCACTGCCCTAGGTCCACTTCTTAAGTCCGATTCACATGACTGCAAACTTAAAAAAGGAGAAGAAGTTACTGATATGGAGACTATTCGTTCTGAAGAGCGAAGTCTTGCCAGCTCACTCTTTTAATTCTTTTTGTATTTCAAAATTCAGTTGAACCATCTGCTAATTAAAGTCTACTCTGCACTGTACCTTATCCGTTTACCCCTTTAGTTAGTACACTGTCATTCCGTAGTCCGCTGTTTGGTAGGGGAAGGGGGAACGCGTCGTACCGTGCGATGGGAAGCGCCGGAGCATCCGTGTGGCTTCCTTCCGTCGCCAAATGACTGCCTGGGACTTGTCACTGGCTACTGGGAATATGGCGACTTTTAATTATACTTTTTTTGAGGAATATGGGGTTGTTGATGACGCCAATTGGGAGCATAAGCTGGTTTTGATGTTTAAAATTGTAGTATTGGTGTTTGTATGCGATCGTTGGTGAAATGTAGCGCGATTTTTTCGAGTTCATGAAGTTTGGTAGTGAAGACTTGAAGAGTATACAAGACGACTTGAAGGAAGAAACTATACTTAGGTAAACAATGATTGGTTGGCTACATTTACATTATTTTGACAGTCATCTGCATAACAACGCGAATATTCCGTTCTAGGGCGAGTGTTACTATATTCAGAACGAAGTATTTAATTAACTTAGGGAAAATTACGGAATACAATCTTCCCGAGCAGAAAGGCCCCCGAATCTAAGAATAAATACGATACAAACGGCTGAAAGCAACACATCACACATTAACATTAGCAGACAGAGGCAGAGCCCTTAAAATCTCAGATCAATGAAGTAACTCAATACCTTCGATAGATTCGTGTTAAGTTTCCTCCTCTATAGAGCACACAAAATGCTAAGAGCTTTCAGTGGGAGGATTGGATTACTCAACATAGCTTAGATGGGAATCTGCACGGTTGCTATGGTAACGGCATGTGCGAATTGGATCAGACGGATAGTGTTTGATAGGGTCGGTAATGGGACGGGTTTACACACGTTCTTATGTATGGTGGATCAAATTTGTGAAAATGGATGTAAAAAAGGGGGAAAGAGGAGGTCTTGAGAGTTGGTAAACGGCAACTTATGAAATAATAAAACTCGTTGCTAGGACCGTGATTTTACTTTGTTGAAATTAAAAACTACAATGGATAGTTAGCAGCTGAAACCGTATTTTTCTGTAATTCTACGAACAGTGGACCCAATTTAAAATTATTTCCAGCTTCAAGTAAAAGAAGACGTTCCGCCATGTCAAATATATCAGACCCATTTCCGACGGATTTACATAAAAAATCTGTTGAGATGTCCGAAAACTGTATCTTGACCAATTTATTGTCACCACTCCCAATACATTTCTATCATCTTTAACTTTCTCAAATTAAGATCCAAAATCGAATGGAACTAACGTTTTTCAAATGCAAAATGTCATTTGTATAAGTCTATTCATCTATTGTGTAGCCACAGATATAAATCCCGCGGTGCCCTGTATTTGCTAAGGAACAGTGACATGAATGGAGAGGACA
This sequence comes from Noctua janthe, assembly GCA_910589295.1. Lineage (NCBI taxonomy): Eukaryota > Metazoa > Arthropoda > Insecta > Lepidoptera > Noctuidae > Noctua > Noctua janthe. The sequence continues at coordinate 16,619,625 of OU342562.1, forward strand.
TCTGCCTATTCAAGTAGAATTTACTACTAATTCCTTGTGTTATTTTTTCTTTGAGTGGACACACGCTGGGCTCATTATTCGGGCATTCTTTTGAGCACGCGTTGGACCGCCTACGGACTTAAATGATAAGTAAGTATTAGAAGTAATTGTATGGTGATAAGAGTCTGAATTTCCCAATGTGCAGTAGTGATTATATCTTTTAATGTAGGTAGCATGCTGTCAGCAACTGATCTTCTAAAGCACTAAATCTGTTTATCTATTATGGCAGAGATACAAGAGGCGAGGAGAAATGAAATCGCCGACGCTGTGTAGGTAAGCGGGCTCATCAACGATTGTTCTATGTCCTTGTGCAAAGAGGCCATTTCACAACAGAAAGACCGCTAAAACCTGATAATATTAACAGTACAGATAAAAATAATGGCATAAAAGGTTTACAATAGAAAAACTAATTAATATTTAGCCTGACCTTTCCTGACGAAAAACTTATCTCGAAAGAGGATTTCCAGTACTTCTAAATAAATAATTCTGCTTATTAAAGGACAAAGGTTCACGTCCACCCACCTGACAGACCCTGGCCATGATGCCAAAGGTCGGAACTGAAGTCAAGCGGAAACAATGAACTCAGACACAAGGGTATGAAGGCTGTGGGTAGGAATGGTACAGTCGGGATGAAATATAAGTAGTCATTGTACGTAAAGATCTTCAAGAAGAATCTTTAACCCACATACTGGCGATAAAGATGAATGATGATTGAAACAGAGTTAAAAAGTACATTGTGGTACATATGAATTTTGTCAGATTTTCACAAGACGTGGAATCTGAAACAGAAATAATAAGAAAGAAAGAAACAGAAACTAGTTTTTAGATGATGTAGAGATTCCCCACTTACTAGAACTAAATATGGTACTGGTCTGTACATGCCTGTTGATTTTAGATTATCTTTTTTTGTATGTTAGGATATTGTGGCTCGAAATACATGGATTCTCTAAAAACTTGAAAAGACGCTGGTGATTACGACACCTGAAAAACAAAGACGAACGGTAGGGTAACACAAACTACTCGTATGTCCGGCGAGATGTTGTCATTTTAGAAACAAGAAAGGAGTCTTCAGGAGTTTCATCGTTGCTAACTACGAGTTTCCTATAAATATCTGTTGCTATATCAAAATTACTTACGGCGCTTACTGTACCAAAGGTATCTAAACATTTTCTACGTGGGAGTTATAACAAAGATCAAAGAGATCCTCCGCCCGGGAATGTTCAATGATAATATTATTTTATCATTCCAAGTGTTTGTAATTCCTGACGAGCACTGTGCCTTGTTGTAGTGGCATTAATTAGCTGTTAAGGTATTAGAAAATGGTTTTATTTTTATTTCATAAATTACAGACTGTGCCTTTTATACAAATTCTGGGATATGATGTGCGTTTTTCGCTCTAAAGCGCAAATCGTCGACGTGGCTCAAAAGGCTGCTAGGCAGGATATGATTGTGCCGAACGAGCTGTGGGCCCGTAAAGCTGTCCCTGGTACCCTGAAACCTGTGACACGGGGTCGCGGCAGACCACGAAGCTACTCAGGGCTACTTCTGTCCAATTCTCAAGGATGTCTTCCTTGAGAATTGGACAGAAGTAGCCCTGAATCGTGACCGTTGGAAGGAATGGAGGGAAGCCTTTGTCCAGGTGTGAGACAACATGAGTAATACGAGCTGTATGAGCACGCAAACTAACTAGAAAAAAACCGTGTTTTTATTTTTGGCTGACGGAAAACTCAAAGTTCACAAAAGACTAGCTATGTTAGTTAAAAAAGAACAAATGATTCTTCATTACAACAGTTATTACCAAGGTCAAAAATCATATTTTAAATTACTACAAAACAAAATGCAATGAAGCGAAGCAACCACTGCATTTCCGGACAATCGACCATTAAAAAAATCTGTCATGGTCACCGAAACCATTGACATTTTCTTCTTATTTCCCCAACTTAACCTTAATCTCTGAAAGTACATACAACTACATAAAAAGACTATTGTTTTACAACCTTTAGAACACAATGGTGCGTGACTGTACCGGCCTTGTTTCCACTGGAACATTTGTGTTTTAATGACACGGAAACGTATAGATAAAGTATTGTATAGATATAGATTAGCTCCCGGCTTATGGTGACTGAGATAGTACTTGTAAACTGGTACTATTAGTAGTACTGTACATATCGGGCTGGGGTCCAAAATAGAGTGCACTGGAGTTCGTCCAAAGCGCGTATTTTGCGTTTGGATACAAGAATCGATCATTCGATCCCCCAGCTCCCCAATGAAAGGCCAGCAACGGCTTGGTGCTACTGACGATCTCACGGAGTTTCTCGATTACCGAAGTACTTTGCCCTGACACTATTTATTTATTTATTTAACACTTCAAGCACAAAAGTACAGAGGCGGACTTAATGCCATAGGCATTTTCTACCAGTCAACCATCATCGTCGTCATTTATTGTTTATAATATTTTCCAAAGAAATCGAACCGTGACAGATAGTGACAGCCGATTTGTTGGGCCTCAGTTGTGCGCTAACGACTGTGGCCAGACAAAAAGTTTATCTAAGCAAAGAAGATGGAGAAGACAGTGGAAACTTGGAAATGGCCTTTAAATTCGTATTGTTTAGGAACATTGTTTATATTAGCTGTAAGTTTTCCGAATAGTTTAAAATAAAATAAAATAAACCTATTTCTTTCTCGTTTATTCTTACCACTGTATCTAGTAAGTACGTCCTTGTCCAATTCATACTCAGTCTACTATACAGAGTAGATAAATTGTGATTATTATTGCAGTACTTCTTAATTAATTCTTAACACAATTGAATGACAATTCAATTGTGTTAAGAATTCAGTTGATTGCGGTTACATTGGAAACTGATTTGGATATGATGTGGTTTATGTCAATATTGTGATGGTTATTAATTTAGTTTAATTGATAACGGACTGTGTGCCGATTATTTATATTGTTCGGCAGAGTTACGTAGAATGTTTAGCATCACTTCTAATTCTTGCACCAGCGTCAAGATTTTTCACAGTATGGTGTCACTGTATTAGTGGAGAACTTGCGGCTAAACAATAACAGACACTCGGGTCGATCCTCAGGCTAGGCCGCGCTGGCCTAGGTTGGTCCGTGGCTGGGTGATCACTCATTACATAATTACCGAGTTTCCTCCGTGCTCCAGAAAGCACGTTTTTTAGATCTTTGACAGCCGTTACAGCTAGTTATTGGCCCGAAAGTCTGACAACCAGTCTTACCAAGGGGTATCGTATTACCCAGTACTAACGGGTTGTGAAGGTCAGATAGGCAGTCGTTCCATGTAAAATACTGGTATTCACCTGCAACAGGTTAGATTGGAAGCCGACCCCAACCTATTTGGGAAAACGCTCGGCAGATGATGTTGTCACTGTATTAGTAGTCCTTTTTTATGGAGCACTCGGCCTATTTATCAACTACCTACGAAATGATTGATTTTTTATCAGCTGAGTTTAGAAATATAACATTAGGTACTGGCCGACACATACAAGCAATCATCATTATTAGCCCATTAAACTTAAGACTGTTGTTTTTATTATATCAACGCTACCTATTATTTTAAGTAAACTAAGCCATTTCCTAGTTCAATTCTAAAACCAGTACTTACTAGTTCTATACAAGAACTATCTATTCAATCGTTCCTTCTGCAAACATCACTTACGCGTCTGCTTACCCCGTAATTACTGTGACGTCACTAAGTCGGGTGCGCCGGCGCCGCGCGGTTGCATCTTAAATTAAGTTGCTATAATAACATTAGTGTTGACTAACATGTGATGGTAGGGTTGTCAACTTCTGCATTCCAACTAATTATGTTATAAGGGTAAAAGTGTGTTTGTTTGTCTGTCCCACATTAAAGGTTAAACTTATTTGGATGAAATTTGGCACCATGCCATTAGAATATAAGATGATTTTTATCCTGATAATATCTGATATCGAAATAAGCTTTAAGATAAAAAGCGCTGCTTTCGTGCTATTTTGCCTACTGCATATTTTCGAATGTCAACTGAGACTGAAATTCTACGTAGTCTTCGTTTTTAACCAACTAAAAAAGAAGGAGGAGGTTGTCAATTCGACGCGTATATTTTGTTTAATGTATGAGCATGCATAACTTTTTAAAAAGATCTATGCACAAAGTTGTATTTACAAGAATGTAAAACCTGACTTAGAAAACGTTAGTGCCTAAGAATTTGTTATGACTACATTTTACACAAGTATTTCAACAACCATTGTTAGGTTTAGACGCTTTTAAAACTACAGCGGTCTGTTGTCTGTTTAGGCCACGCATACTACCTGTAAACAACATTAGTTACAATTAAGTCGTTATATTATCAAAAGTTTCCGGAAGTTCTTTTTATAAACCTATTACAATCACGCCAAAGCTATTAAACAGTATAATAAAGTGTGTAAAATTGAATAATATAATAGTTTTCCACAATAGCCCTGAGTACGACAATTTTATTTAAAGGCCTTGTTAAAAACGTTTCGAGGTTATTACCAGTTAGCCTTGACACGCCATGTTCTATATCGTTTTCATGATAATTTCTATTTTCATGTTTAAAAATAATTTAAACGAGCAGAAAATAATGTCGCTTTTAAATATTTACTACAAGATTCTAAGTTTAGCAGAAATTATGGCAATATTAGTTGACAGTTTTTCGTCGAAGGAATTAGGAAAAAATAACTTTCCATAAATTATAATTCATTTAAATAAATCAAATTAGCAACGTGACCGACAACCCTATTTAACAAGACCTGAACAAACTCACAACTACAATCAAATCACGCGAATTAAAACCTTATTTCCCACACAACAAGGAATAACGAGCCGTAAAAAACACAAGCAATCAAGTTAGATCTAAAAATAGCAAGTATATGAACTAATGAGCGCAATTTTGCGTTAAATCGCTCTGAGATGGAGCTTTAAAAGGAACTGTCGCCGTTATCGCAATGTTCTGCTAAGCCTAAGTTGTATGATTATGAAATACTGTACTTCATATTTGTATGATGAGGGATACCATAGAATGTTATGGGAAATGTGTGTGGTAAGGTAAGCACTACACATATTTGTGTAATCTTAGATGAGGAATCTAGAGATCTATGAATTCGTAGCTACGTCGCGCCGTGGCAAGGCGTAAAGGAAATACAATATTATGAAGTCTTTTAGGGGGGTAAGAATTTCTTAACGGGTTTCTTTAGTTTGGTTGAAATGAGTATTGGTTTTCCTATGTGGTTGTTATATGATGCCAAATACGTATTTGTAACATAAATCAACTAAAACCAAAGAGACTTATAAAGATAAATATTTAAATGTCTTTGACTAGAACTTAGTATGATTTGGCTTCGATCATTAATTTATTGTAGTTTGTGATTTGGGTATTCTAAAGTGATTTAGGAAATTCACAAAGTAAAATTTTCTAAAAAGTTCTGACAAATATGAAGCTGAAAGTTTATGACTTGGACTGCTCACAACCCCTGAATCACACGGCGCCACATGTCGCCTGAACGCTGATTAATTGACGCAAGCGCATCCGATAATGTTGCAAGTGAGTGCTTGCTTCTCGTGTCTTTGTCGTTAAGTCAAATGTTGCATTTGGAAATTAGAAGACGTAGAACTAATACTTTGTTAGGTTTATGACTTTTTGTTCCATTTATCTCGCAGTTTTACGCCATGTCACATCTGACCTAAGCGCAACTGTCGACATCGGTGTAATTGTCATAATTAAAAAAAAAACAACATTTTTTTAACGATAAGTCATCATTAAGAGAGATGTACCGACAGGAAACGGCATTATCGATAACGTATCGATAATTTTTTAAGTATTGTTCTCATTTAAAAAAAATGTGAGATGTTTGACCGGTGGGTCACTTACACTTAGTAAAATATCGATACTACTTTTATATCGATCTGTTACTATGTGATATCAAAATTAAGTCTTCTCTCAAGCAATAAATAATACGTAATCAGTAAAAGCAAACAACATAGCAATGTAAAATGATTTACTTCGAAATAAACACGTTACAATCACGCGAACAGTTATTAATATGAACGATGACTAACGAGACCGCTCCTGTGGACTAGGCTAGATTTATAGAATAGATGTACTATATTGTGGGTAGTCAGGCAATGTGGGGAGGTCTGGTTCTGTGTTACTGTACGGGTTTTTTAGGCACGTGTTGAGTAGAAATGGTGAAGAATGATGGCTAGAATGGAGCTCACTACTGAGAGGACGTGTAATAGAGAAGTATGGAAGAAGAAGACATGCTGCGCCGACCCCAAATAAATTAGGATAAGGGCAGGAGAATGATGCTGTTTAGCAGAAAAGGTATTTTATGCTGCGGTCAAAAATCAACGGTTTAGTTTAGGAAAGTTTTCCTGGGTGTAGCTTCCATGATGTTTGGTGCAGATAGTCAGGAAGAGAGTATATTTTTAGAAGTTCAGATGATAGTTGCTATGTGTTTACCACTGTTATTTAGCCACGTCGAATGATCTAAATCAGAATTAACATTGTTCAAGTTATTGAAGTTTTCAAAAACATTAATGTACTTCTTATGAACAACAAATGAGCAATAGGAAACCGCCCAAACTTTTTCGATAACACCCAAAACCAGTAACGCGGAAAAGTAGTTCTTGTTTAATTTGTTTCCTTTCTAGCACTGCCTTTAAAATCGTGGTTTATAGTTTCGAATCATCACAAAAAACACTTACGGTACATCGGAATGGCACTCGTTTTGTAAAAGATGTATTCAATGATAGAAAAAAGGGGTTGAGTAAAAAGAGTATTATGTTTTGCGTAATGCTCAACGAAGCGTGAAATGAGCTGATGTCGCGAGAAAGTCGTTGGGTAATAGGAACTATTTGATGTCAATTTTTGTAGGAAACATATTTTAGCTAGGTTTTAAGGAACTGACAACATTTTATAGGCTTAAAAAAATGAAAATCATTTAAAAAATGGCATTCAGTATAAACTCATCAATTTCAGAAGACGCAGTCAACAATTCTGTCGATAAAAATTGAATTATTTCCGAAGAGATATTTCAAAACTCATGATCATGACTCAGAAGATCAGAAAGCCTACAACTGTATTTACGCACGAAAATCCATTTAAAAACGATACGTGACTTCTAACTTCTTATTCAAACCGTCACGCTCTATTTTATCGCAACGAAACCTCTCCAAAAATACGTACCATCCTTAACATTATAGACATGCTCGTAACTTCGCTACAGACGCAAGTGTGCTCAAAATAATTAAATTAAATCTTCAATGTCGTTCGTTTCTTACTGCATTGTTCTTCCAGCATCTGCTCCAGTTTACCTGGTGAACATCTGTCCACAAATAATGTGGCATCGAGCCCTTCGCGAATAGATTAAGGAAGCTTTGTGTGTACGCAAACCCTAATCTTGAGTAGTGGTGGGATGTGTCTGATAATGTTGTCGATAGTTTTGGCGAAACATTATTTTTCTGAATTGAAAAATGTGAGGTCAGTCTTTGAAAAGTATATGTATATCATAATGAAGTAGCAGTAGGTATATATTCTATATACCTACTGCAACTTCATAATGATCACGTTATGTGTGTATGAGTCTTTTGTTAATAACTAACATTTTTACCTACAGTATTTTAGTATCAATAAGTAATTATCCGATAATATTTGATGAATTACGTGTGGATCAAATAATAAATCAATAGATAGTTATTATTAGCTCCATATCGCTTGTACACAGTCTATGATAAGATATAAAATTAATTTATGATTCTTTATGACGACGTTTCCAAAGTCACTGAAGAATATCGCAGGGTATTGAACTAGACTATCTTTTGTCGATAGATAAAATAAGGAAGTGGAGTAGTGTTACGAGATACGAAGATAAGGTTGAGCACATATTTGTTTTGTGTTCTCTTGGGCTACTTACGTAATTTAAACAGTGTATTCGATTTCAGATTAGATAAATATTTTTGTCCCATTTGGAACGTTTTGAATTATATTATGCCAGTTCCCTTCATTTTAAGACTATCTGTGCTGGATCTGATGCTGGACATACATATCTTGTTTTGTTATGGAAAGAAAATACCGAATTATATAACAATAAAGTCTTCTAGGTAACTAGGTAGAGTATTTCTATCGATAATTTTACTTACCTATATTAAGTTTTAGCCCATCACTAAAAACACTCCTTACTCTTCCAAACATTTGAAAGCATAATTATATGTTTCCTGATACGTGAATTTCGCGATCATTATTAAACAATTTACCGGCGGTTACCATGGTAACGCCTACTATTTCAAACAGGCCCCTTTCTGCTTACCCTGTGTTTAACAAGTGAAAGATCTGTTTGTGTTTATGATGCAAATAATTCTTTTATGACGTTAATTGATTTAGAATTATGACAGATGACACGTCCATGTGAATGATGTGAATGCATGGGAATGAACGACGTGAAAGTGACTGAGATTGTATGATTGTATTCTTTCCGCTTTCTGTGAATGCTGCGTTTATGTGTATGCTAATTTGCTGAATAGAAAACTATGTTTTCTTGAGAACATTTCCAATTAATAGATTTATCGATTCACAAGTATCAATATTGATTTTTGTCGTTAACTCAATCTACAAATTATCATTCATTGAAATTCTTGGAGTGACATATACATTTCATAAGGTCTCCCATGACAGCTAACGTAACTGGTGACACAGGAAACTCTCGGCAGGAACATATCATGAGTTCCACCTGGCCGAGAGGGAATGAACGGGCTTACTAATTTGCATAATACTAATGTAAAGAGCGATAACTGAATTCCGAATATTGCTAAGCACTCGAACCATGTAAATTCTGCTGACAAAAAGCATCATATTTATTTTCCATTGCATCTGCAATGGAAAATAAATATGATGCTTTTTTATAAAAAGTTTCTACTTCGGCAAATAAAAAAGTACGACGAACCTTTATATTTAAAGCTCAACATTTTCTGAGGTAGAAAAAATATAATTTATTTTCATGCCACTGAAGCATGTCTAGTAATTGGGTTATCGACCCCATAGTTCTAATATTAGTATGTTGATACAAAATAATTTTGAATATAGTTTATGGCCTAGAAATCTTTTAAAGTACTGTATTTGCGTCATTGATGATATCAAATCATGATTTGACGTCACTCATCCATCATCTGGTGATACACCCACTTACAACTAAATGAATTCGCAGAAAATTAAAACAAGTTTATCAATGAAAATCACACTGGTTTTTCACAATGTTTATTTGATTTACGACTGGACTTGACAAACCAAATTTGAAAAAAAGCCTCTGGTTTCTAAAACCCCATGGCAACAAACATCTAAACAAAATAATAAGCACGCCCCCAAAAATATCAACACAAAAATAGGGTTGCGCCACTTAAAATAAAATATCGATAGCGCAATCGAATCGCGATTTACGATTCAGCTCGTGTGGCGCGGCTAAACAATGGCTTCCGTTTCCTGCTCGCCACGTGCGCCCGCGCACCGAAACGACCGAAATTCGTATAAGGAATTCACTTAATTGGACGAGATAAAAATACAATTATGGAAATGTTTAAAATGTGTGTTATTAATTTGGTTTATTTATCACCTTTAAATTGATTTAATAGGAACTTATGTAGAAAAAGTTATGAAGGATTATGAAGGAGTGTCTGCAATTAAAATGTGTATGATTTGTAAAGTTTTGTTTGTAGAACAATATCTTTGTTTATTTTCTCTCTGACGGAAAAATGTGCAAACCGTATCAAATATGTATAGCAAATCCGTCATGGAAAAATTATCAAATACTCAAGTTTTCGTAAGACGAATGCAAATATTATTTTTCAGAACTCGTAAATAACCGCAGCAGTTTTATTTTGAGAAGAAAAAATAATATTACTTGGAAGATATTATGTGTTTCAAATATCGTTTGATTTTTACGACTTGCTGAGAGCGTGTGCCAAATGTGCCAATATTTGTGTTTATTAATAAAATAAAAATTGATATTTTAGATTGTATCGCATAAACACTAACTTAAGATTATTGTAAATAGATATTGGCGGGAAAGACAATAGATATTACTTTGTAATTAGACAATAATTTAGTTTTTCATGGAGAATCAATCACAGCAGCATATCACACTTAAGTAAATGAGTGCAACTAAGAGCAATCAGAAAAAATCTTTCGGTAGTAAGTGGGTATTATTTCTAAATATAGAAGCTCTGCTTACCCCAATAAGAAAGAGTGTGAAACGTAAGTAGTACGCGGATCTAGAGAACAAAGTCGATTGAATAGATTTCCATTCATCTTTTTCCATTTCAATAAACAATGTATGGGAATCGAACTGATTTGTATTGTTATGCACTCGTTACCTCTGTTGTTCTTTTTTAATAATGTTGCACTTGTTTCTACGTAATTTAGCAGTAAGTGTGAACGTAATTAATTTGCAAGTTGATTTTTAGGACAATCTCTTTAAAAGCAATAAAAAGTAAACTAACGTATGTTAATACCTATTGCAACTCATGCTTTTCAGTTTTCTGTATTGTATTCAAAAAGTAAGCATCCCTAAATAATTAACGATAGTTCTATCAATATCGACAAATCTATGACGACAGCATGCTACATCTCTAGTTATTACTACATATCAGTAAAATCACACCTGACTTCATTGTATAAGGTCTATCTTTTTGTACACGAAATGTTTTAAGATTAACTTCTATAAGTCGTAAAGTCGTCATAGCAACGAAAAAAAAAAATTATTGGAGTGTTTTTTTTTACGAAATTATTATAATTCTAAATTTTTTTGAGACTTTTTGCATAAAACCTTTACTCCCATATTCTAACAATGACAGTAGGTAAATACGACGTAGTAAACTAGAGTAATGGCTGCTTAAAAATAAGGAGCCAGTATTTATTTTGTGGGTCAAGTATTTATTTTTTTTTTTTTTAAATAATATACTCAGATAAAAAAAAAATCCCTTGAAATGGCTTTGTTATAGCCGTTAGATGATTCCCTGAAAATATTTCGTGTATGAATAGTTAGACCTTATAAACATCAATACGTACCTAAAGTACTTATACAACTCCACATTCAAAGGGACAGTACCTACATAGGGAATGTAATCTGTATATAGATACAATCTATATGTTAATACAGGCCGATATCCCGCTTCATTTGTCGGTTGCATCTGAACTAGGGTTGGCAGGCAATCTTTTTATATTAAGAGGCTAAAGCCGTGTTTAATAAGCAGGGAGGTTAACAAGGTTATATTAAAAAATGTGAAGATGTATTGTTTTAGAGGGGTCTATTGCATTTTTTTTTCTAATTTTAACACCCCACGGTTTTTCTCTAGTATACATATATTATATCTGATGGAGTTCTTGGTTCCAAATTAGTAATCTTAAAGTCATATAGAGAGAGTTATGTAGCAACAGTTTTAATTGTCGAGGATCTAATCCCAACACGTTGTAGTTCAATAATAATATCTAGTATCTAGTTTTGCTTTCTCGAGCTTTACCAAGATTCTTAGTAAAAGTTGCAAGCCTTTAAAGAACACGACGACAAGAAACGCGTTTTCATTTCTCCCTAGTCTTTTCCTATCTGTTATCTCAACCTGATTGATAACATCCCGTCACTAATAACATGTAAGATTAACTAAACTTGCAGTACTTATCACGATCATCTACAAACGTTAGAATATTCTAGAACTGATCGTAGGTGTCACCCCTGATTTCCTGCACTTTCAGTATCCGCCGCGCGTTTATTTGCTTTCATATCGACGGGACGACTTGCGTAACGTCAACGCACTAAAATGCGTCAATTTGCAATGCTGTTGCAGTTGTTAGTGTTATAATGTGCGGTAATAGGGCACGGTCCTCGTGAGATAGAGTTATATTTTCGTCTATTGTCGAAAGGTATGTTTGGAGCATGGTCTTCCTTCTTCCTTGAACTCTGCTTGTGAATTAAATCCTTTGCCACAACGACGGATAGGTAAAAGAAAAAAATAATAATAAGCTATGCCTCATCTTCTTTGCTGCTTGCTCACTTCCCCAAATGCTGCAGACAAAGCGATCTCTGCGCGAATAAAATTTAGAAGTACCATCGACACGAAGAAAAAGAATTAACTTCACCAAAAAAGAAAAACCGTGCCGTCCATCCAGTTAGTAAGAAAAAGCCAACTTCCCCCATATCACTTTAAAGAAACTTCAATTACCCAACACATAAAACTCAAAAGAACCGCGAGAATAAAACTCTCGAAAGACTAAACACGTCTTGAAGACCTTACAACAGAAAGTTATGACTCGCGACCAATTTCCTAGCTTCAGAAAATTAACGAGTTTCTATTGTAGTTATAAAAAGGGACGGTGCAACTGGGTCGCCTGTCATGGCGACGCCGACCTCTGTGCTTCGCAAATGGCTTTTCCGATTGCACTATACGCCACTAGTGCGGCAAAATGTGTCGAGGATAGCATTCCCGTTACGGTTTTCTATTAAATTCTAATGTTACGGTTTATTGTTATGCTTATTGTTTTGTTTTACTCGCTCATACATTTTATTTGGTGGTCGTTAGGATTTACGTAATGACTAAATAAATAAGGCAAAACCCATTTACTCTACGTGTTTAAATAGCTGTTCAGAATCGTTTGAACGTTTTTTTAATGTGATGTCCAACTACCGATCTGAATGAGTCAAAAACCAGATGAAGAAATAAATATGCTTTTACTACGCATTTACACATTTATACACGGCACATCCCTAGCGATACCTACGTATGTTAGTATCTCTATGTACATAGTACGTTCCAATCCCGATATTTCCATTATCGTTGTGCAGCATTATTTGCGACCTATTTTGTCTTCTCTTGTTTTTAAAGTTTTCAAAATTGGAACGGCACTATTCCGTTAGGTTGGACGGGATTGCTTCTTTTTTAAAAGTTCGAGCTAGGCTAGTTTTATTTTTAAACGTTTTCATTGGTGTACCGTTAACGTTCGATTTTTGAGATGACAGATTCGGTAATTCGTAACGGTTACTTCAAATGATTATTCTTTCTTTACTTCAATTGGATTTAATTTATTTTTAAATCGATAAAATCGGTTATTTGTAACTAATTGGATAATTTTGTAAAGTAATTTAAAAGATTTTAGTGGTCATTTCGAATTGGAAACGAATGGTATTATCATTGAACGTAATTTGATTTAATTTGGTTTGTGACAGATATAAAACCTAAATAATAATGGCATCATGCTGGTTATAAATTTGAATATAAAAAAAAACAAAAGTACAACAATTTTAAAAACTTTAAAGTAATCAATTTATAAAACTTGGTGTTTTGTAGCCTGATTTTCTAAGTTATGTTATTATTTGAAAACCCACCTTTATCTTTTTAGTATTTATGTAGACAAACAATTTTTACCTACTGTTCACTGCTGTTGACAAACAAAACAACACAATACAGTAAACTACTACGTTTTAATACTTTACAATAGTAACACTGCAGTACTGCACCTAGGATGACAATGCAAACTGAGGTCAAAATCAATGTCGTATATGAGTCACATCACTAGTTTGAATCGATATGACGTATGATGTAGATTTTATCGATTACATCAGTGCGATTAAGTAGTACTGAGACCCGGCCGGTTTGTTTATGTTTATTTTTTTGCGTTGTAAACTGTTGAAGTTTGCAACTTTGTTTGGTAAAATAAAACTAGAAATCACTTGAGATAAGCATTTATTTACAAAGTTTTTAGAATATACTTTTATTGATCAACTACGATATTTTATATTACTATATGACTCAATTTCATTTCTAACGTTTTAGTACCTCTTAAGGTAATTGCAATTGCAATCTTTTAACTGCTTTTTGATTGAATTGCATTATTTATATCATGGAGTGTCAAAATTGTCAAGTGCCCGTGACTGCCATTTGAGAGAAACGGGGTATAGCATAGAAAAAGGACTATAATTATGCATATGAGTATGACACACGTATATGTTATATTGATGAGATATGGGATATATATCTCATCAACTACTAAATGATACTTATTTTACTTCACGTCACGCATTAGGTATACAGTATCATCACTTATTAGCCGGTTGTCTAGCTCAGTGATTTCAAATTGGCCCATATCCAACATGACTAATTAGATTACTAGATTACAAATGCTAACTTACAAGTTTCGGGACAACCTGACCTTTTCAGACGGAGTTGGACTGTTTCGTATGTAAGTAGAGCTTGTTCCGTATGGTCTAAGGTAGCAATTTGCTAGGCAAGTGAATGAATATGAGTGTAGGGAAGTACGGAATCATTTGCCCGACTGCGGCGGAGCCCGAAAGGAGGCTAATGATTTTATAGATAGAAATAAATACATACAAACAAAAAATCTTCAGCAGAAAGAAAAGTCTCTTTCCTGAGACGCAAGCTTACCTGAACCTTCTTTCCCTAAGATCCACGTACATCAGCCATATTTGATCCGGATATTGATCCCGGGAGTGTCGTGCCCATCCGGACTCCACCGCAATATGTTGCAGAACCTTTTCAATAACGTAAGCCCTCCGTGCTGACCCCAATAAATTGTTAGGCGCACTCGTCTTGGCAGGATGAGATCAAAGTGATGGGAGGAAGCGATTTATTTATCGAAGAAACTTCTGTTTTACGTGTCGATTTGAAACTTTGTCCGATCAGCTTAAATCAGCTTATCGCATATCAGCTTACTGGCACGATTTAAACGCTGAAAAAAAATCTGGCTGAAGAGAATTCAAAAAGTTTTCATTCCGTGTCATGTTTGGTTTAAAAAAAAACGGGTGCAGTTCTAATAGGCCCAATTGCGCGGTCAACGCTCGTTTGCGTGCACTGTGCTCATGCAAATGGCAAGTTGATGTAGTCCATCGTGCGATTGTCAATTATTCACAATTACCATGTATTGCTTGACCAGACATTGGGACGACTAAAGTTCACAATAAATTATATTAAAGCGTAGTGGATAGGCTGAATTCAGAAATGAAGTAATTTCTTTGACAGTGGTGTGACATCGTTCTAGTTTCTAGAAACTTTCTGAACACTTATGCATTCAGGTTGATTATTCATGCAAAGTTTGGAGCAAAAACGTGATCTCTTGTATCTTACCTTGATCATGTTAAATTATGCTCCCTATTCATTCTCCTCTGCCTCTCATAACTTGTGTTGATGCAACAGCGCCCGTGTAAGCCGACATTAAATGAATTTATTATGAGCACGGCGCGGGCGCGCGAAACTTTTGCAATTTCGATAGTGTCTGTATCATCTGTATGCTATCCCTAATAGTCAGGTTTCTCATACCGTTTGTCTTAGTTGGAACAATGAAGTTTGGACAGAAATAAGGTGGAAGATCAATGATATAATTTTTTTGGCACTTTGGTTCCGTTTCTTTTGCAAGGAGACAGGCAGTTGACAAGGATACAACTAACTATACTGAAGTATTTAATCAGACCAGTATAAGTAATCGCTCCATGTAAAATTCTGGTATTCAGCAGCATCCGGTGACGCTGGAAGCTGACCCCAACGTAGTTGGGAAAAGGCTAGGCAGATGATGTTACTGGAGGTAGGCCAGGGTCTATTTTTGAGGTAAGCTTCTTCGATTCATTAAAGTGCCTTGTTTTGTAAAAATAATTATTGGAGAAAATGTCTATGGCAAACGTACCACATATCAGCTAATTGATTTGAGCAGTTGCCAGAATCTTTGACATTTGCAATCTGTTGTTTTAAGAGCAGTCTAAGGTTTACAAGCTGGTTTTCTTTGTCTATTTCTTGACTATCTTTAATACAGCTTATTTATTTTACTAAATAAGATTCTAATTCATCTGCATCCGGTTAGACTGGAAGCCGACCCCAACATAGTTGGGAAAAGGCTGAGCCAGGTGATGACGTAAGAACCTTATTGGATACTTAGATAGAAAATGTACCCGAAAATTGTTAACAGCTTCTCTAACAGCGATATCTACCAGGCAACGTTTGGATGGCCTGAACGAAAATAAGAAGGCGGTAGTCAGTGGTGTCCTTCTAATTAGGTACCTACCTACCTAATGGAAAGGCGTCAGTACCAAAAAAAACAAGCTACATTAATCAGCCAAAAGCTTTATAACAATGATCCACAACATTACCCCCAACAGTCTCCATAACCATTCACCGAAATTGGGCGACAATACCTAGAGGTGGAAGAGGTCAATTTAAATTCAAGGTTGGCGCTAAAGGGGTGCGCTAGTGAGCAAGGAATTGGACTGGATCCAATGGCCTGTTCCGACACTTCTGACCCAATTGCCTCCATATTGGGTCACTGGCTCCAATGGGCAATTTGCATTTATATTGGATAGCTTTTACCTGCCATGTTGTTCAGGTTTATTAGTTTATGGTTTTAGTATTATAGGTGATATTTACTGTGGTCGGCTTTATTATTTTGTTGCTGGTGTTGCCGCTGTAAACTCTAGTCTTATTGTTAAGTGAACAACTATCGCCACAGCTGTTTTTGATATGGAAAGAAAAATTCGAGTGCGAGCAGGGTTTGAACCTGGGACCTTCCGATTCTGTACACCGGACGTCTTATTCAATTAGACCATCGCACCCTGCTCACTGCTCTCGAAATTTCCATTCCATTCTATTTTTCATTTTTTTTTACTTTTCGTAAATATTTGAAAGAACTATCGCCACGTTTGGCAAAAAGATTGACAGATGAATCAATAATGTGGCTGCCGATATTCTGATTCAATTCACGCCATGAAATGTGGTTTCAGATCTTCTTAAGCAGAGAATCCCTCACCTAGTTTACACATCATCATCGTTTCGACCATCCCGTTCCTTCACAAGAATTGACACCCAGTATTAGTTTAACGGCCGCTTTCAATATTCGATCGTGAATCTAAGATTACTATTGATCCAGATTTTATGTGATCCCTCGATTGATGTTGAATCTGCATTTCAATAAGCCGATCTCGTCTCAAAATCCATTGAAAAAAAGAGATAGGTCATAAATTTACACCCTCCTTAACGTTTTGTTTTACGCATTTGCAGTAAAAGTACATCAGCGATTATTAAAGAGTAAAATGGTGGAAGTTTTCTTAAAGCTTATCTATTTTATGTATAATCACAAGAAATTGCATACACAGTAACAATAATAATTGATTGCAAAGTCGCAGCGGTAAAGTACTAAAACTATACGTCGAGATTATTAAAACATAAATGTTTTGTTGAAGAGGAACGGAACGTCAATCAATCGAAAAGTAGCGTCAGTCAGTTTGACATTCATTGACAACATAAACATTCTAAAACCTAAAGTTTGTTTGTTGTTTGTTTCTTGGAAAAAAGAAAAGTGAAAAATGGAGCCAGAAACTGTAAGTAAATAATAAATTATGACTAAATAATCGTGCCATAAACATTCACGTCCACAAATGTATTATTTTTTGCTGTAAAAGATAAATGCGTGGGGACGCGGTATTTCGCGCCATTTCGTACAAAACTTACTAAGCTTTATTTTATTTGTTTGTAGAGTAAAACCAAACCTCTTTCCAAGGAAGAGACGAAAGGGCTGCTCTCCTTAATTGAGGGGAGCAAGATAATAAATAATAAGAATACCAATGCCACCAATAATAAAATAAAGGTGGAAGAATGGACACGGATTGCAGGAGTCTTCAACGCAAATATGGGCACCTGTCGCCGTACACCACAACAATTGCGTCTTAAGTGGGAAAACTTAAAGAAGAACTCACGAAAGCGCAGTACTTTAATACGGATGGAACGTATCAAGGTAAATTAAGTTTAAAAAAATTGAAAACTTGGATTAGCCTTGCCTGCTCGTTAGTCTAGTAACTAGACTCTAGTGGTTGTAAGAGTGACTGCTGAGCGGTCTTAGGCAGTGTTTTAAGTTTTTACCATTAGGAATTTCTCAGTAGCAGCCCAGAGTCTAGATATGTGCCTGGTAGATGGCAATAGGCTTGCCCCCTGATATGCAACTTAAAACATAACTGGCAAAATGTGGGTGTACTGCTCAACCTGTTGGGGAATACAGGCATGATGTTATATTTGTTTTACTTAAAGTTAAGTACAGTAAATGTAGTCCAGAACATGTTGATTTATGTCATATTATGTTTCAGACTGGAGGTGGGCCACCAGGGTACTTTCCTCCTGATGATATCCTGGATAGGGTGGCAGCATTACTGGGCAGCACTGGAGAGGGTCTCACAGTGAGGTTTGGTGGTGATGCTGAGCCTCAACTTATTGGTGATGGTGATGGTGATGGGATTGTTGAGACGGCTTGTATTGTGCCAGTTGATGATAAAATATCTCCAATGCTATTGATTGATAGTCCATTGCCTGTGAGAAATCCTTCCACATTCATGGATTATACATCTGTGTCCACTGAATATCCAGTGACCATGGGCAGTGAAGTGCCAGCCAATGGCATTGGAGATGAGTTGATGATCCTGGGCAATATTAATACTCCAATTGTACCAAGAGAAAAAAGGAGTTTTAGAGCTAGTGGTAATATCCTATTATATCCTACTAATACATAATATGTGAAACTTTGTATAATTATTATGAATGTTTGTTACTCAATAATGCTTGATGAAATTTTAAACATTTTGATTTCCTATATTTAATGCATTCTTGTTTTATAGGTGGTATTAAATGTAAGCTACTGAAGCCAGACAACGGGTGTCAAGCTCGAAATATTGCATTGGCTGAATATTATAATGTTAAGAGAAAATTGTTAGAGAGTAAGTTTGAAAATGTAATGTTAGAAAATGAAAAATTAAGATTAGAGATAAGGAAGCTGAAGGGAGAGGATTTATAGAATTATATTATTGTATGTACCTTAATATTATTAAATCATAATTTTAGTTTTTTAGTATTTAGTTTTAATTTAAATGTGCCTGTAGTGTAAATATATTTTATGTAAGTAACAATTAACAATTTTGAAAAATAAATATTTTATTTCCTGAAATCATCATTGTTTAATCATTTGAACCTAATAGTAGGTATGATAATAAAGACAAAGTGGTATTAATAAAACTCTTAATCAAAGCATTTCAAATTATTCAAGGCAGACAATTTTTGTGAAATAAGTATTAAAAATAATTTAAAATTAATCCTTGTCTATGTCTGATATCATTTTGAATACTGTCTGAATTCTCTGATGTCACAGTAATTTCACTTTCTTCTGGCATTTCTACTTCAGGGGGTACTTCTTCAATATTATTATTTCTGCAGATGTTGTGAAGAACGGCTGTCGCAATTATAACTGCTTGTATGTTATATAATGACAACCGCATGGTCAGTGATATTACTGGGAAGCGACGTTTCCAGACTCCAAATGTCCTAAACAAACAAATACATTTTTTCATGAACTTGTTTAATAATAAAAAAAATTGGTCCCATGAATAGGGTAGGTACTTAATAATCTCTAGTATAGTGAAAGCTTTATTTATAAAATGGTTATTTTACCTTTCAATTGTGTTTCTGGTTTTTATGTGTGCCTCATTATATCTTATTTCCTGGCTAGTTGATGGGTTTATCAAAGGCGTGAGCAAGTAAGGCCGGTTAGGATAGGCGCTGTCACCGAGTAACCAGCGATTTCCCAGAATACCATCTTCACACTGGGCTGTAATAATAGTTAGATACATCAGAAATTCGTATTATTTTAAATGTTATTAGAAAGGGCAATAAACCCAATATTACCTCTTAATACTGAATTATTAAAAATAGTAGCATCATGAGCAGAACCAGGCCACCGAGCAACAACATTCAATAATTTAAGGTCTGCATCACAAACGGCTTGAACATTGATGGAAAAGTATCCTTTCCTATTTCTGTATTCCTCTCCTATTGTTGAACCTGAAATACCAAATATTTTATTTGTTGTAGCAAATGTATGGTAACTTTCTAAACAAATCAAATTTTTAATTGATCACAAATCAAAACTTTTATACCTACATGGAGACTGAATGTGTACATGTGTACAGTCAATAGCACCACATACTCTAGGAAATTGAGCTATGTTATAAAATTTGTCTGTAGTTCTAGAATGCAGAAAAATGTACTTGTTGTACAATCTAGCGATTGCACCAGATATTATGTCTGCCACTATTCTACAAGCTGACGATAAGGATACTCCAGCAAAGTCGGCCACTGAATTAAGCATTGTCCCCAATGCATAAAATCGAAGTGCCAATAAAAGTTGATGCAATGGTGGTATACCATTATTCCTGAAAAATGATACTATAGTTAGGTATCCATTCTTTTAGGTTATTTTTATACATTGAAGCAATTTGAGCAAACAAACAAATTTCTTACCGTCTTGATTTCACTTTGATAAAGGGCATTATTTCATTCAAAACAGATTCAACTGCCGCTTTGTTCATTCTGAATCTGAATGTGAACTCTGCGTCAGTTAAACTTGCCATGAAGTTTATCCGTTGAAAAGTTTTTGACGACACAGCTATCTCTTGTTCGCTGTCGCTACTATCCCAATCCGATAGCTGAGCTAATACTTCAAGATCACTATCACTATCACTTGAAAATATTTCCATTTTCACGCCTTTATGAATTCGATCGGTCAAAATTTGAGGATCGCAAATAAAGATCGATAACGTTCAAAAATTGATTTGTCAAAATTAGAGATCGGTTATTGAAAACGTATAACTGTCACTTTCATACAAATACCAACCTAAAAATCCGATCCGCCCTCCCAAAGATGGATTGAAAAAAAAGATCGGCATAACGATCCATCGATCGGTTATTGAAATACTAAAAGTAGAAAATGGATTCAAATATCAATCTCGACCAGAAAATTAGGGATTGGGATTGAATATAGAAAGCGGCCGTAAATGAATACACGTTTCTGCAATCTTACCTACCTGGCAGGAGCTACCTACTTATCAAATGCACCAATGATAGCAAATATAGGTTTTAATCAAACTCGCTTGTATTTGGACGGGGTCCAACGAAATGCGGGTGTAGGCAAACACTCTTATAACTAGTCTTACTGAACTTGTTAGGTAACATGTCTCTCAAAGTTTTGGAAGCTAGAATTTAACCTGTCCAATGAGCTTCGTCGTTGAATTGACTTAGTAGTTTGAAACTTCTAGGGGACGTATTGCTGGGGAATTTGTTGCCAATTTTTCTCATTAGCCAAATAGCCACCCTCAGCTAAGACAATAGAAAATGGTGAGGGTCGAACGTTTTGGGGGACTATCTTGTCTGACGTTACAAAAGGTGCTGATTCCCAACAAAATTTTCATAAATTACTTTTGGTTCGATTTTTTTTTTTAGTTTGGCAAAGACTTTTTCTTATAGTAAGTAGTAATAATATAGAATGACTCAGCACCTGGAACTGTTCCCTTTGACGCAAATCGTATCGTCGAGTGCCAAGGTGGAGCCACACAGAGATGTGATTGTCATATTTACTAGATTATTAAAACCGCTCATATTCCGTCGTTTTTAGCAGCAGATGTAATCCCCGTACACATGACAAGCCAGATCCATCTTGCCAGATTTGCACAGAAATAAGATTTGGCAGACTATCTTTGTGATCTTTAGCATGTCAAATTGAGATGAGGTGACGGTTTGACGATGTACAGACGTACATCTTCTAAACATTTTTAATATTACTTTAGTAAAAAATACAATCACATTGCGAAAATTACTAAAAACAATGAAAAACTTCGTAATAATATTATTTATTCCCACGCATGAGCCAAGCTTCAATATAATTTGTAATTTTAAAAATAGAAAAAAAGACGCTTTGACTGGCGCGTTTCACACGAGGTCGTGTCGTCTAATCGTCTTGGGTTTTACATTTTTTTTTAATTCACGACCAAGGCTGAATGTTGTAAGGTTAAATACGAAGAGTTTGCATAAAATAGTTTGTGTCGCTGAAATAAATGTTTTTTGAACACAGCATAATGTATTTTTTTTTTAGCGTTATAGAATGTTTTCAAGAAAAATCTTCAGCCAATGTCTAGACATTCAGTTGCGACTTGTTGTTTTGTTGGTAAAGATGCAGCAGATTCCTACTTATGTAGGAATCTGCTGTATCTTTAAGTACAGAAGTCCAAACACGTGATTCACTTGGCGCATCTGCAAGTATTTATATGTGGGAAAATATCTTGGTAGGAACGACAAGTTGCTGAAGATTATAAAATGTACATTCTACTGTCTTGCGTTGCCAAAATTCCACAAACCTTCCCCGTAAAAATACTAATTACATTGCATTATTTGCATTACTATGCAATGAAGTTTCAGTATGAGGAATTTAGTAAGTATATACTTTTTTATAACATTGACATTTTACCTATGACAATTAAAAACTGCTATGAATGAATACCAATAAATTATAAAAGAAGAAACAGTTCCTTTTTTAAATGTACCTTCATCAAACTTTAAAAAAAATACTCATTTGCATAGAATTTTCGTTTCAAAAATACTTTATAAGCGCAGGAAATCCAATACAGAAAAACTATAATTATTACTAAAACCGATATAAAAGGACCAATTAATGGTAAGTCGTTGTTTATAAAAAGGGTCAAGTTTAATTGGTTTCGTAACGTCAAGTGTGACATTTAGGTAGGCACGCGCTAGCCAGGTGCATTTTACTCATAATTAGTGTTGTCCGTTGGCGGAAATAAAAGTTTTAGTCGATTTTTATAAAGTTAGTTATTTTTATTAGCTCGTTTATTTGAAAAAGTGCATCGTTTTTATTGTTATTACTACGATAAAGTGTTTAATAATTAAAGGTATTTTATGGCATTTCATTTTTTGTGGATAGGTATAAAACGTTTTTTAGTTTTTTCCCGCAAGTGTGTATTTATGAGGTTTTGTATATTGTCACCAAGTTCCTAGTCGGAATATTTTATGTAGATATTTGCTTATTAATTAATTAACCGCAGAATACAATGTCAATTAAAGCACTGAGTAAATAATGAAATCACTTTAGCGTTTATGGTATGTCGATTTACTATGAATACATGTTTATTTATCGATAAGGATGTGGTCAGGTGGCAGTAAATTAAAGAGACTTTTTATTATTTAAATGTAAAGGTTAACTGGTGTTAACTTTCATTATCTATCTTCAAACATATCAAATTAATTTCAAACCTTTATTTTGTATTAATGAAAGTAATTCAATTAACAGAATTAAACTTCTACAGCTCACACCGGCTTGCATTGGACAAGCGGTCGTTGCATGCCTGCCCTCCAATTAACATAAAAAAGATTTTATCGCTGAACTCATCGATCTAAAACTTAATCAAGCTTGGACGCAACGCAACTGATAAATGTGCAACAGATGAGAAATATTTACGTTATCTGTAAACCGAGGCCTTGCATTCATTAGTTAGATTTAGTCGATTTTCAATAACAACGTTCCTTAATCGATATTATTTTTTATAGCCTACGGAAATGACAGATATTGCAGCAATCAACGTCTGCTTTTAAGCGGAGAGCCCCCCCCACCTTCACAATCTACTTCAGTTGCGCCCTTATTATAATGTACTCGTTACTATTCTTATACTTTATGTTAAACTTAATTGTCCTATGTTTTGTAGTAGTGATCCGATGGAAACAAAAATATAACAGCCTTTTGCGCCAGCAGCTTTGTTAAAATTGTATGCAACTTTTTAGTGCAAATATATTCAAAGGAATGCTGTAATACGAAATATGAATTTTCTTGAGGCTGAAAGATGGATGGATGCCGTGCGAAAACACGTTGCTATCATAGAAATATGGGAATCATGTCAAGAATAATAAAACAACAGTATCGATAAACAATCAGGCTTGGAGCACAAACAAGACCAAAGACCACATGTGACCTATAAATGACCCATAAATGCACAACATATGGTTTTTTCATAGTCGTTGAATATAAAAATATTGTCAATTGCGCAGTAAAGATCAAAAGAACAATGTAAATAGCAGACATTGCAAAAACCTTGAGACGTAGAAACATTACGATTGTACAAGACTACGAAACAGTTGCAATAAGAATCTGTTGATCTGTATCAGGCAGTTCAATTAAAATGTTAAGGTGAACTCGGGTAGCTACGGAGAAAAAAACAAAAGAAATGAGAGTAGGCATCCAATTGGTATGCAGAGCAACCTTCTATTTCAATGGCTATAATGCGAATTTTGTAACAGCATCCATGATTTTTTTACTAATGTAACAAGCGTGAAATAAGTTTCTTCAGTTAAAGATTTTTTGCTTATATAGAACGAATTTTAATAATCTGGATTTGGTTAAACCGTTTTGGCTCCTGTCCTACAAATCACTTAATTGAAATGTAGCCCAACAAAATAGGACACGGCCGGTAACAATGGACTCATCTACTAAACAAGTGAGTACCTATGATCATTTTTATGGCCAGTGACCATTTAAAATATGACATAGAAGCACATGAAACAATGCTTAATGATGTCACGTATTATGACGTTGAGATATGACGATAAGGTCGAGAAATGACCACACGTAATATGAAAGCTCTGGAGGGAAATTAAATTGCCAATAAGAACATAAGGCAATTTAATATAGTTGGAATTGCTACAGGTAAAAATTATTTGTCTTGAAGTATAGTGAATTTTTCATATACGTCATAATTGCTTTGCGTTGGTAATATTGTTGTTAGCGAAGCGTAAACAGATAGAGATAATATAGGTAAGATTATAGTTAAACATACTGCAAATATTTTTAACGGCAACGTTTCAAGATGCAAATATTATCCGTTCAAACATCAAATGTGATCTAATTACGTCATTAACAACAATAGCTGTAATTTAACGGAAGAATAATCTAAACGGCTAACATTGAACTAAAAATTACGCAGTATTGCAAAATATGTTCGTGTAATGAATAATTCAATCTGAATTGTTTTCTAATCATCGGCTACTGTTCTTGGTAAGGTAAACGGCTTTTCTATCTAAAATCAATCTGCAATTACTCAACTTGATATTGTCGCAAAAAAGCAATGGAGGGGTTTAATTTTCCAAAGTCATTATTGATGATGATTACCTAATGGTGTCTTCGGATTTTTTAATTACTGGACAAAATTAGTAGAGCAAAAGAAATTCGTTTGAGTAAAACTAGAGCTGTTATTATCTTAACGAGCAGTATACTGTACACCTACCGTGACGGTTTTGTTACAACTTTTCGGGTAAAAACAACAAAAGGCTATCCTCAAGAGAATTTAAATAAATTTGGTTAAAAATTTGAGCTATAATCAATTTGTGTTACAAATATTAAACTTATCGAAGTCGTCAACAAATTCGTACAATATCAATCAAAAACCAATAAAAGGAGTATTAAAATTGATTTAATGGTATTGTGATAAAACTTAATAGGGAACTGTGAACAGTAAGTTGACATATGTTCTTGTTAAACATCTGTATCAATATCAAGAAATAAAATAAGAGGAAACAAAAAATAATCATACGCTACCACTCACCGGATTTCCTCTTTTCGTTCACTAGTACCAACGACTTGGTTCTCTTCACCCTTAAAGAGCGTCGTCGTATGGACCTCATTAATGCCTCGGGCATCCTCGAGAACCTCGGAGAGTCCACTCTCTTCTCCGGCATGAAAAAATTCTTCACCGCCAACATTGTCATTTTTAACAATTCCCACTTCTCGCACTTTTAACTAAATAATTTAATCGATTACACGAATCCCATCTCTAACTTCAATTAACTCACTATCACGATCAATGTCGTTCGTTTAATAAACACAAAAAAAAACTCTGACTAATCCATTTTTCTAGTCGATTTTCAAGGTCGGCGAATTCGCATCAATTAGTAAGTTATTGACAGCACTAGTTAAACGGTTCCTTTTTGGTATGAATGTCACTATTGTTTGTTCTCATCACTATTCCGAATGCGGAGTATCCTGTTTGCCTATTCGGTGGTCGTATTAATTTTAGGGGGCGCGCGATACGTCCGCTCGTGGACAATGCGCGCGGCGTACTGGCTCAGAGTGGCTAGGTGTCGTTGGAGGGGGCTTGCCTTGCGGGTTTGCGAATGTTATCTATCTTATCAGAATTTACCTAGTCTTCATACAATAAGGTCGTAAAATTTACCGTAAGTTGATAACCGCGAACAAGGTCGTGTTCAGCATGAATGAAATCTGTTACTGACTCAATAGTTCTGATGAAATTATTGTTTGTGTATTATGTAAATTTGCCTGTATGCTTTGGCTCTACGCATGGCTTACTTTTTTGACTGCTGAAAATTGATCAACCACATGTCTCTGATCTGTAGATGTGATGATTTGAAATAATTAAGTTTCTCATTGTCTACACTATCCGCGTGCAATGGAAATATAGAACAGACATTTTAATAAACAGTAGAGTTATGCACACATAAACTGAAGTGATACAAGCATCTGCATGCGTGAATTAAAATAAATGCCAGCAGAAGATATAGTAACTTGTTCAGTATTATGGAAATATGGAAGGTCAAATGAAAAACGGAAATCGAATTATCCTTATAAACATCCATTTCCGATCATCATCGTAGTAAACAAACCGTACACACTCCATACTATAAATATCGGCGTGAATCACACACCTGCATACATTATCCTCATTCTAGTTTCCTTTCGGGGTGGTCAGAGAGCACCGAGTCTTGTCCGTATAGGTACATGCACTTCCTGCGTCACTTATAGTCCCATAAAAGGAGTGGATGAATTACTCACGATTTTATTATTAGCTTGAGCAGAACCTTAAGCAACCATCCGTAGAGAATGATCTACAAATCAATCAAAAGGAAGCATTAACTTTTTTGCTGGATCTTCTGTATAGAAATGGTGCTCTAAATTTAGTAGAAGATTCTAAAATATAAGAATCATTAACGGAAGTTTTAGGTGTCTCAAAATCTGGGACGAATTAGTTAAGACATACGAGATAGCGGCAAGTGAAAGAATATGCGCAGATACGAATATTATGTTGACTTTGCAAAGGCTTTGGGGGCTTAACCATTTGTCTGCGATGCCGCAAGAAAGGCTTAGCAGAGTTAATTGAATGATAAATGTAGTTTCGGACTCCCGGCAGAAATAAACCCGAGGGAAGTTTATTTGTGGACGAAAGACAGTAACTTTGTCTTGGCAATTGGAAGAAACTAGTAAATTCAGGAGAATTGATTACAAATTCCCAGCTTGAAACTACTGAATGTAATATGTCGCCAATACGTCTAAATTACATGGTAATTACCGCAGAAGTTGGGGAGATAAAGATACTACCGAATAGGTGTGCAAATGTTTTGCAATGAACATTAACTAAGTGATACTGGTAACTTAAACCTTGAAGCAGGAATGTGCACTCATAATTCCTCTCATTCACGCCAATTTGGCAGTTTTTAAACACCCACGCTAGCTGCTGTAAGAGTGTAAGACCCGCCTTATTTAGCCACTGAGTATTGAGTTTGCTGTTTGAGTCATACCCGAAAATATTTTGATCTGAGATGAAAAATGTCTGATGTTTGCAGCTGCTCAGATCTGTTTATAAAACAATTGAAATGTAAGGTTATTTCAAGGTTCATAGATGAAATTCTATTGTAGTTATATTTGAGTCTTCTGATTAAATACGAGTAGATCGCTGTATGTATCCGGGTCTTAGCTTCATATCAAGCTTCTTGGACTCCTAACAAATGGGACTGTAACCTTCTTGGTTACAATATAGAACTATGTAAATGCGATCATTGGCGTCGTAGTTGCAAGCAACCTTTGTTTATTCAGGATCATCTTCAGTTTTACGAGTTGCATTATCTCCTTCTGCTAGTCCATGGCAGCCGTAAAAAACGAAACCAAAATTTCCGTCAGCCTGCTAAATTAAAATATGCACACAAGTGGTACAAATTGGCCTACATTCATTATCATTAAGTTAACGCGGGCATTCCGTTCATTTAACATTTGAGCCGCGCCTAGATCGAACCCACTCCCTCCATTGTAGTTTAGTGCTAATTAATTTACTAGCCTTTTTGTTGTTTTAGCCCCGAAGAGATTTATATTGTGTTGTTTGTTGGGAAGAGAGATACCTGTGTTCCTTTATTTAATGTTAACAGAACACGATACCTTGAATCGTTCTGATTGATTATTTATTGGGCCAGGGACATAAGCTCGCTTCTCTAGCTTATTACATTTTTAGCCAGTCAGCTCAATATTTTTGTACCTCATGAATTTGTGATATAATAGAACAAACTATTAAGGTTGACGACGAAAACTGGCTTAGTTCTAAATGTAGTCGAAAATTCGCAAATATCCAAACAATGCTAAAGTGTCGGCTTTCAAGATTAATCCTCTAAAATTTAAATGGTAATGGCGACATTAACATTTTGGCAGCTCACCGTTTCCAAGATATATACGCTACCCGTTTCAACCTGAGATCATGCTTAAGATCATATTCTGTGAATGTTCCAGTGGATGCCTTACGTCGTTAGCTGTTGCTAGAACGTTTTTGTGATGAAAATATGTGCTTGGAAAACTTAAATATTGCAGTAAGATGAGTGTTACTAATTTTCTTAGTTGTAAATTATAACTGAGATGCTGGAAGTTTTAATTAATATCACGCCTGTATTTACTTGAAGGGATAGACAGAGGTGTAGCTTATAGTACACGCATATTTCGCCAGTTATTTTGAAGGGGACTTAAAAAAAGCCTAAACTTATATATTTGATGGCAATAGGCTGGCTGGCGAGCCTATTGTCATCAACAATTTGTGTTTAGGTTTTTTTGGCGAAATACAATCATCTGTACTATATAGGAGCTGATAAAACCCTTGGTTTGAGGGTGAACTTTGTATTTTAGATATTGTATTTTGTTTTGTCTTCTTTTAGGCAAATCGCTTTTATATTAATGAATTCCTTAATTATTCAGAAGATCGAAATATACAAGCTGACACTGATATAATTTTCTACCTTTATTTTAGCTTTGTACGTTTTACAGAGCATTAATTTTTAATACTTAAATCGACATTTATGAACCCTAACGGGTTAATCAGATACTATTAGTGTCCATTGAGGGTTCTGCAGAATTATTAATGGATTTTCAAAACTATTTTGTTCAGCAAAATTGAATCATAATCCTTTTCTAATGTAGTTTATCCGAGATTATCGTTCTTAGTATAAAATATTTGAATATTGGAAACATTGATATATTTCTTTAAATAAATGAAGACATCTTGGAAGGCCCAGGTGAAGCCGGAGGAACGAATTTGAATTCTATCGGAAGGCCTACAAGGCAGAGGACAGACATGTGTCGAAAAGGAGAAGGCCCAGCAGTGGGAAATCTCAGTTTCCTACAACTTTGATGAAGTCATGGAAACCTTTTCTAAGGAATTTACAAATATTTGTTTCTAAGGAATTTACAATGTAAGTAAGTACAACATGATAGGTTAAGATAAACATTATATTGTTGAAACGTGATGCGAAGAGCAAAACACCTGCATTACTTGAGCCATAATATGCTGATAAATCAACTCGTTTTTACCAGTTCTACCCAAGATAACAGTAACCAAACAGCAAAACTTACTCTGTCACATCAAATAAATGTTAAAGAATACACAAAAGGTAAAACTAAACAAATTAACTTAAGCATTCAAGACTTTTTATCAAACAGTAATAATAATTGAAAATTCTCTTAAAGTGAATAGCGAAGCAATTAGCGTTCAAAAGTATCCTACTGATATTTTAAATGCGAAAGTTTGTGAGGATGGATGGATGTTTGTTACTCTTTCACGCAAAAACTACTGACCGGATTTAAATTAAATTTGGCAAATAGATAGTTTATAACCTGAATTAACACATAGGATACTTTTTATCCCGGTAGTACGATCCCTTGGGACATTGAACTCCAGGCGGTCGAAGCCGCAGGCATAAGCTAAATAAAGTTAGTTTGCTTTATATAAAGTTAGGTAAAGCGCTGCATCGCTTTATTTACGAAATTAAA
The DNA here is from genome assembly GCA_910589295.1 of Noctua janthe. Classification (NCBI taxonomy): domain Eukaryota; kingdom Metazoa; phylum Arthropoda; class Insecta; order Lepidoptera; family Noctuidae; genus Noctua; species Noctua janthe. The sequence continues at coordinate 16,649,631 of OU342562.1, forward strand.
CGGAGAATCGTGCAAATTCTTATCGTTGCATCGTAGTTGCACGGTGCGGTTCACGTTTTGCATCCACGACCATTGCAGCTTGACCTTCCAACCCCTCTTTTGTTTTCTTAAAATGGAACCAAGAACGAAAGAACTATGTCTTGCGAGATGTCTTGCTAAATTGGATGGTCTCGTGCTTCAGCTTTGTATTCTAACTGAGATTTATTTTTAGTGCGATGTTTAGAGGCAAATATACGGCAGTTTGTAAGAATATATATTCGAGAAACAAAAAGTATGGAATCTTTATATTTATTTTATAGTGCCAAAGCAACATGATCATTGGCGAAATAAACACACTAAACAAAGAAATACGTAAGCACACTGAACTTACAATAAATTATACTATGAAACTAGTAAACAGTACTAAAATTAACTTGTAATATAACTAGTTTGTCATAATTGCTACAAAAAAACTACCTTCAGAAGACAATTATCATTAACCTGCCCAAGAGACTAAAATAGAATCAATAAAGTTATTTCTGTATCAACTACAATAGTAAGTACGTTGTTATGCCAACCTTTTCGGAAAATGTTGATTTGGAGTACCAGCTGCTAGCTTCCATGCGTGTTGTTCACAAGAATGTGTTGTATATTATTATTACGGTTATAAGGTACTCGTTAGTTTTGTAGTTAGCTGCGATAACTGATCTGATTGGGCTTCTGTGATAGTCGTGTCTATTTTAAGCAATGGCGAACCTGTCTTGTCTATAACTTGGAGCACCATCCGAGCTGCTTTCTGCATTTTTCTATGGAATGGTTCCAATAACTTGATCATTAAAGTTCTCCTTTGTGAAAACTTCTAAGTGTCGACATCTCCATAGTAACTTATTTCACTATAATGTTAAATATTGTTAAGAAATCCATTGTCCAAATAGTATTTATTAGAAACATGCCGCCTGTGATACAGGTTTAACCTAGTACAGGCATCGAACTTTGTTATTCCAACATTATCTAAGATTTAAATTGTATTTACTGTGCCAATTCTAATTTTTGAATAAATATATTATCCTTTATTTAACTTTACACAAATCTTATATATTTTTAAATATTTCTTAAACTAAAAACAATATAAAAAAAACATTTAAAAATATAAAAAATTGTAGCCCACCGGTATCGGGAACAGGGTCCAAGCTACCGGCGGTCAGGGCTCCAGAGAGAGGAACCTCCTGACAATACGAGCCGTGTCCAGGAGTACCGCTTTCTGAATCAAACCCTTGATCCAGCTGCCTAACGAGAGCCTCCTCAGGTATTGGTCGAGGCTCTTGGCAATTAAGCCATGGGCTGATACAACTATCGGCACAATGATCGCTGAGTCCACATCCCACATGTCGACAACCTCGTGAGCCAAGTCAAGATACTTGATTTGCTTATCTTTCTCGGCTTTCACGAGGTTCCCATCATGCGGGACCGTTATGTCAACAATCATTGCACGCCGCTCTGATCGATCCACCACCACTATATCAGGCTTATTGGCTACAATAGTCCTGTCAGTTACGATGGATCGATCCCAGTACAATGTGATATTGCCATTTTCGAGAACTGGGTCGGGCACATACTTATAGTACGGTACTTCCGATTCCACAAGGTTGTATTTTAGAGCAAGTTGCTGATGGATAATCCTGGCTACAAGGTTGTGTCTATGCAAGTACTCTCCGTTAGCCAGACGAGAACACCCGGAGATAATGTGACGGATTGATTCGCCTGGACGGTGGCATGCCCGACATATGTCAACCGTACCGTCCTTCACAATAAATCTCCGGTAGTTATTCGTCATCATAACTTCATCCATAATTGCACAGACAAAACCTTCGGTTTCTCCAAAGAGGTCCCCGGAACGTAGCCAGGCTACGGACGCTGGTAGGTCTACATCGGGCCCATGCAGGGCCCGGAAAAACCGTCCGTGAAGCTCCTTACTCTGCCATACTTCCATGCGGTCGTTAGTGTCAAGCACTACAGGTTTGCGCCAGTTCTCTTTAGCCAAGGAGAGCGGGGTGAGCCCCTTGTCCACTGCGACCACATCTCGATGCATCCCCACGTCGGTTTCAAGGAAATATTCCCTGAGACTGCATATCTCGCGATTGTGAAGAGTCTTAGCGTTTAAAAAGCCTCGACCCCCACACCTCCGCGGGATATACAGTCTCATAACAGAAGAACGCGGGTGATGCATTCGATATGTCGTCAACAATGTACGGACCCTCCTATCCAGGGCGTCTAGTTCTGTCTGAGTCCATTTGAGTATGCCGAAAGAGTACATCAGAACCGGCATGACCCAACCGTTGAAGGCACGCACCTTATTGCCGCCTGATAAAAGACTATTAAATACTTTTTTCAGACGGCCAAAGAAGCGCTCCTTCAACGATTGCTTCATGTCAGCAACATTGATGCCCAGCGCTTCCGACATACCCAAATACTTATAGGTTTCAGTTGCTGAGAGGGATCTAAGATTTATGGAATCCGAGAGCTGGGTTCCCACAGATTCCACAATCTCCCCTCGCTTTACATGCATGACCGCACATTTGTCCACACCAAATCCCATCCTGATGGCGCTACTGAAAGTTTCAGTTACTTTCAGTAGCTCCATCAGTTGCAAATCGTTGGGGGCAAAGAGTTTTAGGTCATCCATGTAAAGGAGGTGAGATATAACTTGACCACCTCTCCTCAACCGATAGCCTAGACCTGAATCCTCCAGCAGCGTGCTAAGAGGATTCAAGGCTAAGCAGAACCAAAGCGGACTCAAACTATCGCCCTGAAATATACCTCGCTCTATCCTTATCGGCTCGCTATTCCTCTGGATTTGCCGACATCCCGGATAGCGAAGGACTGTCCTCCATTGCCCCATACATGACATCAGGAAGATGCGCAGAGTTGAATCAACTTTATACAACTCTAGCACCCTCATGAGCCATGTATGTGGCACCGAGTCATAGGCCTTCTTATAGTCTATCCAACATGTCGACAGATCCCTTCGGGAACGGCGAACCTGTTGACTAATGGCCATATCAATGAGGAGTAGCTCCTTAGTACCGCGGGACCCGTTCCTACATCCATTTTGAGAAGCGGACATTACAGAATTGTCATCAATGTGTTTGTTAATTTTAGCTCTCAAAATGGATGTAAGAACTTTATAGACTGTCGGAAGACAGGCAATCGGTCTATAATTTTTGGGCTCCGCAGTACTACCCGATTTATGGAGCAGGTGGGTTATCCCTGTTGTCAGGAACTCTGGCAGCGACCCTGACTCTAAGGCTGACTGGAACAGGATCGCCAGGCGAGCGTGCGACCTTGTAAACCATTTAATCCAGAAGTTGTGCAGCCCATCCGGCCCTAATAATAAATATATTATTATTATTATCTCTACTTGAAAGAGATTCTTGCAAATCTATGATTAATTTGATAAACGAAAAAGTAGCTCTCTATCTGTGTGTCTGTTACGTTTTGAAGCCTGTTCGATGTAATCTAAGTTAGGACATAGTTTCTCGGTAATAATGTTTCCTTGGGATAACTTCCTAAGCCACGCAGGGGAAGCCGGGGGCAAAAGCTTGTTGGAATAACATATCGGTTTATTGCGTTCACATAATTATTGCAAAACATAGTTAGTGAAGTTTTTTGACTGAGTTAAACAAATCGTATGTCACTAAAGAAAATGCATTACCGTCCTGTTTAGAAGGGCAAAGATCAGTGCAAGAGATTGTTACTCATTGCAGCTCCGTGATCTTTGACCTATCGTCATGGCTCTGAGTTGCCAACGTCATTAATACTGTTGCTTTGAGTTCAGCACATTTAACTGAAACGAGGCAAATATTTCATTTAGTTTCCTATGTTTTTTGCTAGCTTAGTTGTGGAATCAGGCGGATCTATGGGAGTAGAATGTAATGTAATTATCGTTCCTTCTGTATGATGCATGAATGGCGGTGCTGATTTCTGTATCTAAGCCTGGATTTAGTTTTTGATGGAATTAAAACTAAATATTGAAATTATAGAACATTTCTAGCTATAGTTGCGGTTAATCGTGCTCTCTCGCATTATATTCATTTTAAGCGTTGCGTCAAAGACGGCGTTTAGCTCAATGCTAAAAATAAAAGCTGTATCCCCATACCAACAGGAGTCACCAGTGACTGGATATACGTCAAACCTGTCTGTTTAATTGTAGGCTGAATTAATTCAGGTCGTTTTGGGAATGCTGTTCTCGCCCACGACATAGTGGGACCGGGAATAGAACCGGTTGAATCTTCCACGAGATAGGGGCTTCCTTTAATAATTTGTCTGGCTGATAAGACCTGGCAGGCGAGGGAGGAATAAAGATTTGATTAAGGTTGTTGAGGAACTGGCTTTCCGGCGTAGACTTGTTAGTTTGTACCTCTTAGTTTGTAAATGAAATAGGTACCGTAGGGCCGAGTAACCGAAGGTTTAATTTTATTGAGTGATGCTTTTCTGGCAATATTCCTATTGCCAGAAAAGCATCACTCAATTAAAACATAACTTAAGAAAAACAATTAGGAAACCCAGAACCCAAGAATTTTTCACTCCAATTAACACAAGAATCAACAAAAACCTTTGAATTCAAAACGAAGACTCTAGGAAACCAAACTCAGCTCAGTGCTGAAGATCTAGTTAACATTTCAAACGAAAACAACTAAATGCCAAGGCTCATTAGGCGAACTAAAACTGACTTCCAAATTAAAGGTAAACTGCTTTCCAAGCAAACAAGGGCTGGAAAACAATTAATTTGGTTGAAAATAGCGGTTCTACTGTTTAAGGGGCTCCACCAGACGATCGACTTTCGACTTTACAACTACATACATTTTCGCGTTTGAAACGATACTTTTGTTCAGTCATGAATCGTTCATGTACAAATCAATCTTCCGTGTTCATGTTTTAAGTTTGTTTGATTTCGTAACGCAGGACATTTCGTGTATTTGATCACATAGACTTTTACTCTTGCTTGAAACTAAATACACTGTGTCTACATTTCTAATCCAACTTGCCTCTCGCAGGTCTGCTGGAAGAAATTTCTTATAAAATAGGCAGTTCCTTTGTGCTCTTCTATCTTAATGTAATAAGTATTTTGTGTGTACAAAAAATAAATGAATAAAATTATTTACTACTAGACCCTACTAAAATATTTATTTAACAAAAGCTCTAGTCGTTCTATCTGCACAACAAAACGTTTTGTCGATAGCTTGACCGCGCCATAATAAAGCCACAGGGTAGACCCTGCCGTGCCTTTAAAATGAACGGCTAGAGAAATTTCATAATTGATATCATGGTTTCAGATGGAAATTGCTTCGAAGATGGAAGAAAAACAAGGGATATTGTTTTATCCTTGCATGCCAGCATAGATAAAACAATATCCTATTATTCGTGATGTTAATTTGGGGTTGGTAGAAGGTAAAATGGTATTTATAGCAGTGCAATATTGTTTTATAATTAGAGTACATAATTCGATTTACATAAGTTTATATGTAGAAGAGATGGCTCTTCTATGAATTATCAAAAATACACAAATAACATATCCTGGAATATTAAAGATAATATAATTGAAACCACAATGTAGTCGCATAAAAATTTAATCCTGGAAAACCATTCAAATCGAGTACATAATTGTACTGTTACTTTCTAACATTATCTAACATCTTTATGTCATTGTCCACAAAAAGCATTAGGACACGACCTCACACCCGTCCACCTTCAGTAATAAACAACCCAAATTATGTTGCATTCACCACGTCTCTTACCGAGTAGGATGTTATATTAATGTCTAATTTAAACAGCGCAGGAACCAGAATGGTACCTTGTGGCATTCCGTGTAGGTAGGGCAAGTATAGAGACATAGACAGATTTAGAATTAGTACAAAGAGTGGAGGTGTATGATCTTAGCTTGACGTTGCCTTAAAAGGAAAAGAAAATGTAGTATTTGTATCAACAAGTATATTAATAGATATTTAGAGGCAATCAGTGGCATGTGTTAATTAGTTCACTAATAATACCCATCCTACATCTTGCTTTTGTATCGTTGCTTTATCAATATCATGCGTGTGACTATTTTTATACAACGGCGAGTTGTTTTACACGCCAGCAATATGAAGGCAACATTTTGCAATAATATTGTGAGAATTAAGGTTAATGTTTCTGTCTAAGTGTCCATCCGTAACAGTTATTAACGGACAGGAAATATGAGTTTTGCCTGTTATTGGATAGTCCAACGCTTGCAATCTGAAAACGTCCCAAGATTTTGGCCTAACTGACTTGCCTTAAGCTAATTTATTTGCAAATTCTTTTAGCGAAGATGTTCTCGATTTGCGTGGGGGTACAAATATCATGGATTATGAAGGTAAAATACTGGCATAAAAGGAATATCGAATGTTAAGCCCCAGGCGTTGGTAATGATACGCCTACACGCTACAATGTAAGAAGAATTGAATGTTGAATTATTTTTGTGATTTCTGTAGTTTACTTTGTTCCCTCTTTTGAAAGGTCAAAAGTGTTTATGTTGTTTTATAATCTACTTTGGATAATTTTCTTAATATTTTTATAAGGGATGCCCTTTAAAGGTTTTAGGAAAATGGTATGTTCCTGGCTGTCAAAGATACTGCAGCATTTTGTATTTTTTGTCAATTACTAGTACGAATTGCATGACGTCGGATTTCTAGGATTTCCAGCCTACCTTACCTCTGCTTTATAACAAACCTGTGTTTTCCAATTAAAGTTTCTAATCTATTCGAAGATGATCGTTTATGATCGTTTGTGCTGCCAGGTTTCACCAGCTCTCCATAATGACACGAAGAAAGTATTACCTGAAACAATAATAGAAAATGTTAGTACCATTTAAATCCCATTAGTGCACCATCAAACCACCATAGAGGGGATTACGACGTCGTAAACCGAATAATAGAAACATCTACGAATCACAAATAGACATAAGAATTTTATAAACTTGGTCATGTATTTTTTACAAAGGATTTTACGACTGTGGTCGCAGAAGGCAATGAAAGATTTTACGATGCAAAGGGACGTAGAGATAAATTTTAAAGACATATAAAAAGTCCCTTTCGATAGAAATTAGGGAAACCGTCGACGATACAGAGTACTATATCAATTAATGTAAAATGCACTCTAAGATGGAGATTTAAAGTGTGTTGTTGAGTAGCTGTTTAAATTAGCAACTTGAATGCAATTGGTAGACTTAAAATAAAATTCAGCTTGCGGTTATTCTTGTATTGAACCCGATTGTAGATAGAACTAATGCTCCAATTTTATTGACGCTTTTCTAATGATACTTCAATCTGCGTTGAAAATATATTTAGGTTATGTTAAATAGGTATAACCTTGAATGTTCGTCTACATCTAATCCATACGGTCAATCACATTGAGCATTACAAGCATAAAACAATTTCCTTCCAGGATACACCTGCAATATTAGCTACACCTTTAGTCTTATTGCCCCCGCCCACGAATACTCTTGGTCATGGTCGTCTGGCTGTATCCAAAGTAGTGTAAATAGCCCTATAAACATTGGCAAACTCGGAGACAAGTAAAACTGGTCGGTAATGGCTGAGCAAATGATGGACGGAGAAGAAAATCACAGTTTAGTCGTGTAGTTTATATACATTACCCTGAATAGGGCTTCCTAGTATTACAATAGGATTATAGTTTGAGGTGAAGAGCCGGACCTTGAAATAGATTACGAGGAGGAGGTGTATGGAAAGAATTAGTTCAAGTACGTCATTAATGGGAGCTTTAGTAACGTTAAAATTATGAATATGATCATCTTATTTAAACGGATCAATGTTCTAGATCCAGATAGTTGTTTTGGATTTTGCTGTTTGTGTGTGTGGGGGTCCATGTTTGCAAATGCACCCACGGTACTGAAGAAACTACTAGTGTGAGTCAATCCGGCAACATAAATAAATAAATTGTAACTGAATTTATTTATATAAAGTACTTCAGATTTGTTTTTCATCGATCTACTCCACAGTTCTCTGAAAAATCAACATAAAATAAATTTAACCAGTTATTGTTTTCTTCTGCCTCAAAGTTAATCTTCAGTCAATCCATTAGCTCCTTGCCGTTTGAAACTTAGATTACAAAACTAAATTACAGAAGAAAATTAGCATCGAACACTGGCCTGTAACCTAAGACTTTCTGTCGTCAAACAAGAACTTAGCAGTCATTAACTAAGTATTGTCCGTCAAGTTCGCCATTTGTCGTACATTCCCACGATTCAGGGTTAGCGATTACGATCATCATCATAATGTTAGTCATTAACCGTGCGATGTGGACATAGCCAGCTTTAGGGAACTGTAACGATGTGACAACATTACACTGAGGAACGCCATTAGAAATTGCTGTGCTTAATTTAATTTTGTGTGCTATTCGTACCAAACAATTTGGGGAAAATCCGTAACACGGCTTTAAGAAGTAGTTATGTACACACAACGACTTTCGTCAATTATTTCAAAATTGACGACGAAAGGGTTGCACTTTTTTAAGTCTTCGACTGCCTCGAAGATCTAGTGGTCGCAAGCGCGACTGCTGAGCATGAGTCCCGGGTTCAATTCCCAGGTCAGGCCAAGTGTTATTGGTTTTTCCATTAGGAATATCTCAGAAGCAACCACGGAGTCTGGATTTGTGCCCGGTTGATGACAATAGGTTCGCCCCCTATTATATGGGACTTAAACATAACTGGTGAAATGTGGTTGTACTTATGAGTATACCTCTGCCTAACCCTTTGGGGATTACAGACGTGATGTTATGTCTAAGTTTGTCAAACATAAAAATATTTTACAAGTTGACAAACAAGCGCGATTTCAAGCCCTTCATACCATGACAGGTAAAACAAAAGTGTCCTTCGTAAATAGAGATCCGAGCCCCCGAGCCAACAACACGTTAGCCAAATCCAGCCAGCCGACCTACATCGCAGATTTGAGAACAAAATTATTCATTCCAACGTGACGAGGGTAGTCGACAGCGACACGAGTTTATACTCAGCTTAATGACACCTGCATTTATTATTAACCTCAGTTTTAAGAAAGTTTTGTTTCTTTGACTTTGAAGATGAAGATTGACTTGGTTTAAGGGAATGAGGGAAGGAGGAAGGTGGCTTTATGTTTAGCAGTGAGGTAAAGTATTACAGTGTTGTCACAGAGGTAGAATTTATCGAGTTCCACGGATTGACCTATTTGGATATGAAAAGAATTAAGTGCCTACAGAATACATCATTCCTTATGTAAAAACCCGGCCAAGTGCGAGTCGGACTCGCGCATGAAGGGTTCCGTACCATGGTAGTAGGGGAGCCCATTTTAATTTTTAATATATTTTTATTATTTGTTGTTATAGCGGCAACTGAAATACACGTTCTGTGAAAATTTCATTTATCTACCTATTACGCCTCTTAACATACAGCCCGCTGACAGACGGACGGACAGCGGAGGCTTAGTAATAGGGTCTCGTTGGTAACCCTTGGGTACGGAACCCTAAAAACGGTCTTTACCTTGCAGTGCGACAAACTGCAGGGGAATTAAGTAGGACCTAGATAAAATAATAAACCCCCTTCAAAAAAAAATTTTTGAGAAGTTAAACGTTCTTACAAACAAAGCCGTCTATCTTTACGCCTGAATGATCTTCAGCTATAACCTGGCAGTGATATCGCGAATCAATTTAGCACCGTGCCAAATTGGACGCTCATAACAATTTAATGCTCAGAACATTCGAGACGTATTATGGAACGATTGAATGGTGATGAAGAATGCCATGTGAAAGATTAGATGAGCTGGGAATATGAATATAAGATGGAACAAGTAGACGAATATTATATTACGGAAGTAATACAACGAGATAACGTTGAGCCAGCTTGTCTGCAAATGTTTAGTGTTGAGAGTGCAGACGTTCTACTTTGATTTAGCCTTTAGACGTTCGAAGGTGGGAATCAAGTCTCAACAATCAAGACTGTACTGGGATGTCTGGTAATGCGTGTCTTCTCCAAAGCCGATCATGTTAACACTACAGTTTTAAGTAGTTTATAGAAAAGTTTTTTCGTCTGAAGACGGTATAACCTATGAAAAGATTAGAACGGTTGGCGCGGCTGACGATCTAGAGTTTATCAGATGTCTTTGAAACTACATAGACACTCAGAAAGGCCTTTTTTACACCATGAAACTAAAACTAGGTATCACCAACTTTCTTCCTGAACATAAATTTTTTATTGTTTGGAGCCTTGTAAATCGAATCGGTATCCCACATTACGCGCGAACGATAATCGCATAATAAATAATCGAATAATCGTTTCGATCGAAAGTCATCCACTTGTAACTAATATGGGGGATATTCGATCGTAAATTGTATCTAGTTTTGGATCGTAAAGCACTCGGGCCTCGGCGGTATGTGGCGTATTGATATTTATTCGAAAGGGGAAGGAATTTTTTTGGTCGACTTTTGGTTCAAAAGATACAATGAATACTGTTACCGATATCAATCTTTTACGGTTAAATTGTTTCGAATTTCTTACGACACTACTGGCTTTCTTTTAAGTTTATAAACTTGGAGTCGATTTTCGTTTGGGAACTAAGAAAACTCGCAATTTGAGATGACAAATAGTGAGCGAACGTTAGTACAATGTGAACAATGTTAGTACCTTCACTTGATGGCAAAAGCTTTTGAACCTCAGCAGAAGAATTACAGGATCAGGCTCATATTACAGTTTTGGGAAAGTGCCAAAATAATAGCGATATATTCAACAGGCTTGCTTTAATTTTAGGACAATAACACTCTTACTAGCTTTATCAGTGTTCGCTGTATGCCAGGGTTGTATAGTTCCAGGACACATTTTACTACGCCTCCCGGTAGAACTGGCCAGTACCGGTACATTCATCGACAGCACTTGGACATCTGCCCAACCCATAATGGTTAAAGAGCGTGAACAACAATTTTAGGACGCCAATGAAGTAAACTCAAAAGCCAACAAACTCATAAAAATGTGGTCAATTCAAACATTTATTGAGAAGTGGGTCCTTTATCTGTGCAGTTTTTATAAGAGACAGATTCATAAATAAATACGGAAAGAATTTTAAATTCTTTGACAGGTAGCTTTATTTATTTATTTATTTATTTAACACTTCAAGCACATAAGTACAGAGGCGGACTTAATGCCATAGGCATTTTCTACCAGTCAACCTTTGGGTGATGCAAAGACAAGCAGTGGTAGGTGTAAATCTGAAAATAATTTTAAATAATAATAAGATTAACTACAAGATTAACTACAAGGATATATAAAATACTATAAATATATATCAAATACTATAAATATATATCAAAATTTAAATTAATGTAAATAAACATTTCCACGAATATACCAAAATAAAAACACAAACCATGGGGAAAACATTACCGTTGTGACGAAACTGCCAGCTTCTTCCGAATGTACTCACGAACTTTAATTTTAAAAGATAAGCGATTGGTTGCCATCCTGATTTCCTGGGGAAGCGCATTCCACAGAGAAATAGACTGGACAAAGAAAGATCGGTGAATGAAATCAGTGCGGTGAGAGGGACATTGAAGCATACGGTTTTGCGATGATCGCAGGCTCCTATTATGGTTGGCACAAATATACTGAAAGTGGGGAGCAAGGTAACTAGGGGAAGTGGGAGAAACAAGAAAAGAAAACAAGGTGGTAAGCGCCCTTTGCTCCCTACGCTGACGTATGGGCAACCACTTAAGAATAGTCCGGTGTTCGGAGACATGATCATATTTACGCAAATTGAAAACGAATCGAATGCAGTTATTTAGAAGACGGTCAAGTTTGTCGAGGAGATCCGCATTCAGGTCAAAGTAGCACACGTCACCGTAATCGATGATAGGAAAAATTAAGGACTGTACAAGCATTGTTTTCGTATTTGAGCTTTACCACTCAAAGTTAGGAGAGTAAGGCTCATGGAATAAGTCCAACACCGGCCATTACTATTTCTGGCATTTAGATTTGGGTGATGAGACTTAAGACTGGACGAATGCCGAATGGTGCAGGGTTTTTTTCTTAATATCAAGTAAGCAGTACAGCTCGTTACACAAAAAAAATAAAATTTCAACCCTTTTTTTTTCACCATTAGCAAAAGATTTCTGTTAAATAATATCCTCTTTTTCTTCGACGTGTTAATGATTGCTTTAATGTTAAATAAGCTTAGACCAAATTCTGCCAACTATAAAGCGTTAGTAGTGACAGGTCCCTCAAGGTGCAGATGGAGTTGCACACAGAGCATGATAGGAGGTGGGTCATCAGTCAGTTTTTATTTCATCGGAGTACTCATATACGACTAAGTTATACCTACATCGGCCCACCGCCTCCACCGTCGGTTTCGCAGTCGGTTTACGGTTTTCCAGATGGGCCATGGCAGTTGGTGGTCTACAGGGATCTTTTCTGCAAGCTAGTAGTCAGCTGCAGGAGGATATTTCAGAAGCCACAGTTTTATTTGTGCCGTACTAGGGCTACTTTCTTTTACTCGGGAGAACGGCTTCAGGAAACTGTTACAGCTCTTTAATCTGCCCCTTGATTTCGTTACGTCATGAAGTCGATGGCGTTTGTCTCCTTCCAGCATTAGTTTCGTATTATTTTATTCTCCTGCCCTTATCCTTATTTATTTAGGGTCAGCGCAACGTATCTTATGCTTCCATACTTCTCTATCATCAAAGAAGCGACGGATAATATAATCACAAAGATTATATTATCCGTCGCTTCTTTATTCTTCCCCTAATCAAATTCGCATCCACATTCATACTAGCCAAGAAAATCACCAGTTTTACTAAAAAGCCAAAACATCTGAACCCGTAGCCAAACAAGACAAGGTGGTGAACAATCTAGGTAGCCTATGACGCAATGCCGGAGTGAATAACCTCATAAATAAAGCAAGGTGTACACGATATGATCCTGATCTAAATACCGAGCAGCATGTGTTGTGTGAAACTAAGTCTACACTCACGGCTAAAGTTTCCTATTAACCTATTTTTTAATATATTTTACACAGTCCTTGGTAATATGTATTATGTTGTTGTTCATTTAATTCTGGATGATTAATGGTTCGGGAAAGCGGTAAGGTTCTCCAGGCAGTTTTAATATTTTAAACTGGCAGGGGAAAAGAATGTCTTTGATAACTAGTGCTTTGGTCCATGGTATGTCAATTTGGTAGTTTTTAGTTAGGGGTTTTCTTCTTTGACAATAGGCTGGCACTATAATGCATGGGACTTTAAACATACCTGGCGAAATGTGGTTGCACTATGAGCTGTCAATCCCTTCGGGGATTTTTGAGTTGTTAAGTAAGTAAGCCGCGGTCGCGGCCACTGGGCCCCCGCTACTCTTTAGTTTTGCAATTGATATACTTATCTGTTTTACATCTGGCTCCTGCGTTTCAACCGTCGAGTGTTACTAAGAGCACGTTGACTGTTACTGCTACGGGCAAGGAGTAGACTGACACGGTCGGTCGTTCCCGCAGTTTAATACCCCGTGGTTAACACTATTAACTACTGTTAATGATGCGTTCTACTGGTTAACAGTGTTGACGAACGCGACATTTTATTCCCAATAGTTAATACCCTCGTCTAGCGAATAGTTCAGGAATCAGGTTAAAGAAAAGTCAGTAGTTAATAGTGTTAACCACGGGGTATTAACCAGCGGGTATAACCCGACCCGGTCAATGTAAATGGGCTGGACTAGGCCAGAGAGGATTGGGAAAGATTCGACAGTAAAACCCTCTTCAGTAGACCGAATGGACAAACAAATGCGTCTATGATGTGTAATTATTTGCAACGCATTGTTTTTTTGCAAAAAATAATCGGGAAACGAAATAAAAGGAAAAATAAACTCTGTATATTACTATTAAATGTTTGTTTAATACCAATCAATATAATCTCAATAACAAAGTTACCAATAATAAAGTCAGTTTTTTATGTTGTTTTTTTTTCTAAGGAATATTTGAAAATATAATAAATGATTTGTTAAAATATAAATAAAGAAGTCAGTTTAATGTAACAATGTAATGGATCTGTGTTCTTAACACTGACGAATTTATGAAATTATTGTAAACCTGTTTTTTTTCTGATTGGAACTGACGGGTAATTTGATAACTATCCGTTAGTTCAACATCCCGCTGAAGAACTAGCTTCACTCATCCGTCTACCGAATGAAAATAATATTTTTAGCACTCTTAAGACTTACATATTCTCATTTATGTTTTCAAGCTCTCAGAGTTGAAAGATTTTTTAAGGATACTCAGCGTCGGGACCTATGATAGATCATCAATTGCATCTGTTTGCTTTCGTTCATAAACTTCTTCTAAGCGTATCGATAGCAATACTTAAAACAAAGACGTCCTAACAGATTTTAGTTTAAATTAACACTAAATCAGTTTATTAATATAATATTACTTTGTAGAGGATATTATGAGTATACTACGACTTCACGCTCCCATGTAATGATCCCTGATAATGCCAAAAGAATACGCGCTCACGTTATCGAAGCACAGCTAGTTATTTAATAAACTAACTACACACATTATTACGTTTAAAAACTATTAAATAAACTAACTAAACTAACTAAAATAAATAAACTAACAACAAATAAAATATAACTAATAAAAAATAATAAAAAACATAAATAATAATCTATTCTAATATTATAAAGCTGAAGAGTTTGTTTGTTTGGTTGAACGCGTTAATCTCGGGAACTACTGGTTAGAATTGAAAAATTATTTTAGTGTTGGATAGCCTATTTATCGAGGAAGGCTATAGGCTATATAGCATCACGCTACACAGAAAGAAAACAAGTCAGAAGCGGTGGGTGAAACCGCGGGGCACAGCTAGTTACAAATAAAACTATAAAAGGGCATCAAAAAATCCATCCTTAACGCTATCAGCTGGTAATGTGCCCACGAGACAGGCAGTGTTGCCACGTTGTATGGCAGGCAACGCTTTGCCTCTGGAAGGTAAAAGTCAACCCTAGGGTCACGGGAAGCGTTAACTAGACGTTTCGAAATTTTCCCCACGATCCCAGAGTTTAAACCCCAAAGGGCTCGTAAATACAGTTTCCACTAAAGTAACTATATTTACGCCGCTTGAGGTTCTCTGCAACCGCAGCCGCAGCACATAACCTCCTCTTGTTTTAGAAGTCCGTTAAAAATATTGATATTTACCTTGAACCACAGGTGAATTTGTATACTAAAAAGGATCGAAACTACCCAAAATTCTCGCTGTCCACCAGAAGATGGTCGGGGACACAACATTTTAGAAATTTTCCCCTTAGGCACAACTGGTGACACTTTTTTTCTGCTTTTCTTTGTTGGCTTGTTCGAGTTCTACGGCGATAGCGTCTAAACTTGTAGAGTATCGGACTCAGTTATCGAAAGGGAGAATTAGAGTCAAGCTGACCAAACTGAGCAAGTTCCAAAGTACCGATTGACGAAAAACTAAAACCGATAGAAAAGAGAAAAGAGACATTTCTTGAAAACTAACAAATTTGAGAGTACAGACAGCGTGATCTAACAAATGCTTATTAAGCGTGTAATTGTTAGCAATGCATTGTGTTCTTGGAAATAATAACCAGGAAATTAAATAAAAGGCAACAAAACAAAACTATATTTTTGGAATAATAAATGAGATATTTATTACTATTAAATATTTGTTTAATTACAATCAATTTAACAATAAGAATACAGTAAATTGTAATAATATAATAGTGAATTCAAAACATTTTTTCTTGTTATTGGTTATTGTAAAAGTTAAAGTTGACTTATTATTATAACTGACATTGTTTTTAATTTCATATGAGTGGTTATTGGAATTATTATTGAACTTAATAAGAAATCTTGAGATTTTTTTAAGGTGTGCGTTGTTATACGAGTAGTTACCTATGGTAGACAGACTTTGGGAGGAAAGTAAATTAACACGTCCAACTTAGGCCTTCTGCAGTGTTTGCCGGGAGGACAGTCCCGGTCATACTTGCAAAAATCCCGTACACGTAAACCTAAACAATTAATTACATGTTTATCTGTTATTCAATTCAAATCACACTGACAGTTCAACACTGACAGTTCAACACTGACAGTTCAACACTGACAGTTCAACACTGACAGTTCAACACTGACAGTACAACTGTAGATAAAACAACGGAGACCAATACTATTGTAGTTATGAACTTTGATTTTGTTTGAGCTACTTATAATTGGTGCTTAGTGCGTGCCGTTAACCAGCTTATCGAGTCGAGACACTGCCGAGTCGATTAAAGTAACTTTAACAAATTACCGTCTGTAGTTGGTGGATAGGTGGGCCTTGACCTACGGTTGTAAGCAGAGACATGAGCCAGCAGCATCACGAACGTGAACAACAGCGCGACTTGCAAGAACTTCATAACGACACAGAGTAACACTGAGCTATAAAAATATTCTATGTGATTTATTACCTTTAATAGCTATTTAAAGCATACGTTATCGCAGCATATGTTCGGAACAAATTGATTTGTTACATTAATTAGTTTTTAAATTAGCAAATTATTTTGTTTGTTATTTATTAGTCGCACTCATGGCTTTGTTTGCTTTATAGAAATTGTTGAACTTAAAGATTTTTTTTCAAGGGTTGTAGTTACTCTACTTGTAATAATATAATTCAATCATGATTCGAAAGACACGTGGCGCCATTTATTAACATAAGACCGTTGTTGTTGTTTTCCTCGGGAACAGTACTTTTTTCGTGATGTAAGGTACCCAATGTCCGTTTCTGTACACCTGACAACGTATATGCAAAATTTCAGGATAATCGGTTCAGTGGTTTAGGCGTGAAAAGGTAACAAACAAACAAACTTACGTTCGCATTTATAATATTATAGTTAGGATTGTTAAGACTCCGGGGGTACCGCACGATCTTCGGCGAGGCGGCTAGCCTCCTTGCCGGATTGCCGCCATGGGATCTGGAGGCGATAGTCCTCGCACGCCTGCACGAATGGCGCGCGGAGGCACTACGTCGGGGGGAAACTCCGCTGCCGCGGCAAATTGCCGCTCAGCGGACAGACCACCGGCGTGATCTCATGGCGACATGGAGAGAGCGACTGTCGCAACCCCGTGCAGGGCACGCCACCATAGTGGCGATAAGTCCCCTCTTTGAGGAGTGGCTAGAGAGGCGCTACGGCGCCCTCACCTACCGCCTGACGCAGGACCTCACCGGACGGTTGTTTCGGGAGGTTCCTGCACCGAATCGGGCGGGAGGAAACGCCCGGGTTTTTCCATTGCGAGGATCGTCCGGAGGACACGGTGGAGCACACCGTGGAGGTCTGCCCCGCTTGGGCGGAGCACCGCCGTGTCCTCGTAGCGGCGATTGGCGGCGGCGATCTCTCGCGTCCGGCCTTGGTTCAAGCCATGGTCCGGAGCGAGAGGGAATGGGAAGCCGTCACCTCCTTCTGCGAAGCAGTCATGCTAGTGAAGGAGGTGGCGGGACGTGAGAGGGAAAGAACCTCACGTCCCAGTCGCCGCGGGAGACGCCCTGGGCGTCGGGGGTCACGTGGTGGCTCCCGGCCACCGTAGGCGCGGGCCTGTGGACGGCGAGTTATGGGCCAGCTCGCCGTCCGGCCGTCTTATGACGACAGGCCGTGTCGACGGCGCGTTCGTGTTCCACGTGCGCCTCAAAGAGATGTCAGCTAATAAGTAGGGGTCCGCAAGGACCGATGCCTGCCAGGGCTGCGGGACTGTTCGAAAGAGATACCGTGGCCCTGGAACACAAAGGGCAAAGAAGGAACATGGATGGGTTTTAGTCAGTACAAGTCTGACACTCCCTTCCGCTCCGCCCAGAGTGGGGGGGGTCATTTGATGATTTCCCATCCGGAAAAAAAAAAAATAAAAAAAGGGCTCATTGTGAGCATCTCAAATTTATTTTTTATAATTTTTAGATAAATAGTTTTGAAGTTATTTAAAAAAATAGGCGAAAATTGACTATTCCCCCATAACTCCGAAACTACTAAAACCGATGCCTAGCCTATAGATTACAGGAAAACAAACAACAAATAATAAAAATAAACTATAAATTAAAGGCGGCACGCCTACTACGATGGTAGGAACCCTTCACGCGCGAGTTGTTGGTTGTTTTCAGTTACTATTCCTTTTACATTCTCTATACGCAGTACCCCATTTATGTAAATAAAACAGCTAAAATAAAAATAAAAAACAACCAACAATGGATGTTGAAACATTTTAACGAACGACGCGTGAAATCAGCTGCTCACTTCCTGCCTAGCTACAGAGTTCATCGAATTCATCGTCGCGCTTGCTATTCGCTACATGCGTTTTGCCACGGTAACGATGCATTGCGTATGAGGAAACAACACATCAAATTTATTGAATTCCTATAACGTTCCTGAAATAATTTCTTGTACCGGTCATCTTAGCATGATATACTGTGAAGCAAGACCAGTATAATTGAGTCAAGCATTTTTCAAAGAGGAGGTTTTTTGGAACTCCATAAAAACCACCGGCTTTAGTTCCCACCAAGATTTTCAATGACAATGGTTTCGCAAAATTATTGTCCAAGGTATTTACCAGCACTACACTTGCTTTGTAAACACACCTTGGGTAGAAGTAACATGACACTGACCATCCTCTGACGTCATTAACCCGAAAATATATTTATTATCGCGAAAACGAAAATGGGTCACCGACATGCCAAGGTGATGCATTTAGGCGAAGTAAACATTAGGGCAGTGCTTCTCAATGCACTCACTGGCCTTGCCCGTTAGCTTGACGGAATTCTACGGTGTTGGAAAAAAGTACCTAGGGAAGTTATGATCAAGCTATGCTTTACTAAATACAGTTAGTCCCAAAGTATCGATTGACAAGAAAGTATTGTAATTTAACTGAAATTTTATAAGATTATAACAAAGAACACAATGATGGTCAAATTCAAACCTTTGATTGAATTATAAATTATGTAAGTCGTTTATAAACGCCTTTTTAATTTTTTTTTTTTTTTCGGATGTTAAATCATCAAATGACCCCCCCACTCCGGGCGGAGCGGAAGGGAGTGTCAGACTTGTACTGACTAAAACCCATCCATGTCCCTTCTTTGCCCTTTGTGTTCCAGGGCCACGGTATCTCTTTCGAACAGTCCCGCAGCCCTGGCAGGCATCGGCCCTTGCGAACCCCTACTTATTTGCTGACATCTCTTTGAGTTTATTAACGCCTTGGAAAGAAGAAAAGTGTGCGTGAACTTTGATTTTTGATAACATGTTGAGCATCTCAGAATTAAACCATTCAATCAATTTCATTGAAAAATATTTTGAAAGCTTCGCGTAAACAAGAAAATATTTAGAATGAGCCTCAGCATGTTTGCGCGTACTCGTTGAGATACATTGAGAAAACAAAATTGAATGAAACGACTGTTTATGTTACCATAGTGCATAAGCATAAGCATAGGCATAATCAGCCTATAATGTTCCCACTGCTGGGACACAGGCTTCCTCTCTATGAGAGGGAATGGGCCATCAATCCACCACGCGGGCCCTGTGCGGGTTGGTAGATGTCACATGTCTTCGAATTTTTGGTTCTAGGACATGTCGGTTTCCTCACGATGTTTTCCTTCACCGTTTTGAGAGCAGTGTTGATGAAATAAATGTAAGTCGGGACCGCCACCACTGGGCCACCGCTGCTCTCCACCATACCGCTACCATAGTGTGTAGTGACGAAAAGCAACGGTTAAAAAGCATGGCGTATTGTGTCTGTTATGCCCATTTGCTAGGAGATAAATAATAGCTCAGCGCCAAGAGCTGAATCTCTAACATGATCATCAACATTCTCCTGCCCTCATCCCAATTCATTTGCGGTCGGCGCAACATGTCTTCTTCTGATTTCTCTATTGTCATCTCAGCAGTAAACTCCTAGCACGTCATCCTTCACACAGCTGAATCTCCAATAAACCAATAATATTTAAGCATTGATGAAAGCGAGGATTACTGTTATTAAGACTACATGGCAGGTGGTAATCATCAACTGATAAATCTTTTCCCATCAATATTGGAGTCAGCAGAGTACCAGTTTTTCAAGCAACTGCTTTGCCTCCACAGCCCTGTCATTGGGTAGCACGGTACACTTTGATCGTCCACTACTGGGGTTCTGACTATCCCGTTCTGTAAGTCGTTCGATTGCAGTAAACTTCAAAAACATTTAGAGTGATTAGAGAGATCAACGCAAATCTTCTTGTTACGATAATAAAGATCATTATTTTCGCAATAAAGGCTCATATCGTTTTAGACGTGAATATTCTTCTATTAAAGGAGAAGCGCCAGGGTAGCTCGCGAAATTCCTGACACTGACATTGACCTTGAAATTTGAAATAACCGAAAGAAAATTTTTATTTCGCGGGGTGCCCAGGCGCCTCCACCTTAACCTTGCATTTCTATCTTTATTTATACACATAAGCGCATATCACGCTCAAATTAAAACCTTGCAAACATAAACTATTTCTATCCCACTAGCGCCCTCTACTTTACGACTGAAACAATACCCACTTCCCTGCATAATTTTATTAAGAACTTTCCATGAAAATTAAGCACCAATTTTCCCACTTATTCACTAACTAAATATTTCAAACGTTCAAGTTTGAGAGGTGCGGTAACTCGAGCAACTAAAGTTTGCTAACTATAACCACTTCGCATGTAAGAGTACTTGGAAGCTAATAAGTTGGCAACTTAATTGACAGTTGAAGTTGGGACTTAGATTGCGTTCTTTTGATTGTTAAGTCAATTTGAATATTCAGTGGCTTGGACTATTGTTGTTTGGTCCTCTTTTACGTTATTCAGTTTTTCATTCCTTCGCTTAAATGAATAAGTCACACAAATATTACAAAAACACAGAAAGATGAATGATGATGTTTGTATGATTTCAAATTAAAGGATAACCTTCGTCCTTCACTTCCCATTCAGGCACGAGCCATACAGACATGCAATAATGAAAGGATTGGTCAGGCGAAAGTGAGTTGAGGCTGACTGCTAATGAACTGTCAACTGGGTGTACTAAAGCATCGTCCCTACTAGAAGCTTTCACGGGCGGTAAAAGCTCATAATGAACGATGCTCTTGCAATCCCTCCATACACAGAGCATCACCTTATGTTGATCCGGGTTTCGCTGCAGTCTGTGGAGCTTGACTTCCCTTTGACCGTGATCTTTATCGCACGTTCTTGTCGTAGGTGATTCAATTTTTACTACCAGTGAATAATCTGACTAAAACTGACGAACTCTATTGAAACATAACGAAAACTGTTTCGGTTTCATTATGTTTCAATAGAGAATCGCAATAAGTATACGATTCATTAGGTTTTTTTTCAGTGACCTCGTGTGGCCACTGCATTAGGTTAGGTCCATGAACGTCACAAAGTTTAATGGCTCCAGTCGCATTTTCCCCTTTTTTGTCATAAAACTTCAGTATGTATCGAGTTTCTTCGTCAGATTTACTCATTTTGACGGACAGAATTGAATAATGGTGGGAAAGTGAATAATGGCAGGTAAAAGTTTTTTTTCTTTTTCTTAATGTCCTATATTTATTGATATTAAATCTAGCCAGAAACACAGATAAATAGTACAACCAAAGAAAGAAATACGAAAATACTTTTCCAGGACCTATTATTTCAACCAATTTATACAAAACCATGACAAATTATATACCTAAACCTTCCTCATGAATCAATAAACAATCATCTCTGTCTACTGGTGAAAACCGCAAAAAAACCCGTTCAGTAGTTTTTGAGTTTATCGCAGACAGAAGGCCCTGAATAATGGTCGTCACCATTATTCAGGGCCTCCAATTGGTTAAAGACGGCCCTGAGAATGACTTAATTATATGCTTTACCGGTAACATATCCATTTTACAGCTCTCTCCTGCGTTTCAAACTGTAACGGACTGTTAATGCTTAGGAAAAGGAGGAAGGAGGGGACAGACCCGTCCAATGTGAATGCACTGGACTATGGCTCGCTGGTCAGGGAGTGGGGAGGGGGGAATTAATAGATTTTAGAGCAAAGACATCTTCAGTCCACCGAGTGATCTAACAAATGCTTCTTTGATGTGTAATTGTTTTAAATGCATTGTTTTCTTGGAAATAATAACCAGGAAAGGAAATAAAAGGAAACAAAAAAAAAACTACATTTTTGGAATAATAAATGAGATATTTATTACTATTAAATATTTGTTTAATTCCAATCAATATAACTATAATTAGTCGGTATTTCGGTAAAGTTTAATATACTAGTAAGTTTAGTATACTAGTGAATTGAATACAATTTTATTGTTTTTATGACATACACGAAATTATACATTATTGTAAGACTTCAGAGGGGGACTGGCCTGCGATTCTCCATACAAATGGCGAAATCGACATTAGGAATCCTCTTTTTTCTTCTTAAATAATGCCTCTAGAGCAATCAATTTATTTAAATAAAATCAAAGGTTTACTGTAGACACGTCCCTGTCTCTATTTTTTGACCCTCTAAAATTGACAAAAAATGTCCAATTTTTATAACCATGATTAGTGGACTACCAGACAAATTCGAAAAGTTTTTAACATAAAAAATAGATAGAAGCCAAGGAATACTCTTTCTTAAAACTTTTATGACAAAAATAATAGAATCTGCTCAGTTTTCGAGTAGAAAAAAGGGGAATACGGATCGTCGATCTCGTCAAAACTTTTGTGATATTATCGTTCTGAGCTGCAGCTGTCCCTGTCACACTCTACGGGGGCAGGCGTGACGCAGCGCGACGGCAATAGTTTCTTCAAATACCTTTTTATCAAATTCCTCGCAGCCCCTCTTAAAGTTGACTTGTTATTTAACTGACATTGTTTTTAATTTAATATTAATTTTATCATATTAAATTTTAAGTTTGTTTAAAGGTTTCAGGGTGTGGGTTGTTAGAGTGGCTAATACCCGCGAATTCTTCGTTGTCTTATTTTCCAGATGTTATCACAGTAGCGAGGAGGGCGATAGCTGTATATAGTGTTCGTCCAGCAGCCAAACTTGGGAGGACAGTCGTTGTTAGAACTGCATTGCGGAAACCGTTTACGTAAACCTAAACAATTACTCACATGTTTATCTGTTATTAAAAACAGTGACAGTTTCGTCAGATTGTTTCAGTTCGGACAAATAATAAATATAATAATAAAAGTATTTTTTGGCGTTTACAACTATAGGTACACACGGCGGCACGTGAAGCTGTATGTACCAGTATAACTTGGCCTAGCTTTGTATAGATTTCCTATGCAATGAGAGATCCGCATAAACTGGTTTTGTAAAGCTTGATTGGCCGTCGTGCGTACAACAAATGACAACTTTGTTTTTGTTTGAGCTACTTGTTCTTGTGCGTGCCGTTAACCAGCTTATCGAGTCGAGACACTGCCGCAGCCGAGTCGATTAAAATAACTTTAATAAAGTACCGTCTAGATTTGGTTGATCGTCGCGCCTTGACCTAAGGTTGTAAGCAGAGACATGAGCCAGCAGCGTCACGAATGTGAACAACAGCGCGAGTTGCAAGAACTTCATGACAACACAGAGTAACACTGAGGTGTAGAAATATTCTTGATTATTTATTACTTAAAATTAACAAGCCTATTGATACCATAAGTTACTATGCAAAAAAAAAGAATTATGTACACAACAAATTGCTCATTAAAAAATTAAATACTGTTAGTAATTGATAAGATTACTTCTATTTTTGATTATTTATTACCTTTAACAGCTATTTGTAGCATACGTTATTTTCCAAAAAAAATTGGTTTGTGTTCACATTAATTGTTTTTTAATTAAGCAATTTATTTTGTTTGTTACTAATTAGTCACACTAATGGCTTTGTTCGCTTTATAGAAATTGTTGAACTCAAGCTATATATCAAAATTTCAGGTCGATCGGTTCAGTAGTTTAGGCGTGAAAATGTAACAAACAAACAAACTTACGTCCGCATTTATAATATTATAGTTAGGACTAGTTAGGAATAGGATAGACCTGTTACCGGTTACACTTTACAGGCACTTTTGACCTACAGTCCAGCCACATTCCAAAGCGTACATCACTTGGAGAAGAATGGGTTAGAAACTCAACTGACACCCGTTTCAAATCAAGTTAGGTATTATAAAGTCTTGGTTACATTAATGTTGTTACTACATGTATGTGAGTACAGTCACGAGCACAAGTACGTTTACACTTTCCTAAAGGACAATGGGCAAAAATGTATGAAACTTGGTCCAAGAGCCTCCACTGATAAGGCTTGTTGGGAATGAAAGTGCATACCTGTCATATGATTCTGGCAAAAGTTTATCGAAATCCGTCCGAGGATTCTTTTTTTATGATCTATAACCTCTTTCTAGTAACAAATTTAAAACACTGGCTGTAAACATTCTTTCACCACAATCTTAATCTAAAATTGATTAATTAATTCAAACTCAAAATTATCATTCCGTTCTTTATTTGTTCATTCACTAACCCGTGGACAATGGTGTGGGTTATATGTTTACCTAGTTATGTAACGACTCATAATTTTAAACTTTAACATGTACCTGTTTTTGACCCTAATAAATAAAATTAAAATAATGGCTTCGCAAAATTATTTTCTGAAGTATTTCACAGCACAAAAAAAACTCAAATATTCGTAATATTCTTATCTATTAAGGGAGACGCGCCTGGGTAGCCCGCGAAATTCCTGACACTGACCTTTAAATTGCAAAAACCGAAAGAAAATTTTTTTTCGGGCTACCCAGGCGCTTCCACCTTAACCTTGCATTTCTATCTTTATTTATACACATAAACACCCACTAACACGCTCATATTAAAACCTTACAAACATAAACTATTTCTATCCCACCAGCTCCCTCTACTTTACGACTGAAACAATACCCACTTCCCTGCATAATTTTAAAGAACTTTCCATGAAAATTAAGCACCAATATTCCCACTTATTCACTAACTAAATATTTCAAACGTTCAAGTTTGAGAGGTGCGGTAACTCGAGCTAACTAAAGTTTGCCAACTATAACCACTTCGCATGTAAGAGTACTTGGAAGCTAATAAGTTGGCAACTTAATTGACAGTTGAAGTTGGGACTTAGGCCGGCTTGCACCACGAATCGCTAAATGCGTTTAACGCTAAATTTAAGAAAAACATCTCTGTCATCTTTAAACGATTGATAGAAACAGAACGATGTTTTAAATGCGGTCTACGTTAAACCCGTTTAGCGATTCGTGGTGCAAGCGGGCTTTAAAATGAATTCCTTTGAATGGAATCAACTTGAGCGCTTGTAAAACATCTGTATTAGTTTGGTATTTAACAATTTGAACTCTCGGATATTGTGTTTGCTGTTTATCATCCTTTATAAACCCCAAACGCCATCCTATCTACGGGAACGCTTTTCCTACTCCCATCCTTCTGATGCACCTTGCAGGTCGCATCTTAGGAACCTCCTTACATCCCCTCCACATTCTAAGGACTTCTACTCCTATTCCTTCACTGTACACACCGTGCGGCTGTGGAATTCACTTCCGCCTGACATTAGGGACTGCCAATTGTATTGTATAACGGGCTAGTGTCCTCAACTCCACGTCAAAGCGTGTATTTTGCGTGAGTAGGGACTGCCAAACTGTTGCAGTTTTCAAAAGAAGAGTGAAAGAACATTATCTTTCCATTTCGTCATTGTTGCATAAGTATTTATTATTAGTTAGTTTATTCGTATTTATAAATATGTTCATCATCATCATCATCATTATTTCAGGCGAAAGACGTCCACTGCTGGACATAGGCCTCTCCCAAGTGTCGCCACATTGACCGGTATATTATATTTAAATAGTTCTGCTTTATGTTTCATGTATTCCATTTTCTCTTCTTCTTTTACACTCTATGTCTAAATCTCTTTTTTAGTATCTCCTTTCACAGGTATGCTGGAAGAGATTTCTTTAGAAATAAGAATCACCTTTGTACTATTTATTGTTGCTTTCTTCTTTTCTGTATTTTGTGTGTACATAAATTGTTAAATAAATAAATAAAATGAATGAAGATGTTTGTATGATTTCGTATTTTGTAGTACACATTATGATTTAGAATTAAAGGATAACCTTCACTTCACATTTAGGCGCGAGCCATGCAATTATGAAGGGATTGGTTAGGCGAAAGTGTAATTGAAGCTGACTGCTAATGCACTAGGTTTAAAGCATCGTCACCACTGGAAGCTTTCACCAGGTAAAAATCACTGAAGTCAATACAAAAATAAAACCCACTTACGACCCTTTGAAAGACCATCACAAGAATCTATTACTGCCACAAGACATCCAATTACTTCAAACAGCATGTCAAAACGTTCGAGAATAACTTATAATTTACGGGTTTGGATATAAACCCCTGATCTGAATGAGCCGTACTATATGGTAGCTGGCGGTAGGTGGTCGGCACCCGACTTGTTCTCTCCAGTTGAGCGTGACAGTTTTCTCGGTCTGATGCTCTATAAACCAGGGTGGATTATGGTTGAAGATATTTGGGGATGGGTTATGGGACAAGCGAAAGAGACAAGGAAGATTATAGGAGAAGAATTGTTACTTAAAGTGAAAGGGAATTGCAGAAGCATCCTGCTAAGAAGATGACTAGAAGATACAGATGATGATTCAAGCACTTTCACTTCTTTTTGTCTCTTGACAATTAAGATCAAATCTTATGCGACCGAGAGCACGAAGACGTTGCCGCATTACCAGCAAACTCGGAAGACAGCCGTCAATCAAAGACAGAGGCCCGCAAGCAGATAAATTGTTTTCTCTCACAACTATGGGACCTGCATCTCTGTACAATTTCTGACAGTCTTCGTTCATAACTTGGACAGCACCCAAATAGCGCCAGATGTGACAAAACAGTTATGGGCAACACACCCTCACCCCGACCCCCAATTTGTATATAATTGATTCAAATATTATTTTAAATTGCCGACCGTGCCTGATTGATACCGGAAGAATACATCAAAATATAGGCTTTACGAGGGTTATAAGTACGAGTAACTTGCTGTTTTGAAACAAAAAATGACGGATGGGACATTAGTGTATTATTAGACTAATAAATAGTAGTATGATGTTGTCAAAGATCTGTTATTATTAGCATGTTTCCGCTTGATGAATACTTATTTATTTTATTGCTGAAGCGATGAATTTGTCATGCAATATCACGAAATTGACTAGGTGAAATTCATACTTCACTGACAGTATAACAAACTTAGCACCAAGCCATCATGTCTGCCTCCTTGGTATTAGTTTATCTTCATATGGCTGAGTGACACAGACCAGACGGACGCGCGTCTCAGAGTCCAATTTGGCGTTTCAATGATATATTGAAGGATGATAACGAAATATGTGTAATCATAGCGTTAGTGTAAGATTATCAGTTAAAGTAACTCGACAGTATAAGAACGGTAACCCGAGTGGCCTTGGTTTCAGTTCATTTACTTACTCCATTAGTATTTGATCTTCCTTTAGTCACCTTACAAGGAGAGAAGTGAACATACACAATATTGGAAGAAATATTCAATGATGTAACCAACTTATTTCCAATTACAGACTTTGACGGCTGGCCGACTGAATATGAAAATAAACCGTAAGAACATAACCTCCGATCAGAGTGAAAGTCTAGACATTTTCACTTCCTCAATGATCAGTAGAAATAATGGAAAGTTGTCTGTTTGCACAATTATACGTAGTGGAAGCGTGACATCGGATATTGCGGGAAATGACGGGGCGCGAGCTATGTATTATGTATGTGTGAGGACTGTGGTTAATTTGGATTGAAATGTTGGTTAATTAATGGCTGCCTTACTGTCAGACTTTTTTCCTTTTGGAAACCCGTAAGTGCACCTTCCGGCAAAGCTGGTTTATTGCACAGTTGGCTGCTAAGCATTTAGTTTATCCTACTCGGTAGCTGTCATCAGCACCATGATTGGGTTTAATCAATTTGCAAATGCTCCTACACGCTTAACTTCACATTTTTTAAGTATGTAAGACATCGGTGGATGGCTGATGAATATTTGTGTCTGTCAGTCCAGTCATAGCAGTAACCGTCAGCAATTTAACCTAATTACGAGGCTTTATATTGATAACACAAATTATGAGACCGGCGGTGGTCAGATTTTCGGGCCTTTGGTGACACGTGACAAAGGTATGTCAGCTGTGACAGGCGGCTTTATACCTCCTCCGTGGGAAGGGTTTGGTAATATTGTTTTCATTATTCATAGTAAGTATTTCGAACTTCAGGCTTTTTAATAATCTTCTTTATCTTTCAACAAGGGTCAAGAAAATAGGTGGATCATTTAGATGCCAATGAACAGCTTAGCAGCTTTTAGCTTTTATAATGAACTGCCAGGCCACATTCAAGAACCTAAGCCAGAAAGCCTTCTTTCTATTCTGTTAAAGATTATATTGAGGACAAAAAAGCTTGGGATTGAACTGCTCCAATTGAAATCGATATTAAATTGAATTTGTCCCCATTTTATTTTATTTTTATTATAGTTTGAAATTTTTTATTTTGTTAATTATTGTTCGATTTAGTTGACATTATTTACTTTTTCAAGTACCTATGGTACTATTATTATTATTTTTTTAGTTTAGTTAGTTTCATGATTGTCTGGCAGTTTGAGTACTTTATGCGGCCTACCCAAATGTCCTTTCTTTGGTATTGTTCGTCGTGTCGTTGAGCTTCTTGGGTTATGAGTCGAGCTACACAATCACTGACAAATGCTTGCACTGTCTGGACAGGTCCACTCAAATCTGTGTGGTTATTTCTTCAAAAGACCATCTCAGACATTAATCTACATGGTCTTCATATGACTTGAGCAATGTCTGGACTTTAAAAGAGACGGTGTCCTCCGAGTTTGTTTCGGATGTTTCTTCTCAGAGTAGTCAGGTACGAAACACCGGCCCCATCTAGTTTTAAAACATAACATGTTGACATGTAAAAGAGTTTTGAAAACCAATTTACAGAAATAAATATGATTTATGATTTCATGTGGTTAGTGCCTAGAGTATTTATGCCACCCATGGGCCTCTGACTTGGCTTTACACGCCGCGGCGTCAAGAAATATCTCTCAGGCGTGCTGGTTTCTTCACGGTATTTTCCTTCACCGAAGCAAGTGATAATCATACAATGAGCACAATATGTAATTAAAGCAAACTTAGGCTCACTTGCACAATAGACCATGGAACGCTAAACTTATTTAAAACATCTTTCTGTCTTTATCATTCTTAAACGATTGACAGAAATAGAATGATGTTCTAAATTAGTTAAACACTAAATACATTTTACGAATTATGATGCTAGTGGGCCATAACGTCTGCCGAAAATACTTTTCTCCACCGTGTATGTCAGAATTTATTTGAAAAAGAAAAGTATACAAGTAATCCATCAAATCAATATCGGTATACGACAAGGTCCTCGGTCCTCAGTGATGGAGACATTACGTTGCACCCCAAAGAGGGGACCCTCTCGCCTCAAAAAACCGAGAGTGCAGTTAATGTTATAAAAATGTTGGCGACAGAATTGTGGGTGAGGAAAAAAGTAATTGAAACGGCTATGGGTTCTGTTGGTAGGATTAAGTCTGCAAGGCTTTATCCACCCGATGAATTAGGATATACAAAATTTAGATAAGTTAACAGAGACTGACTGTTGGTAAAACACACATCAAAGATTAATTTTTCAATTCCAGCATCTTCTGATCCAGCGTGATCCTACACGAAGTTTTGTGTACCTACCTAGATTAATTTACATATTTAGATTTACATATGCCCATCGTGAATAGGTAGACCTTGAATGAGGCAAACAGCTGTCCAGGTTTCTAGTTGCTACGTACTGGCCGGACAAAGTCTGAGTCATCGATTCAAGAAGAAAAAGATTTACTTAGATTTACATTATATCTACAACACCTTGTGAATATATTTCCTTTACATTTTCTTAGTATTTACGATATCCACTACACGTGACAGCTTCGATAAAAGCTTTTAATATGAGGGTCTTCATTTCAGATCATACGGAACCCAGACTATTTCCCTCTAAGACCCTCTGTAACGCACGTGCTGTGCCCTCCCTAACTATTATGTAAGCAAAATGTAAAATCAGAGGCCCGTGTGAAGTCGACGTGGTTTCATTATGTTCACGCTAGGGTGCAAGGGTGTAGTTAGAAGTCTTTATACTGTGGAAAAAAAGGGAATGTGTTTCGAACATGCAGTTTTCGTAATTTTATTGCAGGCATAAGATGTAAAAAGGACTTGACTTTTTGAAATTATGGCATGGTCATCCAACTTAATACGATTAATTACTGTTTTATGTTATTTAGGTCTATTAGTAGACTGCCATCAAGAATATTAGACCTAGTTGATTAAATAATCTAACTTTACCAAAATACACTGAGATAATTAGTAATCCAGAGTCGATGCGAAGTTTATTTATTTTAATCCTCATAATTAACATGAACTTAATTCCACTATTTGTAATTCGCTGATGTAATCCTTATTTACGGAACTACGCAAATTGTAAGGCTCTGTACACAAATACGTAGCGATCGCCAATTGCGTATCATAATAAATTAAATTCTGCAAAAAAATTCGTTCGGAATACAAATGGGTTGGACTTAGTAAATTGTCGTGGAAAATATCGGTGAACATGTTTATTCACTCAATTTTATTTGTATATGAGTGACGTCAGTAACGAAGACTGGATTAGCCTACTTTAAGGAAATGAAACAATCTAGTTTCTAGTTCTAGTTTCATTGCTGGAATTAGAAGATTGTTTATACAGGCAAAGTATCTAGGTGCTAACGTGAGTCTGCTAATTCTAGTGCAGGATTCTTTTAAGAAAACTAGAACAAAAGGTACATTGTATATTTTAAACAAAGCAAAAAAAAACTGTTTTTTTTTTGCGTTTAATTAAGCAATGCAATTAGAGCATGCGGAACCCTGTTTCCGTCCCATAGTAAAACTAGGAAAAAACCGGGTTATACTATGGGACCGAAACAGGTTTCCGCGTGCCCTAATTGTATATTGAGGACTACGGAAGAGACCTTTAAAAAACAGTTACATATCACTAACTCGATTATTACAAGCCTGTGTTTCCTACTACACGGCAAAGTCATATCTACTCTCTTTCTACTTTTCTCCTTTTAAAGCAGCCAAGGACCAGTTCTTATCGAAACAGTCCCGCTCTCTCCATACTTAACATTAGCCAGCAGCGAAGCAAAATTATTGAGAAAACGAAATAAAATCGTTCAATAATAAACAAAATCATAAAGGAGAACATAATCCCAAATCAAACACCATTCTCAACAAACACGGAATCACTAATTTGCCGAAGACGCGCAAATTAAATATGAAATTGTACAAGCGCCGGCAAATCAATAGTGTGTAACATGACTAACGCGTGGTTGATGGCCACACTCGCCACAAACGTGCCAGCGCACATGGCAATACTATTACAGGGTGGTGTACACGCAGTTTTTATTTGTGGGGTCAGCAGAACTATGAGAAGGAAGTATAGGGCATTGAAATTGGCGATTCAAACATATCACATAATATATCATAACATGAAGCTGTACATTTCCAGTATAAATTGGGTTAGCTTTGTATAGATTTCCTATACAATGAGAGATCCGCATAAACTGGTTTTTAAAGCTTGATTTGCCGTCGTGCGTACATACTCGTATGTCGGATTGTAGAAGCAAAGTCATCTTTAGGACACACAGAATAAATATAATTATGGGAATGTTTGTGATGAAAAAGTCATCGAAATATTTTAAAAGACTTGCTTTATGCATTCATATGCACATAATGCCTCGGCAAATGTAAGGTGGGACGCCCTCAGGCTCGGTGGAGTGACGATCTTCGCAGGGTGGCTGGTTGCAACTGGATGAGAGTTGCTGAGAATCGAGTTAAGCGGCGTGGGATTGAGGAGCCCTATGTCCAGCAATGAACTGCTGTAGAACAATGCTCATAACGTGTGGTAAGACGATTACTCAGTCAGCAAATTGGGTTATTTATGCTCAGGGGTGCCCTTCACCATCTTTGTTACCGAAATCGTAGAAGCTGTAAAAATTGTTGTAGGCAAATATCTGACTTATACCGCACTATAGTTGCTGCCAGTAAAGATGGCAATAGCGGTCATTGCCCTTTCCCTGATATCTCTTAACACGAACTGAAACTATAAACCGTGTACTTATCGTTTCTTCTGTTAATGTTCTGGATCACAATCAATGTCAATTCAGGGGCTATTAACAGGTTTGTATACGTTTTTTAAAAAAAGAGATTCAATAAAAGATATGTGGTTCAATGACCGCTATTGCCATCTTAACTGGCAGCAATTATAGTCAGGTAAAATGATTGAAAAAATTCTGATATACAGACGCCAAGCACATCAAGTTACTACAATCTGTCAAATTCATTTAATAGATTCTCAATTTTATCGCTGAAGCATTAGGTTGAAGGTTAATAGGGATTATTTTACAGTTTCGGGTAACTTGATGTACTAACGTCTGTACTTTTACATTAGAATTTTCAGCACCTTAGTAAACAGAAGCCTAAGTTTTTATTCACTTTAGCTTAGTCCACTTTTTAGAGTACCATCAGTTTCTCTCTCCTCGTTTAAACCTAGATATGCATTATACAACCCATTTGCTTTTAATCAATTAATGGATTCAACCGTAAAAAAGAGGTGAGGAGGTCTACAGCACTATTTATAGATAGCTATAGAATAATATGCTCGTGCATCTATGCGTTTGTCCTTGACATGGCTGTGAGTTAGCCTAGGCACACTAGATAGCTTAGTCGACACAAATGTTCTATGTGCTATGTGATGAGGAAACTCAAATTGTATGGAAATATGTGTAAAAATATGAAATTGAGTCTTGTTTACCTATACTTGACTAGCGACCCGCCCCGGCTTTGCACGGGTGCAATATATATATACATAAACCTTCCTCTTGAATCACTCTATCTATTACTGAAAACCGCATCAAAATCCGTTGCGTAGTTTCAAAGATCTAAGCATACATAGGGACAGACAGACAGCGGGAAGCGACTTTGTTTCATACTATGTAGTGATGTTCATTTTTAAACGTAATTGTTTGCATAATAATTTTTGAAGTGTAATAAGTTGATACTTAGGTGTGTAAGTAGTTAGTTAAGTAGTATTTGTTCAGCAACTTGAGAGTCTTATATGAGGTGAGCATAATCAATAATGAGAGAAGGGTACATTATTCAAAAAAAAAAACAGTAGTTTGCTTACGCTGCAAAAAGTGACCCTGAATAATCGGTTTAAAGAACCTTTATTCCCAATAAAGATTACGTCACTTACTTGAGAACAATACTAAAAAACAAACATATATAAATTACAAAAAGTTCGTCATCAGTATTATAGTTAACAGTTACCCATCCAATGCCTTCATTTCTCCAGAAGTGATCGATCTGCAATTATGTGCTGGCTAAGTTGAGTTTTGAATGCATTGAAAGAGTGTAAGATTTCTTATACAGGACGGTAATTTATTACAGAGTTGTGCTCCTTCAAAATTCATATTACAGTGGCTATTCGTCGCCTTACAATTTAATTCTAATTCTGACTTATTTTAAACGTTTTGCAAGTATAAAGCCAACAACAGACGTATGCAACTATTCTGCAAAATTTTTGGTACTTCACATCAATCACAACATGCTATCAAACAATACACTTAAATATTAACCTAATAATCCAAAATCAAATACCATTCACAAAACTAACCCTCTCAATACCACACACTATAACAATAGTTGGACGTTAATGTAAGGGGGAGGACACAATCGATTGGCGTAGCGCGTAGTGTGAGACGTCGTATTATTGCGGGGGTGTGTATAACGCTTAAACATGACTGATGATCGTAGATATTGACAGATATGAGAAATGAAGGAAGTTAATTTAGTTACCTTGCTTTTGTGAGGCTGAGTTAGAGTTCTTGTGAGAAAATAGTGAGTGGTAAACTGATATCGTTACATGTTTTCTTACGTGTTTACGTGGTTTCTTTGGAGGGCACTGTCTTTAGTTTGCAAAAAACAAGTCGAGCAGAATATTCTGAAGATCAGTGCTATTGCGCTTAAACAGCACAGAAACTGAAAGTGTACAGTAGAGACCATAAGTGCAATAGCAGTTTCACAAAACGATCGCATCAAAACAAGTCGCACTTACGACCTTTTTCCATAACAAACATTTTGCACACATACACGATCTCGTATATCGCACTCTTTCATAATTATCTAGTCAGAAAGAGTGCGATATAATGATATTTGCCTTAGTGACAAGCCTGTCATGTCGCGACGGAGTATTAAGTTAGTGATATTTAATTTCAAACTAACAATTATGTGTCTATCTGGCTTAGCGGTTAACGCTATAGATAAAATGTCTCACACGGTGGAGCCTGCGTTCGAATCCAAGTGACACAGTTACACTTTTTGTGTTTTAATTATAAATGATACGTTAGACCCGATGAGATATGTTTTTCAAAATATTAGTTGGAACTTATTATTAACAAAAAAGATGAGGGTGAATGTGAAACAAAATAAACTTCTGGATTGAACAAAGTAGTTAGTTATGACGTTGTTAGTTGGTGAACTTTGTTTCGAGCGTTTGTGTTATTATTACGATTAGCGTATTGTTTGATTGTCTTTATTCAAGATGCAAGCTAATATTAGTATTGATGACAGGGCAAATATTGTCACTTTGCGTAAAAATGGGCTTAATATTTCTCAAATTTCAACTGAAACTGGCTTAAAATGTGTAAGTTATTTTTAAAAATTATAATTATTATGATGATAGTTGTGGTGTGTGATTTTCTTATTATTAAATAAATTGCTAGTTGCAAGTGTGTAATTATATTTTGTTTTTTTTTTTAGAAATTCTGTTAGCCGTTAGGTAAAGAGGTTTGAGGAAGAAGGTAGTCTGAAGAGTCATCTAAGAAGTGAAAGGCCGCCGCTTATTAACCCGACTCAGCGACGTTTTATGGTGGAAGAATATGAAACAAATGGTTTCATTCCAACTATAATGTTTGCAGAGCAATTGGATACTACATTACAGACTGTTCGCCATGCAGTCCATGCTGAAGGTTTACATCATCGGAAGCCAGCTAAAAACCATTTTTGACACAAAACCACAGGGAGGAAAGACTACGTTTTGCTCGAGATTATTTAGATTTTAACTGGGAGGTGACTGTATTTTCTGAGGAGAAGACTTTCAAGTCTTGACAAAAGGAAGACTTAATTTATGGCGAAAAAATAATAATACTTAATTTAATAAGTAGACCGGGTAACTAAATATTTAGTAATATTAACCTAACCGTAAATAAAAAAAATAAAAAAATAAGAAATAAATTTTAAATTTAATGATCTTAAATTGGGGTTTAGTTTCAATATTCTTTTCGTCAAGAAAATGAACACTTAAGCTATAACCTCAATACATTCAATGTGACGTTACATAAAAAAAACACGTTCATAAAGTCTAACTCATATATTAGTATTCAATGAACTCTGCTGAATACCTATAATAAGCGGGTATCAACAATTATTTTTGTGTTATTAGAATATCCTTTCCGTGTTATGTTATTCTTATTATGAATTGACTAAGTGGGTATACAACAAAAAATCTTATGAACGGTGATAAGAGAACTTTTTTTTGCCTAGGTAGGAATGTGACGTCACAATTCTCGTAAAAGTTTGTTAATTTTATAAATAAATAAAACGAATAAACATTTTTGTTATCATTCAGCATGATTTTTTTATTTCCACCTTCCAACACCGAAAAGATAAAATAAAAATCAATTAATGAGGTTAAATAATAATACAATAACTATCTAATATTTAACTCCTTATAAAAAATAAATAATAAGCATGACTACATTATAAATAAACATAAATACCTAACGACTTTCTGCTTAAAATACAAATATTATTAAGGTTTCAAAGAAACAAAAAACAGCCACACATTGTAATAACATGGATTCGAACTTGGACTTCATTGATCGTGAACCCATGCTCAGCCCAAACAGCTACCAACACATGTTAATACTACGCGAATTTTAACAATGCAATGGTAAGAACAGGTCATCACTATGAAGTGTATTCTAAATGCAACAGAAATATAATGCTATTTCGCGTAGTGTGCCGACAGTTCATTAGTGTGTGATATGTGTGGAATGTTGAGACATCACTCATACACGCACACGCACACACACTGCTGTATCGCGCTCGCACAGTTCATAGCAATATAATCTTTAGCATGGTAGTGCACTTTTGAGCGTCTACTGTACACCTACCAGTTGTATATGTTACAGAACTAACTAATACATTACTAAGGTACTTGTCTTGCTCAAGAAAGGTACCTCTGTCTATTTCCACGAACATTTTATACGAGTAAAATATACATGTTTCAGTTTTGATGCCTGGGGTATTTCAAACTCGGCCTGTATTCGTCCTGCAAAAACTGAATGAAAATCATACGAACAATTACAAAAATAAGGAGGCTGTATGTGCCAAACGACTGTTAGCTAAAATAACGATGATTTTACACAAAAATAAAAGCCCTTTAGTGTGTACAAAAAGTAAATTTCGTACACATTTTACCGTTTTAAAAGGATACGCCACAATATTAATGATACGCCGTATCGTATCATTGAACAATTTCGCTACATTTGTGTCAGCGCCGCTGTTGTGTCCCGGGATTTAGATTAATGATACGATACCATATAAATATTGGAAAGTCAAACTTAATGGAAGTTCAAAAATGATTTATTGTTGCATGACATTATTGCCATTTTTAATTGTGTTATTTTTGGCTTTCGGGGTTAAGAGAGTTCGAAATCAGAGCAGTTAACGTGATTTTGCGCTTTATCGAATAAAAATTGTGTTAAAATAAGTGTGAAAATTATCCAGCCAGGTGAACAGAGTAGAAAAGACTTGAAAAAACTAAATTGTGTCGAGAGGCGAGATGCAGTAAGCCAGGTTGATTGATTGATTACAGTAGATAAGGAATAATGAAAACCGTGTTATGTTGTAAGATACTGTCTCGAGCCAGTCAAGATAGATATGAAAACCAATTTCAAAATAGATTTCAGCAGGGATTAGTATGAAATCTGTGAATTTAAATCGAAATCAATTGTTATTATTTTCAACTTCAACGTTATTGAGCTTCTTGACAGAGTAACGTTGCGTTGAAGCAAGAATGATTAAGTTCGCGTACAGTGGACTGGGCATGTGGCAGCAATTACTTAAATAGAATTTCTGGCAACAATGAATTGAGCAGATTAATCTTTCCTAGTCACACACAGTAAACTATAAGAAACTATAAACAAAGTTAATCCTTGGTTAAGCTACAAAAAATATCCCAACAGAGCGTAACAATTCAAGGCCCGACAATACAATTTCAACCAATAACCGTAAACGGAGATTAACTCTAATACTAACCGCAAATGACAATATTTCCCATCACTCATAACGACGTGACATTACAAACGTCAAACTTGAACTTGACATGTCAAAAGGGGCCCAACAATGGGGCCCCAATTAAAATGTATTTAGAAAACTAATCCGTATAAAAAACAAGATGTCTACCTCGAGAAACACGCGAAAACATGGACTCATGTTACCCTTCAAATGTGTATGAATATTTGCATAAGATTTGCAATGGTAACTGTAGACATGCCGTGGATTGGGATAAAACTAAATGAAAAATCAACTTAGAATTTTAAAGGGTAAAGTTCAATTTTGATTGTAAGTTTTTTTGTTATAGATGAGATATAAACTCAAGTAACAGAGTTTAACTAATTGTAACTGACGGATCCTATTGTGTTTCGGCACTTGAAGGTTAATATTGGTAGCATAGCATGGTAATCTTGTGTGAAAGAGTAAAAAAATAGAGTGGTTCATGCTGAGAATAAACCACTCATAAAAGTAATTAAGGAGCCCACAAAAATCACGATTGATTAAAAGGGGAACAGAAAACAATATGGAAAGTAACTATTACTATCAAAGAAAAAATTGTTATTAGTCCCGAAGTTATTTTTAAAGTTTATGTAACAGATCGGGGTAAAATATGTATTGGTGGTTCGGATTACACGATACCCCAAAAATATCCGTGTCGACGTAATCGCGTTACAAAACCACGCAATAATATTATTATATCAAAAAGTCGCTCCGAAAGCCATAACAATCGGATTTATCATACCGAAGAGTGACAACTCCATTGTAGAGAAAATACAAAAAAAAAAACTTAAAAACATCTTAATAATAAAAACGAAACCACGACTAAAATAAGATCCCACAAAATTCGCACAAAATAGTAAAAAACAGAATTTAGATTTCGTCTGAGAAAAAAACTGAACAGACCCTAAACTTGCAAGATGGGGGACACCCCTGATATATTTTTTATGCAATCCAAGAAGGGTGCAAAATAAAGTTGCAATTTTAAGACGATGCGATTGGACAGAAATAGCTAGGGGTGACACCCAAGAGTAAAGGGTGGATCGGGTAAGGGTAGGGACTGTGAAAAGATTATTAATTTTTGAAGATGTACCAAGGGGATAAAATCTAAGAATTTATCTGGGTGGAACTGGATCTAGAATATGTGATGATGTTAACACGTATAACGTAGCTATGTTTAGTGTTTTTTTTTTTTTTTTCGGATGGGAAATCATCAAATGACCCCCCCACTCTGCGCGGAGCGGAAGGGAGTGTCAGACTTGTACTGACTAAAACCCATCCATGTTCCTTCTTTGCCCTTTGTGTTCCAGGGCCACGGTATCTCTTTCGAACAGTCCTGCAGCCCTGGCAGGCATCGGCCCAAGCGGACCCCTACTTAGTTGCTGACATCTCTTTGAGGTGCGCGTGGAACACGAACGCGCCGTCGACACGGCCTGTCGTCATAAGACGGCCGGGCGGCGAGCTAGCCCATAACTCGCAGTCCACAGGCCCGCGCCTACGGTGGCCGGAAGCCACCACGTTGACGCCCAGGGCGTCTGCCGCGGCGGCTGGGGCGTGAGGTTCTTTCCCTCTCACGTCCCGCCACCTCCCTAGCATGACTGCTTCGCAGAAGGAGGTGACGGCTTCCCATTCCCTCTCACTCCGGACCATGGCTTGAACCAGGGCCGGACGCGAGAGATCGCCGCCGCCAATCGCCGCTAATAAGGGCTCCCCTTACGTATGCCAGAGAGCATACAATCACATTTGTATGAGTTGTTTGTTAGCCTAACAAGTTCGATGGAGTGAGAGAGTTTAGTGTTGGGATAACAATATACTGATGTTGAATACTTTAAGAATACATAAAAAGTAGTGTACACATTCTTGATAACATTCGGTCTCCACATTCTCCATAGCAAACTATTCTACTACCACTTGCTACTAATAAAAAACATTTTTAAAGAATTCTAAATAAGTTGTCAGGAATTTTCTTAAGCAATATCAAGAAACTCAAGAGAGTCATTGTAATTTCTAATGACATTACAATGACGTTATTGAAGTTCAGAATGCCACTCATAACAATTACAACGCTCCTATCACATTAACTAAAATTAATTTTTATTAAGTATTTATATCTGTTTTTATTGTATTTATAATCTATTTGTATCTATGACAACATTTTCTGATAATGAATCTTTTTTCTCTGTGAACGAATCTACTGCGTCTTCTGGTGATGATAGCTTTTGTTCTGTTACGGAAACCCTGGGTGAACTTTTACGGCACAGACTTAACCAAAATACTGGCCGGCTGTTTAATGTTTGTCATATAAATGCCCAAAGTATTCCTAGCCACTACAATGAGCTGTATGAAACTTTCTCGAACATTGACGTCCACGCCGTTCTGATTTCTGAAACCTGGCTAAAACCTGAACTTCTATCCACCACTTACCCTCTCCCAGGATTCTGCCTGTTACGGAAAGACCGTGTCGGTAAGAGAGGGGGTGGTGTTGCTATATATCTCCGTACAGACTTTCCTTTTAAAATTCTCTCTACTTCCTCCTGTAATGATTCGGCTGAGTTTCTTTTTCTAGAGGTTTGTGTCAAAGGAGCAAAAACCGTTCTTGGTGTTGTGTATTGTCCCCCCTCACTTGATTACTTCATCGAATTCGAATCGGTCCTAGAATCTTTAGGTTCGGAGTACGCACATCACATCGTCATGGGGGATTTCAACACCAATCTCCTTGCCCACAACTCCCATCGATCCCGCAAACTTCTCCATCTGGTCGAGTCAGCTAGTATGCATGTGTTGCCTCTCCAACCAACTCATCACAACACTTCCGGTGATGATACTTGGCTCGACTTGATCCTCACCTCCAATCCTTCGCTAGTCTCCTCACATGGTCAGCTTGACGCTCCTGGTTTTTCCCATCACGACCTTATTTTTCTGTCCTATGTCCTTAAACCTCCTAAACCCAAACCTACCTTCCAGTACAGGCGTGCCTTTGCGCGGATGAATAGTGATAAACTGTCACAAGACGCTTCTGATATTGACTGGACACCCCTAGAGGAAGCCACTACAGTTGATAATAAAGTTACTTTTTTTAATAATGTTGTAGTTAAGCTGTACGACACCCACGCTCCTTTCAGGAGAGTCAAGCTGAAGCGTCCACCTGCGCCATGGATGAATGGAGGAGTTCGGATGGCGATGCGACGAAGGGACCGCGCGTTTCGGAGGTTTAAGAAGGATCGGTCGGATGATAATTGGACCCTCTTCAAAACTGCTCGCAATCGTTGTAATCAGATGATACGCAACGCTAAACGCCGCCACATTCTTGATAACATCACTTCGGCTTCTCCTGCTGATATCTGGAAATTCCTTGGAA
Source organism: Noctua janthe (assembly GCA_910589295.1). Classification (NCBI taxonomy): domain Eukaryota; kingdom Metazoa; phylum Arthropoda; class Insecta; order Lepidoptera; family Noctuidae; genus Noctua; species Noctua janthe. The sequence continues at coordinate 16,690,520 of OU342562.1, forward strand.
CTCTAGGTATCGGCAGATCGCGGCATTCAGACCTTCCTAAAACATTTGGTTTAGACGATCTAAATCGTCATTTCTCCACTGCTCCCACCCTTGATAGTCTAACCAAATGTCAAACCCTTGACTACCTTGCTGGTCTGACGCGACCCAATATTACTTCCTTTGCCTTCACCCCAGTCGATCCGGGAGAGATCAAAAAGATTATCCTTTCCATTAAATCCAAAGCTGTTGGGTGTGACAACATCAGTCGGCACATGATCGTGACAGTTGTTGATCAGCTCCTTCCTGCTATTTCCCATATAGTTAACTTCTCCCTTTACTCCGGTGTTTTCCCTTCCCTGTGGCGAAAAGCCCATGTCCGACCACTACCTAAAATACCTAATCCCACACTTCCCAGTCACTTTCGTCCAATTTCTATCCTTCCCTTTTTATCCAAAGTATTAGAGGCTTGTGTACATAAGCAATTCTCCCATTTCATCCATAAAAATTCCCTTATCAGTCCATTACAATCCGGGTTCAGGCCCGGGCACAGTACCGTTTCTGCTCTCCTTAAAGTGACTGACGATATAAGGCGGGGAATGGAAGACACTAAAGTTACGGTTTTAGTGTTAATCGATTTTTCGAATGCTTTCAATACCGTCAGTCACGAAGTCCTTTTATCCATCCTCTCCTATCTTATGATCTCTCCCGAGGTTTTGAAATGGTTTTCTTCCTATCTTCGGGGGCGTCAGCAGTCAGTTCTTGCTGGTGACTCTAACTCCAGCTGGCGTAATCTTGAAACTGGCGTCCCTCAAGGCGGTATTTTATCTCCACTTTTGTTCTCAATTTTTATTGATCTCATAACTACCGAACTTCAGTGTGCGTATCATCTTTACGCTGATGACTTACAGATCTACTGTCAGGCAGATGTTGACAGCTTATCCGGTGCGATCGAGGAGCTAAACCAGGATTTACGTGTAGTCAAAAGCTGGTCTGATCGTTTCGGTGTGGCTGTTAACCCAACCAAGTGCCAAGCTATTATTGTAGGGAGCCCCCATAGCTTGAGAAGGCTGAATGGGTTAGCGGTGCCAGCGGTGACCTTTGACGGCACAGTGATTCCGTTTAGCTCTGACGTCAAGGATCTGGGTTTGCATGTTGACACTTGCCTTGACTGGCGTAAGCAGGTCGCGATTGTGAGCAAGAAAGTCACCGGAACGTTGCGGTCGCTTTATCGGTTGAAAAATGTTCTCCCATCACACGTTAAGGCAATGCTTGTACAGTCCCTAATCTTTCCCATAATTGACTACGGTGATGTGTGCTACTACGACCTGAATGCAGATCTGCTCAACAAACTTGACCGACTTCTTAATAACTGCATTCGATTCGTCTTCAATCTCCGCAAGTATGATCATGTATCTGCGCATAGATCGCTTTTAAGATGGCTGCCCATCCGGCAGCGCAGAGAATTGAGGGCTTTGACAACCCTGTTTTCTCTTCTTCACAAACCCACTTCTCCCTCTTATCTGACGTCTAATTGTCAATATTTATGCTCTGCGCACAGCAAGAATCTTCGTTCTGCTAATAATTGTCTTTTACGATGTCCTTCTCACCGCTCTGGTTTTATAAAATCTTCTTTCTTTGTCCAGGCGGTTTTCCTCTGGAATGCGCTCCCTCAGAGTATCAGGACGGTGACCAGTCAGTTCACTTTCAAAGTGAAAGCTCGGGAATATATACACAAGAAGTTAGTAGATTCGTCTCTGAACTAAGTTGTTATAGTTTTTCTTGTTTATCTCTCTTAACTTTATAAAGTTTAATATATGTATGTATATAAGTATTTATTCTTATATATTTTAGTTATAAATATTTTCTAGTCTTTTTTTCTGTTATTGCACCTACTGTATATTGTCTCTGCATCACCCTAAGGTAGACTGGTAGAAAATGCCTATGGCATTAAGTCCGCCTTTGTACAGTTTTTTTACTTGTGCATAAAGTTTTAATAAATAAATAAAAAATAAATTAACATTTTATTTACTTACTGTACCTCTAACACAATAAATAATTTCACGTAATTATCACAATAAAAGGAAACAAGAAGACGCCACGAATAATAAGAAAAGAAATCTCGACGTAATTTGAATTTTAATCCTTTTCTCCTAAGAAAACAATAGAAGTAATAAATCAAAATATTTTACTTTAACAATGACGTCACGGCATGCGCGTACGACGATGTACAATAGGATTTCTCAATATCAATGACATTAGACGGCGTTATCAAAGGCGTTAAACAAATTTATGAGCCGTAAAACCCATTAGAATTATTCGTATACAATAAATCATAGGAAACGTATGGTTGGTCTATGGTAACAGTATAATTTCTCGCTACTAAGATTTGGTTATGGGTCGTTTGGTAAATTGATAGAATCGGATGATGGAAAAACGTGTGTAACGCTCGACTTTTTCTATTAGGGGTAATCTTCAATCGAAAAGACAATTTAGTTATGGATAGTAATAAAATGTCAAGTTGTATAGTCGCCTATATCCGTAATTGTTAGCTAAAAATTATGGCTAAAGATGTTACTATATCGAGACGAAACGCCGCCATGAATCCGTTACAAACAAGAAAAGGAGAAAACGAATAATAAATCCACACTTCAGAATAACACCAAAGCAAAAAAAACTCATCTTTGACCCAAAACCTTTGGAGCTTCAATCATAACACGTCAGAACTGACATCTTCACAAAAATGCAAGATGCAACGGACTGCAAACAATTGACAATAGGACTGCCGACAAATACGAAAACCGGACAGATGTCGGAGCCAAGATTTACTTGAAAATACGAATAATCGGCGTGCGACTCGACTTCCGTGTTGCAAGACCGGTTCTTAGTGTTAAAAATAATGTTAACATTCAACAATTGGCCACTTGGGAACATTTGGATTGTGAGAAAAAATGTAGTCAGAGATGGATGCCTATTTGTTTTATTTTGTAGCTCAAGATTTAAATTGTATGGATTTATCAAAGGCTTGGTAGAGGTCAGACTTGTATCAGACGGATTTGAAATGAATTGATCCGTAATGCTAATTAGGTAACACGAAGAGGATAAGAATAAAACTAAAAGTATAGTTTCACGTTTGTAGTCAACTTAAAAAACAAAGTGTCCAAAATAGCTAAGATAAAGATGTTGTACCAACCAGATTGTTAATACTTTGATCTATGTTAAGTTTATCATAATGTATAAATCTTTAACAGTTACGACATGTTTCTTACTTACGTTACGTAAATTCATAATTGTTTCAATTCACGTCATCCACAATCACTAGTTACGCAAAGGGTTCAATAGATCGCAAGTTCTTTCAATTTCCTTGACAGGTTTCACAATCAATTTCTATCCAGTGACCTTAAAATACCCCGCTGATTCCGTAATCTAATATTTAGCAATATGATTATCGATAATGCTATAAGATTACAATCCAACCCGTTTCATCTAAACAAGATAAAAATGTTCAACAAAGAAACTTTCTCAACTAACAAAATGGTTTAAACGTTATGAAATGTCATTGTTGACCCAAGGGTTGCATCCTTTCTTGTCTTGCCCTTTCTCGTCATAGACTGTCATGACAATGTCAGAATTTGCAACGTGACAAGTCATGTCAGAGTAAAAATGCAGTTTGATGAGGTTCGAATGAATGCAGGCGAGAGAGAGGTGCGTTCACACGACCCGGTTGTAGCACCACTCGCGTATCGGTTACTTCTCTAATGGGGTTCGTAGCTTCAAACAAAGGCACAGGTGGACTGTCTGGCGTTAAATGTAATAACAATTTTATATCGAACGTGCGATTCGAACAGCAGTGTGATATCGGTAAGTCCTTACTTGCATTCAATATTGAAAGCAGCAATAGTGAGAGCATTCACACTATGCTGATACAATTTAAGTAAAGCGCAAAAGATATTGGAAAAGGAATCAAAAGTTGTTTAGCTAATGCATTCTGTATTCATAATATTTGCACACAGGATCAAATTGCAAAAGTTATGGAAGCCATAGCTAAATTATCTGCTGTGTCTAACCAAGGTTATGTTTATACACTGAACCCTTATTCAGGCCCTTTTAAGGATTCATTGCACAAATTCGCAATATTAACGTTAGTTGATATAATTTCCCCCCTCAAAGTTTCTTCGAGCCCAGGGATTGGATATTATAAGTACTCAAAAATTTCTCACAAAACAACGAAAACAAATGTATGATACTGCAAAAAAAAACGATGATCAAATTCTTCCCGTCAAATGCATTATTCTCCGAACTACATGCAACTAGTCCATTCTATTTTGGAACTTCGCAATAAACAAACCCAAACGTTGCTCCCTATTTCCTTATTATATCAAAATCTATTCAGAAATCTGTCATCTCATCAAATACTTGTCTTCCCTTGTTTCCAAAAATATTATTTGAATAAACGCCCCGATATTCAAGACAGCGATATACTTTTGCATTGACAAACTTATTCGTATCTTCTGAAATTGCACCATACTCTTTAACACCTTGACTTAGGGAATAATTTTCTTTGCTTACTGTTTCTTGGTGTGCATCAACAGTTGGTGTTATTTGATCTAATAAATCGCTAGATAAAGTAGGGGGCTTGCGGTATTCAATGGTGCTATCAAGTGAAGAAAAATAACCCAAATCGTAAATATTGTAACGTTATAGTTTGGTGTCCCTCGCTTTAGGGAAGTTTGTTAGAGATCGTATTTTATGTTTGCATTGCATTAGAAGTTGAGACATATAAATAAACGGAAATATTATGTTTCCATACCGTAGTAGCGGATAGTGCGAATTTATAACCTTTAGATTTACATTTACCAGAAGTTACATCGTCTGCGGCAATAATTTTAATGAATAACCTTTGGTTTCGAATAACTAGTTTCAAGTACATGTTTCTTACTCAGAGTCGAAGTAAATAAAGAAAACAATACCATGCTGTTTACCGACACTCTGGAATTCATACTAAACTTTGAAATTAAACCAAGTCTGTATCAAACTAAATGAAACAGAGAAGAAACATTCCGAGAATGTTAACTTGTGTGAATTTATGAGAGTTGAGGCCTTTCGCTGTAATGCTGGAATATTCTAGCAAAATTGGTAGTTGAAGGAATATTACTTTTGGGTCACCAAAACTTGTGCGGGACGGGACTATACATATTATATTGATGAATGATTTTTTAATTTTGATTGTGCTTTCAGTTGTGAAAATAATCAAGAATTTCTTGACAGTTTTTCTTCGTACTAACATGTACTTGTACGTACTCATAGGTAGAGGCGACTATATTTCTAAGTGAATTATTGTAATAAGGATTTATTACAATATTTCATGATTCCGTCGGATCATCTGTAAAAGAATCATGCTTATAAACGATTCTATGCCCTTGATAAAGCTTCCTCTTCACTACGGATATCATACTCTTAAACCTTAAGGCAAATAGAAATACAGATGCAGTTTAGTATAACAATGTATCTATTATATTAACTGCATTAGAAAGGATTAGAGCAACAAAAGGGTCAACCCAATTGTCTAACATAGCTTTGGGGCATTGCAAAAATGTTAACTGACGCATAAGGGATTTTTACGCCAACTGTCTATGGATTCGACCATAAAGGGTAATAGGGTGCAGCCCTAAGCGAAACTAACACAACTTAAAGATGGGCCAACATGTCATAAGCCTCTATTAATTTAAATTTGGAACAAGTTGTCTATCTCCAAGTACAGTAGATTATTCTTCTATTGTCAATGTTTTGTTAAAAACAGGATTTGTGCTCCAAAGAGGTCATGGTCATTCTCTATGGTGTCCACGAAGGTTAGCTGGTTTTGTCTATTTTTTGTGAAGCGAAACTAAATGTTTGAATCGAGAATAAAAACGCCGTGAATGGAGACCAGAGCAATGGTAAAAATGTAAAAAAATCAAGTATGGCGTAATAGTGGTGAAGGGGATTTCAATAAAGTCAACCCACCTACTCATTGTGTGACGTTGGATACTAATATAAGGCGATGTTTCCCATTATTTTTCCTTATTAAAATCCCAAGTACCATGGAAACAAGATTAGGAACTAAACTAACAATGGCGACTTTTGTCCTAAAACTGCCAAAAAAAAAAATTACCAAACACATTGATTGCGAAAAAAAATCTTTTAATAATTCTTAATTAACTTAAAACAATCGGAAATTAAATGCCCATTAATCAGTATGCATTTAAAACTTAAGTTTATACCCGTGACAGATAGAAGCATAACACAGCATACAGCTGAACAAATTAATAATTCCCTTCAAGCCGATTTCAATTCCAGTAATAATTCTTATTAGCATTACCACGTGAAGTGTATGAATGTTGAACAAGCCGCTAAACTTGTTCGCATAACGAATAATGATAATGATCCGCATTTATAATGATATATTTTATTAGGGTATTGTGAGCGAGTGAGCCAAACAACACGGACTGAATAACTCCTTGAGAGAAGGGTTGTGGAGATTTGGCAGATGGTAACTGACCATTACATTTTAGGAAGTAGATTTTATTTCTTGAATTTTTAAGAAATACAGGTACAATTATTTGGTTATTTAAATCTCCAAAAACAAATCTTATAAGACACTTAATATAATAAAGTCATGAATACACTCATTGTCTTATAAGATTGTTGATAATCCAACAAGAGTCGCAGTGAGCACGTAATCCTGATAATTTTGTAAGCTTTATGATTGTGAATCAATGTTATCAACTGTTTACACAGAGATAAACTAAAGATATCTTTGATTGTTTTCAGTTTTGATGATAACAAATTAAAATTAGCCAACTCGTAAAACCTACCTACCATTCTTCGATTATTTTTCAAGTTCTCAAATACGCATTACACTTCATAAACCATGTCCAATTTCCTTTTAAAAACAGGAATATGTAAGAAATCATGGAAGGTGCCATCACGCCCCAAAATTCAAGCCATATACGGTATCCTAAGCCACAGCAACAGAACGAGTACCTTATAATCCGGCTAGTTAGCGCACCCAATTTGCGTCCGCCAGGGGTCGTCGCGTACGCGCACCAATTGTTCCCTTTCATTGCACACCGCGCAAAAAATATGTCAAACTTGCACTGGCACGGAACGGTCAGATTGTGATTTATCTTGATATAAAAAGGGCGAGAAGAATTGAATATTACTTATGTTGGGAATTGGATGTTGTAGAATAGCCAGTATTTCGGTTGCATGCTTTTATTAATGTAGATAGGATATGATTGGTTTGCTCCCCTTTAGGTAGAAGTTAAATGTGAAGGGTCAAGGAATGCATGCGAATACTGTTACGAAAACAGAAGTAAGGATATTGACGTTATACTTTACCTACCAAGGAGGATTTTTGAACGGATGTATTCCAAAACGTTTGATAAAGCCGCCATTGTGTCTACTCATTCTTAATCCCTGTTCAAAATGTTCATGTATTCATGTTAAGGCGCTCGGACAAACAAGATCAATTTAATTTAATAAACCCCTACACTTAGATAAAGTTTCTCAGTAACAGCCACGGGGTCTGGATTTGTGCCCGGTTGATGACAATAGGCTCGCCACTATTACATGGTACATAAAACATATTCTGGCGAAATTTGGGTGTACTATTAGGTACACCTCTGCCTAACCCCTCGGGAATGACAGGCGTGATGTTTACTTAGAAAGAGACTTCATTTTAATTAGATTTAAGAAAAGTTTCATTATTCTAAAAGATACAATCAATATTGATTCGCCCTCCTAGTAGGTTAGTAGCACATAGACTATAAGCAAGCGATAAATTAAAACGATGTAAATTGATTTTAGTGCTTACGTCATAACAGTGTAATGTAGTTCACTATTTCGCCTTGGTTACCATCGCTCCGATAGCCGTGATCGTCTAGTGGTTAGGACCCTACGTTGTGGCCGTAGTAACCCAGGTTCGAATCCTGGTCACGGCAGTGTTCGACACTGTCATGGCGGAGTATAATTTTTTGCATTTTAATTTTATTTATTTACAAATTTTCATGACTTTTTTTATTTCATGAGACTAAAAACAAACTAAAAACATTAATACCAAACTTGAAAAATAAATGACTGATCTGATGACGTAATGCTAATACCGACATCTAGTGAGCAGTAGCTGAACCTCACGAAGTAAAGTAGTGTACAATAAACATCACAGATGGCGTTGCTCTTTAACTTCAATAAGCTCTCAATAGATGGCGTTAAAAATCGGCCACTAGACGGTAGATGGCTCTAAAACCGGTGCAACTTACTGTTCGAAAAGTTGAAACTAGATGGCGCTAAGTGTTAGAAAATACAGGAAGGCGTCGTACTGATAGTAAGTAGATAAAGTTACGAAAGTTTTCACCGCACCTGTGTTGTTCTATAGACTTCGGGACAGGGGATTTCGAATACAATATGCTACATTGTGATTTGTTAACCACATGCTGCCAAAGTAAAAGCTTTTGTCACATTATTTTAAGGGTAAGCAGACTTTCGTGTTTTTTCGTCAAGTTGTAGAATCTGAAGGTTACAGAGTATACGGTCAAAAAGTTTTTTGGTTACTACTAAAAAACAGACGACAAATAAATAAAGTAATCCATCTGAAAATCCTTCATCTTACGCTTTTAGGTCCTTACGACAATATTTCACTAGAGATACCTTCATAAAAAGCTTCAAAGAACCATGGACAGGATGAAGGCACCGTGAACGCGCTTGACAATCATTTATCAAGACATTAGCCGACTTAAATTGCAGAAACGCGAGATAAAAGAGTGATGTGTACGGATCATGATATGGTTATCTGATGAGTAGGTACGACACTTACTTAATATATACTTACAACACCGAGCATCAAGGCGTTGATTATGGTTTACCAGGTAGCATATGTTATGTTATGTTATGAAGTGTTAGTGATTAAAGAAACCAGGAAAGAAAAAGAGTAAAATGGAACAAGAAAAATGTTCACAGTCAAAACGATGAAAGCATAAGATGGAAAATTTAAACGCACATCATCATCTTCCTGTCCTTGTTTTATTCTACATGGGGTCGGTGCAACCCGTTTTCTTCTTCCATTCTCCCCTGTCAGACGTCACCGCATCATTTACTCCTTTCTCTTTCATATCAGTCTTCACACAATCCACCTATCTTTTCTTTGGCCTTCCTCTCCCTCTCCATCCATCAACATTCATGTCCGTAACTCTTTTAGTCACATGCGTTTCATCCCTCCTCAATACATTACATTACCTCAAACGTACGAAATATGCAGAAAATGTGCATGGCACTCACAATTATAGATGAATGAAAATCAATCTCTACTATTACACTTTACGTAAATAGATAACTATAGGGGGGATTTTATCATAGATAACCGCTTATAGTTTCGAGGCATATGTCCCTAATTCAGAGACAAAAACTTACGGCCTTTCGCTATGGTCGTAGATTGCAAAGCGAGTTAGCTAGTTGTGAAAGACTAATTGTCTTTTGACCTAGTATTTCTAGCGAGGGCTTAGGACTATCTATCGTGGAGTCTAGATCTTACCGAGCAATCGAAAGATTGAATAAGAAGTAAGGATTTGATCTTTCTCTTGTGTGGTGGAGACCTCGACTTACGAGCAGTAAGTCGTGGGTTCGAACCTAGCCAGGCGCATTACTTTATGTAAGTTATTTCATCACCACTGTTCTCAAAACGGTGAAGGAAAACATCGTGAGGAAACCGGCATCTCCTAGAACCAAAAATTCGAAGACATGTGACATCTACCAACCCGCACTGGGCCCGCGTGGTGGATTATAGCCCATTCCCTCTCACAGAGAGGAGGCCTGCGTCCCAGCAGTGGGAACATTAATAGGCTGATTATGCTTATGCTATGCTTTATGCTTGTGTCCCCCTGCTGGGCTAAGGCTTCCCATTTTTACTACTACTATTAACCAATTTAATTTTTGTGACGATGACACAATACGTATCCCACTTAGTAGAGACATTTCTTTTTGACGCATCGTCTATGAATAGTCCACTTCGTCATTCCTTACATACGACAAAGTGGTTCTATCACAAGATTCAGGAGCACGTCATGCAATGTTTAACTGTTTTAGAATCTAGGTACATCATCAATATTTGAAATGCCCACGTATGTTCTTCATCTGTGTTCTTTCCTTCGGGTAATGAACTTACTTTCTTAATTATTTCATCATAATCTATAATACACCGACAGCCAGGGACACAATATTTTATTCCCAGTATTTTGAATGATAAACAAAATATTATTCGATCTTCCTTATGGTTTTTATTATCGCTATCATTAAATCGATAAATGGTTTCTTATTCATCAATAATAAAGTAAGAACAAAGTGCATTATGTAGATAAGATGACACACTGACACCTTTAAGCATTATTAGTTATTAATAGTATGTGTTGTCATGTTATTATCTATTGTTCACTTGTTCTGCCGTAAGAATAATTATGTGGCGCCATTTTAGAAGATAATAGCTTAGGTTATTGTCATCGTGAATTCATATCGCACATACATAATTACTTATATTATATTGTACTTGTATTGTATTGTATAACGGGCTGGTGTCCGCAACTTCACAAATCTTCATTGACATTGACTTCAATCCAATCCTTGTTTTATAAGGTTATCATCCTAAAGATTATTAATTAATTATTTGATAACTTAACACATAACAAATAACTTTTGACAAAAAAAATACAGGCCCATTTCCTTCATTTCTAAGGTTCAAAACTCTGGTCGGAAAGGGTAATAGGGGTGTTCCGTTCAAAAATTCTCGCTTTTGGTCGGTGATTGGTACTGTGAAAGGTTTCGCCCCCAATCAGAGCCCTGCTAACCCCTCGGAGATTGAGGGTGTGACGGTATAATTGGTATCAATCAATATTACTCAAATCTACAGTAGTGACTTTGGTACTAAGCGGTAAAGATTGTCATCGCTGGTAAAATCTTGATGACGCTGGCGCAAAAGCGGAAGGTTTAACACAAGCATAGAGATATATACAGCAGTCAGTGGGTGTAGTCGGGCTATGGATGATGATGATGATGATTACAGGGTAAAGAACATACAATTCAGGACACAACGTCTTCTTGGAATGGCTTATTCCCAGGCGCTCCAGAATTTTATTCCCGGCGGCTCCAAATTAAAAAAGCAATGTAATAATAATAATCAAAGCCAGGCTGCGGGCATATCAAACAATTGCGAAAAAAAATGAAAAATAAATTTCGAAGAAACCTTACATCTAGGAGTATCTCATAAAAAATCCCTATACTTTACCGTACACATTACTTTGATTTACGCTACAAAGAAACAATCTGCCCGGGCAAGGTAAATACTGCATAAATTATGCGTGATCGCCGCGTATGCCTTACATACTTAATGCTGTTCGGAATTAGATCGCCTTCCTCGGTGTATTGTTCAGTAGCCAATGAGCCGTAGGGATGTTTATTTTAAGAGATACCCTAGCTATAACACTGGTGAGTGGTGATATCGCAAAAAGGTAGAAATGTACTCGGTACTCAGGTGGATTGCCATTCACAGCCTCTAAGCCTCCAATCGGGCTCTCGATGGTTACGTTGTAATTGGCTTGAGGCAGAAGTCTTATTACATGAGTAGGTACACGTCACGTAGCTGGCTATGCCTATATTCGCAAAAGGACGATCGGAATGTACCTACATTTAGGCCTACTTGGAAGATATTTTTTCATAATAAAAATATTTAAAACATCGCTGTGTCCCTGTCATCTTTATACTTTGACAGAAATTGAAAGATGTTTAAAATTAATTATTAAGAGCGCTAAGCGCTTGCTATTTTTTTCAAACTGAAATATTGAAAGTAATGTTATCCATTTTCTGAACATGACGCTAGTAAATTTTCCGACATTTCATTTCACGATAATTGAAAAGTCCATGTTCATCAGTGACTGTTTATGTTCTGACATTATAATTCCTAGATAGACAGACGGCAAATTACGCGAGCGCTGTCCAACATTGGCACCTATAATTACAATGTGTCTCAGCGGCTGGTTCAGTCTGTTGCCGTACCTAATTGTGTTCAACTATAGCCTGCTGACGGCAAGTTGGTAGTAGTGCCTACACTATCATTATAGCCCGGTGTTGGAAAATGACATAGCCTGAACATAGCCGCGGTAAAATTATGTTTACAGCATTGGTGAGGTTTAGTTTCTGAGTTACTGGTAGAATATTGTAAATGCTTGCTGAATTTCAAACTGAAAATCAGTTGGTGGGGGATTTTACAACATCTCGCTTGTAATCCCCGAAGGGTTAGGCAGAGGTGTATAATAATAATAATGAATATAAATGTTGACGAGATCAGCTACACGACGCGCACGCCTATCGCCTCCGGACCCGTCGCTCAGCTCCGCCTCGCCGCCGCCGGAATCCAGCCCAATCGTGAGTGCTGTGACACCGGCCGTGGCAGTTGCGTCGAGCTCGAGCGACGAGTATTTCTCTCCGCCGACGACGCCACCACCTGTTCGTCGACGAGGAGGACGCCGGCCGCCGGACGGTTTAGGACCTCGAGGCCCACCGGCCTCTGATAGGGTCCCAGCTCCCGGCGGGAGTGTGCCGCGCATGCGATGGACGCAATCCATTAATGCAAATGTCATGCGCGCATACTATGGGGCTACAGAGGGGGGTAACAACCTGACCGCGTACCGTGTTCGGATGCTCTCTCTGTTTCAGGTGCTTGAGCCAGCTGTCAACGTGTCGGCACAACGACTGTCGGATCAGGTGCGAGTCATCCAGCGTAATGGTATGTTGGATGACACCGTACTTGATCGCTTGCGGACTGAAATGCAGAGTAGCCATGTCATTGCCACGCCGGCGCAGACTGTGGTTCCACCACAGTCTACCATAATACCAACTCACGATAACAACGTGAGTAATGACATGGTTACTAATGTAAGTACCCAGTGCAATGAGGAAATGAGGTGTGCTTTGGAGGGTGCGATTCGGGAATATCGGTTCATGCAACCCGATCTTAGACCACGCGTACCTCGTTTGCCCATGCATAACAAAAATAAGGTGCTGGTGGCAGTTCTGGATTCGCAGTTGTCAAACTATTTTGATAACTGCGAAAACCTCACCGATGCTCACTCAGTCCTGTATTGTGCGGCTGTAGCGGCATGTCGTGTAGCTCATGTCAAATTTTCTGATGACAGAGCTACACGACCTAAACCAGCCGTACCGTCATGGCAGTACAGGATTGAACGACGTATTGGTGAGGCCAGAGCACTCATCGGCAAACTGATCTGCTTCAGGGAGGGCAATACTCGCCCTAGAGTGATGCGTTTTGTGAGGCGGGCGTTCTCGGGGACTGATATCAGTGCTCGAGACTACATGTCCCGTGTCACAGAGCGCATCGACTTCCTGAAGCCGAAAGTTTATGCATGGGCAAACCGTATTCGTAGGTATAAGCGGCGGGTGGACCGATACACTCAGAATCGCACATTCCAAAGAGATGAAAGGTGGGTTTATAGGGCTTGGGAGCGACCCGACCAAGGTGTGGCTGACACGCACCTGCCGGATGATGATGCCATGTGTTCATTCTGGCGCAGCATCTGGTCGGTGCCTGTTAGCCATACCGAGGGTGAATGGACTCGGGAGGTCGAGCGAGCGTGCGATCTAGTACCAGAAATGGGGGCAATCACTATCAGCCCCCAAGACGTAGTTCGTGCAGTCCGTCCGTTACCTAACTGGAAATCTCCAGGGCCGGATGGGCTGCACAACTTCTGGATTAAATGGTTTACAAGGTCGCACGCTCGCCTGGCGATCCTGTTCCAGTCAGCCTTAGAGTCAGGGTCGCTACCAGAGTTCCTGACAACAGGGATAACCCACCTGCTCCATAAATCGGGTAGTACTGCGGAGCCCAAAAATTATAGACCGATTGCCTGTCTTCCGACAGTCTATAAAGTTCTTACATCCATTTTGAGAGCTAAAATTAACAAACACATTGATGACAATTCTGTAATGTCCGCTTCTCAAAATGGATGTAGGAACGGGTCCCGCGGTACTAAGGAGCTACTCCTCATTGATATGGCCATTAGTCAACAGGTTCGCCGTTCCCGAAGGGATCTGTCGACATGTTGGATAGACTATAAGAAGGCCTATGACTCGGTGCCACATACATGGCTCATGAGGGTGCTAGAGTTGTATAAAGTTGATTCAACTCTGCGCATCTTCCTGATGTCATGTATGGGGCAATGGAGGACAGTCCTTTGCTATCCGGGATGTCGGCAAATCCAGAGGAATAGCGAGCCGATAAGGATAGAGCGAGGTATATTTCAGGGCGATAGTTTGAGTCCGCTTTGGTTCTGCTTAGCCTTGAATCCTCTTAGCACGCTGCTGGAGGATTCAGGTCTAGGCTATCGGTTGAGGAGAGGTGGTCAAGTTATATCTCACCTCCTTTACATGGATGACCTGAAACTCTTTGCCCCCAACGATTTGCAACTGATGGAGCTACTGAAAGTAACTGAAACTTTCAGTAGCGCCATCAGGATGGAATTTGGTGTGGACAAATGTGCGGTCATGCATGTAAAGCGAGGGGAGATTGTGGAATCTGTGGGAACCCAGCTCTCGGATTCCATAAATCTTAGATCCCTCTCAGCAACTGAAACCTATAAGTATTTGGGTATGTCGGAAGCGCTGGGCATCAATGTTGCTGACATGAAGCAATCGTTGAAGGAGCGCTTCTTTGGCCGTCTGAAAAAAGTATTTAATAGTCTTTTATCAGGCGGCAATAAGGTGCGTGCCTTCAACGGTTGGGTCATGCCGGTTCTGATGTACTCTTTCGGCATACTCAAATGGACTCAGACAGAACTAGACGCCCTGGATAGGAGGGTCCGTACATTGTTGACGACATATCGAATGCATCACCCGCGTTCTTCTGTTATGAGACTGTATATCCCGCGGAGGTGTGGGGGTCGAGGCTTTTTAAACGCTAAGACTCTTCACAATCGCGAGATATACAGTCTCAGGGAATATTTCCTTGAAACCGACGTGGGGATGCATCGAGATGTGGTCGCAGTGGACAAGGGGCTCACCCCGCTCTCCTTGGCTAAAGAGAACTGGCGCAAACCTGTAGTGCTTGACACTAACGACCGCATGGAAGTATGGCAGAGTAAGGAGCTTCACGGACGGTTTTTCCGGGCCCTGCATGGGCCCGATGTAGACCTACCAGCGTCCGTAGCCTGGCTACGTTCCGGGGACCTCTTTGGAGAAACCGAAGGTTTTGTCTGTGCAATTATGGATGAAGTTATGATGACGAATAACTACCGGAGATTTATTGTGAAGGACGGTACGGTTGACATATGTCGGGCATGCCACCGTCCAGGCGAATCAATCCGTCACATTATCTCCGGGTGTTCTCGTCTGGCTAACGGAGAGTACTTGCATAGACACAACCTTGTAGCCAGGATTATCCATCAGCAACTTGCTCTAAAATACAACCTTGTGGAATCGGAAGTACCGTACTATAAGTATGTGCCCGACCCAGTTCTCGAAAATGGCAATATCACATTGTACTGGGATCGATCCATCGTAACTGACAGGACTATTGTAGCCAATAAGCCTGATATAGTGGTGGTGGATCGATCAGAGCGGCGTGCAATGATTGTTGACATAACGGTCCCGCATGATGGGAACCTCGTGAAAGCCGAGAAAGATAAGCAAATCAAGTATCTTGACTTGGCTCACGAGGTTGTCGACATGTGGGATGTGGACTCAGCGATCATTGTGCCGATAGTTGTATCAGCCCATGGCTTAATTGCCAAGAGCCTCGACCAATACCTGAGGAGGCTCTCGTTAGGCAGCTGGATCAAGGGTTTGATTCAGAAAGCGGTACTCCTGGACACGGCTCGTATTGTCAGGAGGTTCCTCTCTCTGGAGCCCTGACCGCCGGTAACTTGGACCCTGTTCCCGATACCGGTGGGCTACAATTTTTTTATATTTTTAAATGTTTTTTATATTGTTTTTAGTTTAAGAAATATTTAAAAATATATAAGATTTGTGTAAAGATAAATAAAGGAAATAATAATAATAATAAATTTATTTGCCAGAATATTGTTGTTACATAGGTGTTACATATAATATGATGTCCATAATATTCTGCTGTTTCCAGCGTACAAATATTTCAAAGAATTAAAATTAATATTAAACCATACAATGTCGAGAATAAGGAAAACGTTAACTACTATGAAATACAATGTCAGGGGTGATTAATTACAATGTCAAAAATGGTTAAATACAATGTCAAGGGTTATTAATTATAAAGTCAAGAACTATGCAATACAAAGAAGATAAAAAAAACAATACAATATCATAGAAATTCAATTATTAGGAGGTAAGTCGTCATCTAATTTAAATTTTGAATCAAATTTTTCATTTAAAAATTCATTCGTTGAGTAGTAACACTTTTGCAACAGAAAGTTAAATAGTTTCTTTTTGAATGTCATGAGGTTATATAATAGTACACCCACATTGCGCCAGTTATGTAATAGGGAGCGACCCTATTGCCATCAACCGGGCACAAATCCAGACTCCGTGGCTGCTGTACTGAGAAATTCTTGATGGAAAAACCCAATATCACTTTGCCCGACCCTGGAATGGAACCCAGGCTCTCATCAGTCGCGGTTGCGATCACTAAACCAACGAGACAGGCAGCTATTTTATGTCATGCTTTCCGAAATCGGTATCTCCAGGCAGAGAATAATCATTCTATTCCTGGGTGTTATTGATATTTATTTGACTAACTTACGATTATTAGCTGTGGTACAGGTTTCATTCATAACAATGCCGGATTCCTTTTAGTTCACACAACAAACAATGATACCTGAAACAAAATAAAAATATTTGTAAAAATAATATTCTACATAAAAGACCAACGGCAAAAGCCTTTTCATTTTAATTGAAAAAAAAAAGTCTAAATTAAAATGTAAAAATAATAAAACGCTTTTTAATAAGTGGCCGCAAGTAAAAATTTAATTGAAAGCCGGTTTCAGGTAAATTTTTCATGAAATAAAATTATATTTCTGGTAAAATGATTCGGTGCGTGGGTTGTGTGTGGTGGCTTACAGGTCCAGTGGTCACATTTCGCCTGGAACAACGTTGACCTACTTTCGGGGTTAAAAAAAGGTTATTTTGACTCAGACTAAGGTAGAATTCGAAAGTGGATTAGCGAAAATTTTGGACCCCATCGGTTTTTGGGTCCTAGATATTGACCAGATGTCCATGATTGGAGATAAAAGTAATATATTAGTTAAGTCTCGAGTACTCTATGAAAGTGGTTTGGTAACCTTTCTGTGAATTATAAATTCATTCATGAATTATAAATCTTAATCCTAAAGGTAAATAGGAAAAATGTAAATAATATGCAAAACGTTAATGACTTGTTCTAGTAAAAATATAAAGAAATAATCCTAAAAAATAATGATTGCTGTTAACACTACGTCCAGCGCACTCTAAGCAGTCAGCTATCTGCCAGGGCTGCGGGACTGTTCGAAAGAGATACCGTGGCCCTGGAACACAAAGGGCAAAGAAGGAACATGGATGGGTTTTAGTCAGTACAAGTCTGACACTCCCTTCCGCTCCGCCCAGAGTGGGGGGGGTCATTTGATGATTTCCCATCCGGAAAAAAAAAAAAAAAAAAGCAGTCAGCCACCATTCTCGCTGACTGGATATGCCTATGGCATATATTTTTCTTTCTACTTGAGCTATTGCGGCTGTTTTCGTCGTGCGGACACAGGTCAAAGAACCATCTCCAAAGGAAGACCCTCAAGACCATCTGCTTAGCCTTTGCCCCAACATTGTTGGGAAGTGGCTAGCGCTCCAGGTCCAGCAAGCGATCCTAGAAGACCAAACCGTGTGGCTACTATTAGTTAGCCACAAGTCAATGACCACAAGCGCTTAAGTAAACAAAAGATCCTCAAGTAAACACCTACCACAACAACACACAGACGTACACGCTCCAGACAATATTCTGTTGTCTATAACACAACAACATCAGACGAGGCATGCCGCTGTACATCCGTACACCCATACATTTGTCGCCCAGTGAATACACGGCTTATTTGCATATTAATTTTGAGCGCTCGAATTTTGGGTAACCGCATGTTGAATGTATAGGGAACAGGTGGTATGGTGGCATTGATGGTGGTGGTGGTATATGAATATTGTAGTACATAATATTATCTAGATATAAGGGAACTGCTTCATTGGTCTAGTGGTTGTAAGCGCAACTGCTGAGCATAAGGTCCTGGGTTCGATTTCTAGGTCGGGCAGTGTTATTGGGTTTTACACCAGGAATTTCTCAGTAGCAGCCACGGAGTCTGAATTTGTGCCCGGTTGATGGCAATAGGCTTGCCCCCTAATACATGGGACTTAAACATAACTGGCGAGACGCGGGTGTACCATGACTATGAGGTACTACACCTCTGCCTAACCCTTCGGGGATCGATTACAGGCGTGATGTTATAAGACTAAGGGAAGCCCGAAAGTCTTATAACTAGTTAAGTGCAGATTGCTGCATATCTGGGTATTTGAGAAGACTGCTCGCTCCATGTCAAATACTGGGTTTGCTTATTCCATAACTACATACTTTGATGACAAAAGACTAGCCAAATGGTTAGGGATCATGCGTAGTTTTAAGGTTAAACTCTTGATCTCGCTGTTTGGAAAATCAACAATAAAACTGCGATCTTGCCGTTTGGCTACGAAATTAAAAAGATTCACTAAGGTCACTCGAATATTCATATATCATATAAAGAAAAACAATTATTTATCAAGACTGGAAGCAGGTCTATTATGGACATTGCTCAACAATGCTCCCTGAATACATAGTTGATCATGATAACAGAATAGGAGTAGGACTGTGTATAATAGGAGTAGGACTGTGTATAATAGGAGTAGGACTGTGTATAATAGGAGTAGGACTGTGTATAATAGGAGTAGGACTGTGTATAATAGGAGTAGGACTGTGTATAATAGGAGTAGGAATGTGTATAATAGGAGTAGGACTGTGTATAATATTGGCACTGACAGCAAACAAAGTAAGTACACAATACCTACATGCATATTACTGCAGAATACACCACACGGATTTCGGAATTATAATTAAATATTTTGAAAATTTGAAAAGTTAGTTTCAATAATATTATGCACGTTTAATTTATTTAAATAGGGGTTTAATACAGGTCGGCAAGGATTCCATTGGGAGTAAGAAATCAAGAAAATTTTAACTAAGACGGTAAGATCTCACTAACGTATATTATGTAGATGGCTATAAGAGTAGAGGAAGACCAAAGAAACGATAGATGGACTGTGTGCAGGATTTCTTTCTTTATCGTGTGGTTAGTGCGTAACCTGGTGTGATAGTATTTTTATGCGGCCCAAGGGCCTCTGTTTTGGCCTTACACGCCGTCGAGAAATATCTCTCAGGCATGCTGGTTTTCTCGCGATGTTTTCCTTCACCGAAGCAATTGATAATTATACCTACAATACGCAAATGAATCCGAAAAATCAGAGGTGCGTGCCTTGGGTTCGAACTCGAGACCGATATGGCTAGAAAGGAGGTGACTGCTGAGATGACGAGTAATAGATAGGTATGGAAGAAGAAGACATGCTGCGCCGACCCCGAATAAATTAGGAAAAGGGCAAGAGAATGATGATGAACAGCCTATTTGACCAATGCTTAGCAAAAACCTCTCAAATTGCAAGCTTACACCCTACTCATAAAGCCATTACCCACAGGTAAGTGAAAAACCAATAAAAGCGAACCAAAACGGCATAACTAACAAGTTTCCCTCACCCGTATGAAAACAAATAAAATCGGCTGAAACTCATAACAATCCAATCTTTGGCGGATCAAAGAAACACCTGCTTTGCGATTTCATATCAAGAAAGGATAAATTTATTCAATTTCGTTCGGAACGGCCCTAACTCCGACCCTTATGACGTTTTGATAACTAAATGTTTTTACTGAAATATACGTTTTTATTCTTTGCTGATAAAATTGGTATTTCGGGGTTCGTGAGGCTAAGCTGGCAAAGCTAGGCTTGTTTGTTTAGGCTAACTTTCTCATCTTGTTTGTGAACGCTCGTACCGTAATATGAGATTTATTTGTAAAGCTATTTAGTAATTGTATTTGTTAGATCTCTCTTTGTATGAGATTTTTCGGAAGATTAAATCCTCTGGCGAACGTAAATGTATAAGTAGATCTAAATTTTTCCAAAGCCTTTGTAGGCATCTAACTTTATTTTCGGAAAGGTTAGGAAATTAAATTAACCCTCTTTACATTGTTGAAATGTTGTTTTCTGATATTTTTGCAAGTCCAAAATAGATTATAAAATATGTACCTACTATCGTTCGTAGGGTTATCAAACTGAACCCTTGCGCAGTATACGTCCAAATAGTTTTGTCTACCTTTTTTAAAATAATTTTCAATTTTAATCTTTGTGTTCGTTAAAAGATTTAATCTTTAATCTAAATCTGCGCTAACCTTGTACCCGCGAATATATCCATATTCATAAATATGAACTGGCGCCAGTAATATCATATTCCCAAGAAACAATCACACTCACACACTCCCATTCATAAAATCCCATGAAAATTCCCCATTCACATTGAATTCCGACCATGCAGGCAATTATATCATCCCTCGAACATTACATGCAAATTGTATGAGTGCGTTACTCGGGGATTTCCCTAAGGGTGGGGATCTTTGCCAGCCTGTTTAAGGGCTAAAGGCCGTAAGGTTAACTATGTATGGGGTAGAAAGGGAAACTGCGTGAAAACGTGCTATTTTTGTTATGTTTTGGGGAAATGAGAAGGTGTTTATTGTGCAGGTGTGTTTGAAAAAGTCGTTTAGAAACATGAAGATATCCCAAGGCAATTTTCAGGACCATAACTGTACATATCATTGGACTGTACCTTTCATCAGTATCGGGTTTGGCGAGTTCTTTCTTACCAAATAGACGATTGAAATTGTGCAGATAGCCATGTTATGCCAGCTGACCTCGAATCCCTTTATCTGTTAAATCCCAGATTGGCACAGACGCAATAAATCGGTTATGGGCAAAGTTCACTAAAGTCGTAGTAAGAAGTAATTATAATCAAACTTTTGTTAATTTCACTAAAAAGGAACTACGCAACCTTAAATCAGGAATTTCTGAATGTTGAGCACAGAATGTGACAACCGGTTGAATTTTAGGGATAGAACTTCGGGGCGAATAGTGAAACTATTAATAGACTAAAGTGGTCAAAGGGTTACACGCTAGACACAGACAGCATTCCCATTGATCAATACAAGCCAAAGCAAGCTTTCATTAGCAAATCAGACGCCTAAGGCTGCTATCGGCTTGTCCAGTGCGTTTACAAAGTCATCCACATACATATTGTTCAATTACTGAATTCTTTAGTTAAATACGGTTTCTACGTGGCCTCACTAACATGGGGATCTATGTGCCAATAACAAGATTACGTATTGGGGTCTGGCTATCGGCTATCTGGACCTAAAAGTGGCCTTAGAGACTAAGGCCATTAGACATTAGTCTTGTATGCGAAGATGATGGTTCGTAGCGTGGGTCTAACTAAAGTATACTTTCTCAAACGTTAGGAGAGTTTTCTGGCGTATTTTAATACGACGATATGTTATTAGCAAATAGACCGAAAATCGCAAATTAGGTGTTCTTGGTCCAAAGGTCAAATGACAGAATAGGCTGCTCCTAAGCAAGCTCTGTCTTTTACGACTGGAATGCTTTGTAGATACATTTGGCAACATTCACCCCTGACTGAGAGGATCCGGCCTAGGTTGTCTTGGCCTTGACAAAACTCTGTGAACCACAGAAATGCTAGTTCGTGTCAGAAATGGAAATTCATTCATATTTAGTCTTAGTATTTCCATATTAAAATTATTTAACAGCGAGCTCCACTGTTAAACTAGCAGTAATTAAAGTTGTTGAACATTTACAAACAGTTCATAGTTTATTTATGGAAATAGCTGAAATTACAGTACCTAACACTATGTTGGTATAGTTCGTAAACAATAGTATTACTAGTAATGATACTTTGATAGCTTTTCATAGCCTCAATGACAACTGTAATTACTATTCCATTTATTTTAACATAAAAAATGGTTCCGTAAAACGTTTACAAATCTCTGTAATTACACACAATTTGGACATTATAGTCCATTTATTAATAAAATTAATTGACTGTTTTTGTTGGTGATAAAATATATATTTATACTAGCTTATGCCCGCGTGGAGTTCGGTAATGTCCCACGGGATCGTACCACCGGGATAAAAGTATCCTATTTGTTAATCTAGGTCATAAACTATTTGTGTGCCAAATATCATCCAAATCCGGTAAGTAGTTTTTTCCGTGAAGAGTAAGAAACATCCATCCATCCATCCTCACAAACTTTCGCAATTATAATATTAGTAGGAAGTAGGATTATTCAGCATTTATTGTTATTTGATATTTGTTTCCGTGAAAAAACAAAAACAAATCTACTCAGGTGTTTCGAAATAAAATAGTTTTATTCTCCGTTCTTCGTTTTATGGTTTCTAACGCACTTGAAAGTGAATAAGAATAAGAATAAGAATAATTTATTTAAAAAGTATTACAAAAAGTATACATTTAAGCGCAGTAGTATTATTTCTCATACTAATTATAAGTACTTATAAGTAAACTATAACTAAAATATATTCTACAGTCGCAAGTATTCAATAGTTCAATTAATAAGAAGAGAAAAGGAAATAAGTGAATAAGTGGAGAGAGAGAATACATTACTAGAATTAATATCCGTTTGCTCATTAACAAGCTTGAGCTTGATAAACGGCAATGCGGTTTTATTTTCTATTAAATTGTTAGGGCAACTGGTACCACTGGTCAAAAATCTTGGTGAAAGTGGTCACTTTTGAAATCGAGGTCCATGAGCCCTAGATAAGAGGTCTAAGTGGAACCAATCGCTTTCAAAGTATTTCATACTTCTACAACGGCTGTCAACAGGATTGACCTAAGCTTTCCGGTACTTTATCAGCATCTGCGTAGCTTTTTCTCAACTATGTTGGGGTCGGCTTCCTGTCTAACCGGATGCAGCTGAGTACCAGTATTTCACACGGAGCGACTGCCTATATGACCTCCACAGCCCAGTTAGTACTGGGTAATACGACACCTTAGTAAGACTGGCTGTCAGACTATCTGTAACGACTGTCAAAAATCTACAACAGCAGGCCTAACGCTTCACGCTTTCCGAGCACCACGCAACAACCTAGGCAAGCGCGGCATTACCTGAAGACTAACCCGAGCGGCTGTTATTATTTAGCCACAAGCTCCTCCGGCACTTTATGTCAATTCAATATATTTCTGATTTTTTCATCATTATTATCGCTTATAGCATGCCATTTTACCCTATGGACAGGGTAGAGAACCAGAACTTATAGTAATGGTCTTGTTGTTGGTTTTCAATTTTCATTCTGCAGAATAAAATCATATCAAGCCTATTTCTCAGTTGGGTTAGGCAGGTTTTTCTTTATCGTGTGGTTAGTGCCTAACCTAGTGTCAGAGTTTTTATGCCGCCCATGGGCGTCTAAGTTGGCTTTACATGCCGTCGAGAAATATCTCTCAGGCGTGCTGGTGGTGGCGTGGTTAGACAGGTGATTATAGTTCATCCACATGCCATGTGATCGCGCCCCTTGTCAAAGCGAGTGAGGTTATTGCCATCAACCGAGCACAAATCCAGACTGTCAGCAGAAATCGTTCGATAAAACCATGATGAAATCGGTACGGAACCTTTAGTCGCCAACCTCTACTCGCCTATTACCTAATACGTAATTGACTCTCATCCCGCCACGAATAGCACGCATCTCATTGTTGGATTTACAACCTTCATGGTACGATGCACCTGTAGGTACGTGATAACGTGATCTATGTGATTACCTACAATGGTGGTATATTGGTACTTGTGACAGCTATCTATGAGTTCAGTTTTAGACGAAGGAGTACTGCCTCGCCTGGTCTCTGCTAAGCATCGGCACACCTTTCAACGTGTAAAAGAGATACACAACATATACATTCAGTAAAACTTCTTGTTTCATTTCAATATAATTGTGTTACAGAATGATTGACATTATTTATTCCGTTTCAGGATATTCACATCACTACTCACAAGTCCATACACTTGAGGGATCTATATAGAGTTGTTTATGAGGCCATACATTTTAAAGATATTCAAATTATTGTTCAGTTTTAAACTCATTCTATGATAAGAGGATATAGCAGTTTTATGTTATAACTAACTGACTAAAAAATTCACAGATTGATCATCATGAGGTCATAGTAAGAAAAATTTGCCCCACTATTTGAAATCAGTAACAAACAGGCCGTGCCACTGATGCACAGAAGAAAGCGAGATATTGTACTGATCCACAGAGAAAAGAGATCAAACAAAAGGATATTGATTGTAAAACAGGCACCTACTTAATCTATACTTAATATTAAAAGAGGTACAATTTGTTTGTACGTTTATTTGTAGAACGTAATCTTCGGAACTACTGATCCGATTCCCAAAATTCTTTCACTAACGGTAAGCTACCTTATCTCCGAGTGCTATAGGCTACATTTAAAACGTTCTGTGGGTTAATTACCGTACATAACGGGAGTGAAGCCGGGAGCAAAAACTAGTGAATGAAACGCCTTTGAAAAATTACTGGTAGGTGTTGCCTTATATTATTTTACACATCATTATAATAACTACGTAGGTTGGTACGTGACTTGGCTAGACGTACTTACCAACAATTTACCAGACGAACGAACCCGCCCAATTAAGACAAGTGTAGGTATCCTGTTTAAATAATTAGCAGTTTCCTTTACTTACAACGTTACTAATAACGCTTGTAATTAAACGCGTTGGAATACAGTATACTGTGTTGTTTGTTGTTACTAAATATTCGTAAGTATTAGGCCTTAGGCTGAAGTAGAAGATTGCTAGGTCTAGCATACTGTTTGTTAAGTTAAATTATAGACATATACAAATGTGGAAAGAGTAGGTTTGTATTCTTAGACGTTAATTACCAGAACATACTTTTGAACTTAAATTCAAGATGGTACCAATACGAAAATATCATAAAAACAGACAAAGGGGTTAAATGGTATTCTTTAATCAAATCATTGCACCTTGACTTTGCCGACAGTCACATCAATCTAAATCACGAAGAGAAAACTTTTACTAAAACAGTGGCGAATCAACACAACACAGACTTAAGTAAAATCCTAAAGAAAAGAGGATTTCAAATTGAAGTGTAGGTTTCAACAACTCCATAGAGGTACGAACCCCTGTTAAGGTTGCGGGTTCGAACGATCCCATTTGTTCCATTTACCATATGATTGCGCTCCGGCGCCGATCGCACAATACTGCGGAATTATGTGAAACGTATTTAGATCCAGGCTTCGTTAGCCTTCTATTGCGTTACCTACTTACTTGCGAAGCGTTCGGGAAAAGGAGAATTGGTAAGCACGTATGATTAATACCGGGATTCGGTGTTATTATTGGATGTCCTTGTGTAATGATGTTTTACGGCAAATTGATATGTTGGTGATTAGAAAATGCGCTATGATAAAGCATTTTCATGACTAGTGATAATTAAGTGATTTACAAGATTTAAATTATACGTATAGTTGGTAATTATCTCGTATCCTTTTCGCCATCATTGGTTAAGGAGGTCAGATAGGTAGGCGCTCAAATTAAAATACTATGATTCAGCTGCCACCGACGACAACATAGTTGGGAAAAAGATAGATACATGTTATCTTTTCAGAAATTCTCAGTAACCCTAAAAGCCTTTGCGCCTTATAATAAACAACAAAACCTATTTTTCACGTAAAGACATAACACAACTCCGAATTCCAAAACCCAGTATTACAGTATCACAGAAGAAGAGAAATAACAAAATAAACATTCTTACAAAACCGAACTCCGCGAAGAAAAATAACGAAATTTTTCAGGTGCGTTATCTTGAAGAAGGGAAATCTCACAAAGGAGATAGTCTCCAACAAATAACAATTACTTACTGGAGTTGAAGAAGGGAGGATAGCGCCCGTGTCAATGTCGGGATTCGATGCAGGATTATTCCGAGGGACGATATGGTAAAAGCTAAAGTGTAACGATATTTTAGCTTTGGTGACTGGTTTTTTTTGCTTCGGTGACTGTTAAATGTTATGGGTATGTTTGTAATAGTCGATGGAGTAGATTTGGTAAAATTCTAGGGGTCTAGTATCATATTGTGCTGAATTTATGGTAATAGTTTACGCATTGATGTACCTTACACCCCGTTTTTTTTCGGATGGGCAATCATCAAATGACCCCTCCACTCTGGGCGGAGCGGAAGGGAGTGTCAGACTTGTACTTGTTTACATAGGTATGAGCTGTTCGTAAACTAAATTACATTTATGTACACACAAAATACTTAACAGAACATTACATTAAGATAGAAGAGCACAAAGTTACTGCTTATTTCATAAGAAATTTCTTCCAGCAGACCTGCGAAAGCAAAGTTGGGTTTTTTTGGCTATGACATCAAAAACTTCATTATTATAAACCTTTTTGTAAAATTACATGCTGATTAAGCTGCAACAGCATACTATCGAACAATATTCCGAGTAGTTAATTAGATTTGAACCCTACTGTTTAGATAGACAATTGTGGCTCATTTATACGGTGACAATGCTCTTAGTTCTATCACGATCAATCTTCAAAGTGAACGTTAACGGGTCTCCCTTTCATGTGAAATTCACGACACCCTATCTCTACAGAGCATCTTAGGGGTGCATTAATATAATAATAAGTAAATACCTTGAAGCTACCGTCCTCTTTCATAGCACTTAGTGACTAAACTAACTAACTTTTATATTTTACCATCTTTTTATATCATGTTTTTAAGCAAATAAATATTATTCTAATCTATTCTAAAACACTCACAATTTAAAAACTAAAGTTATGAGGCAGTTTTTTACTAGCATAAAATAAAAGACAAAAAGGACGATTATTTTTTTTAGTTCGCTATTACTAACTACTTAGTAAAAAAGATGGTTTGGTTGAGATCAAACAAATTCACTAAGATTCTGTTTATCGCCCAGTTTATATCATGGAAAGTACAAAGAACCTGGCTCCCAAAACTTGAAAATGTTTTCCAGCACGAAAATTATCGACATAAAACCGCACCTCCCTATCACCCCCAAACGATAAGGTATCTTCGATGAGCCTCCAAAATTACGGGGTGTCTGAAATTAAATGTAAATACCTAAAAAAAATTGAGTTCCCTTTGTATACGGTAATGTTGTTTGGACCGATGTTAATTAAAGATAGCTGCTAACCGCAGAAGATGTTCCGATTAGGGGGTGAAATGTTTGTTTCAGTTATTTGATGTCGTTTTTATAATTATGCCTTTTGGGTGCTTCTGTAAACGGAGAAATATTTTCAGCCATCTGTTTGTCTATTAAAGCAAACTTTAAGCTTTTTCATAAAAAGGACGACTAACTAATGGATGCAGAAGTTTCGTCCATACTTTTTAGTACCCAAGGACAATGCTTTTCCTAAGTAAAACTTTGCTTCTCATAATATGGTGCTTTAGTTGTGCTGTTTGGAATGGCACAAAAGGATTGCATACTTACACTAACTTGCGACGAGCAAAAACCGTAAATCAGGAAACAGAGACAACCTACGACTATGTACATAGTTTGACAGACCACCTGAAGGTAGTGATGAAGTTTTCCTTTTCCAGTATGTTTGTATCGTTTACAGAGGCAGCAATACGGAGAACCCGGTGCTGTAGCGTAAATTGAGCCATGTTCGTTGTGAAATACGACAGCTTAACTGCTTGCGTACACTTAATCCGTGATCGGCCGAACTATGCTCGTGCGTAGCCGTCCGAACTCGACCAATCGAAGCAAATATAAGCATGTGAAAGACAGTTAGTGCGTATACCATTCTTACCACCAGTATGTTAGACGTTTGCGTACAACCATCCCTTTCCTCCTTCCAAAC
Source organism: Noctua janthe (assembly GCA_910589295.1). Taxonomy (NCBI): domain Eukaryota; kingdom Metazoa; phylum Arthropoda; class Insecta; order Lepidoptera; family Noctuidae; genus Noctua; species Noctua janthe. Next base: position 16,718,589 of record OU342562.1, read on the forward strand.
GTCCCTGTCTTTAACATGATCTCTGGCCATGTTTGCTCTGATAATACAATTATTATCCTAAGAATATCCCACACATATTATCTTGATTAAGTAGCGAACAACAAGTGTAATCCTCTCCAAATATCTACGTAACTAATTCGAAGCCGGCGATAGCTTCATTACCTGTCCAATCAGACGCTGGGGCCCCGGGCAATTTGTCGATTGATAGGATTTCTACTCCCGCTCATTACCTTGCGAGAGTCTTGATTTGTAGCGACATCTATCGGCGAGGGGAAGAAGCGTTAATTGTGTTTATTTGCTAATAGATGGCGGGTATGTCACCTTTATTTTCGCACACGTAGATTTTAAAAAGTGTTGAATAAATCGTATTTTATACTGTGATATACTCTATAGATAACTACGGTGAAGTTTGTGGGAAGGATATTGGCTTTATGAAAACATTAAGATTGTTCATGCATATTCTATCTATCGCGCATAAAAATTGCAATACAGTTTAAATTAAGTAACGATGTTTTTACTTGTCCCTCGCGGCTGCCATGGCAACCCTTCGCTCGCAGTTTATTTTTACGACGTGCGGGGGAAGATTGCTTCAGAACTGATATACCCACGGTGCGTTGAGAGGCAGGTTGAAAGGGAATTACAACTCTAAAGCATACTGTTGCCGAGTAACAGCCGGCCGGTCAGAATGATGGAGACTCGGGAGTTATAAAGCCGAAATGAGACTGGTTGGCTATTAAGTAATTTGCATAGACGTAGTTAAAATCTGTTCTATTGGTACCTCAAAAGGAAGAAACAGAATCTTTTACCTTTATATAAAAAACTTTATGGATTTTGTAAGTTCAGCAGGTATAGCCTACATAAAGGTACAGGCCAGGTATAGTTACATCCATTCAAAAATCTGCAAACCTCAAAACCGCACTGGATTGTTGACTAACTTCTGAGTTTGTGAACGCGTCGTCAACTAAGCTGCACTGATTTATGAATTTCATATCTATGCAATGACGTAAAGTTAGGCAATTGCCCCTGCCTAGCTGACTACCGAAGGGACAAACAATTTGATGCAAATCAGATCAAGACTGCGCTTGCTTGTGTACTTAGATGAACAGACGAAACAAATCCTTCTGTATTCCAGATTTTAGATTGATTCGGTTCATTACACTTGTGGGAGGCCTATGTCCAGCAGTTGACGTCTTTCGGCTGAAATGATGATGATGGTTCATTAAGAAATAAAGGTGTAAACGGGCCCTTCACGAAGCCCTACGCAAAAATTATTGATAGGAAACGACTTTTTTAAACTTTCGACAATCTTACCCCAATTACCCTATAGCATGACAACATTATTTCGAACCCTAAAGCATGTCTCTAGTACTAACCAAAACTATGACCCACCTTACCATAAGGCGTACATCTAAATGCAATTTTACACTATGTTCACGACTTCACACTATCAAAATTCACAGCATGTTCGCCTCATAAAGGGGAAACATACGGGAGCATATTGTGTGCGGTTGTTCCACGAAATTCGATTAAGCTTGTTGAAGTTTATTGGGAAAGAAAGAGAGCAAAAATAGTGTTGAATCTGTTCAAGTTTTAAAGTTAAATAGGTCAGTAGTGTTGAAGGTACTTGAAATTGCTCGCGGTCTTTACTAACTGAAGTTTATTGCGTTGGCTAAAGACAGTTAACTTGGCAATTTCATAAAAGCTTTAAAATTGAGTTCAGAGTACATTCACTGCATAAAACATCGATGTACTGTTCTGATAAAGAATAATCTGTTTGAAAATCATAGTGGTGCCGTTTATACTTCATTTTTAAACTTATTATGCTTAAGGCAAACTCTTTGAACAGTTTAAAATGTTTATCTAGACTTTATTAGTAACTAGCTTTTGACCGCGGCTTTGCTCGCGTTTTATAAAGCAGGGATAGATAATGTAGCTTCCCATGAGTGAAAGAGTTTTTGGAATTAGTATCAGTAGTTTCGAAGTTATTACCCCCACATCCAAACTTAAACTTTTTAAATAATAGAATAGATAACATTAAAGATTTCAAACAAAATTTCTAATCAACAATCCAATCTCACCCAGAAATCCATTCGGTGTCAGAAAGAAAATAGATTTCCATCTCCAAAATGTTGACAAATATTTTCTCATCTACATTTTACTTAACCCTAAACCCACAACAGTTCCGTCCAATCTCCCGTAGTATAGTCACACGTATGGGCCCGTCCAATTTCCCTGGACGTAGGGTTGCACGTTTAGTTTTACACGGCGACAATGGCGTCCGCGACGTCCCTATTTCTATCCCCATTGTCCGTCAGGTTCTGAGCGGGACACCTCGGTTGAGCCGTGAGGTATGGCGTATGGTATAAGCGGGAGCGGGGCTTCAATTTGAACGAAATTAGAAGATTACAATTTTGAAGGTGTTGTTGGGAAATACGTTTCACAGTTCCAACAGACATCGAATATTTTCATAATGATAATATTCGCCTATTTAATGCTTTTGTGCGATTAAGCTTACCTATGTACAACTACATAAAGTAAAATCCTTGGAGTTACAATTGCATTGAAAATACTCCGTTTGCGAAACAGTTATATTGATTATTTTACGTGTCTCCTTCTCTCACATCAATTAAGTTTTGGTTTTGCTACAGTACTAAATCAGATGCTTAGTAAATTCTAAATATTTTCATATTATCCAGATTTTTATTTGATTTTAAATACGTTATTTATTTTAACTTAGACTTAGACGCGTTTGAGAGAGATTGACTGGTGAAAATGAGAAGAGAAGAGTGGATAGTTATGGAGGAGACCTTTGCCTAGCAGTTGTACAAAAAAAAAAACTAGAAATGAAACGTGGCGCTGAGTACATTTTATTTAATACTTGCCGTCTTACCAAAAGCAAAAAAAGAAAAACCACAAAAAGCCTATTCTTCTACCTTGCACCACGGCTACTCTATCAAGGCTTGCGGGGGATCCGCATTTCGGGATCTGCCGCCATCCCCGAGATAAGACAGCGTGATGTCCGCCATCGCTGTCTACTGTTTGTTATGGCAATTCTTACAACTCAAGAGAGTGAGAGAAAAGATGGGATGACACCTTCCGATTTTGTTGAGGGGAATGAGAGAATGAGATCTTTAATGATTACATATGCGTTGGTATAGCTCATTACTGAGGATTATGTTTTCTTTTTTACCTTTAATACCTTAGGATCACAAATGTACAGTTAGTCCAGTCAATTAAGCAAAAAAAGGGGCGAACCTCGGAATGACAGATAATAAGCTGTAAATTCGTATACACCTTCATTTTGGTGTTCTAAAAGTTAAAGTTACGCCAGACGTAATGCCATAGTCATTTCTACCAGTCAACCTTTGGGCTAGGCTTTTTATAGCCTTATATTTAAAGAAATTCTAGGATTTTGCAAACATTTTTTTTTTGTCAAATTGACTAAGTTGTATAAAAGTGTGCATTTAAATAACCTCTACCATACGCCATACTTATCCTATGTAAGTGTGTGTATGTTGGTCCTATGTGAGTTAACCCAGCTGCCTGTCTACCGTGCTAGCTGGCTTAAAAATCATTATACCTGCATGCACCATATTATTTTGTATAACTTTTGACGCATAAGGACAGACAGCAGAGCATCGTAACAAGATGAGTGACGTGTTTGACGAGTAAACTACTTACAACTGGGTCGACTAAGTAATTACATACGAAACTAATACAATTATAGTAAGCCAACCCACAACTGAACATGTCAAAACCAGAATCAGAAACATTAAGCAAAATTAAATGTTTTACTAACAACAATCTGTAACGCAACCCCATTTTAATTTAAATCTCTTAAAAGAGAGAATATTCAATTTAAAACTTTTAATCAGATGCAAATCCCGTCTTTAATTTTGTCTGTTGTGCAATGGAAAGTTCTTGAGAGGCGGGTTATGGTAAGTTTGTACGCTAGCCGGGTTCGAACTGAAGTTGTGTTGCTATAGGCAATGGAGATGGGGAATCTTGTACATGTGAGGGTTTTGTTTGGGTTGGTATGTGTAACACGTGTAAAGGAAATGAGTTACGTTAAATAACAGCTTGTGACTTGTGATAAGAGAAACAGCAAAGTTGATTTGTTATGAACACAAACTGTTTTAGTCTTGGGTTCGATTCCCGGGTCGGGCAAAGTGTCATTGGGTTTTTCCATCAGTAATTTCTCAGTAGCGGCCACGGAGTCTGGATGTGCGCCTGGTTGATGGCAATAAGCTCGCCCCCTATTACTTGGGATAACTGGGTGTTCTATTAGGTACATCTCTGTCTAACCTTTCAGGGATTACACGCGTGATGTTATGCTATAGTGTCGATCTGCTCAGGTAATATCAAGTAGTTTCAGTGATTTGATTTCATAAGAAATATTTTTTCCTAAAACATTTATAGTGTACCTGTTTCTGTAAAGATAAAGTTTAGGATACCGTGGCCCTGGAACACAAAGGGCAAAGAAGGAACATGGATGGGTTTTAGTCAGTGGAAGTCTGACACTCCCTTCCGCTTCGCCCAGAGTGGGGGGGCGGGGGTCATTTGATGATTTCCCATTCGATAAAAAAAAAGAGGACCTAATTTATAAATCGATTACGAAAAAGTGTCACACGCATCACTATTGCGTTTTGGAAATACAACCTAAAAGAAACATCCTAAGTATCATAAAGAAAAATAACTCTATAAACAAGTCAGTATAAGATAAACTTCAGCCACTATGTTATCTGTACCGCAAGTTATCTACCATCACGATTTTCCTTCTATAACGTCAGATGTTTACCCTAATGAATCGTCTTGTTATGTTTCCACAGCTCTATGTAAGTGAGGCATGACGTCTGCCAGCTTTAAAGGTTCAGTCAAATTGGTACAGACAGACAACGTATTAGCTGCGGACACAAAGACAACTGACAGATACTATTGGGTTTTCTAAGGTTTACAAAAAAAAAATTTTTTCGTTTTGCCTTCTATATTTTTGTTTATTTTGATTTTTTATTACTTACAACTTAAGAATAAAGTTATTAGTGTACCAGATCAGCTTTAGTTTTTTAGTTATTAGGGTTTGTGTAGTATACTTAAATATGAAACTAAGGCAGAGGAATTCTGGGGTGCGTTGTCAGAATTCCTCCTCGTGTGCCTGATGGCTGCCGGTCCCTCTCGATACGTCTGGAGGGAATAGCAGCTGCTGGGCCGGTGCACCCTGGGCGTGGGCAGTATCCTTCCCCGAGGAATGGGAAGAGATTCTTATTCCTCGGGAAATGTTACTGCCCATGGCTAATATTCTGACATGGGGGGTCCCTCATGGACCAAGGGGGCGTTGCTCCGCGTGACCCTCTGAAAAGCAGAGGGCACAGCGGAGGAGCAAGGACGGGCTCGGTGTGCACTTACCCCGCCTCCGAGCAGACAGTGAAGGACGTGCGTCCTTCACTGTCTCCGTCGATATCGTAATCCCACCGTCGAAGTGTCGTGGAACACGTCTCGCGGCTTCGATTGGGACCGAGGGTCTTGGCTTAACCGCCCGGACCACGAGGTAGAAAACCTCTATAAAAAGTTACCCCGAATCTCAAGCGGCGGCGCACCGCGAGGAGATGTATGGCTGACGGGTTCCTTTGGAAAATCAGTCTCTAGTGCGAACCACTGCCGGGCCTGGCTATGGCTTATCTGGGTACAGGGGGCACTGCCCAGATGGACTATTTATTTCCCCCATACTCGTGGGAACAGTATGGAAGATTACAAAACCCAAAAAACGGCCGATAACGGCGAAGGAAGGGAGGAGAGGGATGCGGGGTCGGAGTCCGGTGCCGCATCCAGCGAGGTGAGCGCTGGCTCAGTGTGCTCCCAGCGCGGGAGGCCCGGGGCTGCTGCGGGGAACAGGGAGTTCCTACGCAAGCGGTCCAGGCCGGTAGGCGACCGAGAGTCGTCGTCAGATGGGAAGCTGGCTTCGGCTCGCAAGATCGGCGACCAGCAGGGGCGGCGGGATCCGCGGCAAGGGGAGAGGCCTCTCTGCCATCGAGAGGTCGGCGCGGCTTGCCGAGGAGGGGCGCCACCCGGGGGTGGCCGCCGGTCACGAGGTGGCCCGTTCGGGCTATTCTGGCGACGAGGCGGGCGCAGATGGCGGCTCTGATGCGGAGCGTAAGGCCGGGCTCGCGAAGGAGGTGGAGGCAGCGCTGAGGGCTGTCTCCTTCAAACAAAAGCCCTCCACCAGGCAAAGGGCTATACCTGCTGCGGTCGCCTCCATTATGGCGGCAGCGGAGGCTAGATTTGCGGGGCCGCCGCCAGACGGCGTGGCCAAACTGAGGGCAGAGGTCGCTCGACTGACAGCCGCCACGGAGCTTCTCAAAGAGGAGAATAGGAAGCTCCGAGCAGACCTGGCCAGTCTGCGCGAGTCCGGCTCTCGCGAGGCGCCCCAAAATGGGGGCCAGAAGCGTCCAAGCCAGCACGTGCCGGTGGAGAACCAGGTCCTGAATCTGGTTCGGCAGGAGCTGGCTGCCTTCCAGGCGCGGTTCTCCGTCCTGGAGGGCATTGTCTTACGCCCCCCCCTGGCGGCAAACAAGGCGCCCCCGGGCCTGAGGGCGGCCTCATATGCGTCTGCTGCGGCCTCCGCACCGGGGCCGCCCAGCCAGCCCCCCGGCAGGGTTATGTCGGCCCCGACGAAATCGGCTCCGGTTAAGAAGGCGGCGGCCCTGAAACAGGGCAAGGCGGCGGCCCAAAAGAAGGGCAAGGTGGCGAATTTGCCAGCGCCAGCCGCGAGACAGCCGCTATCGCCGCCCCCCCCCGCCTCCTAAGCCTTCCGTGGCCGAGACCGGGTGGCAGGTGGCTGGAGAAAACGCGAGGGAGCGAAGGGCGGCCAAAAAGGCCAGGAGGCAGGAGCAGAAACGCCGGCAAAAGGAGCGGGGCGTCGCGGTTAGGCTCAGCGCCCCGAAGACCGCAGCTGTAGTGATTACACTACAGCCGGACGCGGAAAAGAGGGGCGTGACCTACCGCGACGTGCTCGCTAAGGCGAAAGCGACGGTGGATCTCGGAGAGCTCGGGATCACCGGGGGCCTCCGGCTTAGAGTCACCGCAACAGGGGCTCGAGTGCTGGAGATCCCTGGCGAAACCCGTGGCTCGTCCGCTGACGCTCTGGCTGAAAAGCTTAGAGCGTCCCTAAATGCGGACGAGGCCAGAGTGTCCAGGCCCGTCAAATGCGCAGACCTGCGCATACTGGGTCTGGACGACTCGGTGACCGAGAAGGAGGTGGTGGCCGCCGTCACCAGGACCGGTGGGTGCCCTGCCGAGCAAGTCAAGGCAGGCACCTTACGTCCGGACCTGTCGGGCATGCGAACCATAACGGTAAGCTGCCCTGTGACGGCGGCGAAAGTCATTGTGGAGGGCCGAAGGCTCTTGGTGGGCTGGGTTTCGGCGCAGGTGAAGCTGCTGGAACCCAGACCTCTGAGGTGCTTCCGCTGCCATGTGGGGCACCACGTGTCGGTCCAGTGCACTTCGGAGGTGGACCGCAGCGGCCTGTGCTTCCGCTGCGGCCAGCCTGGTCACATGGCCGCGGCTTGCTCCGCCGCGCCGCGCTGCGCCGCATGTGCGGCAGCTGGCAAGCCGGCCGATCACCGGGCAGGGAGCAAGTCCTGCGGTACTCCCGCCAAGGCCAGGGGCAAGGGAAGGCCCTCCGCCACCACCGCCAAAACCCCCACCGTCGCCACCACCGCAGCTGCCGCCACTGTCGCCGCCGCTGCCGCTACTGCTGCAACTTCCGCAGCGGGGCCCTCGCAGGGGGCCCGGGAGGGGGCTGAAATGGAGTGCCAGTAACGGCCCCATTACGCCTTCTCCAGGCGAACATCAACCACTGCGCCTGCGCTCAGGATCTGTTGCTCCAGAGCGTGGCGCAGTGGTCGATTAACATCGCCGTGGAAACTGAACCGTACTTTGTCCCGCCCAGGGATGACTGGGTGGAGGACCTTAGCGGCTCAGTGACCATAATTGCGTCGGTCGCCGCCGGTACCCCGACCCTTGAGAGTGTCAGGAAGGGTCAGGGGTGCGTAGCAGCACGGTTCGGGGAGATCGTTGTAGTGGGAGTCTACTTCTCCCCGAGCCGAACTCTCGCCGAGTTTCACAACTCCCTCACGGAGTTGAGTGTCGTCATCGGAAGCCATTCCCTCCCCGTGCTTGTGCTCGGGGACTTCAATGCCAAGAACTTGGCTTGGGGTTCTCGTTACACGGACGTGCGGGGTAGAATGGTGGAGGACTGGGCTCTGGAGACAGGCCTGGTCGTCCTAAATCGGGGTTCTGTCCCCACGTGCGTGCGGATGCGGGGCGAGTCGGTGGTGGATATCTCGTTCGCCAGCCCCGCTCTGTCGCCGCGTGTCGTTGACTGGCGCGTCATGGAGGGGGTGGAGACCTATTCCGACCACCGGTACATCCGGTTTGACGTCTCCACCCAGTCCTCAAGCGTGCCGGTCCTACAGGCCCCGAGTGGTCCGCGATGGGCGCTGAAGCAGCTGGACCGGGAGCTCCTCCTGGAAGCCTCGATCGTGCAGGCCTGGGTGTCATCACCAGTCAGGCCTGCCGACATCAACAACGAGGCGGGTTGGTTCCAGGAGGCCATGTCCGACATATGCGACGTGGCAATGCCCCGAGTTCGGCCAGGAAGCGCCCGGCGTCAGGTGTACTGGTGGTCGCGAGAGCTGACGTCTCTGCGCAAGGCGTGCGTTGCCACGCGGCGCCTGTACGCCAGGCATCGCAGGCTCCGCATCCGCCCTCCGGATGCGGCAGCCATTGAGGCGGAGCTGTACGAGGGGTACAGAGCGGCGAAGACCACCCTCCAAGAGGCTGTCCGGCGGGCCAAGAACTTGGCCCGCGAGGAGATGCTGGAGTCTCTGAACGGAGATCCGTGGGGGCGCCCTTACAAGATGGTGCGGGACAAACTCCGCACCCGGGCCCCCCCGTTGACGCAGAGTCTCCGGCCTGAGCTCGTGGAGGACGTGGTGAGCGCTTTTTTCCCTTCGCGAGGGGAGCATCCTCCCCCGCCTATGGCTCCGTCGCCGCGTGCGGTGCCGGAAGCGGACCACACCGATGACGATGACGACGTTCCGGAGGTGACTGGGGTAGACCTGAGAGTGGCGGTACGCAGGCTGAAAACCAGAAATACCGCCCCGGGACCCGATGGCTTGCCTGGCAAAGCCTGGGTCCTGGCCTCTGAGGCTCTCGGGCCCCGACTGGAAGGGCTCCTAAGCGCATGCTTGGAGAGAGGCCAGTTTCCGCTTCGTTGGAAGACGGGGAAGCTGGTCCTCATCCGGAAACCAGGGCGCCCTGCGGACTCTCCGTCCGCATACCGGCCCATCGTGCTGCTCGACGAGGTGGGCAAGCTCTTTGAAAGAGTCATTGCCAACCGCCTCGCCGGGCACCTTGCGGGGATGGGGCCGGATCTTGCGGAACACCAGTTTGGTTTCCGCAAGGGGCGCTCGACGGTGGACGCCATCATGCGCGTGAGAGCCCTCACGACGGGGGACGCGGTGTCCCGGGGCGGGGTCATCTTGGCGGTGTCTCTTGACATCGCCAACGCCTTCAACTCCATGCCCTGGAGCTGCATTAGGGAGGCACTCCGGTATCACCGGGTGCCGACCTACCTTCGTCGTGTGGTCGGGGACTACCTGACGGATAGAGCCGTCATCTACCCTGGTCGAAGCGGAGAATGGAACCGGCGAGAGATGTCGTGCGGTGTTCCACAGGGATCGGTTCTGGGACCGGCCCTGTGGAACATCGGTTACGACTGGGTGCTGCGCGCCGACCTCCCTACCGGCGTCAGCGTAGTTTGCTACGCTGACGACACGCTGGTACTGGCACAAGGGAGGTCGCACGAGGCGGCGGCCGAAAACATGACACGCGGGGTTGCGATAGTCGTGGAGAGGATCCGGCAATTGGGTCTCGAGGTGGCACTGCACAAGTCCGAGGCCATGTGTTTTCATGGGCCTCGGAATGCGCCACCGTCGGGATCCCTACTGACGGCAGGAGGGGTTTCCATCGGCGTCGGGTCGACGTTGAAGTACCTAGGACTCGTCCTCGACAGCCGGTGGAACTTCGTGGAGCACTTCCGACGTTTGGCTCCCAAACTGGAACGGACAGGGGCTGCCTTCAAGCGGCTCTTGCTCAACCTGAGGGGTCCAAACGCCTCCTGCCGGAGGCTATACGCGGGGGTCGTGCGGTCCATGGCCCTTTACGGGGCCCCGGTGTGGGCGCGTTCTTTGAGGCGGCAAGCCGCCCACTACCTGAACGCGCCCCAAAAAGTAATAGCCATAAGGCTAATCCGGGGGTACCGCACGATCTCCGGCGAAGCGGCTAGCCTCCTTGCCGGATTGCCGCCATGGGATCTGGAGGCGATAGTCCTCGCACGCCTGCACGAATGGCGCGCGGAGGCACTACGTCGGGAGGAAACTCCGCTGCCGCGGCAAATTGCTGCTCAGCGGACAGACCTCCGGCGTGATCTCATGGCGACATGGAGAGAGCGACTGTCGCAACCCCGTGCAGGGCACGCCACCATAGTGGCGATAAGTCCCCTCTTTGAGGAGTGGCTAGAGAGGCGCCACGGCGCCCTCACCTACCGCCTGACGCAGGTCCTCACCGGACACGGTTGTTTCGGGAGGTTCCTGCACCAAATCGGGCGGGAGGAAACGCCCGGGTGTTTCCACTGCGAGGATCGTCCGGAGGACACGGTGGAGCACACCGTGGAGGTCTGCCCCGCTTGGGCGGAGCACCGCCGTGTCCTCGTAGCGGCGATTGGCGGCGGCGATCTCTCGCGTCAGGCCTTGGTTCAAGCCATGGTCCGGAGCGAGAGGGAATGGGAAGCCGTGACCTCCTTCTGCGAAGCAGTCATGCTAGTGAAGGAGGTGGCGGGACGTGAGAGAGAAAGAACCTCACGTCCCAGTCGCCGCGGGAGACGCCCTGGGCGTTGGGGGTCACGTGGTGGCTCCCGGCCACCGTAGGCGCGGGCCTGTGGACGGCGAGTTATGGGCCAGCTCGCCGTCCGGCCGTCTTATGACGACAGGCCGTGTCGACGGCGCGGTCGTGTTCCACGCGCGCCTCAAAGAGATGTCAGCAAATAAGTAGGGGTTCGCAAGGGCCGATGCCTGCCAGGGCTGCGGGACTGTTCGAAAGAGATACCGTGGCCCTGGAACACAAAGGGCAAAGAAGGAACATGGATGGGTTTTAGTCAGTACAAGTCTGACACTCCCTTCCGCTCCGCCGAGAGTGGGGGGGGTCATTTGATGATTTCACATCCGGAAAAAAAAAAAAAAAGGCAGAGGAATTCTTTGCAGTCTCAGTTAGTCAGCTTGTATTATCCCATAATACAGGCTAGATAAATTAGAAAAGTTTTACATTATCATACAATGTTTATTTTTTATTTTTCTGATGCTTCCAATTGATGTAAAACTTAAATTCTCGGTTTTTATTATTTTTGTTTTTTTTTTATTTTTGTTCCAATATTTTCAATAATTTTTAGAATACATTTCTAAGCGATTTTCATAATTTTTTATAAAAAAAAATATCAAAATAAGATGTTGCTCCTCCATACATATTGTTCTATTTCAAAGAAATTTCAAACAGTAATAAAAAAAAACTAGATCTCCAAAAACTGTTAATTTTTCGTTATTCCTGGGTACAAGGCCATCATAAAACCACTCTCATATGAACAACATCAAAATCACTGTAGTCCAGTGATCTGTCAAAGTCCGTTGTCCGCAATTCCGTTCGCAGCTAGGAAAAAAAAAACAAATGAACCGTGCGGCTACCACGGCAATCCTATATGTCATGCGGTTCATTTGTTTTGCTAGCCATGCATTCGTGCGCAGCGTGTTCCTGTGTCGTAGTGGACGATCCAGCCTTCAGACAAAGCGAAACAAAGCGCATGTGTGAAGCTTAGGCGTAGGCTGTTGTGGAGCGGCACCTTTGTCAGCGGACTGTGAAAATCTTTTTGCAAGAATAGTCGAAACGAACACTTTCTTATTGATTCAGTGCTTTGATTGCTACTTCGAGCAAAGAAAGGTACTTTTTGATGTTTTTAGTAAAACTTTAAGGTAAAAATAATTCATAAATTCATCAATCATTTTATTTTTGCAGGTTAAGGTTTGATCTTCCTGAAAGTAGGACACGCAGCTTAACTACGATTTTCACATCATCATCTGCCTAGCCTTTCTCCAACTATGTTGGGGTCGGCTTCCAGTCTAACCGGATGCATCTGAATACCCGTATTTTACATGGTGCCACTGCCTATCTGACCTCCACAACGATACCAACGATAAGGTTGACTGGTAGAAAATGCCTATGGCATTAAGTCCGCCTCTGTACTTATGTGCTTGAAGTGTTAAATAAATAAATAAATAAATACCCCTTGGTAAGACTGCTAGTCAGGCTATCGGGCCACTGACTGCCTGTAACGACTGTCAAAGATCTACAATCGACAACCGGGACCATCTGCTAAACGTGCGTTCCGAGACACGCAGGAAATTAGTTATGTAAGATGGGTGATCCAGGGACCGAGACCTAGGCAAGCGCGGCTTAACCTGATGATCGACCCAAGCGGCTGCTATTATTTAGCTACGAGCTTCTCTATTCTTCTACGATTAAAAAAATGGTTTCAGATCTTTAGTACACCTATCGGATTATCACATCAACCTTTATGAACCTGATTTTCGCTTGTTTGTATCTAAAACCAGCGAAAATCAGGTAAATCAACAGAAGGAATAATTAAAATAAATGCAAAAAGCTATCGAGAATGTCATGACATGACATTTAAGAGCTATCGAGGCAAATTGCATGTCCGGCCGAGTACGTTAGTTATACGTTTACCCCATCGTCAGGGTAACTTTCAAAGTTAATTGAATTTACACGGACCCATCATACAGTCTGAGTGTAACTAACTGTTCGGAATTGAAATGGTAATTAAAAGTTCGATTTTATTGGTGTTGGTTTTATCGTTTCATTTACTGAATGCTTTTAGCACAAAATTGTATGTCGTAGACGTAGTCAATCGTTAATGTACTTGTACATTGCTATTGTAGCCTGGGTGTATGTAATATAAGAATTCTATGTGAACCTTTTTTCCAAAGAGATAAGAATGAATTTATTAGCTACTGAGTACAAAACGATAGGCGTAGCAGCGTAGCAAAAGGCGTAGATCCGTAGCAAGAGGTGTAGACTCGTAGCAGTAGGGGTTGCGCTCGTAGCATGACCACCGTAGAAACGGGTTTCTTTCTACGGAAGAATGGACAAAATTACAGATCAACAAAAGAAATGTGTCATTTTGTCGATTCTTCCGTCGACAAAATCCGTTTCTACGGTGGTCATGCTACGCGTGTTGGTGTGTAGCAGATGTAGATAGGTAGTAAAAAGCGTAGCTACTAAGAAACTCTTAGTAAGGTAGAATTGTGAACAACGATGTAGAATCGTAAAAACAAAGAAAAGAAACCGAAAAGTTTAAAAACGACTCAACATTTTCCTTTTACTAGCCCATCGGCCTTCTCCATTAAAATAACCCATTAGGCTAAATTTTGAAAATGGACTTTTTCAAACTCAATAAAATCCGATGGCATGAAATACCAACCCTTGAAAATTCGTATTTAATTAAAGCGTCACCCTGGGGACACATTATCGTCACGTACTCTCCCCGAATGGGTCATAAATTTATATGATTCACCTAATACGACTTGTTTCATATGTCCCGTTTCGACCCACAATATTATCGTTTTGATTTTAATGGTGGTTAGAATATTAATTTGTAATTGTGTGTGGAAAGTTTGGAATTAATGATACTACTAATTAACTTATTCGGTAGGATTTTTCTAATAACTCAGTTTTGCTTCTTGCTTCCTTTGAAGGCTTACCTTTTTTTTTTTTTTTGGATGGGAAATCATCAAATGACCCCCCCCACTCTGGGCGGAGCGGAAGGGAGTGTCAGACTTGTACTGACTAAAACCCATCCATGTTCCTTCTTTGCCCTTTGTGTTCCAGGGCCACGGTGTCTCTTTCGAACAGTCCCACAGCTCTGGCAGGCATCGGCCCATGCGGACCCCTACTCGGTTGCTGACATCTCTTTGAGGCGCGCGTGGAACACGAACGCGCCGTCGACACGGCCTGTCGTCATAAGACGGCCGGACGGCGAGCTAGCCCATAACTCGCCGTCCACAGGCCCGCGCCTACGGTGGCCGGGAGCCACCACGTGACCCCCGACGCCCAGGGCGTCTCCCGCGGCGGCTGGGACGTGAGGTTCTTTCCCTCTAACGTCCCGCCACCTCCTTCACTAGCATGACTGCTTCACAGAAGGTGGTGACGGCTTCCCATTCCCTCTCGCTTCGGACCATGGCTTGAACCAGGGTCGGACGCGAGAGATCGCCGCCGCCAATCGCCGCTACAAGGACACGGCGGTGCTCCGCCCAAGCGGGGCAGACCTCTACGGTGTGCTCCACCGTGTCCTCCGGACGATCCTCGCAGTGGAAACACCCGGGCGTTTCCTCCCGCCCGATTCGGTGCAGGAACCTCCCGAAACAACCGTGTCCGGTGAGGATCTGCGTCAGGCGGTAGGTGAGGGCGCCGTGGCGCCTCTCTAACCACTCCTCAAAGAGGGGACTTATCGCCACAATGGTAGCGTGCCCTGCACGGGGTTGCATTAGTCGCTCTCTCCATGTCGCCATGAGATCACGCCGGAGGTCTGTCCGCTGAGCGGCAATTTGCCGCGGCAGCGGAGTCTCCCCCCGACGTAGTGCCTCCGCGCGCCATTCATGCAGGCGCGCGAGGACTATCGCCTCCAGATCCCATGGCGGCAATCCGGCAAGGAGGCTAGCCGCCTCGCCGGAGATCGTGCGGTACCCCCGGATTAGCCTTATGGCTATCACCTTTTGGGGCGCGTTCAGGTAGTGGGCGGCTTGCCGCCTCAAAGAACGCGCCCACACCGGGGCCCCGTAAAGGGCCATGGACCGCACGACCCCCGCGTATAGCCTCCGGCAGGAGGCGTTTGGACCCCTCAGGTTGGGCAAGAGCCGCTTGAAGGCAGCCCCTGTCCGTTCCAGTTTGGGAGCCAAACGTCGGAAGTGCTCCACGAATTTCCACCGGCTGTCGAGGACGAGTCCTAGGTACTTCAATGTCGACCCGACGCCGATGGAAACCCCTCCTGCCGTCAGTAGGGATCCCGACGGTGGCGCATTCCGAGGCCCATGAAAACACATGGCCTCGGACTTGTGCAATGCCACCTCGAGACCCAATTGCCGGATCCTATCCACGACTATCGCAACCCCGCGTGTCATGTTTTCGGCCGCCGCCTCGTGCGACCTCCCTTGTGCCAGTACCAGCGTGTCGTCAGCGTAGCAAACTACGCTGACGCCGGTAGGGAGGTCGGCGCGCAGCACCCAGTCGTAACCGATGTTCCACAGGGCCGGTCCTAGAACCGATCCCTGTGGAACACCGCACGACATCTCTCGCCGGTTCCATTCTCCGCTCTGACCGGGGTAGATGACGGCCCTATCCGTCAAGTAGTCCCCGACCACACGACGAAGGTAGGTTGGCACCCGGTGATACCGGAGTGCCTCCCTAATGCAGCTCCAGGGCATGGAGTTGAAGGCGTTGGCGATGTCAAGAGACACCGCCAAGACGACCCCGCCCCGGGACACCGCGTCCCCCGTCGTGAGGGCTCTCACGCGCATGATGGCGTCCACCGTGGAGCGCCCCTTGCGGAAACCAAACTGGTGTTCCGCAAGATCCGGCCCCATCCCCGCAAGGTGCCCGGCAAGGCGGTTGGCAATCACTCTTTCGAAGAGCTTGCCCACCTCGTCGAGCAACACGATGGGCCGGTATGCGGACGGAGAGTCCGCAGGGCGCCCTGGTTTCCGGATGAGGACCAGCTTCCCCGTCTTCCAACGAAGCGGAAACTGGCCTCTCTCCAAGCATGCGCTTAGGAGCCCTTCCAGTCGGGGCCCGAGAGCCTCAGAGGCCAGGACCCAGGCTTTGCCAGGCAAGCCATCGGGTCCCGGGGCGGTGTTTCTGGCTTTCAGCCTGCGTACCGCCACTCTCAGGTCTACCCCAGTCACCTCCGGAACGTCGTCATCGTCATCGGTGTGGTCCGCTTCCGGCACCGCACGCGGCGGCGGAGCCATAGGCGGGGGAGGATGCTCCCCTCGCGAAGGGAACAGAGCGCTCCACGTCCTCCACGAGCTCAGGCCGGAGACTCTGCGTTAGCGGGGGGGCCCGGGTGCGCAGTTTGTCCCGCACCATCTTGTAAGGGCGCCCCCACGGATCTCCGTTCAGAGACTCCAGCATCTCCTCGCGGTGAAGGCTTACCTTCTGCTTTAAATTTTTAATTGGCTAATTTTTCAACGAAAAATGTATTTTACTATTGAATTCTTAATGTATTTTTTAGATGTTTCAGGTAAATGTATTGCATCGATTATAGCAATCTAAAAGCATAACATACATTTCTGTTGTAACATTATGTAAACATATTCAGTTTTAAAGTGGTCAGCATGTAAATAGTAATAAAAAAGTAGTCGTTTTTTAAGAGTGTTCTCAACGTATTATTTGTAACGGTTGATTAGTTCATTGACTACCGACACTGGAATGACCAATGACCATTTCCTGCTGTTTTTTGCGGAAACAATTGCACTTTATTACCCGGATGGGACAAAGCTAGACATTAACTTGAACAATCTGCCCTTTTTTTATTAGCTTTAGTTCATAAGATTATTATTATTACTTGCAACTTAATAATTTAATTGTTTACTTACTTTGTATTGTTTATTTGTTTCTGTTTAACGTATATTTTATAAAAGATTTAATTAAACATTTAATATTAGGTAATTAGCTGTAATAACAGTACCTAGTTTTAGTTTTTATTTAAGTTTCAGTTTTTATACATACCTATAAAAACTACCTGCACGACTTAATGTGTAGACATTATTTGTACGCCTTTGCAAGGCAGCACATAGTGAAACATAACTCTTTTTGATAACACCGAGTATTTACTTTACCTATGTGTCTCAATTAAACATATTTGAATTTGAATTTTCTATTATGAACAATTTTCCCATAAAATGGCCGGCCATACTTACGAATATATCGGATTTGAGACCGAGGTCCTTAGAGCTAAGAAACCCTCTGCTCTCTTCAGGTCATTATTATTTCTGAGACTGACTTCTAAATTCATCTTCATTATTTCAAACAAATATCTATCACTCCATTGCAAAATTCAATTAGAATTTCAATTATCCTCACAAATATAACAAATAAATCTAAAAGAAATACGGGTACGAGTCTACCATAGCGGCAGGTGCAATCGCTATGACTATAAATTGTGGACCTCATAATACACCCCTCGTTTACCAATCTCGCATATTTCCCGGGTTTTTTCTACCCCCTGACGGTACCATTTTGTAAGTAGAACATTGTATATTTTTCCCGAATTAAGGTAATTTCTCGTCTCATGATCCAATTTGAATTAAGATGTTAGGGGTCGGGAGTTTTGTGCGAATTTTCGCAATGGTTGTTCGAATTTAGGAAGACAGATGAGGTTCGTTAAATCGTCAGGTAGAATGTAAGAGGACTATCGGTGAATGAATTTTGTTGAGGCCAAATATGAGTTTGCAAAAAGTGTTTGAAAGGACGGCTGTTCCTTCACGAATATGTCAGCGAAATCAATAAAGAAAGGAGGAAATAAAATAAAACAAAAAAATCGTGTTTCATTATAAAAGACCAACCTTAGAACTGATCAAAATCCCGTCCTCTGAAAATCTGCGGTTTCTCTGCTTTACACTATTAGACAATAAGTTCGTCATCGTACTTGGGTTTTCCCGGTATATTAACTACTATCAGGAACTCTGAAATGATCACGCATTTCTACTAACCCACAGTGGGATCGCGTGGCAGATTATGGCCCCATCTCTCACAGAGAGGACGTCTGTGTCCCAGCCGTAGGATCGTTATAGGCAGATTCACAGCTAGCTTTCACTTATCTTTGCACTTAATTATAAAACCGTGTTTCCGTCATCGTATTGAATCGACAGAGATAGAATGACGCTTAAATAAATAATCTGTTTATAAATATTTAGTGAGTCAGGCCAGTCTACATATAATTTTTGTACTAAATGCCAGGCCAGTCCATAACATATTAAATACACGGCACATTTTTCTTTCCAAATCCCCGATAAAACCTAAAATGAGTTTCCCTCTAAAAACCTTTCTTAATCTTTTTATTGCCCAATCTAATTATACTAACAGTCGTTTATCTTGAGGAGTTAAAAACGTACAATATGCCATAAAGACTGCAATAAATCAGGCAGCGGCAAGAGGTAGCCCCTTTGTGGCACTCCCTACCCTAGCAGTGGAGTGTGACGCCCTCTGAAAGTGATTCAGCGGCGATCGGACCTGTATGTATGGGGAAATAATATATGAATTTTTAATATCTCGAAAGGGACACTTTATTGAACAAAAAGAAGATTTTTCGTCTGTGTTGATACGACGAAAAATATGTTCCCAAAATAGGTTGTTTTTATACCGTGAACTAATCGCCAAATTATACGCCAAATGAAATCCATATTTTTTTTCTCGAATCGATGACTGAGATTTTGTCCGACCTGGACAGCTCTGTCGTTTGCCTCATTCAAGTCTTGGAGAGTGCAATTAGTTGTACACGACGCGCAGGAGAGGAGGTGTGGCATATCCTGTGTCGGGGCTCCACATTCGCATTGTGTCCAGGATGAGTCGATTAGACCCCATCCAGCCAAATTCGATCGGCAGAAACATATAACATCAAAGATTTCCTTATCGGCCAGTGCAGTTCGTGACCGTAGTTTTTCTGCCGGTGAAATGTGGGGTGTGTGTGAGGTGGGGTCTAATAAAACCCATAAGCACGATTTTATAACGCCTAATTTTCTATGGGCCAACTTACGCTAGTAACACGACAAGCACTAGAAAGCCAGGCTTCCAATGTTTACAGAATAATCCTTAACAAGAAAAAACAATTGACAGATACAGTATCCTCGCGTCCAAACAACAGGAGTCTTCAAACAAACTATCTCCATCGGAGACTTGAGCACACGTTAGGTAAAACAGTTTCCATATAAAATTCAATATTTATGGGGTAGCGCGGCTCGGTGATATATTTGCAAGTGGGTTCAGCAGATAACTGAAGGGTATGGTTTTACCTTGTACGTGTTTTTGCGTTGTTTTGTTGTTGTTTTGAAGTATATTATGTGTTATGGTATTTTGTATGGGCTTATGAGTTTGGTTAGGTATCTGTTTTGACAAAATATTCGCCATGGGCGGTCCGTTATACTAATATTTATGATTGGGTGGACATTGTGGTGAATTATTTGACTAAAATAATTCACCACAATGTCCACCTAACCACCTGTCACCTGTCAGGCTAACAATCCAGTAAGAAAAGTGGTCTAAAAACAGTTTTATTAGTTTTTTACAATTTTAAAGAATACAGATAATTATAACATAATATTACGCCTGTACTTCACGAAGGGTTAGGCAGAGGTCTGATAATTATGAACAATTCTGTCCGATATGTAGTAGAGCAAAACTATTCTGAAATTTACCCAATTTGATTTGATTAACGACGAAATCAGTTTAAGCGTTGCAATCCTGAAAACTAAATTCAGATGCGGGCAAGTCGTAGAAAAGACGCAAAAGAATATCTACAAATTGGAAATGTATGGAAATACAAACAATCAGTTGTATTTGCCAGCTGAGCTGTTCTAGCCTGAATTCACTGACACGTATCATTCAATTATAGAAGAATATTGAACACGTTAGCATGCTACAAATACGAGTACCTTTTTAACATGGATGTATTTTTCTGAAATTGTCATCCATATTTACTTATTATTTTGTGGTTTGTAAGGCTCAAGATTTTTTGAGACAGTTTTTCCAATCCAGAACCAAAACAAAATTTCGCAGGTCAGGATTACCTGTTATAGTTTTGGGTTTTTGACATTCATTTAGCTTTGGCAGTAAACCTGAAAGTTTGACAAGCAGCCTTGCCAAGGGGAGTGATGGTATATTGTTACACAGTAGGTGGGCTGTGGAGGTAGATCGGGTGCTGTGGCGCAGCTTGCCAGAAGCCTTTGTTCACATTGGACTGCGCTAGGCTGAATTGATTTTGATTGAGCCTCCCTCCTCGTAGGTATTCCTGTAAGTTCTGCTTGTGATCTCGCACTCCCCAAGCCAAATAGCTACTCCCAAAAGTACATAGCTACATGCAAATAAATATATTTTTTTAAATTCGATTACCATACATTACATCGTACGAATTCGTAGCGAATCGGTACGGGCATAACAACGGCGAACAAATCGTTCAAACGGAATAAGTAATGAGGCTCGTCTGGCAATATTTTTATTTTACATGGACAATTTAATAAGCCTCTTTGTGTGCACTCCCCTCTACTCGTAGATGGATGGTGAATATTATATCATTGTGCTTATTAAAGTATCTATTATGAATTCTTGTTTAAATTTGCTCGCGATCTTTTTTTGTATGGCCGGTACTAGCCACCATTGTTATATAGCCTTTGTATGGTATTCGGGTGTTTAAATGCCTCTCGCACCCTATCACCTTCTTCCCCTATTACATGGAACTTGAACATACCCATTGTTTGGGTGTACAGGTACCCTTTACCTTATCATTCTTAGATTACAGGCTCGATGTTATATGTTTCTTTAAATGTTCACTTATTTATTTTTTTATTTAACACTTTAAGCACAAAAGTACAGAGGCGGACTTAATGCCATAGGCATTTTTTACCAGTCAACCTTTGTTTGTTTTTAGATTTTGCCTGGTGCCTTTGCAGACACGTCATCGACCAATTAATGACTCTAATGGCATCTACAAATTAACATTATCTACTTCTTTACTAAACCGAACGAACCATGCGTAAATATAGGAGACTCAAAATCCATGGCTAAAGGGATCAAAGATTTTTTTTCGTCCCTCACAAAAGCCTCGGGAATAGGATCTCATCATCATCATTTACCTGTCCTTATCCCAATTTATTTGGGGTCGGCGCAGCATGTCTTCTTCTTCCATACTTCTCTATTACTCGTCATCTCAGCAGACACCTCCTTTCTAGCCGTATCATCCTTCACATAGTCCATCCACCGTTTCTTTGGTCTTCCTCTACTCTTATAGCCATCTATATTCATACTCAACATTTTCCTCACTACATTTTCCCCAAAAAAGATCTCATCGTACACAAAAATCTAAGCCCAAACGAACGTAAATTCCCGGACGGCCGTCTAATTCCTAGAAGACGAATGACCAAACAGTCCGGACTGTATCCAGCCCACTAATAAGATTAGTGGCCCAAAAGTGATCCAGGCCTAAGCCGATTTAACGCGAATAGCCATGGCCTGCAACTATTGGATGACGCTAATTCGACAGACGACTCAGTTAGGTAAACGTTTGCTTATGTCATGAAGTTGCTTGAGTGATTGTAATGAATTGTTTGGTTGGTAAGAATAGGGCTTGTTACTATACAGTATAGTATGTAGTAACAGGTTATGATCCGTAGCAGACTCAAGTAAGTAAATAGCCAAGTACCTTCTCTATTAATACCATGTATGTGATGTAAAATACATCACGCATCATGTAATTTTTTTTCGTGACTCGGTTGCGCGATTTCTGCAGAGGTCCTGGGGTTCGATTCCTGGGTCGGGCAATTTGTTTTTAGGTTTTTCTATCAGGGATTTCTCAGCAGCAGCCGCGGAGTCTGGATATGTGCCCGGTTGATGGCAATAGGCTCGCCCCCTATTATATGAAAATGTGAAATGTGGGTATTCCTACTATTGGGTATATCTCTGTCTAACCCTTCAGGAATTACAGGCGTGATTTTTTGTTATGTTACCTTTCAACAAGTTTTTTATTTTTATTAATAATTATGTTATTAATAAAACAAAAAAAAATACACTTGGCATAAACACGTGATATGATACGTGTTTATGCCGGAGAAGGGTCTTTTCAGTTTCGCCTAAGTACATGATACACCTAGGTACAACATTGGGACCGCTATTCTGCGAAATATATCGAATAGAACATTTCCTGGAAAATGTTTCAAAGTCTACTTACTTCATTTTTCAAATCTGGTAAAGGAAGCAAAGTAGCGTGTTTCAGGAAGCGGAATGGTTTCTTACCTGAAACAGAAATAAAAGAAAAATTGAGTTTTTTCAAACAAGACTAAAGTAAATAAAGATCTTACTGTCACTGCAAAAGGTGCTAATTGGCTTAATTAAACAAACACGGTTTACTTCTTAAAGGGAATTATAAAAAATCTAAGAACATTTATCCGTCGTCAGTTACCCGGAGAACACATCACAGTTTAATAATCGCAAATGAAGACAAATGAGCAATAGACTTAACAGGGCTTCAAGTTTATTGCCATTGTTGATGATATTTGTCAAAAATAATTAATCACCGTAAGGGGGACAAAGGAGGCATTTGACAGATGATTAATTTTAGCAAGTAAAACGGTACAGGTGCGCGAATCCTTTCGGGTACACAAACAGCGGGTGAAATATTTTAGAATTCAGGATTTAAAGGTACAAATACTTGCGAATCAGTTCGCCGGAAAATTGGATAAGAGCACAACAGACAAAAAGGAATAATATCCAGTCTAAATCGTTGTTTTTGCTACATCATAATCATTGCTTACCATCAGATGAGATAGTGGATAAACGTGATTCTTTGAATAACAAAGAAAAAAAAAATTCAAAAGGATGAGTTTTTAGAAAATATCATTAAAACACAATCTTTTCATAAAAAATAACAGTCAACAGTCTTGTCGGTGAATCACATCACTTCGTCAAATACAAGTACATAATTTTATGATCGGTGAAACATTTTTTCGAATAAGTACTGAAAAAGAGCGATTTCAGCACCATTCAGAGTTCCTAAAAGAGGAAAAGCCTACAAATAAATTTCACCAACGAGCTTATGAATCCCTTTGTAACACCCTAACTATAGGAAGTCATTAGTCGAGGCAATGATTGGAAAAGATCTGCTATATCTCGATTTATCTCCTCAAGTGGACTGTTTGTCAAGTAATGCCCTGTTGGCGGAAGAGTCCACCATTTTATTGTGTTCACTACAGGATATTACACGATGTTTAACTTTACTTTAAGACTGTGCTGAGATTAAGTTGAAAACGAAGGAGTTTCATTGGCGTTTGTGGGCGAATCTAGGGTGAAACAAGTACGTAAAGTGGACCATCATGGTAAACATAACATAATCTGCTCTTCCTACTGCTGGGACATCGTTACACATGCCCAAGAGACGTAGGCGGGGAGGGAATGGGTAATAATAATAATTCACCACGCAGGTTCTAGAGCACATTACAGCGAAACAGAAAAGTGATCACTCTTTTCTCATATTTTTGTGACTCACGGAATACCGATCACGGATTTTTACCAGAACATTTTTTTAAATGGAATTAACTTTTATGACATAACTAGCTGTGCCCCGCGATTTCACCCGCCGATTCTGACTTGTTTTTTTTTGCTCGGCTGCTAATGGTCGTAGCGTGATGTTACAGTATAGCCTTCCTCGATAAATTTACTATCCAACACTAAAAGATTTTTTAATTCGAACCAGGAGGTTCTGACATTAGCTCGTTCAACCAAATAAACAAACTCTTCAGCTTTATAATATTAGTATAGATTTTCAATACAACTGTTTTAGAAGGAACCATAAATGAATAATAAAAATATTGAAAATCAATCATGAAAGCTTTTCAAGTAAATGAAAACAGAGGCATAAACTAATTAATTAAATGAATAATCCTGCACCCGGCTCTCGTACCACCGGATCGAATCTTTAACCTCCATCAGCAGTAAATTCCTCATTTCTCAGAGATGCTCTGAGCTTCTCCTCAGCTTGCATCACTCAACAAAATTAACAGAATGTATTACAAGTGTAAATACCTATTTAAATGTAGCATAAAGAGTTCAATTTGCTCCCTCACCCTTGATTAGGGTTGTCAGACAAATGTGTTACATTTCATTTAGAAGCTAAAAATTGCTATAATACTTTGGATTACATGTATTGTTCCAAACAATTCTCCTGTACTCAAGAAAGTATCCTTTGATAGGAGGTAGTGACCCACATAAATTTTTATACTTTTTGCTGTGCCCTACAGGGTCCGTAATTGTACCTTAGCTTTAAGCCCATTGTAAGATCTTCACACATTATCGAATGCAAATAAAGATATGAATATGAATAACACATGAACAAATAAAATAACACGTGGCGATGCAATTGGGAAACCCTGGGTATACCACTCTGGTGTGGAAATTACATACGCTGAATCGGACGTCGGTGAACAAAATGATGGACATGCACGAAGCAGAGCTACATCAGCGTTGGTTTTCCGAGACAGCCATTTTCCCAGCAATGCCCAGTGACATTCCCCCAATTAAACCTGGCAACCCTACCCAGTATTAACCCCCCACTCGCCTAATAGCAAGGAAAAGTGATAAAACAGCAGTAAAACTGGAGCAATCGGAATTACTCCAATAGATTGTGGGGAGCAAACAGATATTATGGGGGAATCATTCCACTTCGCGATCTTTGTTTTGTAAGCTATGAGCACTTCAACTCGATAGTCTGCGGGAAGCTTTGGTTTGTTATTGTAAGGCTGCGTCCTAACCGAAAAGATAGTCGCGCGAATACGAGCCCTTCGCGCTGATATGTCACACATTTTTTCGGACATCCGGAAAGGGTTCTCATCGGCGGCGCGACCATGCGTTCGGATTAGCCGAACAAAATTAACGCAACGATTGCCTGTTCGCGCGACGATCGATTTGGGTGGGACGCGGCCGTATGAACGCGAAGATCGTGTATTCTCGCGACCTATCGCTATGGTTAGGACGCGGGTTAAACGATATAATATCTCGTTTTTATCATATCAGGCTTCAGTTAAACATGATTTGCTACATCATTGCACACTGTTTCTTCGTTTTCATTATTAAACTATCATATTGTAAAGGTAGTTTCGGAAATAAGCAATAAAACATGTTTGTTCACTAGTGATTGAAATAAAGCTGAACTAGAAAATATTTCATTGAACGGTTGAATCTTGACTTTGACCTTTAGCCTCGAGTTAAGATACCCGTTCGTTTATAAATAGCCGCGCCTACAAAGTTTTAAAAATAGAACTTGGTAAACAGGTCATAAACAAAGAATTCTAATTGAGGTATTTTAATTGGAGACCGAAAGAGGAAGACAAATAATTACGCAATTTCAGCCTTAAATCGAAAGATTTCGTTTAAAAAACGAAAACAGGATTAATCATAATCATAAATCTTTATTTATCTCCACATCAGAAGTAACAGGTACTGGTACAATCTTAAATAGAGAAAGGTGTCTGAAGTTGGTATGTCCTGAGGTACAGATTACCTCTCCGGCTCAGATATACTATTTTATTTACAGCAATAATTTAAATCTAGATTCTAGAGTTACAATTGGAAGTATGTAAACAAGTGCTTAAAATTAATTATTTGAAATTTAAACGAAAATATGAAATTGACATAAAAAACAAACTACTGGAACATTATGCATGAAATACTAAAAGTACTACAGTAAAAACATAAGAACCACAAAAAATAAATTTATATAAATTATGCTTGCAAGCATAATAAAAATATGTATTGGACAAAAAAGTGGGATAGGATGTTAACAAGTATGTATGTACGTACGTACTAATACACGAAAACAAAAATTAAAATCAAAGGGATGAAAATGGAAATGGGGTGATGAAAGTGAATTGATGCAATGCGTCAGTAGATGTGTGTGTAATTTGTGTGTGCGAATGTGAGAGTGTAAATGTTTGAGTGTTTATGTGAGAGTGTTAAGACACAGGTTTAAGCAAATTTTCTGTGATTGACTGATAACCGAGTCGTTTAACAGATTATGATAATCTAAAACAACTTAAAAATGCAGCTTGATCGCAAATCACTACATATTATACAAGTTGTACACAGACCCTTAACATACCCGTCAACCAAGCATTCTGTACATTAAACTAAGTAACTTTACGCAAAAATTATTGCTGGGAATCGACTTTTTCTTTGGGGTGAAAAATCACGTTTTACGGTAGGACTCGATGGAAAGCACTCAAAAGCATTGTGCTGATGGATGGATTGAATAGTACGGGGGTCGTGGAGGTGTATAAAGTAAAAATCTTACATTAAAAACATGTATTTAAAAAAAACTTGTGAACTTTGACCCTCAATATCTCCGTAACTAGAAGGTTCCCAGGTATGGTCTAGAACAAAAAAATGATCGCAACTACGGGGAGAACAAGTGCCTTTCGGATATGTTAAGGGTCTATTTACACTCTTTATATAGGTTCGTCTTTCCATAACCTGCGTAGTAATTTCCCAACTATCTTGAGGTCGGCTTCCATTGTAACCGAATGCAGCTGAACACCAGTTTTTTACATAGAGCGGCCTATCTGACCTCCACAACCCAGTTACTGGGGTAACACGCTACGCCTTGGTAAGACTGGATGTCAGACTTCCGGACTTTCAATTCTGTATGCACGTCATGTCCCTGCGACAAATAAATATATTTTTCTTTCTTTTTAATTACCCGTAACGACTTCCAAGATCTACATAAGACAGCTGGGACCAACGTGCAACGGCTCAAAGTGCTTTTCGAGCCACTTTTTAGGTCCCGTCACGTAAAAGGAACGCTGAGTACGAATATCGAAATGAGATCAATAACTCGCTAAATAACATTATTAATTGGCTAAATAATAATAATCTTGTGATCAATTTGAATAAAACTAAAATTATACAGTTTCATCAACGACGTGAGAATCCACCCCTTAACATTACCTACGATGAGTGTAAAATAGAAGAAGTTACGAGTGCAAAATTCTTGGGCATAACTGTAGACCATAAGTTGACTTGGAAACCTCACCTAGAAGTGGTTTGTAAACGACTGAGTAAATCTGCGTATCTATTGTTTCAATTATCTAAGAGAGTTAATTCTGAGACACTGTTAACAGCCTATCATGGACTTGTAGCCTCTATTCTCCGTTATGGTGTTGTTTTCTGGGGGCAATCAACAAATAGGGAACTGGTATTTAGGATGCAAAGAAGGTGTATAAGATCCATGTGTAATTTAAAGTCAACAGATAGTTGCGTTCCCTACTTCAAGAAATTAAAAATATTAACGTTACCAGCTATATATATATTAGAAACTGCATTATTTATAAAATCAAATCCACATTTATTTACAAAATTTTCAACAGTTAAGAAGACCCCCATTCGGAGTCAATATGAAAATCAACTATGTACGTTGAAATGTAATACTGCGTTAATGAAAAAGAGCTTCTTTGGTGTTGCACCAAAGATTTTTAATAAAATACCTGATGCTATAAAAAGTATGCCATTAAAGAAATTCAAAAAGTGTCTTCACAAGTTATTAGTTAAGAAATGTTATTATAACTTGGATGACTATTTTAATGATAATACTATTTGATTAAATTATGATATGATGAATTATGAGATTATGTAATTTTATAAATCTATATTATTAATGTTGACTTGGATGACTATTTTAATTTTGGATGACTATTTGATTAAATTCTGTAATTTTATTAATTCATATTATTAATGTAACGGACGAATAATTTCTCGCATGTTCTTTTGTTATGATCTTCTTGTGTGTTTTTTGTTTTTCTTTCTTGTAGTGGACATTATTAAATTGATTATTTTAATGTATTTGTATAAAATTGATAGGAAATTTTGTTAACTTTGATGAACGACTTTAATATTTGTATGTCAACAATGACAAAGCATAGTGCAACACTTATCTATTTAAGACCTTGACATGTATGATTAATATGTATATATGTTCTTCACCTATGTTTTACAAATAAATAATTCTGATTCTGATTCTGATTCTGAGTGACAGTGGGAAGGGATGTGTCTTCGCACGGGTACAGTCGCCTAAAGTACTAGGCTAATTGTTTTATAATATAAGTGTAATTGTTTTATTGTAGAATCATAATATTTTACTAGCTACTTAGTACTTAGAAATAGGCTGAAATTAAAAAAAAAGCAGATAATGTTTACTTGATCGGTCAGCGTTCTTTTTACATGACGGGACCTATACTTCTGTCTATAATAACATACCATCAGGCATGTAATTCCTGAAGGGTTAGGCACAGGTGTACCCCACATACTTCATGCCTCCTACAGTACATCCACAAGTCGCCAGTAATGTTTAAGTCCCATGTAGTAGTCTTCTTTCGAATCTCTCAAAACGCCACTCACGCACTCCTTTCACTCCTCGCATGAATTATTCCCAACCAGTAGGTAAATAAAGCTTCCATTCAAATCCAGCATTAGGTAAACATAATGTTATTTCAATAGCTTCGTATATTAACGCTATTATTATACGGGTACCGGCTGAGTCGGTCTGAGTGCCGATACGTGACCGCGCATATTTCAAGCGTTCGCTGAAACACGTTTCAATTTTCACGAGATTTTCATGAAAATATACGCGTTTTCTTCATAATCATGGTGATTTGGTGGCGTTTTGATGAGTGGGTTTACCTGAGCTCGTCTGTGTGTTATGATGAGGTTTTTTGTTTTTTTTTTGTACTTGTTTATTGTGTGAGGTCAAATTGAAAATCTCGAGAGGTATCACGCCTGCTTGATTTGTATTACCGTCAGAGACTAAATACAGAAACTTCTTACAAATGGTGGTCCTAATGAATATGCTTCTAATGTTTTTAAGGTAGCCCGCGAAAATCAAATTTTCGTTTTTTTGGAGTTTGTATGTCTGTTTCAGGTGGTATGTTGTTGAAAAATTAGTCCCTCAAGTAGCATGTAGTTACAGAATTATAATCATTAAAATCATTCATACAACCCAACCCAACCCAACTTTAAGTTCATTTAACACCATTCAATAACGATTTCATCAAAAAGTCATACAAAGAACACGCTTCCAGCATAATGACCATCTTTGACAATCGTTATCTTCTGGTATTCAGCTCAGTTGTATGGACTCGTAATTGGGCTCCAAGTAGGCACTTACATAATAATATTTGGTAATCATAGAACACATTCACTCACATTCTATTCGTCAAAACACAGTCCATTTTCTTAAGAGGAAACCCATGTTTTTACCGGAAAGTGTCACATAAAACGATACTAAATTACATTTGCGCAAGGGGACGGTATTATTTACCACTGTAATAGTTACACTTACTCCGCTGCCAAAATGACTGATTTTCGTGAAGAAGAAAGACTTTTTCAAAGTAAACCTTGTGTTGTAATTAATTTAAAAGAAAACTACCCGTTTTGCAAATAGGACGTTCTGCATCGAGACTTAAATTGATAGTAGGATAAGTTATGCAAGTTAATGTGTACTCAAACCAACAGGACCGGATTGAAGACTGGCTGCTAACTTTGACATATACAATATCATTACATTATCTGTCAAAAACCGTTGGGTTTAGAATCATTCATCAATAATTTCTTAATTTAGTTACATTACACTTTGGGCCGAAAAAAGAGACATAACTTTTAAAAATTATGATAAAAAGGAACTTTTCTGCTCTTGTGTTACGTTTTGACATTTAAGTATATACTTTTTAATAATAAATAATACTGGCACCGGTTTAGTAAAGCCACAACATTGTTTACAACGCTAACCATTGTGTAACCGCCGCTCAATCGTCGCTTACGTATGTATTAGCTGGCGGGCGCTAATTTTATCGCAGTGCCCCTAATACTTTGTCCTAATTGGATTATGTGACAGGCTGTAATGCGAACTAGAATGTTCCGGGGCACCTTGACAGTTGTTTGTTTATTGCTTGTGTCGTTTAACTTTTGAACGTCAATAGTCCAGTGACTAGTTATTGCATTCATTGGTTGGCACGTTTCGTTTAGCTGAATTACTCTGTTATACTATCTTTTCGTAATAGCCCTGTCACAAGTGTCGTCTCTTTCCGAGCGCCTAGACAAAGAGCTATCGCAAGGTATATTTCTACAACGACTTTCAACAGGATTAACACAAGCTTTTCCATAGCTTAAGTCAATCCCATACATTTTTGCAAAATAGAATGTCATCTTCAATACACCAGGAGGACCCTGGTGTATAAATCTGCAGCAATGCACGTTGCTCTTCAAAATGCTTTGGTGCACTATTCAGATTCATGCCTAGTATGAATCAATTAAAATAGGCGTAGCTGTGCACAGAGCCTCCAAATTCAAACTCGCGCTGTCATCATAGATTTCCGTCTAAATTTTCTCGTCCCATATTTCGTGAACGGCAGTGTACAACGCTTCTAGCCTAAAACGGCTAAAATTTATTAAAGCTGCCACGAAAGCTCATCCTCCACCACAGGGGATGATAGACTTTTGTACAGTCAAACAAGCTGTTTGGTGTACAGGCAAAAACATCTACTTCAAAACTGCTAATATTACTTTTTATTGTGTTTGTACTTTTTAAGCTATGAAGTAGTAGTCGCAAGTGCAACTGAGGATCATGAGGTCTTGGATCCAATTCCCAGGATGGGTAAATTTTCATTATGTTTTACCATTACAAATTGCTAAATAGCAACCCGGATTCAGGATTTGCGCCCGATTGATGGCTCAATGCTCATTAAAATGGGACTTAAACAAAACTGAAAACATGGTTCTTCACTTCACCTTTGCTTAACCCAGCGAGGAATACAGACGTGATGTTATGTTTTATGTGTAGTATGTTATTGCAAATTGCCTGTATACCAACAAACTTGTTCGAGTGTACACACGCTTGCGAACGTCATGCGCGCAAGATTAATGTTATTCCAAACACTAGAACAATCTCATTTGCATGCTGATCGGGAAGAGAAACAAAGACTTACACACACGGTCGGGATAGTAATGAAGGAATGGGTTGGCAACCAGCTTTGCCAGTAAATACGGTGGTATTTTCCGAAGAGATAGGCAGACTTTCAAAGAAGACCGATATTACGTTTTATTTATTTATAAAGCTTTTTTAATTCCACGCAATCAAACAATAATCAAATCACAACAAATAATAACAATTAATATTAATAATAATCAAATCAAATTCTAAACAACCTTAATTATAAATATAATTAAATGACCCGGATAAGAAATTTACCCGATCGTATTATTGAACCTGGCAATACACTTTTAGATGTTAGGTTTGTGTCCATCAGAGCAATGAGGCAGTCAAATGTGTTCCAACGACTATATCAATCAATCCTTATAAACTTCCAAAAAAATACACTCAAACATAGACAATGTAAACTCGCCATCAGCATCAACAAAATAATGTCAATAGGCAACACAGTTAAATGGTCAAGTTTATACTGCCAAAGAAAAAGTCAATATAGAAACGAGAAGATATCTACGGTGAAATTGTGTAGTGTATTCGAGCACTATCTAGATTCTAGATACTAGAGTTTAGTGACACTTACTTGGGTCCAGTGTCTACTCCAACTTTCAGAGCTCTTCATGAACTTATAGTTAGAAAAGTTCTTTATATAAACATACCATCACGCCTGTCCCCGAAGGGTTTAGTCAGAGTTCTACATATAGTTCACCCACATTTGGCCAGTTTTGTTATAGGCTTTTGTAATAGGGGGCAAGCTTATTGCCATCAACTGGGCACAAATCCAGACTATGCAAGTTAAACGACAAAAAAATATGCTAGCTTTGCAATGGCTAACATAAACTAAAAATAGAAAATGCAAACTATGTCATACATGTGCATAATATATAAACTACAACTCCAACACCGTACAATTTAACTCAAGTGAAAATGATTTATTACTGAACACATAGTAAAATGTCAAACATAATACTAACAAACGCTTATTTGCTTATGGAAACGAACAAATGAATTATCACTGTGAGTTTTCCCTAAGACCAATATCGGAAAACCAGCGGGAACCTAGTGCTAAGCTTCCGCTGTCCGTCCGTCCGTCTGTCAGCGGGCTGTATCTCATGATCCGTGATAGGTAGACAGTAGTAATTTTCACAGAATGTGTATTTCTGTTGCCGCTGTTACAACAAATAATAAAATAAAATTAAAAATTAAAGGGGGTTGTACTACGATGGTACGGAACCCTTCATGCGCGAATCAAACTCGCAATTGGCCGGTTTTAATATATAAATATTTTTAGTAGTTTCTTGGAAACGTCCTATACTTGACGCATAACTCAATTTAGAGTACACCATAATGGAGAAAAATCAACTAAAAATACGGTTGGCTGCCACAGTCGTTTACCTTTTAGGCAAAGTGACGTTTTTTTTTTTTTTTAGATTTTGTCCCATACTAGGAATTTCTCCTGTACCGTGGGTGCGTTTACAAACATTTAAACTCACATACACAAACAGCCAGACCCGAAAGAACTACTTGTCACAAGTCAGACACACAAATAAGAAGCTTAGATTTTAAATTCAATAGAAGTCTGACAGACTCTCTTGAAGCTCATCTGCGTAGCCTTTTCCTTACTTTGTTAGGGTCGGCTTCTTTATTGCCATATTCAAAAATACTTTCTCTATGAACAAACCATACATCTTTCGATGTCATTCTCATTGTTTACCTTTTCCACAAAACGATTTGGCGCCGACGACACCCGAACCCTACTTCCCACTTGAGAGAGTAGATTTTCATCCACAATAACCCTACCGGGTCCAAAACACGTCACGGTAAGATTAATGTTAACCCAAACACTAACAGGATATTAAGTTTCGTCCGTCCGTCCGTTGAGTCCGCTCGGACACCGGGGTTTGAATTCTGATTGTACTTCGTACTTTAATAATGTAAGAGGGACTTTGATGGCGGGTTTCTATGCGAAACCGTTTCTGTTTATTGCTGTGCAAAGTGGAGATAATTCCTGTTGGGTCGCCGGAAAGATTTCATTTTCGGGAGTTAGTTTATGCATCGCGTGTGGCTCTCAGTTCGTGTGTTCTACAGATTGTTTTATCAGATTCACGTTTACATATACAGAAGTAACAAAAAACACTCAACATTTTCACAACGCAATGGATTTTGATACGATTTTACTATCATTTAGATAATTCATTCAGGAACTTTTGAGGTGTATCTAAACAAATAAAAAAAATTGAAGTGTCTGTTTGTAATATCAAAATAACATCTTTTTACTGAATGCATATGAAAATATATAATACGGAACTTATAACAAAACACGTTTTTTCCAGTTTTTGTCTGTCTGTTTGTTTCGGCTAATCTCCGACCGCTTTTGACGGGACTGTTACTGGCAGATGTTACAAGGTCTAACATAGGCTACTTTTATTTTAGAAAAATAATTAGGGTTCAGTGTTAAAAAATTAAAACCCTTGAAATTAGTAAAAAAATTTGATTCAAAAAGGGGAGTGCCTATAATAATGGGGATTTTTTAATGATAATTTCACGCGAACGAAGGTCGCAGACAACAGCTTGGACAAAATATATTTAGGTAACTAATAATAAACAAATCTCAACATTATGTCAAGTTGTAAAAACAGTGTGAAGTAGGCAGTTCGCAAGTTAAATAATAATATTCCAAACCGAGTCGTTATCAAGTCTAGTATTATTCAGAAGTCTGACAAAGTTACTGCGGACAAACTTTCCAGTATCGGAGAGCATAGGTTCAACGCAAAACTGTGAAACTAATGGACACCCTTTATCAACTGGCGCGGAACAAAATCAATAGGGCGCAAGTAGTGGGTGTACCAGCGTAAAATAACGTTCTAAAATAATTAATGAAGAAGCTTTGTCAAGACAAGCTGGTATTATGAGCTAGTATATTGTGTCACGTTGGAAATTATTATGTAGCCGTATTATGACGCGAGTGTGAACAGGATTAATATGTACTTATACATAAGTAGCTGAAGCCTGTGCTGAAGCCTACTAGACATGTAACAATGTGAAGTCAAGGAAATTAATTGTTTAGCATACCGACGACATTCAAACCAGAACTGTCGTTCGCCGAAGTTGTTGTTGTTCTTGTATATGAAAAAACTATAATACAGCAGAAAGACGTAGTACGACATTTTTGGATAATTTCCCCCACTGTACATTCACCAATTCTACAAACAACATTTCAAACACAAAACGATAGTTACATAGTTTTCCTTCCAACGTGTTTCGATGATGATGCAGATAACTTAGAAAATAATAATAACGATTTACTATT
The DNA here is from genome assembly GCA_910589295.1 of Noctua janthe. Classification (NCBI taxonomy): domain Eukaryota; kingdom Metazoa; phylum Arthropoda; class Insecta; order Lepidoptera; family Noctuidae; genus Noctua; species Noctua janthe. Next base: position 16,752,806 of record OU342562.1, read on the forward strand.
AACTAAATGAGGAGCTCGTGGCTAAATAACAACAACTACGCATGCAGACTGGAATCCGACCCCAAAATGGTTGGGAAAAGGCTAGGCAGATGATGATTAACTTAAGTTTAAGTTCTCTAAGCTTACACGTGCTCTTTTATCCACGTTTTCAAGGAGAGGTAAAATGTGCGTAGAAAACTTGATTAATTAACATAAACGCGTGTAGGATGTAACGTAAATATCTTCTTCATGTACCCGTCGAATAAAGAGCTCTCAATTACTTTCAAAGAGTGCCGTGGGTAATTAAAAGGCTTCTAAGCGAGCATGTGAAGAGGAAGGTCAAAACATTGAGTCAATTTCTTAATTAGAATTAATAATAAGAGTTTTTTTTCTAAAAAGCAATTTCATTTAAAAAGGTTTCTCTAGTTGGTAACTCTCAGACAAATGGCCAGAAAAGTAAGACCTAATTTTTATATATATATATATATTTATTTTAAATGAGACCGAAGAAAAGATGGATGCAATGTGTGAGGAATGGTATAAAAGAAAAAGGAGTAAATGATAGCGTGACGGTTGCAAGGGGAGAATGGAAGAAAAAAACACTTTTAGCACCGACTTCAAGTAACATGGCACATGGGTAGGAAGGAATGAATAAATATGATTTTAGGAAACCGAATCAAACTCAAAGAGCTTGGATCTTGCAAAGAATAAGACCTGCCAGCAGGGGTAATTTAAAATCGATTAAAATAAAATATTAACACCTCCCAACGGCAGACCTATAACTTCATCTCCGGTCTCCGGTCCAGTGGTGACACCTACATCCAATATGGCCGACGTTCGCGCTTTTTTTCTTTTTTCACACGTTAGATACACAAGTTAGGTATTAGGGTTCTGTGATAAATTTAATTGTTTGCAAATTGGTCTTTCAGTCACAATTCAATATTTTTCAAATAAATAAAAAGTGGTTCTGCATTATGAATCCAAGAAAGATGCTAATAAATATTATTAAAGGTCTGAAAACCATGATTTTTTGAACAGCTATATTTATAACAAAATTCTATGATAGAAATGAAGAGATACATTTGCAAATGCAAGGAAAGTGAGAGTACAAATAGACAAACGAGTTATACCATTGCGTAGGAGTTGCGCTTGCAAACTCTATGTTTATTGCTAAACGCTGTCAATGCACAACGTACTAAAGATATCTTAAAAGCTGGTCCCTTTACTAAAGGATAGGTAGTAAACTTGCATAGTAACGCAAGTATGACCGAATTTAGATCAGATTAAAGTTAGACTATTGCAGATTTGCAGACAACAAGTTTACATCATTATATAAAATATGCTAAAGGTGAATGGACCGGTAAATTGTAATTTTACAGTCACTTTTCAAACCCTCGCACCTTACTCACATACCCACTTAATACGCTGCTTACAATACTCAAAAGGCGTTTTTAATTAATATTAGAAGTACGGAACCCACAGTAAAGTGAAATGATGCCATCTTGCGGGTAACAAATAAAACTAGAGGTGGCCGCAAAAGTCCCGGAGCACTGCTATGACACAAATGTACCAAATACTTAGCGCTGGCTGGAGTGAAAAATATTTTCAAATTTCATTCCACACGGACTGGGTTTATTTGATTTTTCCACGTCTGTGAGGTCATTCAGGTCACGGAGATGGGAGAGAATACTAACTAATGAAGAAATTCTATTCTGAAAGTGTTGAATTTTAGATAGAGTCTTTTTGGATTTCAAGAAAGCTGACAGCGCGTTGACAATCTTAGAAGAGATGCATTTATGAATGGCTAAACATTTATTACAAACTCAAACATAAAGCATTTATTTCAAATAGACCCGTGACAGGCACTTTTGCATCGTCGAAAATAAGCTACCTACAGCCCAGCCACAGACGTGATAACCGTAAATGAACTATAGTTGCCCATTCTAAAATCGTAGATCTCATGGAGAAGAATGGGCAAGAAACTCCATGGACATTCTTTTCATATCAACTTAGGTATTATATAATCCTGTGTACAATATTGTTGTTTCTATATGTGAGCACAATGTAGAAATAGAAAAGAAAAAAAATACATAATTCAAATCTTTTTGATTAGGATAAGCAGTGCCGTATCAAGTACAGTGGTCTATAATATGGAAACCGTAATGTTCAGCAGCTCAGGCTCTACACGGCCGATGAGACTAGATAGTTTACTGTATGTATAAAAAAGACTGCGTCAGTGTTCTTTAAAAATCCACAAACCTTCCACACATGAGAGGGTTTAACCCCCCGTGACACATAACACGAAAATACCGAAAGAGGGAAGCAAGCTAAAAAAATCCAGATAGCGTTCGGTCGTTGAGACCGCAGGAGCAACGTAACGGACACATTAACACGAGTACGGGCCACACTTAGCTGCGAGTTTTCACGGAAAACACTTGAATTTTCACACGACCCCCGTTACCTCTGTGACGTAATTGAAGCGAAGGTGTAAGCGTATGGAGTCATGAGCGGAGGCGATTTAGGTTATTTTAGCAAACTCTGGTTATTATTAAAGTCATCATCTGCCTAGTCTTTTCCCACCGATGTTTGGGTCGGCTTCCAGTCTAGCCGGAGGGAGCTGAATACCAGTATTTTACATGGAGCGACTGCTTATTTGACATCCAAAAGCAGTTAGTACTGGGTAATACGCTACCCCTTGGAAAGACTGCCAGTATTAAGGTAACGAATTAACGATACATAATCAGCCCCATAGTTGGGACATAGCTTTCTGCTTTCTGAGAAGGATTGCGCCATAATTCTCCACGTGGGCTCAGTGCGGGTTGGTGGAAGTAAAAGTACGTTAGAAAAACTCATATCGGGTGTTCGAAAACAAATCATTATAGTTTTTTGTGAGAACTTTTCTTTGAAAATATGAATGTTCATGATGCATTTACCAAAATAAACGTTTATTTATTAGGTAAACATTATATTCATTTATAAATTAAAATAACATAAAGTACCTAACTAATTTAAAAATAAACATAAAAAATGGCGTCAAAAAACTCCTCCTCAACGCTGTGAACTGGTAATGTATCCAACAGACTGGCGGCGTTGCCACGTTGTATGGCAACGCTAATCATAACGCTATGTATTTTGTGATGCGGCAAACTAAGTAGGGACCATCATTCAAATCTAAGGGACAGGCAAAGCATTTAGTTACCTACCCAATAAACCAAAACAATCATCGCTATCTGTCAAACAAAGGCCACTACCCAAGTCTTGCATGCCACGAACCGGACCGCCGCGACGCGTTACTTTCTAACAGTGTTAGAAGAAAGGCTAACTTAATTGAAAAAGGCACAGTCGTGTGTGCTTTCCACTTTACTGCTCCCAGGAACTTGGCTTCGTGTGGTGGTTTTACCACAGATTACAAAATAGTTTTTTATTGACTTGTGTAGTTGTTTTTCCTGAACACTCTTTGAGCTTTATTGATATGAAAATTTAAATATGATGCTTAGTTTAAGACGATGCATTCTGTAAGTTGGCAACGTCGCAAATAGCTGTCAAATATTTTGTTGTTTTGATTTGATTACGTACAGTATAGACCATAAGTGCAGTAGCAGTTTCACAAAACGATCGCATCAAAACAAGTCGCACTTACGACCTTTTTTCATAACAAACATTTTGCACACATACACGATCTCGTATATCGCACTCTTTCATAATTATCTAGTCAGAAAGAGTGCGATATAATGATCATTTGCCTTAGTGACAAGTGTCACACCTGTCATGTCGCGACGGAGTATTAAGTTAGTGATATTTAATTTCAAACTAACAATTATGTGTCTATCTGGCTTAGCGGTTAACGCTATAGATAAAATGTCTCGCACGGTGTAGTCTGCGTTCGAATCCAAGTGACATTACACTTTTTGTGTTTTAATTATAAATGACACGTTAGACCCGATGAGATATGTTTTTCTAAATATTAGTTGGAACTTATTATTAACAAAAAAGATGAGGGTGAATGTGAAACAAAATAAACTTCTGGATTGAACAAAGTAGTTAGTTATGACGTTGTTAGTTGGTGAACTTTGTTACGAGCGTTTGTGTTATTATTACGATTAGCGTATTGTTTGATTGTCTTTATTCAAGATGCAAGCTAATATTAGTATTGATGACAGGGCAAATATTGTCACTTTGCGTAAAAATGGGCTTAATATTTCTCAAATTTCAACTGAAACTGGCTTAAAATGTGTAAGTTATTTTTGAAATTATAATTATTATGATGATAGTTGTGGTGTGTGATTTTCTTATTATTAAATAAATTGTTAGTTGGTTTAGTAAGTGTGTAATCATATTTTGTTTTTTTTTTAGAAATTCTGTTAGCCGTTGGGTAAAGAGGTTTGAGGAAGAAGGTAGTCTGAAGAGTCGTCTAAGAAGTGAAAGGCCGCCGCTTATTAACTGTGTATGGTGGAAGAATATGAAACAAATGGTTTCATTCCAACTATAATGTTTGCAGAGCAATTGGATACTACATTACAGACTGTTCGCCATGCAGTCCATGCTGAAGGTTTACATCATCGGAAGCCAGCTAAAAACCATTTTTGACACAAAAACACAGGGAGGAAAGACTACGTTTTGCTCGAGATTATTTACATTTTAACTGGGAGGTGACTGTATTTTCTGACGAGAAGACTTTCAAATCTTGCCAAAAGGAAGACTTAATTTATGGCGAAAAAATAATAATACTTAATTTAATAAGTAGACCGGGTAACTAAATATTTAGTAATATTAACATAACCGTAAATAAAAGTAAAAAAAATTAAGAAATAAATTTTAAATTTAATGATCTTAAATTGGGGTTTAGTTTCAATATTCTTTTCGTCAAGAAATTGAACACTTAAGCTATAACCTCAATACATTCAATGTGACGTTACATTAAAAAAAACACGTTCATAAAGTCTAACTCATATATTAGTATTCAATTAACTCTGCTGAATACCGATACCTATAATAAGCGGGTATCAACAATTATATTTGTGTTATTAGAATATCCTTTCCGTGTTATGTTATTCTTATTATGAATTGACTAAGTGGGTATACAACAAAAAATCTTATGAACGGTGATAAGAGAACTTTTTTTTGCCTAGATAGGAATGTGACGTCACATTCTCATAAAAGTTTGTTAATTTTATAAATAAATAAAACGAATAAACATTTCTGTTATCATTCAGTATGATTTTTTTATTTCCACCTTCCAACACCGAAAACATAAAATAAAAATCAATTAATGAGGTTAAATAATAATACAATAACTATCTAATATTTAACTTCTTATAAAATATAAATAATAAGCATGACTATATTATAAATAAACATAAATACCTAACGACTTTCTGCTTAAAATACAAATATTATTAAGGTTTCAAAGAAACAAAAAACAGCCACACATTGTAATAACATGGATTCGAACTTGGACTTCATTGATCGTGAGCCCATGCTCAGCCCAAACAACTACCAACCCATGTTAATACTACGCGAATTTTAACAATGCAATGGTAAGAACAGGTCATCACTATGATGTGTATTCTAAATGCATCAGAAATATAATGCTATTTCGCGTAGTGTGCCGACAGTTCATTAGTGTGTGTTATGTGTGGAATGTTGAGACATCACTCATACACGCACACGCACACACACTGCTGTATCGCGCTCGCACAGTTCATAGCAATGTAATCTTTAGCATGGTACTGCACTTTTGAGCGTCTACTGTACATACGCAAACTTACGCCTTTTTGCCCATGGAGGTAGGCAGAAATAACCGATCACCACTTGCTTCGAACTTTACTTTTTTTTTTTCGTACATTCTCCTTTTGCCTCGTCCACGTTCATACATCTGGTCATTCACGCTGGTTAGTTGTTTTGATTCATTTATCAATATTAATAAATTAAATGATTAAATACAGCTCTGCACTAAATGAACGTAAATATTGATGGTAAATCAAACAAATTTGAAAAAATCTTTTAGACAAAGGTCGTACAAATAATTAGCATAAGCATAGCATAATCAGCCTATTAATGTTCCCACTGCTGGGACGCAGGCCTCCTTTCTATGAGAGGGAATGGGCTATAATCCACCACGCGGGCCCAGTGCGGGTTGGTAGATGTCACATGTCTTCGAATTTTTGGTTCTAGGACATGCCGGTTTCCTCACGATGTTTTCGTTCACCGTTTTGAGAGCAGTGGTGATGAAATAACTTACACAAAGTGATGCACCTGGCTGGGTTCGAACCCACGACTTACTGCTCGTAAGTCGGGGTCTCCACCACTGGGCCACCGCTGCTCATACAAATAATTAATTTCATATAATTGCTTTTATGTAAGCATCTAAAGGCAATTACCTTATCTTGGCTTTTTCAATTATTTCAAGAAACTGAAGAAAGCAGATTGCGTTAAAACAAAATAAATTTAGAGTAACAGTTGTAAGTGAGAAAATCCAGTATTTATGATCCGATAATAATATGATTTATAAGATTAAAGTCTTAGCAACTTTGCGTTACCTGAAAATAATTAAGGCTTAAGGCTGCTACTAGTAACACAATAAGCTAATTAAGATTAGTAAATAACAGGTAGCTAGGTAATCCGATGCTGTTAATAACGAAGTAGGGGTGTTTCCAAGTAATTAGATTGTTTAAAAAATAGGTAAGTTTTGTTATGTGGATTTTTATAAAACCACTAGCTTGTGCTCGGGACTTCGTCTAGGAGAGATATATCCTATGAAACTTTGCAATAGTATAGCTTTTATCAGTAAATTTTTGAAATTGGATGAGTAGTTTCGGAGATTATCTCCTACAATCAAAACCTCTTTGTAATATTAGTTAAGGTGGAAGCGCCAGGTTAGCCCGCGAAATTATTCTTACGTTTTTTTGCCATTTTCAGGTCTTTTTCCGGTAACGGTATGTGCAACCGTAACACGTGAGTATTTACAGAATTATAATCATTAAAATCACTATTTCATGACATAGTTGTATTGATGAGTGATGAGTTGATGATCAGTTGTTGAGGGTTGTATTGATGACTATAACTGAGTAAAGCCATATTTGTTACGGTCGTGAATCATATTTTGTGCCTAAAAGCCCCAAGAAAGCCTATGCCCAGCAATGGACTTGAGTTGCTTGAAACAAGAGCCAGGTGGAACATTGAGTTATATAAATAATAATATTATTTTTATAATGTTAATTTTTTTTTTAAATTAATATTTAAAAATATAATTAATTTGTGTAAAGATGAATAAAGGAAATATAATTTAATATTTTTTTCAAAACAAATGTGCCTAAATAAACAAATTATCACATTAGTTGTATATAACTTACAGAAACGCAGCTCGTGCCTGAGAAAAGGGACGATGGAACAGATATATCAAGAATGTGAAAGTGAAAGTTACTAAGGGCCGCGAAAGATCACTATCGCGATTAAATAGAATGTGAACTTTCCGCGTTAGTGCAGTAACACTATAATAACAATGCGTAAGCATAATCAGTTGACAATGTTCCCACAGATGGGACATCGGCCTCGTCTCTGTGAAAGGAGTGGGCCGTGGGCCACCACTAGCTTCAGTTTTTGGCTTTGTCTTCGAATTTTTAGTTCTAAAATAGTTAACTCTAGGATTAAATATATTGTAATGTTTGGCATGTCATCTTTGTACATTTCTGACTATGTATTAGGAATCTCAACTACCGACTTTCAGACCAATACTGTACCAATACTTATTGCAAATAAATGATATTCATTACCATTATTTACAAACTAAAAATAGATCTAAAATAATAATAAAAATTACGAGTATCATAATGGAAAAAGAATAACAGAACGTCAAAAAATTCGCCAACCTCGCTGTCGACAGGAAAAGTGCCCAGAAGGCTGGCAGCATAAATGCTCATGATCATGAACAAAGTCTTTAGTAGTTTGGCAATCGCTAAAGTGTCTGCCGTATCACCTGTCGTCGAATGACTGGTTCTAGAACATGCCAACAATAAGTGTGTACTAAATAAAATATGAAGCACCCAGCTTAAATCATTAGGAACCCGTAGTTCAAGACATCAAAAGCATTTCACAACACCCAAAAGACCAACGAAGATTTTCATTAATAATTAAAGGCCGAGTATCCCAGGCTCGAGCTATCGGCTTGAGTAATGCGCCATTTTCCCGAACCCCCAAGGCAAATAACATAAAACGATTTAATTAAATAATATAACGCATATTTACTTTAATATCCCTCCTGTACTGTTAAATAAATATTTCAAAGGGCAAATTATTTTCCTTGGAGAAGAAGGGACGAGGTTGCCAAGGTAATTACGTAATTTGCCATTTAAGGTACAAATCGGGGTTGTATGCAGAAGAATGGTGGACTTTTTATACCTTCAAATTAATCATGAGGTAAAATATCGTATTTCCAATTTATTGAAATATCTGGTAGCTTTGAAAAAAATGTTTATTTACCCATCATTAACTACCAAATTCCAAATGTCTTTAATAACGTTCTATGGAAACATTTACGTACTTTCGACAAATCTCCTAAATAATGAACAGACTACGAACAGTGACATTTGAGAACATTTGCATATGTCTCGAACCGAGGACAGCAGACGGCGACGTTATATCTGAATGAATAGGCAAAGCTTTGGAAAAACAACCTGATATTTCCAGCCATATTCATGTTTCTAAAGAGTCCTGATAGAAATTGATGGCTAGAAAGGAAAATATAAAACACGGTCTTTATTTTGCTATTTCAAAGCGTATTGAAGGTAGAAAAGAAATGTGTGTGTAGCTGTGTGTTTTTATGTACGTAAAGTTTCTATTGCTAATTACGAAGACCAAATAAGTAAAGTTGCCTTTCTGTACCATACTATCTGTACCTACTTTTAATATTATAAAGAGGAAAGATTTTTTTGTTTGTTTGTACCGAATAAGCTCCGAAACCAATTGACCAATTTTAACCATTTTTTCACCAATAGAAAGCTAAATTATCAGGATGTAACATAGGCTATAATTTGTATTCAAAAAACTTAGAGATCCTTAAGAATTAAGAAATTACAATAATATAACCCAAAGTAGCAACATTTTGAAACTTACCCGGGTGGAACCGCAGGCCGCAGCTAGTACGATTTAAAAATGAAAAAAGATGAAACTACATAAACTTTTCAAGGTACAGAGCAGCCACGAATTTTTGTAATTAAAATACCTTAGGATTTCTAAAAATACAAACAACTTTTCACAAGCTAATTTTTTCAGCGAATTTGGACAACCAAGGTTGTCGTAGCAAATAACAGTTGCTAATAAATAAGTATAACAATAGCACCCTATTATTAAAACACCCATGTCACGGATAAATAAGAGGAAAACCTTACAAAAATACGTTTGTAAATCTACGTCTGGACTACTACAATGGACAGAATCTTACCCGACTCAACAAATACATTGAAATCGAGCCAAGATGCCGTTGTCACGAATAATGCCGAAAGACCTGCACACGATCCTATTTGAATGTTAGCCGAACATGCCACATACCCTGACAACTCCCCATAGGACCAACTCGGAGGTATTGTGACGACATTACTTCAATGTGCTGGTTGGAAGGTATTTTCTCTGCCGAGGCTGTCTGTATTGTCATTATTTTTGGAGATATTTATAGACTTAGATTCTAATGGCAAAGTATTTTGGTAACCCTGGAGGAGCTGGCTTTATACGAACAGTAGATACAAAAGCCAGTGACACAAAAGCGTTGCTGTTCTTGAGGAGTTTGGGCGGATCGAATGTGCAATTTTCTCACCTGTACACATAATAAGTGCCTTGGACATGGACCAGCAGTAGCGAAGGGTAAATTTTCGTAAGAGCAGCGTACATATCTTTAATGTGATTATATTATTTGTCTGTAGAATATTGACTGTGCCATTTTTCAAAGGGATGCCGGGAGGAATAAAGTTGTATGGAACCTTCGCTACTGTAGCCCAGACTATGTAAGTCCTGAATTATTGGGCTGGTACTAAATGAACTAATGAACTAAAAGAATATGTCATATTCTTCAACTTCATGTGTTCCTATATCATAAACTGTATAGGTTAGGTTTGTTATGATTACCAACAATGGTTAGAGTCAACATTATATACAGCGGATATCGTTAAACAATTTCTTCGATACCTAAATAATAATAAGTAAAGGTCCTTATAATAGTTACGGAGCGATAATGGTTTATCCGGAAAAGATAAAAACTTTTCTTATAAACGGAGAAAAAATGGTCCTTTCTCGGACTTCCATCGATTGCTTTTATTGTTTTGTTTGCCCGGGTTCGGGTTACCGCAGCGATTGATACTGTAGATGTAGACCGATTGACCACACTTTGCGATAATTTCTTTGACAAAGCAGCTCTCATTTTAAAAGACTTTATCTAGGGTACTATCATCATACTTAATTCTACCGCCAAGCATAGCTTTGTTCCTGTTTGAATTGAATATTATCATTTAAGCCAGTCTCTCGGGTCGTCTGTTCTTTGTAGACCGTATTTAGTATATTATCTTTTTCATTTCCATTGCTCAAACGTTTAAGTGGAGAAAACTCATTTGGAACGTGTTTAAATAAACCAGTGCTCTTTTCCTCCTCTCCTGGTGCATGGAGCGTGAAATTTTCAGTGACCTCATTATCATTGTCCACATAGGAACTATTTCGTGACTACCCTCGTTATTCCCCCACTAATGTACTACATTTGTCACTGTGTTGGTCAAACGTTCTAGTTTTCAGCTCGTTTTGGGGGAACGAGGTTTAATGTTCACACCTTTACTTTATGGGAGAGTAGTTTCCTGAGTTGTAACAAAAGATTAGAGAGAGAAGAATGGATAGGTTTTCAATATGGTGGCTGTAGTAAGTTTAAAAACATTATACTACCTACAGTATCTTAAAAAAGACTTGCTGCATCAGAGCAAATAAAATAAATCCTTAAAATGTAGGCACAAAAATCAATTTTAAAACTCACTAAGAATATACCATCTAACTTTTAAGCGCACAACTTTGGACCAAGTCGTATCAAATTTTGAAGTTTTCTACAATTTTCAACACTATGACGCTATAAATCTGGTTCGAACATAGTTTGTAAGGCAGAACATGTAGGAGTATGCTCTCGTGTGCTCTCGTATGTTGAGAGTTTGTTCCTCCAACAATACACTAAGTTATCTGTGGAATTCGGTGTCAGATTTGTTGAGACATGTTTGTTAGAATAATATAAGTTGCAGCTTATGTTTTGATGCTGCTGAGATTCTCTAGTCTGGCTTAGTTGTGTCCCTAGCTAGATCATTCTCTTGGTATACTTAGTAAGTTTCTAGGTATTACTTTACTCAAATTACAAAGACGATGTTATGATTGATTAGGAGCCTGATTTCTACGGAGTTGCTACTTTGATCTAAGCTCCTTTGTTATCAACAAAACAATGGAGCTTAGATCTAAGCAATAACGAGATTTAGATTATTGATATATTCCCATTATGTTTTCAACGAACTTACAAAGGAAGGAGTTTTCCTATGAACTACTTTCACTCTTATGTAGAAATAGACTCACTTGTATCATTCAAGGCACTATCGTAAGCTTGCCACATGACAGACAACAAACTGCATTATCAAGCAGATAATAATAAGCAAATAACCCCCATTTATATGGTCATCTACATACAGCAATAGTATCTGAACTATTATGAATTCATTTTCATTCATGGCAACTCTGGTATTAAAGTGGAGTGGCAATACCGATCCGCATAGGAGCATGCAGATTGCCTCGTAGACGATCACATTTTTCAATTTGTTCTTCAGTATGGCATTGTGAAGTAGAGCTTGAATCGCTACTGTGGTTTATAAATACGTTAGTGGGATTGTAACTTTAGATTTTTTGTGATTGGTATTGATGAAGTTATTGTTCCATCTGATTTTATAGGATCCTATTTTATTTCATCTTCTTTCAATTGGTAAAAAAATGAATATAAATCTAATGGTTTACATAATGAACGGTCAGTGCGATTTACAAAATAATGAATCCCATAATCATTCCCATTTCAATTATAGTGTTTATTCACGGAGCATACAAACTGAACAAGATTAGGCACCTGTGCCGGTTAATGTATTGTGTTAACTACCACTTAAATAAGTGCGGTGGTCGAGTAACTTATGTGCTGCATGTGACACTCACCCCTTTACCCATTTATGTATTCAATTTACACAACACAGCAACCTAATGCCTTCCTTGGCAATTGCCCGCCTCCGATTTTGTCACAGGACAAAATTAGCTTCGCTAATTACATAACATAACATCACGCCTGTAATTCCCGAAGGGTTAGGCAGAGGTGTACCTAACAGTACACCCAGATTTCGCTAGTCATGTTTTAAGTTCAATATAATAGAGGGTGAGCCTATTCCAGCACAATTTAGTTCACAGAATTACGTAAATATGTTCAAGTAAAGCAAGTTCATAGTGATGATAATTCTAACATTATACTTACTTCCATGAACAGCACCTTATAGGTGTAACTATTTGTGCCTCGTTAGTCTAGTGGTCGCAAGTGCTGCTACTGAGCATGATGTTCTGGGTTCGATCCTCAGGCTGGACAAAGTGTTAATGGTTTTTTTTTATCACTTTCTCAGTAACAGTCATGTGGTCTGGATTGTTTCTCAGTTGATTGGAAACGGCTCGCCCCTTACTTCGGGACTTATACGTAATTGGCGAAGTGTGGGTGCACTATTAGGTACAGCCCTACCTAAGACTTCGGGAATTATTTGCGCGTGTTTTGTATGTACTTTGTATGTAACTACATATTTCTGTTCAAGATGTCATCTCTACTTTTGTGAGGTTCCAATTTCGTCATATAACCGAATATTTTTTCCATCCAGAATCCACTTTTGGTCGACCTAGATAGTATTTACGTCTAGTTAACGATTCAAAGCCGGGCTTGTTACCGCTAGATCAATTTTGTATAAAAGCTGAGATATAAAGAGTCTGGATATTATGCAGAAGATTTCTAAGGAGACTGTATTCAGTCAGATTTCAGATTATTTATATGTAAGCATATCTAGCTGTCCTCATTAGGCCAAGAGGATAGTTCTAATTGGGTAGCAACCTCTTTTTAATTTATGAAATAACGAAGTTGGATCAATTCACTTGTCAAGTATAGTTGTTAGTGACTACATTTTGGACTGCTTCATTGTCTCGCTCAGCCCTTTTCTGGTTGAGGGCTACTGCAGATTCCTGGCTTGCAGGACTTACAAAGACCTGGAGTACTTAGTAAGTCTATCGGAAAAAATTTAGGATGCTTATGTTTAAAAAGGTATTTAAGTGCCGAAGAAAAGAAATTCAGATCAAATAACAAACAGAATATACTGGACCGCAATTCGTAAATACTAAATTGGAGAGAAGTCAGATTAAAATACTAGTTAACCTACAAACTGGGCTGCATTTAATTAATGAAGCAGTAGATGTACAAAGCAGATTAGAGACCACCAGCGTATCAATCAAGCGACGCAGTGCATGATTGATTGAAATTAATGAAATCTCCGATGTAACTCCAATCAGATATCGGTTAATTGATGCGAAATGTGCATTCAATATGGACTTGGATATAGACCAAAGTAACGATGGACATTAACCTAGTTACTAAAATCAGGCCGTTTGAAGGAACAAAACGCACGTGTTGCTAATGCTACGTCAATGAGCTGAAAACCATAAAAGTTAACTGAATGGTCTATGAAATAATACAATAAGTTTTTCTACACACAAAAAACAGAATTGACCTCAGAGCGAAATAGATAGCATTTAAAAGTAAAAAAAGGTTAATGCTTTAGCAGAAACGACGCTTGAACCACTCAAAGAAAAAGAAGACAAATAAAAAGGCTTCAAACTGACTTTAAACGACCAAGAAGTCCTTTAAACGACTGAAACGACCTTCAAACTCCCCCCTTACCCATTAACCTAATAAACCATGAAAGTCACACAGACACAAAACGCTTATCAAACAAGCCATTAAAGATTCAAACAGCGATATTTAAAAAAAGAACATCGCAGATGACGTCATAATATTACACGGTACAGTTGGTCCCGCGTTGGTCCCCTTTTATGGTACAGCGGACGCCATGAATGTCGAAAAGGCGGGACATTTGACGGTGTACGGGGAAAGGGTTACTGCAGTTCGGTATGGGTGAATAAAGGTGGAGTATCGAGGTGTAACAGGATTTCGTGATGTTGGTAATTTGATCTTGGATGCTGGCTGGTGAGTTCATATTATAGCATCGGTATGTTGGTATTTAGAAAGTGTAGCCTGGTTGTCTGAAAGCGTTTTTTAGACTGGAAAACCTATGTGAAACCAGTAACTTTTCAAGTAGTCTCGGCTTGAAATATTAGTACTGCAACACATGAACCTTTTAATAGACAGTCACAATTAATAGTGTTACGAGCTCGACAATCTTAATGCAATTAGTCACTTTAAACTACCAATCATCAGTCTCTTAATCATTAATAATAAGTCTATCAAGAAGATTCCACTTCAGCAGCAGACGGTTCTGGCAGAAGACATTTTTCATAGAAAAGAAAAATGAATGTTTGAAAACAGCGATAATATCGCAACGCGGTCGTGTTGGGTAAGAAGGAAGCATTAATTAATGTCAGTTCGAGTCAAACTCTTACTTTTATTGGCCTATTAACATCGCCTATTAATCAACGCTGAAGTATTTCTGGCGTAATGATAAGTTGGGTTCTATTATTCCAGTTTTATTAAATAATTTGCTTTTCAGCGGTATGCTTTTCTAAATTATTTTCAGAGAACCACTTTAGTGGTTCGGTCATACCGGCACGGACAAATTGCGGACGCGACTCCGGACTAGCAGATAATGAGAAACCGACAGACAGGTGCGGTCAATCCAAGCGGACCGGACTGTGGGCTCGCTGCGGACACCGGACTTTGACAGATATTTCAGTACGTTATACGATTTGGACTCGTTCCTGACTGATTGGCCAGAGATAGCATAACTCCGAGAGAGTTTGAAAGGAATGGGAGAGGCCATTGGCTAGCAGTGGCACAAAACTTGCAAAAGAAAAAACAAGTTCGGTATCCGCAGTCCGGTCTGGTTTTTAATCCGCTCGGTTTTACTGCACCTTAAGAAGGTAAATACAAAACAATACCAATGAATATGTCCCAGCACAAATACTAACAGTATTGCCACGCTACAAACCAGGACATCTCATCGTCCTGGGACGCACTGGCACAGCATCCTGCGCTCCTTGATTCCATATTCAACGTATGCGTCCAGTATTTGGGTCATATTTGAAATAGTCGCGACTTGAATAGGCTTTGATAGCAGAATAGCTGAAAGGCCGATCTCATATTGCATACGCGAATTCGCAGGTGAACGCGTACTGAATGGAGATTTATGAAGCGGATTTGTTTTGAATATTCCTGTGAGGGAAATTAGAGAAAAATATGCTGTACAGTTTGAATTGAATGTGTCAAGTTTTATGAAAATAAAATATTGGAAAGTTTGTAGCGGTTTTAAAAAGGTCGCATACATCTATGGTCATAACCAAACCAACACAGTTGGGTCTATTTTTAGTACTTTGAATTGGGACACACCTAACACACGTTTCTGAAATTGGGCTTGTCGTAAATATGCTCATGGATTTACTATCAAAACTTTATAGCATGCCCATTACGTTCTTTCAAAACATGAGGAAGAGTAAACAAAAATGTAATTGAATAATGACTTGATTTTCTCGAAAGATAAATGCATGGAAATCATGTGAATTACGTGAGCTTCTAACAATCTGTTCGAAGCAACGAAAGGAAAACTGATGTCAAAGCTGTGAAAAGGTAAATCAACCAGATAAAACAGGAAAGGGATTTAAAATACAGATAAAATAGTGAACAAATTGGCGTGATTCGCACCAAAATAAATAAAAAGGTATCCCAAACGGTAACTAAGTGGACAAAAAAACGATGAAACAGACGAATTTACTACATTGAGTGAATTATTGCTACATGTAGTAACGCTTGTGCAGGTTCCAACAAAAACGGCACAATTAATCGACACGAAAGTTCATCTATTTTGAACTTTATTCCTTTGGTATAAGGCTCTGTAATCATGATAATGACATGATGTCAGCTTCACGGTTGCCACCGCCATTGTTATGCATATTACATGTCTATAGCATTCACTGGTGGACTGAACATAGAGATAGAAAGTAACGAACCTGTCTGGATGAGGTTAGAATTTTCTATTTTTATTCATCAGTCAATGTCATAGGCTTTTATATCTTGGTCAGGCAAATTGATATTGAGTTTTTCCATCGGGCATTTTTCAGTAGCAGCTCCGTCCCTGAGTCTGGTTTTTTAGCCGGTTGATAGAAAATATCATTAACATAGCTGGCGAAATGCGTGTGTGCTATGCTAATACACCTCTGTGTAATCCTTTGAGGATTATAGACATGATGTTATGTTATGTTTTCTCGCATTTGTCAATGAACGGAAAATAGAACAGAACAAAGATACTTCAAAGATTTAAGAATCAATTTGTAGGAAACGAGTTTCTATTGTGTTCGTAGTCGATTCTGCAGCAATCTAAAACTACTTACCTACATTCTACATCAATTTTTCAAACCGGCATGTAACTTGTGTTTGCGAGTTCAATTTACGAGAACCTTATGTAGAGACACGAGCAAAAGAATGTAGCCAGATTTATGTAATTTTCTTTTCTAAAGTATAAATTGGATATTAAGTTTACAAGAAGAATTTGAACGAATTCGAAAATGCTTCAATCTACAATATTTCAAGTTTTTCTTTAACTCATACGGAAACGATCAAATATACGTAATTAAATCTTTTCAAATGTGTCACAACGCGAAAGTCTTCCAAAAGATATATTACTTAATTGATATAGAAAACTTTTCAAATTATTCCCCCTGAAGATATTTTTACACAGTAGCAGTTCTTTCCAATAAAAGCAGGTGTCGAAATCATATTTGTAATAAGCGCGGATATTAAAAAAAAAAAACCAAACGACGTGAAGGAGAAAATCCCAGGATTAAGTTTCACGAGTTTCTCTTAAGAACTGATTAATTGAAAGATTGGAAACCAGCGGGGCCATAAAGAATTCAAGATTTATTGGGAAAGTAGTTATCAAAACGGTGCTCAAATTGAAAATGCGGATTTGCCGTTAACCGTGCAAGAAATTGATCGAGATATTTTTACATTGTATCTACGAGTATTCTACCGTAAAGGTTTTGTATCTTGTTAGCAATATTAAACAAAGTTTAGATTAATAGACAATTTTTACTGATAATCTGAGAGAGAAAGAAATGAATGATAAAGTGGTGGCTGACAGGGAGAAATTGAAGACTCGATGGTAGGACAAGTGCAGGAAGGTTACGATGACTTGATTATCTTCACTGAGACCTAATGTTAATTACCAAACAAAGCAAAACCAAACTCCAAGCATTCCAAAGTCATTTGCATTTGCTTTTCTAATTTGTTTCCCACCAAACACTGCCGGCACTAAAACCAATTCACAATTTTCATTGGCAAAGTTCTTTCTATTTTCTCGTTTCGAGTTTTTTGCGTTTCCATGCACACGTGTACTCGTTCCATTTGTCGGCTCCATTCGGTTTACATTGGTGTCCACACAGTTTAAAAGGCACCGGTGCACGTTGAGTTTTAATGACACGGGCGTGCGCTGTCATTTTACAACATTTAATGGATGCGATCGATACACAGGCCGCTAAAAAAGGCAGAAAAACTGTACTTGTTACTAAAAGCGTTGAAAACTTTCAGGTTTCATGTGCTCTTTTTTCAATGGAAGTTTATTGAAATTCTATTGAACGATGTTGCCGAGAATTTGTGAAGTTATGCGGCTAATCGCCTATCGGTCTATGAAAAGGCCTGGTATGCATGTCTACGTTATGGTAGAGGGATTATACCTTTGAATATTTTTCAGTGCTTTTTTGTTCATGAAGTTACGTGCAGCACTTTGCTTTTACAGGATATTGTGAAAGCCGGCAATCTAACCATTGAGTGTCCGTCTTAGTCTGAAAGCGGATTTTTGCATTATCGCCAGGAACAAGTGCATGGATTTATTTTGATCACAGGCTTTAAACAAGAAACTAGAGGTAGCTTACATTACAATAGTTTCATCCACAGAAAAGTTAACAAAGAAAAATACTCCTGGACTTAAAATAACATTACCTTCGCCCTAACCCCAGAAGCCAATAAATAGTTAAAAGAAAATAAAAAGGAAATAAACGTTAACATGTAGGGAGAAAAAGAAAGTGCGATATAAACTGATGGGATCGTTTTGTATGCGACGCGTTGTGAATTTTTAAACAGAAAACCGCGTAGTTTTGATCTATTTCGTGGAAGCACGGAGCTTTTTGTACGAATGTTGTTTGCGTTGAGCTTGTGGTGAACTAAGTGATTGCTTCGCTATATGTTCCGGATTTCTGCCTAGATCTTTACCTGGAATACATCTAACATCTGCGTTACATTTTCAACAGTCCAGATTAAAGGCCGGATTGGCGAAATACGTAAATATGATTTCGAAATCATGCTCTGTTAACTCTCGAAATAACATCAGGTTAATGGATGATATTATGGAAACGGCCATTCGTGTTATCTCGACCTTTCATGCTATCTGTCTGTTTTTATAGCTGATATTATTCGTATCCTTTATAACATTTTGATGCCTAACTGAATTCCGTTAATTTATTTTATATTCACCAGTAATTTTTATTTCATTTTTCATTTCTCAAATCACAACTTTATTTGAAACAACTTTGGGACTTAAATCCCTGGTCACCCGTTTCATCAGCATTGCGAAACTTTTAGGCATTTCACCGAAAACCGCAAGAACTCTACTGGACATTTTATAAATTGACTGTCAAAGTAAAGAACAGTTTATTTATCGAGCTATGGCATTTTATACTGGAGTGCCGAAACTAATGGGTTCTGGACTATCGGAATTCCTTTGAAACAATTTGGGACCCTTCGGTCAGAAACTTGAGAAATGTAAGCAGGAACTTGCTAACCATTGTTTGATAGTTGCACTTTTATGTTTGTTACTTTTTGCTTTTTAATGGAAGGGACTTAAATGTTGTTCTGATTCTGAAAGCTTTGGCATTCAAACAAAACGATATATTGAAAGTATAACAATACACTTTGTTTTTATTGGAATGAAAGTGTGTTATGTATGTACTGTATTCGCCATCATTGTATTTTAAAAAAAAGGTCAAGATTTTGCGCTGAAGTTTGGCTCTGTGTAAAACCGTGTAACTGTACCCTTCATAACAATATTTTATGATCACCAATTCGATTACGGAACCTACTTACACTGTCAATGGCCTGCACTGAACATTTACGGCCTGCTATAATAATAATAATCACTATGGTCTGTTCTAAAAGTATCTTATGAAAAGGTAAACTAATGGATTAGAAAACGTAGCTGTGTTGTGCCACGTACAAATTGTTCTAATTATAATTAATCACTTTAAAGCTGTTTTTGTTTGGATTTTCATATGACAATATTAAGGTTATTTTTAAAAAGTTCGGCAACAATTTTTTTACCATAAAAAAAAAACAAACAATATTGTTGGATAAAGTAGTTACCTTCCAAATGCAACTTATGTTTTCTAATATCTTTAAGTTATAGTGGTATTAAACCTTTACAGGGTTTGTTGACGCTTTCATCACATGCTTTTGGAACAGACTATACCTACCATTTACATTCACTTTATAAATCCAACTCACTGACTATTTACAACGTTCCCGTGAAGAGAACCACAGTGGTTTATCAAACTATGTAAAGTTTAACTTAAGATATTAATTACCACATCTGCTAACATTTTGATTACCTTGCCGGTGAATTTAAGCGTAAATACTGGGTTTATTTCGAGATAGCAACAAACGTGCAGACTGCGGTTACACTAACTGGAGGTGCTGCAAGGATTCACTTGAATATTTGATGTTGGTTTATTTATGAATTTGAAATGCAAGTTGTTTTCGCTGAAAGGATGTTTGTTACTGTGCTAGTTAGTTCGGAAAATATGACGATACTGTTGGTGTGAATGTTTTAGCGAAACGAAAGATGCTTTTTATTCAATTAATGTAAAAGTTTAGACAGGAAGCATTTAGAGAAGATTCTTTATGCTAAAAGCTAGGTATCCTAACTTGGTCGTAGTATATAAAAGTTTTTTACTTGTGCCAATCTAAGTATCATAAAAAATAACTATTTAGCATCAGGTCTTTATTAGGCTTTATATTAAAAGCGACGCTTTTGAGTGAGAACTTAAAGTGGTATAAAAAGCACATTTGCACAAGTATTTAAATAAAATAATGTTGTTCATTATTTTGCCCCACGTTGGGCGCCACAATCACCTTCACCATATTGATAGAGTTTTGAAGAACTCCAAGTAAGAATTCCTTGCGCTAAAAGGTAAACACCACACCTTGTGCGTAGTCCACTTCTTAAAGTTCGGTCAAATCGTTATGGAAAATCTGTGAACGCGGCTCCGGACCGGACAGATAATGTACTGAAACTTCTGTTAGTGTCCGGTGTCCGCAATCTGTCCGTGTTTACAAACCACGTCCAAAATAAACATAACAGCAACTTTTAATAAACGAAGTGCAAGTATAAGAGAATAAATGTCGCTCATTACGTTGTCCCACGTTGGGCGCCATAAAACCTCTCATCATATTGATGGAGTTTTTGATGACGCCACATAAACGTAACAGCCTAACTTTGTTTATTCCTACCTCGGTACACCGTAAAGCGTAATGAATCGCGAGAGGGATCCTCTATCAATACATATTAAGCCTTAAGCTTAATTACATCTTGTTTTATGTTTACTGTAAATAGGTGCTTATGTAAAGTTTGTTGAGGCGAAGTTTGATGGTTATGGTTGAGGACTAAAATATCCACCGTATTATAAGGGAGATAAGTTATTTAATTCGAATCTAACATTATGCTTTTACTGTCATGGTAAGGAGGTGACATAAATAAACCTACCTACCTTAAGACCTTCGCTACATAGGTACCAGGTACCAAACCAATTTTACTGTCGCACATTAAACAAAATCAATTCAATTCAGTACATACCAAACAGATAAACTAACATACTAAGGAGCATATTAAAGAAATAAATAAGCATACTGTAGGTAGGTACTGGTTCATAGCACAAGACAATTAATACCCTTAAAACGAGAAAATATAAACCTTAGAAACTAGATAAAACTGCTAAGTTAATCTAAAGTCAGTAAATAAGAGAGAAAGCTTACTAAGAAGTTAATATAGATAAATAAAACAAAGTTGAAAATGTGTGGGTGTTCATAATCTTGTCTGAGAATGAAGAATATTGCAAAAAGATGCCCAGTGCTGAGTTTAGATTGAAAATTAAACAATCCTTTAAAATTATATCTAATAAAATAACCCGCGGGAGTTAGTTGGAGTCTAGACGAATAAATAAGACAAAATGATGTGTCTGTGTGTTAAAATAAATTTGAATAGCACTAAAGAATACCTTCTAATTGTGCTCATAACTATAGCCTTTCACACTCAAGCGGCGATTCAAAGTTATTAAACTACTAAGATTCTCCACCAGTGTAATTCGCACAATAAGTTTCAAACTGTGACAATGGTTTCTAGGCAGAAAATGAACTTGTTCATGAAGAAAATAATGAAGCAGCTACAGACACAGTGGCCATCGATCTCGTGGATTTGCTTACTTGTGTAGCTACTTTCAACAGAATTCTGAAATATCGGATAGAATGTCACTTTGTGTTCCTAAATGGTAATCGCTTTTAACGATTTTGGACAGCTTTTCGGAAGCCAATGTCAAAACAATAGGCCTGAAAGTTTGACAACCAGTCGTACCGAGGGGTAACGTATTACCCAATAATATTTGGGTTGTGGATGTCAGATAGGCAGTCGCTCCATGTAAAATACTGGTATTCAGCTAGGTCCGGTAAGACTGGAAGCCGACTCCAACATAGTTGGAAAAAGGTTAGACAGACGATAACGTCAATACGACACAATTATGCCTTTTACATCATAGTTATTGCTGACAGACTGACACATTGGCTGATAGACTGTCACTTTGTCTAGGCCCACAGGTAAAAAATAAAGTATTTTTTAAAGAAAATAATGAGGCTGTTACAGACCAAATCATAGTACAGGTCCCTCATGAGAAATGTAACATAAAAGCCAGACCAGAGGTAAAGGATTGTACAGAAACTGTGTGTAGCTGTGTAAACCCAGACATCGTTGTTCGCAGTCACCAGTATTTCATAAATCTAGTATTAGCACAGAGTAAATAATGGCCGGAGACAAAGTCAATTACGCTGCAGTTATTCTAATTTCCCGTGGGAACAACGAGTTTACTTGAAATATTACCGACCACTCGACATTTTTATTCAGCTTGTTTTTCTTTTAAATATTTCTGTTCTGAGTGACTTCTTTGTGAATAAATGGTGGAGACGTTACAAAAACTTAAGGAACAGTTATTGTTGGTATAGAAAAGGCAGATAATGCTGGTTCACCAATTGGCCGACCTTTTAAGGATAGTTTATCTCCAAATATAATGCTTAAATATAACTGCACGTTCAATTGTCAAGTTGTTAGCTAACTTTTATGTAGGCATTACATATAGGTGGCGCCTAGTGTTCGTGAAAATAGGCGTTATTATTGTAGAAAGATTGTTTCTTCATCTATGAAAGCTTTTAGTAAAACTATTAACTATAGGCACTCTTACTTAATTTGTTTTTCAGTAGGTTCAAGTAGAGTGCTGGCCCCAACAATAATTTATTCCTGGATTCAGTGCCAGGAATAACAACAGTTATTCATTTTCATTTGCTTGTTTGTCTCAATTATTTTCTCTGTGCGCCGAAAACTACGATGTATGTGCCAATACTTTTATGAAACAAAAAGGTTGCGAATTTGGGCTTGACCTACATTTATAGTACATGAAGTTGTTATTGACCATTATTAGTAGGTAGATGAAACTCGCAGATTAACTAGGCTCCCAGCTAAAGTTGCCAGCAGGGTGAAGGAAAAATATATATAAGGCATAAAGTAAATTTTCTGTACATTGTGAAAATTAAAAAGAATTAAGATTCAGAAAGAATAATAAGAAATAAAGAGAAAAATAGAAAGTAAGAGAAAGGATGGAAGACACGGGTAGGTAGAGTTTGTCTAAACTTCAAGGAAGTAACATATGGAAAATTCTTCCCTCTAATTTAACAGTTTTATTCCGGAATCCTGCAATTCGAAGACATTCATTATAATCGTTTAAATCCCGAACATATTCCTTCCATATCCCATGACACAACAAAAGCACGGGTGTTTTCGTAATCATAATATATTTTCTTACCCAAAGTCAGCGATATGATAATATGGGGACAACTTAAGCGTTTTCCTCTTTACCTGAAACAAAGGGAACAATTTCGTTATTATTAGTCTGTATAGGTAGAAAATGTAATAAAGATATTGTCTTACGCTTTCACTTCTAAACATTTTCGTAATGCTCTATATTAAATCGCTAAGATCTCCTTTTGTATGGAAAGGGAAGAAATAACGTAATTCATAATATCAGTAAGATAAGAATAGATTATTATTTTATCTACGTAGTAATAAATAGATGTTCTGAATACACACGAAAACGTGCAGCCAATAAAGTTAACGACTGTATTAGGTCTACAGTGCCTAACGTTTATAGCAAAACTATTATCAAAACCACATTGCAAGTGAAATCATCATCTGCATCTGTATTGTACTTAAAGTGAAAGTCAGTCATCATCTGTATATCCTTTTCCCAAATATTATGGTATCAAACACTCTTTTAAGCTTTCACGGTTTGAAACTAAACTTAGGGAGAGGGTAGACCGATTTGTCTGCTCCTAACAAATTATTTTCCATCTACCCGCATTCTCCAGTCAACCCGCGATCATGGCGCTAGCAACAGCGTTGAAATATCGGGTGCTGAAAATTATGAACAATCACGGAAGATATCCCGTCTAAGCGAAAGCTGAATAACAGTATTTTATATGGAGCAACACCGAACATATACCCATGCGGCTGTTGTCAATTAGCCACATGTATTTCTAAAGTGAACGAAGGATGCAAACACAGAAATGAGTCCTAATGCTGCTGATGCTAAAGAACAAAATTGCGAAGGTGATATAATCATCAATATTACACTTGTTTTCCAAAGACCCGGCAATAAATCAGAACCAACATCGAACCGGGTATTGAGCAAAGTTTATCCAATTTTTATACAAAGAAACTTAAATCAATCTTGCAGTGAGCGTGGACCGTGAGATTCAATGACTGCACCAATAAAAGCGAAATGAAATCCGGTTCAATGGGATTTTATAGAATTTCAAGACTGTAACTCTTGATAGAATTCTTCTTTATGTTCTGTATTTCATTGTTTGAGGTATTTTGGCTATGATTTACACGTGGATCTTGGTATTTTTTGTTTATTTATTTTGTTAATCTAATTTGAATAGAATAGCCTTAAGACTTTCAGTAAATGCACAATGTAACATTTTTGTCCTAGAAAACAGTAAACTAAAATGGTAATTTATTTTCAAACCAGTGAAAAAGTCAAAGGACTAGGATTTTATATAGCATGAACTCTTCAATTTTGACCACTAGGTATGTACTTGATGTAATATAAACTCCAGCTCTGAAACTAAGACAGTTTCATCATTCAAGGGGTCATTAAGTAAACTGTCCTAATTTTCTTCTCGTTCGAAGTGCACCTTTAATGATTCTGCCCTTAGCATCTTGTTCACGACAACAAGATGCTAAGGAACAGACAGGACAGGATGCTGATGTATTTGCAGTCTATTAAGCTTCCGTCCAGCGACTCTGCGCCAGCAGCCAGTTACACCACATCATATTTAAACAAACTCGTCATTATTTATCTGGCTCCACATCATTTTCAACTAAAAACCCATGACCCTTACAAACAGTACACGCAACTTGACACACAGTACAAAACTGCAAATGGTTGAAACCATCGTAAACAACACATAAGCGAGTAATGTAAACTGTGATTCCAAACAAAATGGACTGTAGTTAGTATGTCCCCGGAGACAGATCTATTACCGTTTGGCACAAGTTAAGAGCGATTGTTTCCTGCTCACTAACTTCATAGTTTAGGTCTAAATGAAGGTTTCGTCTATGTAAACGAGATGGTACCTTATTTTGTTTGGGTGTTATATTTCTGTATGATGTCCTCGTTGTTTTATTAAGGTTGAGTAGACTTTATTGTAGTTTGAAGTTGTTAGACCGTCCATAATGTTTACGGGGATTTTAATAGCTTTATGTTGCGAAGGGGAGTCAACATTTTTTGCTAAGCCATAGGAAAAATCACGGTATTGAGCTTCGTTCACTACTTCGATAAATACTTAGCAATACCCAGAACTAAACTAGGCCATTTTTTTTTCCTTGGATTCACAGTGCATAACGATAATTGACTTATTATTACTTCTTATCAATTATGCATAATATCTGCATCTTTAAATGCAACTGTCGTAGTTTTTATTCTTGTTTGTACGTCAGTTCTTATTTACTTTACACACGGATAAACTTTAATACGATGCAGTCCCGCTACAATTTCTGTTTTAATACTGATTTGCATTTTGATGTTGGCATAGCAAAGCAAAGAGAAAAACTTTTTGAAACCTAGAGAAAAATACAGAAGCAATTCAAGTGGAAGAAACAAACGGACATTAGATTGTTTCTTATTTCAAAATTCCCGCCAATAAAGACCACACGACTTGACCAAAATGGCCGCTGAAACGAGGTTGCAAGTGACCGCACGCTAAATTAAACGTTTGCATTCTGTGGCCGACGTTCGTCGCGGACAGACGCGGAGACCGTTGACTTTTTAATTACATTTATAATTAAAATGCACGTCACGCCGTGTGAGCTCCGTTGTGCACCGGAAAATTGAATGTACAAATTAGAAAAGAAAAAAATTAAAAAGCCCACCCCTTGCTCTTTCGTGTTATTTTCTACGTGAATTGCGATTTCGGTTTCATTTTCTCGCATAGCGGTTTCTCTGAGATTTGAGTTTTTGTCTGCGAAGCAAAATAGTATATTAAAATGGGAGCTGAAAGAGAATTCATTTACGAGGATTACACTGAATGAAACATAATGATTGTGGCGCAAGAATTGCTTGTAATAGTGGAAAATGTAAACGTATATTGTAAGTACAAGAAGAAATACCAAATATTATGATAGTCTTAGTAATCATGTTATAATACAGGTAATATTGTTAAACACCTATTCTTGTAATCAGAAAACAATCACTTCTGAAAAAATGTCACACGGTGTCATTTTATATAGATGTAACGAATACGAACTACATCAGGGCTAATGAGAAACTGCAGCAAATATATTTTTTGTAACTGCGTACCGCTCAGGACGACCACACAGTCACCTAATAACGAAATCTGATAAAAATATAGCAACACATAAGCTCTATCATAATCCCAAGCACATTAAGTGCCTGATCACAAAATTCAATTTCAGTAAAGACACCTCTATACCCTTTTCTTTCGCAAAGAATACCGAACAAAATAAAAGTAACAAAGGACACGATGATATTACTTAAGTAACGGAAAGTTTCACCTCGAATTGAATTTCAGAGTATACAGGCTAGACTAATAATGGGGGGAGGTGGGTAAACCGAATCCGTGGGACCCCTCGTGCTCGCATGTGGGATCAAAAGAACGGTCGTATTATATTGAAAATCTTAAGAAAGCCGAGATTGGGTTTTAAAATTTTCATTAAGTTTCCCCAGACTGTTTTCTTCCTCTACACAAAGCAGCTGGGTCTTTTAAATTTTGAATACTTCAGTGAGGTAAGTTTAACTTTATTGTATGCAGTGCATCGTTAGCTTTAAGAGCACCTATAATTCAGAAGAATGGTTCTACTGGCTGCTCTGGTCGCATTTGGTGTAGAAATAAAGTTATACGAAGACGTACGGTAACGAAATATTACTAAAACAAATGAATTTTCTTTCTGTTCTTTTGCATTTTTAAAACTTGATTACCTTTAACTAAGTTTTTTGAGGTCTTTGACATGTTCTATACATTGATATCTGTTTTGTACATTGCATAAGCCCGTTACCCTGCCAAATCTTTCCTATTTTCTCGGTCTTCACGATTCCAATCATTGACAAAGCTTGCCAAAAACACTAATGATTTTGTCCTTCGTCCCCAAATAGAGTAGACACGAACCTCACGAATATAATCACCGCTAAGGGTTGTACAAAGCCTAATATAAATCATACAGTTGCTACAATGTGTGGAAACTTTACCTCATAAATAATGGTTTGCTGTGGCCAGTAGCCGCTTTTAGATAAATTTCAGTAAGTAGCAACATATTTTAGCCGGCACATATATCATGCCTGAGATGTTTTTAGTTCGTATGGAGTGGGATTAAACTGGAGTTATATGTGTTGACTGTTGAGAGTTATTTAGTAGTTTTTGTTAGAGTAATTATAATGGACATTATGTCGGTCTAAGGACTCTAAGCGAATGAGAAAAGATAGTTTATTTTTGTTGCGATAAAAGAGAGCAACTCGTGTTCAAGCATAGTTAAAGTCTATTGAAATTCTTAATAACATTCGCGTAAATTACGTTGATTTAACATGACTGAAAGAGATAACAAAAGGAACTTTTCTAAAACAGCATACTTATTTACATGTTATACTATTAATGAATATCTAAATGACAAATTTTAAATGAATAATTATGATTCACTAAATACTTTTTTAAATATTGTTACTTTTGTATACCAACTAATTAGTAAAATTAAAGCCCTCTTCCTCTCTCATACCTTGCTGTGCCCTTGCAGGGTCTATATTAATGTACCTAGCTTTAAGCCCTTAGTAACTTTTTTACAATATGGAATGCAGAATAAATGAATATGAATATGAACATGTTGGGAAACTACATCGTGACCGCATTATTGGTACTGAATTTATAAACAAAGGTTATATTTCAAATAACAAAATCACAGTCAATGTTCAGCATTGGCAGTAAGCTCACATAGAAACGTGCCAAACTGCCAAGAACAGTAGCATTAAAAATAAAGTACAAGGTCGGTGTCTCTCAAAGAACTTTAGAGAAGGATTTCTACATCGTTTAGCTTTTGCTTAAGCAACTTAAAGCACTTTTCGAGACTAATGATAACACAAACAAATTAGAGACATAAAACTTTACTTTCGACGTCTTCTGCTAAAAAAGACAAGGAAATGTAATCACGTTAATGAAGCGCCAGTTTCCTTCTTAGAGGATTTGGACTTGTCTTCAACTGAGGACGAAAAACTGCTGAACCTGTTTTTTGTAGAATCAATACTTCGAAACTATTGTGACATTCACTAATCCGCATTGGACGTGAATGGTGGTTTATTGTGGCCAAATCTCTCTAACATAGAGGAAGCCTAAGACAGAATAACGTTTCAAAATCGTTTTTATAACGTTATAAAAAACGATTTTGAAACGTTATTCTGTCAAAGTGACAAGTGGACGCATATTCGACTAATAAATAATTGTTGATTAAAAATGTAAGTCAAACAAAAATAGTAAGGATCATGCGCTAAGAATGTCCACTATTACATTTGGTATGTAGATGAGATGCGTTAAGAATGCTCAATTTGATATTGATACGTAGAATTGTGCAGGACTTATTTTACTCGCGTGAGAAATAAATATTTAAATGACTGATTAACTGAATTCTGCTTTCGATTTACGACGTAATCTTTCTTTTGCATTTCATTTGTATTTCGATGCGAGCTCTGATTACATGTTCCTATCAATATGTTTTCTGTCTATCTTTAGTCATCATTAAAGTTCTTCGCACTTCCGTGTACCTTCACAAGTCATTTATTTTGACGTCACGACATTGTGTAAGGCCCTATACGGCCTTATTGTCGAAGTCCCGTTTGAACACGGAGTGTGCCAGTCCGACAATACTCAAACAAGCGACGATCGCTTATTATGCCCACCACGTGGTGTTTGTCGGACACCGGACCCCTCAAGTCGTGGCCCATTTCGCGCCACGATGAGAAACAGGAAACTACGTAATGCAAGCGTTTGTGGAACGTTTTTTTCGCGGAAGTGACGCTTTGTATGTGAGACTCGTTAATTGAGTCGGATGTTTTCTTTGTTAATTAACTGTCGTTCTCTAGTCCACCCATATGCGGATTAATGATAGATTTTTTTTTTGTTTTGGTGCCTAATTCTTTTTAGATTCTATACTTTCTGCCCTCAACAAGTTCTACAACCGAATTACTTACTTAATTAGGGACTGCCGATATTCTAAGACTTTTAGTCTTCTATTCTCATTTCTTCTTGAATGTAGGTTTAACGATAATTATTTTTATCTCTATTACTTACTTCATGTTTATTATTTGACTCGTAAATGGAAGTAATGGAACTCTTCGCTGTTTTCTTTGATGTGTAATTTTCCCCGGCTGCTTTTGACATCAGTATTTACACGAAGCCAATACTAGATAATTATGTGTGTTTGAGGAAAAAGGAAAAGAGTAAAAAGCAGCTAACGAGGTGAAGCACTTGAAATCAGTGTCATAGTATGTAATATTTTTACTAGTTTAGAGCAATACAAGTTTTCAATGGAAAATCAAAGATGCTAGAGTTGTACTGCTAGAGTTTGGAAATAACGTAGTATGTAAGTAGATGGCAATTCTGAGCAAAGAATCGCATAGTGGCGTTATTATAAATGTTTTTTTTTATGCTTACGGTAAAGGAGGCGAATTATGGTACATAATTAGTTACCAGTGGCGAAGGTTCGATATAACTCGATTCCTACCGGATTCACTTTGAAAATTGACACAGTCCGTATTCTATAGACAAATAATATAATCACATTAAAGATATGTACTCCGGCTTACCTCTTACAAAAATCGACCCTTCGCTACTGTTAGTTACTATTATCTTTTTGCCATAGATGACCAAACGGCATTTTGCTTCGAATGCCATTCAGCAGGGACTTAATATTGGAAAAGTGTAAAGGTCTCCCACGAAAAATGCGAAGTGGTTGGTACACTCTGTTTAATGTACTCATTACTCGTTTATAAGCTAAACGAGTTGCTCGTCAACCGAACTAAACGGTTTACTGAGGGCGGAGATTTATTTGAGTAGAAAACACTGCTTATGGGACAATCTGTAGGAATGTGTTGTGATCATTTAATATTATGTAAGTTGTAAGATGGATTGCTGGCTGCATGAGCATGTGCTTGTAAATGTGTCATTGTGGTAACACATGGTTAAGGCCTATGTTCCACGTTCGTAACTGATGATCATGATTTTGAGTGTTTTACTGATCTAAAGGTGGTAGCCGCTTCATATCCACCATACCCTTTGATATCTCCGCCTTTGCTTGTACCAGCCTCTCTTATTAATTATATCTACCTTATTAACTAAATACATACGTAATTAATTACTGTGATTTGTATTTAGTACCATACTAAACCCAAAATTACCTAGAAGCTAGCTCATGGATACATTAATTTGTAAAGCCAATCTTTACTAATTTTTTTTTTTTTTTTTTAAAAACGTTGCCCCACACTAGGAATTTCTCCTGTATCGTGGGTGCGTTTACAAACATTTAAGCTCACATACACAAACAGCCAGACCCGGAACAACTACCTGTAGGTCATACAAATATTTGTTCCGTGCGGGAATCGAACCCGCGACACGAAGCGCAGCAGTCAATTGCTCAGCCACTGCGCCAACCGTGCCGTCAATGTTACTATACAATTACTGTTAGGTTCTCAAATTAATGAAATTAAATAGACGTACATAGGCAATGACAAAGGCTACAATTGAATCCTTCTCAAACTACATTGGATTAGACATGCTGAAGAATTTCTGTGTTATTTCACACAGAAAGTATGGCTTAGAAATACCATTTGTTACTTTGAGTTCTTTGTGCCATGCAATTTGTATAACTCCTGATACATGAGACAATAGGGATCCTGTTAGTGCTGGCATCAGAACACACAGAAAACTTTGCTTTGCTCGATCGCAAAAGGATGCGAGTAGTTGCAATGCTATTATATCATGTTCCCAATTTGCTTTGAATTTGAAAAACTTGAGGAAACCTAGTATGCTTCTTCTCTGCGTGTCGACTTTACTCAAATGGTATTCGACCAGTAGGTAGCAACCTGCTCAGCGGTATCATTGGCTTCGTTTTAACCTTTTGACCGCCAGAGCATAAATACACGCGCGTGCCACCATGTCGCCTACTATTTTGTCAAAAGTTTAAAACCCCGGAAGGTGTAGGTTGTTGAGCAGGATGGTCAGGAAAGGAGGTGGGACATATCCTGCAAAGGAGCTCTACAAGGACATTGTGTTTAGGATGGGTCGAGGATATCTCATTTGGCCAGGTTATTTCTACAGTGCCAAGTGCGAGTCGGACTCGCGCACCAAGGGTTCCGCACCATCGTAGTAAATATATTATATTTTTATTATTTGTTGTAATAGCGGCAACAGAAATACACATTCTGTGACAATTTCAACTGTCTACCTATTACGGATCATGGGATACAGCCCGCTGACAGACAGACGGACGGATAGCGGAGCTTTAGTAATAGGGTTCCGATGGTTACCCTTCGGGTACGGAACCCTGAAAATGGAATGGGAAACCAGTTTTCGATATCTTCTTTATTAACTCATTATTTATTCCTAACTTAGCCCACATCACTGCCTAAAGGTTTCCTAAGGTCTCCCACGTGCTCATAAAGGCTCGGGTCATCGAACTCTCTGATGTGGGCCCGAGAATGGCAATCGCTAAGCCACTTATAAGGCTAGCTTCCTGCACACAATGGAATAATTCGCGATGGTATGACCGTAATAGGAAGCTTCGTATATTTTTATATGAAAATAGCGGTTTGGTGATTAATATCTTTGTCTTGGGGGTCTTTCGAAACTCAGGTTTTTGTGTTGGGCGTATAAATTACTATCAAAGGAATCAATTATTTGACCTCCCATCTTTGCGTATTGGTGACATTTTAATTGAGGCTGCCCAAAATTTGGCTTACGAATGATTGTTATTGGCTATGGATTCGCTGCTTCTCTTATGTCCGCAGATCAGTCAGACAGCTGGCACCCCGTAGGTGGCAAGAGCGTGATGGATGAGATTATTAATGCTAGCGTGCCTCGCAATCCGATCTGCACTCTTACTGCAGGAAAGGTCATGGTGTCAGAGGCAGTCGACTGCTTCACCACATTGACTGCGATGAGGAGCTACACGAGGAGCGCCCAATCGCAGACAAGAAGCGAGCGGAAAGTTGTTTAAATAATTATAATATTTTCAGTTTTCCGCATGCGGTCTCGATTGTGTTGCGACCGCAAATTCTGCGGGCCAAAATCGTTATAGTGGAAACTCAGACAAGTCTGCCCAAATGCTTTCCACCGGAGCAGTAACGTAAAAGAAAACAAAATAATGCATATTTATTAATTGTGCGGAGGAGAACAGATATGTAAGCTCCCTAAGAGCCTTTTATGCTGAAGTTTTTATAGTCTTCAATTAAATACTAAATCAATCTTTCTATGGGGGGATCTATCGTTAAGATTGGAAGCTTGGTAAAAGCAATTCTACCTTTTTGGGTGGTCGATTCCCATGTTTGGTAGTAGTACGTTTAGCTGTAGTGAAGTTTACGGTTTCGTCGGTAATTGTAAACACTAAAAGTGGGCACAGTTAAACGTCTTGTACTTAGATCTCCAGTACTTGTAAATTTTATTGTTGTCTGGCTATTATACGACTTTTTAACCTCCTTGTTCACCGACATATTGTTGCTCGTTTTAGTCTTCAGAGTGCCATTTTGAGCTCTTCGTTTGGGCGTTCGTTTTGTGTTTAACGATAGGTTATTAACTAGGTGGACAGTATTACAATCGGTGTGAATTTTACGAGTACTAGTTTCAGGACAAAGAAGTCGTCACCCCTGTTTATGGTGGCAACTTAGGCTATATCCCACATGGTTCGCACTCGGGCAGGGCAATATTTTGTCACTAGATGTCACAAGAGTGTTTTGCGCTCATTCATTCGGGAATTAGGTGACCAACAGAAACAAATATAGGGTACTTGCATAAGATTAATTAACTTATTTCACTGCAAGTACTACTTTAAATTTTTACGTCAACAAAAATGATGTCAACGATGAACACTCACAAATATGTTCCCCATAGCCCGAAGCTCTACTAACGCACTAAAACAAAAGCAAGAGTCCCTTCCAGTACAAATTTCAAGAGCCTCAGACACCCTATTAAATCTTGAACACAGACTCCGTGTAATCCGACGAAATTAGTTATTCAAAAGTAATTTACATGCAGTGTCCGTTGTCCCGTATTAATAGTAATGTTTGTTAGAGAACTGGTTTACTGCTAACTTGTAGGTCAGATTGTATTTTGAGGATTTATGCTATGTTATTATTCATGCCTCTTCGGGTTCGTCCTTTGAAGAATTGGGTGTAAGGGTTTTTGTTTTAAGTGGGATTATTTTGTTGACTATTTTAGCAGCACCAGCAGCCTGCTTAAGTCTGCTTACTTATATTAGAAGCTTGTTAAGAGGATTTAATATGCTAATATACTATTAAGTGTAATGCTTGAAACGTCCACTTAAGGTACTTCTGCCAAAGGTTCCTGGTTTAACAAAAACCCTGTTGGACGTCAAGTCTATAAAGAAGCAGGTTCTTGAGTATTAACAAGCTCAGCTAAAATAAGACAACCAATCAGCAGCCGACAAAACTAAAAATCTTTCAATTCGCGCCTTTCAAAAGATTTAGTAAAATCGAACTCAACAGAATCACCAGGTTCAACGGAAGCAAGTACTGGCATTAAGCAAGTTAGATGGATCCGGTGCAAACATCTACCAACACGGATGTGCTGGAATTGCTCCGTGCACTGCATTGTTGACGCGCTATGGTAAGCGGAGAGTTTGCCAACTTTGTTCTAGAATAAACGGTTCACACTAGGTACGGGAAGTGTTGTGTGCTTGTGAACAACATCTACATACCTACACTAGAAGCATCTCGGCTTGTACTGTATGTAGACGAGAGGTGTTGTTATTTCACAATATGCCTTCTATCGTTCGTCTAGAGATCTTCATTTTCGTGTATTGTATATGTATCCGTGTTTGGACAGAAGACATGGATCGTCGAGGCTGACTTCGAAAAAATACGGAAATTCAGCGTTCGGTTAGACTGGAAGCAGACCACAACTAAATTAGGAAAAAGCAAGTCAGAAGGTAATGACTAACTTACGTAATAAGGAGAGTGTGTCTCAAATTGCCATAAAAAAAAAACCGGGCTCATTTTGCAGCAGACACAACATTCCACCATTGCATTAACCCACTAAAAACAATATACAAAACTATCTGTAAACTCCAAATCAAACACCAAATTCATTTAATGTGAGAGCCGGTCCATTGGCTTAATAACAGCACAATTAGCAGCGCCATCAACAAATCAAACAGATGATAATACGATCGCGACCATTACAGCCTGATTACTGCGATCAGGGTAATTGTGCAGTCGTAACGTCTGAACACGGCTTAATGTACGGACATTTGTGAGGCTGTTTGTCATAAGCTGCGGGTTTAGAATAGATTGTCTGACTGATTCTGGGTGATTTTGTATTGACAGCTATTTGTCAATGTTTTTGAGGCAGTAGCCAAACCTGTAAAGGCCTAGACAAGTGGCAATATTTTTCAAAGTGTTTCGTATTCCTACGAGGACTTTCAACTGTATTGATGTACGATTTTCGGTAGCTTACGCGCTGTGCCCTGGTACGCAAGTATGTCTTGGCTGGAAACAAACAACAATACATTTTATAATTAAAATACTATATATTTAATTCAATGAATTTTTATGAAGATGATTTTTGTGTTTATTGATAGATGTTTTTTAGATCTTTTTTATGTTTATTTAACTTTTTTTTTTATGTAACACATTCGGACACAATATAAATTGTTTATTGAAAAAATGAAATGAATGAAATATCGAAAATAATTATCTGAAAGCGGCGCCGGTGACTGAAAAATTGTGTGGTAATCGGATGGCTTGGTACGTGCATGTGATGCGAAGGAATGAAAATGTATGTCGTGAGGGAAGTTTTGCGTAGGTGTCGATGGTTATGATAGTAAAGGAAGATCAAATTTGTGATTTATGTTTATGTGTGTTTTAGTGAGTAAGTCGATGAAGTGTAGTATATAAATAAAAAATAAAAAAGATGGATGGACTGTGTGAAGGATGATATGGCAAGAAAGGAGGTGTCTGATGGCGAGTAAAAGATAAGTGTGCAAGAAGAAGATATGCTGAACCGACCCCAAATAAATAGGGTTAAGGGCAGGAGAATGCTGATGATATCATCCATTTCACTGATAGAATGCCACTTTGCCTAAAAAGCAGAGCAGAGGGAGCTCTGGAAAGGTGTAGTTTATCAAATCAATTAATTCAAATAACTAACTTGCATGTAAATTAAGCACAAAAACACTCTTACTTGGTACACTGCTACATGTCAGGGACTACTGAGAAGTGGCGCAAAAAGCTTTACAGTAACAAAACTTATCAGCTATAATTTTATTTGTATATAAGTATTAGTATCATTATAAGTGCCTATATTATAAATTTTCGATAGCAAGAAGTTATTTTTATATATTTATTTTGTACCCTATCAGAATGTTTTCTTATTTAACCCAAAGGTTGACTGGTAGAGAATGCCTTGTGGCATTGAGTCCGCCTATGTATCACTATTGTACATGAAGTTTAAATAAATAATTTGACCTTGTGTTGTGTATTCTGGCAGGTATATAGGTAAGAGGTTTATTTGCCGATGGCTATTTAATTCACGGCGTCGCATGAACTCTCATTTAACACAACATGGACAAAACTTAATTATCCATTGAAAATTCATGGTGGATCGACACGAGTCATTACCATAATTACCATTACCATAATTACGATCGAGAATCGGTATCGGTATCGGCCGGAATCGATTAAATAATCGGATGGGGCGATGACCGTAACCCCATCGCGGTCATTCGACCTTATCATCATATCTTATGGTGAATGATCGTAATGGGGTGTAAATACAATTTATGGGCTCGCCATAGGTTTGGCTTCAATGACACTGGGGTCACAGTACTCGTAGTGTTCATTGACGAAAGGTGAACTATTGATTAGAAGTAGGTGATTTTCTGCCAATCCTTTTTGAAATAAGGGTCAATTTAGCCTATCATAGTCCTGCTTAAATTTTGCCTTGATTCGGAAGCTGTTCCACCATAAATATCGATTCGTCACCATCACAAAGGTTATCCTCATCTTAATTTGACCCTCATCAAGAAAAATCCCCTGATTAATGACCGAAATAAAAACGCCAGTTTCGTTTAGTGGTGAATGATTCAACATCTTCTAGATAGATGGCTTCATCATCCTCTTGTCCTTATTGTTTGGAATCCGATAATCCTTTATACTTACCTAGACGCTGTTCCGCTTAGAAAGAACTAGACGTTCATAATTTTTAAGGTCTTCTTAGATATACTCTCCTGGTACCCAAAGCTTACCTATCTTATTGCGATTACGCGCAAATCAGACCATGATTCACCAAAAATCAGGAACCTCAAACCCTATTTAGATCCGAAGTTCACCATTTTTAAACTCTTATTAGATCATACTCTCCTGGTACCCTGGTAAGCTTGCCTATCATAATTCGATTACGGGCACCTCAGACATGATTCGGTTACATAACACACTTGTTGCTTCACGCCGTACTCCGGACGCTGGATATGCACGGAAAGTCAGTATCAAATCTAATCTCATCATACTTGTGTAAGAAAATGTTAAAAGTAACTTAGGTCTGAAACATTACGCCTTTAATCCTCGAAGGGTAAGATAGAGGTACACCTATAATCTATCAAAATTTCACCAGTTATGTTTTATCCCATGCGTTCTAGGTCTAAAAATAGTTATACTAAAAGGTCCTCCCGTTATACACCTGAAAATTCAGAGCGGAAGGAACAGCTGCCTATACAGGCGTTAGGTGATAAAGGTTTTCAGGACACGTGTAGGCCTTTTAAAAGGCTCTTTAGTTCGTCAATATTTAGTGATGTGTTGAGATTAGGTGAAAGATCCGGAGCCGGAATCGCTCTATTTTTTATTTATTTATTTTTTTTTTTTTTTTTTTTTTTTTTTTTTTTTTTTTTTTTTTTTTTAAAAAAACGTTGCCCCACACTAGGAATTTCTCCTGTATCGTGGGTGCGTTTACAAACATTTAAGCTCACATACACAAACAGCCAGACCCGGAACAACTACCTGTAGGCCATACAAATATTTGTTCCGTGCGGGAATCGAACCCGCGACACGAAGCGCAGCAGTCAATCGCTCAGCCACTGCGCCAACCGTGTCGTCAAAATTTCACCAGTGCAAATTAAGGCGCCAGTGCAAATAAATCTGGAAAGGTACTCTGTCGTGGGATAAGAAATCATTCATCTTCCGGACGATACGTCCAATTCATCATTTAAACATTTTAAGTAAAGTTATTATATTTAATTTTCTTTTCTACGAAGGCCTTCCAATAGGGGATTTTTATTAACAAGAGCTGGTAAAATGTCGTAAGAAAAATTTTGAGGTGAATTAGGATAGCCATAACAGTAGATGAAGCGAAAGCAACGATGTATGGACTGTCTGAAGCGCGACATGACTAAAAAGGAGGTCCTGCTGAGATGACGAATAAAAGATGCTGGAAAGAGAAGAAGAGATGCTGCGCTGACCCCAAATAAATTGGGATATGGACAGGACAATAGTGACTAATAGGAGCTGGTTTCCCGCTACCGTTTGGAATCTGCACGGACTGCTTGCATTTTTGTCATTGGTTCATCGAAGTCAAACCTCAGACGGAAAATATTTTCGTATTAAATATCGATATTGTTCCGAGCATTGACCGCGTAACCCGATCGTGTCGATCAGCGGACCTTATCATCGATTCTCACGCTCTTCGCCTCTGGACTGACGTGCGGTGTGCTATTTATAGAGAGCTGCTGTTTATGTAGGGCGATCAGGGGTATAGCGTGACGTCATTGATTGATTCCTAGGCCCTAAAACAAGACAAGTGACAATCGCTTTTTATGGTTTCCAATTTTCTACAACAACTTTCAACTAGATTTGGCATAAAACTTTACGGTAGCTTCTGTAAAGGTTAGTCAACAGCTGTAGGATCTTCTATTAACTGTACATCGTTATCACTGACAGTATGACAGAATGTCACTTTCCTAGGCCGTCTGGAAATTATAAGACGTTTAAAACATGGCCAAAGCTGTATGAAGATTTATTCGTCCATAGGAACTACAAGTTGAACGTTCAAACTACGGTCAGTAAACCGTCTCTGTTGTCAATCGCAAAAGATGATTCGACGATGAAATTGTGATGGAATGGAATGAATTCAATAAGCTAGAGAGGAAACATATTAAAGTCTGTCATGAAATGATGGTAGTCAAATTTCCAATTTAACTCAAAATATTTGGAGTGGGTTTTTCTCAAAACAGTTGCAAAATTAAATAAGGGCGCAACCCCAATGTTATGCCTAAAGCAAAACACTTAAATAAAGAATGTTACAAAAATATTAAAAGAAAACTTTTTCTGGATCCGGATCCCGGATCCAATTAAATTCGCAAAAATGTTCAAAAGGAAGTAAATAAAAATCGTTTAGAGCACGCACGAATCCCTTTTTCGACAAATCCTACTAAATCCCTACTAACGTATAGGCGTCGCCTTAATATTTCATGAGAGTTTTTAATGTTCAAATCCTTTGGGGATTAAATGAGAATAAACAACATCCCCTTTGAAGCTTAAGATCTTAAATTTGTTAAGGCGATGCTCATAAATAAATATGGTTACGGTGCACAGCGAGCGAAAAGTAAAATGTAAGGAGTATGCAAGTTTTCAGTTCAGGGGCAGAAGAACCAGTCGGATAGTGTGTGAGCTAATATCGGCATTGTATTTTTCGTGACTGGTCTATTAGTCGCAAGATACCGGGTCGAAGGAACATCGACGCTCAAACGATTACCATGAATCTAGACATCCAAGCGTCAACATTTTTCAGCAGTTCTTTAAAAAAAATTGTTTTTCATACATTTTGACCGTGTTGCAGTTTTGCAGGAAACTGGTGTTTTTTTTTTAATAACCGACCTTGAATTTTGCTGGGGTGTCTGGATTTATGTACTGAAGTCATGGTAAGCGTTGTGTAATGTATAATGTATAATGGTGATTGCAATAGATTGCCATTTTCACACAAAACAACGTTCCATCATTAGCACAATACTAATGTACGAAAAACAGCGAGTGGTATTCCCTGTCAACCACACGAATCACGCGCAAAGTTGCTTTATAAGCAAACTGTCGCACAACAAACACATGTAAAGTTAAAAGGAAGCAGGGATTGTTATGAAGCGTATTACCTAAGTTGACGTTACCTTGCCCTAATATGACGTCACGTCAACTTCCGTCTTTGTAAAGTTGTATAATATGTAGGAGGTGAAGTTATAAAATGGTGGAGTGGCGATGTGGGAAGATGGTCTACTATAGTGTCTGAAGTAAGTATTCATAAAACACTATGGGCACAAAGCATAGAACTATGGGCAGAAAGGCAGCTAATGCTAACGTAGCTTGATGCTGTGTCCCTGAAAATTTATAGCTAGTTCATGACTAATTTTATAAACTACTTCGTTAATCGAATGTTCTTACTGGTTAGTGTGGTTTCTCACTCAAGAAAAACACGCACAGAACAGCACACCTGTAATCCCAGAAAGGTTAACAGCCTGAAGGCTTTCTTTTGGAAGGGGTCGACCTGATGACATCGTCTAAATGTGGTACTTCCAAGTAGAGGATACCAATGAGCCGTAACTGCCATAAGCTTAGTCTTTATCCACTGGTCGCCTGAATAGGTAGATGAAAATATTTCAAAAAATCGTCCCATGGTCAGCATTAGGTAGTCTATGAAACACGGTCTTAATAAAAAGTAAAACGACTGGGTGATCGTGTGTGTGGTTAGAAGTACAGAAGGACGTTCCCCTCTGCACTTCGCGTAATCCCTTAATCCCTTACACCTTAGGGAGAACTGGGCCGATATTCCTA
Source organism: Noctua janthe (assembly GCA_910589295.1). NCBI lineage: Eukaryota > Metazoa > Arthropoda > Insecta > Lepidoptera > Noctuidae > Noctua > Noctua janthe. Next base: position 16,792,991 of record OU342562.1, read on the forward strand.
GCAAAAACAAACAACCCATTTGCACAACTGCATAATTAAACAGCTACTCCCAAAAACGTAATACCGTGATCACTACCAATGACAACACAAACGTAGCCAAACTGGTACATTATTAATCACGTAAGTAGCCTAACTAACAGTTCCGCTGGGCAAATAATTAGGGACAAAAGGTTCACTGGAGACGAAGCGAAGTCTGAGGAGAGGAGAAATAAATGACTGCAATTTAAAATAATGTACACATAACGTTGACCAATGGATACGCAAGCTTTAATAAAAAGGTCTCAACGAAACCAAGAATAAAGCAGTTTTTCAAATTGTTAAACGATCGATAAAGCCTGCCACAAAAATGTAGCAGGACAAAAACCCAAAACGGGTACTTTAAACCAAGTAGCAAAGAGTGTAGTATATTGTTGTTTTTAATGCATTATGGAGTTGCATCGCCTACTTTATAATTTTTACAATAGTGATATTTACGTCATAACATTCTGCCATCGCATTTTCAACCCTTTGGCATACCACCTCGTATACCTTCTGTTCATCCATCGATTGTTTGGGGAGTATGTAGTACATCTACCGGTCTCCGAAACTTCGCTCCGAGCAATGTGTCTAACGTTAACAAAAGCTTAGCTTCACAGTTTGATGCTCTGTTCTTGAGTAAAGTTATAATGACTTGGGTATTACTACACACTTAATAGTCTGGTAATCCTTGAGAGAGAGAAGTACCAGATGTTTTGTTTAGTCACTCTTTGCCAGAATGTGAAAGTTTGGATGGATTGTTTGTTAGCAAACCACATAGGACTTGTTGGAGCGCAATAAAGGTGGAAACCGTAGATATATGTATAGCTGAATGATGAATTTAAAAAAAATGGTTGTTATTCCAGAAATCTGGCTTTTCAATCATGTATTGAAAACGTTTGTGGATTTATGAATGGTGTTATGAATGCACATACTTTTAGTAGTCAGAATTCAGAATTGTCCGTAGCATTTCAGACTAATAACGTCAAATATCTTGTACCGTACGTTATTGACGTTTTTTCGCTCGAAACTTGAAAATTCTGAACCAACTAAAAATGCATGGGGTAAAATTATTAATTATTTTTGTAATGGATCAAACATTTCCAGCAGTGGCTTTTCGGAAAACCGAAATAAACCCGTTCAAAGCAAGCCGGATCACTACAGGAACTTCGTGTATAAAAATCTATACACACATTTTCTCAAATACCGAGTATGTTCCTGCAAAAGCTATCGACCACAGCTAACTCTCATTAGACAAGTAATAGAAATAACATTAACTATACACTACATAGCATAACAGACGGTCCACAGAGTAACTAATTTCCCAAGTTGGACATTGTTGCACAGGTCGATACGGAAACTAAACGCGTTAATTAATATCATAGATGGGTTATGTCCTAGACGGCAAACTTGTTCTAGTGTATTATAGCTTTGGTGATATGTTTCGAAGGGGGTAGATAACTTGTACGGGCTGTATTCGCTGAGTAGTTAGTTGGTTTATTCAATCTTAATGACATGTCTGAATGTGGAATGGTAATATTGATTTCTGCTGCTGCTGCTTATTGTTCTGCTGTTACGTTTGAGTTCTTTTCTTACATGGTTCTTCCTATAGTCTTAGTCTTCTAGAACAAACAGTGGTAAATATTGTTTTGTAGTTGTTTTCTTTATGGTCAGCAATGTTTACCAACGAAGACTCGGTATATAAGGCTATTGTATACAGTACGGGCACAATACAAGGCCTACACTGCTGTTCTTTTTCAACATGTACCTCTTATACAAGAGAATTTTACCAATAAAAATAACCAAAGGTGAGATTGCTTTCTAAACTTCAGATTTGTGGTATCTACTGAAATGTTTAAGGAGGGTTGCAATTCACCGCTTCCCGTAGAGTCCTTTATTGCTTGCACTATATGATATTACTGGCGAACCCAAGCTTTCATGAGTTATGAATGTTTCATACTTGAATCGCTAGTCCAATACTTCTGTCTGCTGTCTAGCCAGTGAACTACCTTCGTTATTTGTAATTCTTTTCTTGATGTGAATTTGGCATCGTGTATATGCTTAAGGAAAACTGAAATAATAAGAATATAAGGGTATTATTATTTTACGTGATGATTCTATAAGGCAAATACAGCAGAAAGGAAAAAAAATACACCCAAACATAATTATCGTACCTACAACATCCAATACAATCCACATAATCCATCAAAAATCATTAAAGAAAACAAAACAAAAATATTCCCTTCATTTTCGTCGTCCCTTCACCTGTAACTGACAACAAAAGGGGAGAGGTCATCAAAGAAACAATAATAGACTTACCGATAAAGAACAGTCAAAACAGACCCTTATTACCTTTCACGGGAAACGAAAACGTCCAACGAATAAAGGATAGGGATGCCGAATGTTTCTATCGTGACATCCCGGCTTTTGAACCCCGGGAAATATGCGGGGAAATTATCCCTACATTTGATACGGATAATGGAGACCATAGCAACGAGTTTACTGTGTTACAATAATATGTCCGTTTACATAAATGCTGATGTTGATTTTCAATCGGTTGTGGGATGAAATGCAATATTGTTGTTGTGAAATAAACGATGGGTATTTGTATCTGCACTCAGCGCTTATTTCGTAATTGAGTGGAGAGCTTTCCATTTGCTTTGCTTTGCGGTTTAAAGGCTGGCATAAATGGATGTGTTTAACTTTATCAATGTCGTGTGTGGGTGCTTTTAATTGCCTTTTTGTAAAGGATACTATTCAGAAGAAATCTCTGTAAGACTTGTCTGAAACTGTAATAGATGATGACAATCAATCGCGGTTTTTGTTCTAAATAAGACTACAAAGCGAAGAGTTGAATACTTTCGCAACCGAATTCCAAATTGTGACATCACTACTTCGACCTAGTAATGGGTGAAACGGCTATAATCCTTAGTTATTTCCCAAAACGGCGGGGGCTTATCCAAGGCGGGCTATGCTTAGCTATGACGTCAGACTCCACGAAATGTTTTGATGAATACTTGATCAGGGATCGAACGTGTTAATAATTGAACAAGTTATTATGTGTACAATTAGCTTAGCATGTGATGATTAGAAATGGTACAGAGATGGCCGCGATAATTACGAAGGAAAGTCGTCTCTTTGTATAAACCAACATTTACTGGAATACTTTAATTAGCTTGTGTGGCTTTTGACTTACCTACCTACTTGTATCCAAAATTTTAAAAATATTTCTCTTTTTTCATTGAATTTGTGACTGACACGTTAGTGGTTTTTTTTTCTAAGAAAATTCACGAAGCCCCATACAGAGCATTTTTATGGTCTTATGAATCTCTTTGAAAAGTATGGCAAAGAAGGAACGTGGATGGGTTTTAGTCAGTACAAGTCTGACACTCCCTTCCGCTCCGCCCAGAGTGGGGGGGTCATTTGATGATTTCCCATACGAAAAAAAAAAATACAAAAAAGTATGGCGAAAAATCTTCTTTTTTTTTATAAAATAATTATGATTTTCGACATATTTTTAAGCCTTAAAACGGGATACTTGTTACTATGTTTAGCATTTGTTTTTAGTTTCCCATATTTCGTTACTGTTGCAAGTACCATGATCACGGATAAACCCCATTATATGCCGTTTTAAGTGTCTGTGACCATGTCAATTTAAAAACTTATAAAGGGTGTAACAAAACCCTTAACAAAGCTGAAAGTAACTTGTTCTCCCCATAATTGCGATATTTTTTTTTGTTCTAGACCATACCTTCTAGTTACGGAGATATGGGGTCAAAGTTCCAATTTTTTTTTAAGTACATGTTTTTAATGTTAGTTTTTTATTTTAAACACCTCCACGACCCCCGTGCCATTGAACCCATCGATCAGCACAATATTTTGAGTGTGCTACATTGAGTTTTACCGTAAAACATCATTTTTCACCCCAAAAAAAGTCGTTTCCCAGCAATATTTTGCGTAAAGTTACTTAGTTTGTATGCACATAATGCTTGGTTGACGGCTTCGTTAAGGGTCTTGTAACACCCTGTATAATACAGTGTTCTAAAACAAATAGAACTTCTCTTTTCCATTAGTGTTAATTATGCTTAAGTCCCATGTAATAGGCCCGCCCTGTATTTTTTAAGTCTTCCTCATCTTATTATATTTGCCGGATACTGCAGTTCTGAATCAAAACAAAACCAAAAAGTTACAATCTTCCTCTTATGAAACTAAATAGTTATTTATTCTTTGTAACTAGGTTACCTTCCCATATCCCACCCGTTTTATTTCAAACTAGTTAAATATTACTAAAGTTAATTTAAGTTAACGTCGAGAGCATACTGCCAACATAATAACAGTATAAGTTTATTTATTAAACTATTATAATATTGGTGTTTTACGCGTGCACCTTGCTGGGTCTAAAATTATGCTGTAAACTGGAAATTGCAAACTAGACTCAATATTGTGGGGGAATATCAACTAGTTAATGTTATGGAGAAACAGTTAATCGAGAGGTTGATCATATACAACATTATTTTTAGTATATGCGAAACCTGAATATAGTTTATTGAGAATAAGTACCTGAATCGATTCCAATAATTTTTAAACCATGTTTTATTTTGTCCCAAAAATATTAAAAAAAGGTTACGAGTTGGACACCGAGCGACACTGAGTACCTATCGTAATCATTTAGCCAACTTATTATTATCAATGAGCTAAATACGACGCTGGAGGCGCGCGCGTGGCTGCGCTGCGTGGTGAACATGTTTTTGTGCGGACAAACAGGTAACAGAACAAGCTTATAACTTTGTGATTTTTCTTGATACAGTTTTGAAATTTTGTACATAGATTCTTTACATAAAAATACTAGACACGTGTTTCAGGTTTCGCATATACTAAAACTAATGTTGTAGTTTAGTTTGAGTAGGACGCCATCTAGTTAAACCTTGATCATAATTTGCTTTTCTTTTCTTTTCTTTTTCTCGGATGGGTAATCATCAAATGACCCCTCCCGCTCTGGGCGGAGTGGAAGGGAGTGTCAGACTTGTACTGACTAAAACCCATCCATGTTCCTTCTTTGCCCTTTGTGTTCCAGGGCCGTGGTATTTCTTTCGAACAGTCTCGCAGCCCCGGCTGGCATCGGCTCTTGCGAGGCGAGGCGACCGTGGAACACGAACACGCCGTCGACACGGCTTGTCGTCATAACACAGACGGACGGTGAGCTAGCCCATTTACTCGCCGTCCACAGGCTCGCAAACCTGATCATAAAGATTTCGGGTACCTTGATGTGCTGGCCTATGTACATAAGTGAGTGAGCCCGCGATATAGCTCTCGATATTTAAATTAACAAGTATTTTCTGGTCTCCAGTGGATAGGACCAGATGCTTTGTCGCAGGTGTTTCAATTGTAAGGAGCTAATATAATACAGGACAATATCGTGAGGTGGATTTAAAAGCTTGAATACTAGCTCGTAAGCAAACAAGGTATCATGGTATGAGTAAATGCTTTTTAAGGCTTTGTCCTGCAGTTTATTAATAATGACTGAAATTTGCAAAGGTTGGGGACTATTTCCCTCGTGAGGCGAAACTTGGGTAACACTAGTTCCAGAGCCCAGTCTCTACTCAAATTAAATAGGTACTTGCATTATCATATAGTTTACTATTTAGCTTATGCCTACGGCTGCGCCCACGTGGAGTTCGAAAATTATCCCACGGGATTATGCTACCGGGATAAAAAGTGTCCTATGTGTTAATCTAGGTTATAAGCTATCTGTATGTGAAATTTCATCTGATTCCGTTTAGTCGTTTTTGCGTGAAAGAGTAACAACATCCATCCATCCCCACAAACATTCGCATTTATAATATTAGTAGGACTTTAAACTATAAAATATATGTATAAATAACATATCCACTTCAACAAATTAAACAACATGATGTCCCACGTACAAAGTACCAAAATTATAACGTTCAGCTATAAACGGGAAATTCAGTAAAACAGGATATTGCACGACGCCCAATATTCTGCGGGATACTAAACTTATATTAAAGCTGTGTTTGCACGGGGACAGTCGTTAACCAGGTTATTAATGTGGGTTTTGCTGTGGTCGCTTATGGTCCATTTAAATTGTTTAGGTATTAAAATATAATAGTGTTGCTTTCGATGGGAAATGATTAGACAGTTGGGGTTTATTAGGATGATGGTGGAAGTGGTGGTCTATTAGACTTATGCGCGACTCGTCGCTGTTCCGATTGATCACCAAATTTTTTTCCATACAAGAAGTCTCGATTCGTCATCATAAGAAAACATATGCATTAAAATTCTTTTTGCAAATATATTGAGTGCTTTAACTGGTTCAAATAAAATTATTTTCTATCCAATAGATGCTAATGCGGAATAATACAGCGAAAACTGGTATTCGGCTGCATCTGGTTGGACTAGAAGTCGACCCCAACATAGAAGTTAAAAGTCTAGGAAGACGACGTTACTGTGGATTAGTATTATACTTTGACTACCTGAGCTATGACTATGTATTCTGTGTAATGTGTATAATATTGGCTGTATGAGGAATGTTAAAATAATAGAAATAATACTTAAAAACAAGGCAACACAGAAAATAAGGTCAAAAGGAAAATCCAAGATGGCGCCAACCATTTTTTTTGTTTTTTCGTCATGAGTATCATTTTCATGACTTTCCGGGTCACTGATAACGAAAATGAGGTCAAAATAAACATAAAATAAAACGAAAAAAAAATTCAATTCTCATTTTTATCTTCGGCTTCTCCTGATTCCATCTTGACCCTTCGCCACTGCTGTGTATAATATTAGCTGTATGAGGAATGTTAAAATAATAGAAATAATACTTAAAAATATTGTCTAGTCGTCCAAAAGCAAGCATTCCAACTCATCAAATATTTAGTCAAACTAAACAACAAAATATGAAGTTGCCCGGAAGGCGGGAAACTTTGTCACCTCGCTAACACCAGGCTCTCAACGCTAGTGAAACAAAGAGGAACAAAACAACAACTTTGATAAACATTTGCCAAACAAAAACACCTGTAATTGTAAACTGGCACAGTTTGTTCAGAACGACTCGCTAACGTCCTGTTAGGCCAGTTGCACGATGCGTCTAAACAGGGATTTTGAAATTGGAGCCAGAATTTCTTTTTCCTAATATAAAATTATTACACCAGTATTCATAAAATACTGCTTTATTATTATTTTTTTTTTTCGTATTTGGCCACATGGCATCACTTTGGGCCCTATCAGAATATCAGCGCTGTGACACTTATTTTAAAAATACAGTTTTAGTTACAGCTCTATGCTGAGATATAGGCATTTCACCTCGTACATGACCGACCTTAGTTTAATGTGTATTTTTTTAAATTACATTTTTGTCTTATGTTTACTTTTTACTTAATTTTGTTTTATTGTTAAGTTAAACTTTTTGTTTTGTCCTGTGCGAGACAAATAAATACTTTTTCTTTTTTGTTTAGGACCCCGAAAGATTAGGGAGAGGTGTACTATAGTGCACCCACATTTGCCTAGCAATGCTAAGTCCCATGTAATAAGGGGCGAGCCCGTCAAAAGGGAAAAAATACACACTCCTGGCCACTACTGAGAAGTTCCTGCAGAAAAAATCTAACCTGTAATGATAGGAGGAGTGCAAAACTGCTTATTTCGGGTTTCCAGATTTTTTTACTATTCTTTTTATATACCCACGTCCTATTATTGTGAAGTGTCCGGTGATAAAATACTTATTTCTCATATAAAAAGTGCTTTTTGCTTTTCGCAACAAAGTTGCTTATTTCAGGTTAGTTCTTAGCACTACAAAATTATGATAAGTATTCCTATTTTTCTTGTTACTAAAAAAAATTATCATACAGAAATAAACCGTTTAGAAAAGTCACTCCCTGTTGTAAGTTGAATAAAAAGTAAATAACAACACTTTCCCTCACCTGGATATGAAATCTAGGACCTTATCCACAGTATCCGCCTTTGCAACCAATAGACCAAAGAGAACTGGAACTAGAATTCAAAATTTCAACTTCCTTTTTTTGTGTTTTTTTTGGATACAAATCACTGCTATCATTCGTTTCGGATTCGCTAGCGTTGATTTATCTGCACCTGGCGGAAGTTTCCAGGTGACCATTCTCGTTCGTTCAGGAACTGCATGCGAATAACTCGCTGTATGTTCTTTTCGAGGTGTTTCTGAACTATTTGCGGTGTAAAATGCACTTATGGATCTTTATAGGACACCTCACTGGTAACTCTTCAACAATTTTCTTCCATCAAACTTCAATATGTACAATTTAATTAAAACAAAATATAGTCTTTAGATGCAGTGTTTTAGAGATGCTAAAACGAGACAACGCTATCCAACACCTGAGCGCGAAGAAGAGAACAAGCATCAAACCCCGTCATAAGTGTCACCTTTAAATAATCTACCCAGAAACACCTTTAAAGGGTAAGACAATAAAATCACCCCTTTTTATCACCCGTCTGTAACCACCCGAAACACGGGGTTCCTAATGGTTGTTCGCTGTTTACTCCAGGACAAAAGCCGGAGCCACGCTAAATATTTTATAATATTTGCTTAATGTGCCCAGCAGCTATTTAAGGGAATTCCTGCTTTATGTACCTCATTATAATATTAACTTTTGTTAGAACAAAGTTGCGGGTTCATACAAAATTCTTGAATATTCAAAAATTGCAAAATAATATTAGGTACTGAAACAAAAATATCAAATTTAGGAAAATGTATTTTGGGCCTATATCTGGACCACCAGAACTAACTACTTACGTAAAAAGACATAAAACGCTGAAGTTGCAATACAAGTGTAAACCTTAACAGCATTGAATTAAAGTTTCTAATCCAAAAACCGCCTAACTGGTTAATGGTTACTTGCCTAGAGGCTCTAAGAAGGGTTGTTAAGGAAGGTGCTCTTGTTGACGATATGGGGTTAAGGTAAGGTATAGCAGTAATTATGGCTTGTGTATTAATTAATTTTCATGACGAACCAAAATGGCGGTCTAAGACCGTGCAGAAAATCGCCATTGTACTAAGGTCAAATTATTTGATCTTACGTGTTAGAATATATCGTGTTTACAGGTGAATCATATTAACGCGGAAGTAGTTTACAACTAAAAATAGATTCTATAACTCAACCGCAGTAATAAAAAAATGAAGTGGAGGAATAACCAAATATTTTTAGCGCACAGAACAACCTATTGAAATTTCATTACACACAAATCTTTTTACAACATCCACAATCAGAAAGGGATGAGTTTAGTCCTTTCTCAATAGCAGCCCGGGATTTATGCCCGTTTGATGGCACTAGTCTCACCCGTATTACATGGGACTTAAACAACTAGCGAAATGGGGGTCTCCAAGGTACAGCTCTGCCTAAACCTACGGAAAAACAGGCGTGAAGTTCGGTCCTACATTGGTAACTGCACGATCAACTTCATAATGAAATTCGTCAACGTGATCGTTATTGCAACATGGAGTTTTTCTTACATCACCCCTCTCGAAGGGGTGCAAAAATTCCTTTAATAATTTTTGTATGAAAACTGCTCCCTTTAATTATGTCCCTCAACTCCGAAGTTACCAGTTTACGTGAACTAATTAAAGGCAAAGTTTGTTTGTTTTATTAACAATAATTTTGGTAATTACGGTAATTTGTAGGTCCGTAAGTCATGTCCTGTTATTTTACCTAAAAACGTTGTCCACTTAATTTTATTTGGAAAATTATACAGGTAGTTTTCTCATAGCTGTTTGTTGAAACACCTTGATGGTCCTTCAGTCTGCATTTATAACAAAGGATTCAGTTCTCAGATTAAGCAAAGTATTGTTAAAATCTTTATGACAAGGGATTCTCATAAGCAAGAGCAGTAGATTGAAGTTTATAAATTTTGTGTTACATGAAGATAAAAATACAATATTGTCGATAGCGGTTGGTCGACTCTTCACGTGACCAGAGGGCAGGCCTTTTTTTTGGCCAAGAATCAGCATTGCCATCCAACGTGGTAATGCTGCCAGCCTTCAGGGCACTTTTCCTCTTGACAACCGCCCTGTAATTCTTTTCCCCTTTTGATACTTATACTAGCGACCCGCCCCGGCTTCGCACGGGTGCAATATACATTATATACCTTCCTCTTGAATCACTCTATCTATTGCTGAAAACTGCATTAATCCGTTGCGTAGTTTAAACGATCTAAGCGTACAAATGGCGGGAGATTGTTTTGTACTATGTAAAGATATATATTTTACTATTATTTTAGATCTATTTGTAGTTTTAAATAATGTACATACTGAATTCAAATAAAGTTGAATTAAATTTCGTCGATATATTTTGTTGGCTTGGTAACACAAATCTTTCAAGAAGAACAAGTAAAGTAAGTAAACTAAACAAATGAAAATTTTCATAAAGTATACTAGGAAAGCATATAGAGCTAGCTCTATAAATATTTTTCCACGTTCAACATTGAAATTACAAATATTACAACCTCTATAATTTCAGCCACAAACTCATTAGCCTCCCTCGTGTTTTATTAAGAATCCGAAATCGCTCGTAAAATTAGTTTTAATGTTCGTATACCGTAAAAGGGCCATAAACTAATTTATGGTGGATGACGTAGCTAGGATGGTAAAGTCTGTGGGTTTACTCAATCATAACACGGAGGGTGCTATGATTCATCGATGATTTTCTACAAAAGTGCTGTATCAGTTTTCGTGCAATTAGTAGCAAACTATTTTTCATGTATCATACGCGCTCGGCAAAAGCACGAACGATGAGGGTTCAATTTGGGGGCTTATCGTAGAAAGGATAAGCGGAGATGAAAACGTTTAAACCTTTGGATGGCTTTTGGCTTAAATATCCAAAAATATCCAGTTTTTTTACCTGTGGTCTGGAATAGTGCCTTGTCAATGGCAATAGACTCGTCTCCCATAACATAGTACTTAAATATAACTGGCGAAGTGTGAGTAACCATAGCCACACCTCTGCCCAACCCTTCGGAAATTACAGGCCGGACGTTATACTTTTTTTTTTTGAAAATTGATTTTCATCACATTTTCACAAACAGCACGTACAAAAAAAGAATGGCAAACAAGAAATGGAAATAACTGAAAACGTTAACAGTCACAGTTCGATTGAACACGAAAGGACATGTTTATTATCGGAACGCATCGAATCAATTGCCGTTCAGCGTCGCGGGAAAGATAATGTTGGGGCTATGAAACCAACCGTAGTTTCGACGAACACCGTTCAGAAAGATCTAAGTAGACTTGGAAATATAAAATTATGCCGTTGTTGTTCCCACGGCATAATTTTATATTAATCAATAAGCCCGATAATAATAGTAGTGCATTTGGTCACAGTAGTCACTACGTAGAGTGCCTTGTTCTCGAAGGGAAGGCGGCAGGAATCGGCTTCTTAGGTGCCTACGCGCCTGTAGTGCAGGATGGGTCAGATGAAATTAGTATCGATAAACGTGGAGGCTTTGTTGCTGCACCCTCACGGCCTAGAACAAATGGTCTCCCATCTTTGATAATGATGGTAGAAAATTCTAAGAATTGGAAAGCGATTAATAGTTTCAATTGAATTTGGGTTTAAAACCTTATCTGGATAGGTTTTTTCAGACTAGGCTTAGTCTGAAAAAAACTATCTAGATAAATTTTTTATGACTTTCTATAATGATTTCTATTTGAAATCCTTCAAATAAATCATCCCAAAATTTAAAAGAGAATGAGAATATTGAAATGTTGCGCAAGGAGTTAATAGAAAACTCAAAACTTCAGGCGACGTGACCAAGATTTTGAATACGCCTTTTCCATGACAGTTTCTGTCTACACCAATGAGAAAAGGCGTATGTTAATTCAGCCATGAATGTTTTCACTACTGACGCTCGCTACCATGCGGTTCCAGTCCGTGCCTGTTGGTTGCAAACGTGTGTTTCGTGGCCGCATCTTGTCGTCAACACCACACCCTTCTGTCATCTTTCAATCGTTTCTATTCACGTTTGAACATTAAATAGATGTTCCAATAAGATTATATTATTTACTGAAGTAAACAGTGTTTGTCTGTCCAATAGCCAGTTTAGGTGGCTGAAAGCTAGAAATTCTTATAAAATCGAATCCACCTACTCGTCCAGCGTTAAATTTTTTAACGCTTAATCTACTGTTTCCAAAGGCTTCATATCGATCAGAATTTTTTTAGCATTATAGTAATGCTCCTGTTTTGCAAACCCAAAAGCAAATTACTTGCTTGTTTTTAGTATCTCTTTTAGCTAATAATAAATAATAATAGCTAATAGCAACAGTTCTATAATGAAAAATGAAACCTCCCTGTAACGAAAGCCTCCACACAAACAAATCGTGTGGGACCCAGCAGCTGATTCAACACTGTTTTTCTCCCCACATGAAAAGAAAAACATGATAACCGAATCACGGCCCTTTACCATTAAAAATAGCAATGCGAAACACCGTGCGTTTCCACTAGAGCGGGCAGAAGGGTGGGTAGACATTGGCTTTGTTAGGTAAACGCACATATTGTGAGGAAAATCACGTTCCCTATACTAAATATCTGATTTGGGTTCCCTCAACGTTTTTTTTGCGTTTTCGAAACCGGTTGCTAACGCCAAATTTTTGGAGGAGCGGCCTTGCGATTTTTTTTTTTCGTGTTCCGTTAGAATTCCATTCGTAAACGTGTATTTTGTGAAAGTGAATGGTCTAAAATAGCTTTGATGAGTCTTTTAAAATAAATATAAATAAGTAAAGTAGCGATGGGTGCCTAAGGTCGGACGGCGCCGCCGAGGTAGGCCTGAAAGAGGCGAGATGATATAGACGCGCATCATGAAGGCTGGTTCGAGGCGGCACAGGAGAAGAGTACCTGGAAGGATATGGGGGAGGCCTTTGCCCAGCAGTGGGACATACAATGCTATTGAAAAAAAGAAGTAGCGAGTAACTGGTCATAGTAGCCTTTCCGTTAAGTACGTCATGGAAGATTTGTTCGTTTTTTTGCGCATCTTTCACGACGGAATGTTGGTAGCGTGGCAAAGGCCTTAGAGGTAAAAGAACTTTCCCTGAATTCATACCTTCTCCTAATTAATCAAAAAACCACCAAAAATAATAAACTCAAAATTAATCACAAAGTTCATAAACCCAAAGCAGACCTTTAAAACTTCCAGAGCGATAGAGGGTCCAAAAAAACCTCTAAAGCTTAAAAAACTTAAATCATTAGCGTGGCTACATCGCGAACGGCCAGACAGCAGGTTCTGTTAGCTTTCAAAACAATTTACATTGAGTTTCAGTTTCAAGTGGCCGGCGGAATATTCCGATGAGAAAAATGAACTGTTGCATAGTTTATAGGCAATATTTACTGGTCATTTCTCGTTTTGTTAAGGAAAATGCGGAGCTCGGGTGTGTTATTGTAAAATAAATGATTACTATTATTATATTTACAGCTGGGAACTAGAATACAGAATACTGTAATTGACGCCCAACATGATGTTATGATGGTTGTTTTTCTATGATAAATAAATAACATAGCATCCGCCTGTAACGCTCCGAAGGGTTAGGCAGAGGTGTACCGAATCCTGCGCCCAGATTTCGCCAGTTATGTTTATGTTTAAGTACCATGTAATAGGGAACGAGCCTATTGCCATCAACCGAGAACAGATCCAGAGGCCGTGGCTGCTACAGAGAAATTCCTGATGGAAAAATCCAATATCACTTTGCCCAACCCGAGAATCGAACACACGACCTCATGTTCAGCAGACGCGCTAGAGTCCACTAGACCAACGAGGCATAGATAAATGGTAAAGTAAAATACTAAGAATTATGAAGGGTAATCACCAGTGCCAGAAAGAGACCGATTAATGGATCTCATTCACACTCCAACCCTTCCACATCATAGAAACACCCCGCATCTCTAAATCCGGAAACACAGTAATTCCATAACAGAATATTAAAAAAGGGACTTATATCCTGCGATACGAGAGGCACAGGATACAGCCAGTTTTCAGCTGAAAAACATTTTTCATAATCTGAAAACGGCGGTAAGTACGAGCATTTCAGCACCGCATTACGAGAAGATATGAAAGGCGTATTATTTTTAATCCCGCCATTCAGTGGCCGATTCAGCTCAAAATATTTTTTAATGAAAGTTATTTTTGCAGTCTGTTATTTTAGAATAGATTTTTTTGTAAGTTTTTGTTTTGAAGGACTTCTGGGGCTTTCACAACATTCGTTACTAACCACAGAGTATTGGCAATCATGTCGTATGTTCGTCAGAGACGTCGAGATGAATTTCGATATCCACGGTGCTTTTACTATTCGTTTCGTGCTTTTTCAGACGGTAGGTACTATTGTACATTTGTTTTTTCTTCTCTGTTGTTATTTTGGTGGTCTTTATCCAGTTTGCTGGGCTGGCCACATCTGTCACAGCCGCAGGAGCTATGGGCTAAAGTAATCACCAATGGGTTCTAAACAGCTGCAAACGTCAACGCGGCAGTACGAAGAAGGAGAAGGCGGGACGAACTCGATTCTTTTCACAAGGGTTGGCGAATAACTGCTATGGATAGTGATAAGTGGAAGGAGGGAAGTGAGGCCTTTGCCCCGGTAGTGGGACACAAATGACCAATAATAATAAAATCCAGTTCGCTTCAACAAGGCCTCAGAATTATTTTTCCATTATTGAGTTCCAGCAAGCACAATGCAATACAACACAATAAATTAGTAGCACAATTAACAGGGGAGGTAACAAGAGCAGCAATCAACCGGCCGAAGGGAACCGCTATGAATGTTAAAACGCTTCGCTCGCTACAATTTCATCATCACTCTTTTATTTTCTTCGTAGTTTTAAAATTGGTGCTATTTGTGGCAGTGTTTAACGGTCATTTTGATTCGTATTGTCATTAGTGCGCCATTTTGTTACGTTACTTGGGATGGGCGTTGTAACTTCAATTTGAAAATCATTTTGCAAAGTTGACCTGGAATGTGATTGGAAATAGAGTGTTTTGGATGTTCGTAATACTAATCCAGCAGAAGCCTGCAATAGGCTGTCTCGATTCATTTCATAAATCAAATCTCTTTATATGAAAAAATGTGCCAAATTTTTATTATATTTCGCTTAACAACAAACAAAGTTCAGTAATGTGGTTTACATTTTCTTTGTACTCCTTGTCGAATATCCTCCATTCTAATATTAAACCCCTTATCGTTTTATTCCATAAAGCTTATAAAATATTCCTTACAAAATATTATTACCAGTTTATGATCATCGCACAAGAGGAGTAAACATCTGAATATTGAATTACCAAGCTATTCCAACAAAACATCCTGCCGATGCAGCCCGGGATAGACCTCAAAAGAGTATGAAAGGAAAATTCAGATTTCGCGGAACACATATTGACATTAAAACGCTTTGAACATAAGAATAATGCAAAACACGCCCGCTTCCAAGAACGTGGTAAAAGAGTATAAGTAATAGATACAAAGAATAGCTGTAGAGAATTTTTGTTCAGATTGTAATGTTGAGAATTTTTCGGATAATTTCATGGAACAATTTCTGCTGAGAGGCTTTTTAAATGAAAACGTAGAGAATGTTAAAATAGAAATAGCGAAGTAGACACTTATTTAGGAGAATGTTTTAATATGTTCCCGCATATTTCCTGGGATATAAATGTAAGGTGCTTAGGTAACATAGCGTTTTATTTTGAAATCACAACATGCTTAAAATACTGTTCTAAATGAAGGTATTTGTCATTAAGTTTTGAGATACACACACAGTATGATGTAGAAGCATCGTGTATAAACAAATACTGCTACTTCTCTTCTACTAGCAACAAAGACGCGCACAAATAAAATGCAAAACTACATAGTTTTATTTAGGAGTTAAATAAGTTAGAGCACAGAAAGGTCAATAGACATTTTGCGGCGGCTGTAAACAAAGATTTTATTATCCTAACGTCTTCCTTTCCTAATAAAGACAAGTGATAGCGGTCTTTGCATCTAAATAAGTCTAACACACGATCTCATGAAAAATCGATAGTGGGTTAAGCCAGGAGCTAATAAACCCGCGAATTCAAGAAAGCAACAGTTTGGCAACACACCATACATAAGTAAGCAACTTTTTACCGTGTTTCTAGAAGGCAACATCTCAAGGACTGAGAGGCCATATCTCCAACAAAATGACCTTCCTTTATAAAATATTCAAAGGCCAGAAGGACGGAATTCTTAGAAATAATAATTATTACACAGTAAAGGCAAGATCGTAGG
This sequence comes from Noctua janthe, assembly GCA_910589295.1. Classification (NCBI taxonomy): domain Eukaryota; kingdom Metazoa; phylum Arthropoda; class Insecta; order Lepidoptera; family Noctuidae; genus Noctua; species Noctua janthe. The sequence goes on from OU342562.1 coordinate 16,809,264, forward strand.
GAAACAGTACCGGGAGTAATGCCGAAATTTTTATTTCAATAAAATTTGTCATTGCCCGAGATCAAACAAAAAGAGAAAAAGCGTTGCTCCCTGAATTTGATAAGGAAAACCGTTTCAAAGGACTTTGGTTATTCATGAACCTTCGGAGGTTAACATAAATAATAACTTTCTGTACACTAATGTAGGAGTATGAAAGAAATTATTTCCCTTTGGACTGTCGCTTTGGAATTTGTTATTAAATAACATTGTTATTAGGTAGTATAAACAAATATTGTAATATTTATTATATTATTAATATTGTAGGCCCAGAAGGAGATGGCGGAACGAACTCGACTCTTTTCACAAGGATTGGCGTATAACTGCACTGGATAGGGATAAGTGGAAGGAGGGAAGAGATGCCTTTGCCCTGCAGTGGGACAAAATTGGCTGATAATAATAATAGTATAAACAGAACGAGCCTTTGTAAAACTTTCATCACATTGATTTCATTTTGATTCGTTTCAAAAGTTACCAAAAGACATGAAATTAAAACCAACAAGAGTTCACGAGCAGTGACGAGCACATCATTGAATTCAACCATGCAAATAACGTAACCGTTTTAACCCTTTACAAAATATTGATATTGAGGGACTTTGTTCAATGTAGAATGGGCTCGTTGCTGTGCAATTTTGAATTTTAATTTCTGAATGAATGTTTACTTTCAACTGTCAACAGCCCCGTCGATCGCGGAACTTGTTTAATTTAGGCCCGACGCACCTTTGTGATAATAAAATAAAAAAAGTTTTTCCCTACATTTGCCCAATACCCGGCGATAGCACGTCAAAGAGAATTTCTGATGGTGAATTTGATTAAAATGTGGACGGGAGGAAAATAAAGAGTTTTTATCAGAAAAAGGGCAATATTTATTATTGATTGAGTCTTAGTTATTGATGCGTTCAATGTACCGGTTTTTCGGAGGATGAGCATTATTTATTACATCATGGAAGCTTTGCTTTAAATTCGCAATATCCCAACTACCTATGTACGATCAGAAACATGAATGCACAACTTCGCACGTACATAAACTGGCTTCAGTCAAAACTGATGTTTGCACATCGAAATTCAAACCTATAACATAATTAATCCTGAATATCGAATCAAATAGCATTGAAAATAGCTTTCGAAAGCCCGTCTCCTCTTGAGCCACTTACCAATGCTAATGCCGGCTTTTAGTTCCATTTGCAAATGTAAATTAGTTGACAGAGGCTCAATCTATGATAGTTTCGTTGACTGTCCCGACCGCATCAGTCTACCTTTATGCGATAATGCTTGGTGTCCCTCTAGGGTCTATAATTGGTCCAGATTTCTTTGTAATGCATATGAATTTGGTTTGATGTTTATGTATAAGGTGCAAATGGGATCGTGAGATTTGTTCGTGTTACGTGTTTGTTTTGTTAATGAGCCCCGCATAGTTCAGTAACGCAACCTAATAATGATCTGAAAATTAGTCAAGCTAAGTTTTGCAATTACCTACTTAATGATCAGTTTAGGACATACTCTTTGAAGCTTTCCGCATCGTTTCTCCAATAGAATCCTACTCCCAGTACCATAGCAGCCACTAAGCTTTTAAGCACTAGTGCAGTATGCACTATGCAGTATCATTTATAAAACACAGGAACTAACTAAGAACAAAACTAAACAGTGATAAATCTTCGTTTTGCACACAATTATTCTCGTCTGGTACACGACTTATGTTTCAATGTCTGCGTTCAGCTGGAGTTCGCACTTCATTTGTTCCTGTCGAAAACTCCTAGCTAGCTAAAGTGTTTGTTTTTAAAACGATCTATTCAAGAGGGCTATTATTGTTCGTATACTTCCTATTTTATCTCTGGAAGATAGAGCTTCGTTTCGTGTAGAACTGTCCGAGTAAAAGGAGCTTTATTAATTGAACGCGAGAGTTTCAATGTATCGGTTGTGGTCTTTGACAGTTTGTTGGTAATGTAACTCGGAAAGTTCATTATTATTGCGAATAGGATCTTGGTTTCTTAGATACGTAACGTTGAGCCTTGAATGTTTGTTATTAATCAACGTCAAATGCGTGCTCTAAATGTTCATTTTGAGCAAATTACTAACCTAACGATTGTCACTAAATTCAACTACACTCAACCAGATTAATACAACACAGTCATGTTGTTTTGGTATCTAGCGAAATTCAAATTACCAAAATTGTTTGCTCGCAAAACAGAAATGCGATACAACAGCCGAATCCCAATCATTAGCTCCTAAATCGAGTAACTACGTTCACAGACAAAGCGTTACCCGTTTGATGGTAGACCACAATTTCACTCACGGACACATTGTAGGTAAGGCTGAAGGCACATTGTGGGGTTGTCGCATTACGAAGGACCTCTTACTACCCCTCTTAACTGTAATTAGTTTGCGACCTTCCTGATTCAAAGGGATGAATGCAATGTTTTACACCAATAGTTTCTAGATTAAGTTAAGTTTGTGAGTAATTGAAAACGTGAAATAAATCAAGAAGCGTTTGTCTTGTTTGGCTAAAAAGGAAAATTTTCGGCAAAGTTTCGAGTGAGGCGAAGTTTCTTTCGTAAATGGGTTTGCCTTCAGTTATTATTCAGTTGGTTGTTCGTAATCTTCGCATTATTTACCGTTATGTTGATTTCATTATTCCTTATTTAGTGAATACTCCAAAATTACCTGAAAAAAGAAAAAATAGTTTTAGTACTTTTTTTTTTTTTTTTTTTCCGGATGGGAAATCATCAAATGACCCCCCCCCACTCTGGGCGGAGCGGAGGGGAGTGTCAGACTTGTACTGACTAAAACCCATCCATGTTCCTTCTTTGCCCGTTATGTTCCAGGGCCACGGTATCTCTTTCGAACAGTCCCGCAGCCCCGGCAGGCGTCGGCCCATGCGGACCCCTACTTGATTGCTGACATCTCCTTGAGGCGCGCGTGGAACACGAACGCGCCGTCGACACGGCTAGTTTTAGTACTTACGTTTGAATCATTTTGACGATACGACACGCATTAAGAATTATAGACAAAAACTTTTCAAAAAGAAAACTTGTTACGAACTTTCATTTGGTTTACCAATGAAAGGACTATGAAAATAATAAGCTAACTTTATAGAAGTATTTATTTGAGATATGAGAAAAACGTTGTGAGGAAAGTTTTGAGTAAGATTGTTGATGGCTATAAGACTAGAGCAAGACCATAGAATCGATGGATGGACTGTGTGAAGGATGATATGGCTAGAAAAGAGATTTCTGACGAGAGGACGAGTAAAGAAGTATGGAAGAAGAATTAATGCTGCGCCGACCCCAAATAAATTGGAATAAGAGCAAGAAAATGATTATGATAGAAGTTTTCATATAATCAAAAGAATTTTTGGCCTTTCCAGGAAACAGCATACAGCACGACATAAATAACATGACAGCAAAATCATAGGTATTCATACCAGCCCAAAAACCGTACCACCTTTATAAAAATATACTGTTGCGTTATACCACAGTATCTATTACGGTAATGGAAACCCATATTGCTTCAGCACGCCAATAAACCGTCCCGTGACACTAAACCTTATGAGCCGGGTCCCTGAATTATCTACGACAGCCGTAAACTTTGTTTCGTCATGCGCTGGGTATTGTCCTTTATTTTCTACTTTTCGTGGCCAGAGATAGTTTTATTGAATTTAGTACAAGCACGCTAGGATAAAGGCTCATTTTCAAGATTGGAGGATTCAGGATAGTGCTTCAAAACATGTTGAGGCCAGAATTTTATTCGATTTGGAGTTTAAATTATTCTTAGCCTGTCTAGTCTTTTTGAAATGAATTCTTTATAACTTTACTAAAATAAAAAGATACGAGGGTACTCTCGTATTATATTTCTTTTCTGACTCAGAGAAATGAAAGAGTTTTTATTATTCCATACAGTTTTACTTGGTTTTATTTCTTTAATCTGTAGAAGGCTTGACATTTACCTACCCAGAAAAAACCAGGCATGAAGTATGAGCCATTTCTACTTCAATACATTTCGGCGCAAACCAGTAATATCTGGTCGAATCCGCCGCAAATTGGATTGGACCGCAGTGGCGTACCGCGACTTTTGCATCGTAACGTTTATTTTATTTATTTTCTGCTCTACACGGGGAGCACCATGATTTTTACATGCCGTCAGAATGTTGTAGAATATTCATCGTGTCTCCGAATTTGTTTAGTTTAATATAAAATTTTGATAACTTTTTGAAACTTTAGATTTCGTTTTGGACTGGGTAGAGGAAGCTGGCTTTCAATGTGGAATTCCTGTAAAAAACCCGGAAAAAGATCATTAGCTTCCAAACATTTTCTAAGTTTTTAACAAAAATCGTTGCTCTAAGTCCCATGAAACTGTCATGGATGAGTCTATTGCTCATAAAACCGTGATGGACGCTACATATAAAACAAAGTGAAGCCATAGATCCCTTCGGCCGAGGCTGGCAGTTAGAGATACATACATAAATCCTTGAGACGGTTACTGATGCATCTCAGAGTACATTTAAATTACCTCGGTATGCACTAATCTATCATGTCCCGGACTACGATTTAGAAATGGCACATGAGTTGAAACATCTCATGTAGGATATTGAAATTCACTACAGAGTTCTGAAAGTATAAGAAGGCTTTGATTACCCATTTGGATACACAAAAAATATGAAAATAATATATTTTTACCGGATTGTCCAGCTTTAAACAATTTACTTCTATATTTTGCATACGCTGACATGCTCCGTAATAAGAATTTCCTGGATTTCGCTCGCACAGAAAACCTCATTTTATTCACAAAAAAAGAATAAGCACGAAAAACTAAAAGCAGGTTCACACAAAACTTGTGGTCGAGTAAAATTGTAGCCGCGGTGTCCTCTTTAGCATCGCATCGTTTCCATTTTGTATCATTTTCAGATATTTTATTACCTTCCCCGTCTGCGTCAGTTCCACGTCACGTTTCCCGTAAAATTTAATTTGTCACAAATATGCGGTAACTTTATATGCTGACAAAGAGGTATGAAAGTTGCCGGTTAAAATTCAGGACCCCTTTTTTGCTGTCGTCGGGGCAAAGTGATCGGTCGCTTTTATTTTTGTTTTCAAGAATGGTAATATGTTTCCAGCCGTAATCAAATCTACAACGAAACGGTTTTAAAATTAATTTGCAATACTGTCGTTTCATGAAATATTTCTTAACTTTATGTTTGGGATTTTTTGTGTTTTATGGGTTGGAATTATTCGAGCCCTGGCTGGATAAAATGACAACAACGTTGTGTTGTGTACCAAAGGCATTATGACTAAAAAGTAATTCAATTTTAGTAATAGGTTTTTAACTATGAAATTCCCGTTTATTTCTCACATTTTTTTCTGTTTGTAACTTTGAGGTATAGTTACTATTTTTTTATTCTTAATTACAGTTTTATTGGATTAATTGTTAAATTGCGTACCTTTTAGAGTTTAGAAACCGTACTAAGTAGTTGCATATTACCTCATAGGGTAGTGTGTCAAAACACCTGATTCAATGTGCCGTCGGTTTCACTACTTCAAGTATGTATATTTTTGTCATAGACTGTGTTTTGAGAATTTAAGGTACGCAGTGCAGTGCACTTTTTCTCACTCTAACTATAGTTTGCAATTGCATCATACATGGTTCAGATGTATCAAAGTAAAAAAAAATAGTTTGAAAATATCACTTTTTACGAAATCCTCCGTACAAATCGGCAATTTCATACTGTAACCACCAATATTATTAGGTACAGAAAACCTTCATTATAATTTTCCTAACAAGAAAAACCTCTGACATTGCCAAGAACGACAACTACCTTCACCGCTTACTGAACCACGAACAAAACAATAAGTTATTTCAAATAATTTGCTCACAAAAACAGGACAATAGCATCAGATGAACTGCTAAGACTGTCCAGAATAGGTCAGCGTATTGTTCCCTTGCCCTTTGATAGGATTATTGTCAAACGCCTTTGTCTACCGTACCTTTGTGAAGTTTACGCTGTGAATGCCGCCATTGTTAATTAAGGTACGAAAGGTACGAAAGGTACGAATTTAGGCAGTTTTGATGGCAGGAGAGCCAAACCTGATGTCGGGAGACCTTTTTAAACGTGTTTTAAACAGCAAGCTCAACTCGATACGGATGATTCGATGTTTGAAAGGCAGTCCTTTGATGTTGTTAATTTGTTACCGAATTTCCGAAGGATTTAGAAAATGAATTAAACAATACAAGTTCTGAAATTACTTTTTGACACCCCTGACGTCCGTCACTCAACTTTCGCTGAAAAAGCTTTCGGACGTAAAATAAAATTCATGCAGAAAATGTATGTGTATAATAAAATTACACGTACTGTTTTCCAGTGTCAGGGTATTTTAACATAATCTGTTAGAGGACTGGAATGAAATTGAAACGGTTGGAGTGATATGTTTTACAGTACTGACTAGTATTTGGCAGAATGAACGCAATATTATGTTGGATAGTGTACAGCTTACATCCGGAGTTATTTACTACACGGACCTTGTAAAAACTAGAACTTTCCGTGCGTGTAAGCGTTTTTGCCATACCTATTATTGGAATCAAATGTAACAGCTCACAACTTAGGACCCATTAATGATAATATTTATCCGTGGTGCTAGGCAACTGGGCTTATCCCAGTTGTAAACGCCCCTTTGTGCCTATTGGCCTGTCTCCTGATATGGAGGGAAGTGGAAATTATGGTTTTCCTCCTCTTTAATTTTCTGATTAATTTCGTTGCGGGATTCAAGACAGTTGATTGTTTCTCTGGGACTTCGTCGAGCTTCATTGTCTCGGCGCTTTTCTGGTGGTCGCCACTGTTGATTCTGGCTGTCAGGAGTTAAAATGATTTGGGAATAGAGTGCTTGACCCAAAAAAAAGTACATACTTACCCATCAAAGGAAATAAAAATAGTGATCTCATCACATACGCCAACCACAATGGACAAGATTATAATCAGCTTGTATTTCGAAAGAAATAGAGAAGAAAGGAGAGACAATTCCAGTTTGTCTGCTCAGTATGGTCACACAGACAATAACCTCATGTCCATGATTGTCATTAGTATGTCGATGATACACAGCTAGATGATCTTGGCTAGAGCCCTTACAAGAAAAGATAATAAGTGAAAGGCGATATTTCCCCTGTAATCCCCGAAGGGTTAGGTAGATGTGTTCCTAATATGTAATAGTACACCCACATTTCGCCAGTTAAGTATGTTTTTAGGTTTATTCTTTTGGTTGATGGAAATAAGGGCGAGCCTATTGCCATCAACCGGGCACAAATCCAAACTCCGTAGCTGCTACTGAGAGATTCCTGATGGAAAAATCTCAAAAACACTTTGCCCGACCCGGGAAACGAACCCAGGACCTCATGCTGAGCAGTCACGTTAGCGATCACAAGATCAACGTTCAATTTCTTAATCTTTGTTGTTATTGCATTATTCAGTCAATCATTATTTCCATAACGACTTTAAACGGGACTGACAAGCTTCTCGGTACTTTAAATGTCAATCCACTACATTCAGTGAGTTTTTCTTTTCATTGTTACGAGTACCTCTGATAGAATGTACTAGAACAAATTGTATTAACGAAAACCCGTTTCCAAGCAATTAAACTCCCTCCAGATTGTCAGGGAAAAGCAGTAGGGGAGGTCCTACAATTCAATAATGTATTTCGGACTATCGGAAATTGTATCAAATCCCGATGCTGAATACATTTCATATGTATGCGGCCATCGTACATTGATCCGTGTTGTTAGTAGCGTTCAAAGCCAGCAATATTAACATGTCGTGGAATGTGCTATTGTAATCATTTAGATTGTAATTAGCTTTGTTGTGGGTTAGCGAATATGTTTAGCGTGAACAAGGAGAAATGCTGATGTTTATTTTCAAACAATACGTTATACTGTTGGTAATACAACAAGTAATACAACAATTATTAAAATATGGTCGATTGCCATGTCGGGCTAAGTCATCGATGCCTAGCCTTTTCCCAACTATGTTAGGGTTAGCTTCCGGTCTTATCGGATGCAACTAAATACCCGTATTTTACATGGAGCGACTGCCTATCTGACCTCCACAACTCAGTTAGTACTAGGTAATACGATACCGGTTGGTAAGACTGGTTGTCACACTTTTTGAGACACTGACTACCTGTAACGACTGCCAAAGATCTACCAATGACAGCCGGGACCAACGGCTTAACGTGCTTTCCGAGGCACGGAGGAAACACGTTATAGTGTTGGTAATATAACAATGAATAACATGGTCGATTGCGAGGTCGGGCCAAATGATATTGGGGTTTTCCTTTAGGAATTTCTCAATATTAGCTCGGAGTTTGGTAGTTGGCGGTATGATACCCCAGTGCAGGAGGAAAGCGCGTTATGCCGTTGGTACTGCGCCTGATATCTTCCCGGTTGAGTCAGATGGCTGTTCCATTGGACTATGAGAGTGGCCGCCATAACCGAAAATGGTCAGGAAGACTGTAATACAACAGCGTAAAAAAATGTGAACACAACTTCATTTCTTTATTGATGTGTTCGGCGCACTCTAGCTCGTCAGCCTGTCTCGATAGCCATAGAATAGAATAGAATAGAAATAGAATAGAAATAATTTATTTGCATTGAATGTAGGTACATAAATGAGTTGTTACAATAGTAGTTATTTGTTCCTGGTACATTCTACCATTTGGTATGCAAAAATTTATACTTATAAACAATTATACAACTTCAATTTAAAAGCTTTCAACAAAAAATCAAAATCAAAATTAAGTAACAATAATAATACAGCTATATTTTATCTGTTAGGAAATCTGATACAGAATAATAACATTTTTTAATTAATAAAGATGAAAGCTGTTTTTTAAGAATTGTCAAAGGCTGCTCCTTGATGCTATTTGGAATCTTATTATAGTTTATAGGCGCCATACCTAAAACACTTTTTTTGAATAAAGATGTATTGTGAGCACTGGTACATAACTTATATTTATACTGAGACCTGATTGTTGTATTTCGGTTTGTTGTGTCCCTTACAGCAAGGAATAAGTTACTATTACTTTTAACAAAAATGGAAAGCTCTAATATGTAAAGACAGGGAAAAGTAAGTAGTTTATTATCAATGAAAAAAGTTTTACAGCTGTCCGTATCTTTTAATTTAAACATTGCTCTTAGGCAGCGTTTTTGGGCTTTAAATATATTTTCTCGTTCACAACAATTGCCCCAAAATATGACGCCATGTTCGCATTGATTAATCCATTCACTACGGCATAAGATATTCTGTTGAAGCTGGTAGCCGAATTTGAAAGGGAATCAGTTATGAAGCAAAGGCCATTGATTACTATGAATAACTATGTAACGATAATGAGGCATTGACGTTAAATATCTTTATCCGCCAGCCGTAGATACATGTTTAAAAACGATATTGCAACAAGATCTTTGACTTCTATGGTGATATATTCCGCAAACCTGCTCCCGTAGCATGACCTCCGTAGACAAGGATTTCTTTGACGGAAGAATCGACAAAATGACAGATTGTGTCGACACAATGACAGATTTTTTATGCACTATCTGTCATTTTGTCGATTCTTCCGTCAAAGAAATCCTTGTCTACGGTGGTCATGCTACGGGGGCTGGTGAAAACCTATTAAAAAAATGTCACATACCACCCCACTGGACCAGCGAGGTGGATTATGGCCCGCTCCTTCTCAGAAATAGAAGGCCTGTGTCCCAGCAGTGGAAACACACACACCTATATTGGTATATTGGTCGCAAGCGCGACTGTTGAGCATGAGATCCTGGGTTTGATACCCAGGTCAGGCAAAGTGTTAATGGGTGTTTTCATAGGAACTTCTCAGTAGCAGCCACGGAGTCGGGATTTGTGCCCGGTTGATAGCAATAGGCTCGCTCCTTATTACATGGCATTTAACTATAACTCGTGAAATGTGGGTGTACTATTAGATACACCTCTGCCTAACCCTTCTGGGATTACAGGCGTAATGTTATATTATGCTATACAAATATGGACTTAAATGGCTTAAGTACCAGAATAAACTTCAAACGCAAACAAATTCGTGTTAAAACTAATTACGTTACTAAGTTGCAAACAATTAACAATGACCACGATTAAATCAGAGATAAGTTAAACACACAGATACGACACGCAACACTAAACAGTTAATTTAACGGAACCATATTTAACCTATCCCCATAATTAAGGTTTACTGGATTACGTGTTTCATTATGGTAATTATCAACTAACCGCGGGACAGGCTCCATGTAAACTGTTATTTATTAACCTTCAGGTTTAAGCTACAAAATTATTTTAATGTTAGCTGTTGAAATTATATGAGAGTGTCAGTTTCAGTCTGTAATTTTTATGGTAATTTTAATTGTTTTAGCCGAAAATTTAATAACAATAACTATAAGAGCTGGCGTCTTTTAATAAACTATTTACAAACTTTGACTTGAATATCGCTAAGAAATAATATTAATTGTCCGAATAATAAGAACTTAATCTTCTAATTCTGCTGACTGTTAATTAAATCTCCACCTTTTAAGCACTTTTGACGACCTTGTCGACGGCTTTCAAAATGCCTTAACGAAAAATCAAAATATTTTATTTCACGTAGGCCTCGATGGGCACTTATAAAACGTCGACAAAAATTTGCACGGTACGGGTTGGTCGTTTCCTATAGAGAGAACCGGCAAGAAACTCCATAAAAAATACCACAAAAGAAAAATTAACCATCAGCTTTTACCTACGTCAACTACACGAATGGCTTCTTCGAAAAAAGGGCCAAAACAAATGACAGCTCCCTCACTTTTTAAAAGCTACAAAAAATAATTTCCTATACGCCTACACTCACTTTATTGTTAAAAAAGCATTAACCATTAACATGTCTGCAAAATTTTTGCCTTAGCGTTAAAAAAACTTCATCTGTCAAACCGCCATACTTGTCCCGGCGTAAATTAAAAAGTTCACACTTTGCCGTTTCACTTCTGATATATCCTTATTCTGTTTACGTACATATGTGGGAAGAAAGTTGCCGGACATAATAAATTATTTACGAATCTCGAGTATACTGCGAAAAGAGGAAAATCTTGGTAAACTGTTGCTTTTGCAATGGCGCTTGGTGATAGTATCAACCTTCATGACAATAATACGCGTATTTAGGTACGTATTTTCAATGTCGATGATGCGACCGAATTGAATTGTGAAAACACCCATCATATCAATCATATCATGCATCATCATCATCATCATTTCAGTCGAAAGACGTCCACTGCTGGACACAGACCTCCCCCAAGTGTCGCCACATTGACCGGTCCCGTGCCACTCGTAATAATATATTAATAATATCATGCATGTAATCCTCGAATGGTTAGGCAGAAGAGGTGTACTTAATAGTACAACCACTTTCCACATCGCCAGTTATGTTTAAGTCCCATCTAATACTTGCCTGACCTGAGAATCGAACCCAGGATCTTATGCTCAGCACCATTAGATAACGAGACAATAGAATTGTGAAAACATTAAAATGGGATTCTTTTCATTTCAGCAAGCTTCGTCGAATCTGGACAAAACAAACGCCCAGTGGCCCACATTAGCCCTGGATCGTAGCAACTGGAAGTCATGGGGAGAGGTCTTTGCCCAGCAGTGGGATGACGCAGGCTAACAGTATCGTCGAATATTGCTGTTTGATTATATCAATGTGTGTCTAAGTTATCCCCAAAATATTGATAATACGCTACGCTGCATTGGACTATTTACTTTTCATTAATTACCATAGAAGTTTGAATTGATTGAATAGATCACATATTTGTTTTGAACGATTCTATTTGATCGAATTCCTGTATGCATTTCACAAATAAACACAAAGTTCACAAATTATCATCCCCAATATTTATTTCATAGAAACAAACATACAGCGAATTCAGGTATTTAAATAAATATTTTGTTAAACCAGCATTTGGTAAATTATTTACTCAAATTAGATTATAGTGGTGTTATACTTAATTGTTGATTCCAGTAACATTAAAATCATGCCTGAATCTCCGAAGGTTTAGTTAATAGCTAGAGGTGATATCAAATTCCAAATATAATAACCGGAATTTCGTAAAACGACCTCATGTCATGTCAGTTATCCATGGAAAAAGACTACGTGAAGAAATAGCCTCTTGGGTTGTCCAATCCTGACCCCCCTCTAGATAGGAAACTATACAAAAATAAAGAAAAATTCAAGACCTTTATCAAAAAAGTTCCAGTATCGTTACTTCACATCGTAATAATCTCTCTCCCTTAATAAAACTTAAATCCAATACCATTTCATCAAGTACCAAATTCAATAAAACGGTCTCTTAGCACTCAAAAGCACTTGAAACATAAACAAAACATTCGTACCACGCACCAGTCCATAAATTAAAAGCTCTTTATTCGCTCCCAATCGTATCTGATCCCGACGTTCATATATTTTATCCGGATGCCGAGTGAATACTAAGCGGCTTCGGAAGTTGTCGGAGTTGATCGGAGGCGCGAAAATTGTTGAATAGTTTGTCAATGATGAAATTCTATAAATTTAGTTTACTTAGGTTTTGTTACTTTTATTTACTAAGCCAAATTATAGCAATATTGAATACATTTATTTAAAATTAAAATAACCTGAAATAACCAACTTAACAATATAATAAAAAATGGCGTCAAAAAAACTCCTCCTCAACGCTGTCTGGTAGTGTCCCCAAGAGACTGGCGTTGCCGCGTTATATGGCAACGCTAAGCCTCTGGCCACGGTAAAAGACAGCCGTTGGGTCAGGGGAAGTGTCATCTAAGCGTTTTGAAATTTCCTTGAAAAGGCTGTGAGCACTCGGACCTATTTAATTCTTGGTAATCAAGACTAGTATTGGTATACAGTCTCAAATATAGGGTTCAAGATAGTGTCCAAAAGTAACATGTTGCAAACTCAAATCACCAACGAGTGGGCAAAATGTAGCACCAGTATTTCGATGGTGGTCCGTAGTGTCCTTACTACCAGACGCGTTATTAACCAAGCCTATCAATACTTGGTACTGCGGATTCGGTTAGGGTAGATAAAAACTTTCACAAACGACAACAACAACATCACGCCTGTAATCCCCGAAGGGTATGGCAGGGGTGTATCTAATAATACACCCACATATTTCACCAGTTATGTTTGAGTCCCATGTAACAGGGGCCAGCCCATTGCCATCCTGGCACAAATCCAGACTCCGTGGCTGCTACTGAGAAATTCCTGATGATAAACCCAATAACACTGCCCGACCTGGGAATCGAACCCAGGACCTCATGCTCAGCAGTCGCGCTTGCGACCACTTGGCCAACGAGGCAGTCAGATAAAAACTTTTAGTTCATTAGTAAGATTGATCGAGTTTAGTGTTACTGGATAGGAATGAAACAATAAAAGACAGAAGGCCTTATGTAATTTATAAACCGGAAAGAAACGTTAAGGGACGCCCTCGAAGTGGGCAATCATTTTTTTACTCAATTCTTCGGCCACAATATTGTCAAAGTTATGACATATTCTTACATTTCATTTTTATGAGCTCATCATAAAAATAAGCTTGTTTACCTGCTCGATGCCAAAACACGCCTACATTGTGTCGGTCGCTGAATTAGATAATGTGGCCAAGTTTTCAGAAAAGATTATTACAGTTTTAGGCTCTTACGAAGACTTGTGCCAAAAATATTGTAGATACTTTGAAAACGAATTGAAGAAGCTATCTGGCGAAAAATAGTAGCCATTTAGTCATAATATTATGAGTATTATTTGTAAGAAACTTGCAAAAATACCATAGCTGTTTTAGCAATTATAGCTTTTTTTAATCTTAGCAAGCGATACGACGACTCTCAACCTTACTTACTTCATTACCCAAAACCACCTTAAAAATAAATCTAAACCAAACTGACCTTTATTATCTAACAGGTGCATCACGCTGTCCATACTTTAAATGCTAATTTGTGACATTGAGGTAGGTCGTGATGGCATTCGCACCTCATTTTATAGCTTATAAATATTATAAAACTTTTATCGTTTATTGAACCCCGTCAATAAAGCCATAATATCCTAACACCAGATCGCTTTTAGAATGTAAATGAAGATTGGCAGGTACGATCTCTCTGCTTTCACATTTAACATGTCAATTTTCTCCAATTTGCAGTTTGAACATTCTTTTTTATTCTGATCTATTTCGATGAGATTTTTCCATTGCAAAAATGTAGATCTCAGCACCAGTTGTTTGAGAATAGTTATACTATAAAAGCATATTATTATATTACATCCCACTGCTGTAAATGGAAGGAAGAAGAAAACGTGTTGCGCCGACCCCAAATAGAATGGGACAAGGATACGAAGATGATGATACATTCCAATCCTCGAACAAAGGCTTTCAGAACGTGGGCCAACAAGGTTGGTGTGTATATTGGTTTTGGGACATTCCTGTGTCCGAATGATGATCCGATGATGTTTTACTTTTCCGGTCTACAACTCGTAACTCGGGTCCGGTACCACTAGTCTACCGCTGCTCAGCCTCAGCAGCTATTATGTAATATGTGTCAACAAAATCGGTCCCCGTGACCAGTTTCCAAGTTAAAAGCTCTTTTATTTAACTTTACCTTCACAATAGGTGACTATACGTTTAATCACCATAATTACAAAAACCTTTCATACAATTTCTAAAACAAACAGACTGATACAATCTGTAAAGGCACACGCACTCATTGTATGATGACGTCACCGGCGCACGCGCGGCTTTCCCGGACGCAATTTGCGTGTGAAGCTCCCCCTATCTCACGCTCGAGCAAGTACACACGTGCCAGTTGCACAATATCCAGCGCTGGAGTGTCTGTTTTGTGGCGATGCAGCGGTTTCACTGTATGTGTCATCCCATATTGTAAGGCTTGTGGTTTTGTGTTAATTTACAACTCAATTTATGCAACATAAAAGGATGTTGCTTAAAGCGCAAGCGCTGTTCAGGCTTACATTGATCTACACTTATTTTATGAAGAGGTGAAGTTAAAGTAAGTTTAGAAGTAGATTATCTCTATCTGCAAAACTGCTCATCCATTTTCAATTAATATCCTTTCTCCCATAGGAAGCTACACCACTGCCGAATTCTATAGCATAAGTTTTATGGTAGTCTAGCTAATGCCAGAGGGTTCGCTCGAGTGTATTTCGGTAATTGTCCCACGGGACCGAACTGCCTGGATAAAAACTATCCTGTATTAATAGGGTTGTAATTAACAGGTTATAAACAGTCGTAATCCGTTCAGGAGTTTTTGAGTCAAAGAGCAACACACATTCAAATTTAATTTTACGTGAACTAATATTCGTGTAGAAGCTAGGCAGTGTCTTTTCTTCTTCAAATTCAGTTGAACTAAATCATGTCATGCTTCACATTAAAGGGCAATATACAATTTATATTATTGCTTGAAGGCAAAGCACGGGTTGACATTAAAGTTAAATCGCAATAGATAAGCTCACTAATAAAATACAGGAACTAGATATTACGAACAGCAGCTGTAGACACACACGCCGTGTACGTGACACTGCTACATCTGAGTCACGAAACACCAAACCTATAACTGTACAATATAATTATTAATTTAGATATTGAATTCGTGACAGTTTAACAACCTATCTTCCATTATCTAACACTGTTATCTATAAGCTATAACAACTTAAAAACTTACTCCATAAATCAACGAACTCATGCACAACAATTAAGAGTTTCTTGAACGGCCATAAAAGCAAAATGATTTATGAACAAAACACATTTTTATGAACATCCATCTAAGCCACTCACGTACAAAATCCTTGTATTAAGAACTGAACAAAACATCCATATTTCATTATTTAACGGATCTCTGTAAAACTCTGTTAAAGACTTGGCAAAAGTTTCTAAAGTCATCGATCAATTTTGGCCATTTCCCCTAATACAAACATTTTAGACGATCGATCTAGTAAACATAGAGCTGGGAAGTTTGTTGGTGTTGTCAATCGTGATTGATGTCAATATTTAGTGTGATTAGATTTTACACTGTTCAAAGTTATTTATAAAATTAATTACCGTTCAAGTTTTAAGATGCTGTTTATAAATTGGAGCCGTTCATCCGAATTCGCTTCGAACAATTCAGTAACTTCCTATTTGCAAAAACGAGCAACCTTTAAAAATCACGACATTCTCATGACTTGTATTCGATGTCGCTAGTAAGGTCATTACAACTTCTTAGAGACGAAAATTCATTCTGATAACTTGCCACTAATCCTAAAAAAAGCAAGTCCCGCAGCTCCAAATATTTTAAATGAATACACACTTTTATAACAAAAATTCCAATCAAAATAAAACGGGCTGTTAAACTTTGCGATGAATAACACATAATTCTTTAACACTTAAACGACAAACGCTTTACGATGGCCAAAACGTTTTATTCGAATTTATCTTATACAGTTTTAACCCTTCCAGAAAGTTCCTTGAACGATTTACAGCAATTTCAATCGTCAGTATTTGTCGTTTATAGGGACATTTACTCGTAAAACTCATTTAGTGTTTATTACTGTCCCATAACATCAAAGCTGATAGGTTCTTATGGGAATTGTCAGCTGTTCGCATCAGGGGACAATCTCCCCTGATCCCTGATCTGTCTCTCTTTTTCTTGTATTTGGGTGAGAAATAGATAGGATCGGTACTAATCGATCACATAATTAATGAAGTATTAATTCTTTTTTTCAACCTGTTTACCACAAAC
Organism: Noctua janthe; assembly: GCA_910589295.1. Taxonomy (NCBI): domain Eukaryota; kingdom Metazoa; phylum Arthropoda; class Insecta; order Lepidoptera; family Noctuidae; genus Noctua; species Noctua janthe. The sequence goes on from OU342562.1 coordinate 16,826,077, forward strand.
CACAAAAGGCCAAGAACCAATAGGTTTCTTTCTATAATTGCTTTTATTACTTACACTTTTCTCAATTAAAAGTAAGAAGAACTACTCCAATAAATTACTACGTGATGTCGCTGCAAACACGTACCTATGGCTAAACGAAAACAAACGGTCAACGGCACAGTATGTTTTAATCCGAGCAAACTTGAACAAGATGATGATATCGGATTTTGGCCCTAAACTAACATCGCAAAAGGGACTCCTTGATGCCGTAAGCGGGATCTATTGGATTATGTTAGTGTTAGCATATTTGACTGAGCAATTTGTGAATTGAATTTGGCTAGACAAGAGTATGATGAGACAGTTATACTCTAATCACCCGAAGTCACAGAACGGATAAGATTTTCTGACGCGTTTCCTTGTATCCTATAACAAGGTGGACAGGATACGTCATTGAAAAAGGTAGGACCAGACGGGTGTTGTGTCTGGCGGGCTGCTGCCTGACGGTTGTAGTCGGGTATCCGAAGATACCTATTCTAACAGCGCGTTGCAGGTTTTTGTGTGACGTCAGGACGAACAACACCAAAACTTAATGACTATCAAGACTTGGGAGCAGTTTCATTTATAATTGTATCTTCCAACCTTCAAGTCCTAACTTGAAGGTTTCACATTCACTTATAGGTGAACAGAACTAAAACTCCTCAACAATTAAATGCTATGCGAACTAGCCAGAATCAGGTTAATAGACATGAAAGGTGAGCGGCTGACATTTTGTTCCAACGTTTGTTCGTGAAGGTCTTAGGAATATCTCTACCATTTCGACGGCCGCGGCACGAATAATCGATGTTTATGTCAAAAACCTTCAGACTTGCGTGGTTTTGGGTTTATTTATTTTATGTATTAAATTTTCTATTTTTCATTATACATACTGCCATTTGATAGTAGGCGAAGGCTGGCTCCAAGATAAACTTAGAAATAAACTTATACTGTCACTTACGGGATATCTTCCATGATTGTTCATTATTTCAATCACGGAAGATATCCCGTAAGTGACAGTATAAGTTTAGTTGTAAAACGTGAAAGCTTAAAACAGTGGTTAAAGTTAGAAGTTTTAGAAATGTTGGATTCATTTAGCTTCCAATTCTATTCTATAGCCTGGATGGAACGATCCACAAAAGGATTTATAGAACATTTCTTAAAGAACAGCACACAACAAAAATCTGTGATATGCCCAGATATGCCTTTAGAGGTCCATTTTGTGCTAGATATGTCTACAATCTCCATAGCAAACACACACTATAGTGTAAAACCAGTGGACTCCTACCCACACAATAGTAATTTTCTCCGCGCATGCCTTGACCTACTTGAGGTGAAGGAAGTCCCGTGGGAGGCCACTACTTTAGAGGATGCCGTGAAGACGTGGAAGCCATCCGTCTTACTATCGGGCTCAAGGAATCCTTAATATATTCTTAGAGACTGTTTGCAAAGTAACCGCTATTTTGTTTAGCAAGCATTATTATTTATTGGCAATACTGGTCCAATTAGGTGGACCGTATGTACTCTATCAACCGAATTGAGTATTACCATAGTCCGTCAATATGAACATAGACTATCAACTCTTTGTCTATGAACAGGGCCTATACAAACACTGTGCACTGGTATAATCAGTTTGAAAGCGTTTCATATTTTTACAATAACTTTCAACAGGTCAATTCGTTACATTTCTGATTTTTTCACTATCTATGTCTATGATGGAATGTCACTTTGTCTAGTCTCTGGGCCATAAGATCCTTTAAATCTTCATGCTTAGTGATAATATATGTACAAGTCACGTACACAAACATCAGTACTGCGAATATCAAACCAAATAGTATATCTTCGATCAAAGCAAATATTCACACGACGAGGGAATTGCACCCGGACGCTCGTCGGACATTCCGATATTATGGTGTCTCACTTAATGCAGTGTGCAGTACTTAGTACTTAAATGTCATCATTAGGGCCAGTGTGTTACTGTTGGTACTCGGCTTTAATCGACGTCCACACACCGTTCCTCGTAATAATATCACTTAGGGATCCGTTTACAGTTATGTATGCTATGAAACACAACGCTTTCGAAAGTGATGCTTGGAATGCCAGAACAGTGTCTTTTTCGTGTGCAATATCAGATGTTTGTTACACATAGTGTTTTTATTTCGCACATGACATTTAACCTGGCATCAAACATTTATCTGCTGGGCAGCATTTTGTAAATATTTTCAAAAACAACACATTCACATTCGTTTTATAACTGTTAATGACTGTTGTGTGTAAACACGTTGACGATTGATAAAATGGCTGGCGCCAACAATTTCATGGACGACTTATTTTAGGAAAGAGACAACATTTGAGCAAATTCTGAAGATTGTGCCAGTATGTAATATTACTGATCCTGCAACTTCGGAAGGCCTAACGCCTTAAAGGCTTAAATAATAATTTGCTTTACAAAACCAAGACAATTAAAACTGTCACTTAACACGGATACAAATACGTCATTCTGGTTCCCACCACACAGGAAGATTCAACAAGCATTAATAAATTAACACGATGTTATTGAACTTCGCACTAAAAATAATAACTCCACTCGTCAGAATTGGCGCTAAGAGTCCATTGGAACCGTGCCAATGCCACCTTCAAGCATTACAGCGCTTCGCACATTTCACGCGACAAATCGACTGTGAAACGATAGGAAGCTTTAAGCGGCTGGATTGTGTGTTTTTCTTTGCAAACTTCTGTCACACGTTCAAGTGTTGTCCGTGACTTGGTTTTTTGGTCTTTGATAAGATGTTTGTAATAGTTGAGGGTCTTACGAAGAACTGGTGCAAAAATGCACGGATCGCCTGAAAAGATTTCACGAGGATCAGCTGGGAGATGAAGTTAAGAATGAAGAAGAAATCCTTACTTACTTTTTACTTACCTTGCTAGGGTAAGTAAAAAACTTAACGACAACTTTAATGTTATTAAGACAGTCGCCATAATATGTTGTTCAAGGACCTATTTTTTCGACTTCCTTATTGCCATATAAAACGTCATGCAGTAAGTAACATAACGAATCAAATTTTATGATAGTAATAAGATCCACAAATAGTCATACTTTCATCACAGTAGTAAGTTTTCGACGTCTTATTGAAGCCATACTCCAGTGAGTTTATGTTACTGGGAACATCGCAAGTTATTTTTGTTCGCGAACGGAAAGATGAACTATCTGTTTATATCCTTGGGATATGGAATGAATTATTACTTCCTTGGATAAAGTCTCGGAGGATGATAAAATTATAAGAAACGTACAATCCATACAAATGATAATTCGGTTATTGATGTTTTTCTTTAATAATTTTACTGTTGCAAAATATAGATAAGTAACTAGTATTTGTGCTAATCTATACTAATATACGGAAGTAACCTTGTCTGAAAGTAACCTTATAATGCCTTGACAGTTGAACGAATCTAGATGAAATTTGGCACACAAGTTATGGCTCGCCATGGCATTCGATACATTTTATCAATGCAAATTTTTCCCGTGGCATAATTTCCGACCTCAATGCGGGTGAGGCCGCGGTACGAAATAGTTAATTCTTAAGTAAAATTGTTTCCAAGTTCCGGTTTAGGTCAAAACTCAGAAACATTAATCTTATAAAACAGTGCAAAGACTTTGCAAATCGTAATTACCATGCAAAGTGGTTTATCCGTTTCGGAGAAAAGATCTAAAAAAGGCGTGATCGCGCTTTGTAGTTAATGATACGATCGTAGATCTTGTCGTGATGATGGTACTGCTTAGAATTCAACTCATACAAAGCATTTGCACGTAATACTAGGTTATTTTTGTTTTTTTTCCTCTTCCAGACATGTATTTGGCTTTGCTTTAGACGAAGCTGGTCGTGCGACTTCAATTTACAAATACATTTTAAGAATTTTTCAGTAAATTCTCAGTAATAGCACGGTGCTAGATCTATGCCCGGTTTATGGCAATAGGCTCACCCCTATTACATGAACATTTAAATATAAGTGTCCAAATGTGGGAACAACATACTCTAGCTTGTCTAATACTTCGTCCCCGACAGACCAAAGATCTTTCTAATAACCACAAACAGAAATGTTGAGTGGTCCTGAGCACTGAACCCCAAAACGATCGTTACAAGAAATTGCTACCATAAGATAACGCCGCCATTGGCAGACGGATTGGCAATGCAGTGTTTATTGGCTGGCAAGAGGATTCTACTGCTCACCCTTCTGATGTAATCTTTAAGTTTATTTTTATGACACTCTTATTAAGAAGTCCTTCGGCGCAACCGAATTCTGACTAAGAGAGAAATTAGAAGACAAATCTCTTGCCATGATGCTGGTCATCCCAGACCTGAACTCTGATCTCTCTTTAGCTTTTAATTAGCATCTTCTTGCAACATCAACTCAAGAGATTAGGTGGCTTATTATTAGCCTAACAATACATGGCACAACGCCACAATAGATTAACTAGACTTGCGCTAATTAGATTCTTACCACGGTCCTACCATTTTTTAGCCTCTACGTTGAGGTCAGCTTTAGTCCAGCCAGAGGTTGAATATTTTTTACCAGGCAAGTTAACAAGATTAAACTGCTCTACTAAGCACAAAAAAAGGGAAAAGTAGTTGTTTATTACTTGTTTAAAACTAGAGTAAATCATTCACAGCTAGTATAGATAATATTTTTAAGCTCGTAAAGTTGAGTGCTCAAGGCGTGAATTAATTAACTCGAAGTCGTAACTATTTTAAAACTTGAAATCTTTTAATTAGTCGAACGGAACCCTCTTTAGTGCAAGAAAGTTGTTAAACCGATCCGTTTTCGTATTGCAGCGGGTTATTTTAGATCTGTAAGTGGAAAAGGAAACTTGTGATATTGGTTATGATAGTTTTGTCTTGAAGTCCTTTACTCTTTTTCTGCTTCAGGAGTTTATGGTCTTTGTTGCAACAAAAAAGTCTTACATTTGTTATTTATCATCATCTACCTAGCCTTTCCCCAAGTTTGATGAGGTCGACCTCCAGACTAACCGGATACAGTTGAGTTTCAGTATTTTACGTGGAGCGACTGCCTATCCGACTTCCACAACCCAGTGAGATTTGTTACTAAGTTCATTTACCTACACATTTGTTACTAATCTCTGATTGGTTGGATCATTTTCAATTGTTACCATTCCAATTTCCAACGAAAAAACTTTTTTCTTGCCATTCGGACGAACATTATTATTACCTTGACACTTTTCACAAAGTTGCCAATATTTGGGACCCAGCTTATCCCCCAATGAAAAAGCGTGAAGTTACGAGCTAACTTCGGCTATAAACACAGTCTCAATTGCAACAGTTTGGCAACACTTGATAAAATCGAGTGTTCTTTCGCCAAGTTTCCATGTTAGTTTCTTAGACAAATATTAGTTTAGTGATTCCAGAAAGTAGTGTGAAGTGGAGTTACTTCTGTTTGAGTTTAAACTGGCATTGTAAAGATCCTGAGTTTAAAGTTAACTTCTTTTTTAAGTGCCTTTTTTATCTAGTGGACGTCTTTGGTTCGATTTCCGGGCCGGGCAAAGTGTTATTGGATTTTTCCACCAATTTCTCTTTAGCAGCCCGGCGGAAGCAGATGGCAGGTTAATGGAGATAGACCGGTCCCTATTACCTGCATAGGACTTTACATACAGGCAGGGTGACTGTCTGCCTATACCTTCGAGGATTACAGGCGTGATGTTAAGTTATGTTTCATTTTACAATCAAACTTTTCATACAGTTTTATCTAAATTATGAGAACGTGTCTACTTGTATAAAGTTTGGTTCGACAACTGGGCAGAAAATAAAGGTAACTATGTAGCTTCAAACTATTTCAACATAACATCAACATCAATTTCATTAATTAACAAACTCGCCCATCACTCCACACGACCAACTCACCCATACATGATGTTTGAAAGTTGAGACCACCCCGCTTCAGCAGCAACTATTGTAAAATTCCAGAGCTTGATAGATAGTTGGACAGTTGAAGGTTGTTGTGGTACAGAATATTAATAAATATCAGCCAACATGTCTACGGGCATTCGTTACGTATGACAACTTCTCGACACAACGGCATTTTAGTTCTGACGAAGGTTTCATTTCAGCCATGTTTCAATTTGTAACAGTTTCTAGTTTTGGACCACCAACACCGTTGTTTGAGCAGAAGTTTGCGTGCATAAGCCTGGCAAACAGTTGTACTTTCCAGCCAATATTATTTGTGAGTTATGTTTTAAACCGACGGACATTTTTCTACGTTTATGTCCACTTTATATTACGCTGTAGCTCTCCTTACGACACCCAGGGGATGAAAGAGGATGACCTACTTTGAGCTAAGTGCTACGTTTGAAACTTATGCATCAGAAAATTTCCTATTCCCATCATGAAGATTTTACATGTATTTGATATCATCATCATCTGCCATAGCCCTTTTCGCTTCATTTAAAAGCGAGATGATACACTTTGAAACCGACTCAACTTGCACAGAGGTATTTAATTAAGCCTCCTCTAAATTTGGGGCAGCATTAACATGGCGCTCCCGGGCATGGGATCTATCTTTTGTAGTCTTGTTAGCTTAGGTGAAGCAAATGTGTATTTTGGCCGTACAACAGTGAAAATTGTGCAGGTAGCAGGTACAGCATAGAATTTGGTGTGATAACTCTTTTCAAAGGGTATTTAGGTTGTAGAATTTTGCATTTTACCGGGAATATTCATTATCCATGTTGTTCGAAGGCGGAATATTTTGATGAAACCTCTCACATTGGAATGCTTCGCGGAAATAATTAAAATTCTCGTTTGCATTTTATCATGAAAACAGTTTTACGATAAAATATTTTGCGTTACAAGCTTTTAATCAGGAATTTCATTCTCCCCATAGTTTAATGAAAATGCTACAAAAAGCTTTAATCTCGTGGTAGTTATAAATGAGTACAACAATCATCGAACCAAAATATTTTTTATTTTTGTGCCAAGCCTGTCTGAGAAAATAAAGCCAAAAGTAAAAGTAAAGTTTATAAACCAACTTGTCGAATATTTCCGTAATATTCAAAATTCCAACTCAGAAAATATGATCACGCGAACAAGGCTTTTGACAGCAAAATGTTCCTATATTTAAGCCAAGAAAGCTCTTCATGTTATATTCTTGAATTCGGAGAATCCTCGTCAATCATATTCATCGTTTTATTTTCGTCTTTACCTAGGAGTGAAAGGAATAGAAATTATAAGAGCTTTTTCAGAGAATATCGGTTTGAACCCTAGCAGGTAAAATATGTAAGGCCAGGCCATCAAACGTTTCTTCTTCATTGTAGAAAGCGAAGAATGCCTCTGAATTGTGTTCAAAGAAATGTTCACATTTCTAAAATAAATAAGAACTTATGGTTAAGCTTTTAGAAGAAAATCAAGTGGCCTTTGTCAGTATCCAACAATAACATTTAATAATTGTGGAATTCTGTTAGTCCATTCTTTGTACATTTTATTATTTTCATCTTGACATTATTAGGTCAACGTTTCTCGAATTAAAAGAAATCAGTTCAATGGTATCTGAAGTACTTTTTGAAGGACAAATCTTGAGGCATGTGAGTAAATCTGAAGACTTCGTTACGCGACCTATTTTTCTAAAACTGAGTCAACGTCTAAGAATTCCGCTTCTTGTTCGCATGTGACTGTTTATCCTCTAATTGAAGTCCCGCCAATTTAGGGTTAAACGGGCAAATAGTGATGTCACCAGTGAAGTTACATGTGGTGCGTCTATTTTTAGGGGCACATCTCTATTAAGGAAGTGTTTTGCTACTGGTCATATTCTTGATGCGAATGAATGTGGAACATTCATTGTCATTAGAATGAGCAGGTTAAAATTCCTCAATTTAGACTTATTTCCCCGAAATAAAATAGTCCGTTAAAAGTAGTTTATGGAGAATTTATTCCGCCAATTTTCCCTAGCTAATACACTAGAAGTGGCGTAGGTATTTTGGTCTGCCTTCCGTAATTTTGATGTGTTATTATAAGTGCTGATTTTCAGTCTAACATGAAAAATGAGATTTGATTCCGAGAACAAGAAACTGTAAGTAGACAAGGCATTCTAAATCTAACTGAAATTCAACGAATGGAACCGTTTTCCCACCAAACTTCTCCGAAATTAGCTTAAACAGTCTAGTAGATATAAATTGCAGGAAATGCCTAATCTGTGACACTTTTTGTTTCATAATAATTTTAATTCATACTCCTCTGGGGATATCAAGCGGGTGAGTCAAAAAGATAAGGCTTTTGAAATATGCAGGCGGAGATAAAGAGTTGAGTATTTTTCGCAATTTGTTTAACGTTTTTATCTTTTTCGCTATCAATCTTTTGAGCTAAGCTTTTGAATGCTAATGTTAGAACCATTTAAGGTTTCTGTTCTTCTTTAACTTCGCGTTGCTCCAGTTTGCAGCTCATTGCATGAATTATGAGAGCAACTACGAGTTTTGGAATAATCCATCTCTTGCAGGCTTTTACAAGTTTCCGAGCTTCTCGGAAGTTCTGGTTGGAGGTAGTTTGTTCATTATTTACAGTACGAAGAATAGCTTTATTTATGGCAGTATACTAGCTTAGCGAAATATCCTGGTTTTAAAGGTTTCCCACACCTATCATAATATCGCTAACTGTCTTTACAACATGACTGTATCAATTAATCTTATCTTTCAGTCCGTTAAGTCCTTCAGGACAAGACTTATCCTTACCTTCGAGGTTATGGTGAACAATCTTTCTTACTCTGGTTACGAAAAAATTACCAGATCTTATTAAACGCTTGAATTTTTTAAACCGTTCTTTTTAATGTTCAGTATTGTTATGTCCGGTTCCTTGACCTGCATGCTCTAAAACATTTTTTTTTTGTTCCCACATTCCTTTGCCCGACCTACCAGCAAGTAACATTATTAACACATTAACATTCTATTGTCGAGTATTTTATCGATCTACCCACATGAGGTCAATGGCCGCAGATAAGTCTGAACGAGTTAATCTGAGCTCGTAAATCACCTCTATTAGGTAAACATGAGATAAGAAAAGCTAAACAAACATAATAAGCTTGTGAAATGGATATTATCTAACAAATATTATGTGGGTTTACTCCTTGTTGGTCTAGTTTCCAAGTTCTAGTCATCAGAACAAGGACAAAAGACTGTCCTACTATCTTGAGGACCAAGAAGAGAAGCAATCACTTTCAAAGGGTTTCGCATTAAGCTTTTCGGTAACTTTCATCAGTCTACACTTTCCTTCCAACATTTCCTTCCAAGCTGCGGGACTGTTCGAACGCTGCGGGACTGTTCGAAAGAGATACCGTGGCCCTGAAACACAAAGGGCAAAGAAGGAACATGGATGGGTTTTAGTCAGTACAAGTCTGACACTCCCTTCCGCTCCGCCCAGAGTGGGGGGGGTCATTTGATTTCCCATGCGAAAAAAAAAAAGAAAAAAAAAAAAAGGCAACTGTTAAGGGGTTGATTGATTCCTCAGTAGCAGAGGGTTGGTGGAAATAGGCTCGCCTCCTGATGGCTTTTTTGAACATACTCGTAACTGACGAAATGTAGGTGTACCAAACATTTCTAGTTAACCCATCAGGGAATAGAGGCTTGATGTTGTGTGGCGTGGGTTAGTTCGTAAGCTTGCTTGAGTCTACGTAATTACTAGACCACACAGAAGCTTAGCCTGAGGTAAAGGGTTAGTAGCTACTGAGAAATTATACTTAGTTTAGTTACAAGCGTTGTGGTGTTAATTAATAACCTTCGTACGTAGATTAAGTTTCTTTGTATGTTTTATTGTGGTGTAAATGGCATGTTCTAGAACTAAAAATTCGAAGACATGTGCTGATCTATCCACAAATCTGGGCATGCGTTGTAGATTATGGTCCACTCCTTCTCTCAGATGGGGGGCCTGTGTCCCAGCAGTGGGAACGTTAAAAGGCTTTTTATGTTGGTTTATTTATAGTAACATAGAAACACTAACTTCGCGTTTATTCTGATCACTGACCTTCGGGTCTTTCGGATCGCGAATTCTTATATTGCCCGAGGACAGTATTCATTCTGTAATCATCAAATTCTTAATGACTTTTAAATAGCTTCCACCATTTAGTGTCGACCCAAATACTTGGTCTACATTATAAATTATGAGCACCATTTATAACACAAGTTGTCCGTTATAAATATCAACAAAAATTTCGCTATCAAACTGTCACATTTACTAACGAGATGTTTTTTCTTTGCTATTTTATGAAATAGCGTGTCTTTAGTATCTTGCCGACCTTTTACTTGGGGTTTTAATTTATTATACTTTTGCAGCCTTTCCCAAGTTGGGGTCAGTGTACAGTCTAACCAGAAATGGCTAATATCAGACCTCCACACATCGTGAGGAAACCAGCATGCTTGAGATATTTCTCGTCGGCATATAAAGCCAAGTCAGGGGCCTAAACGGCATAAATTTCTGACACCAGGTTACGCACTTATCACACAGTAAAGAAGAAGACAATCCAATTACCTACTTAATAAAGTCATTTCAAGATGAGGTCCAATTGTGAGCTTTGGAAACTGCATTGTTAGTTTACCTTTCTCTTGAAGGCAGAAGAGATCTGGATATACGGAAGGGTCCATAGATTAATGGCGCAAAAAGCATCTTTATCTGAAAAATCAATTTATGAGCTCGAGAGTGGTGGTATGTTGGTGATAGTTAACCAATTAGCCTTTGAATAATTAATTTCGAATTCATAAAATAACCTACTCCTCAGTGATAGCGAATGATATTGCCCTGCTCCCAATAAACTGCGATAACACTTTATCGAAATTAAGTGAAATGAAATTGCAATATTTACTCCAGAACGGATGCAGCATTCTAGAGAATAACTGTCAGCACACGTACCAAAGTGCAAAGACCACTGCGCCAATTTACACTGTAAAGGTAGCCAGGGGTAGTTTAGTAAGCACTTAGCGCTTGGAATTTACTTACTGTGCTAACTACCTTGATTTTACTCTTGCTCTATAAACATTGTTTTAAGCGAGTGCTGGCAGATAGTACTAACAGGGACTTATAGGAGTCGTTTTATCTGCCATTTGAAGTTGTCAAAAGTGGAGATAAGCATGTAAGAATATGAACAGTATGACCACTTTAAGTGTGCAGTTAAAGGTGGCGCTGCTTATCAAGAAAAAATGCATCAATATGTCAAACTTGGTACATTTATTTTGGTTCTGTATTTTTTCGCCTACTCAGATAAATTGGCTGAAGTGTATTAGAAAATGGATTGTCACAAGCATCCTGGCCAAGACAAAGTGACATTCATACATAAGAGATAACGATGACGACTAAGTCTAAAAAGTATTAAATTGTCATCATCTACCTGGCCTTTTCCTAACTATGACCACAACATAATTGGGAATAGGCTTCCAAGCGTCCCAACCGAAGGCAGCTGAATACCAGTTTTTTACATGGAGCGACTGCATAACTGATTGACTGACGACACGGTTGGCGGCTGAGCGATTGGCTGCTACGCTGCGTGCTGCTGGTTCGATTCCCGCTCGGAAAAAATATTTGTATAGCTTACAGGTAGTTGTTCCGGGTCTAGCTCTTTGTATTATATGTGAGTTGAAATGTTTGTAAACGTACCCACAATACAGGAGAAAGTCTTCAAAAAAAACTCTAACCTCCACCACAACCCAGTTACTGTATAATACGATACCCCTTAGTAAAACATGTTGGAGTCGTAATACAATAAGAAATGTACTGAAAGCGGTTGCTACTTCTGTAGTCAGTCTGGGTATTCCTAGGCAGTCATTTCAGATACAATCTGCTAACACGCTTAACTTCTTTTTACTATGACATGAGCTTGTTAATGTCGCGACAGAAGAAAGGACGGCATAAATATAAAATATAGCTCGTCTATTATTAAACTTTTGCCTATTACGGGGCTATGTAGCACAGATGTGCAGTAAGCCCAACAACTCCCATCAAAGCTGGGCAATCTCGGCACATTAGGAAGTAGAAATATAGTAAATTATAAAAATTGCTGCTTTGGCATCTGTATCCAATGGAGTTTTCACTTTGGTACAAATTGTTCTTTTGGCTGATAAAATTTCAAAGCTCTTTTTATTTCAATGCATGTGACAGTCAAAATAAAAGAAAAAAGTAAAATGATAATAAACTTGCTTCTAATAACGCAAAAATGCTTTTATAAACCATGAACACATAATTCAGAGATAATTTCTGTATTCAGACAGCCCATATCACTAAAAAACAATACTCCGCCAACAATGAGAACAAAAGTAACATTAAATATGATTTGGTCACATTCAAATGGAGTCACGGACAGAAATTAGTTATAAAAAAGTAAACACCAACAAACACGAGTTCAGTATTCCACATTTTATTGTTCCAAAGAGAAATATTAGAACAATGAAATCTGTAGAGAAGTTTCACACAATAACAAAAACATTTTAATTGTTCGTAATATTGCTCTTAACATTGAGAATAATAACAATAGGAAATGCGGTCAGTATTGAAAGCGACAGTCAAAGAAGACGTGAAAATGAGAGTCCTGTGAAAAAACACACAATATACACTTATTTAGTGAAAGTGGTTAATAATTAGCGGGTAGGTGAAGATTTTGCGGTCAAACATTGTTCACACAGGGTTATATCTCGTCGATCTGCGAATGAAAAGCACCAGAGCTGCAGTGTTAGAAGTACACAGCATTATTCCGCGATTCTAGATAGTACTGCGTGACAGTTTTAGTGGAGTCGCGATTTACTATAGTGCGTTTATGGAAAGCTGCGTGCAAACGCGTTTTATGCAAGTACACTATAAACACGCTGCGCTTGCGTCGCTCTATTGTTCATTTTGTCAATGAAATACCGTTATGTTACGGTTTATGGACTGGCGAAGGATAAAGCGAACGTAGCTTATCAATGAATCTACTCATACACCTGTCCTGCTCTAGATAGTCTGCTAGTATATTATATGCATGAGTTCTTTTGCTTGCTTTATGAGATTTTCGGTCATCTGGCAAGAGTAGGAAGCACCTCAAACTACATTGAATCAACCACTCTCGTATACACAGAGAACGGCAGCGATAAAGTTGCATGTAAAACTTATAAACTGATTAAAACATGAAGCCGTAGTAGCAATCTGTGTTCCTAAAACAATTAAGTTACCTAAACTGATTACTTTGGCTAAATTAGTATTTAACCATCGCATAGCAACAGATTATTAAACAACAGTGTAGTTCTAACCTTAATCCAATGGTATATCCGGACTAAATATAAGCAGAACAAAAGTTAATATTTCAAAGACAAAGAATTTTCGTTTATTGTGTCATTTTAAGACGTAAATGTACTTAAGGAGATTCTGATCCACATTTAAAAGATTTGTTCATACAAAGGGATTTACTTGATAATTCAAAGGGCCGGTTTCTCTTTGTTGTCAAAGGATAGGAATTCAGAATCAGTAAAGCCAGAGTATACTGTGCTTACACGTTAAATTTCACGGATGTCTTGGCCCAGATTCTTTGTTTTAATATAGACCTCAAGCCCAGATTGGATACCTATTACCAATTCATTGTGTCGTTTCGCTATTCTTTTGGAAAAACGAAGCCTCGTTTAAATCTTAGCAGCAGTAACTAAGATTTTGATGATGCGTCGTTTTCTATCATTTCCCGAAGTCATCATCATCTAGCCTTTTTTCAAATATTTTGGGGTCGGCTTCCAGTCTAAACGGATGCAGCTGAATACTAGTATTTTACATGGAGCGACTGCCTATCTGACCTCCACAACATAGTTAGTACTGGGTAATGCGATACCCCTTGGTAAGACTGGATGTCAGACTTTTCGGGCCACTGACTACCTAACGACTGAAAACCCCCGAAAACTATCTGTTCATTAAATGTTTATGCACAATGAAGTCTTTACTTAAAAAAAATAAGTAAGTAATTTAAATTCATCCAACACTGTTACCTAACACCATTGTCCATAATGATTCCACAATTTTCCACTTTACCACCATCAAATGTTTGAACAGAACCGTTTTCCACCAGCTGGCACTGTGTCATAAATCCCGAAACACAATTCATCAAATGCAACACACACAAAACACTGTGCCTTACCATCTGTTATGATCTTACCTCAGTGGTCTGCCAAGTGTGAAATGGCGGTGTACCGTTGCGGCAGCAGATGTAACGGTGATAAACGATTAAATAAAAGAAGTCTAAATAACACTATCGCACATCGGTATTACGGTATAGCGAATTTATAAATCTGCTCGCGTTTAGCCTGAGGGCACACTGAGGGATTTTGTTTCTTTTTTTTAGTGTAGTTTACAAAAGACCATTGTTTAATATCATCGTAAAATTCTACGATATTTTGGAAACATTTTCTGTAGCGCAAGTAATACTGGCATAAAATACGCCGATATAGTTGAAAACTGCAAGCAACATATTGGGTGTTGCAAAGGTAATGGTGCATAAGTAAAACGTGCCGCTTGGAAACCAGCTCGTTCCGTTACTGCAGAGACTTTTAACTAAGTTTGCTGTACAGTCGCAAAGGATTTTTGTTGACTAGTAGAATCATACTTCGCGAGAGATACTTTCTTTTACATAAACGATTTTAGGGTGTGGTTAAACTTTGTCATAATATAATATCCTGAATCCTTACTTCCTAACTAATATTATAAATGCGAAAGTACGAGTAAGTTTGTTTGTTACCTTTTCACGCCTAAACCACTGAACCGAACTTCCTGAAATTTTGCATTATTATATAAGTTGTCAGGTGGACAGAAACGGACAACTATCTTTGATCCCGAAAAAAAGTACTGTTTCCGAAGAAAACAACAATAACGTTCTTATGATAATAGATGGCGCCACGTGTCCTTCGTAAAATGATAGAATTATATTATTACTAGCAGTCTAACCCGAATTGATTGTCAAATTCTAAATTAACTCGAGCGAAGCCGCGGAAAGCTAGTTTTATCTGATAAAGCACGATGTCGGCAGCCAATCCTCAGTCAGCTCCGCTTGGTTTACCCGCACTTTGAGAAGCATCTATTCAATAATTTGGTTTTCGGTTAGAAATAAGTTCTATCATCTGTTATTTCTATGGTACCAGGCAGGCACTTAAAAACTCTTTTGATAGTCTAACAAAAGCAGTATGACGTCTTTGTGTAGTGATTATGACGCGATGTGAAATTACGGGTAGCTGTAATTTTCAAACCATATAACTTTAGCCTAGTTGTTATTACTGAACAATATTTTCTTGTTGAGTGATAAGTGAGTGGGTGACGGGATATGAAATAAGCTGCTGTATTATTATTATCAGCGTCAGTTAAGTTTACATATTGTGACTTATTGTTAGGAGGTTCCTCTCTCTGGAGCCGTGGCCGCCGGTAGCTTGGACCCTGTTCCCGATACCGGTGGGCTACAATTTTTTTTATTGTTTTAATTTTAAGAAATATTTAAAATGTATTCGATTTGTGTATAGAAATAAATAAAGGAAATAATAATCCTGCCCTTCTCCCAATTTATTTGGGGTCGGCGCAGCACGTCTTCTTCTTCAATTCCTCAAAATAAATATAATGATGACATGAATGCCGCCTGATCTACCTACACTAGTTATAAAGTCAACTAAGATGGGTCAACGAGGTGCTCGTAGGTGTTTAGCAAATTATAAACGCGTGCGCAATGCGGAGGATTTACGATTCACTCATTAATGTTTATGCGACTCAAGGTCATGGACATCAACTGCTTAATATGGGCGTATCCCATAAACAGTTTGTGTTACCGCTAGTAGAGGTACTGGCTTTAACCTAACATGGAAGCGCTAATTTTAATGATGAGGTTATCACTTCGCATTTGTTTAATTAAACATATTAATAGTGAAATAAATTTTGATGACAACAAGACCTGCGATATTAACCCATTAGCAATTAGAATCAATGTTTCTTTATGAGGATATCTCCTAATATATCCATACTAACAATTAGAAACAGATTGTTATTTAAATACACAAATGCAATATCAACGAACTAATGATAACTGTTAAAATATATGCACGACTTCGAAATAAATGCTAATTGTTTATTGCAGAAATCATTTGAATTGTCGACAAAGATGGACGCTGTTTCCTTAATTAACTCCTTTGCACTGCGAACACACAGCATCATTATTTTTAAGATTGCTCTACAAATCAAAACACAGATTGCAATCCTAAGGGCCTGCGCAGACGAGGGCCTATTGTCCGCCGGTTAGAAATGACCGTTCATGTTCATTGGTTGTTGTGTTGTTTTTTCATCTATTGGTTGACATTCATTGGTTGTTGCAAATTGTTCACGGACAAATTGTCCCTCGTTTGCGTCTTTAGTGCTAAAAACAATTCACATTTCCGTAGTTATTGACAAAGCAGGCAAAAGAACAAACTATATTGGACTTTTGTAGTTGAACTTGTGTGGTCGACCGTACCGCAAAATGTTAAAACACGTGGGAAGGACCGGAATCATGTCCTTTAGTTCCAGCGTAATACAGTGTAGATTCGATTCCGGGGTTTTGCCAAGTATCAATGAACCTTCGTCCACACATGAATAAGGATTAAAGTGTTTTGCACCTTAGTAGTGTTTATTAATAGGTACCTATATGTTTTCTGGAGTTATGGATGAGTACAAGACCACGCCTACGAATAAGCAAACAATAAAATATTTGTTTACACCGACGGGGTTCTTATTCGGTCGGAACAGTTATTGCGGACAGTCCAGTTATGTATTGGGTTTGAGAACATGTATACTAACAAGGCATTATAAGAAACTACTGCCTCGGTTGACTGCCCCGTTGGTCAAGTGGTCGCAAGCGCGACTGCTGAGCATGAGGTTCCTGGGTTCGATTCCGGGTCGGGTAAAGTGTTATTGAGTTTTTCCATCAGGAATTTCTCAGTAGCAGCCACGGAGTCTGGATTGTGCCCGGTTGATGGCAATAGGTTCGCCCCCTATTTCATGGAACATAACTGGGTCGGTGTACTTGCTAGGTGCAACTCTGCCTAACCCTCCGGAGAAAACAAGGCTTGATGTTATGTATGTTATGTTTTATAAGGAAAATATGTTACAGTTATGATTTTTATTCAAGGTTATTATGGTAGTGTAAATACATGGTTCTTAGAATAGTCCGTTTGTAACGAATTGACAGGTAAAACATCTAAATAATCAGACACAATACGTTTACAGATCCAATCGTAAACTAACATAAACGGGCTCGCAGTTTAATTTCCAGTGTAAACCACCGTTTATAATTCCAGACAAACAAAAACTTTACCTCGTACTGTACTTACGGTAACAGAAACCAGCTGTTTACTGGTAAAACGTATTCAAACCGAGGAACCAAGTTTACATTCATAAAACAACTTGTTAATGAACAACGTGTTACTAATATTATAAAGCTGAAGAGTTCGTTTGTTTGGTTGAACGCGCTAATCTCAGGAACTACTGGTTCGAATTAAAAAAATATTTTAGTGTTGGATAGTCCATTTATTGAGGAAGGCTATAGGCTATATAAATAAATAAATAAAAATAACCTCTATTTACTCCGACCTTCGTGTACACAAAATAATAATTTTGAAAAATAAATATAAACTACACTTATTTGTTTTCTACATCTAAACTTAAATTATAACTTAACTAACCTTAGATAATACATATTTCATTTATTTATCAACTACCAGGTCAGGCTGTCTTGCGACATAGGCCTCCTCAAGTTCCCTCCACATTTGTCGATCCCTCGCTATATTCCTCCATCCCTTAAGCAGATCATCCTCCCATCTTTTTATCTGCCTTCCTCTGCGTCTTTTTCCGTCCCTTGGGTACCATTCAGTAACGTTCAACAACAGGCTATATACACCACGCCACGCCACCAATAGGAGTCGAGCAAAAAAGAAATAAGTCAGAATTGGCGGGTGAAAACGCGAGGCACAGCTAGTTAAAGGTATAATTAGTAAGCGATTGTGCGGTTTGCCTCACGCGTCCCAACGTGGAGTTATCATGGTTAGCGATAAAACACGTGTGTCTATTGTAGATGGTCAACAAAAACTTGTACCATCTGTCCGTCGAAACGATAATAATTGGCGTCGCAAACATGTTGGGTAAACTAGTGTGAAAAACAAACATGTGTGAGAAATTGCGATTTTTATGGGAGTAACAAAATTGTTAATAGGAACTGGTTTGGCTTTGTTTTTTTTATGTTGGTGCAACTATTGACTTGGAGTTGGTTTGTTGAAGACCGTTGTCTGTAGCATGTTGATTTATTAAAAAAAAAAACTAATGCATAAATTATTTTTGCTAGATATCATAAAATAATATTCAACTTATCGTAAGTATAAGGATTCTTCAAGCATTGACGAAATAATTAATAATTTGCTCTGTAATTAGGTACGGGAGATATAAGGAAACTTTTTGAAGGTCGTAACAACCCATTTCTGATATTAATTGCCTTTCCGATACAAGTCGGATTCCTCTTAACATCTAGTAGCAAGTGCCAGTAATGGTCGTCCCTTTTAAATTCTTATAGTCTCTTGAAACTGTTTCCTGATCTGAACTAATCAGCTTTTAAGGAATACTTCACAATTTTCTATAGAGACGTTGGTACAGTTTGATTTAACTGGGACTGTGAGGAGCGTGGAGTTCGTTAATTGTCCCACAGGATCATACCGGGATAAAAAGTGTCCTATGTTTTAATTTAGGTATAACCATCTGTGTGGTGAATTTCATCCAAATCCTTTCAGTAGTTTTTGCGAAAAAGAGTAATAAACATCCATCCACCCATCGCATTTATAGTATTCTCGTAGTAATATTCGTAGTTAGGAGCCTTAGTTAATTTAAATAATGTAAATCTTTTCAAAGTGCAAACAAAATCCAAAAACCAGCCAAGTTCTTTAAACAGTACTTCAATTCAGTGGTAATTAATACGGTTCATCGGCGGTTCTCAGAGCTATCAAAACATGATTCCATCGAATGTTTTCCACGACTAAAATGGTTGTGTATACGGACAGCTACAACATACTGCAGCGAGGGATTACCGTTAAAAGTTATCTAAAGCAATACCACAAGAAAATGACAGTAAATTCTTTGGACAGCGAATCTTAATCCAGCATAGTCATACAACCGACGAAAAAACTCAAGTTTTCTAAACATCTCATCATAATTAACACTTCACATGATGCGTGAACGTGTAAACTGTAATTTAGTTCATCTCGTTCCAGTAAAAAACAGTACGTGTGTACTGTGTACATAACAGTCAATCAGTGGAAGCAAAAAGTACAAATTGGTTAATAATTCATCACGAAGAGTTCGTTACACCGAAACGTGGAGGTTCCAGCTTCAGTGGAAACGTTATGGTATGAGGCTTGAAGGATTCCGCGTTATATTGGATTTTTTTTTAGGGCAGGCAATTCAACATTTTTAGAAATTTTAAAATATTTGTTACAGTTGATTACTAAACGCGCTACGTAAACGATAATACGGGTGAATTCGATGCACACTTACCTGAATTAGAACTATAACTTAGAAATTTTAAATTACAAAAGTGACGATTGTAATTGTACATAAGTTAAATCAGAAGAGAAGCCAAAATAAAACCAAAGCAAGAAATCAAAAAACGATTGTTAATATTGAAAATTGGTTCGGAAAAACCAATCGATGTTATTTCCATAAATTTAAATACGGATAAGAAAGAATACAATATTTAAATCGCAATACAAAATGGTAACAAGACTGCAGCGATTGCTAATAGGTTTATGTAAATACTGTTTAAAATAAAAGCACCCAAAGCGCACGTTAGGTCAGAGATTACTATGGAAGATAGAACAGATGCCAGTAAGTCTGACCTACATATTAGTGTTACAATAGCCTATATATTCTAATTAGCTGCTACAAAGTAACAACTTAACCGTTACTAAATGAAAACAATGCAGCATTCATTATACAATGCAGTATGATTGCAGAGCTAATAGTTTTCATTGCTTTGATGGAAAAAAACAGGCGGTTTTACACACAGAGTAGTATCTAGAAGATTATTTAACAATATGTTGATATTGATAGAATCTTCAAACACGAATTGTTGTACCGTTATGACGCTAGAGAGCAGGACTTGTTGCCCCATTCCTAGTACGTTTTTTTTTTTTTTTTCGGCTGGGAAATCATCAAATGACCCCCCCACTCTGGGCGGAGCGGAGGGGAGTGTCAGACTTGTACTGACTAAAACCCATCCATGTTCCTTCTTTGCCCTTTGTGTTCCAGGGCCACGGTATCTCTTTCGAACAGTCCCGCAGCTCTGGCAGATTCCTAGTACGTTACTTAATTTATCTGTGTAAGAAGACATGACACGACATGCCATTTATTTTAAATCTATTATTACTATTATTTCTACCTACTATTTGCGTGCTCATGTGACCCATATTATAAAAGAACATCTATGTATTCTATTAACCATGTTTGCAAAGAAATAAATGATTTGATTTGAGGAACTGTCAACCGCCCATTAATGAAATTTGGTGTTTTAATAAATAATAACACTCACTACATAAATCAAGATACTGACTTGAATGTCTGACTATACAAATAAGCCCTGAAGAGCAAGCCCATTGCATTATCTATTTGTATACGTAACTCAGTTCGATGTTTGTATTACAATATGCCATTATTCTAGTAGGTCCCTTGTGATAGGGGAGAATGTATCGTCATTTATCGGACACGGTTCCAATCACGGATGTATAGCAGGTATCTTTATTTTGTATCGATTTATTACATTTGGGGTGGAATTTGTTTTAGCAGAGGACGTTTTGTTTCTACTTGTCTCTACTGTTACTGCCAAAAATTTATTGATGAATCAACGATTTTAATAACTGTTTGATTGAGAACAAACGTTGAAGAGAGTGTGAATGATGCTATACTAAGGGCCTGCGCAGACGACTTGACTTGACGGGACTTTAGTCCGGCGGATAGTTATGACCGTTCCTGTTCATTGGTTGTTGTGTTGTTTTTTTATCTATTGGTTGCCGTCCATTGGTTGTTGCAAATTGTATGCAGACAAATTGTCCCTCGATTGCGCAGGCCTTAATAGATGAAGGGTCCACTGCAAAATAAACTAAAACAAACATTTCAACACCCAATTTCACGGAACCCTTCACCTACTAAAAAGCGTTGCTATTTTTATTATTTTCCACATCGACGCCCGTATCGAACACGACTGTGCAAATATATTGTGCATTATTGATTCGTTGATATCTCACGTTGAAACGGGGACTTTTTAATCTGTCACACAATCTAAAAATCCCTCTGCAATAAAATTCCATGTTTGGATGTCCACTCTCGGTTTTTGATATATTTTGTTTCGTGTTAGTTCTATAGAGGCAAAAAAATGTTTGCGATGCTCTGTGAGCGTTATTAACTTGCCTATATTGTTGTTTCAAATAAAAGCGAAACAAACTCACACGTGGACGTGGGTAGGAGAGGATTTTTGCTGTAGTCTTGGATGCAAATTTATTATGATTATGTTAATATATTTTCAATGAAAATGTTAGTAAACCTCTTGTTTAAAAGGGGCACGAGGCGGTCGGCGTTGGCGCCTGCTCTATAACCATTGTTCAGGCTACAAGCTTTTATTAAAATACCTAGTTAGTCTGTAGTTAGGTGTTTGAAAATGTACGGACGTGCTCCTTTGTTAGGCAGTGCGGTTATAACAACAAAATGTTTTACTTTATGTTTTCATTCTTCGATCGATCACGATTATGCTAATTTTTTGTTCCTAACCAAACAAAAACTAATGACTTCGAGGGTGTCTTTTTGACTTGACTTCACGTTTTTAGCATTACATTCAGTAACAACTGTCTAAGAAAAACCTCAATTCAATTTTATTTCAGGTCTGATTCTAACATTTCTATACAAATCAACGTCCAACATTAAAGTTACATTTAGCTTGAGTACAATGACAGCAAAGTTGAGTAATGTTGGCCGAGACGTGGCCTTGAAATTGGTCTGTCCATGTCCATAACATTGTATTACAAACCGGTTTGCGTCGCCGGTGTTATAGTAACCAGTATGTGTTTTAATTAACATGTAATTGTATGTGCTCTGATCTAATTAATGTATGACAGGTTGATTACAATATTGACGAGCAAAACATAAGCATAAACAGACTACAAACATTCCAGTGTGGGCTAAGCCTTCATCGCTGGGAGAATCAGTGGGCCGCAATCCATCACGCGGTGACGAACAAAATTGATAGATTAAAATAGAATAATTTTTTGTTTTTCAAATTTGGGTAATACACAATAGATAAAGTGCTTATCCATTTGGTGTTTAGGGGTTTATAATTCTGGGTTTGGAAGCAATAGCGTGGTTTAAGCAAATAACTAGACTAGGGGATTATATCCTCCGCGCGGTGAACAAAAGCATTTTTTAATGCAAATGTAAGTATCTAAGGCACAACGGATTGTCGATTTGAAGATAAGAAATACCTAAAAGGTGAAGAACCAGCTCCTGTGGTGTAATTTGGGAAAGGCTTTTTAATATTAGCATCCTGATTTGGAATCATAGAACATGTATGTGTGTACAGTGGACTGAATAGATATTTGCTATCGTTTCAAATCTGGATAGAAACACTACCTCATAATCTGGACCCTAATTACATTATTGTTAAAGTACGAGCAGTAGCAGACTTCGTACTATTCCCAGTCGACACTTAATATAAACTTTACAGTTCCGCGATCCATAATTGGTTCCCGGATTTATGCATGTGAGCGAAATATTACACATTACAGTCGCAATGGAATGTCTTTGAATGTTATAGCTTTCTGAGCTCAAAGACTTGATTTATGAGAATTTGCGCAAAGGCACCAATATTCACATACCTACGCCGATACATTCAATTCAACATTCACGCATTGATACTTGGTGCAATGTACGGAACTTGCTAGACGACTGTCATAGCTACTCGTGGGGTGACGGTGAAGTTAGGCAGGAATTTTTAAGCTTGCAATGAAAAAGAATGTGTTTAGAACTCCTAATTTTATTGCGATACACAATCAGTGTCTACATAGAATCACACATATCCTGTCGTAGTTTGTAGGTTTTCTTTCATTTGGAGTGATCTAGGCCGAGAATAGAGAGATTCGGTCTAAATCATTTTCTATAGCTAAATTAAGCATTTGACTAACTAATTAGTGCCTCTAAAGCTACGCTAGAACAACTGTTCCTTAGAGTTTGATAATTAAATCCCAGATAATCACTGGATCCCTCAGAAAATTATTTTGTATTGAAAGTTAAATTAGGCGAGTAAGCAAACCATTTAAAACTTGAATGAAAGAACTTTAACTGACGTGCAAACGTCAAACAAGAATCTAAATAGCTTCAAAGGCACCTTGAGGGAGTTTACTGAAATGTTTGGGAATTAATTTCCTTTCAGATTCATTCTTGTCTTATTTGGCCGAATTTTACTATTGAAGCAGGTAAAGACATATTAAGTACTTTAACATTATTTAATGTCAAAGTACTTAATATAGTCTTCATCTTAGCAATGGATTCGCCCTCTATTATACTGGATATAAACATGGCAAAATACGGGTGTTCTTTGTTTATACAGGTCATCTCTGCCTCAACCTTCGGGCATGATAGACGTGTTGTTATATTCAACACCAACTATACTGACGACATGAAAGAGCAAACTAGGCTTTGCTTTCAACATGGTTAATGTGTCTTTGTCTATTCTTCCGACGATAGACAAAGTGTCATAAACTCATAATGCAACTCGAGAGTTGCAAATAATTCTAAAATGTTATGATTTTAAGGACCTATTTTCACCGTACGAGTCATCATTCTGCGGTTTCTCATTTTATTAATCGCCTCTTCATCCATCAAAGCTTTTTCTTATTCGACGACATACATCATTCAAAAACAAAGCAACAAAGCATTGTATAATTAAAATTAATTGCTACAGCCAAAACATAATTAGATTCCAACTTTATTGTTAGCTGTGACATTTGACATTAATTAGTTATTTGCACGTCAGCCACTGGGGAGGGTAGAATCGTATTCACCTTCGCTCAGGAGATTAATGATGCAGTGGAATGTTCAATATTAAATCAAAATTGAATGGGGAGAATTCAGCTGGTTCTGGCTCTTATAATAACTTAGAGAAATTGGGAAGCAATTGAAATACCAAGGTGGTTTTATATTTTATTTAGGACAAAGATCTTGTTTAGTATTATGAATATTATGAATTCTAGTTCTTTTGGGAAGTATGGGTTTGAACTCTTAACAATAAAGGCTTATTCAAACCTAAGCGGTATTCGCTGCCGTTGTTGGTAGAGGTACATACCGCGCGGGTTTCGCTCACAACTTTTTTTTAATATTTTTTTTTCTTTATTTATCTGCAACCAGCCTTAGCTATAAGCAGGTATGTTTTGAGTTGTGGCAGTTCAAGTGTGACCTCCAGTGAGGTCATCTCCTCGTCAGTAGACCATAGAAGTGGATTATATGGTCAATATGTCTTTCCGCTTTAGCCGTTTTTTGTAGCTTCGAGTTGTTAGCTCAGCAGCCAATTTGTTAAGGTGTCTTTCCAGCTTCCCTTTGTATGTCTCTGTAGTCTTATGGCTCTCTTCCTTCACCGTGTTTATCCCCAGATGGTGGGTCTCAACTTGATGCTAAATACCAGAACGAAACCCGCGCGGTATGTCCCCAAAGCGACAGCGGATACCACTTAGGTTTGAACAGGCCTTAACTCAATGGATCTATAAAAAGTCAAATCAGAACGCAACAGTAGTTTACTAACTGTACTTTTTGACACGAAATACTGATGACGAATCGGGACATCTTGTATGAAAAATAATTTGGTGACGAATCGGAACAGTGACGAGTCGGGAATAACTCATTGAATCATAATATTATGTTTAGCTCTAAGGATTGATATCTCGGTAGTTATTAATATTTTATTTGTTTTAGAAGGAACATTTGGGAGAGAACAGTTTGAGTAATGGACCTCCTTCCTCGTTTATATTTCATTTTCCTCTTTAGTCTTGCTGATGGAAAGAAAGAGAGAAAGACAACATGGTAAAAAATAATGATTTGAATGATGACATATTTGTATAAATGCTATTTAGTTCTATAATTTTCTATAAAATTTTAACCAAGGTTTCTTTTTCAAAAGTACTGCTTTATTCTGCACTCCAAGGCTCACAATAATATATTCCAGACTATAGCCAAAAGACACAACTGCTATTGGAAAAATGGCATCTAGTTAAAATTGTAAAACAGCTCTCGTGCAAAAATTACCTTACTTACATGACCTACTTTTGTATCCAAGTTTTCGAAGTGAATTCCCCTGCTGGCTCTCAGCCAAGCGTTTATTTTATTAAAAAATCTGTTTCGTATGGAAGTGTCGGTGTAAAGTAGCCACCTAATGGCAAACCGTAGGGTACTTTCGACATGCGTTGGATTTTTAGAGAAAAACTTTTATTTATAAAAAACCAAAGTGTAAAAGTGTATAGAAGGTGAAATATTACACTAACATTATATCACGCCTGTAATCCCCAAACGGTTAGGCAGAGGTGTACCTACATTTCGCCTATATACCTTTATTTTTAATAGTACGCCAGTTATGTTTGGGGGCACAAATAAAGACTCCTTGGCTGCTACTGAGAAATTCCTGATGGAAACACCCAACAATAACAGTTGCACGACCCGGGAATCGAAACCAAGACTTCATGCTCAGCAGTCGCGTTTGCGACCACTAGATCAGCGAGGCAGTCAAGGTGAAATATATAATATTAAATAAAATAAAATAAAATATTTTCGGAAGTAGTTGATATTGAAAAAATAATCACATAAATCGGCCTAGATAACACGGCCATATCGGTCTACATTATTAATAAAGATCGCTCCTAATGTATACCTCCTCCAGTCTGCAAGTCGGTAAGAATTGCAAAAAAAACAGTACTATTCCCAATTTCTGTACCTATGAAATTTCTAGAAGTATTTCTGACTGCAGCTTTCAAATCCAGTGCGGGTATGTCCGGATTCAACAAATCGAGAAGTGTTGAAGTGTTCGACGAAAAATGTGAAGCATTTACTGGCTGTCGCATATCTTCAGGTTTGTGTGAACAGAAAATATTTTCCGGATTTGAACGCTTTAGTGGTTTCATTTCATTCGCGGACTTACATATTGGTAATATTTAAATAATACTGAAAAGAGGTGTCTGATAAGATGACGAGTAATACAGAAGTATGGAAGAAGAAGACATGCTGCGCCGACCACAAATACATTGGGATAAGGACAGGAGAATGATGATGATATTATATAATATAATACTGAAAATCTGTAATAGGTCTGTCATTTATTATGCATTAAATTAAATTGAATTTATATGCAGATTTTCCTTTTCACGTTCACAAAATCAAATACAGTCACATACAGACTTGTACCAGGTAGATACAATGTATAGGTTTCATCTAACCGGGCTTTTGATCTCCTCTCAGTCGATTGCCTGCCTCGCAACATCAATGCACTCTTCGAGATCAACTCAACGTCAGCTTATTGACTCCAAAGGGCACTCGTTGAAAACTTCTCGATTACGTCGAACAATCGAGATATTTTCTAACTCGAGTCCTCAATAAATTGTTACGAAATGAAAGGATTGATTTTAAGAGGATTAATATACAGAATATACTTTAATGTACACCAAAATTTCGACAAAGCTTTAATTAAAAAAGTTCGATATTTTTGTTAAATCTATCTAATCTATTATCTAAAAGCGAATGGTCACTCTCTCACTCACTCATCACGAAATATCGAAAACCGCTTGACGTATAAAGATGAAATTTGGCAGGGAGGCAGTTTATAGTTAGTAGACGTCCGCTAAGATTTGCGACAGGGCCTTATTAAGGAGGTCTAAGGGCTCGCAAGTTTGTATGAAAGTCCTTCATTTTTTGTGCTACACACTTGAAATTTGGCAGGGAGGTATAGTTATCGCGGACGAAGTCGCGGGCAACAGCTAGTTAATAAATTCCTTATAACTAATGATCTAATAAGTTAAACACATAACATTCCCATGTAAAAGGATAATAACAAAATGATAAAAACAAGGACAGTTGTGCAAATTAAAATAATGCCTTTAAACAACTTCACATTTTATACTCCATTGCGATTTACTCCAAAGCTACTTGTAACAACTAGAAATTGTAATCAAAAGAGAAGTATTCCACCTTGTTAGGACACTAATACGGTACTTTTGTTCCAGGCTCTCTTTGTGAGTGCTCTCTCCCGCAGCCATGATGCACTCTAGCGCTAAATGTCAAGATCGTAGTCAGAAAAATATTGTAGGACAGTACCAAAGTTTCTATTTATTATTTGGAAAGGTTGTACAGTGTATGGTGGATTATGAAGCATTAATAAACACCACGACGACATTGTATTGTTCTGATTTCATGTTGAACCGTATTAAACTCGATCATTTGTGGTCTACCCCGGGCTAGCTGCCACTCTACCACTTATTTATAGTACTTTTACAACGACATAAAAGAATTGCCTCCTATAAGCTCGTGACGATAGAACAGAGAAGAAAGTAGTAGAATTTGGCAACCCTATACCCAGTGCAAGAAATAAGATGAAAGATTGAATCAAAATTAATTGTAGTCATACTGATTGGCAAGGTACCTTAGTATTTTATACAATGAAAGGGCTATCGCTAAAACTGACTCGTTTCCCTTTGAATCATAATATTGAGAGGAAATGACCGGATAAGCATGCCAATGATAAGCGAATTTTATTAATTGTGTTCAATTGACTGTCAATGTTACGGATATTTGTAGTTATAAATTATTGTTTATTGTTAGCATTGAATGTTTTAACGAGGAAATACTTCATCCGATTATATGCGATTGTTTACACTAAGCAATTATTTATTTGCTAGAATAAAAATAACATTGATTCCGTCCAAACAAAGAAAATCTAAGAATTCACTTAATTCTCGCGTAATTGCCTGCTCAAGAAAATAGGTTACTAGGACTAATTACGTTCAAGATTGAACGGACCTAATTGAAGTAACTGCTTAGGATCAATCAATCAGTCAACGACTCGACGTCCTAGAAATAATCTTTAGTTCGACTCATTATTAGACAAAAGCTTTTACCACTAGACCGTACAAACTATCTAGGTAGTAAAGGGAAAAAAAAACTAAAAACTACTTGTTTCTCAAGCAAAAAACCAGGGTAGCATAAGTCACTAAGCATAATTGGCCTATCGTCAACGTCGAGTGCATTATTCAAATTTTTCAAGGGTGGCGCTGGCACGCTGCCGACACTTATCGGACGATGCCTACTTACTACCGACTCCCGACTCCCGAAGTCCCGACATAACACCGCCGCACCGAAAGGCACTTGCCAAGCCAAATGTCAAGATCGTGATAGCCAGAATTTTTCGAGGCCAAGCTGTCTAGAGATAAAATTGTAAATGTTATGCTTATTGTTTCACAGATTCATTTCCGTACCTAATCGTTTTGGAAACCAATTACAGAGATACTTCTGAATCCAATCGTCTATTCAAATAATTACTCAGTATTTTAAGAGGAATGGAATATCGAAGTAGGCCATGCCGATATTCCATCCAATGAACGGGGGATCTAGTCTGTGAACTTGGAAACGATGGCTTAAAGTTTAAACGCATACGTTGGGTTTTAACTCCACATATTGGAATAATCTCCGAAGATTATCTTTGAAATTGAAAATGTTAGAGCGTTTTTTTTCACCTGAAAGAAACTTGCATGTAGATTCTACTGCAGTAGCTGTAAATATCCAATTTCAATTTTAGTTCAGGCTTCTACATAATTTGCAAAATAATAAGGCTTCGTATCTAAGAGTGCTGCAGTGACCCATTTTGCGAGTTGCCCCTTAGTTATAACAGTGCAGAAATAAGCAACTGATTCATTTCAGATTTCTCCCAGTCCCAGGTGAGCTAATAGCTTCATCTATTTTATATTGTTGAGCACTGATTGCATTTTCTGACCTACATTTCGCTGGTTGCAATGCTTGAGGCGTTCAATTGTAGCACTTGATGAAGGAAATGGATAAGGACCGAATATACTCCAGGGAAGAAATTTTTCAAAGAATCCTTTTGTTCAGTCTCGGTTGAGAATTTTCAGCGCTGATATTGAGGTGAAAATTAACAGAGTTTTACTAGACGTGGATTACAAAGGTGTAATGAGATGCTGTAGTTTCCGTTATACAACATGAAAGCACTGATTTAAAAATAAATCGGGCTTGATTAGGGAAACTTGTCCGCGTAGTAACATCTGCTAGTGCTAACAAAAGACTTGAAGTTGCTCAATAGCCGGACGAGTTAATTCCAGAATTAGTCGTTAGAATAATTCTAATTACTTCTGGAGTTTGTATAATGTACAATAATACTTTTACATTAACTTGAGAAGCTGATAGTTGTTTAACTTTCATTTCAGAATTAACATAGAATATTCTAAAGGGTTTTGATAAAACGTAAATATATTTTAATTACTTTCTTGTTTCAAGTACCCCCGGACAAGCGCCCGACGTATTACAAGAACATTATTTAGATCATATTTGTAATAGTTGGCATAACTACACGTTATGCGAGATATTAAACTATGCTGTATAATAACAGAATTCCTTTGATTACCAGTTCGCAGTTTTGACCGTAATTTGCTTTGGAATATCTTGTAAATGTTATGCATTTTGCGAATGTAGGACAGCAAAGTTAACGTTGAGGATGCGCAAGTTAGCATTAAGTGGGAAGACTTAGGAGGAATACCCTGGCAGTGGGCCAGCACAGCGTAAGGAAGATGATAAGCATACCAAAAGTGATGGACAGCGTCTGACGATGATAAATACTTAGAAAGACTTGATAGAATTAATTTCGATGTTTAGGCGAATAAATTCGTGCTCAGCATAAGGAAGGACAGGTTTATATTAGGGATAGCTCACAGACCGCTATCATATTCCGGAAAACAAAGGGTACTATTATATCAGCTCGTGAAGGAATGCTGTCGCAATCAGGACAAAGTTTTACAAACGGATAACAGAATAATACCTGTTAAAGACGAAACCTGAGATCTGTGGCACATACGGTATACCGTTACCTGCTTGCCAAAAATAAGGTATTCCAGGGTTATAAACCATAACTGTTTTAATTGTTACATTCTGTATTCATAACTTAACATCACGCCTGTAATCCCTGAAGGGTTAGGCAGAGGTCTACCTAATAATACACCCACATTTCGCCAGTTATGTCATAAGTCCCATGTAATAGGGGGCGAGTCTATGCCATCAACCGGGCGCATATCCAGACTCCGTGGCTGTTACTAAGAAATTCCTGATGGAAAAACGCAATAACACTTTGCCCGACCTGGGACTCGAACCCAGGCCCTCATGCTGAGCAGTCGCGCTTGCGACCACTAGAGCAACGAGGCAGTCAACATTCTATATGCCTGTCATGCAATTCAGATTGCTGCTTCACGATTGCAAAACAATCCGTTTATTACCTCAACAATCATCTATTTACTCGCCATATCTCACATTACCACATAAAACTGAACACAAATAAGTGAATAAATCACGTAAACATCTCTCTAATTGCTACTTTATTGATTTCAAATCAGCGTTTCTAAAAATAACCGGTCGTTACTGACAGGTCGGGTTGCTCTGCTCGTAAATCGTTAACCTAGAAATAAACAGTCTAGCTTAGATAGCTAGGTCTCTCGGTCACCTATACGGTTAACTGCTGGTTGCTAATGATATTTAATGGCATCTATCACTCTTCGCATTAGCTATTAACATTCTAGATTAAAGACATTTCTCATGTTGATTGAATGAATTTCTTGTTATTATAGGAGCAATTAGTTGGCTGTTTGTTTGCGTACAGTTGCCCTTTTTTGGCAAAAGATAACTAGTTTATTTCTTGTCAAGACAGACCAGTATCGCAGATTTGTGAAGAATTTACTTCTGCCTCATTTGTGTTTCGCCCAGTTCCTTTAACATGGTGGTTAAAGATTTTTTAAAGGCGGATTATAATCTTAATCCACTCTACTTGCTTTACTTCACCAATGTCTTTAGGGTTAACCATAGAAGGAGGCTTGTGTCGAAGTCTGTAGAAGGATTTCGCATCAATGTTTCGTTCCTAATTGATGTGATGGTACACTGGCATATTTGGGCAAATATTCGCTTTCTACCATTAAGACAAGGTGAATTTTATCTCAATAGACCTAAAGAACATTTTGCTTCGATTCAATATCGCGAAAATTTTGACAAATACGCCATGTGAAGTGCCAGCATAAGAAAGTATTCTGTAGCACAATAACAGTAGAACTTGAACTTATCAGTTCCCACTATCTGCTTGTTTAAGACTAGTAGGCACCTACCTCGCCCGCGACTTTGTCCGCAAAAATTTGCATGATGTTAATTTACAGCCTATGTTACTTCCTGAAAAATTAAAATCGGTCCAGTAGTTTCGGAGCTTTTTCGGTACAACCAAACAAAAAAAACCTTTCCTCTTTATAATATTAGTATAGAATAGTGTAAACTTCAGGATTAGGGTCTAAACTAAAATCCCAACGCCCCGTAGTGTTGTTCTTAGTAGACATGAGGACGCCATCGTCTTTCATTTAGATACCCTTGCCCACTTTTTACACCTACAAGCAGAGAGTAGGAGTGGCCATTTTTTTTTTTGGGAAACCTCAGTAGTTTAACAACGCAATCGGTAATACATTACAAGTCTTTAAGTACTTAACAAATAATAGGTACAATTCCTTTAGTCCACTCATACTTCAGCTCATAAAATAATAATTCTACATACTATTCTATTATTATGAACTACAATACAATAGATACCGGTTTACACTACAATAACTAGTAAAGAACTTCACCTGCAAACCTTGACATTGACACGAAGTTGGCAAATTTCTCAGCGTGTTAACACGAGGAAATCCGCTTAAAAAAACTGGATGCTATCAACTAAGGACCGGGTTTGCGTCGATGTCGTAAAAACCGGAGAAAGTATAGCATTCTTATAGTAACATATACACACTTACCTACATTATTGTATTGGTATCTTTGTATGCTTATGGAGGTGTCGGATTGTTATCAAATTGTGTTTCTTTCGCAGTTTTGATTTCGAATTGTTATTGCGACGTGCAATGTTACCGGTAACTACAAGTTAAACGGGATTCCCAGTCTTCAAGGCCTGTCGAGTAATACAGGTAGGAATATTAGGCAGGTAAACGGGTATTGAGGCGAAGTGATTCTTTATTATGATGATTTTAGGTTGTCATTTGTTTTGGCGTCACGCAAACGGTGTAGCGGTATTACTTACTCCAAATTAAAATTAAACTTTGTGATTCAACGTATTGTAATACTGAGTAACAGCTAGTGTACCTACCGTACTCCACTCGTGCTAATCGTCAATACAAGCTGCGCATTATTAGGTTATCCAATGTGATTTATCTAAGTATAAACAACTCAGTCGCCCGTAGAAACCGCACGCGAACATGTAAACATTCAACCAGTACTAACCTTCTATGGCCACGACGTGGTCCCTTATCTGCTGGGCCAGCAATGGATCAGGTACCAACTCCACAAGGTCGTAAAGAGCATAGATAGAAGGATGCACGCTTTCAAATCTCTGTATCTCCTGTCGTATGGACAGGGAAGTGTTGAGACACGCCTGGGTATGCTGCCGGCTACACATCGCGCCTCTGTAGCCCAGCATTGGGCCGGGAAACTTCGACTATCACAACACTACACTGGACGATGCATTCTACCAACGCTTGCAGAGCGACCCGTCGCACATCGCTTTCAAAACTTTATCAAAAATCACTTTTACGCATACAAACGTGCATTCAACAAGCGTAGTACACAATAAACACTTTACACTGTGATTGTATTGGTTATGATTGTGATGTAAATAAAGTAAACAACCAATCAACGCGTGTCGCTTTGACAGCGGCGCGAGTCAACCACCCCGGTGGCGGCCATTACCGAACTGTAGCGTTCCGCGTGTGGCCGAGGGGAGAATTGTCAAAATATACGCAAACTTTGTATAGCGCCATCTGTTGATCATTACCCGCAACCACTCAACATTAGGAAAGGGAAAGTAGTATTCTGTTTTCGTGATAGATGGCGCTTTTCTATACTTGTAAAACTAGTTCTCAAATTATATTTTTTTTCGTGGTTTATTTATTTTTGTTATGATAGTTCCTGTTTTAAATACAAATAATAGTAAGTATCAAAATCTTGGCGTTCAAAGGTACAGTCAATCGACCATTAGTGCAACGTAACAACTGGTTTGGAAATAATGGGGAAGATAGGATACGTAGGTACACGTCCGACCGACCTTCTACTATGTTAGTGTGATAGGTATTTACTAATGTTCGTAACAATGCGATTTAGTCAAAACCTTGACTTGACCGATCATTGCAGCGGTCATTGGGAGTTTATAGGTACATACCTATAATAAGTACCTCCCACTAGGTGGTCCGATGACCTGGTGAAGGTTGCAGGGATCCGCTGGATGCGAGTCACACGGGACCGTTCAATGTGGCGATACTTGGGGGAGGCCTATGTCCAGCAGTGGACGTCTTTCGGCTGAAATGATGATATTATGTACCTACCTATTTATACAAACATTTTTTCTCAGTCTTGTAGAGTTTTGGCAGTCGTTCGTTACATACAGGTAGACAGTGGCCCGAAAGTCTGACAACCAGTCTTACCCAGTACTAATTGGGTTGTGGAACTGTAATGTGGAGGACGTAGTATTATATTATCTGTGGTGGAGGTCAGATAGGCAGTCACTCCATGTAAACTATTGGTATTCAGCTGCATCTAGTTAGAATGGAAGCCGGACTCAACATAGTTGGGAAAATGCTAGGCAGATGAGGATGATGGTAGTGCTTCCATTCCCGTGGAATAATTTCCGTAATCTTATTTTCTATTTAATTACTTACCAACTCACAAGATCACTTAAAAGCAATGAGATCGTAAAATAAGAGAAAACCATTTGTTTATCTACACATGCCATTGTTTGTTTAGCGGTTATCACTTTAGTAGTTCATTATATTATCATAATGAAGCTGAGCTATAACTAAAGGAGTCTGCCCACTACACCGTACCATACCATGAGTACCTACCATGACCGTGCTATGAATCAAGCACGGAAAGAAACATGACACGGACTACTATGCCCACTGTAACGGATTTAGAACGGTCATCATACGCGGTATAATGCTGATGCACAACCCTACGTCGCGTGCCATGCACGTAGCATCAACAATTGTCGGCGAGAATGTTTTGCCGGTGCCGACCGCTACATAGTCTCTTTTTTACTTGAAACGTTCATAGCACGGTCATATTATAGTACGGTGTAGTGGGCAGACTCCTTGACTGACGTTATGGATGTAACTCGTCGACAGGTAAGTTCAGGTAACTTACATGTAGGTAGGTAGCTAAAATGAATCCCTAAATAGGGAGTATTTAGCAATGCAACCACAATGTTTCGGTGAATGCGATTTATCTATGCAGCCTACCAGCATTTATGAGTACACGATGCTCGGCCTTTTATATTCAGGTTCAGCTGCTATTCTAACAGCGACCCGGCGAAGATCATTGTTCCACCCAGCGTATAATGCAGACATACATACATGAAACGCCTGTAAGGAGGTGGTGGGGTTCGCTGAGTCAACAAGAAATTATTGTATTGGTAGCTTGACTTGTTCACCTGTAAGTTGGTCCAAAATACCACAGGTTAGGTAAGTTAAAATATTCGCATAAGAACATAACTTGATCATTTCAGTGAGTTTTGCTAGTCCACCTTCACTGTTATTCACCAAAAATTCGAGCAAAAAACAGTTGTTAATAAAAATACAATTGAAACAAGTTTATTGGGTTACTTGATTAAAGACTTGCATAACAACTTTACTTGATAAGCAAATTGTTCAATATTGACTAACACGTAAAATGACCGAATTTCAAATTCTATGAGTATTGGTAGGTATAGGTAGTAGGTATTACTAGTACTTACTTTAGTCTACATTGTCACCGTTTCCATCTTTCTACCATGTAGTTTGTTTATAACCATCACACATGCCTAAGCTTCTTATTCTTCGTCGTGCCGATGATTTTCCTTTTTTTTAATTAAATTGGTTTTGACCAGAACTCTGACACCTCGACGGCGTTAGTGGTGGCCTCGGACAGGTCCCTCAAAGTGCATAAAGTGCCTAAGCTACTTGCATTTGACCGTTTCTAGTCTGACTAGATACAGGTTATATCAGTTTAAGTCGGGCCTTAAGCCGTGTAAAGCCTCCTCTACACGTCAACAGATGCATCTGCAGACGTAATCTTCGGATGCGGTCGCCGACGTCTAGAGGGGGTAATTTGCCCGTCTGTTGTAGGTATTTGACGTCAGCGGATGTGTCCGCCTCGAGTGCGATTGTTGTTAGTTTTTGTGCCGTGTTGTAAACCACCAATAAAATTTTCCTATTTACACTTCTCGTCTTCGCTTAGCTTTAGTGGATACGGTTGAGCAGAGAGGAGATGATTTGATTTACCTTAGATTTAATTTTTGATAGAATAATTCTTAAAACCATGAGGTATTTTATTATAAATGACAGGTCCCATTGTCATAACACTTTTCCTTAACAGTGCTGTTTTGTAATTTCCCGAATGTAGCAAGTTCTTGTATTGGGATCTCAAGGGGCCATTGCGTGTATATTGGCTAGTGACGGGAATAAATGTAGATTTGTTTTTACAAAAATTGCCACCTCCAATATGTACAAACATGGAAAAGTCAGTACCGTCAGAGACCGAAACACAGGTTCACAGCTGTCTGTGCTTTTAAGGTTTGACATAGATCTGATACACCGTTTCTGGGCCTTAAAAATCTTTTGACCATTATAACTAACATTTATATCATCAGCGCGTGTCCTTTGGTAGAAGTGCATTACTTTTCGTCTTTTTTAGATTTATTATTAAGTTATTTGTTTCAAGCCAATGTATAATTATTTCTAATGTGTTATTAATTTGCCTTTCATAGTTTTCTTTACTGGTACACTCACCTATCGCTGTACTATCATCTGCAAATAATACCATGGGTTGTCGTATTATCATTAATTTAAGTAGTATTTAATACCTAACCGTTAACTCACATGAGTATTGACAGTAGCTCTATCGTTATGCTATTAAAAAGTAACGTTACACACTCAAATCAGCAATGAGTACCCAGAATGTCACAGCACTAGTATTTCAATAGCGGTCCGTACACGACGCAACAATTGACTATCATATTGTAGTCCGTTGTCATTCCAGATACAAAGCTGATACGTAGCATCACACCAGAAGCCATAGGTACCTATAGTGCTTGGTGGCAGAATACTAATGATAGTAGTACTTCACTGGACAAACTCCTTCTTAAATAGCTTTTCTATCTTCTAGTTCATTATGAGTTTGTGCCTTCTCCAAAAAAGCACTATGGCAAGTGGTAGTAACTCAATACCTGCAACTTTATACACAAATTGGCCAGGTATGCTGGCATGCTGATGTTCTAAAAACGTTCATTTGTTCCATTTATCAACAATGTCGCTGCATCCTCATTTGCATGAATGTTTTGTTCAAATTATAACACCTACACGAACGGTGATTGGCGGGGGTCAAACCGATTAGCGAATGTATTCAATTAATGAACAACTTAATATACCGATCACATAAATAAGATCTTCTTACAAAAAGACGACTTTGCTCTTCCTTCCTGTTACAAGAACCAACAGTTAGGCAGTATAATCAAGCTTTCATGTTCCCACAGCTGGGACACATGCCTCCTTTTTGTGTGTGAGAGAGAGAGAGGGCTATAATCCACCACGTGAATCCAGAGGGCTGGTAGATGTCACATGTCTTCGAATTTTTGGTTCTAGGACAGGTTTCCTCTCGATTTCTCTACTGTTTTGAAGACCACTTCCTACAGTGCGCTTGCCTAATTCCTTTAATGCTTCCTTCCGGAACATTCACTCGATTATATTGAAAGCTTCTAATCGATTGTAACCCAAGCAGGTACTGCAAACACAATTTGGTTATGAGAGATAATCAATCATTCCCACACCCACTTTAAGTGCGGTGCTCCTGATCAAACCGTGACCCACTTGCTAGAGTATCCCCAAGTATTTCTTCGACTACTTGGACTTTTGTACTACATTCGTACGTATCAGGTAGTCAGTTGATATTTACGAAAAGAAGAAGACATATTTTAAATTATTAATCTTTTTAAGTAGCGCCTTCCTCTTGTTTGTAAACTGATTGTAGTCTCAAGTCTCAAGGTTTAACTGCATTAAGTTACCGCACAGTTATCTCAGGTAATTGACTCAAATAATATAAATACAATGTACATGCTCTGTTTCCGGTCTTTAGAATGACATGTGAGATTTACTCATCTGAGGTTTCCGTACCTATAAATGCGTGTTAACAGAAAATATGGTTTAGTCCCATCTCGACACCTTCCCATCTCGGCACCCAAGAATTTATTTATCATGCCCACAAAACATTCAGAAGTAACAATCAGTAAACCCCAGCCAATCGCAGTCGTGTCATAGTTTGAAAACCAGGTATCTGCAAGCGAAGTGTGGGTTGTGAGCTCGATGATTTTAAAATGATGGCCGGGTCAGATTCAGAAAACGGAGTGCAGTCGCAGTCTATGGCTGCTTCTCCGCCTTCCATATCCCGTCTTTCCCAGTTTCCTTTTAAGGTCATCGATGCGTCTAGATACCTCTTCCAGAAACGCTCAACGCAGTCTCAATAAACACAATACTTAGTATTTGCAAGGACGACTTCAATCAATCATCATCATTCTACGGAGCGAACCCCTAGAAACCTTTATTGGTGGTTACGAGTTACGACCGCTTATTGTTGGGCACTTACTCGTAGCTCCATGTGACTTTTATCAGCTTCTAGGTTTTGGCTTCGTCGTCGCCTGCGGGGTCGTAAATTATCCTACGGGACTGGATCAAAAGTATTGAACTCTTAATCCATCTCGTGGTCTATCCGGTTGCCGTAAATCCGTAACAAAATAAAGGGAACAGACAAAATTACGGACAGACTTACTTTCGCATTTAAAATAGCTTCGCTCGGGTAGCAAAGAATATGCCATTTTTTTAAATTAAGTTTTATAGATGTTTAATTCCGTTATACATAGTTTTCATATCAATTAGTTTACACGCATTTAGTTTGGCGCACGTGAGTTGACGCGAGTAGTGCTCCCCCAATTGGCATGGTTTCATCTTCATCATATTTCAGGCTGTGACCACCGTTTGAGTGTCAAGCTCCAGTTGTGACGCTGTTGGTCTCGACTAAATAAAACAGCTGCTTTGAAGACTGTATAAACTGGGTGGTGAAAACTGTATAAATAAATGGTCTATGTATGCACACGGTAAGTGACGGCGAGCGTCATTTACCTTTTTTTCGGACGGGAAATCATCAAATGACCCCCCCCCCCCCCCCTACCCGCTCTGGGCGGAGCGAAAGGGAGTGTCAGACTTCTACTGACTAAAACCCATCCATGTTACTTCTTTGCCCTTTGTGTTCTAGGGACACGGTATCACTTTCGAACAGTCCCGCAGCCCTGGCAGGTATTTTATGTACCTAGAATATAAATAATGTAAGTACATTATCTGAAATGAAAACCTGACATGAAAACGACAAGGCCAGAAAAAATACGCCGTTTCCCAGAAAATGTTTTTTCAATTTGATTTGTTTATTCACGTTCAAACTACGGAACCCTGTGCTCTAACCTAAACACACTTCAGTCATATCTTGATTATGAAAACAGGTCGTGCTTGTAAGGAATAAAAACATAAACATTGTAAGTCCTA
This sequence comes from Noctua janthe, assembly GCA_910589295.1. Taxonomy (NCBI): domain Eukaryota; kingdom Metazoa; phylum Arthropoda; class Insecta; order Lepidoptera; family Noctuidae; genus Noctua; species Noctua janthe. Next base: position 16,865,003 of record OU342562.1, read on the forward strand.
GCACTTCTAACCTTGACCGAGTTTGTGTTGGGAAGGATGCGTACTACATACTAGTTAGGGGCGGCACATTCGATTCGGTAGGATTTGTTGATCTAAAATGCCGACCTGGAGCAATTAAAAAAAAAACACAAAATCTAAAAATATATATTTATTATATATTTATTGACATTATAAATGTTGTACACGCTTTGAATTATATATTTGTCAATGAAATGATATATTTGTTTTAAGACAAAAAAGCATACCAACGAAAACATCTACTTTGACTAAAAAAACTAACTAATTACTAGGTACCTACACTATTCGGCTATGATTCTTGTGCCGAACGGAAAATTCTTTTCGGAATGTATAACTGCTGAGTGATGTTAGGATGACTGCAGCACAAATCGAGTTAAGCCGAACGGCTTTTTCCCGGACGTATATCTACATTATTATATTTTATTTTGCTGTGCCGTATCATACAGCTGACACAAACATGTGAGAGATACCCCTAATGCTCTAGTCTAGGTCCTCCCGCTTACGTCTCAGGGTTTAGTCCTAGATCGCCGAAGCCTTGGAAGGATCAACTTTTACCGATATATTTATAGGAGTAGTTTCTTAAGGACATGTTATTACGAAGGATTGTTAGCACTGTTACTGACTCGACTTCGTTTTCATATAAACTTCAACTAACAAGAAAAGATTATTCCATTAATTCATGCTGCAGTTTTACGACCTTTAATAAACATTACTATTAAGTTTAGTTTTATTATTTTACATATGTAGATATTTATTAAATTACATATGTAGATATTCATTTATTAATTTACAGTGTTTTATATTTCATTAACAGTCTAACTTCTATTCGAGTTGTTTCAGATTCCCTATTGTTTTCCTGGCATAAACAAAAGTTCTGGAAGAATTCAAGATTCGGGTTTTACTTTCTCTGACAGTGAAAAATGGAACTGCTTTAAAATAGGTTTATACATAAAAATTCTACATGAATCTTTGAATGGCTGAGGTATGCTAACAACAACTTTAATATCGTCATCATCTCGTTATCATCCCGCGCATATAAAATTCAATGGAAGGAAATAGGTTGTAATATAACGCTAGTGGGCGATGAACTACTATGCTGTCATTATGTAATATCACAATCTAGAAACACGTTTCTTCTTTGGATGGCTTAGAAATGGAAACGTTCGAAGGGAAAACTTGATAAGAAAGTTTTTAGTATTTAAAATATGGGTGTTACTGGCCGAAATCGAAAGAATACCATCGGTTCTTATTTCAAAATTCAGCCAGTATCAATTTAAATCTATCAACACGAGCCAGCATCAATTCGACTGTCTCTCAACTCCCAAATTCGTTCCATAATCAAATACTTATTACAGCGCCTATTGAATGTAATGCCGACACGTTTATTTTCTAAATAGTAAAATTTCATGTCCATTTCCCAACGTTACACTAACATAGTATATTTTTTTAATCGCATGTCACTTATTGGAACTTTCGTTCTCGATCAGACAACAGTGACAATCCGACTGTCGCGTCGAGCGGTCGCTCCGCCCGCGAATCAAGTGCTGTGATACACATGTAATTGGTTACAACTAACAAGTCGTCATGTCAAAACTCAAGGTAATATTGATAGTAAGCGTGCGAAACTCGCAAAAAAACTTAATGATAACAACCTTGGAATATTATCTCGTGTAGATGCATTTTTAATCGTAGTTTTAAATTTAATCAAAATGTTACAGCTGCTCTGATTATGTGTGAATGAGGTTTTATTTCACGGCCAGGATCGGTTTCTTTTGTTATCGTCTGTTTACGGTGTGTTGACACATCTATTATGTTAGTTTCTGAAACGTTTGAGAGATCATTTCAGAGGTTTCTCGTTAAAGTTTTCATTGCGCTGTGTATGATTAAAATGGTTTGGTGCTGCAAGGTAAAGTGGGTCGAGTATTTTTTATTTAAAGGGCATGTAATGTTCTCGTTATGATAGTAAAATGGAAACTGCTTTTATCAAATTTCGATAAAAATTTGCATATAATAATATGCAAAACGATAGATGATTACTTCTTATCAGACGCATACATAGATTTCTGTTTTATACCTACTCTATCCTTAATTCGATGGATATCATGGCTATGCACTACAGGTTTTTGAATGCACCAAGGATAATAAATGGTATGCTGCAAAAAACTAAAATTATCAAGTTTCAAAAATAAATAACCTTTTATAAAGCAAACAAAAACTCTGTTACATAACATAAAACAAAAATTCTACCAAACAAAACAAGAAATCTATGACAAAAAATAAAATGAACGAACATTTAGATATGAAACACACATATTTTTAATGCACCGTTTAGGCGGTTGACGTACAGTGTAGCAATCCAGTGGGACAGTGGATGTTTACGAGTCTGATGGATAGCGTTTAGGAACAGATGACGTCCATATAACAGACGCTATCACTTAAGATGCGGACAAACCGAGCGCAACGGACAGCGGTCTGGCTGCGGACACCAGATTGTCAGATATTTCCGTACATTATCCTTCAATCAATGAGAAGCTCGTGGCTAAATAATAACAGCTGCTCGGGGTAGATCTTCAAGTTAAGCCGCGCTTGCCTAGGTTGGTCTGTAGATGGGTTTCCACCCCTCACATACCGAGTTTAATCCGTGCTTCGGAAAGCACGTTAAGCCGTTGGTCACGGCAGTCATTTGTAGATCTTTGACAGTCGTTAAAGACAGTCAGTGGCTCGAAAGTCTAACAACCAATCTTACCAAGGGGTATAGTATAGCCCAGTACTAACTGGTTTGTGGAGGTCAGATAGGCAGTCGTTCCATGTAAAGTACTGGTATTCAGCCGTATGCGTTTAGACTGGTAGCCGACCCCAAAATAGTTGGTAAAAGGCTAGGCAGAGGTCTGTCAATCAAGTGGTCAGCCAGGAGCCAAACCACTCGATTTGACCGCTACTTGTTAGAGTCTCCCAACCATTGCTGTTAGTCTCAGTCACTGCTGTTAAAAGTGTTAAAAGTTTATGATCATACTAGAGTAGAGATTCGATATTATAAGATACCGAGCAGGAACATACGAATAGTGACACATTGGTTTAATTTTTTGCGAAAGGTCATTTAGTATACCATATGAAGCAGGATGTTCAAAAGGTTTTTGATTGGACGGGACAGTTACCGTACAGCCATTGTGAAACAGTGACGAATTAATTTCGCAATTCTTCCTTAAACTATGCATTTATGCATGACCTATTCGACGTTTATTTTTGGAGTCGGATTGATAATAAAATAGTTATTAGCAGTAGAAGACTAGTGTTTTTCATATTACAGCCAAACACATTTAATTTATAGCCTATTTGATGATGCCAGTTTATGTCATGAGGAATGTTTTCACAGTACATAACAGTATCCTCCTAACATTATCTGTCCTTTGCCCATACAACATAATTTAATAGTGTAGGTTTTAAAAACAGATAAATGCTTTTGATTACTCTACATCAGCTCGTACATAAGCAGATTGAAGTCCAGTTAGAAGAAAAGCGATTTCCACCTGTGATATTCATCTCAGCCGAGCAGTATTGGATTTTCCCAAGAATTGCATCGATCATCTACTGGTCCTGCAATACTAGCATCTAGGAGAATCCCATGACTTTCACTAACCAACCTCCTATAGACACCTGCAAAACCTAGTGGATGAAGTTGATAATGTGTCAAGTGCCTGAAAAATTACGTGTAAAAGTGTTTGTAAAAAAATAATTTACAAAATTAAACATTAATTCAAACCCTTCCAAAGAGTTTCATATTTCTAAAACAGCTTTAACAGGATTGACATAAGATTGTCGGTAGTTTATGTTACATTTCAACCAACTTATTTTTGCAGGCGGGAAAACACAGAACTAATATAAATGTACCAAGTTTGATATATCGATGCAAATTTTCTTGACAAGCAACGCCACCTTTAACTGCACACTTAAACTAGTCATACTATAATTCTGTCTTTCAAATCATCGAACTGTCCCTAAGGCCCTAAGTTATTTTTTTTTAGACTGAGTAACAATCTGATAATATCTGGAAATGGAACATGTAATGGATCCCCATTACATGTTCTATTTGAATGTTGATGGATGGAGAGGGAGAGGAAGGCCAAAGAAAAGATGGATGGATTGCGTGAGAAGAGAAAGGAGTTAATGATGCTGTGACGTCTGACAGGGGAGAATGGAATAAGAAAACGTGTTGCACCGTTCCCAATTAACATGAGACAAGGGTAGAAAGATGATGATGATGTGGAAATAGAACGCTTAAGAAAATGTCTACCAATGTTAGACACTGATTCTACTGTGATGCGTCATTCCACAGTTTTGCGTCGTTTTTGTGCTAACCGGTTCTTACATAGTATTATGGTAGATTAAATCATTATAATTACATAATATAATTATAGCAAAGATACTGTTTGTTGTGACTTATCGATCGTGACATTGTGATTTGGTTGAAGGATGGAAAAATTATGCATTGATTGTTGTAAGTACATCATTTTGTATGGTAATCGGTTGTCATAATAAGGGCCATGTGATGCGGAGGAATGCGGAAAATGTCGTGAGCAAAGTTTTGAGTATGACTGTGGATGGGTATGAGAGTAGAGGAAGACCAAACAAACTATGGATGGACTGTGTGAAGAATGATATGGCACGAAAGGAGGTGTCTGATGAGATGACGAGTATGGAAGAAGAACTGATGCTGCGCCGACCCCAAATGAATTGGGACAAGGACAAGAAAATGATCATGATGAATGATGATGTTGTAAGTACATACGTGCTTATTTTATTTATGTTGTTTTCGCCATTTAAGTTTGAGAAATAGGTAGATTTGGACCTGTTACACATAGTAATGTATTCTAAGAAACGGAGAGCAAAAGTATAGAATATTTTCTCAGTCCAATTACTGATAGTTCAGTGTTCATACCTTATTTCAGAAGCTGTTTCGAGGGTCAGCTATATATAGATACAATTCTAATTTTACTGCTACCGATTTCTCTTTACCCAACTTTGAAATCGATCCCAAGACCACACGTTCCGTAACCACACTAAGTACGTACTTTCAATCTTTACAATTCAGAACAGATACGTGCCTAAAACGAAACATATTATCTTTCCATTAGAGAGGTCGGGTCCACGTGTAACCTACTTTAATCAAAATTGGCAGAGAGGAGACCCTTCCTCCTGATTTCCTTAACAAAGGACAATAGGTACTTTACTACCCGGAAAATTACCCAACTTTATCTACATGCGGGCAAATCTGCGGGCAGAGCTAGTCAACTAATAGTTACTCCGTAATTGAGTCTATTTAGTATGCAGAGGTTCGCAAAATCCCTCTTGTGCCCTTCGAAGTTGAGTCGAAAGTTTGTATTGAAAACGTAGAACTTTCATGGTAGCGCGCTGGCTTTCAGGTAGTTGTAACTTTTGGAAGGCTTGACTTCATGGTTGGAAGATTATTGTTATGTCCGTGGTTATGATGATGTTTGTGAGTCTTCTGTAAAATGAACTGGACAGAATCCTTGAAGTGCTGTAGTTTTTAAAGTGTGAGATAAGCAAGTTATTGTTTGGAAAAGTTGGCAAACTGTCAAATTTCTCCAAATTATTTTAAACCATAATTTGTTGACTGTTAAGTTCAAAATCGAAAGAGAAAAACAGTTTGTGGTAACTTTATACGCGGCGACTGTACCTGTATCGGTACCTCTCTTTCTAAGCATAATTTATGCGCAATTAGTCCATCTAGACATTTTACTAAAGGTTTCAAGTTGTACCTACGTATTAGGAGGGAAATCTGACCTTACTTACCTTCTATCCAAAACAATTTCAAATTCTATGCAGCTTATGACTATTTCCGGGAAAATTTGAATTTTCATTTCACGATCAAAGCTTTAGATTTCGACTTCTCTTGCCAACAATTCAGAATTTTCGGTAAACATCTATTGGAAACTTCAGTTCCCAGAAACTGTATTATTTGACACAGAATCAATTCATTTACTGGTAAAAACTTTATCCATTTCTGGAAAGATAGTTCTCTCGTAGTTCTCTCTAAGCCATCGCATGTCTCCTTGAAAAATACTTAGGTAATATACTAAAATAAAACTTGCTTGGAAAAGTGATTCCGCTGGGACTCGAAGAAGCTCTATTTCATTTACTATAAAACCTTTTTACAGGAAAAAGAAATTGTGATACTTACATTTAACGTTGATGATTTTTATACTGCTTGGGAACAGACAGCTTTATACGCTAATTAGGTATGCTAATACTTTACTTTGAGGAGCTCGTGGCTAAATAATAACAGCCGCTCGGGTCGATCTTTAGGTTAAGCCGTGCTTGCCTAGGTTGGTCTGTGGATGGGTGACCGCCCATTACATACCGAGTTTCCTCCGTGCCTCGGAAAGCACGTTAAGCTGTTGGTCCCGGCTGTCATTTGTAGATCTTTGACAGTCGTTAGGCAGTCAGTGGCCCAAAAAGTCTGACAACCAGTCTTGCCAAGGGGTATCGTATTACCCAGTACCAACTGGGTTGTGGAGGTCAGATAGGCAGTCGCTCCATGTAAAATACGGGTATTCAGCTGCATCCGGTTAGACTGGAAGCCGACCCCAATATAGTTGGGAAAAGGCTAGGCAGATGATGATGATGAGGTATGCTAATACTTTCTACGTTTCAAAATCACAATATGATCCAGGTAAAACAAGTATTACTATCATTATGTACTAAAGTTATCAGAATCAACTGAGATTTCCAGGTCTGTGAACAATCGAAGAATGCAATTATTACAAAATAAACTAAATCACTACACGTGTCATATATATCCATACTAATATTAATAATGCGATTGTAACTCTTTATGTCTGTCTGTTACATATTTACGCCTTAACATTTTTTTATGAAACATAGCGCACCGCTAGACTATGACCAGGATAAGGACGTAGGATACTTTTCATCCTGGAAGAACGATTTTTACTTATTGGGATTATTTCAAACCTTCTCGCTGACTCCATTTTACTATGTTATTATTAAGACTGATATAATTATTGGAAGGGAATAGAATATTTATTTACTTATCGTTGTTGTAGGTGGGTTACAAATAAATGTGATTTAAAAAAAAAAAAACAACTTTAAAATTACTTACATTCAATTCACCATAACATCGATTTAGAATTTTCTATACTATTATTACATGAAATAAAAGGCATTGAGATTAAGATTTATTAATTACTGGCCTTTGGGCGACAGACTAGACAAATAAAAAAAAATACTAGCTTTTACCCGCGGCTTTGCTTTATACGAAAAAAATACTACCGTGATAAAAGTATTTTATGCCTTAACTCAGCTCATGGTCTACCATGTTTGCATTTCCGTCGGAATCTGTTCAGACATTAAGTCATTAAAAGGTAACAGAAAATCGAACAGTTAGATTTGAATTTACAGACAAAATCTCTAGAGGCTTAGCAAATCAGCGAGCTCATCAATTTGATCAATTTCCTCCGAATTTAAAACTAGCCGGAAAACCCCGAATTAAATTAATCAGCAAACTGGTAAACGACTAGGCGCTTATTACGTTCGTCAGTTACAATTACACTGGAATAAAGCGTGAAAATGACAGCTGTTATCATTATAACAGGTGTCATTTGCACGCTTCATACTAACCCCCACGGATCTGCCAACATAATCCGTTGTCAAATCTCATGTCAACTTATACTCGTTGTTATATTTGTCAACGATGAGATTTACCAATAATTTCAATAATCAATTACTCTGGGTTTTAATCAAAGATTTTCTCGTTCTCTATTAATTCTCTTATTTATTTGGAAAAGAACAATATAACATCACGCCTGTAATCACTGACGAGTTAGGCAGAGGTGTAAGTAACCACATTACGCCAGTTATGTTTAAGTCCCATTTAATAGGGGGAGCCTATTGCTATTGGACAAAATTAACATGTTCCATAGAGTCCATCACTGTGGGCTTCTTCTGATTAGCGTGCCAATGGCAATCTTAATTGAGTCGAAATTTAATAAGCATCAGTGTTGGTTACTTTACACCGATCTCCTTTTGATAAGTTTATTGGCCTTTGTGCTACTAATAAAGAATTTTAACTCAAAATCTTACACGCAAGTCATAGGTTCAATTTGTAAGTTACTCTACAATGAAATCCCACGAATAATTAGGCATATGGTATGTTAGTGTACAATGCTGTTACCTCAATATTATTCCACATAATAACATTGGGAACACTGCGTAAACGTAATCACGTACTATTTATTTGTAAAGAGTTAGTCCCACAAACTTATCTTTGCATGTCATGGCGGCGCTGCTTGCTTGAGAAAACGTCAAAAACCTGCTGTCAAATCCAGTACATTCCAGTTTAGTTCTCTTGCTCGCCACACGCACAGATAAGTACGTCGTTTGTAAAATAGTATGTATGTATGGATCTAATCTGCATGTAAATACATGTGTGACTATTTGATGTCTCTATTTAAATCTGTGCACAATGCAGATTCACAATGCTGCGGGATGGGAAGGTACCTTAATGATGAACTATTGTAGGCAAGAGTCATTGATAACTGTCATCTGAAGGTTAGAAGGCCAATCACTGCTGGACATAGGCCATTTGATGATTTCCCATCCGAAAAAAAAAATATTAAAAAATGGGGGGATTCTACCATAATCGCCACGCTTGGCAGGCGGGTTGTTGATCGCAGTACGATTGGTAAAAACCGCACAGAGAACGCTGCTGCCCATTTTCTGGTAAGTCCCTTAGTTGACAATAATGAATATAATGTTAGAAGGCCAATGTACATGAAAAGAAAAGCATTAAAATTGTATGAAAACATGCGTAGGCAAGTTTTGGATGGATGGATAGGATAAAAAAAGTAATTGTAAGGTTTTTGTATTATGAAGTAGGTAATACTAAGTATGAATGTCGATAGGTATAAGAGCAGAGGATACCCAAGAAACGATAGATGAACTGTGTGAAGAATGATATGGCTAGACATGAGGCGTCTGATGATATGACGAGTAGAGAATAGAGAAGTATGGAGGAAGAAGACGTGCAGCGCCGACTACAAATAAATTGGGTTATGGGCAGGATAATGATGATGATGTATGGCTTTTGTAAAGATTTCGATTAAAAGAAAGTGAGAAGGAATAGCGAATCTAAGAAAGATTTGTCTAATGTCTAGATGTTATGGTCAAGTAGCTTGCAATACAGCGCTTGAAATCCAAATCACAAAAGTTACAAAACGACATATCACACATATTATCACAATTGTGATTATCTATATTATTGAGCCATCTGCAGCATGAAGAGACACTTAAAAAAAAGAAAAGAAAAATCTTGGACGAAATGTCTGACGCGGAAAATTGATTCTACTATTGATTGAGCTTTACGGATGTCATTCTTTGCTGTTCGACATAAATTACCATAATTAATTAGTCACCTTATAAATCAGTTGTGAACTTGGGCTGTTCACAAATGTGCCAAGAATTTCATTGTTCACAAATGAGATTCTAATCAGCTACTTGTCATTCTGCACCTGTTTAGATGATTTCGAGGAAACTCCTTTGTCGTTTTCCTTTAATGAAGGGCTACCGACCTACTTGTACGACATTGTCACTAACAAAGGCCATGCGACAAAGTACGGCTAGTCGCACGTTATCAGTAGCTCTTGGACTACGAAGACGGCTTTTACCGGTACAAAATTAAGGTGATGTCAAAGCCAAATTGTTACCATGAAGTGCAGGACCTGCTTAGTGCACTACAGTTGCAGCTTTTGTTGTGGAAAACAGTTGCACTGCTAACGTAGAAGTGTATGCGAATAGATAATAGTAAGACGTAACCTAACGGAATTCTTACTACCAATATTTTTGCACCTAAATTGCAGTTTTTTAGCCATTTATTGTACTGAGACTAACTTATTGAAGCTACATTCACTCCCAACTTAAAGATAATACTTTCTGGACGGGTTCATATACAAGTACTAGCGACCCGCCCCGGCTTCGCACGGGTGCAATATATACATATAAACCTTCCTCTTGAATCACTCTATCTATTACAAAAACCGCATCAAAATCCGTTGCGTAGTTTTAAAGATCTAAGCATACATAGGGACAGGGAAGCGACTTTGTTTTATACTATGTAGTGAAGGTGCAACCCCACATTGATAATATATTTTTTAAGCGACGCAACCAGCTTCTATAAGCTTATGTTTTGGCAGATCGGTAAAAGAGGAAATATACAAGAATAATCAGAAAAGGAAATAAAAATACGCTACCCGCGAGAGCCTGCGGCATATTAACGACACAACCAGTAAAGTTTGTTTAGCTCAAGAATCGAGAGGGAAAACCGTAGGAAGTAATAAGTAATAACACAATATCAAAGCCCTGCTACAGCTAAAAGGGAATAAAATAAGAAAGTTTACCAAGTAACAATGTTTAAAGCCTTTTACATCGGTCTTGGGCACGGCCGAACGCGACCACGCGCCATGAAAGGCGATTAGGTGCCGTTCAATGTTAGAAATACACAATTAAAGGTTATTACTTAGGTTAGTTTATTATTGTTGTGCGCTGCTTTCATTTCTTCGTCATGAAAATGGTGTGAAGTCAGGGTATGTTTAGTTTATTGACGATAAGATGGCTGACGGCTGTAAAATAAACAAACTGGTATTTTCTTCTTTAATTAAGTCGGCACGAAAACTGTCAGGATAAGAAATCAAACCTGATTTGTGGTAGTTTCTCATGGTAACCTCTCCCTAGTCTCCCTCCTCTGAGGAAATGCTGGCACCCTCTCTCTCTCTCTTCTTTAACCTTTGGCCACACAATGCTGAGTGTAGGTCTCATCCAAATCTCACCACTTTTGGCGGTTTTGTTTTGTCTCATGGTTATCCAGTTTCTTCCGGCCACTGTAATGAGATCGTCTGTCTAATTAGTTGGTTGTCTTCCCACACCTAATACATATTTACTCCAGCCATCTATAGACCGACCGCTTAATAAGTCCTCCGCCTTGCCTCATCAAAGGCACATTTATAGTAGTTTATAGTAGTTTATTCCCACAAAACGGCACGGAAGTGACAAACGTCAAGGAGTCGAAAGTGCGCATCTTCGACGGAGACACCATGGCTTGTTTGCGAGGAATAGAGTTTCCTCGTGCCTCTAGCAAATTTGTTAAGATTAAGCGTTCACAAATTCCTAACAATATCCCACAGGTTATTTGCTTTAAAATAACCATAATCCACGTAGGAATTACGATACTAATTGAACCAATACATGATCAATCTTCAGAATAATCCATTTAAATTGATACCTTCGCGAGGACTCATTAAAGCGGTCGGTCTATAACAGCGTTCATGTCGGCTAGATAGGCGAAAGTTTCATTTAGCGAAGAGCAGATAAACAATGGTTAAGTGATTATCAATTAATCATTAACAGTAGACTTAGGTTGAGCCCGTGGCTAAATAAAAACACCCGCTCGGGTTAAGCCGCGCTTGCCTAGATTGATCCGTGGATGGGTCACCACCTATTACATACCGAGTTTCCACCGTGCCTCGGAAATCACGTTAAGCCGCTGGTTTCGGCTGTCATTTGTAAATATTTGACAGTCGTTAAAGGTAGTCAGTGGCCCGAAAGTTTGACAACCAGTCGTACCAAGGGGTATCGTATAACCCAGTACTAACTGGGTTGTGGAGGTCTGATAGGCACGCTCCATGTAAAATACTGGTATTCAGTTGCATCCGGTTAGATTTTAAGCCGATCGCAACATAGTTGGGAAAAGGCTAGGCAGATGATGATTAACAGTAGTCCTAGTCATATTTTTGTTTTCGAAATAGATACAAAAACAATACTTCTTCCAAAGACAACAACAATTGTTATTCAACGCCATAACAACAATATAGCAACAGCGAAATTCCACACAGTGAACGGTGGGCCTGTTCGCTATCCACAAAAACTGATACATGGCCGTTACAAAAAACACTACGTCGAGATCAACTGTATTAATTGTCGCAATCAACGAACGACGCACAATTTTTGAATCGCTCCCACATCTCCAAACTCACACTTGAATGGGAGGTTATTTACGACTGAGAAACTATGGGGTACAGCACTCCAGGGATCTTTCGGAGTTGAAAGAGAGGCACACTGTTGGTAAACATTTGTGAAATATATTGACAAAATATGATGGCTGAATGTTTGTTCTGAAGTTTGCCACGCGCCATAAGATCCTTGTACAGATATATAGCTTGAAATTACAAGAGTTCGTTTTTCATTTGTTTTGGCTAGATTTCGACATGTTACCATTTTTTTTCTTGAATTCCTCTGGTCAAACTGACACTGACCCTGACAGACACTTCAGTAATATATGGAAGCGTTCGTGTCCGGAGCTGCGTTCGTAAATTGTCCGTACCGGTCGGCCCGATCCTTTAGTTGTCCTCAACTGTTTCTCTGAACCCAATATCTGAAATATTAGACCTGCCTCGTTGGTAGAGTGGTTGCAAGCGCGACTGCTGAGCATGAAGTCCTGGGATCGATTCCAGCGTCGGGTAAAGTGTTATTGGGTTTTTCTCAGGAATTTCCCAGTAGCAGGCACGGAGTCTGGATTTGTGTTCGGTTGATGGCAATAGGGTCGCCCGCTATTATATGGGACTTAAATATAACTGGCGAAATGTGTGTGTATTATTAGGTACACCTCTACTTAAAACTTCGGGGATTACAAGGGTGATGTTACGTTATGTAATTAGACGTCAAATTCAAAGCATCAATACACCGACCTGTGATTCAGTATATCACATTCTACCGCATTTTTTTAGTCTGAGTTCAATTCAATCACTCGTGAATAAGACGTTTGCGATTGATAACTACATAGATACGACTTCACGACCGATTCAGCAATTGAACTCCACATTTATATAATTTGGACTATTAAAGAATTGCTAGCGCACAGTCTGGTGTGAAACAATTTAGTAGAATAGACGAAAACTCAGTTTTAGTTGACCGAAGCTAAAAATAAAGGTAATTGTGTCATGTTTGTGGGAACTTTATTTTTCTTTGTTTTGTAAAATGATGATTTTATGTCGATAAACTGTTGAAAGAACTGTGAGAATAGTGTTTACCAAGTTACAAGTTTAATTACTAACGTTAATTGCTGATTTAGATTAGTTGAAAGCATTATTAAGGCTCGCTTGCGCCACTGATCATTAAACGCGTTAGTGCTAAACGTTCGAAACTGTGTCTGTCATTTTACATAATACATAACATAACAATAATTGAACTGTAATTCCCGAAGGGTTAGGCAGTGGCGTACCTAATAGAACACCCACATTTCGCCAGTTAAGTTTAAGTCCCATTTAATAGGGGCCGAAACTATTACCATCAATCGGGTACAAATCCAGACTCCGTAGCTGCTGCTAAGAAATTCCTTATGGAAAACACAATAACACTTTGCCCGACCTAGCAATCGAACCCAGGACCTCATGCAGCAGCCTCCGCAGTCATACCATAGGCATCAACTAATTAATTAAGTTGTGGTACAAGCAGGAATAAGAATGATTAGTAATATATTCATTTCACGCCACTTAAGTTCCATTTAATCATAATAAATGACATTGTAACTTTGAATAATAATCTCAAAATTGCAAAAAGAAAACGTAGCTCCAAATTAATTATACAATCTCTAACCTTTAGGCCAAAGGAAATTGATCCAATTAGGTATAAGTGGCCCAGCCCATCCCTAATGGTGAAAAACTAAGGCCACTTCGTGATAATAGTGCCTTCTGAAAGAACTAATAGCCATGAATATGTCTTTAGCTAGACTATAGAACAGCAAGACTGTAGAACAGCTGGCTTGGCTACAAATATTACGATTCATGGCTCTGTAAATTATGCTGTGTATGCAAACGCATGACTCAGGCGTGTATGTAACACACATGCTCATTGTTCGGGTCGGGTCGGTCTGATTCGGCACAATTCGCCACATCTGGCCGGAAAAATGTCCATAAAACGATTTGTGTGTAAGCAACCCTACATATATTTATTAAGACACTAAAGTAAGGGAGTAGCAACTTTTGATGGCACGTATGGTGCATGGGTTGAGCGATTGACTGCTGCGCTGCGTGTCGCGGGTTCGATTCCCACACGGAACTAATATTTGTATGGCCTACAGGTAGTTGTTCAAAGTCTGGTTGATTGTGTATGTGAGTTTAAATGTTTGTAAACGCACCCACGAAAGAGGAGAAATTCCTAGTGTGGTGCAAAGTTTAAAAAAAACAAATACTTCGAAGTTGGTAGGTAATGTCGACAAACACATAAAAAAGAAGAATTTCCTATTTAATGCACAGAACCTTAAAAGTCAAAAAAAAAGTTTTTCAAACTTTTTCTCACACGATTTGATCTATATCAAATCGTGTCTGTAACCAAAACTTTACCACTATTTGCTGCCAAACACCACAATATACATTGATGCATTAGACGGGATCCCAATGCTGATCTGTTAGCATTTAAATTGTTAACTTTGGCATGACACTGCCCGCGAGCAGCAGTCGACCTATCATGAAGCTTGATTTATTCTAGTCCCACATACTTTGAAAAGATCAAACTAAACCACCTTTTAAACTCTGTTCAAAATTATCGATACCATAAATAAGTCAGGACCCCAATTGCATAGCACACTTATCTATAGCAATCCGAAAAGTCTTGAAGGAAATTAATATTCTATTGCTTCATAAGTTTGAAGAATTCGTCTGCTAGACAATGAAAATCACGCAATGAATATTGTAGAATTGTCCACATTATTAATAACACATTGGGATCGTGACTTGGTGAGTGTGTTACGCCATTACGGACGTCCACCAAACAGGATTTCATTCGCATTAAATATGAGATCGTCAGCCATTGGTAGGTACTATTTCAATCAGTGCAAATCTTGGAACCCTAAACCGACGGGGGACTAACCCTAAACTACAGGATGTTTGGTTAAAAGTGGGCAATACTTTAAGGGAGTGAGGTACCATGGGATCTGGAGGCGATAGTCCTCGCGCGCCTGCATGAATGGCGCGCGGAGGCACTACGTCGGGGGGAAACTCCGCTGCCGCGGCAAATTGCCGCTCAGCGGACAGACCTCCGGCGTGATCTCATGGCGACATGGAGAGAGCGACTGTTGCAACCCCGTGCAGGGCACGCTACCATAGTGGCGATAAGTCCCCTCTTTGAGGAGTGGCTAGAGAGGCGCCACGGCGCCCTCACCTACCGCCTGACGCAGATCCTCACCGGACACGGTTGTTTCGGGAGGTTCCTGCACCGAATCGGGCGGGAGGAAACGCCCGGGTGTTTCCACTGCGAGGATCGTCCGGAGGACACGGTGGAGCACACCGTAGAGGTCTGCCCCGCTTGGGCGGAGCACCGCCGTGTCCTTGTAGCGGCGATTGGTGGCGGCGATCTCTCGCGTCCGGCCCTGATTCAAGCCATGGTCCGGAGCGAGAGGGAATGGGAAGCCGTCACCACCTTCTGTGAAGCAGTCATGCTAGTGAAGGAGGTGGCGGGACGTGAGAGGGAAAGAACCTCACGTCCCAGCCGCCGCGGGAGACGCCCTGGGCGTCGAGGGTATCTCCCGCGGCCACCGTAGGCGCGGGCCTGTGGACGGCGAGTGATGGGCTAGCTCGCCGTCCGGCCGTCTTATGACGACAGGCCGTGTCGACGGCGCGTTCGTGTTCCACGCGCGCCTTAAAGAGATGTCAGCAACCGAGTAGGGGTCCGCATGGGCCGATGCCTGCCAGAGCTGCGGGACTGTTCGAAAGAGACACCGTGGCCCTGGAACACAAAGGGCAAAGAAGGAACATGGATGGGTTTTAGTCAGTACAAGTCTGACACTCCCTTCCGCTCCGCCCAGAGTGGGGGGGGGGGGGGGGGGTGTCATTTGATGATTTCCCATCCGAAAAAAAAAGGGAGTGAGGTACTCATAAATATGAGCAACTCTTACTGACGCTATAATATACCAACAGTGAAGCTTGATAAGTCCGCAGGACCGATACAATGACTCAATTGCTACACTACAGCATCCGTCAAAGAAGAGAATACCTAGGAAAACAAATGTGACACATATTATGAGCAGTCACTACCAGCACAAGAAAACAAAAGACAGTTAAATGCATATCGTCCTAATGCCCAGCAGTCTGCCCCAACCCATTAGTGGTACAATTATTACCGTCGAGCATAAGACATACAAATCGTTTATGAGCAGTATTAATCTTTACGCTTCAATGAAAGATATCATCGTAATTACGTGGTTAATGGGCTGTAAAGAGAGAAGCTTTATTACCGTGGGTGACGACGACGGATAGAGTGAAGTTACAACTTCTTCAATGCAAACAGCAGTGTTGTTAATGGTGCTAAGATAGTACTTGCTGCAGATCTTTGCACTCACCTGGAAGGTTGTGACCAGACTGGGTGCGGACGACCGACGGGATGTTGTGGTGGTAGGCTGAGCTAATTAGATTGGAACTTTGAGGGCCTGCAATTGGGTGATGATTTTTAAAACAATTAATTACTCTGACTCCATTGGGATCCTTTTGAAATTGTTTTCCCAGGGACTATTCAGTCTGGTTTTTGGAACCGTCCTTAATGTGCTCCAAAAAGCAGTATTTTCTTCATTGTCTTAAACTTACTCCTTTGTTTCTATGTCTCTAAATCGCTATTACTTTTGTTGTTATTAGAATAATAATGGGTTTAAGAACGACTGTTATGTGCTCATTGTATGATTTATTGTAATTAGATCTGGTTATAGTTGCAATCACACGTAAGTTCCATTAATTTCGATTCCAATTTTAAACCTACCTGTCGAGGCGGGATTCTTTTGGTCTGGATTTTGCACAATACATTCTCTAGCCCAATAAGATTCCTAATATAAAACAGAACACAGGACCGGCAGAGGATATAGATGATCGCGCGTGTCGCAAGCGCACTCCGTAGGGCCGGGTGGCGGGTGCTGTATCAAATTAGGCTCAATTAGGCTAGCACGCGAGCTCTCGGTAATCTGTATGCGATGGTCTAAAATGACGCTTTGGGAGTATTCATGACGTCCTAGAAATCCTTTAAAAACTTTTTTCAACCGCATTAAAAAATTACTATAAAATTCGCATGCCTTGTATTTTCAAATAAATTTTTGCATAGTTCTGCTTTTCTTTTATTTTCGACAAATATTATCTAAAAGGCGTGGCATGGCATAATGTGTCAGTGCAAGTCCGATTCCACTTTGTCTTCAGTCTATCGCCCGCTTTTATTATTTGTCGCAATATAAATTTGCTAAAAATATAACAACTGGTTTTAGCGATCTTAGCATATTTAAATATATATTTAAAAACACTTGTAATGATTAAGGGGTGACATTTAACACTAATTTCTAATATCAAAAGTTACAAAAATCTATAACTTATGATAGATTTTTGTAACTTTTGATGGTAATTTTTCCTCATAAAGAAAATCGATTAATAAGCTTGAATCGTCGTGTATTTAAATTAGATAAACAATAAAACTGTCCAGTCGCCACGTATATACCTACTGGTCCAAACAAAGAGCAAAGGCAAATGTCATGCAATCTGGGGACAGCACTGAGACCTAAAAAATATAAATTATATACATATAATAAAAGAAATATTCTCAAAAGATAGACCTCTGTCAAACTAAGATGAAATATTATAATACAAGCTTATAAATCGAAGTGAAGAAGAATCGATTTAGGCTCGTTTTCAGATCATATTCATGCTGCGCTGAGCCGGGTGCTTTTTAGATGTTCAATTGGGTGACCCCCAGTGCAAGTGTGTAATGAAAACAGCCATACATAATCATTGTGTACACTAGTAATTAAGTACACACGATTGTTACAGTTAGGTATTTTTTGCCATTCAAGTAAAGCATGAACATGATTATATTATTATTATCACAGGTGGAGCCTACAATTTATTCTTTTGCATTATTTAAGGATAATGTGGTTTTAATTTGGTTATCGAATTATTAATTTGCATAAATTTCGGTCAATGACTTTGAACGCGTAAACGTCAAATGCTTTTTGTAAGTTATAAGGATTCAGTGTAGGCGTGGATGTAATTTCCCTTAACCTGATGACCGCCAGAGCATAAGACTTTCACGCCAAGCCACATTTTCACCTACCATTTTGTCACATATTTGTGTCGTTTGGCGTACAGTCACGAGCACCAACCAATATGTAAACACTTAACAACTTTTAAAAGTGTTTTCTCCGACTGATCTGATTAAAATTTCATGTTGTTACGAACATACTTTTCTCTCGCAGGTCTGCTGGAAGAGATTTCGCATGAAATAAGCAGTACCTTTGTGCTCTTCTATCTTAATGTTATGTCTTGTTGAGTATTTTGTGTGTACATAAATAAATAAATAAACATAGTATTCTGTAACTCATATTTTTATGAAAAAGATTCTATCTCCAAATTACAATCGTTATTTCTCGCGAAAATTGCGTGACTGTACAGAGCACGCGCTTGCTTGTCACGTATACGTGACTATAGCGGTCATAAGGTTAAGCACAAGTGTAGGTACCTGATCAGCCTATGATATTCCTTCTGTCAGGATACAGGCGTCCTCTTTGTGAGAGAGGGTGTTATATAATCCATCATGCAGATTTACCGGTTCCGATACCGTTTTTTTCTAGGGCTTTCAGCATTTCCCTTTATAACATAATCCATGCTGAGGCTTTCACTGGTTTGTATTATTTTATCTTTATTTTGACCACCACCATAATTGTGTTGAAAATCCTTGGTAAATATTGCAGCATTTTAGCACTTTCTTGTACGTCACTTCGTGGGAAAAAACCCGCTGTTTATACAAATGTAATGGGACGCGTAAACTGCTCAATCCAGCCGCTTTGTTGTGTAAACCACGTTCTAAATGTGTTTGCCTATTAGATAATGGGTTAGCTAAAAGTAAAAATAGACAATATTGTAATAATTGACTAGAGCTTAAAGGTAGACACATGGTTTATGAAAAAGCTTATAAATTACATTACCTTTTTTTTTTATTATCCTGAACTGTCCCACAGCTAAACAAAGGCCTCCCCCAATGCCTTCCATGTGCTGTTTTCCCGTGCCTCCTCGAACCCCAGCCTTCGCGGTACGCATCCAGATCGCCTCGCCACCTCTTTCTGGGCTGGCCTCGGCGGCGCCGTCTATCTTCCGGCAACCAACGTGTGGAGACTTTCGCCCAGCGGTCATCGTGCAAACGGCTGACGTGACCCACCCAATCCCATTTTAGCCTGGCAGCCTTCTTGCCAACGTCCATTATTCCCGTTTTGGAACCTAAGTACCTCAGTACACAAATATTTACAGACTACCTTTAAACATCTCGAGATCTTAATTTTGAGATATTAAGGTTCGGTAAAGGAATAGGGCCTGCGAATGTTGGGTCGACTTGCATGATCTACTACTTGTACCTCACCCACTACCATCGCTCGCCATAATCCACTTGGTGGAGTGACCGAAGTATCCATACACCTACATTTATTAATATTTATCCGTAGTGCTAGGCAACTGGGCTTATCACAGTAGTAAACGTCCTTTTGTGGCTATTGGCCTTGTTTTGTTCTGTCTCCTTCTAATATGAACAGAAGTGGAAATTACGTTTTTCCTACACCTCCGCTTTACTGATTCTCTGTGACTTCGTGGAGCTTCTTTGTCTCGGCGTTTTTCTGGTGGTCGCCACTGCTGGTTCTGGCTTTCAGGAGTTGCAGTGGTTTGGGATTGGTAGGCGGGTTCGTCTCATAAAAATCACTTGCACTTTAGAGGACTTGAAGACTACACTACCTCGCAAGACCTGCGATAAAGTAAGTCGTTAAGCAGAAAGACATTAAAAAAAATAACGGCAAAAAGTCTCCATTCTTTTAATAATGTTGCGTGCATAGGCAATTAATACCACACTAACACTAACGTCAGTTTGCTGATACATTGTATTGATACAAAAGATGGAGGCAATCTTCCCGGAAATGTCGTTTAAGAGGCAATTATAGGGCAGTGTATCAAGCGACGCTCGTAAACACTGACCGGATTTTATGTGTTCAACAATATTTAGCTAGCTATATACTATACAGCCTACCTATATTTTCCTTTGACATAAAGGTGTCCAAAGGAAATAGGTACGGCATACAGTCGCATGATTGACAAATAGAAGTGTTAGACAATGCCTAGCTAAAATCTACTCGAAACTCCGTAGACGTATGTAAAAACTATTAGCGAATGCCCGCAGCTTCGTCCATCTTATAGTCTTAAAATAGTGTCAAGTACGTCGTAAATATAACCTATGATATTCGGGGATAATGTAGCTTCCCATGAGATAAAGAATTTTCGGAATCGGATCATTACTTCCGAAGATTACATACATTCAAACTTACCATAAATATGTACCTCTTTATAATAAGAGTATATTCCTCACTCAAGTAACCTAAGATTTTTGAGCACTAAAAAAAACATCAAATAATTTTCTTTTAAACCAACTTCTTTTATTTATCGATACCATGATGACCCTGTACGTAATCACACAATTTGAAACACGTCTTTTTCTAGATCTAGATGATATAAGCGTGCATTCTGAACGATGGATTGAACACGTGAATCGTGAAGTTGATAACTATGTAAGTAAGTTAAGTACTATGAAATTACATAACAGCAGCGTAGCAGGGAATCTGTAGCATAGCAGGCCTTCATTTCATTGAATTGACATTTTATGAT
Organism: Noctua janthe; assembly: GCA_910589295.1. Classification (NCBI taxonomy): domain Eukaryota; kingdom Metazoa; phylum Arthropoda; class Insecta; order Lepidoptera; family Noctuidae; genus Noctua; species Noctua janthe. The sequence goes on from OU342562.1 coordinate 16,885,768, forward strand.
AGGTTAAAAAGCAGATTATTTTGCATTGGTACGAGTAGATAAAGAGCGAAAAACAAAGTTTATAAACACTCTTATAAAACAGAGAGTAAGATTTTTTAAAGAGATGTTGTTAAAAGTTTTCTATTACTTTCTGAAAACCAGTTATCTAGATGAGAGATTTTAAAACAACCCTGGTTCTTTTCTTACCTTGGAAACTCTATCCAAAGTAAAAGAAATCAATGCAAATAAAAATTCTTAACCACGTAGATACTATGTCGCAAAACGGACAAAGAACATGTCTTGGTATCTTTCGACATAAATAATAAACGATTTTCACTTCTATGTTGTTTTTTATTTATCGTCAAATTGTAGGACGGACACGTTCTGAGCTTATGCAAATATTAGTTTCTAGCGAAGTAAATTATTCGTTTAGTTAGCAAGTACCTATCTATGGTAAAATAATTGGTTGGTTACACATACTATAGGAAGTTTTCATGTAAACATTGCAGTTGTATGTGACTAATAATGACTATTATAAAGAAATGACAATGAGAAAGTTTGTAGTAGGTATGGATGAATTTGACAGACCAAGGCAAAGATTAATAAGAGAATAATAAGAGAATTTGGGCTGTGAGAAAGATTATGGCGGGAATAGGGGTGAACACTGAGACAATGATGGTGATGATGTATCATATGAACGGAGACAAATAAATAAAATCGCGTTGACAAAGTTAGGTACTACCATAGACGTAAATTCAAAAGCAAATCGTAGTACCATCTCAAATATGCTGGGCTCGACTTCCAGTCTAACTAAATGCAGATGATTACCAGTAATTTACATGGAGCGAGTGTCCATCATGACACTGGAACTACGTGCAATCGGCGGATGCACCTCAAGTTAAAGGGGAATATACATTAGTCCGTGATTCGACCTGTCGTACAGTATGGAGCGGAGTGCTGGGCATAAAAGAAGACGGATGAAAAAAGTTTGCCTGTAGCAGAGATGTGAATGTTGAGATGGATGTATGGAGTGATTAAAATGAATAAAATAAGCCTATGAGAGGAAGTTTGAAAGTGGCACCTGTTACAGAAAAGATCATTCATGCTTTGGACGTGTGATGAGGAGGGATGAAACACATTTAACTTAAAGAGTGATGAATATGTATGTTGATGTAGAGGGAGAGGAAGACCAAAAAAATGGATGAATTTTTTTGAGGAATGACATGAAAGAAAAAGAAGTAAATGATAGCGTGACGGAAAAAAAAACGTGTTGCGCCGACCTCAAGTAACACGGGACAAGAGCTGGATGAGTATGATGAGTATACGGTACTCCTTGGTATGAAAGATCGAGATATTATTTATTTAAGAAAGTGAAACGTTGGTAGGTATTCTAAATATAGAGGCAATTGTATCGTCTCGGCAGACTAGATCGGCGCACGTGATACAAGCCTTTGTGTGCTAAACGCCTGATTGTTGAATATGCAACATGGTGGCATATCTAACCGAATGCACACATTGTTCAGTAGAAAGGTACCCTATATGGCTGGTAACATGTCAGGACGAGATTTAAAATAAAATAGACTTTGCAGAACATCACCTCTGTCACACATATTTGCTTGTTACTATACCAGAGCATACATAAGCATAGTGTCTATAATGTTCCCACTGCTGGGCTCGTGCCTTCCCCCCCTATGGGGAAGACTGTGGCGTAATCCAACACGCGGGACCGTTGCGAGTGGGTAAATGATCAAATCAGATGTCAAATGTTTTTGAATTTTTGGTTTTAGGACATGCTTATTTCCTCACTATGTTTGCCTTCACCGTTTTGAGAGCAGTGATGATGAAATAAATTACACTAAGTAGTGCACCTGCTGGTTTCCCGGCCACGGCCTACAACAGTTAAGTCGGGTCCGGTCCGATGCTACTGGGTTACTGGGCAAGACCATACAATTGAGTAAAATTATAATTAATTGCTTTAGTCACTAAATTATTGGGCGGTTTTTTTTTGCTAAATACTAAATATTAATATGTGACATTAAAAGGTGTCCTTCCAGCATAAACAGCGCTTCCATTTATTTTATTTAGAACTAATACTTAGGCTTATCTGGTGCAGTCGGCCGCTGAGTGAATTTGCTTGTACCGAGTCGAAAAGCGCACAGATGGCTCTTAGTCTAAGCCGAATTTAAAACTAGGGGGGCTAAGCTAAAGCTGTGTCGCAGAGAATATAGCAGTGTATCCTGGTCCGTCCAGACTACTATGTTGTTGATGGTATGCAAGAACATTATGGCCACTACTAATTAATTAGGACATCAACTCAGCCTGACGCAGTCTAGTTTAATGGATTGGACTTCGCCAAGATGCATCACATTTAAACCAGATTATTATTTAAGATAAGTGGAATTATATGAGGAAAGACCTCTCGCCAACAAAGTGACATAAATCAGTTTATGAAAAAAAAAAAAATGATTTCAGTTCGTAGCCAGATAACATTCTGACGGTAAACTTATACTGTCACTTACGGGTTTTCTTCCGTGATTATTCATTATTTAGAGCTGCAACAGCGTCGAAATATTAAAAATGAAAGCTTAAAACAGTATTCTGACGGTAGTTGAAAAATTATGCAGAAAGAACAGGACCGTTCAGGGCTTGAGATCCTCGATATATAATGAAGAGGCTTATCCTCATGTATACTCGATCAAGCCAACCAGAAAGGTTGATTGTCGCTACTTGGGTGCGTCGGCACAACGGAAGTGTCGTCGATTTGTCACTCGATAGACACTTGTAATGGACCTCATGAATGACAATAGCTAGGCTTTTGTTCTGTGAAGATAGCACTTAGGGCGTTGCTTTGTAAAGGTCTAGTGTACCCATCAACTTCCGAAACTAAAGTTATTTAGCGAGTGTTGTTTTTTTTTGGAAGTCGTTTGTTTGTTTTTATTAAATACCTTGTACTTGATCATTAAAAGTACACAACTGAAAATAGCTTTATATTCGTGAAAGCGAGGAAAATAGTGGAATTTAGGTACACGAAAAATATAAATCTTTCCGTCATAATTTCCACTTGAGGAACCACAGAAGTTACTCAACAAGATTTATACTCGCACATCCGCCTCTATAATCAACTAGTTAATGATTTCACCTGTTCATAATAAATTAAAAGATTCCTTCAATACTTGCTTTATAGAAAATCGATTAAAATCTTTATGTCTTTGCGTGCATGCGTGTCGACTCCAAATTATGAAGTTATTTCTGGTCCAGGTTTAACAATAGAGCAGTTTATTTTTTCTTGTAAATTAAAGAGTTTTTCTAATCTGTTCATTACATTTGTGTAATTAACAGAACATTCATTTATCAAGGTGAAAACGTGTCACTTTATCAGAGGTTGTGGATGCAACTTTGTAAATAGTACCTACTACTTACCGTAGTATTACCATTTTGCTGAACTGGGCCTATTTGACACAGTGTTACATTTTTTGTTTTAGATTTAAGTTCTTTTTCTTCTTTTGTTATTTTTGTTTTATATTGTGTGCATTGCAATTAATTAATAACAGTTGCTCGAGTCGATGTTTATGTTTAGCCGCGCTTGCCTAGGTTGGTCCGTGGATGAGTAACCACCCATTTCATACCGAGTTTGCTTCATACCTCGGAATTGATCCCGGCTGTCATTTGTAGATCTTTGCCAGTCGTTACAGCTAGTCAGTGGCCAGAAAGTCTGACAACCAGTCTTACTAAGGGGTATCGTTTTATTCAATACTAACTGGATTGTGGAGGTTAGGTAGTTATGCAGTCGCTCCATGTGAAATACTGGTATACTCCATTCAGGTGCATCCGGTTAGCCTGGAAGCCGACCCCAACAAACACTTTGCTTTGGGTGATCGCGTTAAACAAGTCAGTTTGAGAAACCCACTAAGTATTACCCGTTTTGATTATACACGTATATTTTGTACTAAGGACCACCATGTCGTCCACTTTAGCATTAGAAAAACTATCTACCTACTTCATTAAAAAAAAATTCGAATTGTAATAATCTGCCTAGTCTTTTCCCAACTATGTTGGAGTTGGCTATCAGTCTAACTAACCGGATGCAGTAAAAAAAAAACAAAATCTTTAAATAATCTAGAGTTTCTACGCTATTTGAAAACTAGCTTTTCTAGCTTCCTATAAGAAAAATTTTAGTTAGGGAAATAGATACTTACTTCCTATACGAATTTTCTAATATTTTTCCTGTCTACCCGAATGTTACAACTCTCTCTATTTATTCTAACAAAATTAATAACAAATTACACATAAATATCCCACTTAACTATGAAAACAACTCAGTCTATTGTTATTGGCACGTGTTAAGGACGTAGGTAGCCGTTTACCGGCCGGTTGCCATTTTCGCTGGCACTAGGCATTATGAGCGTGCCAGTGTCACCTACAATGGTGCGCCGGCGCTATTATTGCACAACAACGAGAATTATAATGGTTAGTCCATTAATGGACGCGGGTTGGACTGGCGATTGTAAATTTAATGGTTTTATTTTAACTAGCATAGGTCCGCGGCTTCTCGCGCGTAGATTTTGGAATTTGCCCACGGGATCGTACTTCCGGGATAAAAACGTGCTATTCCAGACTAAAAATAACTGAAAAAAAAACACTTCTTATCTATTGACTTCGTTTTAAATAATTTCAGTAGTTGTTCTATTTAAAATGTTGAATTTTAATAAAGCGCCATCTATACTGCGCTTAAAAACATGTATCACTGTTAGTGTAGCTACTCAACGCGAGATGGCGTTTATGTAAAGTGTTGTTAAAAATAACTTTTCTTCAAAATCAAAAAACGTCTAACGACTAATTAATAGTAATTATTTGAAACCTTTATAAAATAATCACCGAATCCCCTTTTCATAAACATACTTTCATTTAATTATAGTTCTATAAACTTTAAATTTTCAGTACAAAATATTGTCAATAGATGGCACTGAACTCAGAAAATCAAACTCTCACTAAACTTTCGTTAGTTTATATTGTTGGTTTAATATTTCGATCAACAATAGGTTTAATAAAAAAAAAAACAAAATATTCTTCTGCGAATTGATAAAACAAAGGCCTTCAAACACCATCGTTTCACCACTTTGTTGAGCTTGAGGTTATCATAGGTTCAGCGAAACCGAAATTCTATCATCCATTAATGTTCCATTTAAACCCATTAGCAGGTCCCACGCCCACCAATTAACTATAACGGTACAATTAGTTTATTTACTTTATTAATAAAAGGTGCGACAGATCCTGGTGAGTCGATGAACTTTTGCGGGTCAATGACCTTTGCAACTGGAGTCAGACCTGTTGGAAGACTGTGTTGGAAAAAATAAATATCCGTTTAATAGATAATAATATAATAGTTAAAATTATAAGACGTTTCTTTGTCTTCATTAACATACAGTGACACCTAAATTAATGCCTAAAAATATTACATTATTGGAATTTCAACTCTCGAAGCTGAGCTGAGAGTTGAAAATCTAACAGAGTACTGCTACTTATGCATTCATTTGAGTGTCGCCTAGAATAAATAACTATGACATAGTCGATGGTAACTAATTCTAATTTTTTTAACTCAAATAACTCCCTTATCCCAACTATGTCAGGGTCGACTTCCATTCAAACAAGATGCAGCTGCAATCTGAATACCGTTTTTAGAGTTCCGTAGCCAAATGGCAAAAAACGGAACCCATTGATTCGTCCTGTCCGTTTGTCTGTCAGTATGTCGCAGTAATTTTAGTCCTAAACTGTTGGCACCACAGATCTGAAATTTGGATAGTAGGTGACTTCTACGAACCGCTACACAAAAGTGATGCGAAATTATGAAAAAAAAAAATTGGATTTGGCCTGTCCCACATGAAGCTTGAAAAGAAAAATCTACGTTAATTTATTATAACTGTGTGAGGTATCGATCGTCTGAGATACTTGCTTTTAAAGCCATAACGATTGTGCCTCCCCCCAACCACAGATAATATAACCTCAAATCTATTTTTTTGAAAATGAGAGGATGAAGAATAAATGCGGGTTTGTAAAATGTTAAAATAACCTTAACCGAAATTGGATTGAATAAGATTGGATATTTAGATTTTGAGATATGGGACTTTTTAATTAAACTTCAGCAGTAACTTTGTTTTTCATTAACATACTATGAAAAACAAATTTAATTTTGCTGTTGAAATGTATGTAATGTAAATTGACGTATGGATAAACGTTAAAAATATTGTTATCATATTGTTTGGTGCTACGGAACCGTTTGTGCGTCAGTTCGACTAATTGGACAATTTTTACATGGAGAGACCGCCTATCTGATTTCTGGAAGTTCGAACCTCAGTTAACTAGTTAGCTTTGCTTTGCTTGATAAATATAAATGTCTCCTAGTCTTCAGTAACATAGCTGGGGCAAGGCTCGGCAGGTGATGATGTTTTAAGTGCCCACAATTCACACTGAAACGAAAATCAACACGATTTAGCTAACAAATTGTCAAACACGCGTACCTAAACTACTGTGATTGCGTGAATGAAATATCAACAGCCTGCTCAGACTTGCGTGTAATTTTGACGCTTCGATGAAAAAACCGGGTACCTGTTAGATACAGTTCTACAGAATTGCATTTGCGATCGAATGACGTAACTTACGCAAAATTGCTTTGCGATATGAGATGGAAAAAACAAAATGGTACTTAGTGTAGTTTCGATTGTGGCCACACGCCAAAAGACCCTTGTACTGCTATACGCTTGTCGATTCATCATTATCTAGGTAGATATAACTGTAGAATCAATAAATACAGAAGCGTGACAATAATAACACAGTCATCGTCTACTAATTGCAGTCAGCTGGCTCAGCATCGTTACTTAGTGTTAATTGAACACTGTGAAGTGTTTTATAATGGGTGTAAAAATACCCTTAACGAAGCCGAAAGGCACTTGTTCTCCCGTTTTTGACATATTTTTTTTCTTTTACATGCCTGAAAACCTTCCAGTTATGGAGATCTTGGGGGTCAAAGTTCCACCTTTTCACAAGTTTTGTTTTAAGTACATTCTTTTTATTAATACTGTACTTTAAATACCACAATGACCACTATACTATTCAATGCATCCATCAGCACAATGTTTTGAGTGCGTTACATTGAGTCCTACCGTAAAACGTGAATTTTCACCCTATAAAAAAAGTCGTTTCCCAGCAATCATTTTTGCGTAGTTACTTAGTTTGATATACAGAATGCTGGGTTGACGGCTTCGTGAAGGGTCCGTTTACACCTTGTAGATACTATAATTCAGTAAAATCAATGTGCTGAAAAAACCTTCCGGACAAAGCAAAAGAAAAAAGGCTTTAGTGTATACAGAATGTCGTAGGAGAAGTACTTACGGCAACATTGAACATAGGCTGTTCAGGAATGTAAGGCCTCAGCCAAGTTGCAACAGCTATGCTTCCACATTTATTGTGCAAACCGCCGCGCCTGTCGGTCTGTTCATTCCCGGGTTCTCTGTATAGATCCGATATTATAATCATTATAATCTGGTCTGGTCGAGTGATTCGGTTTCTTCTAGGCAAGCGTGCTCCACTCTAGGCTGCGTCATCGCTTCACATCAGGCGAGTTGCGGTCAAACGCAAGCCTACTGCATGGTAATGTTGATGGGGTTGGATTCGAAGCATAGCAATTGGCAGGAGCAGCCTTTGTTCTAAACATCAGTACTCCGACCATACCTCTAGTATTTCTATATTCCCTGGCAAGTTCTTACATAGTTTCCGATCAGCAATGTCAACAAAACCCATCAATGCAAAGCAGGTCTCTTTTGTTTTTCCGTTCCTCAAACCTGTTTGAAGTCACGAAGAATCGTGATATTGAAGCATACGTTAATATGATGTAAAAAAACAGTCGGTTGACATGCTTGGTAGGGTTTTCAACCTTCCTTAAAAGGGAATGTATTCTTTGCCTATCGTACATTCTTATTTGGAATAAGTAAGTGGTAATATTGGAACTGCTTGCGTATGGTTGTCGGTATCAGTGGCTACTTCCCCAACAGCTGATGATATTTTGAGTTCATCATTTTTAAAAAGCTGATGAATGTTAGTATAGTTTACCTAATTTATTCTTGCTGCTTTGGCCATTGAATTCGTGATTAGGTGCTTGTAATGAACACCCACGTGATGCCGAACTATAATGAGTGATTTCCATTATAGCTGCTGAGCTAATCTAAAATGAAATAGTAAAGTATGAAATGACTACAATTTTAAATTAATAATGTTTTTTCTTCATGGTTAGAAGTGAACATTAATTGGTAGGTACTACATACAACACGTGTTCTTTTAAAACATTTAACTAAACACTAACGCGGAAAAACAATAATTTTGTACACAATTAACACCTGTTGTACATGGCTGTACTATGGTACTAACTACATTAGAACTTTACAAGTTATATAAAGTATCTAGAGAAGTACAGACACCAACTCATCAAGCTACTACAACCTGTCAAATTTCTTTAACAGATTTTCAACTTTATCGCTAAAGGTTTATTAGGAAAATTTGACAGTTTCGGGTAGCTTGATGTTCTGGCGTCTGTACATTGTTTACAGGTCAGTGTCAGGCTGTATGTTGAACAAAATATGTTTCCCGACCGTAACAAATATGGCTTTACTGAGTTATGATAGGTAATTAAAATCAGCAATACCCTCTAAGTTCATCAATTGGGACAAATACCTGGAAATTGCAAAAAACCTAAAAAAAATGAATTCAGCGGGCTACCTTAACGCCTCCACCTTAAGTAGGTACAATCAGTGTCCTGCATAACCTAACTCCTCCTCGCATTTGTAAGAAAGGTCAGGTGATGCAGGGTAAATACTGCGCTCAGTTGAAGTTAGAAGAAGAAGATAGTCTAGTTGTTGCTTGAAAAGTGGACATTTTCTGAAACAGTTCCAATTCAAATAGAGTATTTTTTTCAGAGTAGGTATAGGAAGAAGTTCTGCTTAGAATGCCACTGAAACCGAAGGCAATTGCGGGTTATGTAAGCCTTCTTTATTCTGCTGACTAGGATCCACTACATGTTAATCAAATTCTAAGTGATACGCGGTAATGGAAATTATGATATTTTTTCTTCTTAAATTCGCCTTTTCTGCGGGTAGGATAGTTTTATTTTTGAATCATAGGCTGTTCGAATTTACGTTACTTTAGCTTCGCGCTAGGGCCTCTGAAGTTGAATGGGTGAGAACGGCCCGTACCTACAGATTACAGAGATAGATAAATAAAACGTTCACACATTCATCTCCCGACATACAATTATGTACCATAATTATCTTAACGGTTAAATAATGTGAATACATAATGTTCTCATACATAATGTATGACTGTATGTTTAAGTGTTGTGTTTCATTCATAAGTTCATAACGCTTTACTAGTGTGGGTAACTTCATTTTTTTTAACGACAAAGCCAAAGCTGGCTAAATATATTTTTTCTAATAGTTTCGCTATTGGAGTAAAATCTACATAAAGGTGAAATTATTCTGCTAGATAGACTAAAATTTATGTAATAAGAGGCTAACGCACCATTTGTAGAGTAGGTATGGTACCTAGAGCCTGGGTGTTCTAGAATAAAACAATAGAGACAAAGCTCAATGAATTATTTAGGTACAACAAAAAACCTAGCTTATCCGCAGCAGAACACACCGCATTAAAAAAGTAGCTGTTACTAGGTGTTGTTCTAGACAAGCAAGTTCTACTTGCAAAAACTCTTTAGAGACATTAATGCTCGCACTCACAGACGTTCTTCAATTTTATGTATCGATGCAGGGCAGTGAGAAATCTTGAAGTCTTGACTGTTATTAGGGCGAAATTAGGACCAGTAATCTTTTCGAGTGTTTTTTTTTTATTTGTTCATCATCATCAGGTTACAGCAGTCGACTGATGTATCCAGGTGTCTCAAATCGCACGTCATTCACCTCGAATTTTAATAGCTCTCCTCCAGCAGCTACCGTGTGAATTTCGTCTTTCCAGCCAGCCTGAGGAAGTTCTACTTTTTCATAGCCGATTTCATTCATCGAACATAAACTCAATATCCAAAATCAGTTAATTGTTTACAAACGTTGATGACATTTGTAAGTGAGGATGTAAAAGGCACGAAATAAAATTATAGTGCCCAGTTGATAAACTCGTACAAAAACTGACCGCTACATTAAACTGCGAACAAAACTAGTTGAATGCTTTGAATGGTTAATCTCGTATAGCGGGTAATGCGCCAGGTAGACATTTGCAAATTATAATGACTTGCGATGCGTGGGAATCACTCGCTACCAGTGAAGTACGTACGATGTGGATATGTGCGAGTTTTCATTTTGTACTTCAAAATTAATTTCGTGGTATAACTCAACTTTTGTCCAAACGTCGACAAAACTTATCATCTTCATCCCAATTTATTTAGGTTCTTCGCATTGTTTCCTCCTCCCATTTATCTCTAGAAGTCCATCTCAGTATTCAGATGGGGTGAATACTGAGATTGACTTGTAGACACATAAATGTTCTTTACTAGTATTAAATCATCTTTCATACAATCCGTCCATCATTTCTATTAACCAGCTTCTATTTGAAGAATGTAATTACTACATTACTAATTACGGTTGTTCCCAATAAACCATCGGTATCCGTGCATATCATCTTTCTCTTTATCGCAGCAAATCTTTTCATTCACATTATCTTGTTTTTCATGTTTTTAACCTATCTCATTTCCACGTTCATTCACATTCTCTCAAAATGTCTTATCATCCATCACACGTCCATAGGCCATTTCTACCTATATTGTTTCCTCTCTTTTATCTTCTTTAACGCTTTCCTCCTCACCTGCTAAAAGATATGCAGCTATATTTACAAGAACTGTCACAACATTCCCACACTCACTCGCCACCAGTGTGTCACCAGCTCGTATTGTATAACATCCCCCACTTGCACGCTGACCGAGCGCACAGACTATCGCTTCCTCGAGCTAGTGCCGTGCCTTTTGTGCACAAAACTGGACGTGTATCAACATGTGGTGTAGACTGTGATAGTGTTTTATTATGAAGTTGTTCGTGGAATAGCGCAGTAAGTTTGGTGTCCTTTCTTTGGTTTCTTCTAGGGAGAAAACTTCTCCTAAAGATATTTGTTTGTGACGATACTTTTGTCTCGGTTCGGCTGTCAACTTCTCGATTTCTCAGTATTTCGTGTTGTGGTTGTTGAGAGTCGTCGAAGCGCTAAATAAATGGCCCCTTAAGCCACCTCATGAGATCCGGTTAACAGTTCTTTCTTGAATTCACCAGTATCATTATATCATAGTGTCTTTCTGGATTCAAGAATTCGCGAAAATTGTCCTAACAGTGAAGGCCGGTGTGCAGTTCTTGTGAATGCACTTCGTGTAAGCATTGGAACATTATATTGCATTGCCTTGAAGAGACTTTCGTGGTGCAGTCTTTGATGTCATAACTCTTATGTGTGTCAGGTCACGTACGGCATGGGTAATTAGCATAGGTCTGTTTTTTACTAAGGATACCCTCACTTATTTGTTTGTTAGTAGACACGAATGAACTTACGCCTTTTCGCTTGAGAGTGGTAGGAACTACAGACCACCTTCTACGATCCTTATATACTCCTTTTACTTCGTCCACGTTCAGCACCTGATCTTTCTAATTCCATACAACATCACCAATGAGGTACACTGATTAGATATCCAAAGGTTCCATATACAATATAGAATGTTGTTTACTTTGCCAAAAACTCTAATATTATCATGTTTATTTAAAACTTTGGGCGTGCCGGTACTGAGTACTGACAGGTACGCTAAAAAAAACAACAACAGTAAGTAAAGTCATCGTTAATCAGATTTCGGCCGTGAATATCCTTCTGTTTAGCTTGTCAGTGTGTACTGACGCGTACAAAACGTTTTTGTGATGCAACTGAAGATGGCTTGCAAACTAATGACCGCGACGTTTATAAAGCAAGCCCTGACACTGATTTCTTATGAAGCTTTTTGAATAATAATAAGTACAATCGTGATCAATACGTATTTATCTGACTTATACTTTTCTAACAGTTCAAAATTGACGACAAATGTCTCTCTTTTGTTTGTATTTCTCGACTAAAGCAACAAAATTATCTTATCTTATGATAGGGAGCGACGTCTTCGACATCTTATACCCAGGTCCCGGAACGAAAATTAATTAACAAAATTGTCAAGCGAGTAAACTGCTGTAATTTCGATGAATGAATTATTAAAAGTCAATTATTTTGACGCGGCCACTATTTTCGTTGTTGCCGGGTGTTAACATTGTAGAAAGGTACTAGGTAATGCTAAAAAGTGGAGATGATAGACACTAATCAAATTAAGCCAAGTGATTGGAGAAAATTGGGCATAGCTGTAAATGGTTTATTACAATAGAGAATTCCGAGAAAGCAGGTTTCTCCTTTGTCTGCAAATATCTGAAATTGTTTTGACTAACAAATCGGCGGCGGCGTCGTAGGATAGGTTCCGCTTTGCGCATTGAAGGTCGAATTTCTGCATAGATATACATTATTTTCTTTGTTGTGATTGGCGTGCACAAAACAAACTATGTGACTACTAGTATGAAGCCATTTTATCCGTAAAAAAAAAGTAAGTACCTTTCTTAAATGAGTGCATTCTCAGGAAACTCATTTACCGCAGTTTGATTTGTAGTTTTCCGAAAATGTAAAGGCCATTAGTTGCAACTGTTTTGTATTATAAGTATTGAAGAAGAAGACATGGTGCCGCAACCACAAATAAATTGGAATAAGGGCAGGGGAATTATGAAACTATGTTAAGTGTTTCGTGTGTTAACATTTAAACCTTGGAGGTTCTTGTTTATTGTCATAAATAGTTTCGAACAAGGTCATAGTTGCTTAAAGAAACTTTAATGAAATTGTAAGGGGTGCCGTGGTCATGGGAAATCCCAAGCACAGGTTTTATGAGTCACTATGCAAAGTTAACATTATCATAATGAACATAAAACAAGCAGGTTTACCAACTTTGAAACGCAAATATTTTTGTCGTTATGTAGTATTGAAGAGAATGTCGTTTCTGCATTATTATTATCTAGGTTGTAACGTAGACAGATTTTATTTAATTAAATGTTATTACAATGGGTTCCGCGATACGGTAATTAAACAAATTGTGGCAATTAGGTTTGTGTGGCTGAAATAAATCTAAATGCAGTAGTAGATTTTTGCTGTTTTGAAATTTTATTGATCTCAGTAATGATGGAGCCCTGACACAGCTAGAAGGCGACGCGGTAGACCTCGCAGAAGATGGCGGGACGAGCAGGATAGAACCAAAGACCAGTGGTCCACATTCGCCCTGGATCGAAAGCCCAGCTTTGCCTAGCAGTGGGATGACACAGGCTAACAGTAACAGAAACAGTAATGATGATGAAAATGAACACCTGACCTTATTACAGGGATCGACGGAATCTATCGATGATTTGATTGCAAATGCTAATTGATAGACGAAAATGACTTAACAAGAACCTGTTTTTATTAATCTAACTTTTAATTAGTAAGGTTCTTTCTGAAAAGCTATCGTTTCATCGTTTTCTTTTTTCCAAGATGATACAAAGTAGCGGTGCAACCCTAAAATGATTTCAGAAATTTTAGTTTTGAATATTTTACTTTCCAAAGCAATTTAAATAAAGCAATAAAGTATTGCAATATTGACATTTTTATTTATTGATTTATGTAAATTCGGTTTAGAATAAACTGGTTAATGTTGTATGATCTAGAAAATTTAAATAGGGCGGTTATAACCGTCTTCTAAAATTTTGCGTTTACAATTTTAATTACACTTTTTTAGACTTCTTTCCGGCTACGCAAATTTGTAAGTTTTTTTGCATTAAAAATATCAAAATCACTTGGGGCCGATTTTTTAACTTTCAGACTTCTATCTAAGTAAATATGGCGGTTTGATATATTTTTTATACCTTAAATATAGTTTTCTGATGAAAATCTACAATTTAAAAATACATAAGCTTTATCTCATTCAACATTCCCAAACTATATTTGGCATATTTAATATATTTAAATAAGAACATAACAATGTTTTGAAAGCGTTCCTTTATTATTTGCATTTTGACTTGGCTCGAACGTACTCGCATGTACCGTTAGCTTTGTGTATGTAAACTGTGATGAGTCAACGGTAAACCGCGCGAACGTGCTTAGTGGGTGTACAGACACGAAGAAAAGTTATTTCAAAATATTCTTAAATGTATTTTTGCTACTTTCTTTGCGTGTTTAACGTAATTAGTGAATGTACAGCTGGGATGAAAGCTTAAACTTGTATGTATTTTTTTAAGTTTTTCTCTTTTACTACTCTCTTTTTCCGTTTGCAATAAAACATGTTACATTTTCAGTTTAATTGCCTAGTTACTACCTATCTTTAATTAAACGTGTTGTGAATTATGCATGCACATAAATTAGTACTAATGACATTTATAACGTGTTCACACATAACTTTAAGATTTTTTTCTTAAGCACATTATAAATTGACGTGTTATGGTTAGCCAACAAAGCATTGTGCAAAACCAGCTGATATTCTGTCATAATTCGTTAATTCATTTAACTAAAGCGGTGTTTACCTATGGCATTGTGTTTGCTTAGGTGTATGCCAGCCCACGCACTGTTGTATGAGTCAGTAGACAATACAACACGTGTTGATCTATTTACTGCCCAGCAATTTTAATCAAACCTATAATTATCAATGGGAACTGCTCATAAGTACATGGGTTGGAAAATCCAAGTTTATTCAGAGAAAGACTGCATGATTGTCTTTACTGGACCAGCAAAAATATTTTCTAAGATGTCCTCAAACAGATAGCTGTTCGAGGACATCTAAATATGATGGCACGACAATAGTGTCGTGCCATCATATTTTTAATAGTGTCGTTTATGAAACAGCTTTCTATGTTTTTCCTGCTTTGTTTAATGTTTACGGGTGAGTAGTTGAAAAAGCATATTATGCTTATTCATTTTAAGTACTTACTTCTTACATTTATTATTATTTCTTAAAAAATCAATACAAAAAAAAAACATAAATATATTAAAAAAAACATAACGTATTATTTTTATCGTAATTGAATCTAAGTTTAAAAAAACTCCTGCTTCAAAACTTAGGGTCAATTTAAAATATACTAAATGCCGGAATTTCGAAGTTCGTTTACCTTTTATTTCTTTAGAAGAACATGTAATTTAGTAAAAAAATTAAAACCTTTCGAATATAGTTAAAAAAGTAAAATCTTCCACTTAAACCATTTCAATTAAAACTAGTTTAAAATTTAAACACGATCTTTCCGACTGTACCGGCAATGACAGTCAAGCTTGCAAGCTGTCTTGTCACGAACTCACGACACTTATCTAAATAATACGTAGTCAAAGACTATTAGAGGGTAGATGTTTAAATTCTGCAAATAATAAAAAAAACGTATTTGTATTGATTTTGCAAAACTTAATATTAGCACTTGTGTCGGGGATTGTACCTACGGTGACAGTCAAGCTTGCAAGCTGTCCTGTCGCGGCACACAAGTAAATATCAGGCAAAGATTATTATGCAGATATGGAAAAATATAATAAGAATTTGGATTCAGTTTTAGGTATTGAAAATAGGTACAAATGAATTGGTTACTGTTATCATACCTGGATAATTTTAGTTAGTGGGCTAAGTAACTACGTATTTACTTTATTAGGGCCAGCACTGTATTTTTTTCAATTGGTCATAAAGGGGTTTAGCTGACTGAGACTATAAACCTTGAATTTATAGTTTCAGTTGCCGAAATTATTGAATACCTTTCTATAGGCTTATATGATTTTTTTTCTGTTTGGGAATTAAAAAAAGTTACTGAGTGTTACCGCATTGTCCACAAAAAAAAAGTCAATCCAAACGTAACATTCGAAGCTACCTTTGCCTTTGTATTTAATGTAACAGCTCAGTCACTAATTCATCTGTTGCTAGGTAAAAAAACAACACAGCTCGCCTAACTAAGAAAATCGTATTTGCGTAACTGTAAGTAAAATCACATCTCCAATCAATGACACTCAATAAAATCTATGGCCGAATCCGATATACCCTTTATCGTATTGCGTATGCGCATGTGTGGGTGGATAGCGAGGCTGCGCCGGCGTAGAGCTCAGTCATCGGCCGGTCGGACGCGGCGAATGGCCGTTCTTCTGTCAAATTCACCAACCGGTAACTCACCGACCCATTCGTTAGTACGTATTTAAATCCCGAAATTATTAATGACGATTTTTGACTGAAAAACAAATAAAAAAGAGGTATGTATTTTTTGTTTTTGCTATTTTTTTATGAAATTGTAGTTTTTGTTCATGTTTTTATGAATTATGAACGGATTAAAATTATTATCAATATCATGCTTTGTTGATATTCGTTCGTTGTTTTGCGATTTTTAATTCCGAAGAAATTCTTTTTTTCTTGTATTTGTAATGTACCGTGGGATCATTTACATGTTGCAACAAGATTGGTAGTGGAATGATTTAAATTGAACAGTCGGTAATTGATTCAGTGGTTACTGCGTCTACCCCAATCATTTAAGTAATGAAAGCATATTGGTGATTGGGTAATCTTTAGTCTGTGAGTACCTTAAATACCTTATCTAAATATTTTAAACAGTCATGCATTACCTAACAGTTAATTATATTTATTAATGGAGGGTCCTTTAATAAGTATGATTTGTTTTTATTTTTATTATGCTATTTTGTTACTAAAAGTTGAATTTTGAATACAGTTTTCCTCAAAATTCCCGTTTGATTATTAAGGAAATATTTTTAATTTTTGCGAATGAACTTTCAATTATGTAAATATCCTATGTCAAGGTTTAGGTATAGACAACGGTGTGATACATTTTTGCTGAAATATTTATTGTATTTTTGACATTCTTAGAACGATAAAGGTTTTGCATCACTCCAGTTTAAATTGATTTGTGCTACGAAATAATGTTATTGCAATTTAATTTTTTAGTTATGGAATGAAATATAATAATAGGTTTATATTTTGATTATGATATTAAAAATATATACTTACACAGTTACACAACAATACTTAACTAATTTAAAAACTGCAACTTCAAATTTTAATATTTTTATACCAAGACATCCAACACGTGATTAAATATAATTTCCGAAACCAACAAACAATGCATGACTTTTATTCATGAGTGTAGGTCCTCGAATAATCACAAATGTTTTAGTCACTATATTGTACTCGTCATCTCAGCAGTCACCTCCTTTCTAGCTATATACAGTCCATCCATTTTTGACAATCGATTACCACACAACTTTTCAGTCACTGGCGCCACATTCAGACTTCCTCTTATGTACTCATTTCTTATTTTATCCATTAGCGTAAAACCACACATCCCCTTAGCGTTCTCGTCTCAGCCACATGCATAGGCCTTTCATTCATTCCTTCTCTTGTGGCCCAACATTCTGATCCATACAAGACCATGGACACCACCATGGACCATGGTCTAGCCATGGTTTTATAAATAAGCAACTTATTAATTTATTATTTTAACTAACGATTCGCCCCTACTTCACACATAATTTACGACTTGATATAACGTCGAGATTTCTTTTATATTAATTAGTTTAATTTTAATTACATGCATTTACATTTTTCAAAACAAGTTCTCGAAATTATGGTGAAAACCGCATGAAAATGATCCATAAGTTTAGAAGAAAAATGTCTTCACACAAACAGACGCGAAATGCGACTTTATTTTACATCACGAGCATGTATTGTAATATCACTGTAATGTCAATGGTAGTCTCGTTGGTACATTGGTCGCTAGCACGACTGCTGAGCATGAGGTCCCGGGTTTGATTCCCTGTTTGAGCAGTTTTATTGGGTTTTTCCATAAGGAATTGTTCAGAAGCGGCTACGGAGTGATTTAGATGGCGATAGGCTCGCCCCCTATTACATGGGACGTAAACAAAACTGGTGAAATGAGGGTGTACACACGGCGAAACATCAAGCTTTACATAATCAGTACAACCTGACCTCACTTTGAATGAGCTTCCCGTATAATGAGAGATCAGCTTAATTTGGTTTTTCATGGCTTGATTGGTCGTCGTGCGTACTAAAGGGTACACCTCTGCCTTGTCCTTCGGGGAATTACAGGCGTTGTAGTGAAAACAGTCAGAAGGAGAAAGTCAGAGGGTCGGTGTGTCAGTCAGGTGTGTCAGCCAGCCGCTGTGCCCGAAATCGGCTAGATGGCATCATCATCAGTGAAAAGATAGCGTGCGAAGTATATCTAGTTATTAAGTTAGGCCGGTGGGGAAAGAAAATCAAAGAAAATTCAAACAGTGGCAAAGCTTTATTAATTACACTTCAGAAAAGGCCTTCGATTTGATGACTCAAGACCTCACGACTCTTCCACGTATTGTCGATATGTCGCTTATTGAAACACATCAAATGCACAATAGTGCAGCTGGTGCATTCTTTAGGGATATTCATGAATACCTACATATAGGTAGGGACTGGGTCTTCTACGCAAGTATACGCGACTCTTAAGCGGCAGATGTTCAATATCGATGTTAAACAGTACACAGAACAAACAATTTCGAACTTCGGAACAATATCGATGTAAAACTGTACCTAATTAATAATGTATCTTAGCACTGTGACGAAAGTCTGTCTTTTGATTTGGTATTGATACGCGAAAGTCCGTTTTATCTACCATATTTTGCTAACTGCTATTTTTTAAGCAAACATTACCTACGAACCTGACGGAAGTCATTATATTTATTTGCAGTTATCTGCCATGACAGCCAGATGTGGACACATTCCATGTTTTCCACAAGCTTTCATTTTATATCTGCAATTCAATATGGCATATTAAAGATAAATCATTAACAGGCATATGGCCACTCTTTGTTTACATACACTGTACCTACTTGCAGATCAGAATATACTCTAATAATAAGATACTTGAAGGTTCATCTAGGTTTTGGTTCAGAGGATTTTGTGGAATAAGATTCCTGTCTGATGCCTGAAGCCAAATTGCCAATCATTAACTTAGGATATCATCAAAATTTGCAAGACTTGGATGTAAAATAAAATTAACAGAAATAGCTCATTATCTGCCTAGCCTTTTCCCAACTATGTTGGGATCGGATCCAGGCTAACCGGATGCATCAAATGACAGCTAAGACCAACGGCTTAACGTGTTTTCCGAGGCACAAAGGAAACAAACGATCTAAAAAATATGTTTAATTAAAATTGTTCAGATGCATCAGAAATATGAAAATATCTATCAGCAGACATGCAATACGTCTAATGCTATGGAGAGGAGAAATTGCTATAGGAAATTTACAACCCAATTGGAATTTATATTTTTTTGCACAAGTTTAATTAAACTACTCGGTTAATTCACTCCAGTTAATTCATCACGTCATTCAAGTGCATATACGTACTACTGCGTGCCTACCTTCTCAGGTTATCCAATTTAGAGTTGATGATAAAATCGACCTATCATCTAACCAAATTTTATTTAATCGCAACATCGATTTTTAATTCTTACAGTGTTCTTTCGATTATTTCCAATCGTTGGAGCGATCAAGCGTATAATGAATGCAAAAAGTTGCAGTGGTCCGATCCAGTCTAAGGACGTTGCCTTCATGGCTTCATCTGATCACATTCCGTTACTTTTTTTTTATTTAGAAATTATGCAAGATATAGCGTGTCAGCGACCCTGGTCGATGGCTCGGTGGTACCAGTTTTTAAGTCCCGTAGCAAAGGGTCTAATGTATTCAGAAGCATGCAGATGATTCGGTGTCTTGTTTTTAAAACGGGACGGGTTCTTTTCGTTTGGGCTTCTTTTCTCTTAGGATGGGTATTCATAAGAGATGGAATAAATAAAATATACTTGCTCCGATATCAAGTTGTGCTTTCTGAATGCAACTTGTACAAAATTAACCCTACATCATGGTTTTAATGCAACAGAGCTAGGAAAGAAACATTTCTCTAACACATTCAGCTGAGTTAGGTCCAGAAATTGAAAGATCTGACGCTACAATTAAATTGAAAGAAAACGTCCAAGTAAAACATTAGAACATTTCCAAAGAATAATAACCAAAGCAGTGATCGTGCTCACGTCAACTAATCAACATTTCCATAATTCCATTCTCATATACTTGCGTCAATAATAACGAGATGTATGAAAACCGAGTTATCACGGTTGGTTCAGAAGACAATGCTGGTTGTCAAGATGGTTGACTGTCGAGTCAAGGACGGTTGCGGTCCGACGCACACCGTTGCCTCTGCATGGTGGAATGACGGATTGTATGAACACGATCCGACGTAGTTATGGATGGGAATTTCCTGCAGTTTTTGTGGTGACAAAAACCTCACACGGTCACAAATATCTCTGCTGTTGAGTGGATCATGTGCATGTCATCAGACATTTTTGTAATCAGGCTTTTGCTTTGATTTGCCAAAAGTGTAGTCACTCAATTTGTTACCATGTCGAATCATTCCTATTGATGCCATGCCCCCTGGCTCCTATTGTAAATAGATATGTGTTGACTAAGTCAACATCATCATCATCTTCCCCAATTCATTTGTGGTCGGCGCAGCTTGTCTTCTTCTTCCATACTTCTCTATTACTCGGCATCTCCTTTCTTACCACATCATCCTTTACACGGTTCATTCATCGTTTCTTTGGTGTTCTCTACTCTTATACCGTAGGTGTTGGCTAAGTGTTGTGTATTATTTTAGTCACTGTCTACCACCGTTTGCATAGTAAATAAGACTTGAGTTATTTAGAAATCGTTCCGGTTTACAACAATGAGGTTTGATAACTTAAGTGTACAATCTCAGTCACTTTATGCTAGACTCTATTAAAAATAAATCAGTCGCGCACTAATCAGGGGATTTGACAGTGACAGTTGTATATCTGACTTAAAACTTTTTTGCGATAGTTTTGTTTGTAATTATTTTAATAGTAACTTATTTAACGAGTTGTAGTTTATAATGTAAACTCTTTTTTTACTTACATTGTTCGCCGCACCAATTATAGATATTGTCTGATAAGTTAAAAATCCCTTTGTAGAGGCACATCGCACTTAAACTCCGCAAGGTAAATTTTATTTTACAGTATTCTTAATATACTTTCAGTAAAATTAAACACCTATGAAGGTACCAGGAGATATTTTCCGTTCAATAATACAAAACAAAGATTGTACGACATGAAACACGGCATTGTTCCATTATGAATTCAATTTGTTATTATTTGTAAATCGACGATGACGTCTCAAGATCAGAGAAAGTAGCTCAATAATAATAAACTTCCATAAATTCACATCCAAATCTGAATGTTTCATAACGTTTTTTTTAATACTGAATTCATGCAATATGCTAGAAACGACATACTCTCGTGTTTCAATCATGCTACGATGTGCAGTGACCAGGGGGGTTATTTGACGTCTTAAGAGCATTTATACGGAAAGTGGGCAACGTCGCAAATAGCTGTCAAATATTTCCCTTTCAATTTGGCAATATTACTGCATGGAAATAAGTAATATGTGTAACTAGAGAACTAAAATATTGATTATGAAAAGCAATCATTAATATCGTAAAGCCGAATATTTAGTTTTAGATATAAAAAAGGAATTAGAAACTTTTCAAATGCCTTTTTTGCCCCTAAAACGGTTCCAAAATCAAATTCAGTATTTTAATTGCAATTCATAATTAACATTCTAGTTCACTAGTTAGTCATATTTCTTATTTCCAGACAGTGATATTACCAAATTAATTAAATCAGGTAAATATTTGACAGCTATTTGCCAACTTTTTGGATGCACGCTCTTAAAGCAGGGGTAATTCCAGTGTAAAGGGATGGCGCTAGAAGACTTGTATAGCTCTGACTCTTTCCCACACTGGAATTACTCCTGCTTTATGACGTCATCGTAAACCCCTGACTGTTTTGATACAAACGCTTCAAAAGATTATATAATACAGTGTTCTAAAAATAGAACTTCACTTATCCATAAGAGTTAATTATGTTTAAGTCCTATGTAATATGCCTATTGCCATCAACCGGGCACAATCCAGCCTCCGTGGTTGCAACTGAGAAATATCTGATCGGAAAAATCAATAAAACTTTGTCCGACCTGTGAATCGAACCCAGGAGCTCATGTTCAGCAGTAGCGCCTGTGTCCACTAGACTAAGGAATCAGTATACCTAATAAATAATAATAAAATAGCCTTAGTTGCAGTTTCTTTCCTTATAATTAATAAATGCCTACTTACTAAAAACTAAATTGCACACAATTGTCTGTCGTCAAAGGCCTCTGAAGATTTTCACATATTCCTGTCTCTTACTTAACGGGTCCATCCCGGGACACCTATTTTCTAGAGGTCAACTTCCCATCTTATGATTTGTCTGCCTCTATTTCTTAAAATAATAGAGGCAGTATATCTATTTAGGAATTAATCGAAATTTTGAATGCTATCATACGTATTACGACAAAACACTGTATCTCAAGATAGAGTGCATTGTACAACAGAGTTGTTTTTTTTATAACAAAATGGGCCTGCTCTCTGCTTTACATTCAGTAAATGATATTCTTTGTACACGTGTGTTACAAGAAACTCCTATATTATCGAGAATAAACAGATCGTATACTATTCATCGACATATTTATGCATTTTGTGGTTAAATACCACATATGTAGTTTGTTAAGCACATTTGCGTCACGTAATGCAGCGTAAGACTTACAAGCGTTGTATTTTGTAAGACGCAATCAAAATTCGTGTGCGCATTTTATGTTTTTAAAACTATTCCAGTGGTGGTGACACGCAAAACGTGCTAGTACAACAACATATAATATTTATATGAATTAGCTCAGTTAAAGTAAGCGCCTATAGTTTGATCTGTTACAGAGACAAGACTTATAACCTTACATTCGAAATTGTATAACAAAAGTGCAACAGCACTACTATGCTACACCTGATTAACCAATAAAGCCTTCGTATTAAATTTTCTAGCGAAGGGAACTAAATTAGGCTGTATCCAAAAAACATCTTAGAAAAGTAACAGACATAACACATAACATCGAGCCTGTAATCCCCGAAGGGTTAGGCAGAGGTGTAACTAATAGTGCCTTAGAAAAGTGTACGTTAAGATTTCCTTCATTTATTTTCAGACGATGCTAAAAATCGGGGGAGGAGCCTTGCTGATCGCGGCCATTGTGGCGGTCTTCGTGGTCGCCACCCAGGGCCGGGATCCTGACCTGGAAGCCTTGGAACATGAGGGTCGGGAGTATATCTTCCAGCTGGACAAGGCCATGGGCAAGAGGAAGAACAGGGCTGGTCTCTCCGAGTGGGATTATACGTCTAATATCACTAAAGAGAACGAGGAGAAATGGGTAAGTTAATGGATAGTATTGTTTTTATTAAGTTTCGGAGGTTCAAATTCACTCATAACATAGAATCATCATCATCATCTTCCTGCCCTTGTCCTATTCTACTCGGGGTCGGCGCAACACGTTTTCTTCTTCCATTCTCCTCTGTCAGACGTCACGGCATCATTTGCTCCTTTCTCTTTTATATCAGTCTTCACACAATGCATCCACCTTTTCTTTGGCCTTCCTCTCCCTCTCCATCCATCAACATTCATGTCCATCACTCTTTTAGTCACATGCGTTGCATCCCTCCTCATTACATGTCCACACCAAGACAAACGACTTAATTTCAATTTTTCTGTAACAGACGCTGCTTTCGAACTTCCTCTAATATACTCATTCCTTACTTATTCTTCATAACATAGAATAACTAAGTTTTTAAAGTGACATGAAAGAGAGTAGACCGATTTGTCTGCTCATAAACATCCACCCGCAATAATTTCAGTTTATCCTTGATCACGCCCAAGCAATACAGATTGGCTGAATAATCACTACATAGTATAAAACAAAGTCGCTTCCCGCTGTCTGTCTGTCTCTATGTATGCTTAGATTTTTAAAACTACGCAACGGATTTTGATGCGGTTTTTTTAAAAGATAGAGTGATTCAAGAGGAAGGTTTTATATGTATATATTGGAAACTTCAAGCTGACATAGTTGACTGGTTAATGTCTGGATAAACGCCTACGCAGATGTTATTCAAGCAATTTGGGCACAAAATAAAATACTTTAATTTGAATACTAGCAATGTAATAGCAAAATAGTAGCTGAATAAATGTACAACAAGTTTAATATCGTCTCCATAAACGCTGATCTACCTTTTTATTCTTTTAATTGCTATAAGAACTCTTTTATCCAGTTGAAACTGTTCAAATCCAGTTATTCAGTTAATTCGCAGCATTCAGATTATTTTTCTACTTTTATGCAGAGAATATGAAAAGAACGTTTGAAAAATTGTGAAAATTCAAATGTATTCTTCACTAACACTCACCTTAATGGCGTAATATTCTGTAATCGGTGTATTATTGAATTTCGATGAGTAATTTGTTTCATATTATCATTAAGGGAGTGAATTATTATTGCGCATGTAATTTTATTGCGAAAATACATTTATCTTCACGGTATTTTTTTAAAGCGCCCATAATCATCATTTATAAAGCCAGAAAGAAAGAAAGTAAATAAGTGTTTTATAAATAACTTGGTTTTGATGAATGTAAAATTTTTAATGCTTTTGTTTATTTCAGCGTGCAAAAACAACGTGGCTAATGCTATGCACAATTTTAAATGTGGTTTTATTAATAAAACGCAGTATTTGATTAGATATTGTAACGTTTATATTTTTATCAAAGAGGTTATGTAATGGCGACGTTTATGTTGAATATGACCTGCGCACACAGCGGTTTCCAAGTTTATTCGTGCATAATAGATCAAATGTGCCCACTTATTATGCTATTGTTTGATAAAAGTGCTTAAAGACCATATTTGGGATAGCAACCATAAACATCCATTATAATGCAGAATATTAGGGTTCTGTTTATAGTTAGCAACAAGAAAATCAAAGGGAAAAACGTTATCGCAAATAGTTAAACAAACATAACTTTTTATCTATTCGTACTCTTAAAGGTAGTCGTGCGCTTAAAGCGCTTTAAGTTAGTTGATAGAGCTATCTCATTTTCAGTTATGCAGAATGTTGCTAAACAAAACCTAAAAAGACCTCAAATATTCGGCTACTGAATAACTAACTATGATTAAAGTTCAATGCAGCTTCAAGAGAATAGAAAATAGGTTATCCAGCGACCAGCACTATAATGTTGTTTATTTAAAAGTTAGACAGATAAATTCTACCAAATCAGCTCTTATGCAGGACTCAGCGGTCTCTGATGCCTTAAACTGAATAGCGTATCTTTACTAGTTCAGTTTATGACCAATAACAAGCTTTAAGAAAGAAAGTCAGTCCTATTCAGAATTTATTAAGATTAATGAATTCTAGTAGCCCAAATACCATTTATTACAGCATTCGGCTGTTCCTTAAGCTTTAATAGCGATGTAGTAAAGCTTTAAACTGCTTATTAGTACATTTTTATATTGTTATCTAGCTTATGTGTTGCTTGGGTGGTGCTTGCGCCGAAATATCAGGAACTCAAAACAAATAACACACATGGTCAATATTCCGTTTTCATTGTTAATGATAACATAGAATATATTGTGCAGACACCAAAGTTATGAGCAAGAAAAAATAAGTCTTCCTAGGGTGAAGGCTTTTTGTTGTTCCAATTGACATTTTCGAACAAAGGTTTGGCGTCTTAGAAAAAACCTTAACGTGAAGATTTGAAAGCATAGTATATTAAAAAAAAAAATTAACAATGATGACGGTGAAAATGCGAGCAAGAAGTCAACCAATTCTGATAAAACGATCCTAAAATTTACGTGATTTAGTACATAAAAAAATCAATCAACAGTCATAACTGTACAAGCTATAATTGCCATTTTACATTCACCGCTACTGAAATTGAATTTAAACTTTAATGTACACATGTGTGAGTGTTTACTTAATTACACACTCAGTCACTAATACAGTTAATAAGGCAAAACTACTTATTGATTTTACATTAGCCCAAACAAATGCAGACTTTGGCTAGATGCAAATCTAAATGCAGATTCCAGCTATGAAGATGCTAATTTTAAGGTCCCAAACCTTTTTTGGAAGATCTTGGAGAGATCGGTATTGGAGTGCTTCCAATAACCGTATTTTATATCTAATTTCCATTGAAATATCTACATAGATATATATATATATACTTAATCAGTATGGGTCCGGACAGATCGGACAGAATCGTCACACAGTGACTGCCTGAAGAATGTCGTCGTCAGCGAGGCAGGCCCAAGAAAGGCAGGCGTGACGATTTGGACCCGTTCCTGACTGATCGGCCAGAGAAGGCAAAACACCGGGAGAATTGAAAAGGAATGGGGGAGGCTATTGCCCAGCTGTGGGAAAGAATAGGCCAAAAAAAAAAACTGAACTGGTTATTATTTATAACTTTACATGGTTTTAGAAAAATTAAACGTGCTCACATAGTTAATGCCAGAGGCATGGGACCGGGCAATGTGCCTTTGCTCTACGGAGGCTAATGTCCAGCAGTGGACGTCTTTTGGTTGATATGATGATGATGACATAGATAGCTAATAAAAATAGCAAGATTATTATTTCTATATGCATTTATTTTGCTCGAGTAGCCGGGTAGCCGGGAAATACTGATAACACGTTCCTAAGCTAAGTGATTATCAGCTGAGTTAAGAGTTGAAGAGGTAGTAGTAGGTACAATACGGTTTTGCGTTGTAGCTTGAATGAGAGATGAGGGTATGTTAAAGTGGATATGTTGGTGCAGCACGGAGTTTGCTGCTGCTGCGTAGACGGTGCAGCAAGGAGTTTGCTGCTGCTGCGTAGACGGTGCAGCAAGGAGTTTGCTGCTGCTACGTAGACGGTGCAGCACGGAGTTTGCTGCTGCTACGTAGACGGTGCAGCACGGAGTTTGCTGCTGCTACGTAGACGGTGCAGCACGGAGTTTGCTGCTGCTACGTAGACGGTGCAGCAAGGAGTTTGCTGCTGCTACGTAGACGGTGCAGCAAGGAGTTTGCTGCTGCTACGTAGACGGTGCAGCAAGGAGTTTGCTGCTGCTACGTAGACGGTGCAGCAAGGAGTTTGCTGCTGCTACGTAGACGGTGCAGCAAGGAGTTTGCTGCTGCTAGGTAGACGGTGCAGCAAGGAGTTTGCTGCTGCTACGTAGACGGTGCAGCACGGAGTTTGCTGCTGCTACGTAGACGGTGCAGCAAGGAGTTTGCTGCTGCTACGTAGACGGTGCAGCACGGAGTTTGCTGCTGCTACGTAGACGGTGCAGCAAGGAGTTTGCTGCTGCTACGTAGACGGTGCAGCAAGGAGTTTGCTGCTGCTACGTCGACGGTGCAGCAAGGAGTTTGCTTTCTTGCGCATGATTGCTTGAAAACCATCCGTACGCACTTCAGCAAACATACCAGACGCGCTGCAGCGCTACGGTAGCCCCAACAGCATCCTAAAAGCGTTATTATACTGTGTGCGCAGGGCTGTGTAGGTTCGCTGCTTATGCTTCACCCACAGGCCACTCGAGTAAAACGACTGGCAGTACGCCTTAAAAAGTGTTATCTTCACCTCGTTGATGCAGCTTGCGAACCTGCGAGCGAGCATTTTGCCTCTCACCGCCAAAGCCCTGCGCTCCCTCTCTATGTCCTCGTCATCCTTAAGGTCAGCAGATACTATGTGACCCAGATACTTAAACCTGTCAACTACTTTTAAGGCTACACCGTTAAGAATGACAGGAGGAACGCATGCGGGATAGTATGTACCTGCTCTAAATACTAGTAATTCACTCTTTTTGGAGTTTTATTTAAGCCCGTGCGGCATCGCAAATGCCTCACACGGAGACACCAGATTCCTTAATCCGCGATTGAGGGGCTCAGTAAAACCATGTCGTCTTCATAGCTAATATTGTTAACACACTTGTCATCAATGAAGCAGCCGACATGAGTGCTACTGAGTCGCTCAATCAACTTATTTACATACAAATTAAACAATAATGGGGAGCTTAACCCCCCTCACACCACATTCCAATTTATAGTAGCCCGACAAAGTACCGGCCCATCTCACCTGATTTCTCTGATTTGAGTACCAGTACTTGAGAAGAGAGGTACATTCCACCGTATTAACACACCTCTATTTTATAATTCAAAACCACCAGTTTTTTACAATCTCTCAAAAATTTTGCACGTCATTCCAGATCCAAATACGCCTAGAACTGTCCCAACAAGAGAAGCGAGCTTGGGAAGAGACAAAAATGTACAGATGGCAGGACTTCCAAGACTTCACTCTTCGGAGGATGTTCAAGAAGTACAGCCAACTGGGCGTGTCAGCGCTACCTGATGACAAGTACAAGCTGCTGATGAGGTCGGTGTCCGGGATGGAGTCCAACTACGCAACAGCCAAGATTTGTGACTTCAAAGATCCTACCAAGTGTAATTTGGCTTTGGAACCTGGTAAGACTTGACTTTGATCAAATTTAATTTTATGTTCTTTTTGGGTCCACAATCTTTGAGGTAAGTTAAAAGTTGAGGTTAGGAGTTGTAGGAGAAGTTAATAGGGGAATAGGTCAGGGTGTAAGAAAGGATAGAATACAAATATTAGCTTGGACAATAAAAATGTAATTTCAAAATGTTTTTTTAGTAATAGACACATGAAAGATGTTTTTAATCGACAGAGGGTCTAGTTAAAATTACCGTAGATTTCGAAAATATTTTTTTGCATTCACATTCAAACACTATTTTGTAAATATGTAAATTTCAGAAATTACGGAGCTGTTCGCAAAGAGTCAAGACCCCGACGAGCTGAGGCACCTCTGGGTCGAGTGGCATAAGGAAGCTGGTGCGAAGACGCGGCATAACTTCACTGAGTACGTCAGATTGTACAACGAGGCTGCAACACTTAATGGTAAAGCATTTCCTTGCCACACCTTGACTTTGAGTTACTTTGTATGGAGACCACAAAATTTTTAATTTTTCTTACACAAAAATCGTAAGAAACCTGTATCTATACTAATATTATAAAGAGGTAAAGTTTGTATGTAGGGGTTAATCTTACAACTATTGATCCGATTCCTAAATTCTTTCACTACTGGGGAAACTACATTCTCCCCGAATGTTATGTGTTAGGGTGTTACCACACCAATCGATTGATCGTCGATCGAGGCCATCGATCGATGGTAGAATGGATAAGTCGACGTCGATCGACAGTTTCTACTATTCCAATTGATCGATCGTCGTCATTTCTACTATCGATCGATTGGTGATCGGCGATCGATCGATTGGTGTGGTAACACCCATATGTGTTGTTGTGGATTTAAAACGTACCTGAAGGATAATTTCCGATGATAACGGAAGCGAAGCCATGGGCAAAAGCTAGTTCTAAACGTCGTCAGGTTGGCTTCAAATTTTCAAATTATTATTCAGAAACAGACAAAACACACACACACTAAACTGTTTTACATCCGTGACCTCTCTAATCCAGGTCCAGTTGAAAACCAGCGTCAGGCACTAGTTGCCCGGCATTTTGCTGAACTGGTCCTATTTGGCAGCTATGAGGCACACAGTGTTACCTACATTTTTTGTTTAGTTTTAAGTTTTTTTTTTTTTCTTCTATTTTTTTTTTTTATATTGTGTGCACTTGTGGCATGTGCCAAATAAATGTATTTTCTTTCTTTATTTCTAACAGTGCACAAAATGAGAAACGTTTTTGTTGTGAAAGCTATTGGCAGATTAGTTTCATCTTGTTTTGAAGTCAATGCTCCTTTCAGCGGACTCACTTACGAGAGTCCGATAGAAATATCCTCAAGTACATTCGTAGAAGTCAGAGGAGAATGGAAGAAAAAAACGTGTTGCGCCGACCTCAACTAATATGGGACAATGGCAGGAAGACATTCGTAGAAGTCAGAGTATAGAAATTAGCTATGCATTATTAATATTGTAAGATAATTATGTAACTGTAGATGACGTAACAAGCCATTTGAAAATTTCGTAGATTTTGTTGGGTGACATAATTCTATCTAAAATTCTAGATCTTGTGCTAATTCTTCAAAGAATTCCACCAATCAATTTCAAATTCTAAAAACATTTTACCCGTTTCCAGATTTCAAAGACGTAGCAGACTGGTGGCAGTCAGAATACGAGGTGGATGACTTCGAGCAGCAGCTGGGCAAGCTCTGGGAAGATGTGAAGCCGTTGTACCAGCAGCTGCA
The DNA here is from genome assembly GCA_910589295.1 of Noctua janthe. Classification (NCBI taxonomy): domain Eukaryota; kingdom Metazoa; phylum Arthropoda; class Insecta; order Lepidoptera; family Noctuidae; genus Noctua; species Noctua janthe. The sequence continues at coordinate 16,916,028 of OU342562.1, forward strand.
CGCGTACGTGAGGAAGAGGCTCAGAGACAAGTATGGAGACCATATCGTGTCGGCCAAGGGACCTATCCCTGCGCATTTGTTAGGTTAGTATTTTTGTGTTAGTTAGAGGCTGCAAAAGAGTATTGCTGATCAAGAGCTTCGAGCGAATTTTACCTATAAAACTGAACCTAGCCTATATTTACTGCGTTCAAGATCTTTAAAATTCGTCCTTAGTCATTATCAGAACGGCCTAATAATTCGTTATAATGCTCTTTTTTTATTTGTTTTCGGTCATTTATCATTTATTAAACAGTTTTAGGATCTTACGGTGTGGAAGATCAAAAGAGACTTACTTTAAGCTGGTTATACCTTACAAAACCTTAAAATTAAAATTTCAGGTAACATGTGGGCACAAACCTGGAGCAATATTGAATCCTTCACCCGCCCGTACCCTGACAAAAAAGAAATCGACATCACTCAAACAATGAAAGAACAGAACTTTACCGCAATCAAGATGTTCCAGATGTCTGATGAGTTCTTCAGGTCATTAAACCTGACAGCGATGCCGGAGAAGTTCTGGAAAAACTCCATCATTGAGAAGCCTAATGATAGGGAGATTGTTTGCCATGCATCCGCTTGGGACTTTTATGATGGAGAAGACTTTAGGTAAACACGAATATTGACTCCGGTAGGAGGAAGTTAACTTACTTTATTATTTTCAGATAAACACCTACCACTGCTTGTCTCTGCATCACTCAAAGGTTGACTGGTAGACAATGCCTATGGCATTAAGTCCATCCTGTACTTTTGTGCTTGAAGTGTTAAATAAAAAAACTTAAAAAAAAAACGAAATAGAGATAACAGTACTAGTATCTAATAACCTACAGAATTTTAATAAAAATCTACAGTGAAACTTAATTAATGCCATCCACCAAGGTGCTCCATAGTCTATTGACTTCATGCAGCTATATCTTTAACATTTCGCTTTTCTCGAGAAGCAATTTTCTTTACCCTTTCTGAGACATCTTGAAGTGGATTAGTAATCGCAGTGTGATCACTTTCGGAGCCAGACCTACCACTATAATTTTTTTTACGAAACTCTCCTTTTTTATTGTAAACGTTGCCCCACACAAGGAATTTCTCCTGTATCGTGGGTGCGTTTACAAACATTTAAATTCACATACACAAACAACCAGAGCCGGAACAACTACCTATAGGCCATACAAATATGTGTCCTGTGCGGGAATCGAATCTGCGCCAACCGTGCCGTCAAACCGTGTCGTTGTCTTTACCTTTACCGCATTGTTTTCTATGTACTCGACTGTTTTAAAATACATTGCTTTGGAATGTTCCATTAGCAGAGTGTTTCAAATTCACGAAAATTCTAAATTTCGACTAACATTCTTATTTGGATTAATTTTGAAGGATCAAACAGTGCACATCAGTTGATAGAGAATACTTTGAAACCACACATCATGAAATGGGACATATTCAATACTTTCTTCAGTATAGACATCAACCATTCGTTTTCCGGGATGGAGCTAACCCAGGTAATTAATGTTTAGTTTGTTATACCAGGATCAAAATGTGTACATCGATCAACAAAGAACATTTTAGAACGGTGCACCACGAAATGGGTCATGTCCAATATTACTTGCAGTATAGACATCAACCGTTCCAGTTTCGAGAGGGTGCAAATCCAGGTATTTAGAATTTGGGAACGAATTAGCTTCATCATCATTTGGACCTGTATCTTCCTAAATTTCTTTATTAATTCGTTGGTACTGTGCGAGATGCCCTATTACATAGTTATCTATATAGTCAACCTTTCTATTTTCGTATGTCCTCAATGGATAATATGTACAATATTGGTTCTTCTGTTGTGTCTGTTTATTCCACTGCATCGTCTTCATCATCAATATTGATTACTTGTAAGCAAGCTTGTTTTAAGCTTTTCGCTTTTCTTTTTGCTTTTCATTTGTTGTTTTTCTTATGTTTTTTGCTTTTTCGTTTTGTTTTTTGCTGTTTTGCTTTTTTCTGCTTTTTTTTTGTTTTCGCTGTTTTCGGCTTTCAGGTTTTTTTTTGCTTTCCTTTTCTGATATCCCGTAAGACAGTATTCCGTGACAGTATACGTTTTGATTACTTGTGTTTATGCGATGAATCTTTAAAAGACTCTTGATATTTTTCCTATTATTATATTTCTATATCTATATCGTCTCTCCATAAACGGTATATTATAAATACTACAAATATTTTGTGTGGCCAACCGACTCTATCGCAAGTCTTTCTACAGCATTGCTATTCAACTTTTTCATAGTAACTTCTAACCCTTCCGGCATATATTTTAGGTTTCCATGAGGCTGTAGGAGACACGATTGCGTTATCAGTGTCCTCGCCTAAACATCTCCGACGCGTTGGTCTGAGTACTGGCGACGCTGAAGATGAACAGACTGAAATCAATCAGCTTTACAAAATGGTGAGCTTGAATTTTGATTTTACTTGCATTGTTTGTGACTTGTAGATTCTGATGGTATATTGTCACGATCCTAAGAACCTTTGCAGAACTTTTAATTTTTAAAAAGACTTTAGTAGTCTCGTAACTGTGACAGATAAAAAATCATCAAAAAACAACAAACAAACAAACAACAAATTTGTGACTGAATTTTTAAACAACGTTATTTAATATTTCCTCTTCACAAATTTTCCAGGGTATAGACAAGATAGTATTCCTGCCATTTGCCTACACCCTGGATATGTTCCGTTACGGTGTGTTCCGTGGGTCTACTACTCCTGAGGACTACAACTGCCACTACTGGAGGCTCAGGGAAATGCTGCAAGGTGTGGAGCCACCGATCAACAGGACTGAGGAGGACTTTGATGCCGCTGCCAAGTACCACGTGTCAGCTAATGTGGAGTATGCGAGGTGAGGATGATAAGCGATACGATAAGACTAGCAGCTGGATGAATGTAGCCAAATATCGAATTGAATGATTTTGTTATCTGCTCTAACCTTTTTCAGGTTTAGAATGGATTTTATCAATGAACTTGACCGCGATCAGCACATCTTTTGTGAGCTGTTCTTGTCAATATCCCATAGCAATTATAACACTGACAGCTCTTAAACGCGGTGTAGAAGGGTTGATGGCGTCCAGATTTGTACGGAATATTAGCCATGAATGTCCAGCAGCAGATTGCTTTAGGCGGTCGATCTTCGCTGGTCTTTACAAGGCCCACGAGGATAAAATATATGGAAGGAGCATAGTTGACGCACGGTAGTAACATGTTACATAATTAGGTTTTACCAAAATTGAATCTCTATCTCTCTTTGACATTCCAGATACTACGTCTCGTTCATAGTGCAGTTCCAGTTCCACCGCACGCTCTGCCAGCTGGCTGGCGAGTACGTGCCCGAGGACCTCAACAAGAAGCTCGTGGACTGTGACATCTACCAGAGCATTGCTGCGGGAAATGCGTTGTCGTAAGTTATTGACATGTATCATTTTGATAGTAATAATAGATAATGGACGCGCTCTGAAAAGATTCATTTTAGATTTTTCTGATTGATCCCTTAGTTACCGATGTATTGCAAGTTTGTTTCTGAGAGGATTATTTTGCATTGGTCTGTAATCACGTACATTTCTTCAAATTCGTTATTTCATCTGCCTGATAGTTCCACATCTAGAGCCTACACGAAGATTTAACTTAGAAGTTGGATTGGTTGGAAAAAAATACCAAATTATCATAGAATTTCCGTAAACACAATTTATAATTATTAATCCCAATTTATCTGGAGTCGGCGCAGCATGTCTTCTTCTTCCATACTTCTCTATTAGTAGTCATCTCACGAATCACCACCTTATCATCTGCCTAGCCTTTTCCCAACTATGTTGTGGTCGGCTTCCAGTCCAACCGAATGTAGCTGAATCACCTATCTTTTCAAATTATAGTTCACATAGTCATCTGATTTGGTCTAACCCCACTTTTTAACGCAATAAAATTGTACCAATTTATAAACTTTCGAGAAATGGATCTGTCTATGTTGCTACGTTTAGGTGTAATGCTTAGATTTGTCAGTCTATACAAAATACATATCAATGTTCCCTTTTTCCCCCAGAAATATGCTCAAGATGGGCTCATCGAAGCCATGGCCCGATGCGATGGAGGCCCTCACTGGCCAGCGGCAGATGAAAGCTGACGGACTCTTGGAGTACTTCAGGCCTCTACAAGAGTGGCTGACGGCCGAGAACCAACGCACCGGAGAATATATCGGATGGGAACCTAGCAAAACACGTAAGTGTTTCATTGGTTTTTTAAGTGACGTTGGTAACCATCAAACTCAACTTCTTAGGGTCTGTCGTGGATTTGATTCCCGTACGTATGTCAAAACCACTTAAAGACTCGATTCATTCAGAAACCAATAACTAGTCTTTCACCAACACTAGATGACGCCTAAATGAATGACTAAAAAAAATTGTCCTGGTGACAATCAATGCTCGTGCCTTCTCTGTATGAGAAGAGGCCTTTGCCCAGCAGTGGGTCAGTAATAGGCTGGTATTCTTATTTGTTTATTGGATTTTCAGTGCTCTGCTTAGTGTGGATAGTTGAAAATCGACAGATGAGCTTTTAGTAGGGATTATACTCACTCAGATATCGCGTAGTGTTAGTGGACACAGGCAGAAGACACCTAAGTGACGGTTCGGTTATGGGCTGAATTGGTAAGAGGCGTTCTCCCTGGCATCATTTCAATTATTGTACTTCCATTCCAGAATACTGCACAGCGGAACAGCGGGCCACCATAAGCGCGAAGGAGGTGACAAAACCAGAGACACAAGAACCGGCGGCGGAGTCGTGACGCGTTGAGTACTTACTACACTTAGTCTAATTTATAGCAGACAAGCAACACAGTATTCATAATAAATGTTTTTTTTTATAAGGAAGGTATGGGGTTTCATTTAAGAAGCAGTTTCTTTTTGTGATGGAGGCAGAAATGATGATATTTGTATGACAACCTATGTAGTAACCCGAAATAAGTCAAAGCCTTGCTATAGTGTAGTGTAGCCATAGTATAGCATAGTTCTTTTGGCGCTTGACATTGACAAGAGGACTCTTCGTAAATATTTGTGAAAATTGTACTGCAAAAACAATATGGCGGTGTTAGTTCTGATTATGGACACACGCCAAATTAAAGCAGCACTGTAGACTTAGTGACAATGCAGTGGGCAGTGTAACGGTAAAATCCTCAGGTAAGATCATCGAATGCGGGGCAGAAAAAAAAATGAAAAAATCGAATGTTGAGTGTTGGGCAGTTCTCACAGTCGTCAGCTTCGAGCTTCCAAAAACCTACTACTTGAAATTCCATCACATCGTACTGGTTTTATGTCCAATTCTTACGCTGTCTCAACTATAAAGCTCTGGATCGCGCTACCCCTTGGCATTAAAAAAGCTGAAAGCAAAATGGCTTTCAAAAGAACAGTTCGGAAGTACTATTTAAAATCAGACTAAATTGCTCACAAGCTAGATATTAGTAGTCATAGTAATTATTATAAGGTTTCCCGTATTTTGGACTATTTGTATATATTATAATAAATATTAGTTTATTTAATTTTACTGTATATATGTGTATTAGTATGTACCTATTTATGTATATCAATCTATATTAACAAAACGGTATTTTTCTTATTTATTTTTTGTACTCTATCACAATGCTGTCCTATTTGACCCAAAGGTTGACTGGTAGAGAATGCCTTGTGGCATTAAGTCTACCTATGTACCACTCTTGTACATGAAGTTTAAATAAATAAATGCTGAATGCGCAGCATGAGAATTCAAGTGGCATCCGACAAGGTAAGCCGGGAACTAAGGAACCAGGAAGGACTTGTTAGTATGGTCATCCAGAAGGCACAGACGAAGTCCAGCGTTGGCCTTTTATCGGTTAAAACGATAATAATGACGATGCTTTCTAACTTGAAGATTACTATGATCTGTAGACAGTTGTTCAACGATTATATCTTTGTCTTCTAGATTAAATACCTGTCTCTTACGTAATTTAAGAACAACTTTTAAAACCGCTGGATCATTCAAGTGATAGTTGAATAAGATGAAGATAAAAGCATTATCTCTTATCGAATCATCAGGTCGGGTGATAGAGTAACACTAAATAATGTTATGTGGGTTTAAAGCCCGTGCTACGATAACAAAAATGACAACAGATTCAATTATCTTTTAGAATATTCTCAACTGTTATGCTGCGAAATAAGAAAACTCGATATATGTGGTGACTGAACTGTAACCTTGTTGTCAAATAACAGAGTAAAGTTCCAGAATAGCTTTCAAATTAACCATACATACATGAGCATGAGGTCCTGGGTTCGACTCCCAGACCGGGCAAAGTGATGTTGGGTTTTTCTGGCTTCATTTCTCAGTAGCAGCTGTAGGCACCTCGGAGTCTGAATTTGTGCCCGATTGACTATAGGCTCGACCCCTATTACATGGGACTTACTCATAATGGGTGAAACGTGGTATACCTCTGTAATCTCAGAGAAGTCAAGCGTGATGTTATGTTATTAACTGTGCATTTTCCAAAGATTAAGTTTAGTAAAACTTTACTTAACGTTCGAACTGGGGCTGATCGAAGCTAAAACCAAAAAAGATTTGTAAAATAAAGATACAGATTCAAACAAATAATTTAGTAATAACCTCGATGTCTGGGATACGATTCTCACATTGAAGCACTTTGACAATGTCAGGATCAAGGACGGTAATGCAAGTAAAGTAAACAAACTTTAATCAATATTTAGATGCCACACACGTTACGTTTTGAGGAAAAACCTAGAGAATGTATTTATGCAAAACAAACACGTTTCGAACTGAGCCAATGACAAGTGCACGGGAATCTAGTTGAACATCAAACTAGTTTGATTCTGCTGTGCTGTTTATTGTTAAACGTAGATATGCCTGTGTGATAACAAAACCGGCCAAGTGCGAGTCGTACTCACACGCACACAGGGTTCTGTAGCACCAAAAAATATAAAAATATTTTGACGGCTCATCCATTTGTTGAATTGTATTACATTCCACACACAGTACAACTAAACTCACACACACACACAGCAAAACTAAATTTGTTTATCATAGTATGTTAAAAAACAAAGTTACTAAATGGTATAGGGAACTCAATTTTATTTTTAAAGACCTATCTATAGACACCGCGTACGTATAGGTTTGATGATTTTTTTTTTTAGATTCGGTCCCATGCCCTTAATCTTTTTTTTTTATTTTTGTATAAAAATCGTAAAGTGGTTTACAGAATACATTTTCCCACCAAGTTTCAATTGTGTAGTCCTAATAATTTCGGAATAAAGTGGCTGTGACATACAGATGGACAGACAGACAGACAGACATGACGAATCTATAAGGGTTCCGTTTTTTGCCATTCGGCTACGGAACCCTAAAAATGTATGAAAACGAATTCTGTTGAGAATACAAATATCTGGTTACCAACATCCAGTGTTGGTGTTCAATAATTTTGAAACGATTACTTTTTTTGGGCCCACAACAAACCAGAATACCTACCGATCCCGATTTTAACTTGGATACAAATTTTATAATTTCGAATCAAAAGTTGGAACTCGTTTTACAGGACCAGTGAAAAGGCTAACTTAAGGTCTTGATAAATAAACAAGACTGACCTCATATTATAATCAGCAGTGTAATAAAGGGTGACTCACACTTGACTAGTTTTTTGTAGCAGTAGAATTTATGCAGTGGTTCAGAATCTGTTTGCAAAATTTCTTACATATAGGTACCCATTATGTAGGTACTTGCATATACCTACTTAATTACAAAGGCAAACGGCTGTCACAGTACGCGGCTAAAACTATAAAATGCAAACTTATTACTAAACCAATGGGCGGACCCCTCAGCGCAAATTTGGCTCGCACTTGACTAGTATTTTATAGCAGTAGGTAAATAGTGCACACGGCTAGTCATCAAGCTATAACTGTCCAGTATAAGCTGATCTTGCATTGTATAGGCTTTCCTTACAAAGAGAGGTCAGCTTATACTGGAAATTGTAACTTGATGAGTAGCTGAGCAGTTAGCATTTACATTGAAATAAAATTTTGCGATATAAAATTTTTATGTTCATATAATGACAAATTAATATAATTTATTGATAATTTTATAACTTAGTACTCGTCCGACAATAGTGTAGTTTACCTTCGACCTCGTATGTTAGCGTGACCGCAACATGCAGTAGTGTGCGAGCGAGATAAAGAGTGAAATGGCGCGGGGAAGTTGGAGCGAAATTATAATTTGAGCTAAGGTTGTATGGGCTCTTAAATGCAAAAAAGACTGATAGGTCCAGAGATTAGCGCGTTCAAACGAACAAACAAACTGTTCAGCTTTATTGTATTACGTAGTTTAGATATCAATAATTCAACTGAGACAGATTATATTATTATCATTCATGGAGCACCTAAGATAAATACGTATCGCATCCTGCCTCAAGCAGTAGTGTGGATTTGATAGTAGGAGGAAACAGGCGGTGAGTCTTGTCACTTTTTATTACTAGGGAAGTCTTAATAAAAATAGAGTACTATACTTTTGGTGGACTGAGTGCAGATGGAAAGACGGCCTTAAGAACTTGGCTGGAAGCGGAGGGCGAAGGAAATGGTGTTGTGACGTAGCTCGGGAGAGGTGTATGTGCAGTAGTGAACCTCAAGAGATAGATAGATGAATATTCTTTATTATGTACGAGTATGTACACCGTAGCAATTTCAATTTCTCGATAGGCTGGGTTGAGTTTGCCCTGCAGAAGGACGGCGTTGGTTTTCGCTGTTGCTAAGTTTTTAAGGACCCATTGAATGTTTTGACCCGGTATTTTCTTCTAAAGGTTCGTTTTTTCAGAGAATAATTATTATTTTCGAGTTTGTAGGAACTTATTACGAAAGACAAGATTCTGGATTCAGGACCTTAAGAAGTTCAAATCTTATGCTGTACACATTACAAAATGTAGGCGGAACAAGGAAAATTATCTTGAAGATTCTCTATTTAAATGTCTTTGTCTGCTAATATGGTTCTACGAACACAGATATTGTTGGACATAGTGACAAGTACAAGGCGTCGAACTTATTTGGAGCCAAAATTGATTGAAGTAAGAGGTCAGTCACAACAGGAAACATCCGTTGTTCTGTTATAGATCCATTAGTAACAATATTTGATCCTGCTTGTAGCACTATTTTATTCTTGTCGTGGGTAATTTGTTATGGTTTTTACCCGACTACGGCGAAGCCAAAAGGAAGGGTTATGATTTTACCACTCTATGTATGTACGTTTGTATTTACGTATGTTCTTCCGTAGCGCCTAAACTATTCATCCGATTTTGATGAATAAGTGTCAATCGATCCGTTATTATGACCCGGGTAACATAGGCTACATTTTTTTTTTACAGCAGTCGGGTTTTATAGTTGTAGTATACCACACAAATTCTTGTTATCTTTTTATTTTAACATTGTCACAGAACTCCCAGACCAAGACATTATATGAAGTCCCCAAGACATTTTGCAATGCATCGGGTCAAACCCATAGCATTATTAAACCTTTAACTTTCCCACTGGGATTTCTCTGTGGGCCAATCCCCCGCGCGGATCTGAGCTGGTTGGATTAAACCTGTTTGCCCACGTTTTTTGTAGATTGTGGTCATGCAATGAAATCGCAATATTATTGGTATTAAATTCTCTGTTGGAATTTTGCTATCAAGTTTATAAAGGTATCCTGAACGAGCTAATAGTAATTCAATACAATTCTGGTGTTATTTTCTCAAAAAACTTCTATAAAGTCAGGGCACGCAGTGCAGCGCGGGCGGTCAGGTACAGGGCATATTTTTAAAAGTAGAATTGAGCGTAGTTTTGCCAAAATGTACCAAGGCACATTAAAACTTCTCTGATTAATTTTAAGCATATGTTTTGGATGTTTAAGGGGCCGATTTAACTGAAGAGTAAATACCACATTTATCTTGAGGTGTTGGATCAGTATGGCAGAATTTAGTACAAGTGGTCAAGTATGTCTATCTGTTACCATATCACGGCTTCACGGCTGAACGGATTTCGATGAAGTTTGGAATACAGATAGACAATGATCTGGGCTAGGATATAGATCTGATTTATAAGTTCCTGTGGTTTAATTTCCAACCTTCACACTGACGAAGTAAAACTAAAAAGGTGTGTGAGAGTGTATGTGTGGGTAGGAGTGGGTGTGCATGAAGGGGTGTGTGTAAGTTAGTATTTATGTGTGCTTGTGTGGAGTGTGGGGGTGCATGTGTGTGGGAGTGTTTGTGGTAGTTAAGTTTTTTCAGTTGTGTCATATGACAATGTTTTCAACCAGTCAGTCAACTTCCTTCTCAAGAGACTACAGACTAAATGGTAAATATTTAAGGTCTTGTTTATGTTGTTATAGAGCCTGGGGCTGATAAACCTTAAATGTCTTCTCGCTACTGCTGTTCTACAGGGTACATTTTTGCAAACTCTGTCAGAGAGGTGTTGTTCAGTACTATAAGTTGGGTCGTAGTGTATCTGTTTGTGTTTTCAGAGTACAATCTGTAGTACGAAGAGCTAGTGAGGACCTTGCAAAGTGAATAGAGGTCAGATATCGGAAAGGGGGTTTCTTTGATAGGACCTTTAGTACAGCCGTCTGCGCCCTTTCTAGACGTAGCATGGTAGTTTGAGTGAGATCAAGGTAGACAGAAATCAGACATTTGAAGTCAGCAACCCTACTAAGTTTTTTAAAAATAAAAATTAATCTTCGCACACGTTTCACTGCAGAGTCGATCTGTTTTTTTTTCCTTTTAAGGAGATTGTCGATGATTAAACCAAGATATTTAATGTTGTCAGTTCGTTCGACAGGTGTATAGTGGCAATTAGAAAAATCAGTAAGTGTGCAAGCGTGGCTCTTATTTTGATAGAGTGGGGGGGCTAGTTTACAATGGCTGGGGTAAAGGGTATGAGGAGGTTTGTGTTTAACCAGTACATGACCACGCTGAGAGCCATCTCCGCTTTAGAAGTTATGTGACCAGTCCTTTCCGTGAATGATAAGTGCTCATCAGCATATGTGATGATTTTACAGTTTAGAGGAGACAGTTGGCAGAGTTCATTCACATAAACGAGGAAGAGAGTAGGTCCAAGGATACTACCCTGAGGCACACCGAAACTAAAGGAAGACGCGGGTAAAAGCTAGTAACGAAAAGATATGTAACATAATATAACAGAAGGGTTAAGCAGTGGCGTACCTAATAATACAACCACATTACGCCAGATATGTTTAAGTCCCATGTAATAAGGAGCGAGCCTATTGCCATCAACCGGGCACAAATCCAGACTTCGTGCCTCGAGCAACGAGGCAGTAAAAGATATACATATGTTCAGGTAAAATCACTATCGTCACGTAAAAATAAAAGAGTGGAAACAAAGGAAAACATCATTTTCCTCATAATATTCAACAATTAGTTGAAATTAAAAAGATTGCTGCTAACATCCTTATTATTGTGCCAAGTGTCATCAAAGTTGATCGTGATTCAACATCCCGGTTAGAAAATGAATTTATTTATTAAATTCGTGTTTTCGTGAAACAGGATAATGTGCTTTGTGTTTTGTGCAATAAGAGACAGTTTTAAGTAAATGTGCTGCAGAGCTTAAAGTTTTTTGGTTATTTCGGTCTCGTGGCATGATATTATCGAAAGAACAAAAGTGTTGTCTTGTAAGTATAGTGTATTTGCTGTTCTGTTTCTGAGAATTTGTAGACTATAGATGAATTATGAATAGTGATGGTTCGTTTGGAGAGGGAAAATCAAAGAAAAGAAGGATGGATTTTTTGAGGAAGAGTATGAGAGTAAAATAAGAGAATGATAGAGAGACGACTGACAAGGGAGAATGGAAGATAGAGCGTATTGTGCCGAACTTAACGTGGGACAAGTTCCAGAAGATGACGATGACGATGATGATGATGGTGGTTTGGACGAGTAAACAAAAACCCGTTTTTTTTGATAATGCATATTTCTTGAATTCTATTTTTAGTGTAACAAATTAAGAAAACTACGTAACACAATTGCCAGGCCTACTCCGTTATTCTGAATATCTCCTTCATGAGTTCACGTACTCTTTAAGAGAAGAGTACAAAAAAACACTAATTGTTTGAAATTGTCACAAATATTTGACTAACAATGTTTTGTAACGCTTATGAATAGTGAACGAGAATCTTTAACGAGACTAATGTCGTCCACTTTATGTAGTAACGCACAAGTAATATATAATATGTTGAGGTAAGTATACCGAATATTCTTCTTAGGGCGTCGACGAAAATTCAAATTGAATCGGCCCAGAAATTGAAGCAAGAATGGACGCTATTATAAGCCCCAAACTCGTAGCCAAGTATTCACTTGCAGAAAACAGGACTCGCAGGGCAAGACCTACTTGAATCTTTTGAATTTTGGATAGAATCTTCTTCTCCATTAAACCACACACATCTATGAAGGTACCATTCGGTAGCCTGTGGTAGTCGGCAATATTAAATGCTGCCGCACACAGCAGCTAGTTTATATATGTCGATTGTCAATTATTGTTAAGGTAGATCCTGTGATATTGTCGGGCTTATACTTGTTTTTACTTTCACTTTCCGAAATAAAAATGCTTTTTTTTTAATCGTTTATATTGGTGCTGCTAGGTCTATGAAGTCTCTTTTTATTAGGTAGGAAAAGAGAAACTGGGTTCTTTTCCTAAAAATGGATTTGTTAAAAAAAAATGCTGGAATGAAATGAAAGGATTGTTCTAGCAGAATTCAACAAATCTATTTAATAATCTGACCTCAAGCTAATTGCTACTTCAACCTGATTATCTGTGTGAAATCGAGAAAAGAATGTCGATTTACTTTGTACTGTTTTTGCAGTGGCTTTTAATAGGGCTGCTCTTAATTAAGTAGGCACTTCATTAACTAGACAATAGGCGTCTATAATATTGTCGGGTAATCAAGCTGTCCACCTTTTTTAAATCGGAAATAACCGGCCATTTTTATTAAAATACTTTTGACTACAAGTTTCACAAATGTTTACCAACAACGCCCTGAAATCTCTTGTGAATTTTCCAAAGAAATCGACGAGATCTCGGCGATAAGCGTGAGCCCATCAGCATGAGTGGATGTGTCAGTAGAATGAAGAAAATAATGAAATATGTCGCAGGAGGTTTTGCGGCATAAATTGAAAATAATTTCCGATTTGTCTTGAGAGAACACTTCGATGTTAATCGAGACCACGCACAAAGCTGGTTTTATAGGAGGACTCGGGATTGTCGTCGTGGTGGCAGGTTAGCCAGTCAGGTGTGTGGGGACTTACTGACTGCCCAGGGTGCGCCGGGCGTATAGTGATTCAGTGGATACGTCAACTCGGAGAGGCTCCTTTCGTGCACCCCAACCATACCGTGACTGTTGGTGACAGCCTTTTTGTTAGGCCTCAGTCAAAACACAACCGCCAAACAAAAAGTTTGCATACCGAAGAAAGTACAGAAAACAAATGTGTGTCTCGTTTACTTTTAACTAAGCACCTTCTGGATAATATGTGTGTGCTTAGATTACTGCAAAGACATTCAAATATTAACGAGCGGTAGACGGGACAAGACGAAAAAAATCGTGATCCAATACTTGTCACTACTTAGTAACAAGTCGCTCTGTCTAGTGTCATACGCCCCCGCATGTCAGGCAAGATTTTAGTGTCAAAATCGAAAATGTTCGGGATCAAAATTCTTGTATGAAAATGTTCCCAATGTCTGCTCTATGAAATGTTTAAATCTCTTTGGATTACCGTAATGGTAATGGGTGTGTCCTTGTCGCATAATTTTTATAATTTAGAGACATCGTGACTTCATTATAGCGTAAGTATGTTGATTCTGATTTCATTAAAATTAAATAACAGCTATTACTTAGTTGTGTTAAGACAACCAGTTTGTAAATCCACAAGTTTGCAAACTAAATGCTAAACAGGTTTTTTGTTCATTTATGGTTCTCGCTTTGGTTTGCGCTTATCCTTATCTCATCTGCCTTAAGGACAACCAGGTTATTCGTAGTTAAATCGTACTATTGGCCTTACATAACATGTTGTATCATAACGCCCGTGTTTCCTAAAAAGGTACACAGCGGTGTGCTCACATTTCATCAGCTATTTTTAATATCTATGTAAGGGTGCCGCCTATTGCCGAAGAATGGGTACAGACGTTTATCCGAGCTGGTACTAAATTATTCCTTGTAATGGAAAGACCCAGTAATACTGCTCAACCTCACTTACAAGTTGAGTTACCGGCCACTACATCTACAGTCGAAAAGTGACACTACTGGCTATGGTACTTCAAATTTATACACTGTACCATTTGTTTTAGTGCTACATTCGGCCTGAACCATCCATCCATCTCATTTGTTTCACCGACAATCTTCTCGTCACACAAAACACTTAAATTCTTAAAAGCATGGCACGGTAGTAATTAATTTACATAATAATTAATGTTTTTGAACCACTAGTCTTAGTACACGGACAGTTTTTGGTGGTTCTGTGTGTTTTTGTGGTAAAATCGTCTAAGTAAGTTATTCTGATGGTGAAAATAAATAGAACCAAAAAAGATAACAAGATGCCTTGTGCATATTGCAATCATACTGCTAAAAAGGTTTTGTTTGTAAGTATGAATAATTCACGAAACCAAATATTTTTATAAATCAATTACTGGTATTTAATGTTCTAAAACAACAAAAAAAAAACCGGGCAAGTGCGAGTCGGACTTGTGCACAAAGGGTTTCGTAGCACCAAACAATATAAGAAGACACGCGACTACTAGCAACCCACTCTGGCTTTTGAAGAAAGATGGCCAGTGTCCTAGCAACAACAGGGTACTAGTAACATGAGGTCCTAGGTTCAAAACCTGGGGCTTGCAAAGTGTGATGGGGTTTTCGCCACCAGGGATTTGTCAGTAGTAGTCCGGAGTCAGGTTGGTGTAACGGCGAAATGCGGGTGTACTAAGGTACGCCTAAACCTACCCCTGTAGGGGTGGCCTAAACCTTAGGAAATCTACAAGCGTGATGGCAAGCATATGTTATGTCACTACTCCTAGTAATTAACTAGTTAAGACAAGTACTAGTTATTAACGAATTCTTTTTGCATCGTTTAAAAACAGGCTTCTTCCAAGTCAAAAATGTTTTTGACCTAGCCCATTTAGTTCTTATTTGGTGTTGGGTGTATTATAATAATCATGTGACAGATAACACATAGATGTGTTAGATAGTGGAGATTACGATGGAGCTGATCCACTTAAACTGTTGCAGAATACCAGCATGGTTTTTAATTTTTTTAATTTTACTAAACTTTTAGTGTTTAACCTTTTTAAAATGCAGATAAGTTTGTTGTTGCAACCGATTTATTACAAATTGGTTTCAACGAAGTCAAATATTGTTTACAGAGTCAATTTGTTTAAAGATAAGTAAAAACACTATATTGGCGATGTCCACTATGTGCAGAAAATATTTAAAAGAAACAATTTGCTAGTGTTCAAAACTAGACAAATGCTTAATTTATTTTTACATTAATTGCATGGCTATTTTTGGCTAAGGCTAGGCTAGGCAATGGTTTAATTTAAAATAATGAAAATACAAATTGTAGTAATTAAAAGCTAATTGTATTGAATTCATCATAGATTAAAGGATTGTATGTACACTTTGAATGACCCAAGACAACCATTTGACCAAGAATAGATTCTTGGTCAAATGGTTAAGAAGCGTAAGACTTCACTTCAATTTATTAATCAAATCGTTTGAAATTTAAGATGCATGGTCAATGGTCATGATCAAACAATTTAATTTGCAGAAGGTTGACATGGATCTGGATTATAATAAATAACAACTCCACAAGTGCAACCTCGACGGTTAAGGGTAGCCGAAAGCCTCAAAAACTGACAACTTGTTTTACAACGACTTGCTACCGAATACACACACACACACACACACACACACACACACACACTACACACGCATACACTTCGTACACTTGGTGAACAGACAGTCGCTGCATTTAAATATTCAGTTGTATCCGATTAGACTGGAAGCCGACCCTAACATACTTGGGAAAAGTCTAGGTTAAAGAATAAATAAAAAGACGTGCAAGCTTAACCGAGGTTACCTACATCTTAATATTTTTTCCCATCCGTTCAGCTCAATTTGCCGCCAACAATATTGCTTGGATCATTCACCTTACCATCCTCCTTGACACGTTGTTTTGTTCATTTTTTTCGACGGAGCCATCAGTATTTATTCATTGATATGAGTTTGTTTTCGTCATTGCCATTTGTGAAACCGTGTATCTCGTAGGTTGGTCTGATTAGTTTTTTTGTTTTGTTTTCCTTGTTTTGTGCTATTTGGTAGTTGTGTAGTTTTGAATTGAATGGAAGAGTACGATTTAGTTTATATTCTTTTTGTTTATCAGATACTATTGGGTGTTCCAGTCCTTAGTTTTTGTTTTTAAAAAGTTCGTTGCAACTTGCAGATAATCTACAACGACCAGTCGATATCGATATAGATCGGTACAATCTGTGATCGGTTGACCTTTGATTTCGTTGTAAAACAACTAACACACCTTTATGATATTGTGCTTTTAAGAGAATTGTATTTTAACTAAAATGCGCTTCTACCCGTCGCTTGCTTTTTTTTTAGTGAACGCCTGTGTCAAACACAAACCTGTATTACTCAGTTCAATCAATTGAATTCTGTAGAGAAATAAAAGTCTTAAGCCTGATCTTCTTTGACTAAACCATTATCTGTCCCTCTTTTTTATTTTACAATATTAAAATGTTGAATAAATAATAATAGTAATTAAATAATTTTTATGAGTTAGTATTTTTAAATATGTATGATTATTTTTAATTTTAATTTATTGACTTTGCCAATTTATTTGTAAGTAATAATGAAAGTGTGTGTTGTGTTTTGTCTTATTTAATTTTTTTTTTATTATTATTTTTTTATTCAATGTACCTAATGCTATTTATTATACAGTTGGAACTGTTGATTGAAATAAATAAATTGAATTGAAAATTGAATTATCAACCTTATTCCAGTTAGTAATGAAGATCATCGGTGAGTTAGCCCTGGTGGGGGCCATCGCCTCAGTCTTCATCGTGGCTGCCCGCGGGCGGGCGGTGGAAAGGGCTTCCGAGGAAGCAGCGGGCAGGGATTACATGAGGAATCTGGATGAGATCATGTCCAAGGCCAGGAATAAGAAGACAATCGCGTCGTGGGACTATGAGAGCAATATAACGAAACATAATGAGGACCGAATGGTAAGTTTTGTGAGAGTGTCTTTGTTTGATAGTAATGTCATATGGTCATTCGTAAATTGGATAGCACTGTAAATGTTGGTTTTACGAATGTAAAACAAAATATCTACGTAATATTTACTTCCAATGCATCTCACCATTTCTACTTTTAGGTTTTCAGTAATATTTTGTCTGTTATTTGAATGGAGGCACCATTCAATGTCATATTTTATTCAAAACTAGTTTGTTTCAGATGCATTTTGATCCCAAAAACAACAAACAATATTTAAGTGACTAAAAATACGTTTTATTTCAGCTCGCAGTTTCATTAGAGCTGGCAGAACATGAGAAAGAATACTGGAAAGACACGATGAGCTACCTTTGGCATGAGTACGAAGACCAAGACCTCAAGAGAATGTTCCAGAAGTACACCAAGCTTGGGACTTCAGCGCTTCCTGAGGACCTGCACGAGAGACTGATCAATGCCATAAGTAGCATGCAGTCGACTTATGCTAAGGCTACTATCTGTGACTTTAAGGACAGGACGAAGTGTGACCTGCATGTGGAACCAGGTTAGTTATCACGATTATACTTTACTTGGTTGGATAGTAGTCAAGTTTTGAAATGGAGGTAACCATATTTTGAAAGAGCTCCCGATCAATTGATTCAATCAACGTCGTGATAATATTTCAGATCTAAGCCTTCGCAAGGCTGTATTACCTTTGCTACTACATTCAAGAAAAGAAAGCTTGATAATGCCCAAGGCACTAAGTCCACCTTTGTACATTATGTCCATAAAGTTTTAATAAATAAATAATGTGTAAAGTTTACTGTGCAGTTTTAGATGGTTAATTAAAATTCGAACAAATCTCTTAATTCCAGACGTGACAGAGATTTTCGCGAACAGCAACAACCCCGAGGAGTTGAAGTACACTTGGCTAGAGTGGCACAGGGTCGCTGGCGCCGCCTCCAAGGGCAACTTCACCGAGTACGTTACTATGAACAACGAAGCTGCTAAGTTAAACGGTAAGTTGGAAGAAGAAAATGATGTATTCTGGACCAGGATCACATTATTGATTTCAATAAAACCTTTTCAGGTTACGACAGCGTAGCCGAATGGTGGCTGAGTGAATACGAGTCAGATGACAGTGAGGACCAGTTCGCGTCCCTCTGGGCCCAGATCAAGCCTTTGTACCAACAGATACATGCGTATGTGAGGAGGCATCTGAGACAGAGGTACGGAGAGCATGTGGTGTCGGCTAAGGGACCTATTCCTGCGCATTTGTTGGGTAAGATGAAGTATAGAAATTATTCTTTTACATTCTGATTTTTTTTTTGTGTTGCTCAGTTTTTACTAGTCAAAAGGCCAAAAAGTATCCAAAAAGTTGTGACTGGAAACTCAGCTGGCACATAACTAACCTACGTATATTCAGAAGCATAATCATTTTATTCATTGTATTAATTCTTCTTTTTGGCGTTGCTGGCACGACTGTACTTTAAATTGCATGTATTTACTGAAGATCTCCCATGGCGTTCTATGTAATCGTTTACTGGCCCGCCAAGCATAAGCATGCTTGGCGGGCCAGTAAACGATTAGTAGACAGGCGTAGGCTTCTACGCCTGTCTTTGGTTGACGAATTAATTATTATTATTATGAATATTTATTTCAGGTAACATTTGGGCTCAAACTTGGAACAATGTGGAGAAGTTTACCAGGCCTTACCCTGATAAGCCAGAAATCGATGTCACTGCTGCTTTACAAGCCCAGGTAAAAATTTATTATATTTAACTAAAGGCCTCAGAAATCAATTATTATGTTATATCTCTATAGAGACACCAATCCATTTTCACCGATTCAATTATTTACCACAATGAATCAAATGCCCTAGTCTTCAGGAATACTACGAAGACTGCACGAATGATATTTTTTTCCTATTCGTTCAGAACTACACAGCGCTGAAGTTTTTCACGACTGCCGAAGAGTTCTTCACATCTCTGAACTTGAGTCCCATGCCGGAACTGTTCTGGGACAGGTCCATCATCGAGAAACCTAATGATGGCCGTGATATGGTCTGCCATGCCTCGGCTTGGGATTTCTTCGATGCCGAAGATTTTAGGTAAGTTACAGAAATCAACAGCATCATTTGCCTAACATTTTCCCAACTATAATGAGGTTAGCTTCACTCTAATTGGATGTAGCTGAATACCAGTATTTTACACAAGCCGACTTCCTATCTGATCTCAAAAATCTTTTACGAACATGAATTCTTTAATATCTATATCTTCACCAGGATCAAGCAGTGCACTACAATCACTGATGCCTTCTTCAAGACCACTCATCACGAGATGGGTCATATCCAGTACTATCTGCAATACAAAGATCAGCCCGTCGTTTTCAGGGCCGGCGCTAATCCTGGTATGTTGATTTTCTCAGCTATTAGAAGTAAAATGAATGATTATAAACATTTAATTATTTCCAAAAAAAAGCACAAGCTTACGCTCAAAGAAAGAACAAAATAATATGATAATCGGAAGGTAAAGACTTGCACCAAATTAAAAATATTTTCAATAATGCTTCTGTTGCTTTTCTTCTCAGGTTTCCATGAGGCTGTCGGTGACGTCATTGCTTTGTCTGTAGCCACACCAAAGCACTTGAGAGTTATGGGTCTTCTAGAAAACGGCCCTGATGACATCGAATCTAACATCAATCAGCTTTATAAAATGGTAGGTTCTCTAGGTTACATGTTTGTGCCTCTTTTTTGTTTGTGTATCATTAAAGAACGAATACTTCTACTAGTCACTACTATTAAAAGCGGAATGCTTAGCACTCACAGCAAACATATGGTCTTTATAAAAATAGATGGTTATTTGTTTACAAGGTCCAAACCCAATGAGATTACCTACCATCGGCAAAATTGACGGACTTTCATAGAAATTTTCCATAAAATGTTCAACTTTGTCCTTATCTTCGTTATTAAGGAATTCTTGTGGGAATATTGGATCTGTTGTTGCAATTTTATTGCGTTGCTTTGCTTGTCATTGAATAATTATAAGATTTTTATTAAGTAGAAGATATTCGTTTCTATAACTTTTTTCACTGCTTGTCAAGTCTCACAATTTAATAATATTTTTAACTCTTATTTCAGGGTTTGGACAAGATAGTCTTCCTGCCTTTCGCCTACCTCCTGGACCTGTTCCGTCACGGCGTCTTCCGCGGCACCACCACCACTGAGGACTACAACTGTCACTACTGGCAACTGAGGGAGGCTCTCCAGGGTGTGGAGCCACCAGCGCCCAGGACTGAAGACGACTTCGATCCTACTGCCAAGTACCATGTCTCTGCTGATGTCGAATATATGAGGTAAGGAAGATTTACTACCAAAAGGTTAACGCTGCAAACTTGTATAAGTACAAACTTTTAATACAGACATCTGTATACACGTTGAAAACCTGATATTCTAAAGAGCAGGTTTCACCAATGAAACTGGAGCCGATTACATCTAAACGGCGGTCAAGAGCTGTCATTGTCAATATTCCATAGTGGTTATGACGCTGATAGCTCTTGAACGCGGTTTAATGTGCTGATCTCGTTCAGTTAGTTTGCAAGGCTGTATGCCTACTGTTAGTATAAATAATAGTACTTTATAACTTCAAATTCCAGGTACTACATCTCATACATCATCCAGTTCCAATTCCACCGCTCCCTGTGCCAGTTAGCTGGCGAGTATGACTCCAGAGACCAGACTAAATTACTCTCTAACTGTGACATCTATAAGAGCACTGAGGCTGGGGACGCCTTGGGGTAAGTAGATGATAATACTAGGCGGTTCTTTTTTTAACTGGTTGTATACTTCTGAAAGTCAAATAAAATTCAAGAACGACGAAGAACCTTTCTCGAATACGTCCTGCTTTTAGAACAACCAAATCAAATGACGGCCGAGAAAAACTTTAATGGGGCAAATGATGGCTGTATGCTAGATCTGGATGACACTCGTGCAAGTGAGGAAAGTACCTATGATTCCAAAAAAAGACAAGAACTCAGAATTTAGCCCTAAAAGACCAATGATAATGATGATGATGATGCTTCAGTCCATCTTCTAGACATGAACTTAAGTGTCCAATTTATGACGCCCTCATAAAAAAATGATATTCCTAAACCATTTATATTCTTCAAATTCAAATTCAAATTCAAATTCATTTATTGCAAATATGGGTAGTTATACAGGTGGGTTTTTGAAGAACAGGAAAGTTGTTAGTGTCACCATATTCTGCACTAGGCATGCAACATTTAGTTCGGAACGTGGTTAGTCCCTAAATTAAAAATTTAAATACATTAAAGTTCAAAATTACATGTCTATTAAATTTGTCAATTAAAGTCAAAGTAAATAATGTCAAAGTAATAATGTCAAAGTTAATCTATTATGCTAAAATGTCATTAATTAATCATTGTGAAATACGCAATTTAATTCAAACTTAAGTAATAAACATTATTTAGAGTTTGTCACACAAATATTCATTAACACTATAATAAGATTTTACCAATAACATTTTTTTAACATTACATTTAAATATGTCCACACTTTTTAAATCTATTATACATTTTGGTAAATGGTTATAAAGTCGAGGTGCCATCCAAAAAATACTATTGCTAAACAAAGTAGTTCTACTGCTGTCAGGGAAATATATTTTTTTATTGTTACGTTGACTTCTATAATTTTTGAAATAATGCAAGTTGCGTTTTACAAAGACTACGACTTCCAATATATATAAACATGGTAGTGTTAATATTTTTAGGCTTTGAAAAAAGGGCTTACAACTATCTGTTGGTTTTAAACTACATATTGCGCGGATATATCTTTTTTTCATTTTAAATACAGCCTCTTTTTCTGTAGAATAGCCCCAAAACATAATGCCATATCTCAACAAGGACCCTACGTAACCATGGTAAGATGCTAAGACCGCACTGGTACTGATCGTTTTTGCAAGCATATATAACGCATAGGACTGCTGACTTAATTTGAGACACAAGCTTTCCAAATGTGACTTCCAGTTTAGGTTATAGTCTATATGTAAGCCTAAGAATTTTGTTGTATTGATTTGCTCAATCTTCTGTCCTTGGAAATAAACATCGACGTTTGTTTGTTTGCCATTTCTATTCTTAAAAGTCATAACTTGAGCTTTGATTAAGTTTATTTTTAATTTATTTGATGTCAGCCATTCTATAATAGTAAGTAATGTATTTTCTACTTCTTCTTTTAGTTTAGACAGTTCTTTGCTGGAGAATACAACAGTGGCATCATCAGCAAACAAAACAGTCGGATGGCTCGTAATGCGCGGCAAGTCATTCACATAAATGATAAATAAAAGTGGTCCTAAAACACTGCCTTGCGGTACCCCTATTTTTACTTCTCTATATTTTGATGAGTAAGTTATTTCTCTTTTAGTCTTAGCACAAATCCTTGTGATCTGAGTCGATTGTCTCCTGTTACTTAAGTAGGACTTTATTAGATCATAAGCACTGCCTCTAACGCCATAAGCCGACAATTTCGATAACAGTATATTGTGGTCTACATTATCAAAAGCTTTGGTAAGGTCCATATATAATGCACAAGCATGATTCTTATTATTTAAATTACGCATTACTTCATTAAAAAAATTATAGACTGCCATATCAATCGATTTATTTTTTCTAAACCCCGATTGTTCATCTACAAACAAGTTATTCTTAACAAAGTAGTTGTAAATATTTTCATGTACTGCTTTTTCAAATACTTTTGAAAACACTGGTATAAGAGCTATAGGGCGATAACAATTTACGGACAGTCTATCTCCCTTCTTGAAAACTGGTTTGATTATTGTTACCTTTAATTTATCAGGAAATACACCATGAGTAAAACATAAATTTATAATATGACTAAGAACAGGAGTAATTTTCAAGGCTACATGTTTTAGTATACTTGTACAAATGTCATCATATCCAGTGCTTTTGGTATTCTTAAGATTTAATATCAATTTAAGTACATCACCGGGAAGTATTGGATACATATACATAGAATTAAGCTGAGTATCAAGACTGCTTGGTGTACTGTGTGGCAACTCTGAATTTATATTGTCAATAAAAAAGTCATTAAAAAAGTTAGCTATAGATGATGCATCATTTATTAATTTACCATTAACAGTTAAATTGTGTATTTCGCTATCTGGTATATTGCATTTAGAGTCATTTATTATGTCCCATGTAGCTTTGCATTTACTGCGAGCTGTGTATATGTAGTGGTTGTTTTGTGATTTTTTTGTTGACTTGATAATGCGATTGAGTCTAGATGAAAGAGCTTTGAATTTTGATTTATCGCTATGGTTTTTAGTAATTCGATATTGCCATAGTAGTTACCGCTTTCGTTTACAACATGCTCGGATTCCTTTAGTCATCCAATTCAAACGTCTTCTAGTGTTAATTTTAATATTAATTAGTGGGAAACATAAATAATAAAATAATTTAAAAATGTCATAGAAATTGTTAAACGCATAATTGGGGTCATCATTTGCAAATACATCATGGAATGATAAAGAACTAATGCATTCTTTGAATTTTTCAATGTTTTCTTGACTATAGTCGCGTCTCTTAATAAACCAATATTTGTAAGTACACGTTGCTTTAACAGGGCATGTGAGCAATTGTGCTGTGTGATCAGATAGTGCTAGCTCAAGAAGTTCACCTTTACAACCTCGAAAGTTTACCATAAAATTGTCCAGACATGTTCCACTAACTATTCGTGTAGGTTCTTTAAAAATAAATGTAAAATTAAAACTCTTAAATACCTTAGCAAATTCCATAGATGATGCATTTTTTATCAATGTATTAATGTTAAAATCCCCACATAAGATAATTTTGCCTTTAGTTGCGCACAGGACTCCAAGTAAGTGACTCAACTGTTCCAGGAAAAATAATATAATTTCCCGATTTGAATTTGGCGATCTATAGACGCATAACACTCGCAAATTGTGGTCCAATAGTTCTACCCCCGCACATCTTAAATCACATCTTTGTTTTCCTTTCAGCAAAATGCTCCAGCTTGGATCTTCAAGACCCTGGCCTGATGCGATGGAAGTGCTGACTGGTCAGCGCAACATGGACGCCAGTGGAGTCCTGGAGTACTTCGCACCCTTGCACGACTGGCTGAAGGCAGAGAATGAGAGGACTGGCGAGTTTGTAGGCTGGGAACCTAGTGCTGTCCGTAAGTGATCGTCAAGATTAGTAATGGTTTTAAAAAGTCACTCATTAAAATTGAGCTACTAATCGGTCCTTTTTGGACGTCAATAATTAATTTGGGTGCACCGTAGATTGCATTCAATTCAACAGGCGTCGCGACGCGCGTCATGTCGGTATTCTTTTGGAAATCATTAATGGTGGTACTACCCGATTATTTTGTTCTTTTCTTACTTTGTTTTCTTATCTTACAATCCTTACACAATATACTTTTATAGTCGAGGATTTTTATTCATAACTAACACTTCGCTCGCTACTTCATCCACCAAAATTTTGATAGCTCGGCTAATATGCATGATATAAATATAATTTATAGCTTAAAGCATCCATGAATAATGTAACATGAATAATGTTCTGCCAGTAGTAGAATTTATAGAATTGGAGCATACAAACTTACAAACAAATACCCCTTTGTAATATTATTATATAGTATAGATTTATCGTTTTATCTTTCAGCATACTGCACGGGTGAACAGCGCTCGGCGATGGAATCATCTGGTTTCAACATGAGACTGAAGAAATACGCTTCAATGTAAATAAATATTTAATGTATCGACTCGAAGTAAACTATTTATTAAATGATACACTTATAACTGTTAAGTAAGAGTATTTACAATGTCATGTTTTATTTAATCTTTCCATACGAAGTTTTAGACGAACCGCACCACATTTTATGACTCCTCCTACTTCATTTTCGTACATTTTACAAGAACCACCCCAACACAATTCACATTAAAAATAAATAATCTCACTACAGGTAGTGTGCACAGATTTTTTATTTTTTTTGTGTTAAAATGCTCTGCTGCCCGATGCGGCTATAATTTGCGTCCTTTCTTTTCATCCACTGTATTGAGCCTGATAAACAAAGATGATTTTTCTTTGTTATTGAGTCATTATCCTCAGCTTTCATGGGATATGTAAATGCCGATAAATATCGAAGAGTTTCCATTTCACATAACATCACGCTTGTAAGTCCTAAAGGGTTAGTTAGGTAGAGGTGTCCCCAATAATATAGTACACACACATTTCGCCAGTTGTGTTTACATCTAATGTAATATGGGGCGACTCTATTGCTATCAACCGGGCACAAACTCAAACGTGGCTGCTACTGATAAATTTCAGTTGGAAAACCCAATAACACTTATTCCGACCAGAGATCCGAACCTAGGACATCATGCTCAGTAGTCACGATTGCGACCACTAGACCAACGCCACAGTTTCCATTTCAGTACTCGCGCGCGCCTCAAAGAGATGTCAGCAACCACGTAGGGGTCCGCATGGGCTGATGCCTGCCAGGGCTGCGGGACTGTTCGAAAGAGACCAAAAGCAATGAGGTATTGTGTCGAAATATTCTAGACTGTGACCAAAAATTGGCAATATTTCAGGTCTATTCAATAAATACAAGTCATGGTTCTAGGCGAACTAAATCCGCTCAATGGCAGGATGTCATACAATACTCAATAGTGGCGTAACGATACAGCCCTGACCTCGTGCTGGCAAATTTCGCGCTACTTTAAAAGGTTTGTAACATTACTCTGTCCCTTTTGAGGAGAGTGTAGTTGTAATTATAAGCTAGGTACTCGCTCGACCCTCGATCTTAATGGTCTACTACTGTACTCACGTATACGTTTAAGTCTTCTGTTGGAGTTGCAATGCCTCGTTGATCTCCGACATATAATTCCAAAGACATCTAATTTCTAAAACAGTTTTCTGAATAGTTCTTCATGATACAAGAGTGAGCTGAACACTAAGAAAGAATTTTGAAAATTTATCTCTTATAGAAATTAGCAAATGTGATACTTTGAATGGAAGATCGTCATTCTTGCTGATGAGAGATTCCATCGGACGCAAGGCTTTTTTAAAATTTAATATCTGCATAACATGATAGTCACGTTCAGATGCAGAATGCAGAATGTCGTTCAACGGCGGAGAATCTTAACACCGCGATTCAGAAAACGGGTCTCAATGAACAACGCCATCTAGTTTCAAGGTTGGAACTAGGTGGGGCGACCGTGGAGATGAGTTGGGGTGAATAAATTATGGTACGTATGTGTCATTTTGGTACATTATAAGACGTGTTTGATTTGCAAATTAAAGTGCTTCTCAGTTATTCACTTAAGTCTATTCGAACCAGTATAGTTAATAAGCCATATTCTAACTACATCGATTTATACTGAAACGGAGAAAATTTCGACCTTCTGTTTCACTTACAAAAAATATGCTTTACACATTTAAACTAAAATCTTAACCTCCAAAACCTTTACAATGGTATCAATGTCACACGTATCATTTATTATATCAGCCTAAAGCTAATGATTATGGGACACCATCAATTAGGTAATATTTTGTTATTATTTTACGCTTCCTGCTTATGCAAATATAGAATTAATTTTAAGTGAGACTATTTTAGAAACGTATCTAAATAGCAGCTGTTTCTCTATAACAAATTAATTTGTAGAAAATAAAACAAGTAGACAAAAAATATGCAGACTAATTTACATCCCTAATTAACGCGTGTCAGAGTAAAAACACACTGGCTCATTGGAAAGAAGATGAAGTAGTACCTAAAACTTAACTGCTTACAATGTCTTGGAAATACGCAATAATTTTATGACGCAGTCAGATAGGCAGACGAAAAATACTGGTACTTAGCTGAATTCGGTAAGACTGGAAGCCGACCCCAACATGGAAAAAGGCGATACAGATGATGATGAATTTTTTGACTTAGTGGTGAGTAAAAAAACAGTACTAACAGAACTATACTTGGTAATTTAAGATTGATTAATTATTCTCAGAATGTTTGGCTTAAACTCATTTATCCTTAAACAGACAAAAAAAATATCTAAACACTTAACATTGGCCGAAAGATTGATCGAATCTTTAATCAGGAGGACAACAATAGATTTCAATTAAGTAGACAGAGTACAAAAAAATGTTGACATCGTTATAATAATAGATTTGATACTACTAAGAAACTATTAGATGTATTTGTAACAATAAGAAGCATTATTAGCTATATAAAGGACAAAATAGACCATGCTGGCGCTTTAAAAATAGATCACACATCTCGTGGAGAATTTAGAAAAAAAAGAACGTTCATTTACATGACGCGTAAACAACACAAAAAGAATAAGAAAATATACGTCACATTCAATTTCATGTAAAAGTCGTGAAGAGGATCATATCAACAGAGTTATTCAATAGAATTAAGAAAGTAACAGTAAAATAGAATTCCCAAAGTTTTTATTTTTATTTTTAAAAGTGTTATCTCTAGCTCGTCTCTACCTCATTGCTCAATAATAACAGCCGCTCGGGTCGATCTTTACGTTTAAGACGTGCTTGCCTAGGTTGGTCCGTGGATGGGTTAAATTGTAGTTAGTCCACAGAATCGTGTTTTCCTCCGTCCTTTTCTGACCCTTCACTTTTAACATATCTGGATCTCCATTCATTGATGGTTCCCACAATATATCACATTTTTTGTCAAAGTATTTTTTTTGTTTAATATTTTTCCGGTCCACTTTGTCATTTTGTGACAAGGACTTGTAATGTTTTTATACGTATATGTAAATATCTTTTGTTTATGAACTATTGTGGCTGATATTATTATTCAGAGGCGTCACCATCGGTCATTAGTTAAGGTAAATGATTCATGGAAGATGATTCACGGAATCTTATTAATCTCTCAGTAGACTTATTCATCATCATCATCATTTCAGCCGAAAGACGTCCACTGCTGGACATAGGCCTCCCCAAGTGTGAATAAATTGAACGGTCCCGTGCGTCTCGCATCTAGCGGAACCCAGTAACCTTCACCAGGTCATCGGTCCACCTAGTGGGAGGGCTTCCACCGCAACGTCTTCTGGTTCGCGGACGCCACTCCAGAACTTTTCGGTCCCATCGGAGATCCGTTCTGCGAGCAATTTAAGTGGGCAGGGCATATTGCTCGTAGATTATATAATAGTAATAAAAAGCGGTAGCTTGAACCCTGTTCCTGATACCGGTGATGGGTTACAATTTATTTAAATTTTTAATTGTTTTTTGTATTTTTTAAATTAATATTTAGAAATGTAATTAGTTTGTAAAAAAATGTAGATTTAATAAAAAATATGGCAAACTCCGACTGTCTAGGCCATAAATCCGATCATTATTGTAAATTCTTTCATCTTGGTCTTCTGCCACATGATCTTCTTTTCTACTTTCACGGTATTGAACGGTGATAGCGCAGATGTCACTTTGACCTCAAAAGTGTGTTTTTCAGTCCTATCTGCATAGGCTTGAAAGAGGAGACCTCTTTTATAATTACTGCTGGAAAATTTGGAACTCAAAATTCTTGTCATCGTCCAGCCCTTGTCCCTTGATACTCGTACTTAGGGTCTTCGTAACTTTGTAGCACAAAAATGACTAGGCAAAAAGATTATCTGACACTAGGCAGGCACCCAAAAATAACTTTTAACGTGGTAGACCATAAAAGTGATAATTTCAGTAGCAAAAACTATCATAGTCATGACAAATTTGAGTTTCCCAAAAAAAAATGCAAAATATAGGTTGCACTACTAACATAATAGAAAAACAGTCCACCACATTTGTCCCCAACCTTGTTCCACTCCGTATAGTCTTTATTCCTATGGCCATAAAGTTCATAATAACATGACTTATCTTAAGATTATCATTTCTGACCTTGCAAGCTGTCCGCGGTCAACCCAGGCTCAGTCGTGCGCGTAATGAATATAAAACAATTTTACTATTATAAATAAATGTTTGTTTGTAATTTTACGCCAATTTGTGTTCAGACTAGTAAAAAGTTGACGTTGCATGTCTTTGGAACGCAGCCTCTAGCTCACTATAGGACATCATTGTTTTAAGTATGTCTTGCTATATGTGGTATGGTGCCAATTGTCAAATTGGCGCCATCTAACCACATATAGGCTGACGTCTGTGATGTGTGATGAATATGAATGTGGACAGATGATCACACCATCGATCCATTATATCAATGGATCGATGGTGTGATGAACGATATGAAAGATCAAAAACTAAATGTTACCGTACCGTTGACAGGGAGAAAAGATGAAACAACATGTTGCGCCGACCCCAAGAAACATGGGACAAGAGCTACAAGATGATGCTATTGATAACTTGAATGTAAGGCGTGAATTAGTGTAGAGTATTTCAGGAGGTAGTAGGATGCACTCATTTAGGAATAATATTAGGTTTATTGGAATACATGCAGCATGCAATGTACGATTCCTAGCACGTACGAACTGGTGAAAAACCATCTTGTACAGGTGTTGTTACTTAAGTCAAGGGCACCTTTACCAACAATTTTATGTTAAAAATTGTCCTTGCTTTACCATATGCACTAGCAGTAATGTGTCACTTAGTATGGGGCTATGGGTGTACATACTGAGTAGGTATATGTCTAATGTACATACGCAAGTACAGAATAATTCCCACGGTAAAACTGGCACAATAGGAAAATTGCGTCGCCGATGTAGTATGTCGCTTGAGATGTTAATACCAAGCAGTTTAAGCGAAGTGTAAAAGTTTTCCTGTGTGTGGATTTAGAAGCGGTGCAGGAATTATTATAAAACATTTGGAACTGAGGGCCACTTAGCTCAAAACATAATGCTTGTAGTCACTGAATTAACTTAGGATGCATCATGCATTGATGCTTCTTTAGAATGCTCTTTAGTTTGCTCACATTGGTTTCCTTCGGTTTTTATTTATCTATTTTCATAATGCCTTTTGTCCCTTGTTATATTTTAAGAACGATTTTTTAGTAGGTACTGCAGATAATAGAATGCGCTGCCTTGTAGCCACGCTTACACTGCTTACACGTAACTGAATATGACATGTTTTAACCTCTCTATATAGTTCTCCATAATTTTCTTCCACACACGATTAGAATTCCCCTTTGATTTGTGTAGAAAACGATGGCATCTTGTTGAAGATATTACGCGTGTGCGTGCAATGCCTTATTATTGTGTAACTGAAACCTACCAACTGAGTTATAAGTTTCTTCTTCTAACAAAGAGTGGGCGAAAATTAAACAAATGTTTCAGTCACCTTGGCTTCGATGTTTCCATAAAAACGACGGGTTTTCCGAATTTTGAGTTATTCATGGTTTAAAAGCTTTAAAGTCTTGTTCCACCTTTCTTTAACACGTTGCAAATTGTTGGTGCCTGAAGCCGAAAAAAGAAAGACAAATGCTTTTGCTATAATTACATGCATCATCATGCTCTCGCCCTTATCCAATTCATTTGGGGTCGGTGCAGCATGTCTTGTTCTTCCTATTACTCGTCATCTCATCCGATACCTCCTAATACAATTATAGGCATATACTGATCAATTTCGAATACTAGTATTGGTACCCTTGGTGTTGCTTGTATTGGAGTACTAAGTGGTTTTCAATACAGTGAGCCCACATTAATTATTTGTTAATCTTCCTATATAAACCGAAGAAACCTACTTTTAAATATTAAACAACCGTAGCCATAACTATCTATGACAATTCCCCATTAAATAACACCAGGTACCAGGAGATAATAACTATGCATTAGGTCACAACTTCCTCCGTTGCGTTATCTATCACTTTCGCTGTCACCGCTTTCTTTGTCACACTCCACACCTGGGTAATGAGGCCGTCGTATGAATGTTAAGTGCTCACTATGATCTAATTGTGTAGGGACCTGGTATTAGAAAATGTTATAAGGGAAGAGTCTCTTATAAAGTTATCTTCACAAACAGTATGAGCAAAGGATGTCTCGGGATGCTGAAATTAGTCCTACCCAAGATCCATTACCTGCCTACGAAGGAGAAACAGAAGAAGTTTTGGTAGGCATCAAAGGTTTGGGATTTGCTTGGAGGATTCTCATTGCATGTTTTTTTCACTGGGTTCCTTATTGAAGGTACACTTCTGTTTATACTCAAAGGCCACAGGAAAAACTTGAATGAGGCTGGCACAGGACCGTGGAGATTGGCACAAGAAAAAAGAGGCCTATACCTAGCAGTGGGTGAGTTCGGGCTGATGATGAAAGAAACATTAACGCAGAAAACGATGATGAAAGGCCACAGGTATAGATATACCAGAGGCATTTCGTTTCGCTATAGCAATTCATGTTTAAAGGTTTTCTGAGGGATATGCGTCAAATTGTCTTAAAACACAGCTGTCAACTGTTGTGTTTTCATCACAGTTTTCCCCTTGAACGATGTAGGTCACTCAAATTCCATGAACGTCAAAATATTCAGATTTTAAAGTTTCTTCGTAATCCTTAATTGCTAAACGATGTTAGGTGCGGTACAGTACACGCACCTCACAATTTACGCAACAAATAAGTGTAACACCGTGTTATATAACAAAGAATTTTACTACTGGGATTTTACGTCCTTTGGGTAATTGTGGACGCGCCTTTATGTTTCGAAACTGGTAACAAAAAGGAGTGTTGGATAGATGTTTTGGGTGTTGAGTAAACTGGCCTACTAAATAAGTTAATCTATAAAAACTTAGTTTACAGTGGTGTAGATAGTTATGCGACCACCTGAGGCATGTGATTCTTCAGTTATAAAATAAATAATCTCATTTTACTTACAATTTGCCCTACGAAATTAACATTAACGCAGAAAACGGGATATTTGCCATGTTTACTATTTGTTTTGAGTGTCCGATATTTCGACGCTGTTACAAGCACCATGATCACGGACCAAGGGATCAGTTTATCCGTGTTAATGAGTATTAGTGACCATGTCAGTTTAAAAACGTACTAGGAAATTTTATCAGCAGTGTATGTACCGTGAAGACTACGAGGAGAAGTAAGGAATTGTGCCGAACACAAACAAATTGGTATAAGGACAGTAGCATGATGAAGATTTGAAGTTTCCTTCGTCAACATCATTTTCATCGCTGTTTAACCTTTTGTTACTTAATTACGATAATTTAATTATCTAAGCCTACCATCATAATTATTCACCCATTAAATGGTTTCATTACCAGCGATTTGTTTTCAACCTATTATAATTAATTGGTGATTCTTATATTAATAATTACCATGTCGTCGTCACGCCATGTAGCCTACATCTATCAACAATTAATGTTACAGCATTGAAATTATTTATGAATGCTTTTCAGTCACCCTTTATGAACTTCATTTATTTTAAATAGATATTAGCAGGAAGTTAGTTTTTATATATTTATTTTGTTCCCTATCACAATGCAGTCCTATTTAACTCAAAGGTTGACTGGTAGAGAATGTCTTGTGGCATTAAGTCCGCCTATGTACAACTCTTGTACATTAAGTTTAAATAAATAAATAAATAAATATTTAAAGAACCTTACTTTAAGGATGCGAGTTAAATACGTTACCCCTTCATTTATTCAATCGTGGCATACGAAATTGAAGGATCAAATTATGTTGAATTTATCATGTTGAATTACAAATTTATCACATAAACATAACATCACGACTGTAATCCCGGAAGGGTAAGGCAGAGGTGTATCTAATAGTACACCCACATTTCGCCAGTTATGTTTAAATCCCATTTAATAGGGGTCGAGCCTATTGCCATCAACGGGGCACGAATCCAGAGTCCGTGATTGCTACTTAGAAATTGCCCACCCCGGGAATCGAACCCAGGACCTCATGCTCGACATATAAAAGTTTCGCTTTTCCACATAAAAGTTTTTGCGATCGTTGAATATTCAATCAGAAGAAAGAACGCGGGCGAGATAACAGGAGCGTACGTAAGGATGTTTCTGCCAACTTTCATGTAGAAAAGGCGTAAATTTACACGAATTCGAAAGAATTCTCCTTCTTTTATAAATGTACTGTGCTGACTGACAACTACACTAGTTTCTATTTCAGAAACGACAACTTTTTTGCACACTGTACTTACCTTATTTTCATTTTCCACGTAAAACAATAAAAGAGACCTAAGTTATAGACTAGGCGCAAGTTTTTAAAGATCCAATCAATTCGATATAAGTAAAGCCTATGTATAGTTTCCGTGGGATAATTGAAAAACTGAGTAATCCACGGACAGCAAGGAAAACCACAGTCTAACCAGCATTTAATATAATTAGCATGTGAATTCTTAAGATGAACGTAGTCTTTATAAAACGTGCTATTATCATTTTTATGAATGGCTCCTAGGGCATTAAATGAAAATAGATTTTATTCTAATGAGATCACCAACCATCACAGCAGACTGTGAATTATAACAGACAACACTAATTGACACAATAAAATATCTTACTTGAAGAAATATACGAGTATGATATCCAACTAGAGCGATCATCCCCCAAGCCTTACACCATCCCATGTAACCCCGTGCATCGACAATAAAGCGTAATATGTGACGCATTATGACCTCAAGTCTATTAGGTACGCAGAAGTACAGCCAGACAAAGCCGATTCACACGGCCCGAGTACTGAAGCCACCTCACCGACTGACAGTCGTAAACGCGATACCAAACAAGCACCACGCACCATTGGCTGCTAAGAACCTCGCGCAACTAGGTCAAACAGACCAATCTACCATGGACTATCTTCTAAACAAAAACCCTATAATGTGGTTCCAAGTTATATTAGTTCTTCTATCGTACTCCTCCGCCGAACCACAGTTGGATTTGCCGCCAATTTCAAGCACGCAGAGAAATTATGGTGGATTTGGCTTCTCCAGCACTCAGGCTTCTATAAACTCTCCTGGAAACCAGTACGATGTGAACAGGAATTTCCAATATAGTTCTGCAAGACCTGTATCGTCTAGCCAGTCTCCTGGAATATACCCAGTGTCTTCCACCCCGTACAGTATAAACCCCGACATAAGTAACAATGGTTACCCCAATAACTTTGGAAATAGTCGGAATCCAAGTTCTACGTCAAGGCCTTACGATGATAGGAATCGAGATGACTCGATAGACATAAATAATGATCCAAATTTCAGAAGGAATGATCCGAATTTCGTTCGCAATGATCCGAATTATGTTGGAGCGAATCCTTACGATTTCAACAGGGGTGTTGATGGTAACAATATTGATGATAGACTGCAGCACGTAAATTTGCAACAGATTCGGGAGTTTTTGGCTCAGGCAGAAGATCAGGCGTCGAAGGAGTGCACGAACAATGTCGCAGCTCAGTGGAACTTTGAGACTGATGTCAACGATGCTACTCAGCATGCGGCGGTAAGTTATCTTTTCAAAGTAGCATTCTTCTTTTAATTAACACTAAACTGTGGTGTCTATATTCCTTCAACCAATTACTTTTGTCTATCTGTCAAGCCTGTAATGTGTCTAACTGCTACTCTGGAACTGTCGTAAAACGTTTTACGACTGCAGTTCAGTATTGTTTTATTTTTTTATTTTTCAACATGCGGTTTTTCTTTATCTTCTGTTTCTAGTGCATGTATCTATCAGACAAACACAAACGTGCTTTGGTTCAGATACTATTCGTACACGCTGGTGGCATAGTTTGTATTCAAATCATGTGTTTCAAATTATTCTGACGATGTAGATAGCTTGCATACTGTATTTTAATAGCAGCTTGTGCAGATGCTTTCTTTAAACCCACAAAAGTAAGATTATTTTCTAAATTTCTTCACCCTTTAATATTCTTCACTTTTTATGAGGTTGTATCTATTTCTAACGTTACATGTAGACTTTAATGCAATTTAATTTTGTACATGCATCCGGTCTTAGTGCATAAAACATACAAAGAAGTACATAATATTTAAATGGTCGTCCGACCACAATGATTACCGGCAAATGACTCTACTATTTGAGATTGTTATCAAATAAACAATGTAGTACCTACTGCCATGTTAAAATGACATGCAGCATTTTATAATACCTTGGGAACATGTTGTTTCGTTCTTAATTATCGTCTTTAGAACATACCTATACTGAATCATTCTCGGCGTCATTCAGTGTTAAATATTGTTTCTATGAAGTATTCTGTCTTCTGACTTCTATCCCAATTTATTTGAGGTCAGTCCTCTTAGTACTTCTGCGGCACACCGTACGGTTGTGGGTTGTCTCTTTTGTTGTGTTGCTCGCTATCATGTCATTTTTAGTGTTTGTAGCCAGGTATTGGTGGTCGTCAACGGCCTTCTTTTAGTCATATGGTCATCATATCGTCTCATCACATGTCTGCAACCGGTTTTCTCTAAGTTTTTCTTTGCAACTTTAAAAGTACCACGAATATATTCGCTGAGTAACTGATTAAAATGGCCTTTTTGACCCTTAAAATAATGCGGTGAAAACCACGTTTATCATCAGTTTATCTACAGCTGATGATCCTGATATTGGAAAGTCAGCCATGGTTGCCATGGTTATAGGTTTGGTCTTTGCTTGGCCTAGAATTCCATCACAAATCTACCATTAAACCTGAATTAGCAAATTATTTTTATTTGTCTCTCAAGACAAAGGCCGAAATAACGGTTAATTTTCGTGACCTGGTGACCTCTACAGAAATAAATCTAATTTTCTAAAAATCCCAATTAAAGACGTAGAATTTCTTATTTCACACATTCCCATAGGCGTTTATCTAGTGGAAAGTTTCCGGGTAGCGGTTCCCATAGTTCAACAATGTATGTGAGATCTACAGCTACGTTTCTATGGTGTGTCTTCACGGTTTTTATATTAGAGAGTGCTGTATTGTTTCTGCCGTCAGATGTTATTACGTGGTGGCTGTTTTGCTACATGTTATGGCCAGGTTTCTAGATGTAATGATTGATTATGATATTGTCTGTATTATCAATTGTGCTGTAAGGAAATGGGTGAGACTTTGAAATCATGGTGCATTAGAATGTAGGAACTGAAGGACGCTACTGAAGGCGTCAAACTCGTGGCTCAGTTGCTGACAATTTAGATTGCCATCGACACGATAAGTAGAAGAATGAGAATGTAAATGTCGTCTGTTAACCATCTGTTCTGTCACAGTGTGCATCTTCAATTTTGGTTGCAGAATATGCTTTAAGCCGTTTTTATCTTACGAGATTTACATCAGTGCAGACCATCTCATCAACATAGTCCCACGGTGACGTTGTAAGATAGAAATCATAGATGACATTTTAATTTTCCATTTTCTGCTAAGCGTGTCTTTGCTATGGGTCATCTTGCAATTGTTATTGTAGGTGCCTTTCTGTATAGAGTACAACATTGCCGAGGTATTTCTTTTGGTCAAGACGATCATTAGGCAATCTATCAGTCGCCACTTGTGTAGGTGCTATTTTCAATAATTATTTGTCTATCGTCTGCGCCCTGCTATATTTTGTTAACACCCGTACAAGCCGATTCATTATTGTTTTCCACTGCAGCATTATCGTTCGGAATGAAACTTCCAATAACTTTACACATATCCAGCTACCAAGCTACTTCCACAACAATGTCTTATGATCAAGATCTAATTATTATAGTATTTCTTATGGCACCTGTTCGTGGGAACATAAAGCCATACATGTGGGTCGTGACTAGTTTCGATATGTACTTCTGTTTCGATGTTTTTTTTTGCATAAATGACCTTATTACCGACGACATAAGGATAATTGGGTGATGACTAAGTGTTTGTGGCTTGATCAGAATTTTTATTGTCTTTTGTTTTTGAATGGCCTTGATAGTGCTTGATTGATTGGTCCTGATAGCTTGATAAGAATATGTTTTTTTTCAATCTCAGTTGATACCTTTAATTTATGGTAATTGGTACTGAAAACAAATCACAATATTTTCTCATCATCAAGTTATGAAGTCCTAGTAGATAGGTTATCACTTCCTTTAAAGGACCACATCCTTCTCCCCTATATTGATCACAGTGTTCAATCTCTTAAACACCATTGCCTTCTTTTTGGCCTTCGCTACAGTCGAGTTAAAATATGTTGCCACAGTTAGCCAGCAGTTCTAAACTGAACAAAAGTTACAAATAACATCAAAATCAACAATCTGTCACGATCGACACCCGTTGATTTTGGGCCAGTTATATCCGCTCAATCCGCTTTATTGTATCAAAACAATGAAGCTATGGTGTCACTGATCATGGCCGCTTTTATTTGTTCTGTAATCTATTGAAATGTCATCCAAATTGTGGAAATGCACCGGAGATCCGCAGGAAGGCTTTAGAAATAGCTGAAAATATGTCACTTTGTCAATAAATGTTGTAATTAAATACAACAAACAACACAACAAGTATAAAATGATAAAAAAACTTGTTTCAGTTTGTTTCTATAATCTTTGCCTTTAACATATTTTTAGAAAATAGCTGTCAACCATGTGCGAGTCTTCACCTAATTATTTTACCGTGTCATCATCTGCCTTTCCCTAACTTTGTCAGACTCGGCTTCCAGTCTCACCAAATTTAGCAGGATGGTTACTGCGTGTGGTACCATACAATTTATCTCTTGGTCATCACGTGCCAACAATAATAATAACAATTAGCACGGGCAATATCTGACCGTATGAGAATAATTGATATTTGCCAATTATCTGTTCCCATTTAAAACTGCGGATGCCAAGGATAAGCGCATTGTGAAAATCGCGGATTTTGCTATGAAGGCTGAGGTGATGTTTACATTCATTAGGATTTACTTGTAGACGTATAGACAAAAAAAAACATAATTAGTGGTTAAGCAGAAATAAATAATTATTTAACTGTAAACAACGTTTATAAAAAAACATATTTGAGTGGATTTGGCGAATTAAAAACTGTTATTATGGAATAAATTGAAGAAATACCCCTATCGGGCCAAAAGCCACTTGAAGACCAACCTGCAGAGAGCAAAGAAATAAAGAAAGAAAGAAAGAAAGAAAAATTATTTTTGTCATCATACAAAATGACAAAAAAATAAACAATAAACTATAAATTCAACAGGACGGAACAAACAAAGAAAAAAGTTAACAGATTGCACGTCGTGACTACGACAAGCTGCCACTGGTTACCACTCAGCATGATGCTGTGCTCGGAGGGCTCACACACAGCACAACGCTGGTTTTCAGTGGTCACCCGTGAAAAAGCGAAAACGAATACAATTTAAGCCCCGTCCACTTCTGACAGTCCCAAAATTTTCCATATTTTATTAGTCGCAACAAAATATCTTGTCTGTTCTATATCCTATAAGCGTATCTTGACCCAAAAGGCTCGTGATAACAGAACAATGAGATAATTCATTACTCCAAGGCTTCGTATTGTGTTTCAGCCATTATAATGATTAAATATAGCTAGAGGAAAAGCTTATGGTCGTGTGTAATGGGTTTGTGACCATAATAATTGTATTTGATGACACTTGTGAGGTGGTTGCGAATGGGTAACACGTATATATGTAATGGGTAACTTTGTGCTTCCTGTAGGTCAGTTTGGGTTTTTGTTTTGTTTTTTCTTTTTTAGAGTGCTTAGCGGGATTTCTTTTGCATTTTGGTGACGTTATTGAAGCATCTTGGATTTCAGAATTGGGATTTGGGCCTAGTTGTTTCCGGGATTAGAAAAACTTTAATATACGATAATACGAGTACAGTACTTTTAGGCTTTTATTGGTGTATGGATGTTTACTTTATTTTGACCCACTGTCAAAAAAAATTAAAAAATGTTGTTCTCTTATTCACGAGAGTTACAAGAGGATAAACATATAGTATTAATAGACCTCTGACACCGAAATATGAACAAAGTTGGACTTTAACAAAAAATTATATTATTTTATAGACTAGAACCTATCGAAAAGAGATTAAAATTCTAGTCCTGTTTTTTCATAATCTAACCCGGTTTAGTCAGTCAACGACCAGCCTCTGATAGACCAACAAAAAGTACAACAATAGCTACAGTGTGCTTTTTTTGGTAATTCAATAAATCGTCGAATTATAGTAATAAGGTTATCGATAAGAATTTCAGTGGAGCCTTGAAAGTTTTTCGTGTAAAAAAACTCAATTTATTCACAATAGAAAATTTATAGGAAAAAATGTTTTATTATATTATTTGTATCTAATGTTGTAAAGCACGTATAAATCGACGGAAAGGTTTATCAATGCCACGTACAAAAAATCGGGACATGGACCAAAGATTGATAATCTGTTGGACATTTAGACACGCTGTAAGTAATTATCCCGGAAAAGCATATGACGTCCACAATGTATAAGGCGTACCCTAGAACCAGAAAATCGAACACAGATCATCATCACTGGGCCCTCATGGTGGATTATGGATCATTTCCTTTCACAGTAAAAGCCTGTATTCCAGCAATGAATACCTTCGAAGGACAGCTTCAAGGCAAGTAGTCAGTGCCACAAAGAATTTTGCCAACCTTGTAAAAATAAGTGCAAGTGAAAACTATGCCATTGCTGATTTAAGGTCTGATTCAATTAGCATAACGCGAATTGTAGTGACACATCCATTTTACAATACTATGTTACATTGTTCGACTTGTTACCACGAGTATTGCAGAATTTTCATTCATATAGTTTTTATTCAAAGGAAAACCGAACTAGTTAGAATAAGGTTTACCCCATAAAATGTGAAGCCTGTAAAGATGGTAGGAACCGGTCTTACTCAAGACTCGTCCCAAACGGATCTTTTAAGAGCTAATCCCCGGAATTTAACTTCACCAGCTCTGTGTCTTATTCAAATAAATATTATTGAAGAATATTCGAAAGAAAAGGCACAAGTTCTCTCAGAGACCAACTGTGACATACTATGTTTAAACACACCGCAGCCAGGAAACAATACGACCAGAAATTCCCAGCCTAATACTTGCAGCCGAAATAGCACACCCAAAATACGAGAGAGCCGTGATAAACAAACCTAGCACTGCAATAGTGTCCACCACCGTCTGCACTACTGACTCAGTAGAAGCTGACACTATCGACACTGGACAACTTATAACGTCCCCACAGCTGGCACACAGGCTCCATCTCTGTGAAAAGTAATCCAAGCGATAATCCACTACGCTGGGATTATGGCCCGTAAGGACTGGAATAGGTCCATGCTTGCAGGCCTTATAAGGACTGGTCCTTATAAGGCCTGCAAGCATGGACCTATTCCAGTCTACTGCCTATAACTATCAAGTTCCTTACTAATGATTAGAATGTGGAACTCTGGATAATCACTAAGAGAAACAAGCACAAAAAGGCCACATGTTTCATGAAGAAAATATGTTATAGTCTGTTATTATGTTCTATTTATCTAATGTTCTTCCGTATCTTGGCTGTGGTTAAATGTAATTTAAAGTAATGTCAAATTACAAATTTCTGAAAGAATTTGATAACTATCTACCTTCACCTTGGCTTGGAATCAGCAGTGTTCATGGTCGAGAATCTCTGACGTCACAATGGTCGTTTTTTTTTAACAATAATCAGAATTTTGTATGACCACGACTGCGTTGTTATGCTCCATTGAACTAGGTACAGATAATACCAGAAATATTACTGAATTTGGTATTTTATCGCCCATATTTTGTAAGAAGATAAATCGACAATTATTGGTAATGGAATCTTTGTGTATTGTCTATTGTGATTCGAAAGGGCCATTCTCAGATTGTTACGAATATAAGTAAAATATTACGTAAACTAAATAGCAAAGAATCAAAAGTGTTTTACTTTCTCCAAACTATTCTGATTCATTAAAAGTTTTCATATAATAACCATGTCATCTGGAACATTCTCGTAAACACTTGATTGTTCTAATAAGACAATGTGCAGATCCGCTTGCTTACCAATGACTTTTCTACTTACCCGTACCACCATTTCACACAACCCACACACGTTGTTCGCTAATTGATGACAAAAGACGATCCTGACCTTTGAATCCTCAAAACCACATTATCAAATCACACCACACGGTTTCATCTAAACCTTATCACAGCAGCTTAAGGTCCAATTTTAAGTTGAAGGAGTGTAAAACTATTTTGGCGTTATGGAGTATGCAAATGGATTGCATAGTGTTGTGCCAAATATTGAGGCAGCTTTGTTCGCGATAGTACATCTGTTTGTAAACTTGAACTAGTTTGGGTATGAATGAGTTTTTTTGTTGGTTTGGTCTCTTAGCTTTTGTTAGCTTCTTTAGCAGTTGCATTGATTTGATGACTTCTTTAAAGGACTTGTTTTGGTACTTTGTCGAGTGACTAAAGGAAATAATGGAGATTTTGTGTGGATTGAAATACATTCAAGCCGAGTGATTCTTGGAATGTTAATAGATCAAAACTTTTTCAATAGACTGTACTGCCCCACTGCTGGGCAAAGGCCTCTCTAAATTCCTTCCATGTGCTCTTTTCCCGTGCCTCCTCGAACCAGCCCTAGCGGTCATCACTTATCTAAATTAATTGAACCAACTTAGCAACTGACAGTTTTTGGCCTGGTAATCAGAAATGAAACTAACTTGGTTGAATTGGAGACTACAGTATTCATTATTACCAAATATAATTTCCGCCTATTGTTGCTCCTAGTAAAAAACCGTTCGGTGTAGGTACTGTTAGAATATTGTCATTTGCTACGTTACCTGTACTAGCCTGTACTGTGCCACTAATGGGCAAATGTTTCCCATCCATTCCTTTCATCGGCCACGATTCAGCGAATTTTTAAGGAGGTCTCTCCACGACGTCCCGCCATCTCCTTCGTGGTCTATGAAGAGATGAATTTGCTACGTTTGCGAGTTCCAGAACCAAACGTCCGCAAAGAATTAATTAACCCCATTATATAACAAAATAAAACAAAGAAGCGATGAAGCTTAACACCCGAAGATAAAGCTAAGACCTTACGGTAGCCACTTCAATGCCGCCGGCACATAATGAGACGCCTATTAATTCTCACACAAGTTAACGTGTGTCCATTGTCAATGATAGAGGACATTCCCATACTGTGGGGTTTCGCAACCAAAACGTGACGATGACTTCTGGTGATTTTGGTTGAGAAAAAATGAGGAAAAGAGTAGACGGAAATGGTTTTCATAACAGTTTGTTCAGCGTAGGTTTTACAGTTAAATCATTATCATGCTGGGGTCGGCTTCCAGTCTAACCGGTTGTAGTTGAATAGCAGAATTTTTATCAAAATCAAAATCAAAGCATTTATTTCAAGTAGGCCAGTTACAGGCACTTTTGAATTGTCGAAACAAAGACAACAATGAAATATAGCTACAGTCAAAGTCACAAGGCACAAAAACTGTGAAAGTACTGTAGTTGCCTATTCCCTAACGTAGATCTCTATGGAGAAGAACGGGCAAGAAACTCCATGGACACTCTTTTAAATCAGAATACTTTTTACACAATCTTGGTTTTGTTTAAGATATTCTGTTAAAGAATATCTTTAACAATATTACTTTTACTTTATTCTGTTAAAGATATTTAGTTTAAGGTATTCTGATTGTCACTTGCAGCTAACTTCCGAACCGCCATAAAGTTTGAACAGAACTATAATACTTTGTGCAACCTCGGAATCCAACCCAAGACCACATGCTCAGCAGTTGTAAGGCTTACGACCACAATACCAATCAGGCAATATCTACTTAATTGTCAGAGTAAATCAAAATAGGCCAGACACAGATCCTACTGACATGCCTCAAAAAATTAAAAGTAAATATCTTGTCCGTAGGGTCTGTGTCAGTGTGTGTGTGTGTCTGTGTTGAAGTCTAGAAACATAGAGAAAACTATGTATTCTTGTTAGTGCAGTACATGTAGGACTTATGTATCGTACCTACGAATACTTTAATACGATTAAGTTAAGATCGTGACAAGGCAAAATGTGCGATAATAGGAATGAATAATTAACACATAAACATAGTCTCAAGTTCAAAACCAGTTTCATACCGTGGGAAACTGAATTTTGTTATTACTGTAGGTAAGGTAATGAGTAGTTATTTGTTTGACTTGTCGAGTTTTCTCGTGAAATAATTGGCACCAAGCTGTCAAGTTCAACCTATTAATTGCAGTCCGTTACAGCTTAGGTAACGGTACGCTAGGCGTTAAGTTTTAAATAATGCCTGGACGCTCATCATGACACAGGTATTGGATACTATATTAAGATCATTATTC
This sequence comes from Noctua janthe, assembly GCA_910589295.1. Taxonomy (NCBI): domain Eukaryota; kingdom Metazoa; phylum Arthropoda; class Insecta; order Lepidoptera; family Noctuidae; genus Noctua; species Noctua janthe. The sequence goes on from OU342562.1 coordinate 16,959,591, forward strand.
GCAATAGCACACTTCCTTTCGTTAAAAATAATTTTGTCGCTGCTTTTACCATCCTCTGATGGTTATGGCCTATACGGAAAGCACACAACGTCAATTTAATTTAATTCTTATGCCTTATACATACCGCCTCGCCGGGCACCTTGCGGGGATGGGGCCGGATCTTGCGGAAAACCAGTTTGGTTTCCGCAAGGGGCGCTCGACGGTGGACGCCATCATGCGCGTGAGAGCCCTCACGACGGGGGACGCGGTGTCCCGGGGCGGGGTCGTCTTGGCGGTGTCTCTTGACATCGCCAACGCCTTCAACTCCATACCCTGGAGCTGCATTGGGGAGGCACTCCGGTATCACCGGGTGGTGCCGACCTACCTTCGTCGTGTGGTCGGGGACTACCTGACGGATAGAGCCGTCATCTACCCTGGTCGAAGCGGAGAATGGAACCGGCGAGAGATGTCGTGCGGTGTTTCACAGGGATCGGTTTTGGGGCCGGCCTTGTGGAACATCGGTTACGACTGGGTGCTGCGCGCCGACCTCCCTACCGGCCAGCCCTTGTGCCAGTACCGCTGGTACTGGCACAAGGGAGGTCGCACGAGGCTGCGGCCGAAAACATGACACGCGGGGTTGCGATAGTCGTGGAGAGGATCCGGCGATTGGGTCTCGAGGTGGCACTGCACAAGTCCGAGGCCATGTGTTTTCATGGGCCTCGGAATGCGCCACCGTCGGGATCCCTACTGACGGCAGGAGGGGTTTCCATCGGCGTCGGGTCGACGTTGAAGTACCTAGGACTCGTCCTCGACAGCCGGTGGAACTTCGTGGAGCACTTCCGACGTTTGGCTCCCAAACTGGAACGGACAGGGGCTGCCTTCAAGCGGCTCTTGCCCAACCTAAGGGGTCCAAACGCCTCCTGCCGGAGGCTATACGCGGGGGTAGTGCGGTCCATGGCCCTTTACGGGGCCCCGGTGTGGGCGCGTTCTTTGAGGCGGCAAGCCGCCCACTACCTGAACGCGCCCCAAAACATAATAGCCATAAGGCTAATCCGGGGGTACCGCACGATCTCCGGTGAGGCGGCTAGCTTCCTTGCCGAATTGCCGCCATGGGATCTGGAGGCGATAGTCCTCGCACGCCTGCACGAATGGTGCGCGAAGGCACTACGTCGGGGGGAAACTCCGCTGCCGTGGCAAATTGCCGCTCAGCGGACAGACCTCCGGCGTGATCTCATGGCGACATGGACAGAGCGACTGTCGCAACCCCGTGCAGGGCACGCCACCATAGTGGCGATAAGTCCCCTCTTTGAGGAGTGGCTGGAGAGGTGCCACGGCGCCCTCACCTACCGCCTGACGCAGGTCCTCACCGGACACGGTTGTTTCGGGAGGTTCCTGCACCGAATCGGGCGGGAGGAAACGCCCGGGTGTTTCCACTGCGAGGATCGTCCGGAGGACACGGTGGAGCACACCGTGGAGGTCTGCCCCGCTTGGGCGGAGCACCGCCGTGTCCTCGTAGCGGCGATTGGCGGCGGCGATCTCTCGCGTCCGGCCTTGGTTCAAGCCATGGCCCGGAGCGAGAGGAAGATGATGAGAATGGGAAGCCGTCACCTCCTTCTGCGAAGCAGTCATGCTAGTGAAGGAGGTGGGGGGACGTGAGAGGGAAAGAACCTCACGTCCCAGTCGCCGCGGGAGACGCCCTGGGCGTCGGGGGTCACGTGGTGGCTCCCGGCCACCGTAGGCGCGGACCTGTGGACGGCGAGTTATGGGCCAGCTCGCCGTCCGGCCGTCTTATGACGACAGGCCGTGTCGACGGCGCGTTCGTGTTCCACGTGCGCCTCAAAGAGATGTCAGCAAATAAGTAGGGGTCCGCAAGGGCCGATGCCTGCCAGGGCTGCGGGACTGTTCGAAAGAGATACCGTGGCCCTGGAACACAAAGGGCAAAGAAGGAACGTGGATAGGTTTTAGTCAGTACAAGTCTGACACTCCCTTCCGCTCCGCCCAGAGTGGCCCCCCACTCTGGGCGGAGCTCGGAATTCGAACATTATGCAATGTTCAATAAAATTAACTTTATTGTAAGCTCCTTCTTCTTAGCGTGTCGATGGCAATCTACATTGTGTCAGCCCAGAACTGAGATACTAGTTTGGCGCTTTCGGTAGCGTCCATCAGTTCCTGAAGTGAACAAACAACAGGACACGCAGGACACGATATTAAGTGCCCCATCGTTTGTGGAACAGCACCACTTTTACACTGCAGGGCAGAGTCATTAATGAATCTCCACCTGAGCAGGTTTTCCTTGCTGCGACCAACCTGAGTCCGGAGTCTATTTAAAGACTTCCAGGTCAGCCATGGCAACTCATGTTCAGGTGGGAGATTTTCAGCAGGAAGAACGAAAAAACTGTATGCTGATCAAGTTCAAATGACGTCAAAGTCAAAGAAGAAGAATAAGAATTTTGGAAAGGACAATAGCCTGCCTCGTATATTCACCAAGCAACGTGGGAATTATCAAAGTATACATTACATTAACAATTAAAATGAATCGAAGTAAAACCAATTTTTCTTCAAGTTTTATCTTTCATCAACAACCTTAAGAGAATGATTTTGGAATTCGCAAAAAGTAAAAACGTCATACTTCGAATCTTAGATTAATTTCGCTTTACTTGCTTCTCGAGAGCTAAAAAAATACGGCTTTCTTAATGACTAGTCTCCTTCTACCAAAAATAAACACAACTTCATGTAATTACCATAAAACAAATAATTAATTCACCGAATAATAATACCTACTATTACAAGCAGAACAAAACTTGAACTTGAGTCTATAACGCAGATAAGATCTCTAAGTAAATCAAGGTTACCTAATGAATCGCTTTGTTAAGGGACTCATGACACTAGTGCACTGTAATGCTGCGGACAAGGCCGCGGTATAAAACAGTGTTATTAGCACGCAAATTTGCGAAATTTGACGTAAGGTCTTGAACTTGGGGGTCAAACGTCGTTTGTCTTTGCCCTAGTTCGTATAACAGGTGACTTGGGTTGTGGCTAGAGCCAGTATCCATTTTTATCTCATATATTTTTATATCAGTATCCATTTGATAAAAGATCCGCAACATGGATAATTCTTTAAATACACCATCGCACACTCCTGTAAAATTTTCAAAGACTGACTCTTTTGTTTTGTGTGGTCACGATCTGCCTTCTTACCTTATCGTCTTCGTATCAATTTTTCGTTTGTTTTTGTACTTTTCTAGATCCATGCACTAACTTAACTCTTATTTTGTGGTCTATATATCATTCGCCGTGGTCCTATTTGAATTTATTAGTCCACAAAAAAATATTAAAGGTATATTTTATGATTTTGTGTATGAATAAACCTTATTTTTACACAGTCTCTTGGACGGTCAGTACAGACCAAAAAAAGTGTGAACAAAACTTTAACCACGGTTTTAATTACACGATTATGTCTTAAAGTTATTGTTAAATTACTGTTCATCCGGCTTTTAAGTTATAATTATGGTTATGAATCTTCTTACGAGATACGTTGACCTGAGAACAAAATTTTGACCCGTGACGAGTTTTGTGAGGCCCGTACCCGAAACGTCAAGAAACCTCTTTGTGCTAATTTAAAAATTAAACAAAAAAAAAAAATACTTATTCAGAAATTGATAAAAAGATCTTCGACAGTGTCCTAATATGAGCGACCGACGCGCGAATACTACAGTCGTCGTAATAATTGGTCGACAACCGTAAGGCGCCTTTTTGCGGTGTTTTGGTACGACGTGGGTGATGCCGAACAAAATTAACTACAGTCACTTATATTAGGACAAGGCCTTCTACACTGTTCGATTTTTGAATATTAAATAGTTGACGTGACGCTTATTGAACGAAAGCCGTTTCAAATAGAAAGATAGGTCTATGTTTGTGGTGACAAAGTCAGGATAAAGATTCCATCATACAACATGACAATCAAGTCGATCAGCTCAGAATCAAACGAGTCACCTGGTCATTATGTCACCTTATAACAATAACCATCAATTATTATGATAGCGACGCTACTATGAATCATAACCACATAACACTGTACCATCACGCTATGTCCACTGAGTCACCTGCAAAGTGATTGCTATAAAAAATAGGCTATACTTTATCATTGTTTTCTTGTAATCCGTCATTGTGGAATGACGTCAACTTTAATTAGGATTTTATAATTACCGTAGGTAATAAAAAGACAGTCGGTTTTAGACAAACAAAAATTGAGTGTGTAATTATCTTCTAGAATGATTTTTATTTGAGCAAAGCATCTATGTACTTGCAGAAATGGGCCTCCCAAATATCGCTACAATGAATATGGAAAATATATATGAAGTATGGGCAACATTCGGAGTACTGAATACAGTTTATTACTATAAGCTGACAAAAGGTCAGAAGAAGGAAATGTGATAGTCTGGTTAAGCAGAAGTCAGCCTCATAGATTGAACTGTGAGATGACATGTCGAAAAAAAGGAAGAAAACTTTGATAATTACATTCATGGATAAGGAAAAGAATACAATATTCGCTGACAGGAACCTCATCATCCGGATCCGAATTTTGAATGCTCTAAGAACTTAAAAGAAAAAAAGTGAAAAACGTAGCTCCGGAATATCTAACTATGGTTGTTTATCAAGGTTACGTTGTTTTCCACTTTGACACACCCTAAAAGGACCGTCCAGTAGTTCACACGACTACTTAGAATTCCGCCATCACTCTTTCATGTCACCATACACTTAAGTATTTGTTGTAAATTGAAAAATGGACTGTGACACAATGTTTTGACAGGTTGTTATAATAGTTGCAGCTGTTATGGAGATTTTCTATTTCTTTCAATAGTGTCTCAAAGTAGATAAACATAACACAAGGCCTGCAAATATTAAAACAACTGAGCAAATATGAGTGTTAGCGAAATTTCATACAACACGTAATACGTATGATTGCATAGAATACCATAGTGGCATAGCGGTTTAGCTTCTAAACTAAACGATCCGCACAAAGTTTTCAACGCATCTATTGTATGACTGCGGCCTCAAACTCGTTTTCTTTTTGAAAACTCGTTTTCTATTAGAAAATTGGTAATGTGGATGTTTCAACATGGCACCTTTTGAAAATCTGTATCATCAAAATCAAAATCATCAAAATCAAAATATTTTATTTCACATAGGCCTAGATGGGCACTTATAAAACGTCGACAAAAAGGTGCACGGCTCGGGTTGGTCGTTTCCTATGGAGAAGAACCGGCAAGAAACTCCATGGTTACTCTTTTCAAATCGTTTGGTATTACAATTATCATGGATACAGCATTTGTACTTAAGTATGGGGCAACAGCGTAGGCCCGACAATAAGTCATCGGATTTTTAAATCAAATGACTCCAACATAACATCACGCCTGTAATCCCCAAAGGGATAGGCAGAGGTGTATCTACCTAATAGTACACAAGTACCATGTAATAGAGGGCGAGCCTATTGCCATCAACCGGGCACAAATTCAGACTTCGTGGCTACTACTGACCAATTTCTAATGGAAAAACACTTTGCCCGACCTGGGAATCGAACCCAGGACCTCATGCTTAGAAGTCGCGCTTTCTATCACTAGACCAATGAGGCAGTCAGATGACTACAACCTGCTGGTTAAAACCTACATCGACGCCTTTACGCACTTCTTCCGAAATAATAGGTCTTTAACTATGAAATTGCCGTTTTTTTCTCACATTTTGTTCTGTTTGTAACTTTGACGTATTGTTATATTTTTTCCTAATTACATTTTTATTGGATTAGTTTTTAAATGACGTAACTTGTAGAGTTTAAAAACCGTACCAGTAGTTGCATATTACCTCATAAGGTAGTGTGTCAAAACACCAGTTTCAATGTACCGTCGGTGTCACTACTTCAGCAGGTATATTTTTGTCATAGATTGTGAGAATTTAAGATACACAGTGCAACGCATCTTTTTTTAATTTTAATTATTACAATTGAATCAAACATAATAATCGGTTCAGACGTTTCCAAGAAAATTAAAAAATAATGTTAGTATGGAAATTTAAATTTTAACGAAATCGTCCATCCAAATCGGCAATTTCATACTTTAACCCCTAGTACGTTTTTTTTTCTTACAGCTGGATGCTCAGCAACGTTACACCCTCTTCCAACGTGGTCTGTGGGAGGCCGCTCAGCAGATACCACGAGGTGGTCTCCGGGACTTCGCCACGTTCAGGCAGTTGAGACTGCTGTCTATCATTGGACCAGCTGCGTTGCCACCTGATCAGCTTGACAGAGTAAGTATCTACCATAATATAAATAACGTAAGCGTTATCTTAAGATTAGTGTTAGAAAAATACGTTTCTAAAGTAGTCTATTGAGTACCGATTTCGGGGTCATACCTTATCTTTTCCATTTTTAGAAGCACTAAGTAACAGCTATGCAAGATAGTTACTTTTAATAGTAAAGACCGACCTCAACATCAATCAAATTCGATTAGAAGAAAACTTTCTTTATAGATAGGCTACTATCGGTCATCATTCTCCTGCCCTTATCACAATTTATTTGGGGTCGCCGCAGCATGTCTTCTTCTTCCATATTTCTCTATTACTCGTCATCTCATCAGACGTCTTCTTTCTTGCCATATCACCCCTTACACAGTCCATCCATCGTTTCTTTGGTCTTTCTCTACTCTTATACCCATCAACATTCATACTCAAAACTTTCCTCTCGACGTCTATACGTGTAACAAATTGTTTATCCCGAGATTTGTGTCTTGATCATAACAATAGTTGTCGACTCTTGCTCCGGTTACATGGAAGGATGTTAAAACATATTTTTAATTTCCAGTACAACCGCATAATCAACGACATGCTAGCCGTCTACAACACGGCCGAGATCTGCGCGTACAACGAGCCCTTCAAGTGCGGTCTCCACCTGCAGCCCGAGCTCCAGTTCATCATGTCTCACTCCAGGGACTGGGACGAGTTGCAACATGTCTGGACCGAGTGGAGGAGGAACACGGGCAGGAGGATCCGGGACCTGTATGAACAGCTTGCGGATTTGACCAACCAGGCGGCGAGGTTGAATAGTAAGTAGACTTGGTGCAGTTTTCAGACAATGTCCACCAGACACGTTATTGTTAAATTCATTAATAGCATATGTGCGTTTATAAATAAGATTTGTTGGCACCAGTGGGGGTCTAAAAGACCCTCTTCAGCAGAATCATAATTGAATAATGATATGATTCACGATATAATTAAAAAATGGTCACAGATGCCGTTAATATTATGAATTTTCATTTTGTCATTTTACGAATTGTAGTAGTTGAAATATTATAATGCTTATCATTTATCATCTCTACATGAATGACGTCGCGAATTCGTCAAATACTGATATTTTGATTTATTTTGGCGCCTGTTATATTAAAGAGACGCTCGTTGTGCGATGCGCTCTTAGAAAACTAAAAGGCGCTTTAGTAATTCAAGTGCTGTGCGTGTTGAAATTAAATTATAATTTACGTTGTGCTAGCACCTTAGTCATTCGTGATAGGAAATAGGAAGTTTTCAAAATATTCAATTTAATCGTCATCTAGTAGTCTCGTTTAAGATGCCATTTTGTAAATCAAGATCACTACAGTCGGTTTGGTGTTTATTCAGTCTCCATTTTTAATGGTTATTTTTGTGTTCCAGATTTTACTGACGCCTCTGCTTACTGGATGTTCCCTTACGAGACAAATAACATGAGACAAGAGGTTGATGAAGTTTGGGAACAGGTAACAGAACTCAATCTTACTTCTTGATTTTCTACTCGTTATTAAACGCTCAACCAATCCCACATTTAAGATATACAAAAAGTAAATGACTTAGAATATGGGTGTGGTTTCGGTATTGGAGTGAAAAAGTTACTAGGTTTTAAAGTTTTATTATTATTTGTTATTGTTTGCTTTCTTAAAAAATGTATATTTATTTTGTTTACCTACCAAAAACAGCAATGTACTATCTACCAGTGGCGAAGATTACATACAACTCGATTCCTACCGGATTCCCTTTGAAAAATGGCACAGTCAGTATTCTATAGACAAATAATACCATCAGAATAAAGATATGTACTCCGGCTTACCTGTTACCAGATGAAAAGTGTCACTGTTGATAGCAAGCATGAAGTGTAATTGTATTTTCAAGGAAACCCTCAATAGTAGCCTGGGCTGCTACTATGCATTTCCTCGCGACTCTGGAGTCTAGATTGGTGGTTTTTAAAGTTTTGATGAAATTACTGGACTATCACTACAGGAATTACAGGCGTTATATTTTGCATACTAACCTCCGACCTTTTTCTCCAGATCAAGCCCCTCTACGAGCTCCTGCACGCCTACGTCCGTCGTCGTCTGCGCGAATCCTACGGTCCCGAGCGCATCTCTCGATCAGCCCCTCTCCCTGCCCACATCCTCGGCGACATGTGGGGGCAGAGCTGGTCGGGCATCGTGCCCGTCACCCTGCCTTATCCGGGCAAGACTCTGGTGGATATTACGCCGGAGATGGTGCAGCAGGTGAGAGAAAATTGCTGGTTTTGAGAATGTCATGGAAGCTGTGAAGATGAACTTGAGGTCTTAACCAATGGTTTCTACAACGATTGTCCATAGGGTTGACATAAGCTTTCCGGTAGTTTATGGCAATGCAGTATTTTTTTACTTGACTGCGGCAAAACCCAAAAGGAGGGTTATGTCCGTCATCGTTATTGCTAATAGAACATCACTTGATCCCGGCTCTGAGTTGATCAGACGAAATTACAAGTTTACAGGTATTTGCTAACATTGTTAAAACAAAAGATTTCAGCAAAACATTGTGTTTGACGCGTTGATAACAAGATATTTTTTTTCGATTCTAACAAATTAAAGAATTAAGAACGCTATAAAAGATCTAATAGAAAAGACGGTTAATGTACTCATGTTAGCTTTATCTCACTTAACTTTAAATCAATCTTTGTTTCCATTCCAGGGCTACAGTCCTCTGACAATCTTTCAATTGGCCGAAGAGTTCTTCGTGTCGATGAACATGTCCGCGATGCCGCACGACTTCTGGGCTCTGAGCGCGCTGCAGCAGCCCACCGACAGACACATACACTGCCAGCCGTCGGCATGGGACTTTTGTAACAGACATGATTACAGGTGAGATAAAACAAATTTTTGTAAAAGCTGGGGAGCTAGGTGTAAGTCCAGCTTCTATCCCCCTACTAAGAAAAAGTCTCACCCATAGCACTACTCACCTCCCTATGTCCGATTCTCTCCAACCAATATCCCAGAAACGCCTTTAAGTAGTCACACCGCGTTTTCTTGGTCTCCATAGGCAACAACGCGCGTCCTCTCGCAGCCATTGCGATAATATGTGTGATGTGTATTAAAATTAACGATAATACTCAATATCACAAATACTCCGGTTTCTGGAGGCCTTGTTCTGGTGTAAACCATACACTTGACAAACCCAGCCTTATATGTGAACAGCCAGGCAAGAGTGCAACCTGACTGTTCAAGCGTTTCTTGTAAGGCGTTTCTTAAAAACCTATCTTCTACTTGCGACTAACTTAATAATATCCAACTCTAAATAGCTATAAAACTCCTTTATTCCAGGATCAAGATGTGCACTCACGTTGACATGAAGGACCTAGTGACGGCACATCACGAGATGGCACACATCGAGTACTTCTTAGCTTACAAAGATCAGCCCAAGGTGTTCCGTGATGGCGCCAACCCAGGTTAGTGGACTATTGACCATCAAGTTCTTCTTCACAAGCAAAATTATGTTTGAGGTTGTGATTTCAATTCTTCTAAAAAAGTTGGCGGAAGATAAACCAGTTCCACAAGGATGACAATAAAACATTGGAAGTTTTGAAAAGCGTAGAGAATGAGGACAAAGGAAATAAAATACCCTTCTTTTAAGGTAGTCGGGTAAAATAAGGGCGGTGACGATCGTCATGTTGCAGATAGTTCGAGATTGTATTCCAGCGACTTGCCATTATTCTTGCCATTATAAGAATTAGGTATCCGCCATTTTTAAAGATGTGAAGAATCTGTAGAATTTCTGCCATTTTATTTTAAAAATACTGACCACGCATAAAATGCATTAATCAATAGCTGACATCAATACAAACAAGTTTTGTGAGAGACAAAATCTTCTAAATCTTCTTTCCGAAATATAAGCTATGAAAATTGAAGTGATGACGAAGGTTTTAACTCTGATAACTTGTATCTCAGCAACATGATGCTTTAAAATATTTTGTCTTAAACAATACTTGTTCGTATTGATTATACAGGTTTTATGAGTGAACGTTATTTAAAAAAAAATATAAAACTTCGAAAGTAAGTCAGACCAATTAATTTAAACCCCTTTTGGCGGGATATCGCTTAAAAATGATTGAGTCACAAATTTATCTATAAAAAACTATCTAAGTATTTCCATGTTATTCTCCAGTGCCGAAGCGATTAGTTTATAGCACATGCCAATCAATATGTACGCTTGTATTAATGTTAAGTATCAGGAAAACCAATGTCTAGTACATGGTAGTATGTGCTTGCTTTCTCTTGTTAATCTACTGTCAACATGTTCATAAAACATTAAGATTGCAACAAGTGAAAACAGATAACTGAACTCTTCTTGCATTTTCGCAGTAAGTATTTTATCTAAATACTACATCCTACCTAAGGTCCTCTTGCTGAAGTCACTTCGTAACTGCCATATAGTGGTTTAGGCGGGTGAAAAATTGATCTAGCTTGGTCTCTTATCTAGGAAAATTTGTTTTCTCTATTTTTATCCTAGTAGAGCTCGGTCACCCAGGTACTGTAAAAATATAGAAGGTCATCAGCCTTTTTCCAACATGTAAGGGTCAGCTTCCAGTCAATGGAAGTATTTGAAAAAAATAACTACAAAAAATTTAATAAAAACACAAGAAATTAAAACAACAACAATCTACCACCTTTTAATTCTCTCTAACAACTCACTAATACCATACCACTAAAAACAAGAAAACACTCAGCAACGCCATCTGTGGGTAGATCTTCTCAACTCCGGAGTTGCAGAGGTCGGTGTTGCAAGTGCAGTACGTGACGAACACGTCGCCGTTGCCGGACACCCGCCGGCAGTGCGGCAGTTTCACATCGGCTTCAGCTAGGTAGCCGCATTGGCGGACCACTCGGACCTTCCCGTAGACTGTGGAGAAAAAATTGTATTAGAAACTGGTCTTATTTGGAAATTGTATTAGGACATCTTCGAAGCTTTAACCGAATGGTGAACAAGGTTAGGCTAACGCTAAAGAATCTAGGGCCGTCAAAGCGACCTGGATGCTGGGACAGACGGAACCGGGAAGTATGGTAGAACAAGAGGAAGGCCTTTCCCAACAGTGGGTGAATCCGAGCAGAAATGATGATAATGTAGTAGCCTTCTTCCTCTATTTGTGTCGATGGTACCTTTTCAATCAGCTAGGCCTAGTAAATAGCACGCCAATAGCAGCATTAGGGGAGTTCATTAGGTCCTCAAAAGTGCAGTCGTACGGACAGGAGGAAGGATAGCTCCTCGAGTAGGTACCGTAAAAGTCAACTTAGCTACGTCTGTGCCATAGCTGATTGACGCAGTACTGACCTGCAGTTTGGCAGGACAGCTTCAAATGTTGATAACCTAGACACTATATATTATTGACATGAAGTAGTGTCCCTAGTGGACATGCCCAACGCTCAGCAACGGGCTGCTAAATTATTTCAATATTAATGGCAGTTCTCCCAAAAGTTGTGTTTCATTAAATAGATGTACCACGAAATGCAAAGTACTTAAATAAGTTGATACTCACTCTCCATCTTGATAGATCGACAGTAAGTAGGCTCGATAGGCTCCAAATGTTCTGGAGGGTCCCTCAAGGAGCAGTTGACGATGCCCAGACTGAAAGAGTCGAACTCCACTCCACAGCGAGGGTCAAACGCACTGTTGCAGTCATAGCATAGGATTGAAGAGGCTGGAATATAAGAAGAGATTAATAGAACTCAAGTGAGTCTGATCCAGTCTTCCTAAATCGTCCAAAACGACAACAAGCTAATTTCCACTACGGAACTTGGGTTTCAAGATACTTCGCTATAATGCACGGTTGTCGGTTATAAACTAATACAAAGATGTTTTGTCATACATCATCATAGGTCAGCACATAAAGAGTCTGTTTGTGACAATATAGCACTGAAAGCAAGCGACATTTTTTATGCATCGTTTTCATTCCAATTTACTTTGGAATATCTATAAAATGGATTGGGATCCGCAGGATGCGAGTCGCATGGGACCGGTCAATATGGCGACACTTGGGGGAGGCCTATGTCCAGCAGTGGACGTCTTTTGGCTGAAATGATGATGATGATGATCGATAAAATTCTATCAGGTTTGATACCAGGACTTTGTCCTTGGAAATCACGCTGACTAACTACTAATATTATAAATGCGAAAGTTTGTGAGGATAAATGGATGTCTGGATGTTTCTTACTCTGTCACGCAAAAACTACTGACCGGATTTGGATGAAATTTGGCACACGGATAGTTTATAACCTGGATTAATGCATAGCATACTTTTTATCCCGGTAGTACATTTCGTGGGACAATTACTAATCTCCACGCGGGCGAAGCCGCGGGCATAAGCTACTATTACATATGGGGCTTTATTTGGTATATGATATGAAAAATACTTTATACTTTCAGTAAAATTTGAGTCAAGTTCAACCACTTGCGGTCAGTAATCCAATTTCGATGTACATTGTACGGTTTCATGTGTCGGGTCACCGTGGTGACCTACATAGCAATCAATGGATTTAGGACAAAATCATATAGCGATAAAACTGTAGTTGTCTGCTAGATGTATTTTTAAGTAAATTCTTAAGTGTCTGTCAAAAGAATGACGTTTATTCGTCTCTAGACTAGATTAACTGCCAATTTGAATGGGAATAACTGTTACAAATGGAACAAGATATATTCTAACAGAAAGGTCAAAGAAAGGACTGCCCTGGAGAGGACATTTTATTTAAGACTCTTTGGTTGGTTGTCCACAACTAGTAAGATCTAAAGATTCATCTGGGTCAATCAATTCTAAAACAAAAATGTAAAACGATGACGCTGATGTGTCCTCATTTTTGTGTTAAAAGATCGACATGAATTTCTTACATTGCACTTTGTACCCTAATTGCAAAACCAACAATAGAACAGGAACCACCACGTACTATTGTGACAAGAGTACAAGATGTCCATGTCACCAAACTTAAAATCTTTCATAGAAACCCGGAAGGCATCATCATGTGATAATTGTTAAAAAGGATAATAGTAACTCACCGTATTTAACACAATAAGACAAACTGACTACTAACGACACCACAAGAGATTTCGAGAAAGACTTCATCACTGAACCCTGAAAACTCCGAACACTTGTAATGGTGGCAGGGAACTGAATTACATTTCCATGACGACACTTAATTAGATTAGTGAAGACTGCTGTGCTAGCTGACCGACAGTATTTTATTCGACCAAATTATAAAATAGAGGATTATGTTGACAAAGTTTATAAGTAAGATATCATAAATCTATAGGTAGACCTTAATATAACATAACATCACGCCTGTAATCCCCGAAGGATTAGGCAGAGGTGTACCTAATAGTACAACCACATTTCGCCAGCTTTGTTTAAGTCCCATGTAATTGGGGACGAGCTTATTGCCATCAACCGGCAAAATATCCTGACTCCGTTGCTGCTACTGAGAAATTTCTAAAAACCCAATAAGTTGCCCGACCTGGTAATCGAACCTAGGACCTCGTGCTCTTCAGTCGCCACTGCGACTACTAGACGAACGAGGCCTCCTTCATTTATATATTTTTTATTATCCTTTTAAAATCTGCAACATCATCATCTGCAGCCTAGTCTTTGTACTACTATGATGGTGTCAGCTTCCAGTCCGGTTCGGATTCAGTTAAATACCAGTATTGCTCATCTGCAATATGTTTTTCGATTATGCACGCTAAACAAGTCATGTGAGATGTTCTGTAGCAGTCAGTGCCATTTAATTTAATATCTGGCTAGATAGACTTTCTTACTTTTCATAATTCTTCCTATGAACGATAGCTGTCTTAGTCCTGCTAGAGAGTCTCGATTTGTAATTGATTTTTCTTTATTATGGACACCAGGCCAAGTGCCTAAGCAATACTGTTTGCCTGCCAGTATTTTACATGGAGCGACTGCCTATATGACCTCTATAACCCAGTTAGTGCTAGGTAATACCCCTTTGTAAAAGTGGTTCTCAGACTTTCGGGTCACTGACTTCTTAACGTCTGTCAAAGATTTACAATTGACCGCCGAGACCAACGGCGTCACGGAGGAAACTCGGTATGTATGACTATCGTGCCCATCATAATAACTTAATATAATATATTACAATACAACGCTTTTAATTATCGTTTCTTACATCTCCAACATAGATGTTACAGTCTATTATTTAATCCTAACGTTTATCCGACACAAAAACGTTACAATAGTTAAATAACAAACGCGACTGCGTTACATATTACATAATAATTAAATCTAAACTGTAGTTACGACGACGCGAAATGTGGCACACTGCGTGTTGGGAAATTATATGAATAGACGCAAAATTGTAACACGTACGCCCGATTAGGATGGATCTCGAGAAACTTAGGACGTGTGCACATGACGGCAATACATTTATTTTCCATTATGCAATGATGGCTTGGCTTAAATATTTTCATTAGTTGGTTTGCTGTAACAACATTTTCAATATTTTTATCATCAGCGTCATAAGCATTAACTTAGCAAAATTTACCATGAAGAAGAGCTGGAACTGGAGAAGAGTTGTTTCTCCTCCTTATGATCTCACGACCACAGTCGTAAACTAATGGACGAACCAGCCTATTCTCTGCCTTGAAACTTACAGGACAGCGAGCTTTTACCTGCTTTTTTAAAGTTTCCTCATGTATTCATACCTGATAGCTATAGGCCCGTATTAGTTTTTAATTTCAACATTCAGGATGTTTCAAAGTTAGTTTTGAGGGCGATTTCAGAATAATGAATGCGGTTTACATGTACTGATCGCATTCGATTTCTTTGGAATAATTCTCCCTGAAGCGCTGTTAAGCTTTCAAATATGTTGTAAACATATCCAATTAATTCTATATCAACGTAAAACGACACATAAATAAAACAATTAAAAGCAATGAGTTGATCATAACAAAAAACTGCACATTAAAAAGTCGCACGCGCTGTAGGAAATTCACGGAAATTAATACTAACGATTACGGAGCTGCATTACGCAACTCACGCGCATCTCAGCGCGTGCGTCCACTACAACAGATCTTTGGTGAATGGAAGAGACAAGGAGGCACAAAAAATAATTGTAGATTTTAAAATGGTTAAATTGGTTCCCTAGAGATGGCAAAATAAGTGTTAGGGTAGATGGGGACCTTCCTTTCTTGCTATAATAATTCCACCTGCTTTTGCCCGCCGAAAGGTTGAAAATTATCCTTCGAGGATGTGGAATCGGAATTGAAAAATATTCTATAGCCTAATTCATGTCATGGGCTACCCGTGTGCCTTATCATCGAAATCTGTTCAGCCGTTAAGGGCATAGCAAACAAACAAACTTGCACATTTATAGTATCAATTAGGATTTTAAATGAATATTCTGACACTTCTAGCTTCAAAGATTTCCATGTATCATCAAATACTTTATTTTTTTCGTACGTCTAACTGCGCGAGCGCTCATCGAGGTCAAGTTCGAGCTGCGCCAGATTCGTTTCTATGAAATATGAAATGTCACGGTTCCGTATTTATTATGACTACGGTTTTCTGTAGATCAACACTGATTTATATTTAAACAAAAGTGATTCGTCAACTTGGAGCCTTTTGAATTGGTAAATAGTGTTGGGTAGGCATGTAGAATTGATTTATTAGGATATCAAATGTATTATCGTAAATACCGGATAGGTGTTAGTATATTTTTAATACTAGGTAGGTATTAATTAAAATAATAAAGACAGATTTCTTTATGTTGCGTCTATTATAGTGAAAGGTCTGTCCTGAAAACTCATAAAATTTCGAGGAATATTGCCTGAAAAATCGTTTTTTATATGTATTAAAGTACGTTATTTTTGAACTAAAAGAAAACAACATTTTTAAAGGAAACAACTAGAAAGTAGAAAGTGTGATACGAATACATATTTTTATCGTAGTTAACATAAAAATTACATAAGGCTTTAACATTTTAGATGCAGGTCCGAGAGTAGAAACTAAATAACAGTATTTATACAAAAAATATTATTAAACATCTATCGATTTATATTACCTAAGATGGCACGTGGATATAGAAACCGGTGAATTATGCTTTAATTACAGTCATCAGTTTCAAATTATGTAAATAAATATAAATAAACTTTTAACTTTATACCAACCGGAACGTAAATAATTTTATAGCAAACAAGTTTGCCAGTAGATCTGTTCATGTTTATTTTCATTTGTTAGTTTAACTAAGTCACAGGCATCCACCATTAATGAAATTAGGGAATTTATTATTATTAAATACCTTTGTAAAATCGCTTCATAAAATATTTACGCTCTTAATCTTAAGCCACATCTAGTATTTCTTTTTTTTGCAAAATTGAGTGAAAATTGTCACAGAGGAATACGAAACACTTCCCTCTGCACTGCACACTGCCTTCCCTTAGTTGATCCCCGATTTTGTATAATTTTTAAGATTATTTATACTATATTTTAGCCTACAAAAAATAGTAAATTTTTAAAATCAGAAAGCGTAGTCGTGGGAGAAACCTAGTCACCGATACAACCAATACTGGATTTTATTTCCGCCATTTTGTTGCGCTCGAGTTTATCAATCGGGAGCAGGTTAACATCCGCGTGCGCAGCTTTCACCCGCGCCTGCGCCGCCGCTTGCATCTCTTTGTTATTCAAGACGTTATTGATTAGTTTGCGGCTTTGATTGTTGGGGATAAATTGTTGAATAAATTAAGATTTTTTGCAATATAATATTCATGCTGAGCAGTAACGCTGCTCGAAGGCGTCTCCACAGATCTCGTAAGAAATGGCGGGACGAGCTGGACAAACCTAACGATCAGTGGTCTACATAGGCCCTGGATCGATAGAACTAGAAGTCATGGACTGGGTACTATTGGCTTTTGCTCAGTGGTTTAATGGAGGAGTCGAACAGTTACAGTAAATAGGTGGATTAGATGGCTTGTATGTTATTTAGTGAAACTTCATATTTGGATTAACTAGCAATTTTAGAGATATAGACGTTTCCTCTAAATGTATAATAGCTCTTTTTCATCTATTTGTACCGTTTACTCGTACAGTTTTACTTTCCAGTCCAATCTCTAAAAATCAGATTCTCAGGTAACGTTACACACAAAAAAATATTACATCCTTTTTTGCCAAATGTCACCCAAGAAATTACAAACAAGGACATCTGCAAACCATTGCCGGATTAGTTACCAAAGAGTAGCCACATTACATAATCTCACTTTATTACTCAGTCGGAAGTCACCCATATAGGGACGCAGGCGCAGCGCGCATGCTGATCGCAGAGATACTAGAGCACATTGTTTGTGCGCATGCGTGAGATTTTTAGCTGTTTTGTATCGCTTTGATGCTTTGAATTAAGTAAGTGGCGTCAGTCACTTGTTTTGTAGTCGTACTAACACTGCGTAATTTGTTCATCTGCCAGAGCGTCTAAGCAGTATTGCGTGTTTGTCTCTGTTTAGAATAAATAACTATATAATTTTTAAGGTAAGTAGTCTTAGATGAAGACTGTCATAACATCAGCATTTCGTTGACGGTACGGTTGGCGCAGTGGCTGAGCGATTGGCTGCTGTGCTGTGTGTCGCAGGTTCGATTCTCTCACGGAACAAATATTTGTATATGGTTAAATGTTTGTAAACACACTCACGATATAGTAGAAATGGCTAGTGTGGGCTAAAGCTTAAAAAAAATCATTGTAGCAGTCTTTGGAAACCCAGCTATGCCTTGTGTTTCCAACATTCTAAAACTGACTAGATCACATTGCTGATGCCTAAATTACCTTCCTTATCAGCTGCTTATCTAATTAATCTAAGGCTTGTTTAACTATTGTTCAACGTCTACTCATCAAACAAACACTCTTACTTTAACCTATATTCTTAAGGCCCAATTGATGGCTATAGGCTCACCCCCATAGGACTTAAACACTGGTGAAATTGCAGGTGTGATGTAATGCTGTAATTTGGAAGAAACGTTTTAATATCAAAGCAGTTTCTCGATCTTTCTAGATCATTAGAGAACCTATCTACATTAGTAACAAGGGCCACGTCCAGAACAGCATTCCACGACTAGTTCCAAGTACACAGTTATGTAACATTATTGACACATTAACCACACATATAACGTAGCAGGAATCTATGATATTTAGCAGGAACTATTCCGGTCTACTCTAGTAACAGTATCACTTTCCCTTCGAGCTGCTAGTTCCTGTTTATATTCTGATACTGTAGGTATATCGAATAGCTTATTTATTTTGTACGTAAATTAAATTGATTACAGATTGTTGTGGCTTTTGGTATAGCTGAATCAATGTCTTAGAAAAAATACAATTAAATCTGTGCACAGACGTGCATTGAAAAAGAAAAATACACGTAAAAATTAATTTAAAAAAAAAATAACTACTGGTCAGCATCATAGTCGTCTGAATTAAACCTGCCTATTTTAAGTTAACTAACCCAACAATATACCTACTAGAAATAAGAAAATCCTGTAAAATGCAAGGAATAAAAAGGCATTTTTATTTTTAATTACCTTTTTCAAGAAGTCCAAATAAAACTCTGACCTTGCTGAGGGTAATCCCGTGTGACGATTGTTTGTTATATCATTCGCACCAGTTTGAACACCTCTGTACACATTGGCATCCCGCGTGGATTCGCTTCAGTTTCGATAAAGCTTTAATTATGTCGACTGTGACCAACGCTAGCAATCAATAAATGACCATTCTATTCCGAAGGCCTTCTTTGCCCGTACTGCAATGTCTGCAAGATAACAGAATCCCAATGTTCCTTTCTCCAAACAGCCCGTAACTTTAATTACTTGTCCATACATTTTCAAGTTACGACCTTCCATACATACATTGTTTCGACACAAACATATTGTTTGGTCGACCAAATTGCAACAACAGCGAGATACCATTGTTTCATCAAAGCTCTTTGTTGCTGAAATTATCGGACACGTCTAGAACGATCAGAGATCCGAGAATTGTATCTTCACGGTGTTGGGCGGAGAAAAGTAACGCACTAGTTAGAGAAGTAATTGGGGATTACTATACTTGAGGAAAAGGGATTCTGAGTTCTGATAGGTTGATTCGGAAATGACAACAAATAATATAATGATGGCGTTTTCGTCTTCATGGCTCAGTCAACTGTCAGTAACGGTTGTCATACGATTTGACAAGTTTAAAGACAGTTGAGTACGCGCAGATGGCACTCCGAAAGTTTATTATTTATTACCTCTCGGCCAATCTTAAGCGACATGTGTCTTAGAGCAGCGACTAAAGAGAAAACAAATAATGAAATAAATTATTTAGAGCGTGCTACGAGCCTCCGCGGCGCGAACGAAAACTAGTACTGTTTACTAGTCACTGTTTTCGTTCGCGCCATCACAGGATGACAATAGGTACTTACATCCATCTGTCACGCCTTGTGCAGTTGAACTCACATCGAACCTTTCTGACCAGTTTGTTTTTGTACATGAATTAAGTTATTTTTCTATACTCGTGCTAACAGGAGAGTAGAAGTGACATTTGTCTCTAAAGATTTGGTAAACATTTATGCCCGTAGCACATTCAATATATCTTCTGTGCTTCTCTTGCTTCTTCTTCGTCTCCTTTTGGTGCCTCTCTAATTACTTAAGGCTGGCCATGTAATCCAAATATTTGCCCTAGTCCTTTGCGAGGTGGAACAGTTCAGCAACATTCGAGCAACCGGTCCATCCGGTAATGTTTCTCAACCAGAACTTTTTCCTGTTGCTAATAAATCTAAATCTTATTTTTTTCCAACAGGTTTCCACGAAGCCATCGGCGAGACGATCGCCCTCTCCGTATCCTCGCCTCGCCACCTCCAAACCCTGGGCCTGGTCCAACGGTCGGTGGACGACACAGCCCATGACATCAACTACCTCTTCACCCAGGCTATGGACAAACTAGCCTTCCTACCATTTGCTCTGGTGATGGACAAGTGGCGGTGGGATGTGTTCACTGGGGACGTGAGGAAGGAGCAGTATAACTGTCATTGGTGGAGACTCAGGTTGGTAATTTTGAGGAGTTTTATGAACTTATTATCGTAATATTATGTTCCTAGGGAGGAACAGTAGCCCAATCTGTATCAATCGGTAGCAAATGATCGAAACAGGCAGGCATTTTACTTTCCTCACCACTGTTATCAAATGGTTAATGAAAACATAGCGAGGAAACCGGCAGAACCACAACAATCTAAGGCATGTGATAGCTTCCAACCCGCATTTGGCTCGCGTGGTGAAATACGGCATTTTTAGTAAGGTCAAATTGAAGGACGGCTTGATCTTGACTCTAAATTGTAAGGGAGTTCAGAAGACAGTATTTTCGCAACAGCTGTACCTTCGATCTTCAGTAACCTGTGTAACCAAGATAATGGCAGTTCCTTCCAAGTGGACCACTTATCATAATTATGTGAACTCTTTCCGCTCCATAGGGCTGACTTAAGATCCACCACACAAGAATTTCCTGTGGCAGATTTAATTTTGGAAGTAGCTTTAGCCCTGTTAGGTAGCCTTAAAAGCATGTAATAACGATTACCTCTAAGTATTCATTTAGGGGTTAAAACTGTTACAATACAATGAATAATGAAAGGCTACCTGAAAAAGCGGTTCCTGCTAAATTAATCGATATTATTTCACAATGCAATCAGATCATAATCATGTACATTCCATAACATATTATGAGGAGTAAGATCGTATGCAAGTAACCGCTGCTCATCGGCTGCAGTTGAGTAACGGTCACCCTCAGCTGACTGTTACAACACCGCACTGGTTATCTTGACTATCTTCATAGAATATTATGTAGTAGGTACTGTTGGTACTGAGCATTCCGAAACTAGTGATCTAGATTTTGTAGCTGTGGGAACAATGAATTCAGAGCTGTAGTCAGGCCAGTAGGTGGACAACAATTTAATGAAGAGTAAAAAATGGTAATGTTGATAAATCAGTGAGTTTTAGAAAGCCCAATATGGCTACAAGACTTTCAAAATATTTAGCCCAAAAGATACCCGAAACATGTGGTACCTAATAAAAAGGTCTAAAAAAAAAGAAAATGTGTTAAGAGGGAAGGTGGACAGACCAATACCTCCATGCCCCATCACCCGATTAATATCCAATGGTAATAAATTATCCGTCCGGCCTTGGTTCAAGCCATGGTCCGGAGCGAGAGGGAATGGGAAGCCGTCATCTCCTTCTGCGAAGCAGTCATGCTAGTGAAGGAGGTGGCGGGACGTGAGAGGGAAAGAACCTCACGTCCCAGTCGCCGCGGGGGACACCCTGGGCGTCGGGGGTCACGTGGTGGCTCCCGGCCGGCGCGGGCCTGTGGACGGCGAGTTATGGGCCAGCTCGCCGTCCGGCCGTCTTATGACGACAGGCCGTGTCGACGGCGCGTTCGTGTTCCACGTGCGCCTCAAAGAGATGTCAGCAAAAAAGTAGGGGTCCGCAAGGGCCTGCCAGGGCTGCGGGACTGTTCGAAAGAGATACCGTGGCCCTGGAACACAAATGCAAAGAAGGAACATGGATGGGTTTTAGTCCGTACAAGTCTGACACTCCCTTCCGCTCCGCCCAGAGCGGGGGGGGGGTCATTTGATGATTTCCCATCCGGAAAAAAATGGTAATAAATTATCTTCCTAAAGATCTCAGAACGGTTTATGGTGGAAATTGACTTCCAGCTTAGGCTTGAGATTAGATGCTTTGTGTCATTTGTTTCATCACCT
Source organism: Noctua janthe (assembly GCA_910589295.1). NCBI lineage: Eukaryota > Metazoa > Arthropoda > Insecta > Lepidoptera > Noctuidae > Noctua > Noctua janthe. The sequence continues at coordinate 16,981,635 of OU342562.1, forward strand.
CTGCTCAAAAAGGTGAAAGAAAACACACAACCGGCACAAAAGAATAGAAGTCCAACCACCTGCACTAGGCCCACAACGATTTATGCTCACGTCCTCTCACAGAAGGACAGCTGTGTTTCAGCAGTTGGAACAGAATAGGCTGTTCATGCTCAGGCTAAGGTTGCTAGTACAGAAAACAGGCATTGAGATGCCAATTTTGTTAAAATTGCTTTCATCATAAATGAAGCTATACTAATTAACCACACACGAACAATAACAAAATTAAATCACTTCACACATCCACCATTATTTTTTTTACTCACTTAACTAACTCACTCATTACCAGTTCAGTTCAGTTAACGCACGCAACTTCATGACATAATGTTAACGGTCCGACGATCAGTTCTGTACGTGAATACGAGTATATTCTAGGTCAAAATAGTAAATTATCTAGTCGTAGAGTTACTTCATTCAAATCAATCAACGGTTTTGACGTTGTGGTGTATATTTATGTTTATTTTTGCATGGTAGTATTACAAGTTTTGGAAGTTCAATGAGCATATTAGAGGAAGTTTGAAAGTGGCAGCTTTTAAAGAAAAATTGAAACGAAGACGTTTGTCTTGGTATGGACATGTAATGAGGAGGGAAGAAACGCATCTGACTAAAAGAGTAACGGACATGAATGTTGATGGATGGAGAGGGAGAGGAAGGCCAAAGAAAAGATGGATGCATTGTGTGAAGACTGATATGAAAGAGAAAGCAGTAAATGATGCGGTGACGTCAGATAGGGGAGAACGGAAGAAGATAACGTGTTGGGCCGACCCCAAACAGAATAATACAAGGACAGAAAGATGATGATTACAAGTTTTGGAAGTTGTGGATGTTTCTGTCTTCTCTTGTCTCGACACAAGATGATGCGACAATAGGTCATGCTCTGATAACAACAGTAGGTACATAGTGTATTTACTGTGTATGGGCTGCGTTGCAAGGGGCTATGAAAGTTTTCAAAAATTGTCGACTGCTTCGTGGGGTTGTTTTAGACTAATATGAAGAATGATGACACGCACATCTGAAATTAAAATCAGAGTCGAGAGAGAGAGGTTATGACAAGTTAAAGGTCACTCAGGATTATCAGAACTTGCGATATTACAATAGGTAAATAAAATACGAGACAAATAAAACAGGGAACTTACTTTCACTAGAAAAAGAACTTTTCTTTCAGCACTTTAAAACTAATCAAAAGTAATCGCAACTTTAAAAGCATATGGAACAAAAACAAAACAAAAAAGTACCGTAGCTTGCTACCGGTTGCAAGAACGCAAATGTAGTGGTCCACAGCCACACTCCACGTCGTGATGGGATTGCGGTCGTCAGCCGGCCTTGACTCGGTAACGGGTTCATATCTCCGATGAAAGCAAGAGTAGTAAGGGTGCAGTGTATGAGCGCTAGCGGGAGAGATAACTTAATGACGGTTAAGCACGGTATAGCCAGTTGTGTGATATGGGCCAGTTTTTACAAAATAATATCGAAAGTGATACTTAAACTACGATGAAAAACAATAGAAGAGAGTGAGAGACAACTACCCAATGATGATCCTTCCCTCTCATTTATAAAGAAAGAGAGATTGTTATTTTTGTCTTGCATATTACCGGCGTGCGTGAATGACTAGAGTATGAACGAGAATGTAGACAGAGTAAAATGAGTATGTAAGGATCGTTTCAAAAGGTTAAAGAAAATAAAATATAAAATTTTAATTTGATATTGTTTTATCCTTCTTATAAGCTGGAAACACGTCTGTCAACTGCCTTTTTAACAAGAGCTTTAAAGCTGTTTTCTATATTTCTGAAAATTCAAAGTACAGCCCGCTATCGCTCATGACTACACCCGCTACCTTAAACGTACTATGTTACAGAATGCATTTCTGACGTTATGTAAGTCCAAAATCTTGTGTGTAACCAATTGACCTAATTTATTTTAATAACACACGTGTGTCGATATTACACAGTTTTAATGTGCCCATGTTACAAATAAGTACCTTTGGCAATGTCAGGTTTAGGCAAATTATTTGATTAAGTACGCGTTGAAAAACTGCATAATTGTAGGCTAATCTAAAATTATGACATCATAAAATGAAAACACCACATTTCGTAAACTCATAAACTATATTCACTAGATGATGAATGATCTCGAGATCACAATAATTGTAACAAAAATATGGAATTAATAAGGAGCACATAAAAGCTTTAAAAAAGCTTTAGAATATGACAATTTTTAAAATAATGTGGAATGCGGATAAACGGACCGGGAAGCTACTCGAAGACACTGTGGATTTGAAGTTTAGATATATTTTATAAAAAAAGATGTGAAGCTCCTACTCGGTTTTTTTTTCTAAACTTTTATTTTGTTCTCAGGGAGCAGTACCAAGGCATCAAGCCTCCAGTGCTTCGTTCAGAGCTGGACTTCGACCCTGGTTCCAAGTACCATATCCCTGCAAACATCCCGTATATAAGGTAAGTCTAGGACATAATATTGGTAGTTCAGATCGATGTTATCGGTCTTTTCGGAACGATAGATGCGGCATTATTGAATTTTCATCGGTATTCAACAATAACGTACCCTAAACTATTCGTATAACCTCTTCTTTTTTCAAGTCGGCCAAAAAATTTACACTGATGATCGTGTTTTAGTTGACCATAGTGCCTACATAGCAGTACTCAACTTGACTATGAATTAGTAAAATAAAAAATAGGAATGCTGCAGTACTACAAGACACAACAGACGATTATGCTATGTCATTTTTCGACATGTGAGGTAGCAGAGTCCTCACTGAAAGGTTACCGATAAACGGTAGAAGTGTTGCCAGACCAATAGCCAGGTGGATATTCAGAAGTTCGTGGGTAAGGCCTGGTTGAGACTCGCGCAGACTAGGGAAGAACAGCACAAGAGGAAAAGGTCTATTATACTCGGCAGTGTATGGAACATGGTTGCCAATGGTGATGATGAGGATGAGAATACGGCCTTAACCAGTAAACGAAGAAAATTAAGTCCATTTAATACTTCAAATTCTTCGTTAAAAACAGTTTGACAATCCTACTTGACATAAACATTATTTATGACTTTATGTCGCCAATCAGTTGTGAAAATCGCCGCATATAAAGTAATAATGTAATAAATAAGATCAGTATTTCTTGTTTCACCAGTAATATAGAGTTTAAGTTAAGAAATGACTCGGATTATTGCTTGTTTTATTGTATTCCGGTTGTATAACGCTTCAGTTATAATATTATCTTGATGGCATTTAGTTGCTGTGTAGGTAACCTATCCGTCATTGCGTGCTTTCATTTGTTTTAAATGTTATTACATTTTTATTGTACCTGTGTAGGTTTCAGATGGTTTTGTTCGGTAATACTTGAAGCGTGTACCGTTTTGGTCGTGCTGTACTTCACCTAATGTACATTAAAATTCAACTGCATTAAAACTGCCCAATTTGATTATTTTAAACACATAACAAAAAACATTTAGAAGACGACCATCTCGACTGAGCTGATTTTCATGTCGTAAATGTCACAGACTTGAGAAATTAGTAATTTTTAATAATGACACATTACGTATCTAACAGCTTAATCTAGAATTTTGGAACATTTTTTAAAGTCTCACAATCATTTTCGAAAAAAAAATATTACGAAATCCTTCTCGCAAAATCTCCATCTTTGTCTCGGCGATTTCAAGACATTTATTTCTCAAAACACAAATACAGTCTGTTGCACAATCTATTACACCATTCTTTATAGGGATAAATAGACACTCGAGGTCCATTGTGGTGAATGTACTGCAGAATCGTGTCAGGCTGCCAGTAATTCATGTCCGATACAGTTTAAGACAACTACCGGCGTTCACACGGTGTTGCGTGTTCTTACATTTTCATTTTGATATGCGTAAAGGAATTTCAGGCAGGCATTTATATGCAGCAAGTTTGTGTTTATGTAGTGGAAGTAATAAGTATGTTATCTGGTGGGAATAAGGCTCAAGGTTTCAATTAAATGTCTAGTCTACACTCTGTTGTTTATCCTAAATACTACTCTTCGATTTGGTTGTGGATTCGTGTGATTGCACCAAGCTTACATGTTTGTATCGATAATACTCAGACGAAAGTATATGTACGAGTATAATATCTAGCTGTGCTCAATGACTGGTTCTTTACCCCCCAAATCAGCATTTCTGTAGATCTATCTTCTTAAGGAGACAAAGAAGATGGCTCAGACCTGGACGACAAAAAGTTAAGAAATATAAGTAAGGGAAGAAATATTAGTTTTTATCCACATAAATTTCTAGTGCTCTGCACATAAACTCTGCAAAATGCCAGGAAACGTCATCATAAAAAATATTTCGATAAGTTTTTGTCACTAAACCAATAGAAAGCTCTAGAACAAAATAGATTTTCTTCTAGACATCATTAGTTACCCGGGGATGAATAAAGCTGGTACTAACGTGTTACCTGATGAAGTTAGTTATGTAAGCTGCGCTTGCGCAAGTCACGCGGTTTCTTTAATGACGACGCAGTGTGTGCAGGAAGTTGACGGTTTATTAGTTAAGTGCGGTTTTTGGTGGGCGTAATTATTTTGGTCGTAAGTCCATAGACAAGTTAATAATTTTGTGGAGATAGACAGATACTAGCTTAAAGCTCGGAGATGGTTGCTCCACATTACATAAAATCACGCTTGTAATCCACGACGGGCTTGGCAGAGGTATATCTATTATAGTAAATCCGTCGTATTTCGTCGGTTTTGTTTTGTTATGATCGTAGCTTCATAAGTTTATTTTATAACTTAATCTCACCTAGAGATATCATCTTGGAAATTGTAGAGCTTTCAATTTATTTAGAAATTGTTCGTATTTTGATGCTGTCTATATGCCTTTAATTAATGTCCATAACAAATTGGAAAATATAACAAAATTCGTGCATTTTAAAACAGTTAACTTTACTTGTCAAGGTTTTAATTACAAAATTGACATCGACACATATTTTTATCAATAAAATTTGAACCTTTTTTGCCTAAGACTTCTAATTATAATTTATTAGACAATATAATTAATTTTGTCGAAACCATCGTAAAATATGGCGCCCTTCGAGAGGTGTATCAATATTATGGTTTCGACATTATTTTATTTCATGCCCAGTTGATAGTAATAGGCTCGCCCTTTTTTATTTGGGACTTAAACATAACTGGCACAATGTAGTTGTATCTACTGTTAGGTACATCTTATCCTGACCCAACGGGGATTACAGCCATGACGTTATGTTTCTTATAACTGCTATACATCATCATGTGGCCTAGCCTTTTCCCAACTATGTTGGGGTCGGCTTCCAGTCTAACCGGATGCAGCTGAATACCAGTATTTTGCATGGAGCGCCTACCTATCTGACCTCCACAACCCAGTTAGTACTGGGTAATACGATACCCCTTGGTAAGACTGGTGGTCAGACTTTTGAGCCCCTGACTACTTGTAACGACTGTCAAAGATCTACAAATGACAGCTGGGACTAACGGCTTTACGTGCTTTCCGAGGCACGGAGGAAACTTGGTATGTAATGGGCAGTCACACGTCCACGGACCAACCTAGGCAGGCGCGGCTTAACCTTAAGATCGACCCGAGCGGCTGTTATTATTAGCCACGATCTCCTCATATAGCTACAATACATAAAGTAGAAAAAAAGGAAATCATTCTGTCTAGTGAAGTTTCCGATACTCATGATTATAGGTGCGCAGTCATGTGCCGTGATGAGCAATTTTCTTCCATTGACGTGGTTTTTCTGGTCTTTGCGTTTTTATTGGATTGAAGAACCAAAATGCTACTGTGAAGCTATGATTTATTGATGTTGTGCATCATGAGCCTAGTTTTTACGAAAGGCGACGGTATATTCGTAACAGTTTGAGTTATAAGCATTATACAGGGTGTAACAAGACCCTAATCGAAGAGATCAACCAAGCATTCTGTACATCAAACTAATTAACTTTACTCAAAAGCTATTGCTGGGAAACGCTTTTTTTTTGGGTGTAAAATCATGTTTTACGGTAGGATACAATGTAACGCACTTACAACATTGTGATGATGGATGAATTGAATAGTACGGGAGTCGTGGAAATGTTTAAAGTAAAAATCAAACATGTATTAATAAAAACTTGTAAAAAGTTGGAACTTTGACCACCAATATATCCGTATCTAGAAGGTTCCCAGGTATGGTCTAGAACAAAATAAATGATCGCCATGACGGGGAGAACAAGTGTCTTTCGGCTTCGTTAAGGGTCTTGTTACACCCTTTATACAAACAAATTAAATTAGCTAGTAACACTTCCTTGGTGTTAATCATGTTTAAATGTCGGTGGTGTCGGTGTACTTATCACGTGTGCGGAGTTAGTTTGATATTTTCCATATTTTTTTTTTGTTAACATTGTACAATTATTTTTTGATTAGTTGGTTACTGAATTTCGTCGACGTAACACTGGTTAAACTTATGTTAATAACTCGATCAAACAATTTGACTTTCTGTTGCAAAGCTCTAAATTATTATGCTAGCATGACTACAGAATCATGAGGTCATTTTGGGTCTTGCAAAATGCTGACCCCACGATGTCAGTTGTATTACAATAAAATGTCAGTTATTACAGATTTCACTTACATAATATTAATCGGTCAAATTGATTAAAAGTTCAAAGTGATTTGATTACTTAGATAACATTTTCATACCTTATATAGGTACTTGCGACCTCGGTGGATCGCTGAGCATGAGGTTCTAGGTTCGATTCTCAGGGGGCAAAGTGTTTTTTTTTAGGAATTTCGGTAGCCCGGAACTTTATTTCTGGTTGCCTGGTTGATGGTGATAGACTCACCCCCTATTACATGGGGCTTAAACATAATTGGCGGAATGTACTATGGTACACCTCTGCCTAACCCTTCGGAGAAATACAGGCGTGATGATATGAGAAATTAAATCAGCATACGAATTCTTACGAAATGTGGCTATTGTTATTGTATCTCTACTTCTCAAGGTGTATTGTCATTTAACACGACATGTATAACTGTTAACTGCTGAGACAAACTAGGTTGGGTAGTGAAAGTCGCTTGTCTGCTAAAAACTTGATATGAATAATTTAGGATTATGTAGCTTATGTATCGGATTTCTTTCGGTAATGTGATGTCACTGGTTGTGGGAAGAAATGCTTGATTGGGAATTACAAAATGTTTTCTAATCAAAGTGTTTTCGAAAATGGAAAAAAATCATGCGTCAATTGTTTTTGTGTTAATTGGTCTTCTAAACGACTTAATGAATTTTGATGTGGTTTTCATCGTCATAGTGAATTTATTCTGGAATATTTGTGTGTTTAATACACTAATATTTATCTCATAAAAAGGGTGTAAACCGACCCTTCACATAGCCGTCAACCAAGCATTCTGTACATCAAACTAAGTAACTTTACGCAAAAATTATTGCTGGGAATCGACTTTTTTTTTGGGGTGAAAAATCACGTTTTACGGTATTACTCGATGGAAAGCACTCAAAGCATTGTGCTAATGGATGGATTGCATAGTACGGGGGTCGTGGAGGTGTGTAAAGTAAAAATCTTACATTAAAAATATGTATTTTTAAAAAACTAGTAAAAAAGTTGGAACTTTGACCCCCAATATCTCCGTAACTAGAAGGTTCTAGAACAAAAAAATGATCGCAAAGACGGGGAAAACAAATGCCTTTCGGTTATGTTAAGGGTCTATTTACACCCTTTATAGCACTGAAATTCAGATAGTACGTCATGCCGTCATCAGACAATTAATAAATTGATTAAGACGACCAAGTATAAGGTGGGTTATAAATACTATACTGGGTAATCTCACCTGAAATTTAATGAGTAAATAAAATACTACGTAAATACTCAAGTGTAGATGGACTTTTCTATTGCATTATCATGGAATTCAGAAGCTACCGTAAACAATTATGTAGGTATAGGCTACATACGGAAAAATAATCTTGTGTTCTAATGTAATAATATTACAACAAGCTACTCCATACGCTATTCCGGTTTGCAAGTCATGGTCTTAAAGATACTTTCCTCTCATTTCAAGATAATTCTGAAAGTTCATTCATCATAACTTCTGTTTAACGGATTTGTTCTCTTTAACTGTCAATAAAACAAAAAACATAGTATTATTTATATCACTTTTTTAATACTTTCGTTTACTATTTACATCGTCACAGGTACATAGCAGTCACAAAATATTATTTAAAAAAAAACAATTACTAACAAGATAACACTTTAAAGCTAAAGAAAAAATAAAGAGATCAGTTCTTTTTAATGGTGGTAGCTGTGTTCCTCTTGGCCGCCCTCGAAGCCGCCCTCGTGGCCTCCTTCATAACCCCCCTCCTGGCCTCCTTCATACCCCCCCTCCTGGCCTCCTTCATAACCCCCCTCTTGGCCTCCTTCATAACCCCCCTGTTGGCCGCCCTCATGACCCCCCTCGAAACCTTGGCTCTCACCACCACCATGATGGACTTCTTGGTGCTGTTCCTCATGGTGCTCGTGGTGCACAATAGGGACGTGCACCTTCACGGGGTATGGCACATGCTTCTCAACATGGTAAGGCACGTGCTTCTCAATATGCACGGGGTAAGGCCTGTCGACTGGGATCTTTACTGGGTAAGGCACGTTCTTCTCTACTGGGTAGGGGATGACTTTCTCAACTGGGTAGGGTACTGGGTAGGGCACCTTAACGTGGTAAGGCACGGGCTTGTCAACGTGCACGGGCACGGGGTTGTCGACATGAACCTTGACTGGGTACGGCACTTTCTTCTCGACTGGGTAAGGCACTTTCTTCTCAACATGGTAAGGCACTGGCTTATCTACGTGGACGGGCACGGGGTTGTCGACGTGCACCGTCACTGGGTAGTGGATGATTTTCTCGACGGGGTATGGTACTGGCACCTTGACTGGTACTTTCACGGGAAACGGCACTTTCTTCTCGACGGGGTAAGGATGCGGCACGTGCACTTTGACGGGGTAGGGGATGTGTTTCTCGACCGGGTAAGGGACGTGTTCGTACACATTCACTGGGACAGGGTTGTCGACGTGAACTTTCACGGGAACTGGCACGTGTTTCGTCACGGGGTACGGCTTAGGGATGTATTCGGGTACTTTGATGTATTCTTTGACTTGGAAGTGGACGGTTTTGACGACGGGGTATGGTGCTGGTACGTGCACTTTGACGGGGTAGGGCACTTTCTTCTCCACTGGGTAGGGGATGTGTTTCTCGACGGGGTAAGGCACGGGAACTTTCTTGATTACAGTGATGGTTTTGTGTACATGTTCGTCGTGACCGATGATGTGTCCTCCATCACCACCTCCGAAAGAGCCTCCTTGATCGTGTCCTCCGTAGGAACCTCCGAAGTCCCCACCACCGAAGTCTCCTCCATGGTCACCGTAGTACTCCGATAGTCCTCTTTTGTCTTGTCTCTTTGTTTCCTCTGCGGCTTTTGGTTCAGCCTTGGAGTCCTTCTCTGCCTTCTCCTCTGCCGTGGCCAGGCTTATCGCCACGGCCAGGATTAAGGAAGACCTCTGAAATAAACAAACAATATGCTGTATTATACGTATGCTAAAGTTAAATTTAAATTTGTGAACGAGCAGCATCTGCGTATCGAATCGGATGACTGTAAAGATTCGCCACGACTAATCTAAAGCAACTGAGATCAGAAACGGAATTACATAGGAAACGCTAAATGAAAAGGGAAATTAACTTAGACCAGTGAAATCTAACTGAAAGTGAACACAAGAACTTTCCGAGCATTGTGGGACAACTCATAACGACTAGTTATGCGAATAAGGAAATAGCTTTACGTAATATTGATCTAGTAACGCGTCATTCACTTAGATAATGTGATTGATAACTTTACGATATATGACACGTCCGGTAATACAATACGGATCGATGACGTTTGAATTAAGAATCAATTCTTCTTTTTTCAGATCTAAATTCCTTTGCCACATTTAAAAAAAAAAGCACAATGACACTTGACATTCGATAGCACACACAGAACACTGTCACTAGATTTTTTTGAATTTCTTACTAACCAGTAGCTTCATTTTCGCTTCGCTTGTTGTTCAGCGAATGTTACGCCGTGAGTGTATTCCTATCACGCCAGTTACCACGTTTTATACCTCATGCAAGTAGTTTCGTATGTACGAGTGTTGCAAACACTTTCGATAGTGTGAGTGTTGGCTCAACGTGTGGGTGTTGATGCTGATTTTTTTAAGAAGATGGTATGACACTGGTTGTTGTTTTTAATTAAAAAACTAGTTAAATTATATTTCAATGATTTGTTTTTCTGAGGTGTGATCGGAAACGTCTGATCACTTTAATAAAACACTATATTTTGAGGCAATACGCAGATTGCTGATCGAGCAGGAAGTTGGTAAAAGTCTATTTTCTATTATCTAACTAAGCTTATATAAATTATTTTAGGAGAGTCGAATTCTAAATATTCATTGATTTTAAATATAACCCGCTACATAATTTTCACTTTTTAATCTCGATATTGAGTAAATGGTAATTAAAACCAATTAAATACTAAAACACGAAAACGTCACAAATTAACGAAATCGCGAATCAACATCATAAAAAAACTGCACCTCGATCTACGATCAACATGAGACAAAAAATAACCAATATTATTTGGTATTTTGTCTGCATACATATTATCTCCGATTCCTGTGCATTTCGGCTTCGGCAATCTTCCATGAGATATTTAATAATACTAATAAGACATAAAAAAATATAGAAAATTAAAAACAATCAGAAATAAGCCTCCATGCCGCCCATTAGGTACAGCTAATCTCGATCGCCATCTATTCAGATTTAACTAAACATCAAAATTCCTAATATTACATAATGTTCCTAATAGTAAACACACATTTCGCCAGTTATGATTAAGTCCAATATGGCAATAGGCTCACTCCTTAGTACATGGGCAGTAGGGAGTGAGCCTATTGCCATCAACTGCTACTGAGAAGTTCCTAATGGAAAAACTCAATTATACTTTGCTCGACCTGGGAATCGAACTCAGATTATAGAGGTATAAACAACCTTTATCAACAGTAACTATTCCGGCGGCATCTTCAATCTTCTTTGAGCTGGATCAATTTGTAGAGAAACCTGAAACAAATGTCCATTACGTTTTCATACTCTTACTAAACAAAATAATAATTACAATTGTTTTGTATTTAATTTTGTCTAGCAGCATTCTTTTCGCGCATCCGAATAATCAGAGCAGTGCCTGCCATTAACTCAGGCACTTTATCAAGGTTTCAATCACTTCACGCCTCATATCATTGTAGCAAGTTAACTTGCAACTGTTTTAGATAATTCATATATCAATCAAAGTTTGATTGTCACTTTTTATCGTAGAATTCGGTTTTTTCGTGAACGTATGTATATATATTGTCTGCATGTATTTGATTTTGCCGTGTGGCTGAGGCGACCGTAAAATGTAATGTAATCATCATCATCTGCCTAGCCTTTTCCCAACTATGTTATGATCGGCTTCCAGTCTAACCGGATGCAGCTGAATACCAGTATTTTACATGGAGCGACTGCCTATCTGGCCTCCACAACTCAGTACTGGGTAATACGAAAAATGTAATGTAATGACATTTGAAAAATCCCGATTACTAGCAGCTCGACGGGATTTGAACAGCAGTAGGTTAAAGAGCTAACGGTTACTGGTGATCTTCGAAGAGACTTTTCAACAGTGGAAATAACTGATTAGATAGTTTTAAGAACTACACAAACAGTAAATAAGTGTAACAAGTATCGATAACGGCCGCAGATTTTTGGTTCACTAAACTTAATTACGATCAAAAACTTGATAGTACGGAAGATTTGATTGATTAGCATATAAAACCATGACATAGCTATAAGTAAATGTAAAAATAATTATTATCGCATTAGATAATCCTGACTGACCCTTGGCTAACGAGGGTCAAATTATGTTAGACACATAAATCACGTAATATAAATAATCCTTTAGTTTGGTACTGGTGAAAGCGATAATCCCTAGCAATAAGAACAAGTCTTCTGCCGGGACCGTGATATTATCAATCTCCTGCACTCACCGCAAATTATTTGGGGTTTGCGGAGCATGCCTTCTTCTTTCACACTTCTCTATTACTCGTTGTCTCAGTAATCAACTCATTTCTAGTTATTCATCATCTTACACATAGTCCATCCATCTTTAGTGTAGTCTTCCCCTATAGCCACCCAAAACTTTACTCATTCCACCACATCGCATGCCCATACCATGACAACAGATAACATACATACATACGATTAACCGGGACCAAAATGAAGATAGCATCCATCATCATGCTCTTGCACTTATCCCAATTTATTTAGAGTTGACGGAGTATGTCTTCTTCTTCCATACTTCTCTATTCTCTCTCGTCAACACAACAGTCACCTCCTTCCGAGCGATATCATCACACAGTTCACACAGTCCATCCATGGTTGCTTTGGTCTTCCTCTACTCTTACAGTCATCTACATTCATACTCAAAATTTTCCCCAATTCTCCGCATCACATGTTCATACCACGATAACTAATTACCACACCAAAATTAAGACACTGGGGCCAAAATTAAGACAAATTCTGTAAAAATGAATCAAACAAGGATATAGAAACAGGCACGGAAATGAAAATAATGTAGATGTAACACAATTTAACGATAAAGATCTAAAACAGGAAGAATAGTAAAATGTATGACAGTAAAGCCGTAGTATTACAGCTAATCTTATAACAAAAACATAAACATTCCGAACGCGTCCTTTAGGTTGACCGTTACGTGCAAAACATCTAAATGTTCTTCCAATTACGAGAAGGAAGTTAAGAAGAAAAAGTTACGGGAAAGAACTTAACAAGGTCTCATTTGTTAAGATTAATGTTAACTGGAACATGGACTGGAAGAAGAAGGATCGTAGCAGATGGCGTTCTGAGTTTATGTTTAGTTCATTCTCCTGCCCTTATCTCAATTTGTTTGGGGTCGGCGCAGCATGTCTTCTTCTTTATACTTCTCTATTACTCGTCATCTGATCAGACACCTCCATTTTTGCCATATTATCCTTCACACAATCCATCCATCGTTTCTTTGGTCTTCCTCTACTCTTATACCCATCCACATTTAAGCTCACAACTAACTCACAAGTAACAACGTACTTGTGAAAAGTTAGAAAAAATATCAAATCGGAATCTCTGATCAGGTTCTCATTGTGATTGTGGCAATTCACCCTTGGTCAATCATCGTAGGATTAATGATGATGACAAAATTACGCATAATTATTTGGTTACATAATTTTGGAAAATGGCCCTTGACTTAGTTCGCAGATAATAAACAACACATCATTCCGAAGTTAAGCGAAACATATTTTTTTACCTTAACCGCCAGTTATCCTACATTAGTTGATTTTACAACGATTTAGATTTAGGTCTAGAACTAAGCTAAAATCTCATGATTCTCATCACTGTCGTGGAAATCACCTGTTCTTACTCGTTAACGTCCGAAGCCACCCAACCCATTTCAATGAAATTTTGTGAATGTGTTCCAGCTTGAAAATTAGGACAGCTTTAGGCCCGATAGGTGGCGCCGTGAGAAGCAGGGATGGGTAGCTCATATTTTATAAAAATCGGCGGATTTTCAAGTCTCCTGATTCCGTGCAGTGCGCACTTCTGATTCGTGCTAATCGGCCGATATTTAAATTATCAACGTTAAATCAAGTGAAGTTTTCTGAAAGAGAGAGAGCCATCAAGTAGACCCCAAAATAATACTTGAACGAGGTGTTACAATAACTATTTAGAACATTAATTTTATTCAATAACCCGACGAGGCAGTCCGATTCCCGGTGCAATCGGACAAATTTGATACAGGGTTATTCCTTCAGGAATTTCTCAGTAGCCGCTACGGAGTCCGGAGTCATATTTACTTAAAAATGATGTTTCTGTTCTTTTCACAATTTATTGCGGGTTAGAGCTGTACGTCCTCTTTTCTTCCATGCATCGGTTTTAACCCGTCTTTTTTTAGGTTGCCTTCGTTATTTATATCCACATTCATACTTATTTTTTTTTCTGATTAAATATAATACTCCGTATTTTTTCTACTTTTCCTAAATGTTGTTCAAATATCAATAAATTATCAAATAAGCTTTTCTAGCTTCTTTCTTAGCATACGTTTTAAGTAGTTTGCCTTGAGATGACCTTATAAGGCTCGGGACCCTTGACGCTTCACGCTTTGCGCTGTAAAGGTCACCGCGGTCAACAACCTGACTTTGTGATAGAATACTATTGTTTGTTTTGATAATTTGTATAAGTTTTTGCATAACATCACGCTGATAATCATTGAGAGGTTACACAGAGTTGTCTCTATAGTATTCCTCATTCCGCCGGTTGTTTTAGTTCCACGTAATAGGACAGGCGTATAGTATTTTTGAAAATGATTTATGTAGTTTTATTTAATGTTTCATATCTTTTGTGTATTTATTTGTCGTTCCAAAAAACAACCTAATTACCGAAAGTCATTTACCAACATGCATAAACCCATAAATAAAATAGATAAGTTTTTTTCGGCTTTACTCAATAAGATTAACACAGATTTTAATGTGTTGTTAGTTAAGATTTTTTCTACGAATAACTTATTTGCAGCAAAGAGTAAAGTCGACCTACTGCTACGTAGGATGTCCACGGAGAGGTTTGAAGCGTCAGCTACGCGGTTCATTTGTTTGCCAGCGACGCATCTGCCGCGTCTCGTGTCTTGTGCATATTGTGGTCGTGGGTCACAGAGGACGAACATGCCAATAATTTTCATACAAAGAGAAGCTGTAGGTAGTAGCTTCGCTGTGTATGAAAATGTGTAGAACGTTGCCTTAATAGTAGCACTCCTAAAAATAACGAAAATTCTCGACGTAGATATACACAAATCTCCACGACAAATCAATGAGTGATCAAATTAGTAACGCGAATTACTATAAAAACCGTGTCAAACATACAGACGGTAAACGTTCGAAAGTGTTCCAAATGTCTTAAATAATAAAATGGCGACCTTGACTGAACTGCGCGCTGTTGCCCAATGTACCAGTTCATTCATAGAAACTATTAATCCAAACTAATAGTACAAATGTTATCGTAACTCTGTTTTTCTGTCAGTCTGTGTGTCTGTTGCTCTGGTACCTTTTTACGCCTCAACCGGATCTCGGTGTTGGTACAAGTAGACCATGAACTGAGTTAGGACATTGGATACATTGTATCCCGGTATAGTATACATCCCCGAGGGATCTTTTTTGAATTCTCCATGTAGGTGAAGCCAAGATCAAAAGCTAGTTACTCATAACGGCGCGCGGCGGCTTTGTTATAAAAGGAAGGATATCGCTCACTGTGATTGAATTGAGTCGGTCAGGGACGTAGATAGTTCGCGTACATATACGTTATATAATCTCAGTTGGTTCTAGAACACGTATTAACGTTGTGGAACTGCAATAGATATGACGAACATCAATAATTTCTATTAAGGTACAATTCCGACCGCAGACCGCAAACCGCAGTGGTTAACAGCAATCACTACGACAGATCTGATGTTTTTTGTATTTTATTTTCCTAGCCTGCTGTGTCCCACTCCTGGGCAGAGGCCTCCCTCCACTCTTTCATTTCTCGCGAACCCGCGCGTCTTCCTTCTATTTCTGACGGAACCTGTGCAGTTCGTTCCGCCATTTCTGTCGTGGCCTGCGGCGACCCCGCCTCACTGTGTGACGGCACCAGTTTCCTGCTAATTTGGCCCACAGTTTGTCATACGGCAGACATGTCCTGCCAGCTATATTTTTTTTTGGAGCGCAGTATTGTGTTTCGAAAACGATCCGTTAATTGAACACCTAGTGTACTGCGCTCCATTGCTCGTCGGCAAACCTTGAATTTGGACTTCTTGATGTGACTTTTAGTTTTTTGTATAACTCTATGAAATCCTTTCCGATAGATAAATAGATAGCGGCACTAGCGGGAATAGATAGATAGCGGCATTGCAGCAGTCATCAATGTCAATCCGTTTTCATAGGTTAACATAGAAATCAGTAGCGTCGCTGCGGTCTGTATTTACTGGAATTATATATATTTTTTTTTATATTGTTTTTGTTTATTTATAGTGATTTTTAGTGTGTTGCAGTCTCAGCTTGTAGTGTCGTGATTAATGCCCTTATCAATAGCTGCACATCAACCTCCTCCAATAGTGAATACAGATAGCGCTATTGGCATTTTCCGTGGTTATTTTTTCTGAAAACTACCAGTTCGCCCATTTTTCAAAAATTAAGGTTGCGTCTTAAGTCAACGCTGCAATTGAGTCTGTTTTGACTTAAGACGTCTTTTAAGGTCCTGGTTTCAACTCCCTGGTCGGGCAAAGTGTAGTTAGGTTTTTCCATCAGGAATTTCTCAGTAGCAGCCACGGTGTCTGAATTTGTGCCCGGTTTATGGCAATAGGCTCGCCCTCTATTACATGGGACTTAAACATAAGCGGCGAAATGTGGGTGTACTGTTAGGTACACCTCTGCCTAACAGTTGCAGAGGTGTGATGTTATGTTATGTTGAAGACCTTAAATTCGATACGATTGTGTTTTTACTAGTACTCAAACCTTTGAAACCCACATCAGTAATCGTGGATAAAATCTATCTCAAAGAGCCTAGCTCCACAGATATAGAACGAGATAATGCATTTATCATGTTTTTTTTCAATTGTGCTCGTCTTTCCCATCAAACACAAGTTGCAATAGGAAACTATCGAGATAGTAATCAGGGGCGATGAGCTTGCAACCCGTCATTATATTTACACCAAGTATTGCGTTATATTGCGATACATTTCCATGTCGAGCTAGAAATGGAAAAATATTTCGTTATAGATTGTATCATTTGGTTAAACATCGATTATGTATTGTATAAGAGATGCATTTACTGCTTGATACCGTACTTGTTCTGCCTTCAGAGTATTAGATCCTAGAGAATTGAACGTTTCTTGTATCCAGTGGATGCGAACAGCGCAAAATCGGTGGAACGGTTGCTGTGAGCTCTTTACGTGTTATAAGCGCCCATGTCATGCGCCCATCTTTGAGCATATTTTACAACATTTCAGCTGTATCATCAAATTGATTTCATTATATGAGTATCTGAGTATCAAACTAAAATCTCATAGTTAATTATTGATATAATTAATTGGTATGATTTTATTCCCGTCTTAAACCTACTGACATTTAATCAATCCGTTTAACCATAATCTCAATTAAACTAGTTGCATACAAAACACGCAATATAATCCGATATTTCTCAATAAGTACCGACCAGGTTACTTTCCAGCTTGCTTCATTAAATCTCATAACTGCATTGAATAATCTTCGACGGTATTACAGTTAAAAAAACAACAATTACAATTTTATTAATAAGAATTCATTAGCATACACTGGTGGCCACGAAAACCGGTCATTATAAATTATAATGCATAATGTCCGTCAGTTGCAGGCTTTGATGAGGACGTAATAGCTGTGAGTGTAAAGTGATGCGTACGCAACGATGTACACTTAGTGGAAGATTTATTGACTCATCGCTGATGTTTTTTTTTTGTTTATTGTTGCTCGTTTTACTTTGTGAATATTGTTTTTGTCTTGTTTGTGTTTAGGCAATAGTTGTGTTGTAAATGTGTTATTAAATGGGGTATATTATAAATGTTATATCATATTCATTTAATTTGAATTTTGTATTATAACAGTTTATTACTATACTGCAAACAGTACAAAAACAATACCCGCAGATCAAAATAAGCAACCTTAAAATAATAATTAGGTTTTTACAAAATTACAGATACATTTTTTACGTTTTATTCAAATTTATTAGGCAATAAAAAAATTTTCTAAATATAATACAGTTTTATAAATGGCCTACTACACTTAGTAAAACTCACTCCAATTGCAGCTTACGAGTTAATTACCATAGTAATTAACTGGTTGCAGACAATCCGCTATGACAGACGGCTTGAGTAACGTAAGCGAAAAGTAGAGTTTCAGCTCTGATGTAAATGTTTAACTTTTACTGAATTTTAATCTAGTTAATTCCTTATTCCTACATGTGAATAAAAATAATTATATTACTTATTATTTTATTTTTCTGTCAGTCTTTTTAGGGTTTCGTACCTCAAAAGGAAAACAACGGAACCGCTATAGGATCACTCGCATGTCTGTCTGTTTGTCATAGCCAATTTACTCCGAAACTACTGGACCGATTGAGTTGAAATTTGGTACACATATGTAAGTCGGTGAGCCAATGACGGGCGTGTAACTTTAATTAATGAATTTTAAACATGAAGGCCACTTTTGGGGGTAAATCAGAAAAAGAAAATGAAGTTATTTAAGAAAATAGGCGAAAATTCACCCACCTTCTAAATCCAAGTTTTTTAAAAATAAAAAATAAATGTTCTTTTCCTATAGATTACAGGAAAATCTATAGGAAAGCTACGAGTATAACAACAAATAAAAAAAATTAAATTAAAGGGGGCTCGCCTACTACGATGGTACGGAACCCTTCATGCGCGAGTACGACTCACACTTGGCCGGTTTTTATAGTTGCGTATGTTAACTTAGTAATATGCAATTTATATCTTCATTATTTAATTCACTTAGGTCAAGGATAATTTATTTATTTATTTATAACTGTTTATAATAAAAGTGACGAGTGAATAAAATTAAGAAATGCTTGTAACTTTACCTGTGCCAGTAATAACCCAACAAAAATTATCAGTGTAAATAAAATACAATTTCTCGTAAGTATGCTCGCCATTGCATTTGCTATAAGGCCATACTTTTGTCGCCGACATATTCGGCTACACTTAAGTTCATTTTATTTTCTCCATACGTTTGCAAACACAACAATAATAATTAAGATTATTACGTCGTGTTTTTAATGTTTCCTTTGTAATTTTTAAAGAAAAATTGTAATTGACTTTTTATTGTGCGTGGGAAAATAATTTTGGATTGAAGTGTAATCAAAGTGCTGAAGTTACGTTAAATTAAATTGATGTTTGACGAGATTTTAATGTTGTTTGATTATTTGATTGAAGTTAATGTCGAAGGTAACTGTGCCAACGACGACAAAAACCTAGAGGGCACTCTTTATATGCATAATGGTCTACAAATAGGATACTGGCAAGCTTTTTAACGCACCTAGTTTAGCAGAAAAAACTAACTCTGGCATCTAAAGTCAAGTTATAGTAATAACTGGAGTTTAGGTAATAACTTATGCATACATTTTCATGCCATAGACAACAATTTAAACGAAGTAAAAACTTTCAAAAGTTAGAACTGTGTAAAGTATTAACGTTACAATAAAATGTCCAGCAGTGGACGTCTTTCGGCTGAAATGATGATGACGATAGTGAAACTGTGATGATTGTGCTCCATTGCCACCGGTCAGTGTTGGAGATTTTTTTATGGCTTCAAAGCAGCCTTCTTACAAATTTCACATGAGGTATAAAATAATGTAGGTCACGACGATGGTTCTAGTTAATGAAATAGCAGTTTGTTTTAACTTGTGCAATTATGATCTTTTTTAATAGCCAAACATAATTATTTTGTTGCCTCAAGTTGCTCGGAGCAAGATTGGTAACCAGTCCGTTTTTTGATTTAGACAGCCTATAGAAAACTTCGCTGTGAGTGATGACATTTATATGCAGATTGTGTTCGTCTTTTTTTAGATCTGTCTTTTTCGACATGCATTATTAATACCTCTGGCCTAGGTATGCATAAGAATTTCATAAGAACGATTTGAAGGCGTATAAAAAAAACGCCAAAAGATCCGAAGAAATAAAAATACGAAGCTTTCACTCTGTCATGACGTCAAGCTGCATTGGTGTTCTGGTTTAATGGGCAAAGGGGCCATGTCATGGGGTCATTAGAATCGTTTCATGATCTCTTCTACTCGGATTTTTTTATCGTCATAACATAAATCAGTAACATAATCGAGTTGGTTTTTCAGGGTTCCGTACCCAAGGGTAACCAACGGGACCCTATTTCTCTCCTCCGCTGTCCGAAAATTCCAAGTCCGTCCGTCTCTCTGCCTGCTGACAGAGAGACGGACAGACGGACTTGGAATTTTCTCAAAATATGTATTTCTGTTGCCGCTTTGACAACAAATTATTAAAATTAATTAAAAATTAAAGGGTAGGTCCTGTACCATCGTTGTAAGGGAGCCCTCCCTTACAACGATGGTACAGAACCCTTCATGCGCGAGTCCGACTAGCACTTGGCCGGTTTTTTATCATCCAGCTAAACAACTTCAGTTATTTTTTTTTTATAAAAGCTCCTCTAATGTTATCTACACTTATTTGCTTACAAAAGAAGACAGAAAGTCCCAAATACACTTAAATCAGTGACCAAAATCAATAAACAACCTCACCTAATCTATCTGACCTGGTTGACATCACCGAAGATCAATCAGTTGGACAAAACGCTCACGATCTATTTACTTCGTGATCAGACTGGGAGATAGACGCGTGTTTGTTCGTAACCATCTAGAATGTTCTCTCGAATGCGGAATAACGTTGTGCAAGCTCACTTACTTTATTATGGCTGGGTGTGGTGTTAGTGGCAACGAGAATAGGCTTCGATAAAAAGTTACCTGTGTTAAGTACTTAGTCGACTACATTAATAAGCTCGCTTTCTCCGATGCTTGCGGCTTTTTGAACGAAAAAATCTTGAAAGCTGACTGAAAGGATTCACTCCTTTCAGTCAGCTTTCAAGATTTTTTCGTTAAAGTATGGTGTCATAAAAATAACTAACTTCGGTCACCTAACAACTGTTTCTTATGTAAAAAGTCCTTATTGATAGTATTAAGAACATAACATCAAGCCTGTAATCTCCGAAGGCTTAGGCAGAGGTGTATCTAATATTAAACCTACATTTCGATAGTTATGTTTAAGTGTCATGTAATAAAAGGCGAGCCTATTGCCATCAACCTGGCGCAAGTCAAGATTCCGTGGCTGCAACTGAGAAAATCCTGGTGGAAAAACCCAATAACACTTTGCCCGATCCGGAAATCGAACCCAGGACCTTATACTCAGCAGTCGCGGTTGCGAGGCAGGGTTAAGAACTTGGTGTTGAAAATAACTACTGAAGTTCACCACTTACAAACCCCACTGAAGTTTCTGCTGCCTTGGCTTGAGTGCAGAGTAAACAATATACTCTTTCCGTCATCTAGTAATGTTTTATGTCTACTAAAAAATATTACTAACGAATTATGTCTATTCGAAACTGTCATAATCAAACATCATAATCGTTTCAAATCAGGAAATTAAACATGATAATTGCCAATTTTGTAAATAAATTAGTCATCAAACAATTTACATACATACTGTCTTCACTCCATTAAATATTATTAATTTATCTATTCATACCAATAACATGAATGAAAAAGCAACTCTGTCTGTCAGTCTGTCAGTTTATCTTTTTGTTATATTTTTACGTCTTAAGTCCTGAATAGATTTCGATGATCAGCATTTAGGTAGGTCTTCGCCTGAGCTAGGATATCCTGGTAGAGGTACCCCGTTAGATAATTTACAATCACCACATAGGCGGAGCCGCGGTCAAGAGTTAGTACTTTAATAAATGAGTTAATTAGAAACACAATGTTATAACGAAAAGTTCTTGCAATATATTTGGTTGCGTTGCCATACTTGGTGGCCAAAAAACCATGTTTAGAAAAAGAATAAATATGCAAAAGCGCATTTGGAAAACGTGATGCAAAGATGTGACATTATTTTCTTGTAAGCGTGATTTGTAGCAGTCATGTCAAGGTTGGATGTGTAATTTGCTGCATGTCATAGAAATAAAAAATCGAAGAAATGTGCCGTCCACCAACCAGCTCTGGCCTGCATAGTGGATTATAGTCCACTCCCTTTCGCAAAGAAGAAGAAGGCCTGCGAACAAGTAGTGGAAATATTTTAGGCTAGTTACGATTATGTTATTCAAGATTACCTCTTAACTTGAATTTAGAATAGAAGCCGTTTCATTTTGTAACAATTTTAGTAGTTTTCAAATCACAACCTGGTCCTCATTCTGGGTCTTTAATGTTCGCATAAATTACTTAGATATTGTTACATTATTACTGTTTTTCTAATAAATGCGAAAATGAAAAAAGAAAGAAGAAAAAACAAAGAAAGATCGAATAAGAATAAGGCGAGTTTAACATAAAGCTGGGTTTTCTGACAACAAATTTTGTGATAGTGAACTCGCTGCCACTGTAACCACACCCAGCCCTAAGGCTACACAAGCCGCGAAGGCAAATCGCTAATGCGCTATTAACATTAAAATTTATGAAATCGCTCCACCATCAGCGTTTACTTTACGATACTGCTTCCGAAGGATTGTGAACGTTTCTACCAGGCACGGAGCTCAGTCAGCGGTACCTATTGATAACTATCAATGCTCGGGACACTAGTTACCGCTGCTTCTTTGTGTGCATGGAGCTTGAATGGGTGCTTGAATTTATTTTTGTATGAAAAAATCTGTTGTAAATCAACAGATTTTTTCATACAAAAATAAATTCATATAAAACCTACTAGTAGCAGGATAAGGGTGATATAAAATTAGCTAAATAAAAAAAAAAAATCTCGGCACCATCATCCGCCTAGACTTACATCAACTTCATATGACCCCAATCTATTTAAGTAATAGGCTTATTTGGTTTAGCTCGTTCCATCTTAGACCTCATCTCTGTCCTCAGGAAAAGATTGAGGTCAAGAGTAGGCCCATTTAATATAAAAAAAAAAATCAGTTGTGTCTTACCCCGGTTGGATAAGAAGCTTACTTCCTGTGCAACCGCATTCAGCTGAAAATCTAAGTATTTTGGACATGGACTGCTTATCTGTTCTCCAGTTGTGGTTAACTGGGTTAACTACTCCATAACTCCCCAGTAAGACTGTGCGATAACAGAATTACAGGAGTCAGGTTTATCTTTCTAATTATTGTTTTCTGTCCATCCTGGAGTATGACAACATAACATAAACATAACATCACGCCTGTAACCCCTGAAGGGTTGGGTCCGTACCCACTCGACCCGGTTAGACTCGACCCGAAGAATAATACCAGATGTTTTACTCCTATTAGGCAGAGGTGTACCTAATAGTACACACACATTTCGTCAGTTATGTTTTCAAGTCCCATGTAATAGAGGGCGAGCCTATTGCCATCAACCGGGCACAAATCCTGACTCCGTGGCTGCTACTGAGAAATTCCTTACGGAAAAACCGAATATCACTTTTTTCGACGCGGAAATCGAATCAGGGACCTAATGCTCAGAAGTCGCGCTTCCAACTGCTAGACCAACGCGGCAGTCGAGGCAGGTCTATCTTTCTAATTTATTGTTTTCTTTTCGTCCTGGAGTTTGACAACAGAGCCTTAAAATAACAGACTCTAGAAAAATAATTAATCTTCCCAATTAGTAAGGTACATTCTACATGGTTTTATCTTCAGTACCTACTAGTTAACCGGTATCTGTATCTAATAATTTATCAATCAATCAATCACTCATGGAGTTGGCTTAGTTTGTGTGGGTGATGGATGAGATGAATGAGGTTAATTAGGTTTTAGTAGTAGAAACTATTATGCCCGTTTCATTAGCAAAGCGACACCTTAATGAAATACCAAAAAAATGCACTGTTGGGGTTTTTTGTTTTTTAATAATGCTGAATGAACACAATTTTAATAATACCGAATGAACACAATTTTAATAATGCCGAATGAATACAATTTTAATAATGCCGAATGAATACAATTGTAATAATGCCGAATGAACACAATTGTAATAATGCCGAATCAACAAAATTTTAATAATGCCAAATGAACGCAATTTTCTGTCTTTTTTTCACTGTTTGATATTTAATTCTCGGCTCTGAGCGGAGAATTGAGATTCCGTGAATGATCAATAATATTTAGGCATTAATTTAGGTACTAAAACAGGCGCTAGAATAATTAACACAATCGAAGAGGATTAACTAGAGTTTGTACATCGTGGGTATTACATCAGTTTAAGTAACAATCGTAAAATCATAGAAGTGGGTTAGAGAAGCTATAAATCTATTAGATTGTGGTTTTTACTTGTTAAGTATTACTCATTACTGCACTAACTACTTTGAATATAATGTAACGTTTTAAGTTCTGTTTATATGAAGGAGGAACAAACACAACCAGGCGCGCCAAAAACTAAAAACGAGTGGGTTCACTTGTAAGATATAGAAAAATATAACCGTAGTAATAGTAATAGTAGATGACGAGTAATAGAGAAGTATGGACGAAGAAATGCTGCGCCGACCCCAAATGAATTGGGATAAGGCAAAGAGAATGATGATAACCGTAGTAAGGGACATCGTCACATAAATTTAACCAAAAATGTAGTATAACTTGATTCGCTGGCGACTGTACATTCTGGATGACCAAGAGTTGAAACTTTCTGTCAGTACTAAAAAAATATTCTTCCGTTACATATAAAACTAGTACACGGTCAAAATTAATGGAAAATTTGACTTAATAAGCGACAAAAAATTACACAGTAAAACAAATTTTAGTCTTAAAACAAACAAAACCATCAAAGCAATAAAAACTTAACAAAATTCACACCTATTTTATAAGTTGACTCAATCACAACTGCATAACTAATCGTGATCATCACCAAACATAATCATAACTAAGCCCTCTGCTCACCTAACAAGAAGCGAACAAATAATAACACACGCACATAACTAACGGCAAACATTATCCAATATGAAAAACGTGTACATCTCGACTGATACAACGTAACTTTTAGTGGTGGGCGCGATGCGATGAATAGATTATCGAATATCGATAAACTAATTATGTTTTTAAATTAATTTAATTTTTATAGTCAAATATATTTATTTAGTTAGCAATATTGATGTACACATACATAAACAGACAATAAAGAATATTACATTTATTATTTACATAAACAGACAATAAAGAATATTACATTTATTATTCACTGTATATTTCACCGTTTTTTTATCAAGGTGTAATTATATCGTTACCAAACAGAAAATAATTCGATCTATTTGAAAATACGTCGGATAACTGAAACACAAGAAAATGATTAAAATAACCAGTAATTTCCCTACATTAATTATTCATTGATTAGCGAACACTATAATCAAATACAATAAACAAATCCAGTTTACGAGTCAACCGTTTCTCAAACAAGTTTACGTAACACGGTTTGATGAAAGTCATAATCAATTCCAGTTATTAATAACTCCTGGGTTGTTGTAACTAGCTCTATATCGGGTAGAACCAATGGTTATTAATCTGGGCGGTCATTGCTATATCTTTTCATTGAGCCTTTATTTCTGTTCGACACGATTTTCTAACGCTGAAGGACAATAGAAAGGTTTAAGTGAGCATTTGATATTGTGAAACAGAATTTATGCGTCTATTAAAATAACTACTAACTGGGTATAGTTATATGCTAGGATAATAATATAAATGATAGTAAAAATACATTCCATTTTTGTAGGTTTTAAAACAAGCTTAACACTAACAACATACAGTCCCAACTAACTACACGCAAAATACTTCTCAAAGTGTACATTTCCAACAAAATAACGCAATGCAGAATAAACAACGCTTAAGTAATCCAATTACTGAGCTATGCATTCTTATCAAGATAAATTATTTTATCGATTAAGTAACAACACTAGTGGTTACATAAGCTGTGTGATCGCGGCCAGTGCTCACTCTTCCGTTTAATTTAATTGCACTAGCTTGGTACTGTGGAGAGGAAAATTTTAAAGAAAATGGTGAAAATGTTAAATAATGTTATAAAATAATAATACAAGCCTATTACTGTCCTACTGCTGTGTGAGGGGCTCGGGTCGATTTCAGATTATGCTGCGCTTGCCTAGATTGGTCCGTGGATGGGTGACCCATTACATACCGAGTTTCCTCCGTACCTCGGGAAGCACGTTAAGTCGTTGGTCTCGGTTGTCATATTTTGTAGATCTTTGACAATCGTTACAGGTAGTGAGTGGCCCTAGGTCTGACAAACAAGTCATACCAAGGGGTATCGTACTACCCAGTATTAACTTGGTTGTGGAGTTGGACGGGAAGCCAAACCCAAGGAAAAGGCTAGGCAGATAATGATGCCGTGGAAAGGCCTCTTTACGTACAGAGAAGGCTTATTCAAGACGAGTTGGCGATTTTAGACTTACATACTCGTATATTAATTATAAGTCCAGGTCCATCAATGATAAAAAATATGATTATTAAATATTTCGTAGATTTTTTTACGATTAAAAGAAGTTTTCACTGATTATAAGCTGGAGTAGCATTAAAGATCTATTGGTTTCTATAAGATTTCGGGTAGTTGTTTGAAATTTAAGTCATAAATATTTATAGAACCAGTTTCATATTTTTGAATGCAATATATGTTTAGGTTTTACAACATAGTTACCTACGTAACAACATTTACCTACATACATTAAATTATTCATACCTCTTTTTTTGCAAAAAATCTTACTAATATTTCATTTTAAATGTTTACATAACTTAATAAAGTACTTACGCATCTTAATTATAATAAATATTTGTCCTGTTATCTAACAAGCACGCAATTTGCAATTATACAATATTCTATGTCAAAGATCACTAAGTTAATAATTAAAATTTCATATGGTTATGTCCATATTCATCAAATTGTATAAAACATCAATATTCATTGGTGGGCCCCACATCGCTACATATTTTTTTACGCAAGTTCTTGATTTTGCATTTTTTTTTTAAATTAATGACTCGATTTTGAAGTGTCTGCCTTAATGGCTTAAAGCCAAACCCGGGTTAAAATATTAATTAAATTATTTTAACATTGATGCTTTTTAGAACAGGTCAGTCACGCTTGAAAATCCAATAGAATGCCTCATCGTTATCTCTTAGATTTCAACAATACTTTTCTATACAGCATTTTATATAAATAGATAATTATTTACACCACGACAGTACGACATTTTGCGTCGACTCCCGCGCACAACCACAACATATCGCGCGCGCGCAACACGCTTCCCCATTTTTTATCGATCATTGTACGACACGATGACAGTTCACATCTATCGATAATAATCACCGTGTTCTTATGACGTGTCGCTACACTATTTCCGGATTTGATCACCTTTTTTATCTTTTCTGGTTATTCTAAGTTCTGACTATTAGGTATATTAATATGAATTTATTGTGGCGTGTCCACTGTCCAAACCATATCTTCTAATTATAAATTCAACTCGTAAATCTTCGATCTACCACTTCAAAGGGGATTGCCCAAGTTGCCACGATTGGCAGATAAATGATTGCATGAGGAAGTTGCGCTGCAATTCATCTCCTCAACGTAACGCCTTAGTTGTATTTAACAACTCCTATGAACGGTAAATGAAAAGTATTTTCTAGCTAGGTACATACGGTATGCACCAAACATTTGTCACTTGTTATGTGTGGTGACAAACGAGATAGTGGGAAGCGTCTTAGTCATTCTGAAGTTTTTATATCTTTTCTATACTTAGACACTAATAATAGCTCTCTTATAATACCATGTATGCTACTGCATGTAGCTACATTTTCTCAAGTTAACACCGTGCATGCATTTAAACAAAAACTTTGTATTCTACACACACGCTCAAATATTGTTAATTTTGATTCAAATCTTATCTAAATTAAATCAACACGAAAAACGTAAGCCTACTAAAACAAAATGCAATTAAATAATCTAAACCAAAGCAATTAATTAAGTATTTTATAACAGCGGGATGTTATTAGTATAAATTCGAAGTAACTGTTACAAAATTACAGTTATTAAGTGTTATGTACGTGCATCTAATAAACAGTAATGCTTTAAGTGGGTTATTTAAATGTTCGCATTGTTTATATCTACTGTAAATTTTGTACATACCTATTACCTACTAATAATGCTACTTGAGAAATATTTATTATCGGAAAGTATCTTCACCATACCATGTTTCCCACAAAACTGCCTTGCCGTTTCTGTTGCGCAGAGGTGGTAAAATGACATCCTTAAGCATGAGACTTCCCATTTTTGTCTAATGAAGTCTTCTCCTACTAATGAAGTAATGACGCATTAGGAAATCCATGCGGTATTTCTTTGGATAATTATCAGCCTATAACTGTCTTATTGTTCTCAATGCTGGTTGCTCTCTTCTGTGTGATAGTGTACCACGCGGCCCCAGTGCGGATTAGTGGATGAAACAGTCATAACTCTGACTTTTCCTTGGTAAGAAATTACTGTCAACAACCCTAGCAAAGTAATATTTACTTCAGCTAACTTGGGTCTGTACCCTTTAGCCATTTGATTCCATTCTTACTAATACCGCCATTATCAGACTTTAGTCTAATAATGTCAATAGATTGATGATCATGCTCTCGTTGCGACGACTGAGCCGGGCAAAGTGCTGTTGGTTTTTTCTATATAAAATTTCTCAGTAGCTGTCAGGGAGTCTGGATTTGTGCCCAGTTAATGGCAATGGCCCTTTATTACATGGGCCTTAAACATAACTAGCGAAATGTGGGTGTACTATATTATACACCTCTACCTTACCCTTCGGAGATTACAGGCATGATGTTACTTATGTTACTTAATGATCAGTTACCAGATAAGCATTTATAACCAAGGATCGTAATCAAAGGTGTTATTTCATTCAAATTACTTCAGCTATGCAACTTTACCGGTCAGACTTGTGTAATGTCAAAACGTCTAGTAAGCTTCCTGGATATTAGTTGTAAATCATAGTGCTGGTTGAGCTTGAATAATTTAGCTATTGACAAGCGTAGGTACCTTCCGAATTATGTAAGGGATTAATGATTTTGTTGTACAGGTTTGTTACGTTGGTAAGTTAGCATACCAAGTTGCCATGGATTGATTTTAGAACTACAAAGGGTGGCAAAAATTTGCTAAAAAAAAAGATTCCTAAGAAATCATTTTGCGCCGACCGACCCCAAGTTAAAAGCGGTTTAAAAGGAGGAAGATCTACTACTTATGATAATAATGGCGCCTGCAGTTGAGTATACTTTAAGATGTTGACAGATGTACAGTACAGATACCCAAAAACTACGACAATACCTATTATCCCAATCCATGAAAGGATGTCACAAAAATAAGAATTATCGTATGTAGTGGAACGAATAAGCAATGAAAGGAGCTTGTGGGTAAATAATAACAGCCGCTCGGATCGATCTATAGGTTAAGCCGTGCTTGCCTTGGTTAGTCTGTGAATGAAGGACCACCCATTACATACGAGTTTACCCCGTGACTGGGAAAGCACGTTAAGCCGTTGGTCCCGGTTGTCATTTGTAGATCTTTGACAGTCGTTACAGGTACTCAGTAGCCTAAAAAGTCTGACAACCAGTCTTACCAAGGGGTATCGTATTACCTAGTATTACTTGGTTGTGGAGGTCAGATAGGCAGTCTCTCCATGAAATATACTGGTATTCGACTGGAAGCCGACCCTAACATAGTTGGGAAAAGGCTAGGCAGATGATGAATGGAACGTATAAGCAAAATAAAGATTTCTTTGAGTAGGCTCTACTTGCTCACAACTACTAATCCTTATAACCTGTAACTACCTGAACCTCTATCGACTCCTATTCTAACAGCACGATTATAGTAATAATGAGGTGTGCTAGAATGATGCATTACGTAATGTATTTTGTACGCGAGTGATTATCTTCGCCAATACATCGTGACGGCCGGCTTGTTAAACAGCGTGTGTACCATGTTATAATAAACTGCTGGCTTATTGGCTTATTTATTGATATAAACAGGTTTTTAGGCGAAATGGCTGAAGTTTGCAGAAAAAGAAATTGGAAATCGGTTTATTAATCCATCGGTACCAGTAGAAGCCAGAAGTATACTCTAAGGAAGTTGGCTTTAAACTTCTTTTCTTAAACTATCAGAGAATACTTTACTTACTACGGAACGTATCTACGTAGCGATAGCTACTGCAAAAAGCAATGTCAAGGATTTTTTTTTTAAAGTTTAATATCTATGTTTATCATTTTTGACTATTTTTGTTCTCAGAATCATTATTTACAAGATATTTTTCTTTTTTTACAGGTAAGTCAGCTGTTGTTCAATAGTATTCCGGGAAATGGTGTAATGGTAAGTAGGTACTATGTTTATGTCAGAGCAGGAATTAAAGTTCACTTACTATAAAGATAAAGGAAACTACTGTAATGTGGTTTTTTAAACTGATCCGCTTCATTATTTGTTGTTTTTTTTTTATTTTTATAATCTAGACTGTAAATAAATAAATAAAATCGTCTTTTAAAAACTCTAGATTCAGAACTTTAGAACATACAAAAAAAATATTAGACGAATTGACAACTTCCTCCTTTTGGAAGTCTGTTCAAAATTCGAAAAATCCCCAAATAAACCCAGCACACTACCGCCACTAATAAGCGGTCAAACGCCGAACTACTTAGTTTTTGTGCGGACGAAAGAATTAAAAATTGAACTTCCTTTCACTTACGTTTTTTCTGGTGGTCACTTACATAGCAGTGCAGCGGTGATTCTACAGATGGCGCTACTGGCGCTGATTATATCAGTTGAATTTAAATTGTATTATTTTTTTATGCGTATGCGCGTCGAAGGTGTTACTTTTACTAAAAGATACGTGAAAGAATCACCAGATGTCTCCAAATTAAACAAAACACGTGAACTTAAGTTTGTTAGTTTGTTGAAAAAAATCTCAACTTACGGCTTTGAAAATTCAACAATGCGTTTTAATTTAAGCACTAAGCATAATTTTTGTATAGGAATGACTCATAGTAGTTTGAATATAAAGCCACACGTTTCTTTTTTTCGAAAGGGCAATCTTGATGGAAGATGATTATTTAAATAAACACCAACATAAGGTCTGCACTGTCTGAGTTTGAAATAATTTAGCAGTAGCTAAGTAATTATTTGTTTCATAAATCAGTCGCATTCTTTGGTCACATTACATAACGCCTACCATATAATACACGGTCATTTTAAAGATTTTATAGCCCAATAATGACGATCAATTTCAAAGGAATTCCCATCAAGAATCAAGGCCATGTCCGATTGAAGGTGTATTGAAAGCGAGAGTACTTTATGGTGTTGCCGTGCAACGATAGTGCAAGTAAACTCAACGTACGAAAATGGTACTGTAGCTGCAATATAGCATAAAACAATCATGCTATGACGTACCCACTGCTGGGATACAGGTCTGATCTCTATGATAGTGACTGATCTAAATTAATTACGCGATGCCAGTGCGAATTCTATGTGATACAACTTAAACTAAGCTGAGACAAAGAAACACAAGAGAACTTTAATAAGTTCCCATGTTTTTTTTATTTTAAATGTACAAATGTTTTACAACACCTAGGCGTTCAAAATTCAACAAGGGACTTTTCCATACAAAAAATCCAAATATCAAAGATAGGGCAAAATGATGAAAGTGCGTCTTAAATCAACTGGTTTCATACATAAGGTCACATCTTTTTTTGTGAGATAGGCAGAAAATATAGAACGCCATGTTCATTGCATTCTCATAACTTCTGAAAATACGATCTGTGAAATATTATAACACTTTGCCAATACATTGAAATACTTGCTGTCTTATCTGAGAATTCAATTAAGCAAGCTGCCATACTAAAAATAATGCTCATTAGCCTGTAGAAATTATACGAATCAGGCGAAGGAAATAAGTTGTCAGGTGTCCAGGTGATAGTTACACACCACTAATTACGATACCTATATATTGCAATACTTGAGTCTTAAACTGACATATTGTTGCTTAATGTTTACTTAAGAATATTTTACTACTTACATTAACTTAAGATTTATAAATCGATCATCGTTAGCCTTTTCCGATACATCGTCGGAATGTTACTAGATACGGTTGAAAATTATAATATAAACCGGGCCAGCTGCCATTTAGCTTACCTGAATATTCGTCAGTTATGTTGCTACTAGCAAATTCTGGTGTCCTAAGATTTCAAGGCACGACTGTCATCGGCGGGATAATTGCAATACATCTACACAATGATATTATGCTTTATCATTTTGACAAAGTAAAAACATTGTGGTATGAAAAACGTTGTTTAAGTTGTTGAGCTTTTTTGTTATTTTTCAAAGGTATGAAGCTTAGAAGGACATTGCTAATCCAATTCAATATTGGGTTACCAATGTCCTTCAAAATGCTTCGAAAAGTGTGTTACGTTAGCATCATTTTTGAAAAAGGATTTTCGTTCTTGAAAGCTACATTAAATGCCAGTCATCAATATTGATCGCGACCATTTATTTATATTATTTATTTATTTATTTAAAAAAAACGTTGCCCCACACTAGGAATTTCTCCTGTATCGTGGGTGCGTTTACAAACATTTAAACTCACAAACACAAACTGCCAGACCCGGAACAACTACCTGTAGGCCATACAAATATTTGTTCCGAGCGGGAATCGAACCCGCGACACGCAGCGCAGCAGTCAATTGCTCAGCCACTGCGCCAACCATTGTAGCAGACACGAAATTATTGATATTTCAAATCATGTCATGGGTCAATGCGACCTTAAGAAAGCCGGGGTTACTGACCTGGACAAAGACATCATACACGCTAAAAAATCAAACATTTTCAGGAACCTTCATAATAAAGAGCCTTAAACAAACAATCGAACATTATATCACCACTCACATTCTTACATAAACTTGAAACCAATCCACCAACAGTATAATATTTCATTTGATCCACTCGTCTCATATCACCTAGTACCGAGCAGGTTTTTCCACCAAAACCCGGTCTTGGGCACTCGTGCGCATCGGATCCGTTGCGCGCACGTTCCGTTATGACATAACTTTCGCTTCGTTCCGTCTCGTCTCATTGACTGTCGTGACGTGATCTTGACCTTGAAGATGGGTTTGACTCTCGCTTTTGTTTGAAGACGGTGAAGGTGTGAATGGGTTCTGTATTTGTTCGTCTTTTGTTTTAATGGATGGTAATTTTTTGCGGGACAAGCAATGGGGTGTTTATGTGTTTTAAGTTTTTCTAAAAATTTAATCTTCTTTTACGTTTTTACTACCTCTGAACATCTACTTATCGCCGATGCATCTGCAGATCTGTCACCCACGGTAACATACTCGTAGTATATGCTGCTCCCGGCGAAAGCAAACTATCGACCAAGTGGTTGAACGAGAATCAAAATTTCCAGCTTGATATGCACCTTTTCACGCGTTGAAATCTTTTGCTTTGAGCTTTGCTTATTTCCTAATGTTTTTTTCATTCAAGCTTTATTCTTGTTAGTCACACAGTTTTGATTTCTAATCAAACCGTTATAAAATTCGAAAGGTTCTCAATCATGAACTAAGTAACTAGTTATCAATAAACACGAATCTTCCACTCTAAGTGAAGTAAGCTAACAAGAAGACTATTAAAATTAAAGATTAAATATCAACAAATTAAACACAGAGTCCATAAATCAATAATATTAATTGCATTGATGTGCAAACATTTAATAACCATAATTATTAGCGTTTAAATGCTTATGTTTGTTCTACACAAATAAGATCATCAGTAATAGATGCAAAACATTATAATGATGCAATCGTTATTACGTGTATATGTGTAAACTGATGAAATTATGAAATAAATTGTGTGAGGCTTTATCCGGGGTGGTGTGGCACAGCTTGGGCGAGATTTGTGTCTAACAGTGGACAGAGCAAGAGATAAGCTATGTTGATTATTTATTTTCATAATATGGCTATGGTTAATTTAAACATTACCAATGAATATACTTATCTCTACTCAGATGAGTGATTTTCATATAAGTACAGTAAAGGTTAAGTTACGCAAAAAGGTATGGCATGATAAATTATTGTCCATTCAGATGCTATCATCAATTATTACGGTAGTTTAGAGTAACTACTGTTTGAATTCTTAACTAAAGTATTTATTTATCGAGAGAAGTCTCATTATGGTGAATGGGTTCCAGTAAAAGATGAGGCAACTTCAGCATAAGGCAAATAAATTATAGTGCATACGAGACAAGATAAAACACAAAGTAAGCTAATCTCAAAATTCTCGCGAAGACCCTGAATCGTCAACCTTTCCTTTTGAGAGTCAAGAATTATCAAGTTCTATACTTTATGGCCATTTAAAAACTATAAATAAGATTCTCACTATGAGGAATAGTTCCAAAGGACATTCCTATAATAACTTCGTTTGCAATATTAGTACAAATATCAAGTTCTTTGCAGAGAATACTGCACAACATTCCCTTGAACTGCCTTTTATGACATTTATACATAACATAGAAATTATGATTAGGTAACGAATGGATTCATAAGAAGCTACCTAGTCGATCTATAAAATTTCTAGAAAGACTAGTATTAGTAGTAGTAAGGTTTCAGACCACTAGAATGATTGGAATGCTTGTTAGCAACCGCTTAATTGATTAACGGCAAAGGAGCCTTTAGATTAGACCTTAACTTGTTAAGAAGCGTTTTATAACTTTGAATTGTGTGTCAAAAGTCCCTGGTATAATTTTTTAATTACTGATGATTTTTTCAAACAGTGTAAAAGTAGCTTTCATTTTAACTTTTATAACTTTATTAATTTTAAAGCTATATTGAGTGTGGTTCAAAGTTTAGCATAGATTAATATTATATAACTCTCGTATCTCTATCAGTTTTATCTTAATCACTTATATTTTAACCATTAACCATTACTACATTGACTGAGTTCCAAAATTTGCCCGAGGCAGTCCATTTTCAAAACCAACGCAGCCTCGTTTGAAGCATTGAATAGTTCCAGTGTATAGTACCGCTATACTGGAAGGAGTCGCACATGATTGCAGATGTGTGACGGCCAGTAAGTGCATTGGCACACAGTCCAATAATGCTGGGCTATCTGATTGTCTGTGTACAACCAGTTTGTGTTGCGTTTCATAATCGTCTGGCCGCACATGATATTATTGTGAACAGTTGTGTTCTGAATTTTAATGAGTTCGATCAATTATACTTTTGAATGGTTTAGTTTTAACTTCTCTCCTTGTTTTTTGAAAATCAACTCATATTATATTATCTAATCTAAGATGTAATTAGACGATATTGGCATCTCACAAGAAGAGAAGAAGTGCAGGTTGCGGGGATCGGCTGGATGCGAGACGACACTTGGGGGAGGCCTAAGTCCAGCAGTGGACGTCTTTCGGCTGAAATGATGATGATGAAGAAGAGAAAACCTTTACAAGCATTTCCTAAAAGCTCACCGGACCTTTTTTAAAAAACGACCATAGAATGTAGACTTTCTCATAGACTACTAATAAAAGGATGTAGGAGTATGTAGCCATTATTATAAAAATTGGTGACACGGTTAGCAAACATGTGGTAGTACTAATTTCTAAATTAAGTATTGCTGTAACAGGTAATTGTATTTAAGGCCTTCAGTGTGTGATTAGTATGAGTATTACTACAAATACCTTTATCGACTAATTGGTTATTATTATTGTGTGCATCAGTTCATTGTTTCCTTTACAGTCTGTAGAAAATAAAATGAAAACAGTACTGTTTTCGGTGCATGGTCCTCTAAGATCTCTAACTCCATTGCTGAACCCTATCAGCGAGTTCGCAACGCTATTCCCAACGACTGAATCTCCTGAATAGCCTATCTCTAGCAGTAAACTGCTATAAGGCAATGCTAATGACCTACATATTTTTCTAAACCAGAAAAATCTTATTAATATAACCAGTATCAGTATCCTCTACCCTTGCATACTCAGATTACAACACTATAAATCAAATCGTTTCTAAATAAGCTCAGTCAAGGTGAAGACGTTTTTTTCGAAACATATAATTTCGGAAAAGTAGATTGACCTTGATTTTTTGTTACTGAACTGGGGGAGTATCTTATTTGTTAACGAGGTTTAAAATCTGATATTGGGATAGTCTTCACGCTTATAAAGCTCGTCAGGATTCGACTTGTAACGTCTGTGTTCTTTTGAGTTGGTTGTTTTGTTACTATAGCACCGTATAGAATTTGAACATGTCTAGAGCAGAGAGCTAAATAATGTCTTCACATTTTTGGATTCCTAAAGAAATATTTATATCCATCGATGTACTTGTCAGATTCCATAAAAAGTTCTTGTCTTCTTGCTCATTCCTCAATATGCCACACATGGTGTGAACTGTTGACATTATGATGAAAAGGGTAAGGTTAATAATACCACCAGAATAAACAATTATTACGCATACGTACAGTCGTTGTATAAGCCACTGCACTCGACTTTAACTGCTTTACTTGTATTATATTAAGACCTATTATAAATTGTATACTTATTCCTTGTGACACTAACCGCAAAAATGCGCAATAATGATGATGGAATCGTTAACTAGTTTGAAAACGTCCGGTGCACTCTGTCTCTGCTTGCAATCAATTTCGCCTGATTAAAAAAACATGAGAAAATATGAATATTTACCACTTCAGAGATGTTTCTTGCAGCTTTATCAACTGTTCCACTTTTCACACTTCTAAAGACTCTCTTATTATCTTGAATTCACGTTGTTTCTATAAGTTCCGGACCTTTTCCAGTGCTCACTTGTTTGTTTTCTTTATTACCACACTCTGGCCGTATTAAATTACGGTCGACACCTTAAGTCTTTCCAACCATTCGTCTCTTCATTTACTATTACCTCTCACATAATTATATCTTCTTCATTGCCTTCTTTCACTTTATTCTTTTCACATAAATTAATATAAACAAACAGACATCATTCTGAATAATGCCTGTCAATAAGGATGTGTAATATGTCAAAATGTTAAATGTCAGGTAAAGATTAATACTGTTGCTTCACCTGATCAGCGGGTATTCAACGTTTCTTTGATATCTCAAAGGAGTCAATAAAATCTCTTAAAGGTGCTGTAATTTAAACTGTTTGGTTAAAGATCAAAATAAGTTTATTTTTTGGCAAGATTTTGATGACATAATGACAGTCATTGTCAAAAATGACAGTTGTGTCGTCCATGACGATGACAGTTGTCTTATGCACGGTTTCAATATTGATGAACGTACGTACTTACCGTTAAACGTACTGATGGAATTGAACCATTTGATACAAGTCCTTTGAAGCTTCCTACATAGAAAGTTAAGAGCTTACTTTATTTCAAGCTTCATAAATAAGTACCAACGGATGATAAAGTCGTATCCAACTTTGAAGTGCAATAAAAAGTACGTTGAAACGTTACAAAAAGCTTCAAATTAGCAACTACAATAGATACAAAACCCTTAGGTATTATTGCTGCTCCTTTGTCCCCAATTGTCCCCAATCCCAAAGATTGCTATTAGAAAACGATGCAATATTTCAATGTTTTCGAAATGAAAATATTTAAAAGCATTTCAATATTGAAACTGCTCCGAAGACTGATTTAACAAATTATACGAGAAAGAAGCGCAGCAACATTTAAGTGTTAAGTTGCATAAAATTGAATACATTGACATGAATTAAATCGACTTTGTATGCGAAATTACAATCAAAGAATTGATTAGTTTAAGTAATTGATCTTATATTATGTATCTCTCGACTTCAAAGAATGCATTTATTATAGTCAACAACGGATCTAAAATTAAGTTTACTAATCGATTTTGTACAAACATAGTAAAAAAAAACCTTTATTATTATGTCTTTATTAATATTATCGCGGGCGATAAGTTCAGGATTACGACCAATAAAATAATTTATTCATAAAGTTTGTCATTCATTTATTCCGATTTCAAGGCCGATAAAATAATATCAACCGTGCAAACCATAGCACATCCTATTTGGTACTATTATTTTCTAGAATCTAGACTTATGGCTAAGGTGACATTGCTATTATTAAAGTCATTAGAAAAACCAGAAGCTTTGTTGTTAAAAGGGTAAGGTGCACAATTTTGAGTTGGAAAAGTATATGTTTGCTTTCGTCGCTTGTAGTTCTGATTATGTTGACAAAAATGTTAAAATGATTTTGTTGACATAGGCTCTCGAATAGATGCCATATCAGTTCAAGAGCCTATGTCAACAAAATCATATTACCCATTCAGATTATGAGATATAAGGAACTATATTCAGACGAGGATTCATTTGACAAAATGGCGGTGTAAACATTCCTTACGTAAAGACTTCCCGTGTAGGGCACGCTACCATTGTGGCGATAAGTCCCCTCTTTGAGGAGTGGTTAGAGAGGCGCCACGGCGCCCTCACCTACCGCCTGACGCAGATCCTCACCGGACACGGTTGTTTCGGGAGGTTCCTGCACCGAATCGGGCGGGAGGAAACGCCCGGGTGTTTCCACTGCGAGGATCGTCCGGAGGACACGGTGGAGCACACCGTAGAGGTCTGCCCCGCTTGGGCGGAGCACCGCCGTGTCCTTGTAGCGGCGATTGGCGGCGGCGATCTCTCGCGTCCGACCCTGGTTCAAGCCATGGTCCGGAGCGAGAGGGAATGGGAAGCCGTCACCACCTTCTGTGAAGCAGTCATGCTAGTGAAGGAGGTGGCGGGACGTGTGAGGGAAAGAACCTCACGTCCCAGCCGCCGCGGGAGACGCCCTGGGCGTTGGGGGTCACGTGGTGGCTCCCGGCCACCGTAGGCGCGGGCCTGTGGACGGCGAGTTATGGGCTAGCTCGCCGTCCGGCCGTCTTATGACGACAGGCCGTGTCGACGGTGCGTTCGTGTTCCACGCGCGCCTCAAAGAGATGTCAGCAACCGAGTAGGGGTCCGCATGGGCCGATGCCTGCCAGAGCTGCGGGACTGTTCGAAAGAGACACCGTGGCCCTGGAACACAAAGGGCAAAGAAGGAACATGGATGGGTTTTAGTCAGTACAAGTCTGACACTCCCTTCCGCTCCGCCCAGAGTGGGGGGGGTCATTTGATGATTTCCCATCCAAAAAAAAAAAAAAAAAAGACTTCCCGTGTATTTCATCTTTGTCAATGCATAAGCCGCTTAACATGATTTTAAATGCTGTGAAAATGCACACTGTATAGTCAAGTTGCATTATGTCCCACGCAAGTGCGAATAAGTACATAACTAGTCACTTATTCCACTTAAATTACTTCTACATGAGTGGGATGCGAAATATTTCGCATTACACACAGTTTTCCATTTCATCATCACATTAGTTTTATTACTATTTACCAAAACCGCACTGCTAATTGAACTTATTTCGCAAAACGAACATAAAAGTACTTGTATTGATACCAACGGAATTGTTTTCGAATATTTAAAAACAAAGCTTACGTAAAATGAGGCTTACGAGTATATTTTCGTAATGGCGAGCGATCGTACATTTTGTCCCAGTAATGTTGACAGTAAACAACCACCGCATGTAATGACATTTTGCAATACTTAATGCTCATAAACCATGCGTTGTAAATCAAGTAACACTGATTTTGAAAGATCAGCGTTAAGTTAGTAATCAATCTTCAATTTGACAAATGGATGCTCAACGAATTGGTAATTTTATGCAATGAATTTATGATCACAGAGAGATCCTACAACGAATGAAACAGGTTTCTGTGTTATTGATTGCTGTGCGCTAATAAATAGTAATAGAACATTGTAGTTAATTGTAATCGTGTGAGATTACGCTCGCGTAATATCGCGACGTATTACGCAAAACAAAGATCGCGTTCGGCGTGTATATTGTCAAGAGTGAAAATGTAGCGGGTTTCGACACACGCGTAACTAGCGGCTATCCGCTTGCGATGCTTCTATCTGGGTCATATTATTTCGCATTTCGTAAAACTTACTTACAGACCCATAACGTTACACCCAATTACACAGGGACAATGCACGAATTAAAACAACGGACATTATTATCATAATTGGCGTGGCCATT
Organism: Noctua janthe; assembly: GCA_910589295.1. NCBI lineage: Eukaryota > Metazoa > Arthropoda > Insecta > Lepidoptera > Noctuidae > Noctua > Noctua janthe. Next base: position 17,021,620 of record OU342562.1, read on the forward strand.
TATTTTCACAATCATTTCGCTCATCCAAATTAAGGGAAAATCAAAAACATCATTTTTTCGTCTTATTATAACAGGTACATAAACTCAAACGTAACTTCAACCGATTTAAAAAAAAATAACAAAAATGTAGACTAATAGAGTATTTAGTTCAGTGCGTTCGATCGCGGGTCGTGGAATACAAGTTCCTTGGATCTGGTAGCACGACCACTATCCATTGCTGGGGTATTTCACGTCCCCCATTCGTATTAGTGCTAAGCTTATATTTATGTATCACATTCAGACGTATCTGCTCCCTGCAGCCTTAGTAGCTATCATGATGGCCATATCCGTGGCCGTGTCCGTGACCGATAACAACGGGGACTGGTACTTTCACGGGGTAGGGCACGTGCTTCTCGATGTGGACTGGCACGTGTTTCTCGATGTGGACGGGGTAGGGCCTGTCGTAGGGGACCTGGACGGGGTAGGGTACGTGCTTCTCGACGGGGTAGGGGATGTGCTTCTCAACGGGGTAGGGCGCTGGCACTGGCACCTTGACGGGGTAGGGCACAGGTTTCTCAACGTGCACAGGCACGGGACGGTCAACGTGGACCTTAACTGGGTAGGGGACGGGTTTCTCTACGGGGTAGGGCACGAGTTTCTCAACTGGGTAAGGCACAGGCTTGGGGACATGCACGGGGTAAGGCCTGTCGACGGGAACCTTGACAGGGTAGGGCACTTCCTTGTACACGGGGTAGGGTTGGGGCACATGTACGGGGACCTTTACGGGGTAGGGGACCTTCTTCTCAACTGGGTAAGGAGCGGGAACGTGAACCTTGACGGGCACGTGGATCTTCTTCTCAACCGGGTAAGGCTGAGGTACGTATACCTTGACGGGGTAAGGCCTGTCAACAGGCACATGGACCGGGTAGGGCACCTTCTTCTCAACTGGGTAGGGTTGGGGCACATGCACTGGTACCTTCACGATCTCCTTGACTGGGTAAGGGACGTGTTTGACGACGGGGTAGGGTTGGGGAACATGTACCTTTACGGGTACGGGAACCTTCCTCTCCACTGGGTAGGGGATGTGCTTCTCTACGGGGTAGGGGACAGGGACATTCTTGTAGACAGTGATGGTTTTGTGGGAGTGGGTGTCGTGTCCACCGTAACTACCACCGTAACCACCGCCAAAGCCTCCATCGTAACCACCTCCGAAACCACCTCCGAATCCTCCGTGACCACCACCACTTCCGTGTCCGTAGCCGAGTCCGATGTCGTACACTCCTCTCTTCTCGTGCTTCTTGTCGTCCGAAGCAGCTTCCTTGTTATCGGTCACTGCCACTTCTTTTTCTGCTTCCTTGGCTTCTTCTGCGTAAGCGAAGGCCAAGAGAGCCACCAGACTGGCGGCCACGAGCTGTTAACAAAAAGGCAAAGATTAATATCATAAACTGGAACGAATGTGATAGTAAGAATAGAATCGAAAGTTATTATCGCAGTTGACTAATTATCTGGTGCAAATATGCTTCGAGGTTCGTTGTTTTAATGAGTGGTCGAGTTAACATCGGCGCAGACAACTACACACTAAGTACGCAATTTCCTTGTTGCGTAAAATGTTATAAGTGGGACAAGGGGGTTTTGTATATCCAGGCACTGTCACAACCCTACGGGTTTATAATTATTATTTGCACTGTCACTTAATTATTTTTATAATTTTGATAATCAAAGTTCGAACACACCATGTGCCTCATGATGCTGCACTAGTAGGTTGCACTGAAGTCAGCGAAGTCCTGAATGCGAATGATGCGTGATCGTTCGTAGCTTCGCTATATATATGCGGTAAGAGCGGCCGAGCGAAGAAAAAAAATGGCGGCACTCTATAGGACCATGTTACACTTTCGCTTTTGAGGGGGTTCGGAATCGAGCAAGCCGAAATGCTCTATATCTGTCTACGCCGAGATTCGTGGCGACCGGTTCGCTAGCAATGATATAATTTAAATATAATTAACGTAATCGTCTAATGCCGATCTGTGAATGCTTTTCCTTTGTAAGGCTTCAAGGTTGCTGTGTTTATGTTGGCTTGTATGTTGCAGTTTAGTGGATACGTACTCGGTTGTTCTATACGTTTTTCGTCTGATAGAACTTGTTATTGAACGTTATCCTTGGACTTTTCATGAATTATTTCTTTGTTTTTATAAATGAGGTGTATATTCTAATCACGTAATTAAGTGCAGTGTGTGTTTAGTTGGTAATTTAGGTAATAACACGTAATGCAGTAAATGTAAAAGTTTTAAGAGGGTGTTTAATTGCGAAAGATAATGATCATTGTTTATTTGCAAAAATATTTCAACGACTAATTGGAGTACGTTGGATTGCTTAGAAAATTTAGTCATAGAAACTAAGTAAGATTTTTATACTTAAAATTCGCACTACGATGTCAATGGAGTGATTTATTATTTAGTTGGACATCAAGAGGTAACTTTTGAGTCCTTGAAGACATGTAATTAGAGGTGAAGGGCGAATTGAGACATCCGTAAGTAAATAATAGAATGGCAACAGACTGCATTCACCGTTTATAATACCTAATTGGAAGTTGGGGTTGGGATGTTCCCTTTACATAATTGAAGCCTTATTGAAGATTGGTGAATCAGAAGGTTGCAAGAAAACCATTCAAAAGATTATTATAAAATTCTTTTTTTCTGCTGGTGCGCTCACTGTCTAGTTTACATGAGTTTGGTAACAGTGTGATGGTCCTAGAAAAATATCACCAAAAAAAAAAGATCTATTGACATGGCTACTGTTGTCAGTTTCTGAACAATCTATTAACTCTTCCTCTCGACCACTTTTGCTAATGATTTGTGACTAAGAATACAAATATTCGTTTCATGTTTGCACACACAAAACATGCATATCAGTTACATACAATTACAGTCCTATTAGCATATATTTGCAGTTTCATATTATGATATGATAGTAAGCTTATGATTGACTACTACTACTTGTAATAATTAATTATATCAAAGTTTGTTTTCCAGTAGTATATAATTATGATATAATTGTCACAATAAAAAAAGATCTTTAAGAAAAAGGTGGAGGAAAAAAAACAAGGAAGAAAAAAGTAAGGCTGATTTATTAATGATTGTTATAGATAAATGAAAGAAAAATAAAATCGTCTGTAAGTCCAGGCAGATAGAATAAAGATGGGGCATAAAGATGGCAAAGTGACGGGATTGGAATCTACCAATTAACTATTATTTTATTTATTTACTGTTATTAATTTCCTTTATTCATTTTCTAATCATATAATTTACATTTTTAAATATTCCTATACATGGCAATATAAAAAACATTTAATAATATAAACATATGGTAGCCCACCAGCATCGGGAACAGGGTCCGAGCTACCGGTGGTCAGGGCTCTTGAGAGAGGAACCTCCAAAAGATACGCGCCGTGTCCAGAAGTACTGCTTTCTGAATCAAGCCTTATCAACTATTATTTATTATTATTATCTTCCTGCCCTGTATGTAATCATCTGACATGATAGATCCATGACTGATATAAGAAAAAGTAATGTATAAACTCAGGCAGATAACATATACGCATAGGGCTCGAATATTATGACATTTTGGAATTGGCCCAGCGCTGATGTTAAGTCATCAACTGTACTTTACCCGCAAGGTATCATAGGGCACGTCCGATTTGGACGTGAATTACTCGCAAGAGACTTTCAACTTTACCTCTGGGTGACGGGCGCCATTCAAAGACACGTAGGGCACGTCCTTGATCGAAACTAAGAGCTTCTAGTTACGAGGATCTACTGTATAGGACAGGAATACGTCATTTTGTTGTGTAAATCAGCAAGGTTCACGCAGTAAGGCATGCTGTCATCGCTCCTGATGACGTTCTAACCCTGTCTGGTGTTACTTGGGATCGGTGGGACACATTTTTTCTTCCATTCTCCCCTGGAGAAACCCCTTCTTCTTTCATATCATTCCTAACTCATTTCATCCAGTACCAGTAGTAGGACAACTTTTTAGTACCGTTCAGAAAAATAATCACAAACCACGATATTTCCATCCTCGCCGGTATCATGCAGTGAGTGCTGAAGGGCTGTTTCCAAATGACATAGTTTCAAATTTAAACCGCATTTTATCTTCTTCAATTTTAGTAATAAGTGCAAGCTATTATAAATAGAAGCTATTAATTCTTTAGCTTGTGTATAAACACGAGCTCGAGAATTAATATTTTCCACGTAATGCTCTATTTTTCTATGTGAACTACTTTTACGATGTCTATTAATAGACGTTATGTACATCGTCATTGTGCAACGTTTCTTCTTATTTTTCTTCCGTCACTATACCAATAATTTGATTGCACCACGTCGTCAATAGCAACTATGATTCCGTCAAAATGCTAATTTAGAGTTACTGCAACAAGAGCTTTGGCACGTAAACCAGATATTAAGTAAGTAAATGAGTAATAGCTATCTTGAAATCGATCGCAACATCGGACAGTTTAGTGACAGCAACAGCATCAAGGATCGTAGAATCTAGGGAGCTGTCTCATTTAATTTACTGTCCACAACAGGTCATTGATCTCCTTCATAATACAATACCAATCGTTTACTTGAATGCTTTAAAGTTGCCTCGGTGCTGAATATTTAAATGAAAAATGCACCTCCGCGTCGCCATTCATCATTATTCACCTATCTTTATCCCAATTGATTTGGGATCGGTGCAGCATGTTTTCTTCTTCCATACTTTGTCATGTTAATCGTTATCCGATTACCCATTGTAGTGTACCTACACCAGTCATCATCGCCGGTATGGACTTAAATTAAGTCCGTGACGAATATTCTGAGTTAAAACGGGTAACAATAGTTTTTTTTTGTGCATATCTTTGACAGACAGGCATTATTCGGGTTCCAGTGAGTTAAATTTTGCTGAATCAGTTGTATTACGTAAAATGTGAAGATCGTCGACGATCTTTTCAGGGTGGCTGGTAGCAACTGGATGAGAGTTGCTGAGAATCGAATTGAGTGGCGTGCGATTGAGGAGGCCTATGTCCAGCAGTGGACTGCTGTAGGCTAAAGATAACATAACAATTCCTTACTAGTTACTAGTCATATCATTCTTATTAAATCTATGTTTACATCGGGTAAAATGATAGTGTCTACGGTTACTTAGGAGCTTGCTAAACGTACATCGCCTACGCGGAGAACAAGTTTCAGTTTACAAGCCACTTGTGCGGTAAGATAAGCAGATGCATGTCTATGTTTTAGTTTGTTCCATTCCTAGATTTGTAGGGTTTCGTAATTGAAAAGGGGATTTGGTGTGTAATTAATTAATATTGGCTAAGACAGCTACAAACTGAACTGTGTAATGTATTGCTTGTGTAACGTGTGTCCTTTTAGTTTTCATTGATAGAAATTCTAAGTTTCAGTATTGCACTTGTATTTCTCATAAGTGCTCACTTTTTCGTCAAGATAACTATATATCTTCTATCAGTGATATTACCGACTAGGTTTTTCCCTAAAATTGTATTCAGTTTTGAATATTTTCTAATTTGATATTATGATATAATGCAAAGCTCTGACCTCGCCCAATAATGATATCAATACCACATACGCAATAGAAAATAGGAGGACCTTGATCTTAAGCAAAATCTCTTGACAATGGATCCAAAATGCATTATTTATGATTTTTTTAGCAAAAAAGAAGGCATTTTATGTCAAGGTGGACTACAGTCATTCTTTTATAGATTTTCATCAAATCTAAACCTAAAATGATCTGTAGGCGGGGTGCATTAACATAAGTGATACATTGGCAGTCTGAATTCCGAGTGTATGGGTGTGTGAATTATTTAAGCTTAAGATCAAATGCAAGCAAGCTACAAGCTACAAGCTACAAGCTACAAGCTAGGTTCATTGAAAATCTGCTCACTACAAGGAACATTATTAAACTTGGTGCCTTCTGTCAAATAAGATGAGTAGAATTGGCAAAACACCCATTGCAGGAACATTTTGCAATTGAAAATAATATAAAAACCAGTCAAATATTTAGAAATTATGCCTGTGGATAAACTGACGTCCCCACACAATTCGATATTAGTTAGTTTCACGATAAAGATCTTTTAGAATGCATTAAAAAGCTCCTAGTGAAGCACACGTGTCAGATGTGTTCTCGGCGGCCAGATCCTATTCATCATATACTGCCCCAGCAACCAAAGATTTGTCAAATACTTTATCCTCCAAAGTAAATAACATGCATAACTTATTCGGGGGATTAGCGATGACATCAATGCAAAAATGCAAGAATGACAAAATAGGTTACGAAACTTGAAATCCACTTTAAGAATGCAGAAATCCAAAATGATTCATCTCTCAATGGCATCTTGTCAAACCAATCAATTTGTGCATAATCTTTTTCTTATCATTTTTACGAAATATTTTACTGTGTATAATATTCACATAAATTATTCGGATTTTGACGTTTTACATGGCCTTCGCGTGTTGGCGTATTGTTTTAAGAAACAATATTTTGAATTAGTGTGTGAATTTCGAAAATCCTTTGTTTCACGAAAGGAAGTTATTTTTATAGCATAGCTTACATACGTTTGAGTTTGTGTTATCTTTCCATCTTGTTCCTGCGATGTTATCTGTTTTAGGATCTTCAGTAATGTGACATTGAATGAAGACGTGCGCTTTTTGTTTCTAGTTACGTTGATTTGACGTTTAATTTAAAACTTAACTTTATTAGAATTTGAAGTTAAATTCTTTTGCACTTTTACGACTTATACGGTTTTACCCACGTGCGTGTTTTGGGACTATTTGTTTTGTTTTTATTTTTAACATATCTCTATTTTGGGTTTCACCGTGGTCGGGTAAAAAAGATTAACCAGCAATAATCATGAAGTAGGTAAGTAATTTTGGAAGAATTGTTCGCATGATACGATTTAATTACAAAGGAATGAGTTATGCGTTTTCTTAATAAACATGAAGATTGAGTTTAATAAAAAGATTAAGATTTAATACACTAGCGTGCATAATAAGGGAATATCCTGTACAGCCTTTAAAACAAATACTCATACATAGATAATACGCATTAATTAATTATTAAAGAACTGCATTTAAGTTGCATCATTTTTATTGAGGATGCTATTAATTTAAATCCACTCAAGGCAACTCGATTCAAGTTTCTCTATATAATACGTAGTGGTTTTTTAATGTATTAGACGTTCAGTGGTTTTTTAATGTATTAGACGATAGTAAAAGCCTGTTTACGCACCTATTAACTCTTATATTAGTGAGGTGTGAAAATAAAATAGAGATGCAGTGAAGAAACACTGATAAAATCTAGAAAAAAACTGGGGGAAACAATTTTTGATATCTTATAATAATACTGGCCGGTAAATCTCACACAAAAGGAGCACCTTCTGGTAAATTATGAATTTCCAAGCTCCCTCCCTATAGTTGTCTCAACCGCCAGTTAGTGATGTCGAATTGTAATAGATTACATATTTTTTTATTCGCCCACTTTGCCTCACTGCTGAGCAAAGGCCTCCCCCACAAATTACATTTAATTCAAATTAAAAGTAATTAAATTATATAAATAATTTGATTAAATTCTACTTAATTAATTGAAACCAAACACTTGAATGTTAGTTTATTTAGTTTATTTCATATAAATTAGTCCTTGTTTTGTACATATTTAGTTTTAAATATTCTATAAGTAGGTTATTACTTTAAAATTAAATTAATTTAAAAAAAAAACAAAAACGCATAATATAATGAACAAGAAGGTAAATAAAAAGCTAGATACAAAACAATTATCTTTGGTCTGTAAATTCACGACACTTTGTTTTCGAGTGGATTGGCGCACTACAAGAAAAAAAAACCGATGATTGTTATTTCAGTTTAATGGCAATAACTTGATAATAATAAATTCTTCAACAATCAAGTTCCTTTAGAATTTCTGTCAAAGCCTGCAAAGCATTTTAATCAAATACGATTCGTATCTTTACCAACTCACACCACGCGCTCTTCGCAAGACTAGGGACGTGACGATCAATGACTCCGTTATGTCAAACGTCATACTTTAAATGTACGTGCCCTTTTACTGACGCTGCCATGTCGTCATCCATCATAACCAGTCAGGTCTTGGCTTCTTGAGTTATGCAACATGACCTGTGTCACCTGTTGTCTGGGCTATGGGCGGGTTATAATTATACCTATAAAATAACCGGTCTACATTCTGTGTAATTTTATAGTCTTTGTCGGACGCCATGACTGTCTGATCTTCGTGGAACCAGTTTGAGCTGGAACTGAAGTTGGTTGTTTCAGGTCAGGTCGTGTCATTTGGAATTGGTATTAAGACGATAAATGTTACCCTTGTTGAGTTTCCACAGTAACTTCAGCCACTTCTATTAGCGATGACAAGGATGGAAAGGAAAATTTACTTGAAAGTACAATAGAAATACGACACACTTTGAAAGCGATTTCCACTTGAGTAGTTCCTCAGCTCTGTCTTTTGGATATCATATTTTTTTAAAAAGCTTTTTAAGAGTACAATTTTAAATAAATTATACCCTTAAAAAGAAATAGCTCAAAATAGAGAGGTTTGGAAGGATAAAGAGGAGGCCATTGCCCAGCAATGGGACACAATATAAGTTATAAAAAATAAAAAATAAACATCAAAACTTTCTGTATTTATACATATGTATTTATTAGAACACAGTCACTTAGTTAGTAGGTGGGACATTCGTTTCAGCAGTAGTAACTGAAACCCATCCCATATTGCTGCCGACACCAAAACACCACCTATTATTTCAAACATCAACAAGAAAACACAATCTTTCTTTACATTGTATGTTAAAACTTGACTTGAAGTTCACGGTCAGAACACCTAACGACGACGAGGGTAAACCCAACAGCAAATAATTTCACGCCAAATAAAGTAACTTTATGTATGTCCGATGGATTTAGAGAAAAAACCACTTTAAATAAATGCAATCAGGAAATTGCATGCTTACTACCGCTATCTTTATTTTTAGGTAAGTAGATAGTAGGTACTTTTTTGTTGGAATTAGAATTCTTAAGATTTAGATTTATTTAGTCGGAAAAGATTCAGATGTGAACGCATTCGTCTGAAGCGTTTCTCTTATGCTCGCGTTTGCATAACGATAAATAAACAAACATCGCGTCTGTATTCTCAAGAGGGTTAGGCACAATTGTATGTATTTCATCACTTATGTTTGAGTCCCTTGTAATTGGAGGCCTATTGCCATCAATCTGGCACAAATCAAGCATCCGAATGTCTACTGAGGAATTCTTGATGCTCTTCTGGGAATAAACCCAAGACCTAATAGCGCTTGAATTTAAAGATAACTAGGGTATATGTGGGCACTGTAGTCCCAACTTAACCCAGCGGGAAATTTCTTGCCTTTATGTATAAAGTTTTGTCAGTAGGTAATAGAAATTTCTCCTTGTAGCATAATAATAATAGCAAAGCGAGTGCGTCGTGGGACTGTCGATCGTTTGCTCTATTATCGATAGGCCGCGATAAAGTTTTCGTAATAGGCCCCCAAGGAACGCACTGGGAGTGAACGTCGCGACTTTTATAGGAGTAATGTTACGGAAAATTTAATCTTAATAATATCTTGGTTCAAATACATCGTTATAATATTTTGAAAATGTTAGAGGTACAATAATTTAAACCACTATACAAGGTGTAAACAAACGGAACCTTCACGAAGCCGTCAACCAAGCATTCTGTACATCAAACTAAGTAATTCTACGTAAAAATTATTGCTCGGAAACGATTTTTTTTTGGGGTAAAAAATCACGTTTTACGGTAAAACTTAATGTATGTGCACCCTAAACATTATGGTGATGGTCAAATTGAATAGTAAAAGGATCATAGAGGTATTTAAAGTAAAATTATAACCTTAAAAAATAGTATTTAAAAAAAGAACTTGTGAAAAAGGTGGAACTTTGTCCTCCAATATCTCCATAACTAGAAGGTTCCCAGGTATGGTCCAGAACAAAAAAATGATCACAATGACGTGGAGACCTAGTGCCTTCCGAGTTCGTTAAGGGTATAGGGCGTTAGGGCACCCTTTATAGCGCAACGAAGTTTAGTTTCTTTGATGCTGGGTCTCGAATCATAATCTGACTGATTGAGATTGCGCGTGGAAATCTTAACATAGTGTTTCGTTATATCAAAATACTATTAAATTTAGCTTGAAACATTACTGTCTGCAATATTAGATGTCGGATATTACATGCATCAGAACTGTTTTGACTGTTGTCAGCAAAACAATAAAATGGGACATTCTCTTAGATATACAGTTTCATAAATAGTCCGCGCTCTATATACATAACTTTATTTCACATACGTATGGATTTATGTGCCGCCAAACGCGTGATTAGCCTTAATTTGTCAGTTTATTAGCGCGAAATATTCGGAACAGGTACGCGGAGTCATCTAATGGTGAATAGTAATGTCTATTACCAGATTATGCTGCAAGTTTGTACAATTGACATCATTTACGTGATTCTATTTGAGTAAGAGTTTACTTTGTTGTTGTTGAGTATTTGTTTACCTTTTTTTACGATCTAGGTTTATTGTTAGTTTGTTTTCATGACTATGTGCGGTCTCTGATTTGTGTACCTTTGCTATGATATTTGTTGCTGAGGACTCACGACGGACTCAAGATCATGATATGTAAATTGCTTAATTTATGGATGGTTTACGTCATATACCTACACACACCCAGTATAAAGGATATACAAGATCCTTAACGAACCCGAAATGCACTTGTTCTCCCCTTCATTGCGACCATTTTTTATTCTAGACCATACCTTTTAGTTACGGAGATATTGGGGGTCGTTCAAACTTTTTCACAAGTTTTTTTTAAATACATGTTTTTAATGTAAGATTTTTAAACTTTAAACACCTCCACGACCCCCGTACTATTCAATCCATCTATCAGCACATTTTTTTGAGTTCGCTACAATGAGTCCCATCGTAAAACGTGATTTTACACCCCAAAAAAAAAAGTCGTTTCCCAGCAATAAGTTTTGCTTATTAGTTTCTTGTACATATTGCTTGGTTGACGGCTTCGTGAAGGGTCCGTTTACACTCGATGCCGATTGACGATTTTTTTTTTTTAGTTTTATGTGGAGGTACTATACATTTACGACCTTTCAATTTAGAATGTTTTCAGTATAGTCAAAGATATCTTTGGGCCTCAAATCAATGTACAATACCGTTTGACTGTACTTACCCTCATAACATAACTAGAAACGAGCATCCGTGTGTCTAGCATGCTGATTCAAATATTTCTGCCAAGGTCTTTTGTTGAAGAGATCTATTAGAAAGACCTACTTTGTTTATTTAGTTTATTTCTTCTATTTAAGATAATGTAGACCTAAGCAGGGAGTGTCTATTTATTATTTGTTTATTTCGTTCCTAAAGCACAGAGTACAGGAGCGGAGTGCTAGAGGGATTTTGTACCAGTGTGGGTTAAGCAGAGACAAACAGTTGTAGGTGTAAATTTGAAAATTTACACACTATCGACCATTTTCGGGGTAAATTTAAGAACTTACATACATAAATATACGCCTTTTTCCCATGAGAGTAGGCAGAAACCACAGACCGCCACCTTTTACGAACCTTACATACTCCTTTCGACTCGTTTACGTTCATACATCTGGTAATCCACGCAAAAAATTACAATAATTTTTTTTATTGTAAAAATTACTCTAAATAATATTTTACACCAAAGCATCGAAAATCAATTCTAAACATTGTCTGTTCTTCTCAGATTTTTGGGAACCCATATTCATATTTTTGTTGTTGTATATAGCAGGTAGCAATATTTTAAACGACAATAAGATCATTATTTAAATGTGTGTGAACTATTCCTGTACTGTTTGGTGTCATTATACTCTCAAAATGGGCAGTTACAGGGTTCCCATGGCTAATATTCGTTTAAAAGATAAGAATTAATAGTGTCATAGTTCTATTATTTCGGAAGTATTTTGTGTAAGTATGTATTATGTATAAAAGTTTATTTACTATTATTACTTCCTTAGTCTTTTCCTGTTTTGTTTCATTAATGGCTCCCAGAGGTCATGATCGTATTTCAGAAGAAATCCAGCTTCAATTATTTGGAGTATCGGTACATTTAATATATTATATACTCACGACGTGTACTTGCAATAATTTTATGCAATCACCACTAGTATTTTTTCTCATAAAGGTCAGTCAGGTTTTCGACAGGTCATCAACTACGACCAGACGACACAGATTTTTTCTTTATTTATTGAATTGTTTCGACCTTAACTCGTTCGCCGCTTGCAGTTGCAAAAGAGAATCAAAACGCGGCGTTCCAGCCGCAGCGTTTTCTCTCACCGATGCGTCAACACCTTAGATCCGAGCGATTCTTAAGTGTTATTTCGTAAACGTTTCCCACCGAAAGGTTTTCGTGAAGCGATTGTCATTCCAAGGTCCTTATTGTTCTTTTAAACTGTCTTATTTTTATTAGGGTTATGTTGTTTAATTATATTGGGATCAGTTGCGTTATTGTTGCTAAATATTTGAGTACATTTGTATCAGTAGCTATTTATAAACTCAGTGGTACAGTATGTGTGATAGCGTGTTGTCGCTGCTTTATATTCTTTGATATAACGTTAGCTATCTAAATTGGAAAACTGTCATTATATACGATGAATAGAAATAGAGGATTTTTGTCTTATCATATTTAGTAAAATGTCGCGACACAGAAACAGACGTAATTTACATTTAGTCACAAATATATTAAAAAACACCACGTTCCAAAAACTGCAAAAAGCCATAAAAAGCAATGAAGTGTTGCTCTACACTCTAAACGCTTAGACAAGCTAATTCTTTCCCAAATAGCGGGTGCTTTAGGAACTGTGTGAAAGTTTATAAGGTTCAAATCAAATTAAAATACTTAATATGTTCATTCCTTGACTGTACTATTACCTAGTTATGCCTTAGTATGTCTTCTTATATTTTACCATAATATTGATATTATTATAACATTTAAAACTAAGGCATCTGCCGTACTTGAGTCAGCCGTAGTCGGCAGGACGAGGCTCTTGGCTGACAGGCTTACCGTCGCAATTACTAGGCTACTAGCGTCATTGCTGCCAAGCACGTTCTATCGTGGGTTACGACATAATAATTTAACGCCAGTCTTTTTTTGTCAATAATGATAACTTCACTATTTGTGCCTGAAGGCTTCTTTTCGGCTTAATATTGTCATTATTAAAGAAAACTAAATTCATAATCATCTGCCCTTTCCCAAATATGGCGTCGGTTTTTATTCTAAACAGATGCAACTGGATACCAGTATTTTACATGGAGCGACTGCCTATCTGACCAACACTAACCCACTCTGATTTCCTGTTACCCTGCTACTGGGTAATAGGAAATCTTATTTAAATTATACATGTTTTACGTTAACGAATTTTTTTTGTTATAAACAATGTACGACGGGTACACTGTTGTAACAGTATTATAAACTGCAAAAGTTTCCACTACGTTTTGCTTATTTTTAAATGAAGTGAAACCCTTTTTTTTTCAATATCAGTATATATTTCGATGCTTTGGCTGTGATCTGTGGTTTCCGATTCCAGGATTTCATTGTCCTGGGTGTAATCTGTGGTTTCCGATTCCAGGTATTTGATGTTTTGAGTGTAATCTGTGGTTTCCGATTCCAGGATTTCGATGTCCTCGGTCTGGTCTATGATTTCCGATTCCGGGATTTTGATATATTAGTGGTGGCCTGCGGTTTTGAATACCAGGATTATGATATCTTGGTGGTGGCCTGTGATTTTGAACACCAGGATTTAAATATTAAGGTGGTGGTCTATGTTTTTGAACACCAGAATTTTGATATCCTGGGTGTGATTTGTAGTTTTGAACACCAAGAAGTTGATATATTAGTTGGGATTTGTGTTGTGGAACACCAACAGTTTCTTTTGTTTGTGATTGGTTGGCCTCCTCCTCTTTTGATTCACTTGAGTCATCACCAAGTGGCAATTTAAATAGTAGCCTAAACTCTAAGTCTTTTCCTGAAACAATATCACTTTAATCAAAATTAAGTATATTATAAGACTTTTTTTTTTTTTTGGTAAAACCAACTTTATTGCTAACTTTTAATTAAGTAATATACTACATTAACATATTATTGTTATCCATAAAAAAAACTGTCAGTATATAGGTTAAGGTGCAACTACATTGTATACTGACGTCGACAAGTCGATCTTGATCGCTTCAAGGCGAAAGTAAAGGACCAAAAGATTATAATTGGGCCGATGGCACCACAATACAGTTACACTTTTAGTTGAAAATCTTCAAGCAACTCCGTAGCACTGACAGTTTCCGTAGAGGCAGTAACAGCCCGGACCGTATGCTTGCATGCAAATCGGATCAGTGGAACATTCTGGAAACGAGACAAAACTGTACTGACTCTCTACTAATACACAACACTCTAAAGGGATTCGCACTTAGTATTGCCTATTTTAATTTAATTGATTGTAAAAATTTAAGTGTTACGGGAATGTGTAGAATTCAAAGTAAATTTCTTGATGTCCTTTTCACACACACTATGCCTTTTCATACCCAGACTGTAATTAATTCTTTTTCTTTTGTGAGAAAGCGAAATGTTAACTACTTCTTAACAAAATCTATAAACTATTAAATTTCTAAAGTGTTCTATTTGTAATGTTTTTGTCAAGATTTCAAAGACTACTGATATATACAAATAAATAAAATTGAAGTGTTTGTTTTTAATTTTAAAATAACAGTATTTTACTGAATGCTTGAAAATATATACGGTACTTATTACAAATATCATTTCTAAATTTTTTGACTGTCTGTTAGTCTGTTTGATCTGGCTAATCTCGGAAACGGCTGGACCGGTTTTGACGAAGGAAGGTAGGGTTCCGTGCAAAGTTGTCAACAAAATCCAATTCAAATATTAGTAATATTTTTATAATTATTTCACATGGACGAAGGTCGCGGGGCGAGTTCGTAATAATTATTGTATTCATCATACGTTTTACAAAAATTAAAGAAAGGGGAGGGCCTGTTCCTTATCATCTCATAGCAGTGGATTTCGAAATTACAATGACACATTTCATATGTTATAACTCAAAGATTTATGTCCCAGTGAATAATGTTCATTTCAAATTATATGTGCCGTCTGACACGACACGTATGCGCTTGTGCAAGTTATACCCAATTTCACATTTATAATGTAACTTGTGTTTACGTTTGTTTGTTTTGTTGTGACACATGTTACCGTTATTTTCTTTTTTTTTGGTGCAGTGGTGGTTAATGCTACTACTGCATAATCAGCCTATAATGTGCCCACTGCTGGGACCCACGGCACCTCCTCTCTATAAGAGGGAATGGGCTATAATCCACCACGCGGGCCCAGTGCGGGTTGGTAGATCTCACATGTCTTCGAATTTTTGATTCTAGGTCATGCCGGTTTCCTCACGATGTTTTCCTTCACCGTTTTGAGAGCAGTGGTGATGAAATAAATTTCACAAAGTAATGCGCCTGCCTGGGTTCGAACCCGTGACTTACGGCTCGTAAGTCGGCGTCGCCACTACCGGGCCACCGCTGCTCTCTGAATTTGTGCCTGGTTAATGGCAATAGGGTCTCTCCACTTACATGGGACTTCTAACGAGAGATATTATAAATCGATATCTAACATAATTATTGAAATGTTGGAATGCGTATATTAACTACCCCTATCCCCTTCGGTATGTCCGGGCCTGATAGTATATTAATTACAGAACCTAGGCGACTGAGCTCTGCTTGTGTGAAAATAGAGAAAACGAATTTACTCAGATATAAAATCGATCTAGGTGAGATCGATTTTTAGTCCCAGTAATCCCCTGTATTGCAACTTCCATCGTAATCGTTAGAGCCATTTTCGAGAACCTGATTACAAATATACAAATATGCAAATATTGCTCATTTATGTATAGAATAGGATTATAGGTAATAAGTATTTATGATACTATATATCATTCCGGCTCCCCAATTCAGAACCTTGTGGTAACTCATTTATCATTTATTAGGTTTCATCATTTAATTATTTATTTTACAACCAATTATAATAAAAAAAAAAAAAAAAGAGACAATTATTGTATTGTATTATATAACGGGCTGGTGTCCGCAACACCACGTCCAAAGCTCGTATTTTGCGTTATAACACATTTCATCATCATCATCATCATTTGAGCCGAAATACGTCCCCGGCTGGATATAGGCATCCCCCAAGCTTTGCTACATTCGGTTAACTTAGATTTAAATTCAGTCCTACAACACGCGTTCCTGCCTTGTGAAAGGCCTGAATCTGTCACTACCAAGAGCACTATATTGTAAAGCCCGCATACTTCACATTGTTTCAATTACAGTATTGAGAACATTTCACCCGGTTTGTTCCCACGCAACAATTAATTTATTCGGACAATTCTGTCGAGATTACCATCGACAAGGCTTCTCTTTCAAAATTCGATCTAATTAACTAGATTAACATGTTAAAATTGGCATTAGAATATAATTAATTATCAAAATCTAGATTAATTAGCATTATGTGAAATTATAGATCGTAGCTTTTAATGATGCGTGAATTGCGAACGGTAGCAAGATTTAGTAATTTAAATGTGTATGTCTGATGAGAAGAGCAGTAGGTCGTGGGTTCGGAGCCAGTCAGGCAATGTTCTATAACATCACGCCTGAAATTCCCGAAGGGTTAGGCAGAGGTGTATCTAATAGTACACCCACATTTTGCCAGTTATGTTTAAGTCCCATGTAATAGGGGACGAGCCTATTGCCATCAACCGGGCACAAATCCAGACTCCGTAAGTGCTACTGAGAAATTCCTGATGGGAAAAACCCAAAAACACTGCCCAACCCAGTAATTGAAACCAGGACGTCGACAGGACGGGGACAGTCACAAGCGGAACTGCTACGAATGAGGCTCAGCAGTCGCGCTCGCGACTTGATCTTGATTAATGAAATGCTGGTGATGTCATATTCCGGCAGTAAAAACTTAATAGGTGAAATAATTATCCTATAAGCTGACTATATGTGTCTGATTGAAAGTCACGTTGAGATTAACTTACGTAGGTACATCCATGATATACTTTAACGCTGCTTAAATAACCAGCAGTCTAATTGCGTAACACTCACAATAGCTACTGCTTTCATTTTGTCGGCTGAGAAAGGTAATTTATTAGGCAGTCTGGGGTTTGCGAACTTCACATATTGAATATGAGGTAAGCAGCTGGCTGTTCTCAAAACGATGAAGAACAACATCAGGAGATATCATGTCATAAAACTAAAAATCCGAAGACATGTGACATCTATAAACCCGCACTAGGCCTGCGACATGGATCATTGCCCACTCCAACTCATAGAGGGTAGTTTGTGTCCCAACAGTGGGAATATTATAGGCTGATTATGCTATGCTATCTGACCTATTTGGTGTTTGTTGACTGCCTCGTTCGTCGAGCTGTCGCAAGCGCGACTGCTGAGGATGAGTGGGTTTGATTCCCGGGTCGCGCAAAGTGTTATTGGGATTTTTCATCAGGAATCTCTCAGTAGCAGCCATGGAGTCTGGATTTGTGCCCGTTTGATGGCAATAGGGTCGCCCCCTATTACATGGGACTTAAAAAACATAACTGGCGAAATGTGGGTGTGTTTGTGGTGTGTAGGTACACCTCTGCCTAACCTTTCGGGGATTACAGGCGTGATGTTATGTTATGTTGGGGTACGTTTTAAAAGTCCATGCTCCAAGGCTCGAAGACAACTAATATGTTTTTCCACTATGTCACCAATCTATACTTTCAAAGAAGTTCAATTGTCTTTAAAACAGCGAGCAGATTAAACACATATCTTTTCCTCACTCTCCGTTCAACAGACCAAGTCATTCAAATTTAGCCACTAACTCTTCGCAATAGACATTACTGACAGACCTCTAAGTTATGTGGGTTCAATTAATGCCTTCTCATGATCAATTACTCCACAAAGTAATACAGTATGTATACGTTTCCTAACGTTACCTTCGCGTTGAGAAAAATGCCGTGATGCAATGTCGCACTAAGATGTCCACATTACGTATGTGGAGCAAAACGTACGGACTTCCAGCTGTAGCTAGTGGTCGGTGGTATAAGGTATAAGAAAACACAACTTTGACGGCATGGTTGGCGCAGTGGCTGAACGATTGGCTGCTGCTTTGCGTGCTGCGGGTTCAATCCCCACACGGAACAAATATTTGTATGTCCTACAGGTAGTTGTTCCAGGTCTGGCTATTTGTATGCGTGAGTACAAATGTTTATAAACGCACCCATGACGGTACAGGAGAAATTCCTGGTGTGTGGCAACGTTTTTTTTTTAAACAAAAAGGCTTCAAAGGCTTTATTAACCAAAATAAACAAGTCATTGGCTATTCTTCTCGTTGGTGGTGATGGGATTATCTTAAGACAGTTCACAGCTTTCTGCCCAGTGACAGATTCGGTATTTATGTCTTTTATGAAAAATAAATAATCGTCCTTCTTATCGAGTTTTTATAGTTCCTAGATCAGATACAAATACAAAAACTTGTGCATATGCATGTTTTCTTGCTGGTAAATACTTGAGCTCTGTGATTATTTATCATATGGTGAAATGGTCAATCTACTTTTCACATCCATGCTTCACAAACAAACAAGCTTACATACAATTCAAAATTATGCTCCTAAAAGATCCTTATTATAAGATTAAAGAAAAAAATAAAAAAACGAGTACAGGCAGTACCAAGGCGCCCCAGTAGTAAGGTATTACATAGCTTTTCTCTCGTAACATAAACCACACACCCGCTCATAAACGCAAGCCTTACAATAATTTGATACTGAATCATTATAATTACGAAAGTCATTATGCCCCACATAGCATGGAGGGCGTTCCGTGCGCTGATACTAAATTATTTCTGTATTATTTCATTTTGGACGTAATTAATATAGACTTTGTGTGCTGTTAGAAATTTTTGATTGTTATTTTATATTGAGATTGTATTCGGTTGGTAAAGTCACTCTAAACAGTTGTGTTATTCTAAAACCTTACTAAATTTACATCTGAACCAGGAGCGGTTAATGTTGTGCATTCACAACATCACGCCTGTAAACCCCGAAGGGTTAGACAGAGATGTACCTAATAGTTAGTGGAAATGTTGTTAATTCTAAAATATGGATTTTACAAACAAATATTGTTTAGAAACTAGCTAAGAACGATGTTTCCTATCCGATTACTCTGAGAAGAAATACCGAAACAAACTCAGAACACTGTGTCGTTTTAAAGTCCAGATGTTATGTCGGCCAGTCATATGAGGACCGCAGATTAGTTGCGGCCATGCAGTCTGTAAGATAAATTATAAGAATCAACCATAACTAGATTATAAATTAGAACCTGCTTAACTTTTAAAAAGGAGATGAGTAAGTGACCTTTTATAACAAGTTGTGCATTGCATAAAAACTGTTCAAGTTTTAATTTCAATAGGTTTACATTTCACAACTCTAGGTATGTACTATCTAAAATATTAACCATTTTGAAAGTAGCCAGTTAAATGTTATCCTCGGGATTTTTCAAGGAAAAAGATTACTTGATAAAACCGCAACCGCAAATTTGTTATAGTCTTCAATATTTATTTCATAAAAAAAAAGATTGAAGATGCTTTTAAATTCGATTGCGTAGTGTAGCATGACCGAGTGCTCTCATCAATTTAGAGTGACACCAAAGTTATCCCTCATTCTTCCAAGTGTGGACAAACGAAATATTAATAAACAAATGAATATAAAATTGAAAGTCTCAGATAATATTTATTTGCTTCTAATACTTCATTCCAATACTAATATTGTACCAAATAATGACAGTTGAATTGGTCGTAAGTCCAACAGATCATAATAAGTACTCACTAAAACACCAAAGTCACCAGAGATCCAAGTTATTTCTATATTTTTGCCAAAGATTTGACTACATCTCTCAGACTCTATTTTCAGCTGAAAGAAGTCGCTGGACACTGATGTACGGCGACTAGAGGATTCTTATAGCTAGTATTAGAGATAAATTACGTACCGATTCCTTATAAACCAACATTTAAACCAAAATATTATAGGATAGTTGTATTTTAGTTTCAATTGAAAACCAGTTTACGTTATGTTTACTTGATTTCGAACTGTCGTTCATTCATGGAATAAATTAATAAGTCACGCATTCTGCGTCTAAGAGTGTCTGACATAAGAATCTTCAGAAGCGGTACGGTCATTAGCAAGCGCACGATTGGTTCATTCACGATATTAACCTGTGTGACGTCACTGACATTGTCTGACCTTCTGATAACGGTATCTGTGTGATCAACATGTGGTCTCATTCAGATAACTTGGTCTCATGTGAAAGGGCCTGTCTTTGGTGGTGGGTACCGTGTTAAGTTCTTACAATAGGCCGCGCGACAGTGGAATCACAACCAGTATTAGCAGGCCTTTTATTTCCTTGAAACTCGTGTGGAGTTCCAATAAACCGCTAAGCGAACTCAAGATCAAAGTGGTTTTTGAACTTTGACCTGAGACCTACTGAAAATTGCTGTTTTTCGATTTGAAGTTAGTCTGTTTTCAACATTGTGTAGCGAAGACCTAATTGCAAACTTTTTAAAAAACAAAAAAAAATAGTACAGGTACTATTATAACCCCGAGAATATAATATTACAATCTCGAGCCCTAAGATATAGACTATGGGGATGAATGTCAACAAACACACCCATCTAAACTAACTGCAGGTAATATTTTAAGCCACTGACATCTGAACTAGTATCTATACTGTGTATAAACATAGGTAGAAACTATTTTCTACTTCTATTGTAAAGATTTCTTCATTTATGTGCGGATAATACTTTAATAAGTACTTATAAACTACGAATAACCCAATTTCTTCATGAATTTTGACATTTGAAACTCGCTGCAAACAATGAGCAATTAACTTACATAATTCTTTCACTTGGAAATATTGCCAAATTGTATCTCTCAAACGTTCATGCACTTTTATTAGATGCACTTATATCAAGTTGATAGAGAACTTGCCTCACTTGACATACATGGATACATGAACTCACGCTTTTTCTCTTGGGGGCTGGCAGAAACAATAGACGCCACAAGCTACGAACTTCCCATACTCACGTTTATAAATCGGATGTAGAATTACTAGTCTCGTTCGTCAAAATATCCTAAATTCTAAAATCAATCCAGGCACAAGCAATTGCTAACTTCTGTCTTACAAAATATTATGTTACAAAGCAAGATGGGTATGAAAAGTCTAAAATATTGTTAAGATGTGCTACACAACACCCACGCCAACGCCTATAAATCAACCCGTAGGTGCAGCGAAAGAAATGTAAACAATAAATCTAACCAAACAAGAAATGCGTGTGTTGTAAGGACTAAGGCTCATTTTTCCCCATTTCTTTTTCTCAGATAAGTCCCTTTTGTTTACAACAACAGTCTGTAGCATGTCGTGTATAAGTATTATGCATACTTCCTATGGATTGTGCATGCGATTACAAAATAAATCATAACACGATAAAAATGAGGGAATTCCTGTTTACCGTAAGGAATCACATTAAATTACACATTATGATGAAATTCGTAAGTTCGTAACCGATTTGACAAACTTCATTAAAAGAAAACATAAACCGCACATCCAAGTATGTAGGCGGTAATTCGTCAAACTGGGCAAAAAGACTGCATTAAGATAATAACCCCCATTGTGCAATTGCCAGTAATTCAATGAACGACATTTAAAAAGGGTATTTTTTCAATTTCACACCAAAATGAGGAGCAATGAGACGGTTAACATCTGTCTTTCACATGTCATTGCAAATTTAACCTTATGCAAACGAATTAAGAGTGATATGATATGTTATCGTGAAATGCAAACATAATTTTTGACTTAAGCCTGCGAATTGGGTTAAGTGTGCAATATATCTGCATAATCGTACTGTTATGCATGTTTCAACTTTTTTAGTGCTTTTTTTTCATGGTCAGTATATTGTAATGGGTTACTTAAGGATTACATTGCGCTAGTAATACCACTTTTAGTTTTAACAGCGACCCTAGAATAAAAATATAATTTGTATAACATGCAGAAACAAAAAGTTTTTTTAAACTTTACTTACCAACGATCTCTTCAATTCGTGCTCCGATTTTCTTCATATTTTGACTTATTTATCTTATCTGACCATTACTTAATTAATTTTTGCACAAAACATTTATTGGTAAAAACAGAGCCGAATCTCGAGCGTTTAAATAATTTCCAAATTTTCATTTCAAATATCACAAAACCAGCTGTCAAGCAAACAAAAAGTATAAAACTAAAGAGGTTGAACTAAATTTACAATAAAGAATAAAAAGGTTTTATTACTAAAAACGGTAAATACTAGCTGATTTGCTTGAAAAACTCGCGAGAAAAGCCGTTTAGTTGAAAGAAGAAAGATAATTTAAAAAATCAAACATCATCTAGCATCATCGGCATCTTCGATTATTTTGACAGATAATAGCCAGTTACAAAATTAATAAAACAGGGAAATTGTACAAAATTGTATCAAGTACACAATAAGGGGTTTTGGTAAGTTTCTAGAAAATCGAGTTAAAAACAGTGCTACAAGGATCTTTAGGCGCTTGAACGACACAGGGCATAGTTGTTTGAAAATTGTTGTGATGTTTCGTGAAGTTGTATTGAAAAATGAGATGGTTCCGATTTTATCCTCCAAAAACTTTAAAAAAAAAACTATAAAAAAAAACTTTTGATTACATTAATACAAAAACCTTCTTAGTAAAATGCAAAATTCATTCAATTTATGCAAACAGCTTCATTTTTCATACTCCAAATCCATTTAGTACGAATTAACGCCTCTTTCACGCGAAACTTATGTAAATCCTGTCCATAAATTAATTAAAACAATAACATTACCATAAACAAATCCGCTGTGAATGTGTTAATCGTCTGATGCCTTTTCCTTATGAACGGTGCTACACATTCGAGCTCCGTTTAGTATAGTGATTTACTTACTAATGCAATAGGGCTGCCGAAGTTTTGTACTAAGTTGAGTTTTGATGTGCACAACTCCACATTTACACACTTACCTTACACTATAAATAAATTTCATTATGAACACAAGCTTTTAATACTAAATAAAAGCAGTGATAGCGTAGTGGTGTGACCGACTGCCAAGTCATAGCTCTCCTGTTCGAACCTCTGATCTTTCGGATTCATGTGCGTATAGTATAATAATTATTACTTGCTTTTCGGTGAAGTAAAACATCGTGAGGAAACCAGAATGCCTGAGAGATATTTCCTGAAGGCATGTAAAGCCAAGTCAGAGGCCCATGGGCGGCATAAAAACTCTGACACCAGATTAGGAACTAACTACACGATAAAGAAAGAAAGAAGAAGAATGTTAAATATGCTTGCGTTTGACTGGCCGCAACACGCCTGACGTGAAGCGATGATGGGGCCTAGGATGGATCAAGCTTGCCTAGAAGAAACCATTTCACTCGAACTTTGAACAGATCCAGATTATAATGATCAGGGAACAGAGAAGCCGGCAGTAAATTCCACAGACTGGCGGTTCGGACAATAAATGTGGAAGCCCGTGGAACGCTCGTCCGATAATGGATTACATCAACAAATAATAATTCATGAAACACTAAAGAAACTTCTAGTATTGAGTTCTAGTGTAAGCCTGCTGCATATTAAGATATTCTACCCTGTTTTGTGTCAAGTTGAATCTGCGTGAGACTTGGAGTAATCTCCGCCATAGTTGAGAGTTGACTACGTTGACGTGGTTCGTCTATAACGGTTTTATTGAATTCACTTATTCGTAGCAGCCCTGCTAATTATGAATGAATCACATTTTAACAGTACATGTGAAGGCTCATGTTTGCATATTAATTGGATTTAAGCGTCGAAGAATTAGCGTATCCGTTTGTGCACAACGTGTGAACAATTTATTTCATAACTAGCTTATACCCGCGGTGTTGCCCGCGTGGAGGTCGGGAATTATAATTATTACTATTTAAATTTTATTTTTTCAATTTTATTACCAAATGTGTTTTGATTTTTTTAATTGCTACTATGACTTTGTTAATTGAAATTATTTTAATTTTATTACCAATTGTTTTGATTTTTTAATTGCTACTATGACTTATTTTTAATTTAATTTTAAATATATAAATGTTATTTAAATAATAATAAATGTTATTTTTAATTAAATTTTTTCAATTTAATTTTATTACCTTAATATGTTTTGATTTTAATTTTTAAATGCTACCACATTTTTGTTAGCTTAGTTATACATTTTATTAAGCATGCTATGGTGTCCTGTAAGTAAAGGAGTACACCTACGTGATACTTTTGTCGTCGATTATTTATTTCGTGTGTTTGTGTAAATCCTTTGTTGGAGATCCTAAACAAACAAATAAATAAATTGCCCACGGGGTCTTACTTCGGGGATAATTAGTAATCTCATCATAAATCTATGTATGTATAGTACATACATAGATTTATGTATAAATCTTAATCTATTTAAGTCGCGAGTTAATAGGCTTCTTTTGGGTTAGCTCATTCCATCGTCGACCTCATCTCTGTCCTCTAGACTAGATTGAGGTCAAGAGTAAGCCCCTTTAGTATATAAAAAAAAACTGATTCACATGTCTTATAGTTTTAATTGAAGAGTGTGTTCACCAATTTTCGAATCAATCGAACAAGAAAATATTACATTTCACTTAAAATTCAACCCTCCATTTCACCCTCTTAGGGGTGGAATTTCGAAAAACTCTTTCATAGTGGATACCAAGTCTTCACAAAGAATACACCCATCAGTTTCATGTCTTTAAGAACAACAGTTTAGGTTGTGCGTTTATATATCAGTCAGCAGATTTTGGAAAAACTGAAGCACGTATCTCATAATTTTAACTGCAGAGTATGTAGGAAAATTTTCAAGTCAATCAACTCAAAGAATAAAAAGTTTCACTGAAAATTCAACACCCCATTGAATTAAGCCCGGTAGGGGTTTAATTTCGAAAAATCCTACCTTATTCCTTGATTACATTATAAAACCTCTGTGCAATATTTCAGCTATCCAAGGATTTGGGCTGGGCGTTGATGAGTCAGTCAGTCAGGACTTTTCTTTTAATGTATATAGATATAGTATACGCTTTGGAAAATTGTTTATCATTACAATCTATAGCTATTGGCACGGTGGTATATTTTGAATCAATGTTTACGGGATTATAATTTTATTATTTTTGTTAACAAGTACGTACTAACTTCTAAAATATAAAAAAAAAAAAATGATTGACTAAATTATCCAGAAAACCGATTAAGCGAGGTAGAAGCTATATTTATAAAGCTAAATTATTGAAACGAAATCACTACTACCAGGATACATTATGTATCATAACAAAATATTAAATATTCTATGTATAATAAGTTGTTTAGAATTAAAATATCACTTTGCCTTACTGTACACATGTTAGTAAAACATCTGGTATTATTCTTCAGGTCGAGTCTAAGCGGGTCGAGTGGCCCAGTTATAACAAGTTTACATGAATAGGGAATTAAATTATTATTATTCAAAGTTACGGCAGCTTTAACATCATTTTCAATTTCATCTTTAAAATTAACTGCTTAGGTGTGGTTGGCTCAGTCGTTGTAGTGTCTGGTGTAGTTGGCTCAGGCGTTGTAGTGTCTGGTGTGGTTATCTCAGGCGTTGTTGGTGGGGTTGTCGCAGGCGTTGGAGTCTCTGGTGTGGCCTCTGGTGTGGTTGACTCAGGTGTTGGAATCTCTGGTATCGTTGTTGACTCTGGCGTAGATGGGTCTGGTTTAGTTGGCTTGAGGCTCGTTGTAGGCTCTGGCGTGGCTGGTCCGTCGTCGTAGAGTCGGCAATATCTTTCATCCACACCCGGCGGTATGTAGCGAAATGAATCGACCAAAACAATTGAATTTGGCGACGTCACGCCTACGATGCTTATCTGAAACAAAGAATGTTGTTGGTAGGTGTCCGCCTATGTACCATGACTGTTCATACAGTTTAAATAAATAAATATTGCTAATACTCACGTAGCCTGGGTAAGTGCCTTCGCGGGTCAAGATTATCTTCAGAGTGTGCCATCCGCTCACGAAGTCTAGGTTATTGGCGGCATTAGCAGCACCTCCTAAATATGCTTCTTGGATTGTGTCTTCCAAACCTAAGGCGTAAACTATAATTTGATTTGAGGGTTCTGCTTCCATATAAATGTTGACTTCTATTGTACCACCATTGTGCATAGTAAAAATGAATGATGACACACAACTTTGATCAGAATAGGTAGCGGGCATAATGAAGGTAGTACTTTGGTCATTTTTATCACTCAAGTCAATATTACTGTATTTGCCCTCAAGCCAAAATTCCAAGGGTCCACAAACCCTATAATTCCACTCATGTGTCAACCATTTATTGAAATTTTGCTCAAACGTGTACCTCACACAATGATCACTGATTGCGTGAGACGCGAAAATAAATAATAATAAAACTTTGCGAATCATTTCGTTTCGCCACAAGGAACAGTTATGGCCGTAGAAACAAAATCTCTTCTATTTATATGTCATATATTTTAATCTAATAGATATATTAGGTATTTATTATGGGCACTGATAAGATAGCTCTTTAAATGTATGACATGGAATCACCCGATTGCGTCCGTCTGTCTATTTATCTGTATACTATTTGATACCCCTTAGAACAAAATGTTTACTAATAAGCGCCAAAAGTTCCAGGTAGAGGGTTTTTTGATCTCAGCAAAAAAAAAACAACTAAATAACAACGGCTTAACGTGCTTTCACGGAGGAACCTACTACCTACTGTCCAAAATATTGTTTTCTATCTATCTTTAGATATTGGGGTTGTCGGAAATTCTTACGAACCTACCTCGTCCTTTTATGTTATATAGATGATCAACATCAGCATAACATTTAACCTTTTACGTCTCTACTGCTTGGATACGGGCCATTTCTCGGTGTGAGGTAATGCGCTGTAATCCACCACGCTGCTTTTGCCTACGTTGGTAGTTGGTGATGGGGTCTTTGAAGGTTGAATTTTGAATGTCTGTATGCGAGTTCGTCATTTTTAGCGATGGTAGATCCCAACGTGGTACACAGATTTAAATAAACAAGGCGTGGTCTGCGATTATTTACAGTTTAGGAGCTAGACAGTGTTATGTTTTACAAATAAATAGTAAACTATTTATGTATGTTCAGCAATTGGGTATAATAATGAGAACCACTTAGATCGATCTTCCAGGTTAAGCAGCGCTTGCCTATGACCATCTACCGAGCCGATAATTAGCCGTTTATTTACCGAGTTTCCCGGCTGTCATTTTCAGATATTAGACAATCGTTCCAGGTAGTCAGTGTTCCGAAAGTCTGACAACCAGTCTCACTAAGGGGTATCGCATTACCGAGAACTAACTGGGTTGTGGAGGTCAGATAGGCAGTCGCTCCATGTAAAATACTGATATTAAGCTAAATCTGGCTAGACTGCAAGTCGACTTCAACAAGGATGGGAAAAGGTTAGGTAGATGATGACGATGTTCCGGGAATCCCAGTGTTTTGATTCGTGTTTTAGTATACTTGTATATCAATTTCTAGAAATGTAAGTTGATTGACTTTTTATCAGATAAACAACTAATAAATCTACTTAATCGCGATGAGTGTATTAAATCTGTATAAATCTAATAGGATTATAATATAATAACGGCAATAAAATGGTATTGTAATCCAAGTAGATAAATAATTATCAAAGTACTACCCAATATGTGCATGAGTTGAGGAATGTTGTTGGCTGCAATTTATTATGCAGACAAATATTCAGTAATACTCATTTTGGTTTATTTCTGGGCCCTCGTGGTGGATTATAGCCCATTCCCTCTCATAGAGAGGAGGCTTGTGTCCCAGCAGTGGGAATATTATAGGCTGACTATTCTTTATGCTTATTCTTATGCATCCAAAATCATTTCGTTTTCTTTCATTTGACTTTTTTCTATTATGTTCTGATAAAATCAGAGCACATATCAATACATCTACTGTGAAAATGGTTTTGTCAAGCATTTCATAAGTAAAGACTTTTATTAACTTTGCTTTGTTAAAACATAAATAAATAATTATAATAAATCTTTTCAGTTATCACACTACACCAATCAGCACATCATAATTATGGCTGCTTTTCATTTCAATCCAAGGAGCACGACGGGATCCGATGTTTTTCAAGAAGGCCAATGTCGTCATCACCTGTCTAGTCTTTTAACAACTATGTTATGGTCGGCTTCCAGTCTACCCCGTTAGTTCCGTGTAATGCGATACCACTTGGTAAGACCGGTAGTCAGATTTTCGGGCCATAGACTACCTGTTACGACTGTCATAGATCTACAATTGACAGCCGGGACCAACGGCTTAACGTGCTTTCCGAGACACGGAGGAAAGTCGGTATGTAATTGATGCGCACCCATCAGACCGACCCGTTCGGCTTTTTTACTATTAGCCACGAGCTCCTCTATAATAGCTACTCCACATACAGTTATTTTTTACTTAAAAAACTATTTAGTCCACACCGAAATCTAATGTGAGCACGTTTCCGTACTTAAGTGGCTGGCTATATTCTACGTGGCCCGATCACAAGTAGCTATCTATGCTCCTGCGTCCTGCGCCTTGGTACACTTATTTACTAACAACATAAGGTACCGTGCATGTGAAAATGGGAAATTGGGGACGTAGGGGAGAAGCGGGGATTATGTCATAAGGGGACGTAGGGAGTGTACTGCAGTGTCATAATTAAAACAAAGAACGATCGCATAGCCAAGAGCTTCTTGTAAATAGAACTTGGTTTTCATTTGTTTTACTCTGTGTTCTTTTCAGGATTTCGATAAAGAGATAATTATGTTTTTAGATAAACTGTTAAACTAAAGTTCAGTGCTACCAAAAACTAAGGGCTCACACGGAGACGGGTCGCGAGCAGCATGACGTCACGCGGTGCGTCGCACGTTTTTTTTTCATTTACGGATAGGTGACGCATGCAGCGGCCAACGTTATCATATGCGCAAACAAAAAAATATGGCAATCTCCGATGTTGTTTACGAAGGATACGGGACGTAGGACTCCCCAATTGAAAAGTAAAATACCTACTTGTGAATTTGAACAAGATATGTACGATAACGTTATCGTACAAATTTGTCTGACCTCGAAAACACCGTGTTTTGTAAAGTTCCTCTTTTGATTTCGAACCATTATTTCGTACAGAAATAATACTCTTACATTATTAATAAAGTCAAAGGACTTTAAGTCATTACGAAAATAACTAACACCAGTGAAAACAACCATGCAACCCAAACCATTAAGTTATAACGAGATATTAATAAAAACGGTTTAATAAAAACGGCAATTGTTTACGATTATGCCCGCGGCTTCACCCGCGTGGAGTTCGGGAATTGCCCACAGGATCTTACTTCTGGGATAATAAGTAATCTATGTATGCATAGTACAAACATATATTAATATATAACTGATGCTTATGTCTCATAATTTTAATTGAAGAATGTGTACACCAATTTTCGAGTCAATCGACCCAGAAAATATTACGTTTCACTGAAAATTCAACCCCCCATTTCATCTTCTTAGGGGTGGAATTTCTAAAAACTCTTTCATAATGGATACCAGCTCTTCACAAAGAATACACCCATCAGTTTCATGTCTTTAAGAACAGCAGTTTAGGTTGTGCGTTGATATATCAGTCAGTCAGGACATTGCATTTTATATTGGGGGATGATTTAAAAAAAAACTGTGATACACGTATCTCATAATTTAAACTGAAGAGTATGTACACAAATTTTCAAGTCAATCGACTCCGAGAATAAAAAGTTTCACAAAAAATTCAACATCCTATTTCACCCTTTTAGGGGTTGAATTTCGAAAAATCCTTTTATTTTTTGTCTACATTATAAAGGGAACTTCTGTGCAAAATTTCAGCTTTCTAGGTCCAAGGGTTTGGGCTGGGCGTTGATGAGTCAGTCAGGACTTTTCTTTTTATTTATATAGATTATTGTTTCTTCTGTTTGCATGGTTAGAAATAGTTAACCTTTATTAGATCTGACTTGATTGTTAATCTTTAATTTATTGATTTGTTTATAAATTAAGTAATTATATTGTTTCGTTAACATTTTAATATAATCATTGGCAGAAGTCGTTTTGCATACTATAAATATTTTCACAATAAATAAAATATAAACTTTTGTAGAAGTTTTAATTTTTTATATACCAATTAGTATTTTACGATATTGAATTGCTATCAATCTAAAGTTAGTTAAAATAAATTCTAAACCAAATCTAAAATCCAGTTTAATTATAACTGAGTAATCCGAACCGTAACTCAGTCCAACAGATCTTGTAAGTTATTGATTTCCTACATATTACAGGAAATCTAAAGCACTATTATTACATTTCGAACTAGAGGCAACGAAATGATATACTACATAAACATAACATAACATCACGCCTGTAATCCCCGAAGGGTTTGGTAGAGGTGTACCTAATAGTACACACACATTTCGCCAGTTCTGTTTGTCTCATGTAATAGTGAGCGAGCTTTTACCATCAACCGGGCACGAATCCATACTCCATGGCTGCTACTGAGAAATTCCTGATGGAAAAATCCAATAACACTGCCCGACCCGAGAATCGAACGACTAGACCAACGAGGCATTTCAGTCGGTAATAATGGAACAACCATTGTATCTAATCTAGCTTTCGGGTGTATATTGATGCTTGTATTGTGTTTTGTATTTGTTTTCACCTTATTCCAAGAATTCGCGTAAATCCTCGCGATTTGGCGTAAACATGAATTCCGCGTTCCGAACATGACTTATCTACGTAATACGAGTATAACGGGTAGAAGCATAATCATTTTATTATTTCCAGTTTGTTGGATTTAGTTTTCGGCAGTTTTATATCACATACTCACATTTGTAATCCCCCACGAGTTAAACAGAGACTACGTCATCGTTCAGCTTTTTTTCAGTCCCATGTAATAAGCTAAGCCTAAGCTTATTATCATCAACTGAGCACAAACCCAGTCAACGGCCTGCTACTGAGATATTACTAGGGAAAAACCAGCACAGTTTTTAGTAATCTCATTTCGCTGTTACTAGATAGCTTTTTATTTAATTAATACATGCCAAAGAGCATTGTGTAAATCCTCGAATACCAGAGACTTTAATATATTTAAAAATATTCTAATATATATCAGCACTAAATGCGTAAAACTACTTAAAAAATATCGCAACACTAGATTTTGAAAATGTCAAAAACGTAGAACTACTATTTACTACGTTTTGGCCGAGATTTAAATATTTTTGATGAATAAAATTATTTCTAATACGCAGCACAAGAGCAAATAAAGGCTACGTGCCAAAACATTGCACAATAATTCATTTACTCATTCACGAATATCGTAGTAAGTCGAACGGTTATGAACCTTATGAGGTTCAAATCTGTACCAAGGTAAGATATTCAATGTCATGTAGGTTCATTCTTGGTTTATCTAATCTTTCATTCTCGTGTAGTTAGTGCCAGAGATTTTGCCGCCCATGTAAAGTCAAGTCAGAGGCCGACTTGGCTTTACATGCCGTCGAGAAATATCTCTCAGACATGCTGGTTTCCTCACGATGCTTACCTTCACCGAAGTAAGTGATAATTATACAATACGCCCATGAATCCGAAAAACCCTTGGTGCGTGTCTTGGGTTCGAACTAGAGACCTATGACTTGACAGTCTGACGATCACATGACTAGGCTATCTCTG
Organism: Noctua janthe; assembly: GCA_910589295.1. Lineage (NCBI taxonomy): Eukaryota > Metazoa > Arthropoda > Insecta > Lepidoptera > Noctuidae > Noctua > Noctua janthe. The sequence continues at coordinate 17,053,555 of OU342562.1, forward strand.
CTTGTTATCTAATCACCACAGCCTAACACAGCTCACTGCAGCAGGGCATTGATCTCTTCCAATTGACACCCAGTTCTTGTCTTCCACATCCCGTCTGCCCACTAACTAACATCCACCTTCTGTTCATCCCTTATTAAATAAATATAAGGAAGAAATCGTGAGCTAAGTGAACGCAATCCGTAACGGGTATAATTGCAATCTGGAATAGCCAACACGCAGATAGCAAGAGTTGTGTTCATTATTTGCTGTTGTTTGTGTTCAGGTTTTTTTTTTCTACGGGGCAGTGAACCAATCAATAGCGTTTCGATGGCAATCCAAATTTAGTTACGCCAGAATATGACTATGACTTTGATGCCTTTAGAAGCGATGAGTGCTACTGGACTGCTTCTTTGCTCTAGTGGCAAGCGCGACTACTGAGTAGAAGGTCCAGGGTTCGATTCGGCAAAGTGCAATAGGCCCGCCCCCTTTTACATGGGACTTAAACATAACTGGCGAAACGTAGTTGTACTATTAGGTACACCTCTGCATTAACCTTCGGGGATTACAGTCGTGATGTTATGAGTGCCACTGAATACACCAAACTCGTCCCTGCAACGCGCAAAAGGACACGCAGTTCACGATACTAAATATCCCATCTTGTGAGGAACAGCACCGTTATTATCAGTCTTTTTTTAAGACTGACCAAAGGCGGATTAGTTTACTATTGCTATATCCCTCATACAAAAGTTAATTTTGACTTCACATCGGTATGTAGAAAAGAAGATGCAGGTATGTGTTTACTTTCTAAATGTTCCGGTCGGAATAAGACTTAAATTAAATATTAAATTATCTAACCGCAAAGCCGCTTACGATTAGTTTCAGTTTTAAAAGATTATCTCCAGTTCTTTAATTGATTGATTTTATATATGTTTTGATTAATTGGTACACTATTTACATAGTCAGATTTATAGCCAAATGTTGAATCCAGTCTCAAGTAGAGTAGAATAACGTTTTCTTAAAAATATTTATGCCGGCAATAAAAATAATTTAGAGTTGTAATCGTAGATGACCATTTAAACTCATTGCAGAATGGTAGCATTTATATTGGTAGACACGATGTGAATTTAATCTTGCAACTGAAATATCCAGAATCATGTCAGTCAAGTTTTTTTGGAGTTTTCAGGAACAAGCCTTTTGATAGGAATCAGCACTATGACGAACAAATTAATGATCTCAATGTTACATATCATTATTAGGTTTATCTCCTTAGGTATAACTGGGTTTTAGAAGTCAGATAGGCAGTCGCTCCATGTAAAATACTGGTATTCAGCTGCATCCGGCTAGACTAGGTAGATGATGCTCTCCACTACTGGAACACTGGCCTCATCTGTGTAAGAGAGAGTGGTTTGATGCCACAGTCATATCTTCGATTTTTTGGTTCTACAACATGCCAGTTTCCTTATGATGTTGTCCTTCACCGTTTTGAGAGCAGTGGTGATGAAATAATTAGTGGTTTATCCTCTCTCTAGTTTTCAACCATCACCACTTGCCAGTTGCCTACAAGAATATTTGCAACATATACCTTCTAGTAAAAAAAGACCAGCTAGGGTGTGGCTCAACACCAATAACAAAATTTAAAAAAAAATGTAACTCATACATTTTTTGTTTCTTCATGTCGTAACAGCTTGCGTCAAGCCCCTGTTATAATAATGTATCAAGTGTTAAGCACACACATTAATAAATTATTGCACACACACACACATATTGTGGGTTTGCACAACTGTACAGTCATGTGCGAAAAGATGTAAACTAAATGACTCGAAGTTGGGTCAAACTAGTACGAACAAATTACGCAGCAGCTGCGGACTCTGACAGATAATGTATTGAAGTATCGTACACTGACAGTGTTCGGTTCCCGCAGCTGGATCAATATCCTTCAGTACTGATATAACCGTTAATAAAATTAAACATATTCATGTGAAGTTGGTGGTGATATTGTATTTGGAGATGTCATAATTTTATGAATATTCGGTTTGAAGACATTTATTTTCTCAATGAATAAATTTGGTAAGACTGGTTGATGACGTTGACGCAACGCTATAAAAATCAAAATTCTTTGCTCGTAGTTGCAAAGAATTTAGATTTTTACAAATTAGATACATATTTCTCTACGTGACTGTACAACTAGTGATAAATTATATAGGCATACATTTTTGTTTTTATTTTGTCTGTGACGCCTTTCACGTTAGCATGTAGGTAATGGCGAAGACAAAAGTATTTATTATACGGTAGGCTGTTCGTGACGGGTGATGAAGTTTTAAATACAGTATTTTATTTTAAAAAGCGACTACTATTTTTTCTTAACAAACAGAAAATTGAACTCTCAAACTGAGGGATTTTATCTGTATAAAAAAGATTTGAAAGGTTTCTAATTAGCTTTTGGAAAATGTTAATTAAATCTACACAATATATTTAAATCTATTCAAAATCTGTTTATTTTTATAGGATTATAGTCATTATCAGTTGAAATGGCATCTATTTTCGAAATATGGATTAGTTACTTCACTTGTCAAAACCTCACAAATGCAAGACTGCATAATTATGTCATAAGGTGAACGTCTTTAAACTTTTTTTTTGATAAAACCACAGGCGTGACTGATTGAATTGTATAATGTAGATATTATAAATTAGTTTCACGTTTTCCTCAAATAATTACTTGGAGTAACAAATGTGGTGTGTGTGAGCAATGTATGAGATGTGATGACTCTCAAAGGTTTTTTACAATAAGAATTCTTGAAATGAAAGTAGATCTTCGAGTGTTAGCATGATAGGGAGATATATTATTGAGACAAGTACGTACTAAGGAGCTGGTTTTCAGGTCTTTGTGAAAAAACATAATATTTTTTTCTGATTTCCTAGCATGCATACCCATTAAACAAGTCACGCCATATTTAGAAGGGACTATTTGTGTATTCGTGTAATACTTAAAAAGATCAAAATTAGTGTGCTAAACGAAAACCGATCCTGTAAAAATACACAAGTACACTAACAAATCGAGACTTGCTACGCGCTACGCGGCTACAAGGCTACGAACTTCTCCTCTCGTAGCACTAAGAACTTTTTGATCTTACGTTTGTTTTTTTTGTATTAACTTTGAATGACCCTGTGATAGGCAAAGACCTCCCCCATATTCTTCCAGGTACTCTTGATGATGACCTGGACTCGCATCGCATTTGCATGTACATTTATATTTCGAGGTGGCGCAAAAAATACGAGCTTTTAAGCAATATTATCCTGAAAGCAAGCTAATGTACATTAAAACACGTTGCCACTTATTTATACTATTTTAATGCAACCCTCCGCTACAAAGGTACTTAAAAAATAGTTACCTGTAGCTCAATTACCGTACATCAGTTGAGTCAGTGACCAAAAAACTACTATTTTGAACTTTAAGCATGTATAATCTTGGGTAAGCCAATCATAAAGACTATACGATAGCTACGCCCTCTGGCGTTGACGTCAAGAACTATTAAATTGTATAGAAACCACAGTCTATACTTTCTAAACCTCGAGCTGGCGATAACTTGATACCAAATTAATGTTTACGTGCACTTTGCGTAGATGGCGCTGTGTAGAATGTTAAGTGTTGAAACGGTTATGGGGTTAGACAGAATACTAAGTTTAATGATTTTAGAGTACCGTAGCATTGAAAATAGCAATGAGGTTTAAGAAATGATACCGGGAATTCCAGCTATCCTATGCCGAAGAAGATACTAAAAATATAACTAAAATCACGCCTGTTCAGTTCGAGGTAGTAGGCAGAGATAAATATAATTAATATATATTTTAATCTCCTTTATTTATTTCCTTTACATATGATTTACATTTTTAAATATTCCTATACAAAGTAATATGAAAAAATATAAAAAATAATACTCCACTGGCATCGGGAACAATTTATAATTATTAAGGCAGATCAATTAATCGGCGAGCAAAAGAATAACATCAAAATTGAAAAAAAAAAAAAAATGAAGACAGACAGACATGCAGCTCGTGATCGCAATATTCGGTGACAAAACTCAATTTTCGATTAATTTGATCCAGTATTTCCACTGTGCACGGTGATATGTGCTGACAATGAGATATTTATGACACGTCTTTACCAATGTTTTGAACTCTCATATCTCAAGTTCATAAAAGTACTCTTCAATAAACTACTTTCGCAAAATCCTTCAACTCCGCTGCTCTAGTTTCGCTGCACATAAAACCTTACTTATGTTTACTTTACCACGTCGCACTACCGACCTCTTTCGCAATGAAAACAACGAATTAAAGCTTTTCCCATGTAACTTGCAAATACCCACTGCACTGGCGGACAATGTGAGGCACACACTATAATTTTTGCACACAACTACCAATTACGGTTGCATTCTGTCAACTCATTGAGCAATGTGGTTTGTGGCTGATTCTAGTTTGATACGAGTAATTAAAGTTGGTTTTCGTTTCCTTGTTTGTAGTTTGTAGATAAGTTATAAGCTTGTAGAAATTAGATCATAATTTGTTTCGTGGTCTTGTTATTTCAAAACTGTTGGCAGTTAAAATGGCTAGGTAGATAATTGAGTACTGGACCTAAATTAGTGGGTCTTTCATAAATGTAATAGGCATACTTGTACTTACTATACTTTATTAAACAAAAAAAGGTTTTAATAATAAGAAACGTTCAAAATATATTTCAAATAAATAGTTTGAGTTTGGAGAATACATCTTTTTATTTTTAATTAAATAATTATCCTTCACTAATCGAGATATCTAATTAAAACCCTAATTAATATTCAAATGTAATTATCAAATATTTTGTTATTCTATTGTGTGCAAGTTTTTTCTTCCTCGTGTGTTCACGAATGCGTGTGAGCACGTTAGTAACAATAGGACAAAGAATGCTTTGTGCCGTGTAGTAACGTTTTAATACATATGTACATACACACGAAACTGTTGAAGTTAGATGTGCAATGGCTGCGAAACTGTGTATTTTGTGTGACTTAATAGTTCTTATATTGTTGTCTGCATCGATAAGAGAATACGTGGAAAATAAAAGAGTGGTTGGTTATTTTTGCACGCAATGTATATTTACAAATCCAGTATAGTTTGTGGTTCTTGTTCATCCACCAACTCGTTGTAGGGCCACCTGGACCCAACTGGACCTGCGTGAAGGACTGAGGCATACTCCCTGCCACAGAGAGAAGGCCTATGTCCAGCAGTGGGAACCTTTAGACTGATGGTGTTTTATGATGTTATGAGCATGTGTTTCTTGTAAAGCAATCCACATCGCTTTCCATGTTGACCTATTAATAAAAGAATAATACAGCACAACAATACAACTTAAATGCCTATACATATTGTCATGAAAGAATGAAACTAACTCTGTTGAATTTGTAGTTCAGCTCTACGATTTGCAAAACACCTTGGCTTGCCGACTCATAATTATCTAAAAGAATACCATATACATATTCCATAACACAAACATGCACTTGACCGAATTAAGAAGCGTGTCAAAATTTTAGAAGTACATACAATACAAGGTCAGTAAATAAATATATTATGGGCGGGTTACTCCAGTTTTGTTCACCTTAACCATCTTACGTAAATGCGATTCTCACGTAACTACATAACTAACCACGGTTACTGGCGACTTGAGAAAAGAAGGCTATACAAAATTATGTGAATAAGTTGTAAGGCAAAAATTGTAAGGCTGAAACAGTGACTGAATGATAGGCTTCGGCGCTGTGGATTGTAGGTTTGATTCCAACTTCAATTAATATTTTTCCGAAATCCGGTGCACGTAGTGGTCTGGGTATTTTCAGGTAATGCATAAGATGTGTGCACATACAGAACAGTAAATATGCGTCTGGTTTTTTATGATTTTTGAATATGCATTACTCGAAACTTTCAGTCATTAATCAAATTCTCAATCTCTCTCAATTGAAGACTTGCTACAAAACAGTGCATCTTGAATTATATAAAACAACATCGTACCTATCTTATTTATCTGTCATATTATATTTTAAGCAACAATCTAACTACCTTTCATTTATTGTTTCACCGGACATTTTCAGTTCTTGTCATAAGTCTAGTAAGTCGGGTAATAGTGAAAAAAGAGTTTTATCATCATCTATATTTGACAACTGAAACAGTAAACTAACGGTTAAAAAAAATATATAATAAAATGGGATATTAGAGTACCCGCTTGGCCTTTGCCATTCCAAATAAATATACCACTTTTTGCTACAAAAAATCTCAAGTTCAAATCTACCGCGATCGTTATTTTATAATAGCAGCAATTCTTGCAAATAAAATATAATATTATTATAGAATCGAGTGGCCGTAAGTGAAGGTCAGCCTTTATGATTGTTTAGTTACACCTGATACTGCGTTTATTCATTTCCGCAATCGATCGACTATTTCCTTAAAAAAAATAAAAAGGCCTGTAATTTTGGAGGTCAGATTTGTAAAATGTGTTTTTTTTTTTTATTTAACGGGAAACTGTTGGTGGCAAATGTTTTTTTTTACTTGTACAGCCATTGACGTGTTGTCTTTGTCTTTTTCAATGTGTTTTGATTGTTTTTTTTTTGTAATCCAAACATTTTTTTTTAGTTTTTCTTGAGCAATTTCATATTAAACATAAAAGCTGATCAAATACTTTCTTAATCTTGTAATTGTCTTTGTAAGTCGTAGGTTGTTGGGTAATTCAAACAAACTGAATAATTATTAATTATTTAATTTTTTCATACGTTTTTACATTCATCTTAACCTAAAATGGTAACCTTTATATCACTACGTACAAGTACGCTCATACATGCAAAACATGTTTACATATAAATATACAAAAATGAAGTGTTTTCTTTTTGCTGGTGTCCCGGCCATAACTAGGCGAGATTATAAATAATATTTCAAAGATCGCTTGGCGGATGAAAACTTTTTATATTAAAGCTAGTATTATTCTAATGGCTGTAGTAGGAGCCTCCAAAGCTCAAGTGGCTGGAGTGGTCGTGGTCGTGCTCGCTGACCAGCACTGGGACCTTGACGGGGACGGGGTAGGGCCTCTCGACAGCCACGGGGATGTGCTTCTCGACATGGACGGGGTACGGCCTGTCGACGGGCACCTTCACGGGGTAGGGCACGGGCTTCTCTACTGCGTAGGGCACGTGCTTGTAGACGGGGTAGGGCTCAGGCACGGGAACCTTCACGGGAACAGGGTAAGGCCTGTCTACGTTCACGGGGTAAGGCCTGTCGACGGGCACATGAACGGGTACTGGCACTGGCTTCTCAACGGGGTAAGCGACCGGGACGTGCTTTTCAACGGGGTAGGGAGCAGGTACGTGTACGGGGTAGGGCCTGTCAACGGGCACCTTGACGGGGTAACCGACGTGTTTGATCACGGGGTAAGGCTGGGGGTAGGGAACCTTCACTTCAACCGGGTATGGCACGTGTTTCTCCACGGGGTAGGGTTGGGGCACTGGCACCTTGACGGGGTAGGGGATGTGTTTCTCAACGGGGTAGGGCTGAGGGACAAGGACCTTCACGGGGTAGGGCCTGTCGACGGGAACGTGGACGGGGTAAGGTACCTTCTTCTCAACCGGGTAAGGGGCAGGCACATGGACTGGGACTTTGACGTACTCTTTCACGTGATATGGCACGTGTTTGATGACCTCGTAGGGCTGTGGTACGGGCACTTTCACGGGGTAAGGCACGGGTCTATCCACGGGGTAGGGGATGTGTTTCTCGACGGGCACGGCGTAGGGGACGCCTTTCACGAGGGTGATGGTCCTGGTGGTGTCGGAGTGGGAGTGTTGTCCGAGGTCGTAGGACCCGTAGCCGTTGTAGGCGTGGTCATCGACGAAGTTGTATGCTCCACCGACCCCGTGGCCGCTGCCGATGTAACCGACGTCTAGCCCGTGGATGCCGTATCCATAGCCGAGGTTCAAGAGTCCACGTTTGTCCAACTTCTTGTCCAATGGCTCCGCTTTCTTTTCTGTCGTCTTCTTCTCGCTGGCAGCTGCGGCTGCTACCAGCAGGAAAACTAAGCAGAACTGGAACAAATGAAATGCTTGTTAGGACTTGAATGCGAAGATTTTATCCAAAGACTAGTTTCCGTAGTACGAACTCCTATACAAGACCATGTTGCTTTCATAAAAATAACGATATCATCAATCAAATGGATGTTTATCCTACAATTAGTCGTTATGAAATTATTATTCTGTAATTATTGTGCCATTACATTATGTCAATTAACGACTATATGCTTGCTCAAGTGTGGTGAGGAATTTGGTGAAAAACTGAGGAAGACGATGAAACAGTGCAGTTGACTAAAAATATCAATGTCGTAGAAAACATGAGCTGATGGAAACATACAGAAAATCAATGAGTACGGGCACGCATTTATTTAAATAAATCGTTTTGTTTTGTAGCAGAGAGATACACAAAAATAGAAATTAATGATCATGTGATGGTGAGGAAAATTCCGAATCACTTTTAACCGGAACGAATCAAGTTTTGTTGACATTTGCACTAGCTTTACCTATTTCAATGTCAAGAATATTTTATAATTTGGATTTAAAATAAAATATTAATCCTACATTATGTTTAAAAAAACCTAGAAGTTTCAACTCAAATGTCAGTAGTTTTATAAAAACAGTCCATATATCGAAAGAACAAGTTTGTAAAATAATAGATGCATAAAAAGCCTATTAAATCTATCATATTACTTAATGCTGTACAACGGTTCCAAAATATGCCTTATTAAGTCATTATCGTTGTATTCGAACTAGAAGTATCGATGCAAATCGTGTCAATATACGACGGTTATATAACGAGAGTTTAACGTATCGTTAAATATTCACTACAATATTGCAAATAGGTAAATCAAGGTTGTGCAACCGTTCTTGCAACCAGGTGACATGGAAATGACTATCATCAATAACTTGTATTGCTATATCTGTGTAACTGATATTTATGAGGATTTTATGATACCATAAAAGTCTGAATCACATTCAAACTGAATAATTTCCATCACAAAGGACTCTGTAAACTTTCTATTAAATATACTAGGAAAGTAGGAACACATCGGATCAAAAATTATTCTCTTGTTAAAATCTCTATCTTTATGCTTACATGTATGAATATGCCATTCTAATTAATTTACAAAACTAAGCCCATTCAAAGTCATTGCATAAGTAATTTTTCGAACAAGTGAACAAAAGTTTAATCTGAGCTTTATTAAACTATCATCATCAATTAAGGTCGGTATTATTACTTCATAAGACACGTGGTTAGTAGCTTTTGTTTGAACGGTTTTCAAAATACCCGGACAATATCAGAATTAATGAGACATATCGCCCAGATTTTATTTCCCGATTGTTCAATGGATAATTGAAAGTTACGTGGCAGAGGTGGCCTTGGTGTATAGTGACTAAAAACTGTGAAGTCACCTTTTTGTGTTAACAAGAATGAGGATGTACATACTTTTAGTCAATAGCCTAGTATTCCCAAACCAGCTTCGTTAAGACAGTTAACACAGCCATCTATGTCTACAATCCCATAGCAATTTATAACATACACATTTCCCTTCTCACATTCTAATTCCAACTGTTCAACAAAAAACATACAAATCAACCAACAAGTTGAGAAATATCCCTCTAAACCCGTACATCTATTTGCAATAGTCATTTAAATAATATCACGCTAGATACCAAACGGCTCGGTAACTGCTCTATAATCGTCGGTCACAAATCGCTAAGTTAAACCTCTGTGGTGCAATCAGCCTGCATTCAGCATTCTTTGTTCAAAAATTTTCCCAGCATTTTTGTTTTTCTTCGTGCAATGTTTAAAAAGATTAATCTGACCTTGCATTGTTTCGAATTTTGAATTGTAACGAATTTTCTAGAGGCATTCATAGAAATTGTGTTGTTGGTAATATAAGTAATTGATGAATCTATAATGTTACTATAAGTAGCATATTAGAATGAGTTTATCTACATCGCGTAAATGAAGCTTTAAAGTTAATCGAAAAGCAACTATTTCAATAACTGTCCCACGGTAAACTATCAAAGTAAGGCACTGTTCATTGGCACATATTTAACAAAACAAATACCTTAACTACCAGATCTATTTACTTACACATCTACTATTACAAAACTGAGCAGTTGTCGAGAACATATCATTACCACGACATAATTCGCAACGTACACGAACGCGTCACTGTACGTAACAGTCTGATTAAATCTTTCTTTATTCGATAAAAGTATCACGAACACTGTAACCGCAGTTTGAAACGCATCTTTGTGATTGTGACGTCACTTTGACAGCATCTTACGCTTGCTAACTCGTAAAACTGACCTCTTTGGCACGTGGTACCAGTAAAACAATATTTGTATGTAAACGGCACGTTTTTATGACCGTTAGATTTCTTTTTTGTTTTGTCATTTGAGTAATACGCGCGACACAAATTTGGCAGATGTGTAATGAATTCTTTCGCCACAATCACTGAAAATGGTTACAAGATCAATGGCCATAATTAGATTGAGATATACAGAAGCTTTAGTTGAGTAATTTTTGATTCTCTATACCAAAACAACACTTGAAAATTGAATCGCAAACATTTTCATTCGCATTGTTTTGACAGAAAAGATGCTAATCAGTAAGGAAAGAGAACGAGGTCGGTCGGCGATCGGGTTGCCTCGGCTAGTGACTCGTGGGATAATATTACTTCTATGGTGGTTTCGTAACTTAGGAAATGGGTCGCAAATACTTACCTAACTGCGACTTTTGCGATATGTTAATTTATGGTTTTCAGGAGTTTTATTAACAAAGAGCTTACTTTTAGCGTCTTAGTACACCTGTACTGAGGATTTTTAAGCTTAAATTGTGAGTTTTAATTATTTTTAAATTAATATGAAGTTTAATATTGAATCTACTTTTTACTCTAGATCATTCTTCTGACAATACCAGTACATAGTTACCAGAAATAGCTGGGGTACTTATAAACGAATGAGTTGTACCATATCTTGCGTCAATATAATACCAAGAATTATTGCTACTACACATACATGGTCAAAGATCGCAAGCTGCTTGGTGAACTAATACAGAAAATGTGCCAGTTTTACTTTTCTTATGTAACAATGTAATACTACGGTTGTAAACATTGACCTGTGGATTATGACATGGACTTGTGCTCATCTTTAACATTAATCAAACTTGCGAGATAATGTGATGATAGTTTATATGGAAGAAGAAAATGTACGGTTAAGAAATTTGGACGGGAACGCGACGGTATTTTGTATTACTTTTCAATAACGAATATGAAACCTGTGTAAGAATGAATTCAAAATATATCGTGCCTGTTTATTTTGCTTTTATAAGTCTGGTTATCTAATCAACGTGGATACTTAGAAAAAAGAAAGAAAGATCGCTCAAACTATTTTCTCAGGTTTCAAACAAAAATAGATCTAAGAACCTGCCAGTTTAGGACTAATAACATAAACCTTATCAGGCAAACCGGGTTATACAGGAAACTAATAAATATTATCGGCTAAGCAATTCTGTTGGCGCTTGCCTTTGAATAAGTTATTTATATCATTACGTTTACTGAAACTGAGCCTATAAATTTGCACTCTATCCTAAGAATAATTAAAATTAAATCAATTTTTCAGGTAGCTTGTACTAAAGGCTATAATAGTTGAATTTATTAAATAAACTAGATTAGAAAATCTAAATTATCTTTGAGTATTTAGTAGTATTTTCGAAAGCCCGTAGAAGAAAGACCAAAGCTCCGATAAAAATGAAAAAAAATATATGCGCGTTTTTAGTTTTACACGCCAAAAATAAATAACTGTCTGTGGTTTCATAAATCACAAACAGAATTTAGTTTACTCCAATCGTAAATTGTTTAACTTTAAAATGCTCAGTTTATTTGATGCTATCTTAAGTGTTACAATTAACATTGAAACGTTGTATTTAGCAGTCAATCTCTCAATGTAACAAGTCTGTTGTGTTTTCTCACGGGTCGATTTACAAAACTATTGTTGCGTAAATTTTTCTCATTATCTTGAAAAACTGGTGAACATGTTCTTTTCATTATTTTATCTAAGAATCTGGTGTTGTTCTTTTATCATTTTTTAAAATAAAGAAGCTTTCAAGATTTTCTTTTGAATTTTCATTTTTCTTTTATTATTTCGTGAAAATTACTCTTTTTCCTTACTATGTTTCTCTTATTACGTCGTGTTTATTTTTCTGCCTCGATGTTTTCTCGGGTGCCTTTATGCAATTCACGCATTAACTGGGCGTTGCATTGACTTATGCCTTCCTGGACTCTCTTCCTAGTTTAACTGGACTGAAACCTGTTAGTCTTGATCGAGAGTGAATTCTCTATTGTGATGTAATATCCCATAGATTACTCATCAGCAATGCAAGCTATAATTTAGACTTTAACTTATAGTAGCTTGAAATTTTGCATTTTCATTGCCAGTGGGTCGTTTGAGATCTTTTAGATTATTGTGAGTGTGAATTTCGATGATAGAAAAATAATTTGGTTTTAGATAAAATCTTGTTAAAATTAGGCTGCTGTAAGTTGCAGTAAATTACTGTTGTCCGGTTTTATTCTTATATAGATGATTATAATTATTTCCAACGATTTACGATTTTATGATACGTATTAATTGTTATAATTATCTCTTTACGAATCGCGTTACTCGTAAATATTATCGATGAATTGATATTAAAATAACAGCAAAATGTTGACTTCAAAAAAGTGTGTCAGATCCCGTTTTCCACACGTTAATTCTGGTGATATTTGACGTAGAACCTGTTTCACCATTGTCCAAAAAGAAATTAATTTGAACATTAATTTGGAGTCTAAGAAAAATCACTATAATTTTGACCATATAATGTATCAAACAATGGTATAACAGGCCCTACGAATCACTGTTTCACAAAACCACGGGACACACTGTTTCACTTTTTTGAAGTCATCACTTGCACTGCACTGCACTTCACACACTCACCGCTGTTTTCATAATGCCTCTTCAACGGTGGTTGGTGTCGGGAATCGAACTGGATACTGTGTTGAGTGTGTTGTGTGTTTTTATAGGTGGTTATTTGGCGATACTTTCGCCATTGCCCCCCTAGCGGGAATAGGCTGTTTTGTGTACGAGTCCTTCGTATTCGACTAGCCGTCGGACCGAAGACAGACGCGCCGCGCGTTCGGATTTTAAAAAATAATTCAAATAATTCTACGCTCTAATTACTTCATTTTTTATTCATTTCAATAATACTCCATTCTTTTCTGAGATTCGATAATAATCGTTCCGTGTGTTCATGTCCTGAAATTCGGATTTTAGATCGCTGCATATTTTAGTTACGTGTATTTTGCAATTGCATATCTTGAAGTCAATATTAGTGTTTCCGCTTGATATTTAATACTGGTCGGCATCCTGTTCAAAGATTACAACTTCGTCCGTAATAATTGTAATTTGCGTATGTCGGTAATAGTCTACATCGTAAATTATTTCGATGTCTTACAGTTCACTAGTAACGATGTTAGTTTAAATCCTTTTGTTTGTTCTACTTTTTGGTTGATAAGTCAACAAGGTGGACGACATCATATATCATTTTTTTATTGCTTTTGGCTCTTTGAATTAATGAATCAACAAGTTTTGAAATGATTTTTGGATTTTGCTAACATCATTTTGAAAAAGGAAGGTCATAACGTAAATGATTTAAACAAACTCATCGTAATTTCTTTGATCACAATACTGCTTACCCTTTGTTACATAAAAGTCACTCATACTTTGTTGTACCTAAGTTCGATTCCCAGGGTAAGTCATTTTTATGTATTGATCTAAAAATAGGCCTACTATCTACAAGGCCTATTTGCCCCTTGTTACGTGACAGACATAATGAAATCAATTAGAATACAGTTTTATAGAAGCCAAGTTAAAACAAGTTCTAAAATTATTGCCTTCGATCAAACGAGGCAATTAAAAGATTATGCAATGATTAAATCAGTGTTGTTAGTTCTTTCTCTCAAGGTGTGGTTAACTTTGAATCAATGTTTTAACTAACCGGTAAACTTTAACCTTCGTACTGTTGTTACATTAACCTCAAACTTTTTTTAGAATTTGTTTAAATAAGAATGGTATGTGGCTGTCTCCATCCTTACAGAACAGGCAGAGAGGGTAAATTACGTAAGATTAGGAAGAGCTTATCCTCAGTGTTAAACTTTAGGGGTTATCGAATAAACATGTGTTTTGTAGAACATCATCATCATCCACAGACCAACTCAACCCGCTGCAGGGTATAGGCCTCTCTTTGCTTGCGCTAAGCTCCATGTTCTTGTGCCAGCCTCATCCAGGATATGGACTTGACAACATAACGAGTTTCAATTGAAAGCTTGAAAGAGTAATTAGTAGGAGTAGTACAGTTTTGCTAGTTACGTTTACAGTCCCGTACACATGTAATATAAGGCTTATTGCCACTAAACTTATAAAACATATTGCTCACGACTCTGCTTCGATAACTTTAACCTTCACGACTTTTCATGTTTTCATTAGATATATCTTCTTTAGAGTAATAATCGTTCTTCAGTTCGATACCCACATTGTCACCTGTTTCATTGGGAGTAGGAAATACCCCATCTAGTATTAAAACATAATTTATTTTTGACGTGTAAAAGAATTTAAAACCATTTAGCTAAATAAATATATTTTTCTGGCAGATGAAATCTTGCATCATACCAACATTGAAAACTTTTCTATGAGCAGAGGTTACTATGGCGTCTTAAAGCAAGAGTAAATTCAGTCAGGAAAGAGACAGAGCTATACAGGTCGTCTAGCGCCAGCTTTTTCCGACACTGGAATTACTCCTGCTGTAAGACGCATTGATAGGCCACCAGCATCCTAACCTAGATACAGGTACTATCAACAACATTCATCGTTGACCACCTTCCCCAAGTTAGAAGGCCTTCTGTAAGGGGGTACCTACTTAATGTAACCGTCTATAGGTACATACTGTCTATTATGACAGGTCCGTTGACATAATTATGCGTAAATAGGTAGCTAGTAGATAATATTGTTCAACCATGACCTGGATCGAATACTGATTCATTTATTGTAATTTCTTATATATATTAGTTTGTTTTATAGGGCTTTAGCTGTCCTGCGTTTTAAAAGATTTTTTATCTGTGCGTGCGATACGGAATCATTAATAATTAAATGTTCATGCTAAACTAATTGGTTTACGATGTAGTGTATTGTTAACATATACATAGGTCAGATGCGTGGGTTAGGTGCTAACTTGAGCATTATTTTACAGTATTCTTGAATCTGGAAGTGTCATGCACATCAATCTGCTGTCAAACTCGTTTTCTATGTATTGACATAAATGATTTAACCCAATGTTTGTTTAATCTTTGGATTTTTCGATTCGTCGAATTTAGGAAACCTGTATGTTTAGGTAGGTAAGCTCTCAATTAGCGCTTTGGAGCGCAAGACTTATTCTAATATTCATCAGCATTCATAATTAATTATGATTTCATTAATTAAATTACCTATATAATATTATAAATGTACTACTGATATTTCTGACTTGAGAAACATCCGTCGCGATCCAAATGACCCGACCGGAGTCTGACCATAAAAGTTAAAAACGTGAAATATCATTACTTCAACTTTAATGACGAATTATATAACATAAAGATACCTAGAGTCTTTGCGTATTTATATTAACACTAGCTTTTTCCTGTGGCTTTGCTCGCGTGGAAGTCGGGAGTTATCCCACGCAAACCTTTTATCGGGATAAAAAATATCCAGGGCATGGTCTATCCGAGCGCCTATCATCCAAATCTGTTCAGCCGTAAAGGCCTAAAAAAGGAACAGGCAGTAAGATAGAGTCACTATTGTATTAATATTATTATAGTTTTTGCTATAAAATAATATTTACAGCAGGTACATGAGATAGGAAAGCTAATGCACTTTATTTACGCAACAGTACATACTTAGGTATGATTATATTCCCATTGACTTATGACCCCAAGACCATAGTGTGTGAATATTCATAGTTTTCTACAAAACCATAAGTACTAAAATGGAAATACAAGACAGGTTAAGAGTATGGTCTTACACCACCTTAAACTTAGGTAAGGTCGTGAAAAGGGTAAAAAAATAAAACTTATAAGTAGACTAGAAAATGCAAAAATACATCTGGTGTACTGTTTAAAGCTTTCACAGTTTACAACTAAACTTATACTGTCACTTACGGGATATCTTCCGTAATTGTTAATTATTTTGAGCTCCCTATTTGCATTTTTTGCTTCCCGCTTTTGTTCTCCAGTCAACCCGAGATCATGGCGCTTGCAACAGCGTCAAAATATTGGAAGCTCAAAGTAATGAACAAGCACGGAAGATATCCCGTAAGTAACAGTATAAGTATACATCTGGTGTTTCATAATAATGTATTGTTTTTACCATAATGAATATAAACCCGAACAGTAGAGACAATTCTAATTGAAGATCATTGTGTTCTACAAAACGTAAAAAAATAATTGTTCCCTACTGTGTCAGTCGATAGAGACTAATCTACTTTAAAATGAACCATGAATCGTAGAATCATAACAAATAACATAGTCCCAATAAACTATTGAAACCAGTCAATATTATTTTTCAGTACTCTTCTTTCTTTATCGCGTTTTAAATGCCGTCGAGAAATATCTCTCAGGCATGCTGGTTTTTTCACGATGTAATCCTTCACCGAAGCCAGTGATAATTATACAATACGCACATTAATCCAAAAAATCAGAGTTGCGTGTCTTGGGTTGGAACTTGAGACCTATGACTTGGCAGTCCGACGGTCACCCCGCTAGGCTATCACGGCATTCAGTACTTACAAGAACTGAAAATTAGAAAGACTGGTTTTCAGTGTCATGCCTAACTGCCTAAGTAAGTGTTACGAATGTTACGTCAATCGATAAATCAATATAATTTGACTTAATTAGGTGACCATATCATACTTAGTTGTTAATTACAAAGTAATGACGCATTACTGACAGCACGGATGGCACAGTGGATGTACAATGCGCAGCCGCAGACATGGCTAGTGGCCAAGAATACGGCAAGCCCATAAGGCAAGCAGACTATTTAGAAACCCCAACATCATGAAGAGTAGTAGGTTACAAGGGCAAGCCGAACTTTTAGGCTTATTTGAAAGTACCGTCAGTACACGGTAATAAATTACGAGTTTGGGGTCGAGGGTTCGAACCCAGACAGGCGTGTTACTTTCATCACCACAATTCTCAAAACATGATTCTGACCATGTACCAAACCGCACCTTTTTTTTTCGTGAGTTTATCTCGCAGTTCAACCTAGGAGGTTGTTGTCTGCTTAACCGGACTATCCTGGAAGCCTTACACTCAAGGCACCCCTTGAGTGTAAGGCCTCCAGCGGGTTGTTGTTTAGTTTGTAAGCTTGTTGTTACAAACTAAACAACCCTCACTGAGTCCACTCCCTCTTATAAATTTAAGGATGCTGTTTAATGCCTGTGTCCCAGCTGTGGGAACATTACAGGCTGAATATGTTATGTTACGCTGCCGTATCGTACGTAGCTGATAATTACAAAAATAATGATTCTTTACTCGCGAGAACTAAATTAAATTGCTATAAATCATAAAAACAATATGCGATAATTACACAGGAAATAGTTTTTTTATCGAGTACTTAACTTTGAAAGGGTATCGAGTCCTTGCTTGTGCTAAAATGTGATAAAATCGCCACCTATGCGGATTTTAAAATCAATTCACATAACAATTATTGTTATCGATTTTTATTAACATAACACACGATCGTTATTACCGAAGGTTTAGGCAGAGGCTCTGCGTGATTCCCATATTGCGAGCCTATTGCCGTCAATCGGGCACAATACCGGACTCAGGGCTGCAACTGAGTAATTTGTGACCGAAATACGCAATTACACTTTGCTCGACCTGGGACCCAGTATTTCATGCTTAGTAGTGGCTATAGCGTCTACTAAACTAAAAACAATTTGTGTAATCAATTCATAAGTTGTATAACAGGATATCTCAATGTTGAGTCATACCGGAATTTAAATGCTATTTTCTTTAAGGATATTTGCTAATAACATTTTAGGTATATACAGGATGTTAGGTCAAAATAAATCATATCTAATTCTCGATGTGTCTGCAATTTGATCAAATTATGTTATTAAACAATGTTGGTAATGCTATATTTCGTAGTGATATGACGTATTCAGGTTAGCACCTTAATAAATCATCAAGTAGTTGAGGAATCAAATAAACGTGACTGTGGAGGTTGTTTGAGTTATTTATAATAGTAATTATTTAGTTTCTAAAACCTAAGTGTCTACTAGTACTTTTAAATATGTAGTTTCATAACGTTATACGCTTTCAAAGCATTAACTATTTTTCCGACAGCGAATTTCATCCGAATAACGAATTAAGCTTTTCGGTAGCTTATGTTAATCTTATACAATAATGACTTGTCCGGCACCGATACCGCTGATAGAATTGGTCCGACCCGGAAACCGAACCCAAGATCTCATTCGCATTAGTAGCTTTTGTAATTACTGCCCCAACAAGGTAGCCACCAAATTCGCAACACATTCATCATCATCATCATCATTTCAGCCGAAAGACGTCCACTGCTGGACATAGGCCTCCCCCAAAAGGGGGGGGGTTTGCCATAATCGCTACGTTTGGCAGGCGGGTTGGCGATCGCAGTAGGGTTGATAAAAAAAAAAAGCACAAAGAACGCTGCTGCCCATTCTCTGGTAAGTCCCTTAGTCGCCTCTTACGACTCCCACGGGAAGATATGGGATGGTGCTATTCTTTTCGTCCGACACCATACAGTACCAACATACGGCAACACATTCGTTTCAAACCGAATTATTCGTATTTTTTTTATTATTGTTTACCTTAAAATTCATTTACCTCAAGAATTTGTTAATGTTATTGTAAACAATCGCTTATAAGGAAGTACGTTTCCAGTTTATCGTAATCAGTGCCGTATCTTGACCCAGAATTGAAAGCGTGGTCATTTTGATACAATTTTTGACCTTTAAAACACTGCCAATGTACAGTCACTTCCCTTTTTAATAATAATAGTAATAAGTGGTAATATTATCACTATTAAAGCTAAATTGAAATCGTGTGTAGCCCTTAGATGTATAAAAACTATTGGAGGCTAAATTGGTTACGTGATAATATTTATATTAGAGTTACTAATCATCATCGAAATGGTATATAATGACGACTCAACGTTGGTTGGCTTTGTGGTTTCTGACAGAAGGGCATCAGTTTTCGTGTAAGAAGGCTAAATCCACAAAATAAAGCCAGAGATAACCAGACCGCTTCCCAAGCGTAGTGGAATGCACCAACCCGTTTGTTCATCAACATTTATTTCAGAGATCTTTCAGAAGTTCTAAGGCAATGAAACCGTCTTGTAAAGTTCAATGAATAATGAACCTTATCAACACAAAACAAACAATCACCAGTACCACTTAAAAGAAAATCGTATGCAATTCTAAATACGGTTTTAGACCGTTCCGCTCTCGTTGAGTGGATAAAAATGAATCGATTTACATGCCACACAGTGTACACTCAAGTACATAAGTAAGTATCTATAATTATACAGAATATTGGAAAGGTTTTAGTCGATCAAGCGTGCAGTACAATCTTAATGTAGGCTAGGAGCTTGGGTCAACTTTTAGGATGTTATCAATAAAAATTTTGTAGGCTACCGTAATTTTTAAGAAAACTAAGTAGGTAACTTTATGATAGATAATATAGCCAGAAAATTGGTGACTACTCAAACTTTAGAGGGCGACTAATAGAGAAGTATTGCGGAGGAGCACGCCCGTGCAGAAGAAAACCTTGTTTAATAAGTCAAGTATATTATTAGCAAACCTAATTTTGAAGATGCATTTCCTAGAAAATGACGTCAATATCTGTATCATAAATTAAGGTACCAATCTTGAACTTAAAACTGATTAACATAATCAGATCATTTTAAGTTAAAAACATCAATTAATTAAATGTTAATGTAGTAATAATGAGCATTGAATCGTATAGTATTTTGTAAATGTCAAGATACATGAAGATATAGGTAATAACAATTGATTTATATATGAATCTTTATGTTGCACGTTAAATTTAATTATCTATTTGATAATTGAAATAACACGTTATGTTTTATTGATTTAGCACTAAACTATTACACATTAAACGATTATGTAGATGAATAATGTGTATTTATACAAATGGAACAATAGTTTTTTTTTGTATTATTTCAGTATTAAAAAACCTACACCACACAATGAAGCCATCGTCTATCGGTAAAAAGATCCATGTAGAAATGATTGTCAACCCGTACCGGACACAATAAAGACATAAATAGTATCTTTGAATCACAGATATCTACCTAATACCAATGAAAATAAATGATGTAAAACACTGCAACTGCAGCTCCGTGCCTATTCGCCGACCGGTTCCGGTCTCCAGCGACCTTGAACTCGAACGAATTCACCCTAAATCTGGTGCATTGAACGAGACAACATTGATTCTTTGTTTATTTTCGTTATTTATTTTTTTAGCGTGTACATTTTTGGTTTGAAGTAGTTGCTATGTACTGTATTGTCATTTAATAGGCTGTGTATTGTTTGTAAAATGTTTGCCGATGATGATGAGTCTGCCGATAAAGTTTTAATTGGAGTATATATATATTTTAAAAAACCTTGCCACACACTAGGAATTTCTCCTGTATCGTGGGTGCGTTTACAAACATTTAAACTCACATTCACAAACAGCCAGACCCAGAACAACTACCTGTAGGCCATACAAATATTTGTTCCGTGCGGGAATCGAAAACGCGACACACAGCGCAGCAGTCAATTGCTCAGCCACTGCGCCAACCACGCCGTCATGTATGTCATATACACAGATCGTGTAAAGGCAACTGCCACTGATGCTGCTTCATAGATTGGTTGGTGATAATTTTATCCTAGTATGATGAGTTGCTCTTTAGAAGAGAATCATAGAAACAGACACACTCGCTGTAGATAAGCTTACAACAAGCTGATACACATTTCATGAAAAGCTTTTTCTGTATTACGTCTCACCTTCGAAAATTAATCTACTTTTGACAAGAAATTCATGCTCTATTTCTTGACACTAATCAGTTCACAAATTATCATATATCGGGGTCAAACATTTGATATGACAGTATTAGTATTAAGTTCTCTGTAAATTACTTTACCTGACATTCACCCAATTTCAGTAAGGTCAGGTTTTAAGCGTGAATTATGGACTGTCCAAATATAGATTGTAATAGATCAAAAGATAATTTGATTTGTAACATACAGTGTGAAAATAAACGCATAATAGAAGTCTTTTATTTACTTAAAAAAAAATGAAAAAAAGATAAACAGAAAACAAGCTTTGTTGTCTCTATCTTCTTGTGAAGTACTGATGGCCATGGGTTGGGTCAGGAACTTTAAAAATATCTTTAGATGTGCTGTTTGTATGGCCAACCCAGTGGGTACAGGATGCGATAACCATCATCAAGCCACGATCGTCAAGTTATTTTTAGGAAAACGTGCGCCATCGTCGACTGCCTCATCGCTTGACTTCGAATGAGATGCTTAGTCGTTATAATTGCTATCTTCAGCCTAAAATGTTCATCACATCTTATTTGTTTATGGGGCATGCGGTGCTAACCTGTAATTAATTGTTACACTAAGCTAGGATATTATATACTTACTTTAAATGTTATCAGTGTAAACAATTGTTGGTTGGCCAATAAAGGAAAAATAAATAAAAATAAAATCTCTGTGAGAGGTACACAGTCACAATCAACCACGTGAGACCAGTATGAAAAAGCCTGATATTCTTATTTAGAAAGGGCTATGAATGTATCTCATTAGTATAACATGCTAACAATGTTGACATCCATGAATGACTCACTCCGCATAGACATTTAAATGGACTCTTACTCAACCACTTCCTACCAAATGGGGCTAAACATGTTCTCACACATCTCAATCACGAACAGCTTCCAACAAAATTATACTACTTCCCGTCAATTTATTAGTAACCTTTAAAGTAGCTTTAGGTTAAAGCCTCGTATACATTGAAAAAGTTGCGCAACATTGTTGCAATAAAATGAGTTGCTAAAAATATGCTTTTGCAACAGGGCGCATTGTAGGTACAGCACCCAGGCGTTTAATAAATTTGACATATACATAATTTAGAAAGAGTTTCAATCACCAAATTGTTTGGCACATCGGGACTAGAAAATACTGTTTTGTGGAGCATAAACTTTCAACCTCGCATTCTGTTCATAAATGTTTGCAACATGTTTCCAGCAACACAAAATTACGTTGCTGCAACCATAAAATGTTAGCTTGCTATGAATACAGAGCTTTAGAACGACCCACGAATAGAAAGGTTACATTCAAGTTCAAGATATAATCGGTTAACCTTGTGATTTACCCTTAATAGAAGTTCAAATGTCATTGTTTGGTTCTACTAAGTTGTGAACTTTGTTGACCTATTAGCTCTTAGTTACTGTTAAACGAGAGCCATTTATTATTACATGCATGTATTAATTGTGACTGTGTGAGTCGTATGGCATAACCTACATGTTAATGCTTTATTTTGTCTAATGAAAACTATGCTTTATACCCGAAAGAGATTAAACATCTTTGCCAGAAATAAAGTCATATTTCAATTTCACATTTATCCAGTTAGATTAAATTTACTTGTAAACTGCGTAAAATGTGTATGATTTGATTAGCTATTGAATAACAGAAACGTGTAATATACGTGTTATATTTTTTCCTCTAACATGCATAAGTTTACCTTGCACAAACACTATTAATTATAAATAAATAATTCATCATAAGAAAAGCAAAAAACAACGAGTCAATTAAATTAGATTTAAAACAATTAGCAAAGAGAACAACTCATGCGCTCAAAACTGGGTCATATACCTACCTATGTATGTTAACATATTATACAATTAAGTTAGGGGCCTCGACTTGTAAGGCAAGTGTAAACATTGCAGAAGAAGTATGGTGTATGTAAAAGTTGCCAACATGCCACGCGACTGTCGCGACACAGTCACCGCTACACGCAACAGCACATGAAAAGGAGTACATTGCACATGAAAATCTTTCAGTTGTATTTGAAGATCTAACTAATTTAAGAATAAGTAACTCGATTTGTAGCTAATGATTTCTGAAAAGAGTATATCTTCATTGTGCTGACTGTCGTTACGGCCAATGGGCTAAGAGCCACGACGATCATCTATCGAGGCTCTTAGTGGGTAGTTAGATCAAGGGCCTGATTCAGAAAGCAGTACTCTTCATTACGTCTCGCATTGTGAAGAGGTTCCTGTGTCTGGAGCCCTAACCAGCGGAAACCTATTTTGTAAGTTGTTTTAAGAAACAAGTAAACATAAAATAATGGGTATAAAGTTGAATAAATAAAATAATCAATATTTTCTAATTCTTTTCCAAAAGACTTACAAATGTTCTCTTTGAAATTACTTTAAATGTGACCTTTTATCAAACCGGATACGGTCTATTTAAAGTATTTTTGAGTGTGAATCTGCGTGCAGACTATAAGGATGGTCCTTTTCAAAATAATAATGACATTTAAAATGTTGGTCAACTAGTTTTCTTAAACAGGTAGATAAATACTAATTAATCTAACTGATATGCTACTGATTAGCTGAGTTATTAGTCTGAAGATGAGACTAATTAAAAAAAAAACATTTTATCTTCTGCTACTTATTGCTTCGATGGTAACTTGTTGGAACGTAAATATATATAGGTAATTAATTACTCAATTTGTTATTTATATCAAGTTTTTCTTACACGTGTAGAATTTATAAAAAAAAATATATACATATTTCTGAATGTCTTTGCTTTGATTAAGAAAAATTCAATCTTTATCTTAAAGATCCTAACAATACCTGCTGCATATGATGTGGTACAAAAATCCTACAGACTAATACCAGGCAAATTGTCCGATCAATCACGCTGAAAACAAAAGCAATCAATATGGGAAAATCTGCATTATATGAATAACAAAAGAAAATTGGAGCTATTGTTTTTATGGAACCTTCACAAATTGGGCCAGAGCGTTCCCAGACTAATATGCGAAATCTGGGTTTTTCACGAACTCGACACGGGAGACTGAACACAAGTGTGTCCAGTTTCTGAAACTCAAAATTAGTATCACTTATTATTTCGTCATTTGGACACGCCAAGATTTTTACGTGTGCTCACAGAGTGACACTTAAATTAAATCATTTTTATGTTTTCGGTAACTGAACACAGCCAGTTTTTTTGCAAAAAAGGATACAGTCAGGTTAATAATTTCATGTCTTTTGGGAAATAAATCATGCATTTTAAAATTCATTAATATTTTCACTTTCATGAATATTTTATGTTTCTTATTCTATTTGGTAAAGTCATTGGTACACCTTTCCGATCGGACAGGTTTTTTTTAACATACTTTTTTTTATTATTATTTAATCGCCTCGTTCATTAGTTTAAAAAAAAGCAAAACAAAAAGCTAAAAAGCTTCATGAAAAAGCTGCGTCACTTTTTTGCTTGAAAAACTTTATTAGCTTCTATTTAAGACACATTTTCAAATAAAACAAATACATTCATTAACCTACCAGTAGGTACCATTATTTTGAAAAAAAAACCGGGTGTGTGCAGTTGGCGAAAACATAAAAATGATTTAATTTAAGTTAGACTATGTGGACACGTGTAAAAATCTTGGCGTGTCCAAATGACGAAATAATATGTGATACTAATTTTGAGTTTCACCAACTGGACACACGTGTGTTCAGTCCCTCGTGTCAAGTTGGTGAAAAACCCCGAAATCTTATGTAATAACGCTTTTTTAACCTACTGAAAAAACTACTTTCTTTAAAAAAAAACTGTGTTTGCCTAAGGCCTATAGTTACTGCTAACCCAAATGCATATTCTATTCATTTCTTACTTTTTTTAATATCATGAAATACAACAGATTTTGGGGATCTATGCTAGAATTATATCGAAATCTGTAAAGGCTGTAAAGGTAACACACATATAGAGTAACTATTGCATTTACAATAATATTATGGATTGCCGTATTACTAGACGCACGTGTGCGTTTACAATGATTCAGTACTTACATCCTTCAAATCAAACTGCATGTTTATAATTTCATAATAATCTGTAACCATTTAATGATCTGACCGTATCAAATGATCATCTATCATGTTACGAGCGAAAACGAGAGCTTTTCGAAATACTAGTTCGTAATGATATTTTGAAGGTCGCCAATTTGGGGCGAATAATTAATTATAATACGTTGTTGTTTGTGTTATTTTGAAAGGCAGTGCTTAAATAATAAACAGCTGGTGTTACCCATTGATGAAAAGAAAACCTCATTTTGAGTTCCACCGTAGTCAGGTTAAATAGGAGAATTCTACGCTTTGGCGTGCTTTTATGTAACCTGTAGTGCCTTCTCAATCAATCAATTCTGCCTGTTGCAGTCCACTGATGGACGCCGTCAATGATACGTGTCTAGTTTTTTATATTTATTAGTTTATTCATGTATAAGATTATTTTGTGTACTTTTATCTATCAGTTGCCTGACAATAAAATGATTGATTGATTGCGGATGACCGGATGTTAGGGCTGACATTCGGTCGTCCGCCTTCTTATCCAGTAGGTCCCATTTTAAAGTCGTTGATGCAAGTAGCCCCCTGCTATGTGTGTCGTATATTGTATGCTATGTTCTTGATCGCGAGTAATCTGATATTATTGTTAGCTTTTTGGTGTACATTTTTAGTTGTCCTTTTTGCAATAAAGAACAAACACCCTTATCCATCAACCCGAACTGATCCTACGTGATGCATGTGTGGATTACAGTCCAATTTCCACAGAGCGGAGGCCTGCGAGTCCCATTGGGAACATTATCGGCTGATTCTGTATGTATTAAGATTGTTAGGTGTACCTACAAGTGCATCAAGTCTAGGTCGTTCCAAGCCCACATGATTGGAAGGCGTAGACTAAGACTTAAGAATTGATGGTTGCGAAAAATCCAGAAATATTCGGCTTTTTCGGACAGATAATATTCGACCGGGTTCTTATCCGCGGCTGCAAGACCTCAGACGATGATGTACACCTGCAAGTTCAAACTTTTAAATTACAAAGACAGTATAATTATTACAAAACAATACACTATCGAAAACAATAACAAACACCGTGAAAGTAAGACGTGCTGCGAAAGCAGTACGGCACTGACCTCTACGACCTTCACTAATCTTAGATGAGCTGGGGTGAGGCTGAACCTCGTAAAACCAGATATTATGCACAATGTCGTGAATTGAGGAGGTTCCTGTGAACTTGGTGTGTGACCTTTGGTACTACTAGTCTTGGGACACTAGGTTAAGAAGAGAGATACATATTGGACGAAGAAATTGATTTTCAATTAAAATCAAATGTAAGCGTAGGTCGCACATCATGGCATAAGGTAGCAAGTTTCTATCATTAACGACATCGTTGCAATAACAATTAATTTGCCGATCTAAAAAAAATATCTAGATTAACGTTGTTGATCTAGAATCTAGGTTATTATACATAGATCAGGATATCACAAAAAACAGAACAGTGTAGGAATTCGGCTCGGTTGAATTTAGCTCAACCGCCAAAATTCTTCGCAAAGGTCAGATGAATCCTCGCGCAACGAAACAAAAAATATTATGCAGATAAAACACGTGATCGCTAGTCTAAAATCATCTTACAATATAGTATCCTAATCTAATATTTCCCAAAGATGCATATTCAATGGCACACTTGGGCAATGTCAACCGTCCGTTGGTGTTGCTATGCTATTTCTACTAATACAGGTTGTAACAGAAAGGGTATAGTCATATGAAAATATATGCTGCAGATCATCAAACAACTTCCTCCTTGGGTCCAATATCGTAAATGCGAAAAAATCATCAGCTGTCCCTTACATTTGGGTCGAGTAGGTTTTGAAATTTTGTAGGGTACAGCTGATATTTTTGCTGAGAAAGTTGTTCAGTTTGATGATCTGCAGCATAATTTTCCTTTCATAAGTCTATACCCTTTCTGTTACACTCTGTATAATTCTAAAAATCGCGTCACTATTTTAGTCGTGATCAATTAAGTTCCAGGAAAAAGGAAAAACGTAACAGCTTGTCAGACAGGTTGCTGTTTGACAAGTCTATTATGTTTTTGTTTTTTTTTTTCGAACAACAAAATGTTGATAATATTATATTATCTATACTTAATATTATAAAGAGGTATTTATCTGTAAGTTTGTATGCAGGGGTAATATCCGGAAATAATAATCCAATTCTAAAAAATCTTTCACTGGCAGAAAGCTGCATTATTCACGCATATTGGCGGAGCTATCTCAATTTTTGAGAACGAAGTCGCGGGTGAAGTGCTAGTGTATTATTATTATCGTAAAATTATGTATGTAGATGACTCGATTACCAGTGGCCAAGGGCGTGGTTTCCTGTGGTAAAGGTTACAGGTTTGTACCTTAATTAAGCAAATTATGAACCTACCTACCGTACCTACCTACACTGCCCGTACATGGCCTTCTTACCTATTAAAATATGAGCTTTTGTGCCAGATTGAAGTTCTGATCAGAGATTCGATAAGACTTGCAGAGACAGGGACGATGACATTCGTTGCACGACTATAATGTTTACTTTTATTGTTACAGGTAAGGCAGCAACCGCTTTTATCTTCAAACAAATATAAACAAGGGTGCGGTAAGTTATTATGACCATTATAATCATCAGCCTAATTAAGATTATTGGGTAAAAGAAAAGAATTCTTGACAAATAAGTCACATATTACCCGTAGCTCCGCCCGCATGGAGGCTGGAGACCGTGATAAATATCCCTATGTCCACTTGTAACCAGGCCATTGTTTACCCAAATCTGTTGAAGTTGTAAAAAGGTAACAAATAGATGGACAGACTGCGATTGCGACTGCTGATTTGTTTGCGAGCTTTGGAACGAGATCTTCGAATAAAAGTGGGCTTGGATAAGAACTAGAGGCATTTTTTCTTGTATGAATAGGCGAAAATAATTAGGGATAGTGGGGATAGAATTTGCATTTGCTCATTTGGTCTAAAGGTCGGTTTAGACCAAATGAGCAAATGCAAATTCTATCCGAAATTCTATTCCAAATTCTATTCTGTCTAAACCGACCTTTAGACCAAAAGATCTTCTATCAAGCCAGACTAAAAGTACTGCATAGATAACTGAATTTAAAAGTCACATTTTCTAGTTACCTTGAACCTGTCACCTGTCACAGCCGTTTGGCGCAAGCGCACGCGCACGTAGCCTAACTACTGCAGTTTCGACAAAAGGAAACATAATATTTTCTTTGGACAAACGATTAGTCACATGTACAAATCCAGTGCAGTAAGAAATAATAAAAAAATGACTGTTACCGAGGTCAAATAACGGTATAAATTTACAACTGAAAGGTTGTAAATTCAAAGGTAGACAAGAGAAGGGTTCCGGGTAAATTACTCGCAAAAAAGTTCTTTTATCCTGTAAAATTACTCGATTGAAAGGTATGCATAATGTCAAGTGAGGAAGTCAATAAACTGACGTATACCGAGAGCTGGGAGTGTCTTACGAGGTGTGACCAATATGACACACGAAAATAAGCTTCTATCTTGATTGTCCAGGGTGTTTTTTTAAACGTGGGCAATTCTTTGGGGGCGTGTAGTACTCATGAAAATGAGAAATTTTAACTATGGAACCGACCATGAAATCGTAAAAAAAATATCAGCTGTTCCACACATTATTAGTCGCGAAACTCGAAAAAATGTAGGCAACAGCAGATTTTTTTAATCATATTTCATAGTTAGCCCCAAAATAAGAGTTGCTCATATTTGTGAGCACGTCACTCTCTTAAAGTATTGCCCATGCTTAAAAACACTGTGTATATTTTACTGCTGAGTGTAGGATTCTGAATTGTATCGATCCACCTGTCGGGTAAAGAGTGGATTTTCTACATTTTTTTCAGAAGCAACCCGAAGAGGATTTGTGTCCTATCAATAGTAAAGGTGTTAATACTAGTACGTGATAATTGACGAAATTTTAGTAACGTCTAATGTTGAAACACACTTAAGAGAATACTTGCGTTACTAAAAAAATATGTCGTATTTCTTAAAGCTTAATTTTGTACAGTCCATTCACTGTCCTATAATTATGACATACTAGCTTTTGCCCGTGTCTTCCCTCGCGTTAATTGTCATTTGACAAGCAATTCGGGTAAAAAAAACTCTTAACACTACTAAAGTTTCTCTATTTATATAATTCAATCATGATTCGAAAGACACGTGGCGCCATCTATTATTATAAGAACGTTATTGTTGTTATCTTCGGGAGCAGTACTTTTTTCGAGATGAAAGGAACCGTATGTCCGTTTCTGTACACCTGAAAACTTATATTCAAAGTTTCAGCAGGATCGGTTTAGTGGTTTAGGCGTGAAAAGGTAACAAACAAACTTACTTTCGCATTTATAATATTAGTTAGGAAGTTAGGATTTCAAAAGACAGGCAATCATTTATCAGTACAATTACGTCAATTTACGTCGACAATTAAATCTAATAAAGTTCACCCATACATGGCTAATCTCAAGGTAATAAATATTTTTCCGCATTCAGCAGAATTATCATAATTTTTCACATAATAATATGCTTACAACATTCCTTGTATTAATTAATTAATTTAAATCACCTGGCGTATTAATTGTATCCATATGTCACAATGTAAAGTATGAAGTGGTTTTAATCGACTTTGACTGTAATTACAGTCAGCAAAACTACTAAGTATTTAATATTACAATTTAAAAACATATTTCAAGTTCTCAAGGTTTAATTCTATTTATTGCACAATTATTTCATCCTCAAATCATAAAAAAAAAATTCGATGGTCGGATTATTTTGACGCTGGCTGTACCAAAAATAACAGGTCTAGTTTTGTTATTTTATTGTCATGATAATCTAGAAATTAACAAAACGTTTTATGTTTTTTAAATTATTACAAGCAAAAAAGTGCAAAGTTTTGCATAACATGGAATAAACTAGTTTGGACTAATTTCCAGCACATTCCTGATCCTGTTATTTATCTTCTAAATTATTTTAAAGTTTTTTTTTTTTAAATATTATTTTAATGCGTTAAGTACTTTTTTATTTTTCATTAGAGTGGTTTGACGGTTGTAAGTATTGTGTTAGGAAAATCTTGTAAACAAAAATAGATTGCTTTGGTGCGAAACCAGTCGAAGACATATTTTTAGGACAGAGCACCTTCATTATTGGTAACTAGCATTACGCCCGCGATTTCGTCCGCACAAATTGTGATAGCTCAGCTAATGCACGATACAAATTTTATTAGTCTATCTATATCGTGCCTATAGCACACACGAATAATGTAGATTTTTGCCAGTAAAAGAATTTTTAGAATTGGATCATTAGTTCTGTAGTTCTCCCCCCTACATACAAACTTACAAATAAATTTCGCGTCTTTATAATATTAGTATATATTTATCATTGTTTTAATACGAACGTAATTACGTCACTGGGTTAAAGCCTTCTCTAAATTTCCAGAATTTTGTTACCTAAACAGTGAACAATCAAGCAATTTCGTAGGACAATGCTGGCTACTGCTGCTCTAATAGTACCTGACCACGGTTACGAAACAGTCCCTGAAGGCTTACTGTAACAAAGGCTATTAACATGATCATTATATCGAATTCCCGCTCCTTTAGTCACCTCTTACGACACCATGAAAGGGTCCTTTCCGCTTGTGCCCGTAACCGAGAACCGTGTAGCAAGGTAAGCAGGCTACTTTTCCAAATTCCTTATGGCCTACAAGCGTGGCAACTTTTTTTGGGAGACAGTCGCGCAACTGAATCGCTTGTAGGGACATTATCATCCTTCGATTCATTTTTATCCAAGCGATATTCTCAAAAAAATCTTTTACTAGCCTTTAAAACGTAATACAAGAAAATATCCAGACATAATCATTTTCTGGGGTGAATTAGTATTGATTTTTCACATGCTGGATGAAGTCATTGTTCCTTCAAGAACTATTAAATACTGCAGCCATTCAGACTAGTCATTTAAAATTCTGGCAAACAATTTATCAACACTCACTTTGTTTATTGCAAAAAGATAAAATAATAGCGTTGGACTCCCAAGTTGCCCTAATTGTGTCCCAACAGTGCCCCAGCAAAAAGTCGCCAAGTCTAAAAGCCCAAAGGCCGTGCGACCCAACTCACTACATAACCCAGTCCACTACGAGTATATGCCATCGGGTGATATCGCAATGCATCCGGCCAAACGTCCTTCATTCACACCATACTTTTACTAGGCCTACGATTTGTGAATTAAACTTTACTATACTTAGGTATAGTTATAGAATATTTCGTCGCGTAGTTTTACCGGTGACAAGATTTAATCGGGTAATTTTGAAATGTAAAATGTCGTCGAGGTCGCCACCTGATTGGTGTAAAATATCTCAAGTTTTTTCTAGAAGACCCTAAATTAGTGGTGTAATTTGGCAACAATACAAGACTGATCGTTTTGTTTGAATAAGAAGTCGTCGGATGGTACAGACGCCAGCACATCAAGCTAATACAATCTGTCAAATTTCTTTATTGGGTTTTCAACTTTATTGCTGAAGCGTTAGGTTCAACGTTGTTTGGGAAAAATTGACAGTTTCGGGTAGCTTGATGTGCTGGCGTCAGTACAACAACAACTTGGTATATGATGGAATTAAAACAGACTGGTGTTCTTAATTCCATAGTTGGACAAGTACCGTATTAATTTAAAGAACCTCAGCACCTAGAGGCCAGACATGACCTTTCATCGGCTAATAAAAAATAAACATAAAAAGTAGTGGATTGACATATTTAAGTTGTAGTTATGCTAATTCCATTGATAGTCATCAAGTAAATAATTTGAAAGCGATTGTCTTTTGTTTGGGACTTTTGGAGCATTCCGAATAAAATATGGACAATCGCAAATCTTATATAACCAAGTAACACTTAGTGGAGCAAAATTTTGAAACTGTCTGTAATAGACCTGGTAATATTCGCAGTGGTATTATAGCCCACATAAATAATGATTAACTACTTGATTCCTCCTGATTGGTTTACTCGCGTGGGTTGATAAACGTTTATTAATTCGTAGGAAATTATAGGTAGATAGGTATTTCTATTTGCACATCATTCTCAGGTCAAGTGATCAAATCGAAACAACTGTATTTACAAGACTGCATGGGAATACTTTTTCTTCAGCCTATGATCCAATAATGATTAAAGAATAATAATATAATAATAAATCTTTATTTCCATTAAACTTAGCCTATGTTTACAATTTTACAACAACATGTATTTTCATATCGCGTAGAAAAAAAAAACAATTTTGCAATTGATGATGGTGGGTATATGAAACTTATTGGCTAGTTTTGCGACAAACAAATTAAGAATCATTTTGGCCAGTGTCTTGAGCTATCCTTCCTTAATTGTGAGCATATTTTTTTAATGTCTTCCGTCGCTCGTTTGCCAAGGCATGTTCTCACCACCTCCATATTCAATCTAGCATCTCTGATATATGTTCTAAAATTGCTCCTGACGAAACCATGTCACATTATGTTAGAGTGGTCCAACCGCTACATTAATGAGGATCTAAAAAACGTCACTGATGCCATGTTTGCCATATTGGGCCTAACTCACGTAACAAAATATACCATCGCCTCGAGAAGAAAAAGAAGCATATAGTACTGGGTACTGTAGAATTGTTGCCTTAGATCCGTGCAGCTGCTTTGTCGACGTCATTGAAGTTTTCAGCCCACTGCAGTGATCAAAAAAGTTAACCGATACAATCAGCCAGTCCCTTGTCGCCACAAAATCGCCAGTGTCACATAATGTCGCAATGGTCAGGCATTTTAACGCGTAGTTTCCTTCTCCCGAGCCGGGTTCCGCTTGCAACACGACATTGCGTATGGTTGGGATTAGTCGCACGCGCCGCTGCGATGCGATTATCAGTCGTGGTGACATACTTCTGTTATGGGTATCCTTTGCAAACTCGTTAAATCCAAAAGATTGACGGTTTAATAAAGCCACTGTGATGTTAATGAGAAGTTTGGTCTCTCTTGTTGATCATATCTTTCCAAGTGTTCCATGAACAAATATACTGATTTTTGACTGTTTTTTTTCGGTATTTCTATTTTCTACATTAATTTATATTGTATCATTATCTATCTCCTTGATACCTTCGGTACAAAAGCGAAATATTTTTTCGTCGACTTGCCCAAACTTGGGTAAATTGAGTCCGGCTGAAAAGTTTTCTTAAGCATTTATTTTTTGCTCTTCACTCCCAACATAATACACTCAATTACGTCATCAATCATGATCCTATCTTTTACACTGTCAGTAAACAGCTAATCTAAATCAAACCCAACAACCGAACACCTGAAAATGCATGTCTAATTGTAAAAAATAGGTAGTGTGTTAGCACGCAGTTGTCGAGGCGGAGAGAGGCGATCGCGCGCCCTTCAAACGAGTCCGGCTGCCAGTTCCGGTAGCTGCAGCCGACCAGAGCCGTGAAGGCAGTGGATATGGCATTCAAATTATACAGACGATACTAGATACTGAAAATACCAGAAAAGTACTTAAATGCAACAAAAAATACATTAATAAAAGAGGGTAGCAGATTCTACTCCACATGCTACGATCCTTACATCGCACACTGGTTGCGAGTACTACTGGATCAGGAACGTTGTATTTGTAATCGGACTTTCTGAAGGATATCATCAGGTCAGCTGTGTATGGCCTTTTAAGACATCCCGACATAAATACTGCAGGTCCATAGACCATAGTGCAAACTTACCGTTATTTGGGGGGCACACAATAACCAACTGCCTATAATGGTCAAAAGAAACACCAGAAGCATCTGTCACTTCGCTATCCAAAAAACACCAAACGACCAATATTAAAGTCGTGTCTATAATGCTGGATTCGTGAAATATGTGCGAGTTTTAGAAGCTATTTTAGTACCAGAGCTGAGAAGATCGCAAGCAGACCAATCCTTTTGCCACGGCCCATGAATGGCGAACTTTAATAGGTCTAGTCGAAGGTCTACATTCAGATATAGAGTGCCATGGGCACGTTGCAACTGATGCACTCGTCACTAAATCCACCTATGCATGTGATTTCGACACTGTTCCAACAAAGCATTCATGCCTTGACTACTCCAACTGGTACTAATAACCTTCGTACATCGCATCCAGTATGACACATTGCAACAACACGAAATAATTAAAACTTCATTCACATATAGATCACGAGATACAGTCGGGTTAAGACAATCACCGACCATTAATCACGAGTGAACTAGAAGGAAGTCGAGTTCTGTTTGTTTAAAGTAGGTACAAGAGTACTTAGGTAGATTAGCGAGGAATTGGTCCTTCATTAAGTACAAGCATGCCCTTATGTATGACAACGATATAGATCTGTTAACTAGCTTTATAAAAGCACAGAAGAAAGCTACTGGCTGTTCCCCTGATTTGCTTTCATTTGGTTTTTCGACACTTCCGAGAAAATAGCAATTTCTCTTTCTTTCTGAAAAGGGTACCACTACAATAATATAGTCAGTAGGTGCAGTTTAAAATATGTTAATTTAATATCAGCGATGATAGTAATGAATTTGATCGAAAGAGGATCGCCAAATGTCATCATAAATCATACAATCGTAAAATGGCGTAAGTAGGATAATGTTTGATCTGCTAATTTTTGGCACACGTCATAAAGTTCTTGTAAAATATTGGTATTCAGCTGCATCCGGTTGGACTGGAAACCGACCACAACACAGTTGGGAAAAGGCTAGGCAGTTAGAAAGAAAGTTCTACTATAAAACCCTGGAAGCAATTTAAAAACTCTTGATGGCATCTAAATGCGCGTGTTTTCGCTGCCCGCTGCAGCTAGCTGCATCCGAAGGTTCGATAGGCCTTCTACGCATTTATATTTGTTTCTAATTAATCAAGAAACAAAAATCACTAAGTGCGTACAATCTGATCTACATACATTAATGTGTTTGTCCTCGCGTGATGGCTGAACGGATATTTCGCGAAACATTCTGATCGGTAGATAATTTGTATCCGCTGTGTAAGATGAAAGATATTGAAATTAAATTAGGTTAGATTGGATTTGGTACAGGGTCATAACAAAAAAATCGAACAAGTTTTTAGATCGGTACTTGTTGCTTTAATTTAAGTTGACAACTTTTCTTCCGCAGCTACGTACCAATATGTATATTAATCAGATAGGAATGCGAGCAAGCAACTTGTGTGATTTTAAGATTATGATTTCGCGACGGTTTTTACGCGAGTGTAAGGGATTCTGAAAAGGAACGGATCAGTCTTCTTCTTTGTGTCGATTCACCACTTCTTCGGCGTCGTTGGTAGCAGCAACGCAGAGGTCGCTTTGACTGCAGTTTATAGAGCATACAGGTTAGGAAAGGAGGTGAAGAGCATCTTATGCATCTCACCACTCTAATGACGATTAAAGAACGGAGCAGCAGCAAAACAGATCGACTTCGCTAATCTGAAAATCCATATAATCGGCTCAATGTAGTCGTTTTGGGATGTTTTTGCTCAGCTGAACCTAGACATCTACAGATTTCAAAGTAAACCTAATATTTCAAGAAAAATGTGACTGTCGTAACCGGTGATCGATTTATCGGACCTTCAATAACCTATCTAAAATAACTCTCCACCAAAACAAAGTACTTAAGTGAATGAAAGTGCATTAAAACTGAATGTCAATGACCTCATAAGCCGTGGTATATGTCAACGATCAAGGCTGACACGCCCGCAAATGTCATACAGTGCGCTTTGACTCAAATGTACAAGGTTGTATGTTTGCGCCCTATAAGCACTGTCAACGTAGGTCTACACTCGTAACTTAACATGCCTTTGTCTTAAAACTTACTTTGTTCCGGGACAAAGAAAGAAAATGGATATATGGGTGTTTTTTTCTTGTGATAAGATCACACAGTGGTAAATTAGCGTCAGACAGCATCTATCTGTTTGTAAGTACTACGGGAAAATAAACATTTTTCTTTATTTCTTTTTAAAAAAAACAAAAGGATTGGTGAGGATAATTTAATTAATTTTATTAATGTTTCTTCTGTTAGCGGAATCCCAGAGTTTTTGATTTATTTAAATACCTACAAGTAATTTGTAGATACCTAGTTTTTTTTTGTTTGCTTTATTTTTGACATAAAAATTACAACAAGATTCTTTTTACAGCCACAGCCTATTTCTGTACTTTGTTTTACGTGATTCACTATTGAAATAATATCTTTATTACCATGTCACACAAGGAAATTCAAAGGTGATTTTCTTCTCAGCTTTAATAACACTTGACTGAACCCAGCTTACGCACATAACTTGAGTTCCGCGTTTTGATTGGCTCTCACAAACGTCATTACTACGTAATATACATTTTAGGTTACGCAGAAATCATAATGATAAACGGTTGAACACTGTATAGAATTGATAGCTAATCCGCAGATTTAATACCAAACACTGTTTTAATCTTTCAGGTTTTTTTTATCTAAACGTATATGATCACCTACGGGATATCTTCTGTGATTATTCATTATTGTAAGCTCCCGATATTTCGACGCTCGCTGTTGCAAGCGCCGTGATCGCGGGATGACTGGAGAATGCGGGTGGATGGAAAATAAATTGTTACGTAAAGGATATCTGTCTACCCTCTTTCTTCCATCTTTCTTTCTTTCGGGAGCTTAGAAGAATAGATAATCACGGAAGATATCGCGTAAGAGACCCACCATAGCTTAGCATATAAAGCACAATCAGTATTATATGTAGGTAATCATTCTCATTCATCCAGCATAATATCTTTTTTGTTCATGCTGCATATATTTTTAACTAGACTCTATTTTGGTCTATTTTATTGCATTGTCAGCCTATAAGGTTACCACTGTTGGGACACAAGTGAGAGGGAGTGAGTGGGCTGTAATCCACCACGCTGCTCCGCGCCAGCCCAATGCAGGTTAATGGATGTCACAAGTCTTCTAATTTTTGGTTTTTAGACATAGTCTTGCGATCTTTTTCTTCACAGTTTTGAGAGAGCAGTGGCGATGAAATAAACACAAAGTAAAAAACCCTGGGTTCGAACTTACGACCTACTCTACTCTACTGGGCCACCACTGTTCTCCAAACCAGAAAGAATTTACATAATTAAATAATAAAGATATCGATCATTTATTACAAAACAAACCGTAACATGCCAGTTTTATGGATTAGGCTAATTTACGACACTGGCCGGTTGTTACTGACAATAATTAACCAGATTCCACAGACTATATTTATATGCATGCAATGTAGGCAATCTACAAAACAGACGTGGCGTGAATATACTAATAAATTATTGATATTGATTGGTTCAATTTAACGTATTGCTTACGTAATCGATAAATCATTTCTCTATTGTTAGATGAAATGTTTTAAATCAGATCTAAGTACCTGTAAGTGGTCGTGGGGTTCGAACCCAGGCAGGCGCTTTACTCTGTGTAATTTAATTCATTTTAGTGTGCCAGCTGTGAGAAGTTATAGTCTGATAATTCTTAAGTACTTACATATAACTCGCGAAGAGAAGGTTTATTTTTTTAAGTTATTAGCTGTCTGCTTTAAAGTCCATTGTCGCTTGTGCTCTTTACCTGCTCCTCTTAACTTTGGCACGGATTTCGCGTAACTAACTGTTAATATTAGGAGTTAAAGTATGAAATTGGCGATTTGTATGGACAATTTCGTGACAAGTGATATTTCCATACTAACATTTTTTCTTCTTCTTGGAAACGTCTGAACCGATTATGTATGATGCAATTGCAAGCTATAGTGTAAAAAAAGCTGCACTGCACTGCGTACCTTAAATTGTCTAAACACAATCTATGACAAAAATATACATACTTGAAGTAGTGAAATCGACGGCACATTGAAACAGGTGTTCTGACACACTACTCTATGAGGTAATATGCAACTACTAGTACGGTCTTTAAAATATACTTAATTTAACAATTAATCCAATAAAACTGGAATTAGGAAAAAATATAACTATACGTCAAAATTACAAATAGAACAAAATATGAGAAAAAACGACAACGAGAACAAATTGAGCAGTAGCGATAGTTACCTATTATTTCGTTTAGGCAAATACCATAGCCAGTGTTTTTGCATTCGTAGACTTTTGATGTTATTTGATTGTAAACCTATTTTTCGATGATTCTATGTACAAAAATGTATTTATGTATTTGTCAAAACAGATTTTTTAAATAAACTAGCTTTTAGGCCGAAACAAGTCTTTTGTCACCTTAAATTAGACATTTTAATATTGCAACGCAACAAAGAAAATGAGAAACCGCCTATTGCATTAAAAGCCATTCTTTCCCAAGTTAATCAAAATTAATGACTTTACTATGTAAATTGCTAATAGCACACATTGAACCTAAATAATTTCAATATTTTATTAACAAAAGCAGGCCAAAAAACGTTATATTGCAGATAAGAGATCATGTGTTCAAGAAAAGTATTGCAAAATGTTATATAAAATGCTTTACAAAGTTGAATCATCAGCAGGATACATAATTTATTAGAGATTTATTGTAAATAAATTGGTACGCTAACGGAAAGCCTCCAGTGAAGAACGCATGCTAAGCGGCAGGTTAGCGAATGCAATTCAATGGGTTTTTAGACCAAGTTGACAGTAGGTACTCGTAAATAGAACTTCATTCATTACTTGCAGGACTGCTTAGCTAGATCCATAACTTTCTGTTTCAGCTCTTATTTTTTCTTTGTTTCAACTTAATCCAGAATTGAAAAAAAATCCTTTTGCAGTACTATTTTTAATCATAAAATAATGAGGGCTTTAGATTTCAAACCCTGAGTTGTTTCGAAAATTAATGAGGTATCCTCCCACCCGTCTTAACTCAAAGGTAACGTAGGGATATTATCTTAAAGGTTAGGGTCGTATTGGAAAAGCATCCTGTAAAATTATCATAATAACAACATTTTGCGGCCACCTATCCCTGGACCAAACATGAGTATAGTAATTTTGGAAATAAGCGTCTATCGAAAATACATTTTCGCCCTCATAAAGACAGCATATTCAAGCATAATCAACCCATCTTGCACTGGAAATACGGCCTAAAATCAGTCGTTCAGCCGCGCCTCGTTACGCAGTTAACAGTAACGTTACTTGTCATTACATAAACAAGAAGACACTAAATTGACACTTTTGCTACAAATATGGAGGGTGTAATATGAACACTGACAAATTATCGGTCGTGTTTGAGATCAGTGTGTCATTTAATTTCGCCATCTTTTGGTAAATCTTGATGATCTTTTGCCAAGTGCCATGGCCATATGGGCTGTTTATGTCAGTTTGAGTTGAAAAAACAATAATGCAGAAGCTTAAAAGAGAGAATACTAAGATTTACGCTCTTGTTTTAGCTCAAAATTTACAACTTATGTCATTACAACTTATGCCTTAACGTGAGTCGACTGATAAAAAAAAAGGTAAAAAAAGGGCAAAAAAGGTAAAGGTTTAAGAAGAATTAAATCAATTAATCCGCTTGTGCCACTTGGTTGGAAATAAATGTTTTACTACAAAGGTAACGTGTTACAATATAAATCGCCACGTGTGATTGCGTGAGAGTTGTGTAAATGCAGGCGCGCTATTCAGATATTTGTTTTAAATAAAAGCTTGCTATTTTCACACAAAATCAAACGTGTAGCTCTTAAAACCAGGTCGCCAAATTGCCCAAAAAATACATAAAAAGTTAAGCAACATCCTAAGAACTACAAAATCAAAGTCAAGATTTTCTCACAAATCTTTATCCTAGATGTCAAAACAGATGTATGTGTTATTACGTAAACGTATCGTAAATCGTTTCTAGCCTTGGGCTAATCAACTTTGATGGTTTCATTAGCAATGTGGACGATTTCTTAAGTGGTTTTAATTTCCTTGATCTATTTTTAGATTTCAATCAATCACCTCATATTAGGCATTGCTTAAAAATCTAGCGTCTAATCCTCCACCTGACGCTTCTAATCGGTCCTGGGTCGCCTCATTCCATATGTCTGGAGACAGATGAAATATATTGTAGCGCAAAGGAATGCTCATTTTTTCCTTTTTATGGTTGTCAACCATCTACTGTGACGCGCCAACAGCTCCTTTGTAAAAAAATTGACCTATCAGAAATGTAGTAACAAGAGTCAGTGCTTAGCCTAGGGTGCCTCTGACGTTATTATGATGTATCATGATCATCCCGGTTATTTCAATTCCTCCTCTAATATAACGGACTTTTAAGCAATGATGGCCCAGTGGAAACAGCCAACACTTATGTGTTGCAGGTCGTAGGTTCCAACGCAGGCCGGCACAATTACCTACATAAAGTAATGTCTGGGAAATTATTTCATCAGAACTGCTCCTAAAATGGTGAAGGAAATCATAGTGAGGAAACCTGCATGTTCTAGAAGCAAAAACCACTGCACATGCCTTGGAAGAGCGTGGTGGAACACGGCCCGCACGACGTTTATGAGCCGATATTATTGTAACGACTAGCAAAAGGGTTGTTGACCGCATCTCGGATATCGCACTTATCATATTACTATAGCCAATTGAAGACTCGGCTACGCTAAGAATACATCAGATACATTATTGTATTTTGTTAATACGTACACATCAAATACGTTATTGCCGAGTCTCACACTTATTTTGCAAATAAAATTAAGTGAAATTCCTTACAAAAGTAAGCAATTTCTACTATATCTTTGGTGGTTTTGTCCTACACGAATCTAGCCTGCTGTAACTCGAAACAACGTCTGAAGTTATTTTAATATTTGTTCTGAGTGGGAATCGAACCAGGTGCTGCAACTAAGTCAAATGCTATTACGATTGAACAAATTACGTCATTGCTACAAAAAATACATCGAGTGCACTTGAGAAAAAGCGAAGACCAGTTTTGTAACAATAATTTGATTTATTGAAACAGTGATGAGAGCATTGCCTAATAGTAATTATATCATAACTATTTCTGTAACGAACAAAAATGTTATATTAATAATATATGAAATCAAGATTAAAGAACAACATGTAGTGCATGAATTTCCTGATAATGCAACTGAAAGCAACATCATCGAAATAAATTAATAGACTTGAATTTCAATACAAAGAAATCTTGGGAAATACTCCGACATGTGCAATAAGTTGTTATAACTGCTTTTGATTTACTTGTATCTAGACCGCCATCTTTGAGCAATACATATAAATAATTACTTGTACATAACATCATCACGCGTGTATTCACCGAGGAGGAAAGCAGAAGTGTAGTAAGTGCAGCATATAACATACTCGCCAGTTATTACAAAACCCAAGTTATTAAGGGTGAGTTTTTTGTCTCTGATCAATATTGCTTTGGGCACCCATCTTTCAAAGGTCCCACCACAGTCAGCTCGCTTCCTTGCAACCACAAAACCACCTGGGCCGTAAATTGTATTTTACGGCCGGCAAACAAATCCTTATTTCCTTACTAGTATTATAAATGCGAAAATAAGTTTGTTTGTTATCCTTTCACGCCTAAATGAATTGATCATCCTGAAATTTAGCATATACGTTGTCAGATGTACAGAAGCGGATATAAGCTACCTTTCATCCCAAAAAAATGTACTGTTCCCGAGGAAAACAACAATAACGTTAACCTTACGATAATAGATGGCGCCACGTGTCTTTCGAATCATGATTGAATTCATGGTATAATAATATACTTCGCCTGGTATTCTCTTCCCACGATGGCCCAAGACTACGTCACGAAAAGTGTTACCATTGATTGACCTTTTCAGTAAATATAGGGACTCTCAATTAGTGAATGAAAATAAAATAAATTACTAACTAGCTTAACTATTTAGTAACTAGTGTGATTCATCTATTTAGTTTTAAATTAATTAAAATTTTGAATGATTAGTTCATAATTGCTTTGTTAAGTTAAAAAATGCATTTTGCTCGGGTAATTCAATCACACACCATGGCAATACACCGACAGCATCGCAACTGATGACGTATTCTTGGGCCAATCACGTGACCCAGCTGTCACGGGAAGAGAATACCAGGCGAAGTATATTATTATACCATGATTGAATTATATTACAACAAGAAGAGTGCAACCCGAATTGATTGTCAAATTCTAAATTAATTCGAGCGAAACCGCGGTCAAAAGCTAGTATAATAATATTTTATTTTAAAGCCCATAAAAATAGTTAAATACGCACTACTTGTTTAACAATTTCACTAACCTTGTACACATGACACACACATACTATTTCGTCTTTATACTTATTACTAAATCTCAACGAATTATGTCGCACGCAGTTTTTTTTGTATAACGTTTGCGACACGATGGCGATTCGATTTTGTTTTATGTACTTGACCGTGACGACTGTGATGTTTATAAAGATGTAGAAAGAGTTTACTTCTGCTTGCAGTTACCAAAACCGTTTGTTTTTCTTACGATCGCGATGATCATCTCAGTATTGGCATGAAAAACCCAACCAGCAACATGTACATGCTTGCTTGTTACAGGTTGGGTTGTGGTCATCGGGCTTTTGTTTTTAAAATGAGCAGAATCAGTTTTTGGTGACAGTACTATCGTCATTCCAGAATTACCTATTAATAGGTATTTTTTATTGCAAATCAATGTTTTTTAAACTGTCCAGATAAAGGTACGGTCAAACCGAGCGCATCAGATAGCGGACTGGCTGCGGACACCGAATTGTGCTATTTCATTAACTTAATTATCTGTCAGATTATACTTTTCTCAGTCCGGTCCGCTCTCTAATCTACTCGGATTGACTGCATCTTATTTGTACTACAAACATTGGCAGTTGTCACCTCTAACTAATGACACCTGTCAAAATTCTTATACCCATAGATTACGATTACTGACACCTTGCAACTTGCTGTTAGCCTCATAATTAATCTTGTAGTTAAATTATGTATTAACAAACTTCACACCATAATTTATATATACATAATACATGCATAATTTATATATTTAAACTGTTCTCGAACAGTATTTAAAATTATTTAGGTAGAGTTTTCACGAGATAGAAAAACGTATTCGGGATTTTTTTAGATGTGAGGTTGTAACAATTATATCAGTAGTATCTACTGCCATGGCATGTCACATTACAGGAAAGATTATATTATTTATCTTTGAGAAAAAATATGTCGTATTAATTCTAGTTGATTTTTTGATTTGAGACGCGACTGAATGCGTCGATTGTTTTAATGACAACGAGAGTTACGTGAGTATTTTCGCCAGTTCGACCACCTTACATTAAAATTAGTTGAGACAATCAGCACAAGCTTTGTTCCCACATCCCGTGCGGGATTCGCTTTGGTTTGACCTGAGCTTAATTGATCAAAATTGCCGCCATCATAAGTATCATCTATCTTCGTCAATCAAAGCTTAGAAGTATTAGACCTTAGCATAGTAAATTAATGAATCGTTTTTCTTTAGGATTGTATCCATTTTCTCGTATTATTGCATAAAAGGGGACCAATTATGTTTTCCATTTAATATACTGGTCGCCCTTGTTATTCTTAAGTTATTATTTCACGACATTTTTTTTTTATTTCTAGACCTGTCGTTATAATAATATTGTTGCATTA
Source organism: Noctua janthe (assembly GCA_910589295.1). Taxonomy (NCBI): domain Eukaryota; kingdom Metazoa; phylum Arthropoda; class Insecta; order Lepidoptera; family Noctuidae; genus Noctua; species Noctua janthe. The sequence goes on from OU342562.1 coordinate 17,097,433, forward strand.
ACATAATAAAATAATGCGCTATGACTTAAATCATTGACATGGATAATTTAATGTATGTGACTATATATTGTGTTGAACAATTGGGTTAATTTTGCCATAAAGATATTTTAATAATATAGTAGAAATTTCGTAATTCAGTCATTCTTTTAAAATAAAATAATGTACAGTGCGACAAGGATCTCTTGGCGCTTCAATGACAAATACTATTACAAGTTATTTAAATAAAAATCAAGTTAAAAGAAGACTGCCTCGTTGGTCTAGTGATCGCTAGCTGGACTGCTGAGCATGAAGTCCTGGGTTCCATTCCTGGATCGGGCAAAGTGTTATTGGGTTTTTCCATCAGAAATTTCTCAGTAACAGCCACGGAGTCTTGATTTGTGACCGATTGATGGCAATAGGCTCGCCCCCTATTACGTGGAACTTAAACATAACTGGCGAAATTTGGGTGTACTATTACGTACACCTCTGCCTAACCCTTCGAGGATTACAGGCAGGATAATATGTTCAGGTTACTTGAAAGAACCAATTTGCGGGCCTTCAAAATCGCAACAAAAGTAAAAGGTATTAAAGGTATTGGTAGGAGGCATTTATTGCTATATTAAACTTTAACCATAATGTTACCTACCGGAAAATCGTAAAACAGAACCCAGGTAGTGAGTAAACAAAATAACAAATATTTATTAAAAGACTCTTTCATTTTACAGGGGTTATTAAAGCCAATTTAGGATTGCAATTGTTAATACTAACAAGTTCCTATTTTTTAATTGATAAATTGCCAAAACGGATTGCTAAATTCTTAAAGGCCTAGATAGAGTAAACGGCCTCGAAAGAAATATTTGCAATTGAAAAATGTTAAACCCAATTTAAAATACTATCTTATGCCCACGGCTTCCAACGCGTGTGTTTCGGTAATTGTCCCACGGAATCGTACTACCGGGATAAAAAGTTCTATTTATCAATCCAGGTTATAAACTATCTGTGTGCCAAATTTCATCCAAATCCGCACAGTAGTATTTGCGTAAAGGAGTAACAAACATCCAGACATCCATACATCCTTACAAACTTTGCCATTTTAATATTAGTAATATCTTACGCGTAGAAACCTTTCGATTTCCTTCCTCTTCTTTCATGCTTCAAGGTTGTCATAAGTCTCTATAACTTAAAGACTTCCAACATTAAGTTATGCTCAGCCCTAATTGCAGAGAAAACTTACGTACATACATACATTCAGATGGTTCTGAATGTCGCAAAAAATCTTATTAGTAGCATCTCTTCAATCGTTAGTATAATATTATTTCTTAGGTCTGCGCCTTATCAGAATAAAAACATGATTCCATTAAAAAAAGACCTTAACAAACTTGAAAAATATACCCTTCATGACTTAACCAAAAAAGTCTTTATAGAATTTACTTAAAAATGTGGCTGCCACCCAAAAAGATCCACATTGCGCATTATTGCCTTAATTATCATTGCAAAAAGAAATCTTCTATCCTTGTCTGTTGTTTGACGAAGGGTAAATGTATCTCTTTCTGGCGTGCAACATTTAAAGGGACAAAGCTTTGGCCCTTAACGATCGTGTTCACGAAAGGCAAGGACATATCGACCTGGGTATTTAATAATGTACAATTATTACGGTTATTGTCTGCTTATGTTATTATTGTTGTAATAATATAATTCGCAGTTCACGGTTCGGTCGTTAGGGAGTAGACAGATAAGACGGCGCCGGGAGCGAAATGGGTTGGTCTGAATTTGGAGCAGTAAATTCATCTAAGTTGTATGAATCAAAAGGGTTTTTGTTGGAGGCAAGATGTGTGTTATCAAAATGCTTATTGCTTTTATTAGCATCTCTTGTAAACTCACGTCGACATCATCTGTACAGCGTTCAATTGAATGTTGTCAATCTTAAAGGATGCAGCTGTACTTGTTCACGTACTGATGCCCCTGGAAACTGATGAAAGTAAGTGGAATTTGCTGTCAAATCTTGCTTAGCACAATCAGCCTATAGTGTTGCCTAGCTGGGATACAGATCTCTGTGAGAGGTTGTGGGCTGAAATCTGCCACACCTACACCTAGTTCGATTTGGCAGATGTCGCATGTCTTATACCGGTTTCCTTACAATGCTTCACCGTTTTGCTTCCCGTTGACCAAATCACCCGAGGTCTACGCTACAGCACTGCAATAGCCTGAAGCACACAAACAACACGACGGAGCAGTATTACGCGGCATCCCGCGATAATTGCACAACGCAGAGTTTTCCGACATTTGTGACGCAACGTTTTTTACTGCGGACTGCGTTCTGTTAGCCCGGTGTGAAGCGAGTAGGGTTGAATGACATTCGGAGATTCATTGCGGAAGATGCTGCGAGGAGGGTTATGGCATATGGGTTATACCATACATGCATAAACATCACGCCCGTAATCTCCGAAGATTTAGGCAGAGCTGTTGCTGCTGTACTCCCACATTTTGCCTTTTTCCATTTATTCAGTTTCCGGTTGTTACCGAAGAATTCCTGATAAAAAAAAACCAATAACACTACCTGAATTGAAAATCGAACACAAAACCTCATGCTCAGATGAAGCGCTTGCGACCACTAAACCACCGTGGCAATTTGGTCTTTTAGAAGACCACAACGATGAACTGCATCTGCTGTCCGTGTTTACTTTTTTGTCGAGTTGAAAAGCCAGGTCTATTTGGAGCATAATGAAGTTACATCTAAGTTACATCTCTCGTGAAACACAGGTTGAGACATCACTAAAGACTCGAATACCCAACAGTAAGCAGATTATTACAGAATATACAACTACATAACATCTATAACATCTTACGTACATACCCACTAGGTACAATCAACACACAAAATTATAGGGTAGTCGTTAATTTCGCAAATACTCGCACATGTCACAATCTTGTAGTAACATCTTAAAATTGTGCGTTAGTTTGAGGAGATCCAGTTTTTGCTCAAGGCCGAGTCCAATTCTTTATTACGGCAAGTGAAATTTTTATACACGCAGGTGTACAGTCGGTAAAAGAAATAAGTATTCGAGCAGTAGAGCTCTTTGTTAAGAACCCCGTAGGGGACAGAATTAAGTACTTATCATACATACATAAACTCACGCATTTTTGCTATGGGGGTAGGCAGAACGCCACCTGCTACGATCTTACATACTCCTTTTTCCTCGTCCACGTTCATACATCTGGTCATACACTCACGCCGTTTGCTATTACTTACAACTATTTTGATTTAGCATTCCGCGATCTGAGCATGGTCTTGGGAAGAAGGGTGTTGTAGTATAGCAAAGCTTAGCTAATCTTAAATACATTCTGTGTCAATCTGAAACTTACATACGGTACGATTTTATAATTGATTAATATTAATTATTTAATCATTTAATTAGCACATGATTTGAATTAGCTTTGTCTCTCGCATTACAGAAAACAGTGATAGGTATAAACCTGAAAATTAAATAATCAATTTTTATTTTATACAATGATATACTTGCTACAAATATAGATATATAAATATTTACACGAATAAATAAATAATTAAAATTAATATTATTTTGTGTATGTCCTAAATTTGTTCGTCATTGTATAAATATTTTATGAGTAACAAATTCGCTGGTTACTGATTTATTGTGTTGATTGTACTTACTACATACAACGTTATATAGTAGGTATTATCATGTATGTATGTTAATAAGTAATTGAGATGATTTTGATTGCCCTAGTTTGGCAAATTATTACCGATCTTGCGTGGGTTCTAAATACTCGTTAATTTAATTTGTCTGAGGTTGCTAGCCGCAGAATGGAGTCTGTTTGCTTTATGTAATTTATTACTGTATGTTTATAGCCAACATTTTGGCAACCGGTACAAGTAGAGCCTCTTTCGACTCAAAATGTATAACGTAACTTGTGAAATCTGGGTGTGTGTAATGGGTGTTTCATACACCTCTGCTTACTCCTTCTGGGTGTACAAGCGTGAAGTTATATTTAATACACACTGGTGACTCAAACCACAGATAAAAATCATAAACCAGGTTTCTATTGAATAATAAACATCATAAATATTGAATAAGAAGTTGAACACCTAAACAGGATAATTTACATACATTTCCCTGTGTTTCCCTTGTATTTTATCAGTTAACTAGTACTTGCTTCCAAGAAATATTGCGTAGAAAATATGTAAGAAATGTTAATTGCGTAATTGGTTTCTAATTAGTCTTAAATAAAAGCTTGTCCAAAGTGGCCAAATCTAGGTAACTTCAATCGAATATGCATAGCAATGAGGTAACACAGTTAAGCGTGCAAAAATATCGTCTAACAGCTGATTAATTACTTAATTATGGCGGCAGCGGTAGAAAGTGACTTGATGTAAAACTCAAAGCATTTATTTCAATTAAACCACACACACATTTCTTCTCATTTTTCTTTCTTGACACTTTGAATCGCTCGGGAAAACAAACATCATCATCTGCCTAACCTTTTCCCAACTATGTTAGGGCCGGCTTCCAGTCTAGCCTAATGCAGCTGAATACCAGTATTTTACATGAAGCTACTGCCTATCTGACCTCCACAACCTAGTTAGTACTGGGAAATACGATAGCCCTTGGTATAACTTTCGGAGCACTGACTACCTGTAACAACTATGCAAGATCTACAAATGAAAAAAACAAACAATTAGTTGAAAACCAGATAATACTGCTTCTTCAGAAAAAGTAGATACTAGAATTAATGCAACATAAATAAAGTCTGAAAATAGTACGTGGGTACAGAGACTTTGGACATTGCGGGCTGTATTTCTGTCATAAGAACGATCAAATGCAAGGGTCTGAGTTTTCTACTGAGGCGACGGAATAACATTTCCTAGAGATCATGTGCCTCTTTCTTATTTCACCCTTTACCTACTAAAAGATGACTTATTCAGCTTAGTAAGCCAGTACTAGTCAGTCGGTGGCTATCCAAAGTGAGCCAAATAAAAATGTTCATCTTTGTTTAATTCCTTCATCACTATTGTCTACATCTACGCATCCTCTTGACACAAGCGTGTAAAATCGATTAATGTTAAACAACACCAGTTAAATACTACGCTGGTAACACTACCAAGGGATCAGCTGATTACTCAAGTTGTTTCGCAATGACTCATCTGCTAGCCTCATTAAATCATCTCAATCTATCAATGAGTAACTACCTGTTTGATATTGACCTCCACGCAAGATTAATCTTATTTAAATTATATAGTTACGATAGTTTTGCGTAATTTTTAATCTTTGGAGCAATATTTAATGCTATCATGCAGGGTTTGGGTCTCAAGAAGGTAAGCCATAAAGGACGGCGAGTAATTATATTTTGGGGGTTTGGAGAACAGGGTGTTAAGTTCTTCATAACCCATAGAAGAGGGAGGATCCTCCGACCAGACGGGTGTTGTGTCTGGTGGGCTACTGCCCAACAGTTGTTGTTGGGGTCTTCTATATAGTCTTAAGTTGCGAATAACTTTATTTGCGCGTTGTACAATTTAGGCGTATTTCGCAATTAGTTCATTGACTGTGTCATAGATGGCGCTGTAGTACTTTTTGTTCTACGTTGCTGTACTACTCTTTGTAGTGTCGCTACAATATTATTTTATTCGTCGTAATTAGATTTCAAGTAAATAAGCAAATCAAGCCAGAAAATTCAATTCAAAATTTCTTAACGCAGAATTTCTTAACGCGCAAATCGCCATAGGGTCACAAACTCGATCACTCCCGGAACAGCTGCGGGTAGTATAAGCATAAAGGCGAGAAACAGAGCGGGAAACTATAGCATGCGGCAGCATCGATGATACGGTCGGCAGCACGCTCTGTGTCTAGCATCAAGCAAATGACGGCTCTGAGCGACAGGCAGGGATAGAATGAAAAAGAGCGATTCCCTGCTGCTAGGTTTGGCGCAACCCAAACACGGGTTTTCTCTCTGTGAGAAAGAGTGGGCCGGGTAACTTATGCTCTCTCAAAATAAAAGGGAAAACATCATCAGGAAACCGTTATATGCTAGGCCAGTAAGTAGTAAAACTTCAAACGTCGTCAAACCCGTGTCTTCTTAGCGTGTATTTCTGGCAATCCTGCCGTCCATTCTTTGACATCAAATATACCTCGAGTAGATTTAGCTTCTTACATGTAGTACATTTATCTCTACCCATTAAAAACCCATGAAGACACAAACAGGACCTAATAAACAGCGAGCTATTCTAAAAATCTCCACTAGCGTCAACCTGTCCCATTGGCCGGTTTCTCTCGTAGTTCACCTCAAGTTTGTGTCTAAATGCTTCCCTATTACATCAGAATGCTGCGACCAGCGTGTTTCAATGGTGGATGTTTGTAGACTGGCTATGTTTGTCTGGGCTTGATCAAGTAATATGTGCAGAAGGATAACTTCTGATAGAGCTTCTTTTGTTGCAACATTAAAACTGAAATCTGTTGTCAAATATCTGTGTCCTCAACTTAGACTTTACAACGACGTCTGCGATATTGTAGATGCCCAATATCTAGTCTAGTTTAAAATTGTGTTAGCTAAGCTCTACAGCCTATAATATTTAGCCAATTTTGTACATCTCCAGGTGCATACTGCGACAGAGTTCCCACCTTCAAAACTTGCACAGATTTTTCTTGCTACCACCATCTCTCTCATTTCTTCAGCAAAGTGGGGTAACGCTGACAGATACGTAAAAAGAATATCACCATTGTCATCATCTATGATTACATTTACCATCACCATTAATTTTGATGAAAACCTACGTTATGACATCTTTCGCGTTGTCATCAAGTCTATCAATATACTTATTACTTCTTCACCTTCTATATCAACTTTGCAGTAATAGGTAATGTTTGTGCTCGGATCCTGTACGACCACATTTTCTGCTGACATCCCAACAAATCAAATGGACGTAACAGTTAATTGGCTCTGTTCTAGGTGCTATAGTTTTTGTGCGTGGTTCGGTTTGGTATCGGGAAATCATTTTCATTAAGGTTTTAATAGAAAGGATTGACGATAACATTCTTATCTAATCGTCCATGAACGATACGTGTCCTTGTCGTATAGATTTATGTCCCATATAACCTGACCTCTCTTCACACACCACTTTTCTTCTATTTTTCTTTATAAAAAGGGTTCAGATAATGCAAGGCACTGACTGTACTTGGTATCATTGATATCTACATAATTATATTGAAATCAACTAATAATATCTGAACCAACTCATTTCAATTATCCATAATTCCAGGTTTTATCCCGAATAATAATTATAGAAAAGTTATAAATTGATTAAGTTTTTTGAATGAAACTTCTGGTTTACTAAAATTCTTTATAACCGGACACATGGTTATTTCTAAAATGCTAACTGCATGCAGCATGTACTAAAACAGAATTTTCTTGGGCTAATTGGACCACCTTTTAAGTGCCTTCACTAATAAGGAATTAGTTAGAAAACAGAGTTCATGGCTTGTATAAAAAAAAGTAAGATTTTCTTGTTTGATTTCAACAATAAAAGTTATTAACATGGACAATTGGACATTCAAGTAAACTAAATATAGACGGCACAAAGCAAACAAAATATCGTTATTTATGTGTGATTAATAACCAACTGGTTGGTGTTGGTTGAAGTGTAAAACTTGGTAATCGTGGTATTTTTGCTATAATAAGACCTAATTGGCTGGAGAGGGAGAGGAAGGCCAAAGAGAAAAGTTGGATGGATTGTGTGAGGAATGATTAAGTGATGCCGTGACAGCTGTCAGAGGAGAATGGAAGGAAAAAAACGTGTTACGCCGACACCAAGTAGAATGGGACAAGGACAGGGAGATGATGGTGATCTAATTAAGATATGGGATCACAGATTTACTAAGACTTTTCTTGCAATAGCCTCTCTATATTTTAAATCTCATTGAGTATAATAAAGTTATGCAAAAAGAATATACTTGAACAACGAACGTGCTATGTCGAGTCTTTATTAAAAGAACCTGTATCACAAACTATATCATCATACCAACTGTCAAACAGCCTGCATTACGATGTCTTACAAATTACCCAAGTTACACCAAATACGTTCTTTACTACGTAATCAGCATTACACATCAATTTGACACCTTACAAGTTTATTATGTGGGTATATCACATCAGCTTTGATGACAGGTCACCCACAAAGGTGTCGAGGCGTGAATGCCTGTTCAGTATGTTCGTCAACAACATTCTGAAGTGTGGTTCTATTGTTCCGAGACAGTAGCGGTGAAGTAAGTGTAATATACTGAATTTATTACTGTAATTCGCTTCAGCGGACCTAATTGAAATGAATTGGTTGAGGCTTGGTGCGAGTGTTAGCGATGCTTATGAAAAATGAAATAGACAGTTATATTTCATGAATGTCAGTCTAGTAACATAGTACCTTGGACTATTTAGAATGGTCACCTTCAACCTTCTTCTATTTTCGACTCGGACTTGGTCTACAAGTCGTAACCATATCTATGAAATAAAATGGTGTAAAGAGATTCTCTGCAGCATCCCGATGTTGAAACTAGGCCTTGACATGTGTCCATCGCTTCTAGACCATTTCTTATTTCTACAACTTCAACCAACTTATTTGTGCGGGAGGGAAAACACAGAACTAAAATAAAGGTACCAAGTTTGACATATCGATGCATTTTTTCTTGACTAGTAGCGCCACCTTGAACTGCACACTTAAAGTAGTGGTCATACTGTACAACAACTTCTGATACATTTTTGACGTTTCCTTCATCTTAATCGGTGATCTTTTGTCAAGTGAGGTGGCATAAAGTCTACATCAATTCATTTACATCAAGCCTTTTTATATCATTTGCAATCTGGAAAACCTCACCTTGTCTAAAAGAATTTGTCATTTAGAGGTAGGTAGAGGTACCAAATATTGACTAAGAGGACGACATTCAGTATTCTCGCAACAATAAAATGATAGTATAATGACTGTGTTGTGTGTATTACCGATTAATCGCTTTATAAGTTCATTGCTACTCAAGCGTTATTCTCGCTAAACTATCGCTGCAAATGACACCACATCGCACATTACATCATAAAGCTTATTACACACTATCAATAACTCTCGTCTATCATTAACAAGGAGTTGAATAATTTCTGCTGATTGATGGTGTACCAAATAACAGCTGTTACAAAATATATTTGAGTTTCCTTCGTAAATGACGGATGCTTAGGATTTATAGACTTTAATAATACAAACGGAAATCATTAGTAAAGATTAATTTAGATATTTATCGAATCCTTTTACAAGTTAATGTTAATCTTCCTTGTTGGTGGGTTGCGTAAACATATTCAATGATAATTATAAAAAAAAAAATACTAATTTATGCCCGCGGCTTCGCCCGCGTGGAGTTAGATAATTGTGCCACGGGATCATACTACCGGAATAAAAACTCTCCTCCGGCTTAAAATCCAAGTTATAAACTATCTGTGTGTTAAATTAATTTCATCCAAATCCGTTAAATAGTTTTGCGTGATAGAGTAACAAACATCTATACATCCAGACATCCATACATCCACATAAACTTTCGCATTTATAATATTAGTAGGATTTTGAGGAAAGTATGTTTTAGGAAGAGACGCTTTACAACCTGAGTATTTGACATGGCATGACTGCCTGCCTGACTTCCACAACCCAGTTACTGGGTAATACGCCCCTTAGATAAGACTGGTTATCAGATTTTCGGGCTTCTGACAACCTGTAACGACTATTAGAGTCGATTTTCGAGGCTCAGAGAGGTCTCACTTACTTGAGCTGGCTTAGCTTGACTTTATTTATTTAGACTAAAGCCTCTCAACTTAATTACACATAACCCTTATTTCACATAATATCAACTTCAAGAACGTTTCCAATAAATTGGAGTTATTTATATAACTACGACGTACATAGAACTAGTGGTTTTCTTTTAACTGTATCCTTGTAATTATTTTGCCATTATTTCTCACCTTGGGGCCTAAAATGTTGCTGCAAGGCATTTTTTGTTTCATTTTTATGACAACGCAATAAAATTTGTACCTAGCCGAGTTATTTGTAATTAGTGTAATTACGTCTTTGTTTTAGAATTAAATTAGTACATTAGGAAATATTTTTGGTAGTGATTTCATTGACTTTTTTTCTTAAATATTTTGTACGTGTAGTAAAATGTATTAATTCCCGAAAATTGACAGGACTAACCATAGATTGAGATAAAAAAAGAAAGGTTTATGCCCATCAGTGGATGAATTGAGGTTGTGGATGATGATGATGAACAAAACAGGACAACGCTTTTCCTTTCTTTTAAAATTATAAGAGATGATCAGATCACATTATGTGCACACAGCATCCGCCAATGTTACATAAATATAAGTAGGTTAATCTATCTAGAGATAAAGGAAAACAGTTTTCTCTAACTGTTTTTACGTATGTATGAGCAGATTTGTAAATATTTCAGCTTCATTTTAATTCAATTACTTACATCTTTTTTAACCAAGGAGTTTGAATAAGGATTTTTGAAGCTTTAGCTTCTTACATGCACAGCTTATTTTCCTACATAAACTGTCGAGACACAGTTTAAACTTATAAACCAATATCTTCAAAAAAGTCAACAAAAGGAATCGCTTTATTGAGCCTCTCGAGACGACCCATCAAGACCTATCACGTTGCCAATCAGCATTATTTACAGACACCCGTGTAAAGTGTGTCAACCAACATCATTGGGATATCGACAATCGCTTTGTCGATATCCCAATGATGTAAGCATATAATTAAAATTCCCAACGGTATTCATTCCATTCTGGAAACAACACAAGCGAAACTTCTGGAAATTTCTAGAATCCTAGCTTAGAAAAACAAACAACCGAAAAGTACTGCTGTCACACAACAGTCAAATGTTCATGATGATGGATTGTTCCTTAGCAAAACGTTTTGAGACTTCTCTACCGTAGTCGTCCGACCTTAACGAATGGTTCATACTTTGTGTATGTTACAAAAAGCATAACCCTGTCTTTGCTTTCGTGCAGTCAAAGTTATATATCAGTGTTAAGACATGAAAAGCCTATCTAATGCTGGAAATTCTCGCTGAATATAGAAAAAAACTGGCGGTAAATAGTTGAAGCGGTAATCATATTGAGATATTCATCGTATAACGAGTTAATGAGCATAAACACTTCATTTAATTGCTTTATTTGTGTAGCAATTACGATGGAATCATCTATGAATGTTTCTAATGACCTGTTGAGTAGCGATACTTAATGCTATCAGTAGAATCGAAACGTTGGTTATGTTAATACCCTGTTTTATTTTAACAACCATGGCAGTTGGTGGCTTGGAATAAAATTGAGAGTGGATTTTTTTCGTTTTTTGATCATAGTTCTTTTTCAACATTACCTAACAGCATTCTTATTTTCCGCGAAGGGTGAAAGGGCAAAGGGAACTTTATAGTACACCTATATTTCGCTAGTTATATTTAAGTCCCATGTAATATGGAACGAGCCTATTGCCATCAACCAGGTACAGATGATGGTAATGCTGCTATTGATGTAAAAACACAACACCATTGTACCCGACTTGAGAATCGAATCCAAGACTAATTTAGCGTTTGCAACTGCTAAATCACTGAGATAATTTTTCATAAAGACGCTATTTCATTAAATTTTATTGATTAAACTAATTAGTAAAATCAGTAGAGACGTAACGTTAAAAAATCGATGTAAAAAACACCGAGCATTATTGCATTACGCGCCCGACTCGACACTTAATATCATTACGACCACTTTAAGCATCATTTCGCTCACCACCGATGCTCCTATTACAAAAACATGCGATCTAACTGCCATAGCCTGACGAAACAATTCTAACATGCAAACTGGGGCAATTTCTTAACATACTGGTCGCACGCACTTATTGAACCAGAGAAATGACTTCGCTAATTAAGTGTAAGACGGTGAGCACACTGGAAACAAAACGATTCTGTTTATCATAGAAGTAAATCGTAGTAAGCATAAGTAATCAGTCTATAATGTTCCCACTGCTGAGACACAGGCCTTCTCTCGAGAGGGCTTGGGCTATAATCCACCACGCGGGCCCAGTGCGGGTTGGTAGATGTCATATGTCTTCGAATTTTGGTTCTAGGACAATACGCCGGTTTCCTCACGATGTTTTCCTTCACCGTTTTGAGAGCAGGGGTGATGAAATAAATTAACTTAAAGTAATTTGCCTGACCGGGTCCGAACCCACGACTTACTGCTGCCGCTAGCACTGGGCCACTGCTGCTCGCTGCCTATGTGCAATGTTAGAAAGGAGCATCCTGAATGAATCGAGGGTCGAGTTATAAATACCGCGCTATTGAAGACCCATCAGTGGACTATGTGTAAACGCTGAAGATGATGCATATAAAGTAAAAAAAACTACTGAAAAATCCGTCTGATGTAAAAAATTATTGGCGTATAGCTTTGATAATTATGGTCTCAAGCTCAATCACCTACGATATTTGTAACGATTAAGATAATTGTGGAACTCAAGAAAGAAATAACAAATACTTGATAGTCCAACAGTCTCATCTACGCCAAATCCGGAGCAAAGTGATCTGTCTATAAACTGATCTCTCCATCCAACTATACTGTGGTAGACTTAGCAGTTTAGCTTGTCATTAAACCGATTTTTCATTACTTTTGATACCTGTCTATGGATATGAGCCTGTTTTGTTTCGAGTGTGCGTGTTATTATCCATATTTTCATAGGTCATATAGATCAATAGTCTAACAGACAATATAGTATACATACTATAATATGATAGTAAATGTAATTTTTATTTCTATGCGTACCGCCTAATAGTTATTAGTTTTAGTGTACTGATTCTGAAGACAGGTTTAGTTTGTTTATGTAATTTTGATGATTGACACCCTTTTTTGTTTTACTATTTAGTTTTAATAACCTGTCGATACAAAGTAGTATTTAATCGGGCTGGTTATTGCAAATTATTTCTAGTTGGGGTTCCGTGTTTATATCACCTGCAATTGAGTGTCGTATCTACCCGTATGTCATAGGACTCTATCTAAGGAATGCAACTTAAAGCCGATTTTCTTAGTAATGGATTTGTAACTTGGGTAATTATAAACATAACGTCACGCTTGTAACCACTAAATGCTAAGCAAAGCTGTACTTAGACTATACCAATATTTCGCCAGTTAGGCGGATCATCGCCATTAACGTGTTCAGGTACAGGTGGTGTAGGTGGTACGAAATTAATATTATAATGATCACTAATATCAGTAAAATTCGAAATTATTTACATCAAGAAACAAAACTGAATTATTTTCTCCTTGACAATTATAGACAGGACTGTATCACTAGCAGTGCATGGAATTAATAAGTTCCGTGTCACTAAATGGCAGTAAATTCAGACTCTAGGCTGTTCCTGATAAATTCTTGGTGGAAAAACCCAATAACACTTTGCTAGACCCGGGAATCAAACTTAGCACCTTATACTCAGCAGTATCTACTGCGATCATTTGACCAACGTCCAATAGATCGTAGTAAAAATAGTACAATTTATTATAAACTATTTACATTACATTTTCTTAACAAACTGCACTACAGTGCAACGACATCGTTACCGTAAAACAGTAGCTCATTTGTGGCATTGACAACTTCCTCACAACTTTAGTCATTGCCCTTTGTTGACCGCGGTAGTTGTGTTATCTTACGGTTAGCCTACAGTCAATGCAGCTGCAAACTATGGCCGCTTTCGTGAATATGAGATACTAAATAAAAGCCCAGTGTACGATTTTCAACGCTCGACTCACCACCAAAAGTTAAAAATACTGTGGGTTACTTATAATAATATTTAGGCGTTAAGTATTTGCAAAAACGGGTATTAAAGTCACTATCATAATTTAAGCCAATTCCTGATGGATTAAAGATTCTATGATAATTTCAGTTAACGTCGAGCACCAAAATCTAGAGTTGCTTGGAAGAAGTCGTTTTCTTTTGGCCATTTTTTGGAAAACGTGCGTTAAAATAAATCCTATTGACTTTATTAAATTATGTATTTTTCTTAAGTACTTGACTGTACTGATCATCAGTTGGAGCACGGAACCCTATGTCCCCACCCTAACTCCCCGTGCTTCACCCAGGTGGAGAGCCTGTGAAGCACGGGTCTGGACCCTAATTTAGGCAATCAGACATTTCAATATGTCTTAGGCGCTTCCTAGCGTTCACGAAAACCGGTATTCATTTCATTACAATTCTAATGCAACCGCTGTTTGTAAACACTCTTGAACTCGATGAAGGTTAAAAAAAACTTGTCATGCGACTCGGTCGTCAATTTAGATTAAAACTGTTCGAAGGCAAGGTTTAGCAATCTGTCATAATACGAAGTTATAATTTACATAAATTAACATTAATTAGGCGGCCGTAAGTCAACTATTTTTATATCTTCATATGGAATTTTAATAAATTTAAACTTGAAAAACGGAGGTTTGGTGCTGTCAAAATGGTCTACCGCCACTCTTTCATGGATACCTATGAAAATCCTAACCCTGAGTTTATCAATATCATCATCATCAGCCTGCCTTTCCCCAACTATGTTGGGGTCGGCTTTCAGTCTAACCAGATGCAGAAGAATATCAGTATTTTACATGGAGCGACTGCGGACAGCGGATCTGACCTCCACAACCCAGTTAGTACTGGGTAATACGATACCTTTTGGTAAGACTGGTTGCCAGACTACGTTTATCAATAATTATCACGAATAATGTTAAGCTGCATGGTCCTCCCTTGATTGGAAGGAGAATTTGTCTGGACTTGAAAATAGACTGTGACCTCTGAGTTTGTTTCGATGTTTCCTATTAACAGTTTAGTCAGATAGGAATCACCGACCTCATCTTGTTTTAAAACATAATTTATTAGGATGCGTTAAAGTTTTTTTTTTAAATTAACCTTTTTTTTATTTTTACATTTCGAATTCTTACTCTCAATCTTTTTTTTTTTAAAAACGTTGCCCCACACTTAGAATTACTCCTGTATCGAGGGTGCGTTTACAAACATTTAAACTCACATACACAAACAGCCAGACCCGGAACAACTACTTGTAGGCCATACAAATATTTGTTCCGTGCGGGAATCGAACCCGCGACACGAAGCGCAGCAGTCAAAATAGACCAATTGAACCCAGACCGCATTGTGACCAGTAAATAATAGAAGCCGGGCATTACACGATAAATGTGCAATCTAGATGAGGCTCCATAAATAGCCCTTACAAGTTTTAATTACCTAACAAAACTGACCCAATTACCGCTTACCACACAAACTAGACAAACCAATAATTGCTATCTCTAGACTTCCTTTAACCGCGGTTTACCAAACGACTGCTAACTTGTCTTAACTTATTAATTCACTGAACCAACGTGAATTAACATGACTTACGTAATGTACTGAATTCCCGTGAGAATATTAGATGTTTGAATACGATAAGCTGTCATAATGATCACGGAATCAAACAGTATGTCAGGTATTATTGACACGCGTTTGAATAAATCTAGTTTCGTTAACCTCGCCTTATATGGTGCACTTGGTTGCTGACTATTAAGGCTGGTCACAGGATCACCCCTAAACTTTATCACCGTTAACTTGGAAATATCTTTTGCTAAATATGTATGAACGTGGACGAGATGAAAGGAGTTTATAAGGAACATAGCAGGTAGCACTCTGTGGTTTTTGCCTAACCCATGGCAAAAGGCGTGAGTTTATTTAAATGGGTACAGAAGCCAGCACATAATTCTAACACAAACTGTCAAATTACTTTAATAGATTTTCAACTTTATCTCTAAGCATTAGGTTCAAGGTTGATTGGGAAAATTTGACAGTTTCAGGTAGACCGATGTGCTGGCGTCTGTACATATGTTTGAATCTGGAAATACGCATCATTTGCATAGAATGCAAAAATAAAAGAAATTCCTTAGCGAATGGTGGTATTCCTTCATTGGCGATCTTATCTTGTTGAGCAACTTTTGCAAACATGAGGGCGTTTCATAAGTACTTTTATGTGTAGTTCATTCATTGATCAGTCGAAATTCGGTTCTGATTATTTGTAACATTCTGCCAACATCCTTTACTTTATTTTCATTTTTCATTCCTCGCTTCGATAATTTTTTTCTTACATATTTTTTTTCCATTGTCCACAGATACTTCGTGAGCACAGTGCTGCAGTTCCAGATCTACCGGTCAGTGTGCGAACGGACCGGCCAGTTCATACCAGGCGACCCGTCACGACCACTCCACAAATGTGACTTCTACAGGAATCCTGAAGCTGGAAAAATTCTGACGTTAGTTCCTTTTTAGAATACTTTTACTGAAGTTTCAGGCGAAATTGTTGGATGCATATAAGCAAACAGCCCAAAGCTAGATAGACCATAAAAATATGGCTAGGACAGGCTCGATACAAAAGACGGAAGAGGCCTATGACCATCAGGTGACTGCGACGGGCGACGGATTGTTTAATTGGCCAAATTGCAGAAGAATTGTACGGGATGTAGACATGTCTGAAATTCTAAGCCTATCCTGCTCTCTTATCCCAAAAACAGCCGAAGTGTGACCTCTGTGATAACGCTGTGGATGAGCCGAAGTTCTGGGCTAACAAAATATATCAGCGGCACGAACAAGAAGAAGCCTAAATAATCAATCTATAAAGATCAAATTGCTGTAGCACAGGTCTTCGCTCCGTGAGACAGTGGGTCATAAGCCACTACGCGGGCCTTGGGTAGATCGCACATGGAAATGAAATACTACCTAACACCTAATTAAACATTCACTTTCATCCAGTATCTAATCTTGAATCTCCTGCGTTCTAGATCCGACACAGATAGACTACGAACTCAATAAAAAGCGATATTGATCAGTTATATGTATAGTTTCAATTTTACATAAATCGTAGATATAATCTCGGAGCGTGAAGCCGAGTGGCCTTGACCGTAACGGTTGCATTTGAATTTATACACGTAATGGTCTATAGTTGTGAGACTAGGTGAATGTGGCGGCTTTGGCTGTTGAGTTTATTTCATTTTTATTTTAATAAACGCTTTGACGGGACAAAGGGAATTTTTTTAGACAGCCGTCAGAAATTGGTTGGTGTAAGGCCTTTTGTTTGAGGATACTTATAATAATAATAATAAGTTTATTTCGTAATCAACATGTTTTAACAGACACATTGTAGAGGGCTTGTTTTAAGTAAGGAAATACCTGTAACAGAAGACCTCCCTCATTCATATTTATGTGCAAAAAATTTACAAAGTCTGTTAATAATTAAAAACAAAGTAGGTAAAAAAAAAACTTAGACTAGAATATTTAAAAATTTGTGTGTGTGTTAGTGTGCGCGTATGAGTGTGTATGTGTGTGAGTGTGTGTGAACAAATAGGACTAGTGTGGGTGTGAGAAAAAGGAAACCAAAAGCATATTATCAGTGTGAAGTATACAGTAGACATTCGTTTATTAATTAGTCGGCGTTAACATTAATTCCATGTGTAAAGCAAGTTTTTGATAGGTGTTTTATTATATATCCGGACGTAGAAGAGCCTCAGTTTCTTAATATGTAATGTAAACTATACATTAGCTTTTCTCTGCGGACATTATTCCATGGGAGCGTACCTACTCTTTTTCGCCGCATCATCTGCCTAGCCTTTTCCCAACTATATTGGGGTTGGCTTCCAGTCTAAGCAGATGCAGCTGAATACCAGTACTTTACATGCAGCAACAGCCATCTGTCCGCCACAACCCAGTTAGTACCTACTCTTATTCTTCATTGCCACTAAATTACATAGATATTTATTGTTACAATTTTACTTTTAGTTGATTTAAAAAGGCGTGCCTGATACCGGGATAAAATAATTTATGGTCTTCCTTTATTTCAAATTTAATCGAAATCTGTTCAACTATGTATTTAGGAGTGAAAAGATAACTAACTGACAAACATAATTAAATTCCCATTTATAATCTCAATCAGTAGGTATTGATTATTCTATTGTTATTACTGATTCAGATTGCTTATGTTTTTTTTTTTATGCCTTTTTGCCCTTGTAGCTCGTAAAGCTCGGATATAGAACTTTAGCTAATATAATAAGTATTGATTCATTGATTCGTTTTTGTAAAAGGAAGTAATTTTATTATGTTTTTTTCTGTGTACACAGTTCTTCCATTTAATTTGACTTAACTATAAAAATTGATTTTCAATAACATGTAAATTACCTTGAATTTATAACATGATTATGTAAGTAGTACTAACATAAATGTCATTGATGAACGAGTTGCAACATCAAAAAACATGTGACAGGAAAATGCATTTTAATTTCATCTTAATTTATTAATAACACCACTAATTACACGCATCTCTATCAATCTAATATCATCTTTATTCCTTCGAAATACAGTCCATGTAATTTACCAGTATTATATTCTAAAACAGGGCATCGATCCGATCTAATTTCAACTGTACCACTTTCATGGAGAGTAGAATTTCATTCGGGAGGGAATGTCCCAAAACAGATAATATTATTATTTTCGATCTAATTTAAACTCTACACTATTAAGATAGGGTAGATATTCTTTTGGCTGGTGGGTGTAAAAATAAAGCATGGTGCAGACAATTGCGCGCCTCCGCACGGATGTAGCCAATTGACGCTATGGATGCGGGTTGCATTATTAAATTTTATTCGTTAATATTGTTACAATGTTGAATTTAGTTTTGAAGCTAGTGATAAATTGTACATTTGGATATTAAAATCGTCTATTCGATACTTAGAATCACATACAAGCCAGATTATCATTCAAAGATAACAAAAGAAGTTGGCCTCTACAGATTAGCTAGACATAATACTAAAAATAATCACTACATTTTAGTAAGGTGTAGTATTCCTTGGCAAATTGACTAAGTAGACGTACTGCAACTCTGCTGTCTTGTTCTTTCCACGTGAGAAAGAGAAGAAAAAGACATTAGAAAGAAGAATAATCTGCGATGGATCGGGGACCAGACAGCATGTAAAAAACCAAAGTCCTCGCAATTCTGCGCCGACCCCGAGTAATATGGAACAAGGAATGGAAGATTTAAGAACTTTAATTTTAAAGCCTGAAGTTAAATTTTACTTTGATACTATAACTACGACTAATAGAGAACTATTATTTCCTACTAAAAGACTAATTAAAGCCATCCCACACTAGTGCAGAAAACAACGACATTTCATAATTCGTGAGTTAACATACATGAATATTTGTTTCAAACTTACACACAGGATGAAATGTTAAAATTCTTAGTATGTGTGCGTGTGACGAATTTGCAACAAATATTGAATTGCAACAACTGCTACAATGTGCCTTTTTAGTTGACAAACTTTATGAAGCATAACATTCTAAAAATGTTAATTAGTTAGATCTTATTGCAGAAAGAGACAGTAAAGGGATTACAATAACATTCAGTAGTATAGTTTAGACTATAGAACTCTAACCAAATTTACCTTTTGACATAATCTCTGAACCTAATTAATACAAGATGTAAGGGACAACCCTCCACAAACTGATGGGGTGAATTCAGTATATACTAATACGACCGGTGCAAGAAATAATTTCAGAAATGTTATGGGAATCCAATAAATTTTATTTGTTTTATTTCCTCATACGCAAAGTATCGTTACCGTGGCAACGCACGTAGCGAACGGCAAGCGCAAAATCCGGACAAAAATTCCGGTGGAATATGATTCAAAATACGGACCGGAATGCACCCTGTCAATTTGTGGAGGGCTGTCCTTTACACCCTGTACAGGACCCATTTCGCTAGTTATGTTAATTGAATCCCATGTTACAGCAGGTGAGTCTATTGACATCAACCGATCACAAAGACAGATTCCGGGCTGCAACTGAGAAATGCATGATAGACATAACATCACGCCTGTAATCCCGGAAGGGTTAGGCAGAGGTGTACCTATTAGTACAGTAACACCCACATTTCGCCAGTTATGTTTAAGTCCAATGCAATAGAAGGTGACAAAATTCATGATTGAAGATCTAGTAAAGGAGGGATTGTTGAACAGAATAGGAATATAGATTAATATTCCATATTTTAATTAACGGATCGGAAAGGACTGAAAAAATCCAAGAAAGATTAATTTCACGATTCAACTATGTAAGCACTGAGCCTCTTATGACTAACGCATTTTATAGCTGTAAGTAAGCACTTTTCTATTTGAATAGAAATTTTGAAATAGGCATTTTATTAACATGGCATTGATGACCGACTTCCAAATCATGTGACATTTGACACCTACTCCAAAAATCAAATAGGCTCAGATTGAAATGTTAATGCAATATATTAAAATTTTAAAACTATAAGAGAAACGGTTGTTAAGATAAGGCTGGCCATTGATTTTGTAACTGGTAATTTTTTAATTGCCTTAGCAACATGAATTTATTAATTTAGAATTAGATGATAAATATTTATTATTTCGTAACGGTCAAAACAAAACCAAATGCCCATTTTCAATTAGAAACCTTTCTAAATAATTATGTTCAGTTCAGTGTCAAGAGTTAAAATTTCAACAGTACAATAATATGAAGGCACTAAGTAAAGAGATGTCGTTAACTGTTTGTGAAAATGGGTATATTTCCAACTTAAAACAATTTAGGATAACTAATTTTAAATGCCTCTTATATGTATACAGATATGTTAATGTTATTGATGAGTCGAATTTGAAACTAGGTGATATTTGAAAAAATCAAACCCACACTGGTCGCTTAGGACCATGTAGTTATGGAGTCTTGGTAAATCTCAATTCTAAAATCAACTGGTGCATCGACTAGTTCACCAACTGGAGCCAGTCGAAGACTGTTGTAACTTGTAACATTGTTATCTCCTACAATTTTCTGAACGCCTGGTACATTTCGCAGCCGAGTTACAGCAAGCAAACGCGTTCGCAAGCAGTTATGGGTCCACTGATGTTGTTACACTGTTTACATAAAAATCACAAAAGCTATATTTCGTATTTGATTTTTAAACGCAAGTACCGAAACCGCTAATGTATAAATAATTCATTATTTTCAAAAATTGTGACAACGTTGACAAAGACTGTAACAAAATACAGAAATATCCCAGTATATGTTTTAAAAATACCCTTTTTCACAAACTAGGTTTATAACTGTTGGTCCTGTAATTTAGAAAAATAAGATGCATTGTTCGCACGCAAAATACGCGCTTGGACGTGGAGTTGCGGACACCAGCCCATTATAAATACAAGATTCAATTGTTTGATAATAACATTAATTTAAATGCTTCTTGATGCCCGCTTCGAGCTCAAAACACTCTGGGAAAATACCAAATTGTTGTGTTTAGTTGTGCCAGTTGCCACTACATCAATGAAGCTTTACCTTGATCACTTGGCATGGCCATGGTTATTTATTAAAATGTTACTTTGTATATTAGTACTCTGTAACGTGTAAAGCAGTCTACCTACCAAAATCAGAAAAAAAAAACAGTCATAATTTTTATTCCAGCATGTCCATGGTCTTTGCATAATTTACGAACCACCAATCAAAAGTTTTTGTAATTCACCGATATAGACAACTAACACAACAACATTGTACAAACCTATTTATCCAATTTCTATTACAAGACTACGAAACACCGACCCGACAACCATACAACATTTACCTATATTCCGAACCTACTTACATAAAACATAATAAATACGCTAGCGTACAATTCACGCTGATGTAAAATCCAATTGTAATCCAAAATCGTGACTCCGTTGCTGCCCCAATTACCATTACGCAGAGATATAGGAAGCCTGGGCATTGTGGGCCATATGGGTCGGAGCGGTTGCGAAAATCACGCTGGACATAAGTATTGGGTGCCTAAAATGTGCTCTGTACTTTGAAACTAATACCTGTCTCTTTTCAAATAGGTTGAAAGTTTTGTTTAAGTTAAAGTTAGGTGGTTTGATGAACTAAATCTAAGCTATAACCTTATACTAGTTTTTTTTGTAACCTTTGTCCTAGGCACATTTGAAGACATGAAACAACCACCAACCGACGGTAGGCCCTGGTGGTGAATTGCACTCTTTCTCATAGAGAGGACGCTTATGATATGTAATATTTTGATCCATGAAGGTGGCTATAAGAGAAGAGGACCTAAAAACGATGATTGGACGGTCTAAAAGGTGATAAGGCTAAATGAGTTCAACACTGAGATAACAGCTGAATAATGTAGAAGAAACAAAATTAACTTAGAATTAATTAGGATAATGACAAGAGAATGCTGATCGTATCAATGTTCAATTGTAATGACACCTCCAATAAGAGTATCCCATTTAGGGACAAATATGTACTATGCAGTATTAAGTGCGTCATTATTGACCTATTTTTCAAATGTCAGGTTTAAATATTTAAATTGCAATACAGTGTAGCTGGTATTGCTGGTAATATCTTAGTCATTCGGGGAATAGAGTGTTTTATTCAAATAAATGTGCTCTGTTTATCACGCGGCATTGCTACTTTATCATGAATAATGTGGAGGTGGGCTCTGTAGGCTTATGATTAATGTTACACATAGATACTGATTAATGAATGATCTCTATTATATACAGAGCACATTTTATGCTTTTACGGGCACAGAGAGCTAGACATCTGTAAAAACAAAAGAATTATACATTTTAGATCATTAATAAATCTAAGGATTCCGGAGTCTGGATTCGTGCCTGGTTAAGAGCAATTGGCTCATCCCTTTCTAAATGGCACTCAGACATAACTGGTAAGAAATGTGGGTGTATTGTACATAGTTAGACCTTACAGGCGTGACGTACTGTAATGAATAATGTAATTGACCGCCCCAAGCAAGCGATCAATAAATTCCTTTAGGTATAAGAAGGGGTCTCTGCGTTGTTGGAAAATAATAATTACTTGGTATCACTACTCGAATAAGCAGCATTTTAGTCCCCATAGCCTACATAGTCTACATTTTATCCCATAGACTGGACACTTATGTAACCGCATGCAGATTCAAATCAGTTTTATAGTAGCTGTTTCTATTGCGTTGTGAGAATCTTATTGAATCATATTGTACCTGGCTTTAGCGAAGTTAGGTAATTTAGGTAAAGCTACTTTCACTGGGGCATGGAATTTGATGGGTGTTCAGCTTTGTGAAACATTTTATTCAGGTTAATACGCTGTCATGGCTGATTGTGATTTTTTTTTCAAATACAGCCTGCTTCCAGGTACTATGATTAACCATTCCCGAATAAGTTTTGAATTACTCAAATGACACATAATCAACTCCGTATAAGTCCCAATTAACGTGTCTGGCGGATGAACTCGTACAATATTTTTTCTTTGAATTGTGCACAGTTTGATGGCAATCCAGACAATGTGACCCCGTACCTTTTAAGGTTACCACGACAGATAGATGCTTTTCGACGAAAAAACATTTTCGAGCTTAAAACAGCATCAATCTTACTCAGTCCCAAAAGAATTAGATTCTGTTTATTGTCTGAGCCATGATTAATTACTTTGCAAAACAATTAACCGACCGCGAAAATTGTTTTATTATTTGGGGAAAATCGTGTCCTCAAAGACGCAAACCGTTAGATTCACCCGACTGCCCGGTCGAAAAATTATTTAGAGTATTGTCTCTCTCTCTCATAATGAAAATCGTACCTACGTTCAGGTGTGTGACTCTACTCAGTGTGCACACTTTTTCTCTGTGTGTGTTCCTAATTTTACGTTCCTCTGTTACTCTTACAGCAATTTCTCAGTTAAAACTCGTATTAGCACACTACGCACTGCATTTATTCATCTGACTCATAACAGCATCTTTATGTAATAATAATACATGCAAATATATTATTAAAAATGGCTTTATGAGGAGATTTAAAGTAATAAAACAGACATAATAAGATAACTCAAGTATCTTGCGAGATCTCAAAGTATGTAGGCTGTAACCAAATATGGTTCAAAGATGGACTGGACTGGTAGCCAGCTGCTTCAAAATTTAGTTGCACAAAACATTGAACACTCTTCATAAATAGCTAATTCGGTTGCTAAGACTAAGAATTATGACAGCTATTATCGACTACCTACGTACAGAACAGCCGTTCGTGTATGAAAAAAATAAGTTTTTTGGACACAACTGATTTCATAGCTCCGCTCAAAAGAGCTTAACTCATAAAAGTTCCAATTACTCCACGTACCAACTCCATCCCGGAAAGGTCCAGCGCATACATAATCAGAATGTAGGAAGCCTAACTATTACACAATTTGGTTTGGTAGCCCTAGTTCCACATTGTCTAGCCGTGAAGACTTATATAACTGAGTTCCTGATCTCGTGTTACCAACAATTGACACCCTACCTGAATTAAGGTCGTTATGTGAGTCAGGCAGGCTTAAGTAAACCGATATTGTAGGTTACGGAGCCTTATGGTTCTGGTTTCGATCGTGTTATTCGTGTTTCAGGTCGTAATCCCCAAAAGGGGAATAGACATTCTAATAACCGTTTTCGGTGATATTGTTACAGTCATGTTTGGTGGATTGATTGATGATATTAGTATTTTGTCATGTCATTAATAATCACTTGAATAGTCTCCATTACATGGGCTGTCAGTGGCACTATCTCCTTGCTGTCTAGCGAATATTGTAACGGCGCCATGAACCCACGTCCTAGGGATACCTTCAGGGTTTCGGCGTGACCACGGGTTTGCCTAACAAAATTAACGCGACGATCGCTTATTCGTGCAAAGATCACACAAGCATAGTCACTCAACCAAGACGAGGGAATATTTGCGGCGACCATAGAACCCGTCTTCTGTTTTTCATTAATCTAAAAATATCTTTTTTGATTCTAGACGCATCATGGAGCGAGGATCCTCAGCGCCCTGGACTCAAATCCTTCAAGAGACAATCGGTGAAGCCAGGTTGAACGGAGAGGCACTCAGGGACTACTTCAGACCCTTAGAAGAGTGGCTCAGGAGTGAGAACTTGAGGACCGGAGAGTATCTAGGCTGGAGTTACGATGGAGATTATTGCAAGTTCAGGTAAGCAAAGCTACTTATTCGTTTACATGAGATTTGTAAAAGAAAAACCAAATTTGTACACCTCACCTGGTAAAACATGTACGGACCTACCCTACCCTACTCACTAAGATCTTGAATGCTCAATTTGTGTGTAAAAGCATGTTTTTAACAAATAAATTATCTTTATCTTTGTCTTTGTAACACACTATCAAACAAATAAGTGAAGGAATGCATTTTGTCAAAGTCAAAGTCAAAATTATTTATTTGTGGTACAAAAGATGGTAAAAATGACTTGAAGTGCAATGACACATTTCGCCATAAAAATGCATGCAAATATTATTAAACACAAACATTAAATTAGGTAGGTAACTAAATAAAGTATTTATTTATTTATAACAGCTTAGTTAGACTATTACTAAGTTTAATTAACTAATATAAAACAAAAGTGTGTTTGTGAGCTTTGGATTTTTCTTTTTTATATTTAGAAAATAGTTGAGACTTTATAACAAGAAAACTCACTGACTGTGGTAAATGATAGTAACACACTGAATTCAGTTAAAATCTTTGCTTTGTCTTACTCACAAGAAACACTGAAATAAACTTGGACCTTTTACTCGAAATGCTCTACTTGTAAAGAAACCTAATGAAAATATTTTTCTTACTATTATTATGAAAAACGCATTCTCCACAGCTGATACATTAGGAAGTGGTGAAGGGCGAAATTTGGGTCATTTTTGGCCGGCGGCACAACAAGCTCTACGTAACCAGTATAACCTGACTTCGCTTTGTATGAGCTTCCCGTACGATGAGAGAGCAGCTTAATTTGGTTTTGCATAGCTTGATTGGCCGCCGTGCGTACCTACTGACATTTTGTATGGGACTGCTGATTATTTTTGGCGTCATGGAGAAAGTGGTTCAGTCTGGTCTATATCACAATATGACCACACTTTACTGACATAGGCCTTATAATTTTTGACTCATAAAAAGACCCTGATTAACACCCTAATTTGAATAAATGCATTGTGATTTTGATTTTGCTCACACAGACTTTTCTTCTATTCCAGTATCGAGACCGCAGGCCTCCAGGTGTACGGTGGTTTCTACAACGCGGCTCATCGTCACTTCGACGTCACCAGTTTCGTCAGTATCCTACTAGCTTCTGTACTCACTACTGTTGTTACAATGCGTTGGCGGTAAAGTTATAATAGGAAAACTTAGCGATATAATGGCATCAATAAGTTCAAGTCTGCATAGCACCACTACATGCGTTTATCTCTAAACATATTTCTGTCAATCGTTTAAGACGGTGCATTCTGAAAGTTGACAACGTCGCAAATATCTGTCAAATATTTCGCTGTTTTAATTATATGAAATGATGAAATACTAGCTCCTGTACGTGGGTTCTGCCGCTTTTTGCACAGATAAAAAGTAGTCTATATCCATCCGCGTCGTAAAGACGTCAGACTCAGAATGATGATTTAAATATATTTAGCCTTAAACGCGATAAAATAGTGATTGTTGTACATGTGGGCTTTAAAGTTAATGATCTAAAAAGTATGTGTGAAACAATCAGTACGATGTAAATTATTTTTAAAATGTTTCAAAGACACAAGAGAGATTTAGGAAACAAGAACTTAGTATTGCTTTTACTGGTATGAACTTTTATTTTTGTTATAAATCTCTCATTTTTATGTAAGTTCCGTCATGTTTATTTTTTATTATAAGTATTTTATGTCGTGTCTAATATTTTAAATTAACTTTAATTGTATTATTAAATCTGTCTCTCTCAGGGTTCATAAATAAAGATTAATTTTAAACGTAGTTATTTTAAGAAAGTCTTGTTTTTAAGGAATTTATATATTTTTGTAAATAGCATAAAACTAACTTGAGATTTTAGTGTGTTATTGTGATATAAAATTAAACAAAAATAAAATAATATATTTTGTTTCTTTTCCATTGTGTATCAAATTGATATTCATTATTTAACAGCTGCAAAGTCGTAATAAAAAACAGAAATGGAATTTTTACAAAAGGTGCATAACAGAACGCCTGGGTACCCCGGGGGATACCCAGGGATAATTAGAGTAGAATATGCATGGTAGCACACCCCAGATAATTTATCCATACGATTGGTATAAAATCGATGTAACTTTCTGTCTCTTTCTTTTTCACACCTTTATTAACGGAGTTCGATGAAATTTGGCTCACAGGTGACCATGACCTGGCTTACCTTGAAATTTCTGCCTGTTACTCGGGCGAAGCTGCGGGCAGAAGCCAGTCCTGTCTAGAAGAATTTTAGATAACTACCATAAAAGAAATAAAGATAGCAATCACAAGAACCACCGCATGCGGGCTCAGCACAAAAGATAATGTCATAAATAGATATTAATTGAGCAGACATATTACAACGACCGTCCAATTATTTGTCTGACCCCCTGATTTAATGACTTATTTATGGGTTACAATTGAGATCAAACCCTTAGATAATGTCTCAAATTCTCTATCTGATTGTATATAAGTGTGTACTAGTAAAAGGGATGTCCATTTTGTCCATTTCGAGAATTGGTTACTACTGTTTCCTACTGAGTCCTTTGAGCTTTATACGACTTTCAAACTAATTGTGTTGTTGTTGTTGTGTTGTTGTTAAATTCGAAATTTATAAGAACTGACTTTTCCCCGATCGTTCAGGTCGAAAATTATATCACGGGTCCAAAACAACCTATATTCTTGGTAAAGCCATGACCGATCCGATAGCCGAATTTCATCTGAATCCGTTTTCAGACAATCGGCGTGAATAAGTAACAGAGTTACGTTCGATTTTATGATAATTAATTTATATAGCATGGATTCATCAGATTTTCCATCATTGATGTAGCTACTTAATACTATTATTTTTGAACTGACTGTACAAGGAGCAAACGGACCCTTCACGAAGACGTTTACAAACATTCTGTTGTCATCATCATCATCATCATCATTTCAGCCGAAAGACGTCCACTGCTGGACGTAGGCCTCCCCCAAGTGTCGCCACATTGACCGTTCCCGTGCGTCTCGCATCCAGCGGATCCCTACAACCTTTACCAGGTCATCGGTCCACCTAGTGGGAGGCCTTCCAACGCAACGTCTTTCATTCTGTTGTACTGTACATCAAACTCAGTAACTCTACGCAAAAAATATTACTGAAAAACGACTTTTTTTTAGGTGAAAAGTCACGGTTTTTTACTCGCCTGATGCGGCCTAGGGAGCACGTTTGCCTAGAAGGAACCGGTTCGCTCGTCAGTTTATACGTGATTACGGTAGGACATCGAGTCCTACTGTAATCACGTATAGCAATCAGCAAAATACGTAACGTATTCAAAACATTGTGCCGATGGATGCATTGAATAGTACACGGGTCATGGCGGTATATAAAGTAAAGTTAAAAAAACTTTTTTTTATTTATTAAAAAGGTGGAAGTTTGACAACCAGTCTTACCAAGGTGTATCGTATTACCCAGTGCTAACTGGGTTGTGGAGGTCACGCGGTCGCTCCATGTAAAATACTGGTATTCAGCTGCATCCAGGTAGACTGGAAGCCGACCCCAATATAGTTGGGAAAAGGCTAGGCAGATGATGATGTGGAAGTTTGACCTTCTATTTACGTAGGATATTGATCTACGTAAATAGAAGGTGCCCAGGTATGGTCCGAAACAACAAAATATCGCAATAATGGGGAGAACGATTGCCTTTCGTCTTCGTCAAGGTTCTTTTTACACCCTTTATATTTAACCACATCCATAGTGCAAACGATAAAAGCTTTTTAGATATTTTCTCTTCTTTTACATGATCTGTCACAACGCCATCTCCCTATTTCAGGATTCCATTAATGATGTTAAATTTTGGCCTGCAGTTCACTTACGTTGCTGCAAAAGCAGTCCTATTTTAGCTATGCAGCCAGCACACACGCATACACACACGCACTAAGCACACACAACCCCCCCACCCCCATCCCCATACACTATACTACACGTGAAAAATGTAAAAATGTTATGTAATTTTTCTGTTCTGTTTGCAAAATTATCTAGCTATGAAAGACCGGAGTCTCCTAATACGGGCTTTTTCTTTGCTTAAAAGGATGCTCCAATCATCAACTTATTGTTCTGATTTTGGTTATGAAATAAACATTTTTTTTTTCTTTTTCTTTTTTTTTATAAGCGCAGGCCACACCGCCAGCTAGCGAGCGAGCGGACGAGGCAGTAAATTTAGGTTTACCTAGCATACATTGTATAGATACATAAGTACACGTCATGTTCTTGTCTAAACATACTGTACTACTCGTTATTCTGGTTTGTATTGACGATTCTGTTTACATAAAAAATAGCTGCGAACTTTTCCGACGAGAAACCTTAGAACCAGAATCAGCAGGGTTTTTTACATTTCATTTAGAAGTCCAGCATTTATTTCCTTGAAATCCCTTTGAAGTTCAATCGTGTTTGTTTACATGAACTACACGTGTATTTTCAGAACACCGACCGTTTTACAAACATAGGAACTTGCCAAAATAAACCGTTTAGTTTCTCATTTAACTAGTTAATATTGCAATTTAAAGGGATTCTTATCCCGATGAATAGATGTTAATTTGTTGCTACAGTTTATTTGTCAACGCTGTAAGTATTCCTCGATAAAGTTTTCTGTAAGTATAGTTAAGGTTGCCAAAATGCCCACTGAACGTCGTTCAATGGAACCCTTTTACTAAAGACATGTGAAGCCTCCCAAGTTCACAATAATAATCAGTTTACAATTTAAGCACGTGGACGACCGCCCTCGCCTTTTCCATGAAAGTGAATTTGACGAAGTCTCTTCGAATTCCTTGTCGCCTAGTACCTCTGATTGAATT
Organism: Noctua janthe; assembly: GCA_910589295.1. Taxonomy (NCBI): domain Eukaryota; kingdom Metazoa; phylum Arthropoda; class Insecta; order Lepidoptera; family Noctuidae; genus Noctua; species Noctua janthe. The sequence continues at coordinate 17,127,358 of OU342562.1, forward strand.
TCAATTCAATACATTCTGTAGAAAATTCTTGAACCAAGATTTTTCTGTGTTATCTGTGGTCGGAGAATTTGATTTGATTGATTCTATTATTATAAAATTCAGAGTATTTTCCTTTTATTATTTTCCTTCTCGTTTTATAAGCAGATAGGTAAGTAAGTTCAGAAGAAACAAGGTAAGTTTTTTAAACATGAAAATTGTTGCAACAAGCAATGTCCCTGCAACAAACTAGCCACGATTATGGCGATAACCAAGTTCGCCGACTAGCGGGCGCCCACATTTAATTTCTTACCTTTTGTGATACCCTGGTACTTGTGGTCCTATTAGTATTGATCAATTTCTGGTAGTGCACTTCTACAGGTGGCTCCGTGGCTTGTCTTGTTGTAATGCAGATGCTGTTAACGAATATAGTTAACTGAGTTAACTGTATTTTTCTTTATTATATTTTTTTTGTAATCTGACAATCGTGTTTTTCAGTTTCTGTGAAATAATTAGTTGTGTGCCTACAAAACTAATTATATATATATATTTTTTTTTTGTCTGGGTTCCGCAACTCCACCGTAAGGAAAAAGACATAATTAGAAGAAAGGTGCAATTTGTGAATTCTACGAAGGCATTGCCTTTTTTAATTGAAAAACCTGTTTTGTAACACCGTCACCGTTCCTTGCTTACAGTTGATTGACGTGACGCGACAGGAAGTACCACTATCCATTAATCTACAGTGGAGCGAAAGGTGGTACTTATCAAATCACTTACGATTACCGATGACAGCCTGGTACTTCTGATACCGATTCAACGATCTGTTTCTTACCCTGATATTCACTTTACTCTTTTGTAAAGCAGCTGAAACACTATGTAAATCATATCAGTGCATCATTTTATTAATTACGCAAAATACGCACTTTAGACGTGGAGTTGCGGACACCAGCCCGCCACAATACAATCATTAAAATTAAACTTTTTTAATTTAACTTTTTTGGTTATTACATTATATAAGTTTTGCAGAGGATAATCACTTCACCGCAGTAATTCGATTTGAGTACCTAATAAAAGTTACGTAGCAGGACATTAAAATAAAATTATTAGCATAACAGGGTTCCCCAAAGGCATACAAAGTAAACAATGTACCCTATCTACAGTCCCCTGCTGGTTCCATTAGCTATAGGGCACCGCCATGCATCCTCCGACATTGTAGCGCCCGGAGTTACAATAGAATCACCTCTTACAATCCTTGGTCGCCTAGTACTTCAGAAATTGTTTCGATATTGTATTCTAGTGACGTAACTTTCCACTATTTACATCTCCTACTTGTCTTGTCTGCCTGGTAGTAATGATGTCGTATAAATAGTTCTGTAGTTTGTGTTTTTTTGTATGATCCGAGTACATAAGTACTGGATATTCAATGCGACGTATTTTGTGAGTTCATTTTACTTAATTCGAACACCAACAAACCGATGGGTGGCCTGTGTGAACGATGACATGGCTAGAAAAGAGGTGACTGCTGAGATAACGAGTACCTAAAAGAGAAATACGGAAGAAGAAGATGCGCCGACGCCAAATGAACTGGAAGAAGGGCAAGAGAATGATGACTTTACTTACAAGTTGCACAGCATTTTTGAAATAGTAAAAGCAAGTTCTTAGGTAGCAATCTACAAAGTAAAAAATTCACTAACAATTATTTCCAAAAGCTTGTAAAACACACAATGATCCTCAAAGTAGCGTTAAATTTCTCTTTAACAAATAAACATTGCATCCCCCAGTGAACAGTCTCCTGCTGATAACGTTAGCGTGTCAACACTTAAAGATATAGGGGCGGATGACGCCGCCGCTGTGACGCCAACTTTACCCACGATCAGTATCGTCTCTTCCGTTGTATGGGCGCCTAGTACATTTTTGTTGTTAAATATGCTGCTTAGGCACTACTTAAAGAAACGTTCGGATGAAATGAAGCAGTCAATCAGCTGATTTGTTTTTGAGATATTTGGCGGGTGCAAACTTGCAGTAAAAAAGTTTTTTTTTAGAATTTTATCTCTTTATTTAACAAAATTCATAAGCACACGTTTGACTCTTAGAGCCAATTTAATCCGTAATTGAGGAAGGACCAGTTAACCGCAGCCAGTGATTTTTTGTTTATTCTGTCTTATTTTATTACTTTAATTCAAACTAAGAATTTCGCTCCCCATTTATGTTCCCCTAATAGAAAGTCGACTGGATTCAATCTCGCGAGAGCAATAATCTGTAGTTTTCGTAAACAACTGGATCCCTCCCTAGCCCCGTTCCCGCCAATAAGACGCCGATCTTGTTTACCCAACTAAGGAAAATAGTAGGAAATGGATGCAACTCAATCTTCAGTTACGAGTATTTTCTTCGCGTGTAGGTAAATCAGGTATATTATAGGTTTTTGATACTTTAAAGGACAAAAGCAACATTAATAAATCCAACAATGATGAAATCTTACAAATTCTCAGATCAAAGTCTGAGTGTTATTCAAAATTTTGCACAATATTGCTCCTTTGAAATGTTAGGGCAAGAATTCCTGCGTTTTTAGAATATAAAAGGAATGTAATCACGCTTCAATATTGATCTACAGATATACAAGTTAGTGTACTACTTTAATTAAGTTAATAATGACCAGTGGAAACAGATTAAGAGCATGCCGCTCAGTCAAACTCGCCCAAAAATGAGAAATGCAGTATGTGAAAGCGAAGTGCACACATCGCAGTCCTTAGGGAAACAGTTTATTACAAAAAAATATAGTACTATGTTTACCATTGTAAAATAAAATTATTTGAACTTATTGATGAATAAATTATGACTATTGGTAAATTATTTTGACGTTTTCATAAGTTTATTGCAATTTATTTACACTCAAAGCTAAGTTAAAATTAGTTAAAATAAAATATGGAACTTTCGACGTTCAAAAAATCCAAACCAACCTCCTAAAATCCAAATACTTTTTACCGTTCTGATTAAGAACGACGACAACAACGTATAAATAGTGACGTGTCAAATCAATTATAATGCTTAGTTTCTGGTGTTTATCACCAAATATTAAAGTTATCAGCTTTCTCCATTTTTATGGATGAATAATCGGCTTGCGCAGCCTTATGTTGAACTGTACTTTGATCCAACAAAAATATCAAAATAGTGAGTCAAAGATATTTTTCCTTCATTCCATGGCAGTAGAAATCAGGAGCCAGTGAACGGAAATTCACTTTGGCAACGAGGATATTGACGAATTGCTAAAATAGGAACTTAACTGAACTCAGTCCCAAGAGCAAGAACCGTGCACGGCAGGAGAACTACACAGTATGGGGGAGTTCGGTTATACAATAAATTACCTAAAAAAGTCAGAGAGTGTACAAGTATACCAACATTTAAAAAAGGCCTAAGGAATTATGTATTAGACTCATAAATTTAGGTTTTTAAATTAGACACATAATTTGAACGTGGATTGTGTCTTTCGTTTTTTTTTCTGTTTTTTGTTGTCCCACGCTGGGAATTTCTCCTGTATTGTGAGTGCGTTTGCAAATATTTAAACAATGTCTGTACAGTACTTGCTATTTTATGCATGAAACTATGGTGTTCAGTTTCTTGGATAGCTTGAACGTCGTAATGTAACACAACCTATTGTTAATTTAGTTAAGGTTCTCTTTAAGTGACCTGTAATATTTTGTTCTTTGAGAAAATAAATGTCTTTAAACCGAACTCCTACTGGCCACGAAAGTGCCAATATACAAAAAGTCGCTGCATGCCACATCGATCACGTTCGGTCATATTGAATCTGGAAATCAAACAACCTCACTTCTTTGCAGACTTCGTGGCATTTCAAGAAAATTGTGTTTACTTTTGAAAATTCTTATGCACCCACATAAATACTGTTCTTGTTAAACTTTAAATTATTATAACATCCATAATTTGGTTAATACGCACATACATAGCTAACTATGTACTATTATTTACCTAATAACATTATCTATCGTGCTTAATGTGCATTTCTACATAGGCATGGCCGAATCGAAAAGTGAGTCGACACAAAATAACCTTCAGTCAAACTTCATATATTCGGGTAAAAAGACCAAAAACCGAACCTTTATGAATGTATATTTTGTATTATCTCCCGCAATGACACCACCCTGAATTTATTTATAGACCAACCCTTACCAATATTCGAATCCTAAACAAGCACACCGTAAAATTGCCCATTGTGTTTTAAAATTGCTGTAAATTTCGTTTGAAGTAAACAACCCTTACTTATCGATATTTTTATCTAAACAAGACCCATCTGTCCCGTATCCCAGTCGCGTCCTAACTGTACCGCGCGTCACATGTGCTTCGCGCTCCGTTACTCTTCTGATAGCCTGGTACATTTGTGAACTTGTGTGTGAGTTTCGTGTGGTTTTGGGCTGTTTTCTGTGAGTACAATAAAACTATAATTGAAATTGTTTTAAAATGGTGGTTAATTAAGATTATAAATTATGTGAATAGTTTAGTAACTTTTCTGATGGACGAAAAATTCTCCTTCACTATCAATTTATTTGTTTATTCATCAACTTGCGATATTGGTTAAGCAACTAGTTTACGCAGTTTTTAAACGTGGGGTCATAACGGTAGTTCTATTTAATAGGGCATTTGGGTATTTTTAATATTATTGGGTTTTTGGCATGGCATGGTTTGGCATGTCCGACAATTAATTTTACGTTAGTTTTGAACATGAAAAAAAACTGACTATGCATTCAAACTTAAACTAAAACTTGACAGATTATAAAGATAAACAATGATCCATATAAAATGAAATGAAGTTAAAATTCCCCGTTCATGAATACTCAAATGGTTATGAACGTACGACGATAATTTTTATACCCGCACTGAGTGGACAAGTGTATGCTTTAACCATTAAGCCAATTAATCTTCGGTTCAGTACACTGCTGACCTAAATAGCATCTGCTTTGTGTATTAAATTCTAAGCTTTTTGATAAATATTAAGAACACTCGTATTTATTCTACAGTTCTAACGCGACGACCACTAAAAGTTGCGACTTAATTTTACTCTTGAATCTTCAATAATGTTATGGAAAGTCATTTTCCGAAGTATTTGTCTTATCAACTGCCTTTCTCAATCGTGCTTGTCTTATTATCCTAGAAAGTCCTAAAATAATACCAATTTTCATTATCTTGGCGAATATTGAAGCGAAGTTTTCACCCTTGAAGATAACACAGTCTGCTAACTTTTATCAAAGGACCGCTAGTGGATTGTCTGAATTTACGGTGAAAGATTTTTCGACTAAGCAACTACTTCATAATATTGTAATGTTCATGATTTTCTCTTTGTATGTACTTTATACGATATTCCTGTCTAGATTTCAAGCCGAACAAGAAGAAATTTCTTAACAGCAGAAGGTCATCAAAAACCTTACATCAAAATCTTCTACATTAGTTAATATTCACCCCTATAATTACATTCCCTTGCCATGTAATCAATTATACTTATTGAAGAGTCAATAATGAGGGTAGGCGAATGCATTAACACGCTACGTAACTTTGTTAACGTAGCTTAGTTCTTACCGGGGGTCCTTATAAAGGGGTTAACAGAATTCGCCATATAATATTATGATTGCATATATTATTTATTTTAGCAACGGAAACTGCAGAATGCAAATTGTTTAGCTGCAGCTAATCAGATATAACAATAACATAAAAAACAACAATAATCAACAATTAAACAATCGTTTATTTGCTTATTGTTTATTACTTACAATACACAGTTCTAATCGGAAGTTGTCACCTAACGTATCACAATAACCCAAAGAATCATTATTGTCTGAATCGAACCCTGGACCACCAGGACCAATAAAAATTAGGTGATGTACTAAAAGACCATAAAGTTATGTCACACCACAAACAAGAGCACCTAAATTAATACCACAAATGCTGCAGGACTTACTAAACTATTATGTCATCTCAGGCGGAAACCATATTCGATGGTAGCTCATAACATGTCAAACGAAATGAATATACCCGCACACAACTGCGCAACTCGTGCACCTATCTAAATAGTCCACATCCTTTACGATACGAATACGCTGTATGTACACAATTAACTAATGTTTGCGTTGCACATCTGTCTGGAAAAATAATGAAAGAAGTACGGAAATGAGTTAGTTTGTCGACCGACCATTAAGTTTCCCTATGTTATGGTGGCGCTGGCTCGAGAAACGCTAAGCCAAACCGATGATAGATGCAGGAGGAGAGATAAGTAACAATAGCTTACTCGTACAAAGAGTTTCGTATTCATATAATGATTTTCAACGTGCCTATAACTTAGTCAATACGGTTTTGATTTAGCCATCATCGTTATCCTTCATAATTTTATCAGCGCCACTCTGTCTAGGCACTCGACAGTAACTATTAATAAGGGAATATGCGACAGAACGGTCATACAAAAATCTGAAATCAGATGAGATTTTATGAATGGAAACCCACATTTTTAGAGGATCATGTTCTTTCGACTCAACGAATAGTTTCGAATAAAGACCAGAAACTTGATAGCTAGCTCTCACTAATTTCATGGTGGCCTTCAGGCAGGAAGACCCAATAACACATTGTTTTCAACCTGCTGTAGCAATAATACATAAAATTTTATGTTCAATCAATCAGATGCTAACTATAAATATCTATAATATTTTGTCAGCGAACACTTACTGTAACTATTTGATGGAGGGGTCCAAACAATCTTCATCCGGTAGTCAAATGCGGTGCTCATGAAATAAATGGGTACCCTTCACTCCTAGTTAATCTCGTTGTCAATGCAACTACTAGCATACGTGGTAATGTGGTAGTGTTTTCATTCACACATAACTACTGTGTAGCAGAAAGTGAGAAGAATCTCCTCGTTCATATCATTCGAAATCGCAAGTTGAAGTATGTAACCCCGTCTGCCATAATCTATTGTACTGTAGAAAAATCTTCAGGTACTTGGACATCGGTCCTACAAACGTCAAACAAACTGCTAGCTTTGAAAATATTTTATAATATAGTAAGGAGAACCAAAAAAAAATTATGAACCCCCAAGAAGAAAGGCAACAAGAAAACATATCATAAGATTCGATGTAAGTCAGTGAGCAACGGAACAAGACCTCACAATAAGTCAGTAACTCAATACAAAGATCTTGAAATACCACTCGACACTTGTTAGCATCTCTATCAATTTAACAAATCAAGTTAAGTTGAGTAGCTGGCTTTCATTCACAATTCAGAAAGAGGTCGACGGCACTATTGATAAAGCAGTTGTGACGCGCCAATCGACGCATCCTGCCCAATTGCGCGCACGCATGCGAAACGACTCGGCCGCGTGCGTACACACACATGGATATGTAGGAGAAGAATTTTGCTGCGTTGGAGAAAGGTATTTAGGGACTATTTTAAGAGGTAGACAAAGCTATTAACAGTTACTCGAAAATGAATAGTGCCGTTCTTATCTGCTCGAGAAGAGTGTTTTGCGGTAGTCTGTGATGACTTGTTGATTGTTGATGAAGGTTTCTATGCAAACTGCTCTCAAGCAAAAACAAATGAATAAACAAGTGTACAGTTTTCTTAATGATTGTTCGTTAAAACAATGAACCTACCATCAAAAAGGAAGAAAAACTTGCTTCATTCAACCTTAAATTTGAATTTAAATGTGACACGGGTGGCCCATGCACATGCAGCACAAAACATAGCTGGGGATCCATACAAAAAGGAAGAAATATGTACAATACTGTAGTGACGTCCATGAACAGATAATGAAAGAATATGTGAATGAACGACACATACACACAATGTGCAATCAATTAGTACAGTCATGTGAGATGAAAGTATTTTAAGTTCAATATTTCTACTATTTGAGAAACAAATTATCGTATTTTTTAACGATTGCATTCTTAGAAACAAACAGCGCTTTTATGTCTAATAGTTTCGGCACACACAAACTATGTAGGTATTTGTGATTCATTGCTTGCATTCAAATTGTTTTTAATATTCTGATGTTCACTGAAGCAGCGTTACTTGCTGAACTGATGCCACCGGTTGCCATTATTTCTTTTATGAATGAAAGTAATTACGTGGACATTGAACTTTGACTTTTCTTTGTTGTGAAATAGATTCTATTTTCGTCTGAAGTTACGCCAACAGCTTGCTTATTACTGGCGTAAAAAACTCACATTGACCTCTTTTTAGCCTATTAAAAAAAAATCTCACTCTATTGCATGTAAATAAGATATTTTATTTGGTTACTTATCTTATTATAAAACACCTAAAAAACGGCATTTACTTATTTTCGGTGGTCCTTTAATACGTAAAAATTCTTTTTTTCTGGGAGGGTGTTGGAACATGGAACAAAAGCTTCATCAAAAATATCCCATGCTTTGTAGTCTCCATTCGAAGACTCTTGCTTCCTCTACAATCTAAATCCATGACTCCAGTTCATCATCATCATCATCATTTCAGCCGAAAGACGTCCACTGCTGGACAATGGCCTCCCAAGTGTCGCCACATTGACCGGTCCCGTTCAGTTTTGTATAATCGTCTAACTCTTTTATCTCTAAGCATTTGATCTGCTTTGATTTCAATTCTGTTTGTGTGCAGAATCATTTTTATTCAGTTATTATGTTTTATTTCCACTACTGCTTTTCAATCTCTCTCAGCTCTCTCCCTAGCAATATTGTTACATCATTGGATCCACTTTTCTTATAACACTGATCATCAACATCCCGTATTACGAAACGTTGGCACTATCACACAGTTATTGCTACAATTAATTCAGCTGCCCTCTTCCCTCTTCCCTCCTCCGCCAGTTGACCCGACGCCCCTTCATTCTGTCACGCGTTACACAAATTATTGTCCTGCTAATAGAAAGCAAGGATGGATCAAATAGAATGGAATTCTTTTTTATTTCTCTTTGGATCGTTGGGAAAAAGGTCGGTGTTGGTATGTCTCATTGTGTGGTTTGAAGTCTCAATACCATTAGTTCGGTATTGCTGTGACAGCACGGGTGGGCGCAGTAGCTGAGTGAATGGCTTCTGCGCTGCGTGTCGCAGTTTCGATTCCCGCATGGAACAAATATTTGTTTACCCAACAGGGAATTGTTCCGAGCTGTTTGTGTATGTAAGTTTAAATATATGTAAAGACACCCATTAGTTAGAAAAAAATTAAATAAATTATTAGTAACATTCTCATTCCTTCTGATGATGAATATGCATCTCGTATTATTAACGTACTGTTATATAAAACCTGGATATTATGTCTCCTTGTGTCTCATCTCTTGACTGAGTCAAACCTGCAGCAATTTGACAAGATCATGATTGTTATATTAATTTAGTATTCACATAAGTTAAAAAAGTATCTACTAGTATCATTAAAATATTATCTGTACCTTGAAATGACATAATTATAACTTCTTCGTTTGTAATTATATTAATTAATCTTAAGATTGACACAAACTAATAAAACCTTTTTATTTTGCCTACCAGGAACCCATAACCGCTCGAAAATGATTGCTCGACATTAGGACCATGGATCGGCAACAGTGCTAAAATGGTGCTTATAGACAAAGTGCTAAGGACTATAAAGACTAAAGTATGGTGTGCCGTGATAGTGTGTGCTGTGGCAATCGTGATGGAAGCTGCAGCCCTCAACGGAGATAATGTCTGCATGGTGAAACAGAAGTAAGTGGGATTTTTATCAATGTTTTAATGAATGCTTCTTTCAAGTTATCCGTCCTGAGGACCTATACAAAGTTAAATTATGACAGCGACAACGTTGATGGACACGTTAAAAATAAAAGATGAAGTAATAAAAAAGTAATTATAACCCGACACAAAAGCAAAAAAGCAAGTGCATTTGGAAGGACCGCTAGTATGGGTCCCGCGGTCATAGTATTTTAATAATTTTATATTTCAATGGGTCCCGCATGCTTCCATGCTTCCAAATGCGCTAGTTTTTTTTATAATTACTTTTTTATTTCCAGCTTTTCAGTTTAATAATGTGATAGATTTCACAGACGATTTAAATTTTTCACCTAAATATGATTTGTCATTTCGAATAACCAAGTTTGAATCGTTTTAAATCCTAAATAACCATTCGAAATGAAAAAATAAATGACGAACCTAAAGATAATTTTCAAATACCTGTTCCCCACTTAACATATATCGTCGATTTTTTTTTTTAATTTCTCTATATGACGCCTGGTTGTCGCCATACAGAATTTTGATTTCTGTAATGTATTTAGTGACACTCGCGAGATTAAGACAAATCGATTGACGTAAAAATCTTCAAAATCGGCCCACTCGTTTGGTCTCTCGAGTGCCACAAAGGAACAAACATACATAAATATACTGATAAACACATTACCCTCCGCCAGTCGGTAATAAAATTGTTTCGGAAATGACATAAGGTAATTGTGTAAGTGAATTCCGTTGAAAATGTAGAAATATGAAACGTTCCGAACTAGTTTAAGCCATAGTCTTAGCAATTCTATTAGCTGCAGCCCATTTTACGCGACACACTCGGAATGTAAATCGCTGCCATTTATTACAATTGAAACAACGATTTTGTTGTAAAATGTAAACGGTATATAGGCCCCAAGCACTGACAAAACCACTAATGTTATTTTAAATTAGAAAAACAAAATGAAGATCGTAGTAAAAGAAGAATAAAAACAAAGCCTATTATTACTGGCCTGAAAACGTGACGTTTTCCTTAATCTAATGTGCGCAGAATAAATATTGGAAACGAGACGCCCACTCTCTGACTGGAACTAGAAATAATCTTATGCTAACATTGTCCACATGGGACGTAAATAAACACAGAATCAATAATATTGATAAGAGTAGGATGGAGATGTGAGAGGATCGCGTTATCGTAAGCTGGTTGGTAATTTTAGGTTTGATAAAAACTGATGAAGTAAAAACTGGCATCACACTTGTCTAATCAACATTTATTTTTCTTTCTTTCTACTAAAATCCGGTGAATTTTGATTGAATTTCGCAGTCCCTTCTTTTATGTTTAAAAAAATTAATTATGTTCGACGAAGTAAAAAGCACAATGAATATTAATGAAATGTAAAAAGAAATGCTACATATGTCTAAGAATGAGATTGTGAGTGCGTTACGCAGAAGTTTAACAGTAAGCGAGAGCAGTAGCACCTCAAATAGTTCCTAAACACTGATTGTATTACAAAATATGAAATAATTCAGGTGCTTTCACTCTCGCTTAAGCCTCGGGGACCTTACGTATCTACCTAAGTTCCTCAGGAACGGTACTAAATTAAACAGCTTTATCTAATGCTTTTCAACATTCTATCATAAAGCGTTCGCTTCTCATAAACGAAGACATAGTGATGCAGTAGCGCAATACGAAACATCTTGATATTATACCAGGGATGGCAGGGAGTAGCTTTGTTTTGTTTTGTTTCAATTACTCGTCAATAATTATTTAATTATAGTATTTAAATCCATATAGTATCCATCCTAATATTATCCATCCTAAGTGAAAACTTGCGTAATCGGTTGTCGTGTTATGGGCATGTGATGCGGAGAATGAGGAAAAAGTTTTGAGTATGAATGTGGATAGGTATAAGAGTAGAGAAAGACCAAAGAAACGATGGATGGACTGTGTGAAGGATGATATGGCTAGAAAGGAGGTGACTGCTGAGATGACGAGTAATATAGAGAAGTTTGGAAGAAGAAGACATGCTGCGCCGATCCAAAATAAGCGCAGGAGAATGATGATGACATTATGAATGCGAAACTCACTCTGTCTGTAATTAAATTCATTTAATTGATTGAAAAAGCTTTGCACACATGTACACAATGTAAACCCTGACCTGGATTAGGACATAGGATACTTTTTATCCCAGTAGAATTTCCCGTCGGATAGTTTCCGACCTACACTCGGACAAAGCCTGGGGCTAAAACAAGGCTCACGTTTGTCCACTATCTCATAATTAACTTATCTCTAATAGGATACTAAGGAAGGAAAACATCGTGAGGAAACCAGCATGCATGAGAGTTATTTCTTGACGGATTGTAAAGCAAAGTCAGAGGCCCATGGGTGGCATAAAAACTCTGACACCAGGTTAGGCACCAACCACACGACACAGAAGAAGAAAAGGACAGCTAGGGCAGCAAGGAGGCTTCTTTTTTCAAGTTTTCAGCAAAGCAATTTTTATGGGGTCTAAAATAACTTGGGAAGATCATTTATTTTAAATCAGCAGTAGTAGGTAGGAAAGGTCATTATGGTTATACAGTTATCTCAAAAATCAGGAATAACAAAGGTCACTAACCGTAAATTATAAACAAATTAGCCTTTGACCGCGGCTTCGCTCGCGTTCTTTTAGAATTTGACAATTAAACTCCAAAAGTCTCTATAATAATATAATTAAATCATGATTCGAATTTTTCTTTTCGTGGCGCCATCTATTATCATAAAAACATTATTGTTGGTTTCCTCGGGAACAGCATTTTTTCGGAATGAAAGGTACCCTATGTCCGTTTCTGTACGCCTGACAACGTATATGCAATATTTCAGGATGATCGGTTCAGTGGTTTAGGAGTGAAAAGGTAACAAACAAACTTACTTTCGCATTTATAATATTAGTAGTACACTCTCGAACGATCGTAAGCTCCTTTCCCAATGTCTGAGCAACCTATTCCATGGAGGCGTTACTAATCCTGATAGCTTTAAATTAATTACCACTTTCTACGTAGGTACGTTTACAGAGAACTGAGGGTGGCCGGTGGGTTGAGTGTAAATGCTCTTATGAAATTAAATTGAAGCTTTTGAACAATAATAAATGGGCTTTCGAGGTAGCGGTACGTTTTGTCATATTAGATCTGTGATAAAGCTTAGTTAGTTAGGTAGGATGTACTTTTAGAAAAAGATGTGATGCTGCCATTAATCATCATCAGCCTACAGCAGTCCACTGGTCCACTTCAATTGCACGTCACTTACTCGTAGCTTGATTCTCGGCAACTCTCATCCTTTTGCTTGCTACCAGCCATCCTGCGGAGATCGTCACTCCACCTAGCCTGAAGGCGCCTCATCTTATGCTTGCCGGCTAATATGACCGGTTCATAAATAAAGTCTTTTTTTTTCAGAACGACTCTGCAATGCATCCAGTAGCCATTTTATCCCAATTTTTATCAAGTACCTGCTCGCTGTCTCGTTGGTCAGTTGATCGCAAGCGCTTCTGCTGAGCATGAGGTCCTGGGCTCGATTCCCTGGTCGGGCAAAGTGTTATTGGGTTTTTCCATCAGGAATTTCTCAGTAGCAGCCACTGAGTCTGGATTTGTGCCCGGTTGATGGCATAGGCTCGCCTCCTATTACATGGGACTTAAACAAACTGATGAAATGGGTGTACTAATGGGTACACCTCTGCCTAACTCTTCGCGGAATACAGGCGTGATGTTATGTTTTGTACTTTTAATTAAGTTTAAGTTCGTTCGTGTGCAGATTGTTGTTATTCCGGATTTTCGAAACAACCAAGTCGGATGTTATTGTTTCGAATATTAGATTTAAAGAGGTAAAGTTTGAATGTAGGAAACATTCAAACTTTACCTCTTTCTTATATCAGTGTAGATGACCTTTTAAAAATACGATTTAGTATCGGTTAATAGCCGCAGTTAAAAAACTCCAGTCAGCAACTTTTGTAAGTTGGCACACAGCCCAGGATGTGCCGCACATGCTTAAGTATCAGTACTTAAGGCACTTCCATCGTAGGCAAGACACAGATTAAACGGTGAATTAAGCTTGTCTATGATAGTACTTACGAGTAGGCTATGCCCAGCAGAGAACGCTGAAAAAATATAACCATAACATCACATCTTTAATCCCCGAAGTATTTTGCAGAGGTATAAATAGTACACTTACATTTCGCTAGTTATTTTCAAGTCCCACGTAATAGGGGGCGACCGTGCCATTAACCGTGCACAAATCCTGAATCCACGCCGCTTTTTTTTCCTGACTAATTTTATTAAATTTTTGTGGGTGTACTAAAGGTTACAAACTCATAGTAACCTTTCGAGCATTTAGTTCAAGCATGATGTTATTTTTTTATTTATTTGGGACAATAACAGTTCTACGTTACAATATTAAAATTAAGCTTAGGTATGACAGTAAACAAACGCACAACCCACACTAAATAAATAAGGAAACGGACGTATTCAGAAAATAAAAAGAAACATGAAAGGTAAAGGTCACACTAACCAACTGTGGATAGCGCTCCCCGTCCAGATTTAGTCTGTAGTCACCAATCTAATCACCACATAACATCAGCAAGAAGCAGTCATCGTTTAGGATGACCAGCAAGTAATTCAAAAGCCATTTTTCTGTTCTGATATCATAAATGTTATGTTACGTGTTAATACCAGGGATGTCATTATCATTATTTATTGTCAATATCCACAGATACAACATCACGAAGAGGGTAAAGTATCGGGCTCCGATGTCGGTGAGGACCTACGAGTGGTGCTTCTCCATGCCGCCGAGGTGCTCCAGGTGGAACACTGAGATGAGGGACTTAACCAGGCTTGAGGTTTGTATAGTTTTCAATTAAACATTGAATACTGTTGAACAAGTAAGGGTGCAAAGGGTCGACACGATTCGGCACAATTTAATCCTCGCCGAACATGATTCCATGATAATAAGTAAATGCCGAACGGAGTCTGCTAATCGGCACTAATCGAAGGAAAGCCGAATGTGTTTAGTAATTACATGGAATCGGCCTTGTTCTGTAGAACAAATACTACTGAATCGCACCATACAATCATCTTCGCATCGAGACATTCGATTCGGTCGCACCAAGATGCACAGAACCAAACAAAAGAAGGCCAAACGCAGTATTTTTAGAAGGCTACTTGGAGATTTTGTCAAGAGGATGTGCAGTACAGCGTCTTCCTATAATAAAAATACTTTTTGCAGCTTTAAATGCTAGAATCCCATACAAATACAACAAATTAAAGGACAAGGGCGTCAGGGCACGTCAATTAAATTTAAATATTCCTATGACTTAATGAGGAAAATATACAGTTTAGATGTCAACAACTTATTACCTAGGACTATCCTTGAGAAAAACTAGATCGATTGTGAAGTGACTGTCCCTACTAGCCTTAATTATATCATTGCATTCGTAACAACACACACTTTGTTTCTTCAGATAGAGTGATTAACTGGAGCCAGTATTTATGCCCTAGAGCTTAGCTAACTGTTCGACACCGACTTACAATGATTTTATTGAAGTTTTAGTTCATCAACATAAGTACTGAAAAACAAATTAAAAAATAAAGGGTCAGCAAAAAAATATTTACGCATTTTAGGCATCTGTTCTTCCACATACTTATTAGTTCCTTCCTTGAAGCTTAGGCAAATAAACTCCACCAATTACGTTCTCGTAATAAAAAACAAAAATAATGAATAGGGCTACCTATCGAAAGTTGTTGTTATTTACCCCACCAGTTAAAATTAATCACAGCTGCCCTGGTATTTGTGAGATTTAATCCCCAGATTTGTCTCCAGATAAATCTGGCGATAACTTACTACGTGTATTTCCAAGTTGACCAACAATCATTAATTGACACGGTCGTGGATCATGCCATGGTTTATTCTAATGAGGTGCCTTTCTTAAAGTTGCTTCAAGTTCATGTTTTGCCTATACATCTTACATGAGAGACATCACTACCTAATGTATGTAGGTACCAACGACTATGATAGAAACTATTGGCACCCTCAATAACAGGTACAGATTCTGGTTGTGATTCTGATGATGGTCCATGATGTTACAGACAGAAGAAAGGATGGCAGAGGTGGCGGTGTGCTGTCCAGGGTACAAGATGAGGGATGTTTCTTGCGTCCCTATCTGCCCATTGGGGAAGACAGGTCACGGGTGCTCGGAAGGTAAAGTTAACGATGGTAGTGATGGCAGTAGCAATAAAAACGTAAATCATAAATACGAACTTACTTGCATAAAGATCATCGGTGACTTAAAAACAAAACCGGCAACCATTTTGTATCATTAAGAACGACAAACTCTAAAGGCCAACTTCACCAATGAAACTGGACGCCATCAGCTCTCTAAACCGCGTTTAAGAGTTGTCAGCTCAGTTTTATTTGTGAAATTAGCCCTAATCACTGGTTTTTCAGAGTATAGATCTGATCAGGAAATAGATCAATTTCCTAAATCCACTCATGAACCATATTTTCAGACTGTCCAGACAACAGATGGGGTCCGAACTGTATCAACGAATGTAAACGGTGTAAGAAAGGCTTCTGCTCACCCCTTACTGGCGAGTGCGAGTGCTTAGACGGATGGCAAGGTGAGAGGTGGGTGGCCACTTTCATTTGCCTAGATTTAGTACCTACTCTATAGATACCTGCTCGTGGAGTTTTTGCCAGTTGTTCTGCAAAAGAATCGACCAGATTCCTAAATAACTTAAGATCAGATAGTAGTGATTGACAGAGACACCCTGGCTAGGGTGTTGTGTACAGACAGATAGTAAACATTATGTAGATATCTTGCATAAAATCAACCTATAAATGTGATTCAGTCACACACACACTTGGGGCTCTAAGTGGGCTGATCATAGCCCAAAGAGATCACTGTATATCAAATGTTACAACTAATTAAAATTCGCTAGTTAAAGATTCATAGTAAACCTATTCCTTGGTTGCAGTAAATTGTTTATAAACGTATTTTCCATTTTATTTTACAGTTGTGATTCGAGCATGCCACCAACGACAACAACACCTTCGTTAGAAGAACTACTAACAGCTCTGATTACTAAACCTTCAACTCCTGATACACTTATAGTAACACCTCCCAGTACTACAGTAACGACCCCTAGTACTACAGTAACGACCCCTAGTACTACCGTTGCGACTTCAAGCACTACAGTAGCCACGCCTAAAACTACAGTAACAACTACTAGAACCACAGTTACAAACCCTAGAACTACAGAAAGTACTCCTAAAATAACAGCTCCTATTGCCATAGTTACAACTTCCAGTACCGCTGTTACTTTTCCTACAACTACAGTACCTTCTACAACTACAGAAGTACCGACGACTAAAGCTACAGCAGCTATGGCTACTAGTCCATCAACTGAAATGGTTTTGAATACAACTACAATGTCAAGTATTCCTAAAATCCTTACCATGGATAATCAGGAGAAAACTGAAGAAACGGTTCCTATTCTCACTTCTGTTGACATACCTAAAACAGTTACAATGTATGACAACACAACTTTTGTTACTACAAGCAGTTCAAAAGCCGCCAGAACTACTACTGAAGCAGTAACGCCAAAGTTCAATATTGAACAATTTCATATCACAACTGAAGGTTTTGAGATCACTACTGAACCAATCATAATTATAAAAACTGTTCCCACTGTCAACGTACAACAGAAACCCACTGAAGTGCAAACCACGACTGAGATGCCTACCACTATACCTTCAATAACATCTATGGAAACAACTTTAAAAACAGAGACAACGAAGAAGGAAACTACAATAAGAATACTTCCAACCACAGTTAAATTTAAACCAAAGGAAATATGGATAAGACCAGCTCAAAAAGGTGAATCCTCTATAGTAGAAACAAAGATTAAAACTACTCATGAATTCCCAAGGTACAGAAGTGCTAATAACAAAGATAACAAAGAATTGACACCAGATATCACAACACCAAAGACCATAATTGTGTCAATAATACCTACATCGGTGTCTTATTCAACATTCAAAAAGATTGCTTTAACTTCGTCATTAATGTCAGCAAAGAACAGTTCGACTGCTCAGTCGTATAATAAAACAGAAAACGAATTTACAAAGCCAATGCTTGCTGAAACTTCGACACAGCCCGTAAAATTGACTCCATTATCGAGAAAAGACTTATTGGCTACATCATACTTTATAAACAAAACACTAGTACCAAGCACTTCTGTAACTCCAAAACCAACAACTTCTTCAACTAAATTGACTACTTTAGTAACGAAACCTTCGGAAGCTATTAAGACTATGCCTCGTAGTAATAGAACTAACAGCATGACGACTGATATTAACAAGAATGTTTCTACTCCTATAACAACTACTTCTTCTGCAACAAGAACTGCACTGAAACAGAATGATTTACTTACAACTCCTACTACTATGTCTTTTATAACCTCAAGTGCCACACAGTCATCAACGGAGCGACCAACAAAACACTTGATAAAATATGCAACTCCTAAAAAAGTGATTGTTGCACCTGTTACAAAAAAATATGTTAAACCAACCAATTCAACAGAGGTAGTTGACAAAGAATTTAAAAAGGCTAACGCTACTAAAAGTCTTGCTAAAGTTACAACAGATGGACCAACGGATGATGAAGAATTTCATATTTTGACAGAGCCCGAACATATAACAGCCGTTATGGGGGACAAAGGAACAGAGAGGTCGTCAGTAGACTTGATATCGGTGATAAGTATCGCAGGAGGGGTGATGATGGCAGTCATCACCGTAGCAGTGGTGATTGTGATGATAGAGAGATGCAAGAAGCCGAGATATGAGGACGCGAGGAAGATCAATGATATCAGAATGCAAGTCATGATTGACAATGATATGCCGCCGCCGCCGTATGTGAGAAGCATTTTCCACACACCGTTGCCCGGTTAGTTCCAATATCTATGGTTTATATAACCCTTGTAGGTTTTTATTGATGTTTAGTAAACCGTAGCAGTAGACTACGAATGAGTAAATAGTATCCACTTAAGTAGTAAGTTTCTCAACTAAGCCGCGGACACACAGACAGACGGACGGATATGGTGAAACTATAAGGGTTTAAATTCCTTGTTGCTACGGAACCCTAAAATTACTCGCCTCCTAGACACTAAAGTTGATCAGTCAAGTGTAAACAATTTTGAAAAATCCCTCTCGAAATTAAATCTTTGTGGAATCTCCAGTAGATGCTCAACTCACTATACGGATGTCCAACATAGAAGGATACTATTATCATTCTTGGAAATGGTATGTGGACTGTATTTTCGTCACCTCAACCATCGGCCCATTAGCTCAGTTGGTTAGAGCGTCGTGCTAATAACGCGAAGGTCGCGGGTTCGATCCCCTCATGGGCCACGATCTCTTTTTGTATTTTATTATGTTTTGTATCGTTTGTGTATTGTTTTTCTAGATCCACCTACTTCGGAAAAGTGCCACTATCAACCAATATCTACTCTGGATCGGAATCTAAAACAATTTATGAGGCCTGTCGTGGTACAAACTATTTCTCCTATAATGCTGGAAAATTTCAGAGGTAGGTAAAAAACAAAAAAAAAACAATGAAACGGTCTAATATATCCGCTTAATTTAAATTAATTAATTTTTATATTATTTCAGGTATTCTAGAATGTCATTACGATCATTTACCAAGAAGAAACGACGATTGTGGAACAATACAAACTCGTTCTTCAATAGCGTCATCTATGAGCGACTGCAGTCAACTACGTCAACTTCGAGCTAACGTAACAGAGTCCACGATCGAAGCGTTGAAATGCGAAGCCAAACTGGACGTTATAGATAATACAACATCAGAACCACTTTACGCTGAAATTCCTTGCTGGAGGCCGCCGTCTGAACATGCTATTGAAATCATGAACCTGAATGGGGAAGCAGTAACTGAATTATGACCGCGATGTTAAGTTCAAAAGTTTTAGATTCGCAAGTAGTTCTATAATGTTGTAATAGATGGCGTTGTGTGAAAGTTTGTGTTAAAACCACCAAAGATTATTGCGTGAATTAATTATTAATGTAATCTAATAATGAATGTATTAGGAACGTAATTAAATAAAATTTAAATAATATGGTGTCATTTATTTCAAGTTTCTTATTGAAAGGGGGAAAACAAACATAGTGTTTGTGGAAGTTATTGTAACGCCGAGATCAACAGTTTCGTGGAACCCGTTTATTCAAGAGATAAACTTTATCAGGGTCAAAGTGCGTGGGTATTACTGTTATCAGCTGACATCCTATGATTCGTGCTTCGGATTTCGTAAAAATATTACTTAATCAATTTATCTCTTTCTATTAACTAGGTTACCTACAGCTGCCCAATTTTGGGTAGGTAGAATTAAATAGAGCAAGCCTTACAAATCGAACATTTTCGAAAAATAGTGTTAGAGTTAAATTAGACCGATTTTAGATTTTCCATAGAAACAGAAATTAACAATTATCCTTTTTTTTAAAAACTTGTATCCTTATGCGTACGAAGTTTAATGAATCGTTTCAGTGATTTCGAAAAAAAACCACTTGAAAGTTTGTATAAAATGCCGTAAGACGTTAACGCTCTTAATGAAAACCAATAATTCTGGATTTTGTTTATAGTTTCTGGCATTAATAAAATATTTTCCCCGTTAAAACCATTATACCTAACTACCCATGCTAATAAGCTTAACGAACAAAAACCTAACCAATAGTTAGGTACCTAGCACGTTTCCTGTCCAGGTAAAGAAATCAGCACTACGTCCAGCAGTACCCCAGTAGCCATGGCAGTAGCCTTTTGATCTCCAAACAGGTAAGTAGGATGATGACCAGCAGAAGATCGTCCGACGAGCTGCTGTCTAAATAATACATTATAATTACTTAACGAAATCCGAGTCATCGATTCGTGACGAAAAAGAATAGGTACAGTAGACCTCAAAAGTGCAGTACCATGCTAAAGATTACATTGCTATGAACTGTGCGAGCGCGATACAGCAGTGTGTGTGCGTGTGCGTGTATGAGTGATGTCTCAACATTCTACACCTAACACACACTAATGAACTGTCGTCACACTACGCGAAATAGCATTATATTTCTGTTGCATTTAGAATACACATCATAGTGATGACCTGTTCTTACCATTGCATTGTTAAAATTCGCGTAGTATTAACATGGGTTGGTAGCTGTTTGGGCTGAGCATGGGTTCACGATCAATGAAGTCCAAGTTCGAATCCTGTTTTTTGTTTCTTTGAAACCTTAATTATATTTGTATTTTAAGCAGAAAGTCGTTAGGTATTTATGTTTATTTATAATATAGTCATGCTTATTATTTATTTTTTATAAGAAGTTAAATATTAGATAGTTTTTGTATTATTATTTAACCTCATTAATTGATTTTTATTTTATGTTTTCGGTGTTGGAAGGTGGAAATAAAAAAATCATGCTGAATGATAACAAAAATGTTTATTCGTTTTATTTATTTATAAAATTAACAAACTTTTATGAGAATGTGACGTCACATTCCTATCTAGGCAAAAAAAAGTTCTCTTATCACCGTTCATAAGATTTTTTGTTGTATACCCACTTAGTCAATTCATAATAAGAATAACATAACACGGAAAGGATATTCTAATAACACAAATATAATTGTTGATACCCGCTTATTATAGGTATCAGTATTCAGCAGAGTTAATTGAATACTTTGAGTATGAGCATAATATATGAGTTAGACTTTATGAACGTGTTTTTTTAATGTAACGTCACATTGAATGTATTGAGGTTATAGCTTAAGTGTTCATTTTCTTGACGAAAAGAATATTGAAACTAAACCCCAATTTAAGATCATTAAATTAAAAATTTATTTCTTAATTTTTTTTATTTTTATTTACGGTTATGTTAAAATTACTAAATATTTAGTTACCCGGTCTACTTATTAAATTAAGTATTATTATTTTTTCGCCATAAATTAAGTCTTCCTTTTGGCAAGACTTGAAAGTCTTCTCGTCAGAAAATACAGTCACCTCCCAGTTAAAATGTAAATAATCTCGAGCAAAACGTAGTCTTCCTCCCTGTGTTTTTGTGTCAAAAATGGTTTTTAGCTGGCTTCCGATGATGTAAACCTTCAACATGGAATGCATGGCGAACAGTCTGTAATGTAGTATCCAATTGCTCTGCAAACATTATAGTTGGAATGAAACCATTTGTTTCATATTCTTCCACCATAAAACGTCGCTGAGTCGGGTTAATAAGCGGCGGCCTTTCACTTCTTAGACGACTCTTCAGACTACCTTCTTCCTCAAACCTCTTTACCCAACGGCTAACAGAATTTCTAAAAAAAAACAAAATATGATTACACACTTGCAACTAGCAATTTATTTAATAATAAGAAAATCACACACCACAACTATCATCATAATAATTATAATTTTTAAAAATAACTTACACATTTTAAGCCAGTTTCAGTTGAAATTTGAGAAATATTAAGCCCATTTTTACGCAAAGTGACAATATTTGCCCTGTCATCAATACTAATATTAGCTTGCATCTTGAATAAAGACAATCAAACAATACGCTAATCGTAATAATAACACAAACGCTCGAAACAAAGTTCACCAACTAACAACATCATAACTAACTACTTTGTTCAATCCAGAAGTTTATTTGTTTCACATTCACCCTCATCTTTTTTGTTAATAATAAGTTCCAACTAATATTTAGAAAAACATATCTCATCGGGTCTAATGTATCATTTATAATTAAAACACAAAAAGTGTAATGTCACTTGGGTTCGAACCCAGACTATACTGTGCGAGACATTTTATCTATAGCGTTAACCGCTAAGCCAGATAGACACATAATTGTTTGTTTGAAATTAAATATCACTAACTTAATACTCCGTCGCGACATGACAGGCTTGTCACTAAGGCAAATGATCATTATATCGCACTCTTTCTGACTAGATAATTATGGAAGAGAGCGATATACGAGATCGTGTATGTGTGCAAAATGTTTGTTATGGAAAAAGGTCGTAAGTGCGACTTGTTTTGATGCGATCGTTTTGTGAAACTGCTACTGCACTTATGGTCTCTACTGTACTATTATTGATTATGAATCAAGCATAGGTAGATACACTTAAGTATACACCGTGACTTTTTAGTCGTATTCTAATTTTTTATTATTATTTTTCTTTGTAGGTACCTAATATGGAAGATAAAATAAAAATCGCGCCTAGAGCTATTTTATGTCGGATACATTGAGTGGACGACATTTGTAAGACGACTAAAAAGTCACGGTGTATTTAGCTTTTCAAGTTCAGTGGTAGGTAGGTATGAAGCTTAAAACCGACCTACTCTAACTTTCCGTAATACAGGGTGGAAACTTTAACATAATCTATTATAAATAACATAAAATAAAATTTTTGGTTAAAATTTTCAAACAAAATGTAAGTATGGGAAAAGTTTTTTACAATTTCTAACTTTTTTAGTACTCCTACCTGGGGTGGTCGGTTAGAAGTTTATGGTCAATATTAGAAACAGAATCGATTGGCATCAAAAAAATTTTTGGTGTAAAATGGTAATTTTCTTGATAACTGTAATTTTTTTTGAAAATCTGTGAATAGGGATCAAAATTTCACGAAAAATTATGGATTAGATGTCTCCTAAGACCATTTTCATGTAGCTGCAACAGTTAAGGCAGTTCCCCTTACTGCCCCGTTGAACGTTTCCACCCTGTATATTTAATACCTACATATAAGTACCTACTCTGTGATTAACAACTAACTGGCACTACAAAATATAGGCCTTCCAGACTTACACGTTCCCACAACGATCATTTGATAAGTACCTATTCATAATAATTATTATACCTACATCACTTTGCGTAGGTATTCATTTAGTAAAACAAAAGTGATTACAAATATTAATTATTTCTACGAAACGAAAGAATAATATTGACATCTTATCAGGCGAGCTATTAGGTTTTAAAGCCGAAAGGTCATTGCTGTTTCTGGGGAAGCAAATGTAGATCTAAGTGAACTTCATCATCTGCCTAGCCTTTTCTCAACTATGCTGGGGTCGGCTTCCAGAGTAGCCGGATGCAGCTGAATACCTACCAGTATTTTACATGGAGCGACTGCCTATCTGACCTCCACTAAGTTAGTACTATGTAATACGAAACCCCTTGGTAAGACTGGTTGTCAGACTTTCAGGCCACTGACTACCTATAACGACTTACGACTGTCAAAGATCTACAAATGACAGCTGGTAGATCTTTCCTCATCGGCTTAATGTGCTTTCCGAGGCACCGAGGAAACTCTGTATGAAATGGGTCACCCATCCACGGATCAACGTAGGCAAATGGACCCCAAGCGGCTGTTATGATTTACACAAGCCACAAGCTGTAATATGGTATGTAATATGGTACCTATCTATACAATACAAATAAATCAAATTGAAGTGTCTGTTGTAACGACAGAATAACAGCTTTTTACTAAATACATAACATATTTCGAAATTATACCTATGCGGTCGGTACCTACGTAAAACAAAAAAAAAAAACATTTATTTTTGTTTCTTCTAATCTCCGAAACGGATGGACTGATTTTGACGGAACTTTTACTGGCAGATAGTTGATGTTATAGCCTAGTTACTCCTGGGCTATTTTTATTTTTGGAAAAGATCAGGGTTCCGTGAAAAAAAAAACCTTTGAAATTGTTAACAAATTCAAATAGGGATATAATTTCGCGCAAACGAAGGTCGCTGGCAACAGCTAGTATAATTTAATTATGATGTGCGTGTAGGTACAAAGGAACAAACCAGCATGGATGTATCTGACTCACGAAGCTATGAGTTCACGTTTGACAATAAGGCATGCTAATGCAATGAAAAACTGAAGTCTTTTGTGATGGGAGTTTATGACGCTGCAGCCAATCCCACGATTTAATCAGAATATTGGTTTGTACCTATAGCACAATAATTGATGCATAAAATATGGTGAATTGGTGATAGTACATACTAGGAGATACGCAGTATATTTTTTTACAACTTAATTGTGAATACATTAAATACCTACGTATTATGAAGGCCGATCATCTTTTTCCCTCAGGGCGAGAGTAAGGAAAAATCACCAAGAGATAACCAAAGCAATTTTTTAGTTTTACAACACACAACCACCTTGTTTGTTTTACCTATTACCTATCTAATAATAAAGCCAAACACTCCTTTGGTACATTATTATTCTATGACTCAGAACTCGCAAAAAAACTTATGAATATTACATCTGTTGTGAATCAAATAAAAAATATTCTACTAGACGTTAGGTACGACATACTAAAAAATATCATAGTTTTCCTCATAGACAGCTGAGGAGGTAGTTCGGTCAAATTCTTCGAAGAGAACACGACACTTAAATGGCTTTGGATATTATATTTTGTTGTATATTTATCAAAATATTGCAAAACATATGCATTATCTCATCGTTTCCGACAAATGACGATATCTACTGAATGAGGGTTCAATGGCGCAACACTGAATCGGTGTTGTTAGAACTTAATAACTGTCGTATAATTTACTTTAAATGAAAATATAAATAAATTACACTACTACAAGACGGCCATACGCTCATCTCTCAGTAGATTCTCCAGACATATTATTATAGACCAAATCTTCTTCTATTCTGACGAATTGAAGCAGCAATCACGTCACAGTCAGGTTTACCAGAGAGTGCGGGGGATCGGTGACTGCGCTCGAGCAACAGTTCGACCCCCAGACACGGCAAACGGTCTACGCCTCCCACTACTTCATATTTTTAACGTGTACCTGCGAATATGTATCAAGAAAATAGGGTCTGAATGAAGAAGGAACTATAAATTTCAGGAAAGACTTGCTGACCATCACCATCGTCTGTTTCCAAACTACGTAATTGGCACCTTTTAGTCTGATTTCAAACTCAAAACATTTATTTCAATTAGACCATTACAGGCACTTTTGAATGTCAAA
Organism: Noctua janthe; assembly: GCA_910589295.1. NCBI lineage: Eukaryota > Metazoa > Arthropoda > Insecta > Lepidoptera > Noctuidae > Noctua > Noctua janthe. The sequence continues at coordinate 17,153,109 of OU342562.1, forward strand.
AAAAAAATACACAGGGTATAATAACTTAAGAAAGTACTGTAGTTGCACATTCCTAAGCGTAGATATCTATGGAGAAGAATGGGCAAGAAACTTCAACTCAACTCCAACTCCACATATTTATTTTTTGAATAATACCTTGAAGCTGTACATTCCAGTTAAGGCCTAAATTGAATAGCTGCCGCATCAAAGGACTGACAGTCAACTGTCTAACAATATAAACGTTATACAGAACCCAAAGCCACCAACCAATTCACGCTTATTTAACCTACTACAGCACAGTGTGCCAATTTTAGCGTCAGTGTGCTATGAAGACCAGCGGGACAAACAAGTAAGATACGTCGGTAAGTCAAGTTCGTTATGTCATACTTTAGTTTATTTTATACCCGTCTGTTTATGTACTGGACAAAGAGATAGCGTGTCAGCGGTCAAATTTGCATGCGAATGTGATTTTACTTGAATAATCTAGGTATTTTTGTTAAAGTCATGGGCAATAACGCTGATAAATGTTCTTAAAACAAAAATTGTTTGGTTTTTAATAACACTTATGTTAATGTTAATATTTCACTTATTTAGTTGAAAAACACAAGTCATTTTATTAGTCTCGTAAATTCGTATTTACGAGACTAATAACCACTTGTTACATGTAATTATTATAACTAGAAGACGGGATATTTACCATGTTTATTGTTTTCTTTGAGTTTCCGATATTTCGGCGCTGTTGCAAGTACCACGATCACGGATAAACTGAAGTTATTGCGGGTGTTTATGAGCAGACCAATCGGTCTACCCTCTTTCTTGTTCGTTTGAAAATGACTTGTGTTAATGCATGTGTGTATTTATGTTATATTTTAATTCCGATATTATTTTTTAATTATTCGAAGAAAATTCACTGCTTTTTGTTTCACGCCATCAAATTAAATACAACCATCAGAATGTTAACTAACAAGATTATTCATACCTTTTCAGGAAAAAAAATGCTGTTATAATTTTATTTTATCTATTCAACTTTTCATTTCAGATCAAAATGCGTCTTTTAATACTAGCGCTAGCCGTCCTAGGCGCAAGCGCAACCCCTCAGTACACGAAGACTGTGGGGGTGAAGGGTGGAAGCAGCGGTCGGGGGTACCAGTACCAGGGGGGCGAGAATCTTGTCAAGTGAGTGTTTTGCCAAATTATTCTTTCATCCCAAAAAATTGAAGACATGTGACGTCCACCTCTCTGCAAATCCTTGTCTACGGTGGTCATGATACGGGGGTTGGGCACGCGTTGTGGGTTACGGATCACTCCCTCTCACAGGAGAGGGAGGGTGGGAGGGAGGGGAGGGCGGAGTTCTAGCATTGGAGTTACATTGAGTGTTTTAGATCGAAAGTTCTCTAAATCTATTCTTAATTCAAATTCAAAATCATTTATTTCAATCCATTAACGATCATTATGATGCATACATTTGAGACAAAATGTTACAATTATAATCAATTAAATAATATAAATTTAAATTTAAATTCTGAAATTATTATGAATTTGATAAATAAACAATTATAAAAATTAAAAAACGAATCACATATTTATATAAAATAGTTAATTAAATAGATATATTAAAAATAGTTAATACACGTCATAATTGCTTTTCCTGTGAGTTAATTCTTCTAAACTAGGTACCTACCTACCTTTGATTTTGTTGTGGTTATCATCATCATTTTAAGACTGTTCTAAAAGATGGCACAGAAATGGTATTTTGCCACTCGGTCACTACTTCGCTTGTATCTTTATTTGCCTATTTGATGAAGATAATGTAGTACATAACATACAGAAACGTCAGATCCCAGGAGTGAAGGCAGAAACTGGAGAACGTCACGTTTGCAAAGAAATAAATCATTTGATAAAGAAGTAGTAACAATAAATATTCAAATTTTCCTTATAATATGTTAAGTCGAAACCCTCAACTAGCTGAATCGTGATCGCTGGACGACTAGTCTACTCCGTAATCAACTTACTCTTTTTCCAAGTGTCGTTCCGTGGCCACCCGCCAAACTAGTTTGGTGTAGTGTAGTTACGCATTGCCTATTTCAAGTATTGAATGAGTACATGTATGTGAATAGGTAGGTCTACTAGATGGTACTTCCCCAGATGACGCAACCTCTTGCCAATTATATTCTAGTGATCACCCACAGCCTATTAGATCATATTTAAAAGCACTAAAATGCTATCGATGCATTTGTTCAAACAAAAGCTTTGACGAGAACCCAAGGGCTTTAAAAAACGGCATTTTTTTGGTTTCAAGATCTTCCCTGCATCGGTTACAAGATCATTGTTGTTGTTTTTTTGCAGTTCGATGATAAACGGTTGGATACCGTAAATATTACTAACCGATCTTCGGTAGTATAGTGGTAAGGCCATGTGAATTTGTTATTTTACAATAAATTTCCTTTCACCCACAACTACCTATACCGTCATCGGGTTTGAATGTTTGGGACTGTTTCGGCTCATGTCATTCCGTCTGTCGTCTTTCGGAATAACATAAGCAACGCTGTCTAGGAAAGCAATCATTCCTAGACAAATTATTAAGTCTCACAGATTACTTTTCTGTTTATCAATTAATAGCTGGAATACCATATCCCGCTTAGAACAAACATCAATCCACTGATGAGTGACAATACAAAAGTATTGAGAAGTAAGAATTCATCGTAAACAATGATGAATTCTCCAGTGATGAGGATATAGCATTTACTTTGCTTTGCGTTATACAAGATATGCATCACAATAAGACATTCCTTGCCATTGGTATTTAGTATACAACATGGCAATGACATTAGGTGCAGGGTCTTACAATATTATTTTCCTCTATGTTTTGACCTTATTCTTTATGAAGGATATTTCTAGTATTAATATTTCACACTGTGTACCTACTCATCCATAAAGTCTACAAAAGTTCGTTGTACGATGCAGTTTTTTGAAAAGATTCTTTCATATTATTTTTCTCTCATGTCCACAGTACTTTTTACAACAATAGCACCCAACAATACGGTTACGGAGGATACGCAGTGAGGACCAATCTCACGGAGACCGTCAACTATGAAAAGGGCGTCTGTTATATTGAAGTGCCGTGAGTACCATCTGTCTACTGTCCTGTCTTCTTCTCGTTCCTACTAGCACAAACTATAAGCAAATAGGTCAATACGTTTTTTACCTGGGTTGTGTCAAAAACCAGTATCTGGTAAAAGACGACCTAATATCCTAACGAAGTAATTTAAAAATCCCAAAAGAGTTTAAATATAGCACATAGTTTTTTGAAGAAGTAAAGGTGAAGGAAAACATCGAGAGGACACCGGCATCTACCAAGTTCTAAGACATGTGTCTTGGTATGACATCCACCAACCAAATACAGGGTACTATGTACCGGTGTCCCGGCAGTGGGATCAGTATTGGCTAATTGTGGACGTACCGTCGCCTGTTAGCTTTGTGAACTAACTATTGTTCACTTTTACAGGACAGCCACTCTAGTCAAGGATCCCACCCATGTTCCAGCAGGCAACGGTGTAAGTACTCTTTTAATTGTAGTCATTTTAAAATAATTAATGCAACGCCTCGCTATGACAGTAGTCAGGCACAGCAAGGCACTAGGCTTTACAATATTTGATTGAGACCACAGTCAGCAAGACATGGTAGGTTCATATGCAACAAATGCTACGATAACTACTTTCCACAACATAGAGTTAACTCTTCTATAACTTGTTTTTTGTAAGTTGTTCTCGTTATATCAATAAATAAATAAAACAACACTTTTCAATTAAGTACCATTAGCTTCACTATACAGAGTGTAAACGGACCCTTCATGAAGCCGTCAACCAAGCATTCTATACATCAAACTAAGTAACTCTACGCAAAAATTTCTGCTGGGAAACGACTTTTGTTTTGGGGTGACAAATCACGTTTTACGGTAGGACTCAATGTAACACACTCAAAAACTGTGCTGATGGATGCATTGAATAGTACGGGGGTCGTGGAGGTATTTAAAGTAAACTTATAACATTAAAAATTTGTATTTTAAACAAAACTTGTGAAAAAGTCGGAAGTTTGACCCCAATATCTCCGTAACTAGAAGATTAACAGGTATGTTCTAGAGCAAAAAAATATCACAATGACGGGAGAACAAGTGCCTTTCAGCTTCGTTAACTTTTACACCCCTTATGAAATGTTTTATAAAAGTTCATATTTTCCAGTCCCGTTCAGACTTGAGCCGCATCAGAAGCTGCTGCAGCGGCTACATCAGGAACATTCACAACTACAGGATCTGCGACCCAGTCTGTACCCACGAGTGCATCAACGGCCTCTGCAGTGCCCCCGAAACCTGTAGCTGCTTCCCCGACCACGTCAAGAACTTGGCCGGCATTTGTATAGCCACTTGCCCCATTGGATGCCAGAATGGACAATGTTCTGGGGGCGAATGTATTTGTAAGGATGGGTACAGACTGGATTCGGAAAGCAAGTTCTGTGTTCCTTACTGTCGGGAACAGTGCGGTGGTCCGGGACGAGGTCAGAATAGTTTTTCTTTTACTTAGAATTGTAGGAGTCATGCAGACAGACTTACCAGATCTTATTACCCAAAATTTGGTATTGCAGTAGGCCATAGATATGCAGTCGGAGTTGGAAAAATACTAGGCAGATGATGAAGCAGTCGTGCAGTGACATTTATTGGAGATGGCTGGAACTGTCCATAGGGCACATAATTATAGATGGCAGTAATCGATTGTAATAGGAAAATTGCTATCTTGATTACCTTTGAACCTTGAACTTATTGGAGGCAATCAGCTGAAATAATTGATTAATGATCCCAGATAATTGATGAATACTAGGCCGGTGGCGAGTCTGTTAAAATTTTCTGGCTGACCGTCTTCTTGGTAATTCAAAAGTGCCTGTAAATTATTTAATTGATAGTGATTCAAATCATCAAACTGGACAACTTTCTCTAAGGAAAACGGTTCGAAAAAATAAGTTAACTTCCCCTACAAAATATTGCGCTATTTACGTACGCATTGAGCTTTTTGCACTACTCTCTATACGAGTACATAGATGGTCCGTAGAATAACCTGCTTTCGTACCACTTGCATTTGAACTTCACACTAACTAAGATACTTCTCATCTTTCAGGCAACTGCACAGCTCCAAACACGTGTGAGTGCAAGAGTGGATTGAAATCCACTCCCGAAGGATCATGCAAGCCATCCTGCGATCGATGCAAGGACGGGGAGTGCGTCGGTGCTAACGAGTGCCGCTGTAACTACGGCTTCTCGAAGAACGCGTATGGGGACTGCGTTCCACAATGCTCAATGTAAGATGATTATAGGACTTTTAGGCCACTGGCCTTGATGGTAACTGCCAAAAGGTTATTTAAGCACAATCAACAAAAGAGTATAACGAAAATATGTAGTAGAGTAATATAAAATCTTCTTGCAAAAAAGCAGCATCCGCTAATAACAATGTATCTTTTGCGTACGTGTTGCATACTACAACAAATATACAAACTAATTTATAAACATTTTAATATTTTTTACAGCCCCTGTACGCCGCCAAACCGCTGTACAGCTCCAAACGTGTGCGACAACCCCTCAAACCCTTCCTCCACTACAACTGTCTCCCCCTACGGTCAACGTCCTAATCCTCACAACCAAAACCCACCTGGAGTTCCTTATGGTCAACGACCTCAATATCCTAACTACCCGGGCTACCAGCCACCAAATTATTCTGGCAACCAACCATCTAACTACCCAGGTTACCAAACATCTAATACTACTATCTACCCTGGCCAACCACAACAGAACATCCCAGGCTATCAACCAGGCTATATTCCACCAGGCAATTACCCTGCCAACCAACCACCTTTCTACCCTGGCAACCACCCATCTAACTACCCAAGTTACCAACCATCTAATACTACTATCTACCCTGGCCAACCACAACAGAACATCCCAGGCTTTCAACCAGGCTATATTGCACCAGGGAATTACCCGGCCAACCAACCACCTTACTACCCTGGCAGTCAAAATCAGTACCCTGGTTATCAACCAACGAACAACACTGGCAATCCACAAAATAACCAGCCTGGAGCTCAGTCACATAGCTACCCGCCCAGTCCAAGACCACCGTATAATCCAGATGGCCAGCCTATTTACACCCATATTCCTGGTAGCCAGCCATCTCTATACCCTGATAGCCAACATCTCGGCCCTGACCAGCGTCCTACTCAAGGAAACCTTTCCCCTAATTCGAGTCATGCACTGCCAAATGGTGGAGCAAACTATCCCAATAGTCAATATTACCCTGGCAGCCAATATTACCCAGACCAGCGCCCCAATCCCAACTCTGGGTACCAACCTATTAACCGGCCAAACAATGCTGAACCTTTCTACCCGAACAACCAATTCTACCCTGGTCAGCAAATCTATTATAATCAACCAAACCAGCCTCAATATCCTTCGCACACTCCAGGGTCGGAATACCAGCACATTTACCCGGGCAGCCAAATGTCAGCCGTGGAACTGTTGTGCACAGTCCCCTGTATAAATGGAACTTGTGTTGGAAGAGACATGTGTGCCTGTAACACGGGATACGTGCCTATTGCTGGGGACACGACTAGGTAAAGTATTTTAATTATGCTTTTTTAATCACAGTTAACAATTTGAAGCACGACGACGAACTGACGTTTTCCTTTTGCTGGGGTCAACTGGATGTGCAGTAATTAGCGCAATCCACTTAAATGACTTATGACTCTGACTTTGACACAACCAGGGTATGAAACTCAGCACCCCACTGAGCTGTCGCTTTCGACTGTTAGACCAGCACCCCCTTTATTCTGTCGCAATCCAGAGAATTTTGAATTAGTAAAACATTCTTCTTAGGGCTGTTTTGATATGGAAAGAAAAATTCGAGTGCGAGCAGGGTTTGAACCTGCGACCTTCCGATTGAGTACACCGGACGTCTTAACCAATTAGACCATCGCATCCCGCTCACAGCTCTCGAAATCTTCGTTCCATTAATAACGTCTTACGGTGACGTTAGCGCCATCTATTTAAGAAAGTATCGAACTAACTTAAACCAACATATCATTCATTCTTCAAATGTTTGAATAAGTTATGAATGTTTATGAATGATATTTCAATGGATATTGTTACATTTTCAAATTTTCAATGCAAGTGTTATAGGCTGCCTTTCCACCAGAGATGAGCTGGGGATGCGAAACGTGGCACGTGTATAACAGCATGCAATCACTTTCTTATCTTGTGATATTTTCGGTTAATTTTACGCACATCCCTAGCTAATCGCTACGTATCTCATACGCTCATCTCTGGTGGAACCGTAGCCTTCGACAATTACCCATTTAATATTAAAAAAAATATTAAAATTACCCCGCACAGGTCCTTAAATTCTAATAACTCCATGCTGTTTCCAGGTGTGAGCCTCACTGCTCAGGCTGTTCCAACGGAGTCTGCGTGTCTCCCTACGTGTGCCACTGTAACCCCGGCTACTTCAAGGACTTCAGCGTGAAAGGCAAGACCTCATGCGTGCATCGCATTAGGCGGTCGGTCGACACATCGGCATCCGTCAATAATAATATCGCCGATCTACTCGTCTTTGAAATACCTGATGATTATATTAATTAAGTCAAATTATTAAAGATTGATTGCTCAATTTTAAATTATTTTTTTTATAAATATTCACTTAACTGTATTTTTTTTCTTTCACAACATTACGCATGTATCCCCGTAGGGTTACCTACAAGTGCCTTTTATACTACATACACCCACATTTCATCGGTTACGTTTAAGATCCATGTAATAGCCGGCGAGCATTGCCGTCAACGACAAATCAAGATAATTAGTTTTAAAAAAAATAACAAGAACCCTTTTACTGTCCTGGGAACTGAACCCAGTTTCTCATGCTCAATAGATGCGCTTACGACGATTACACCAACGACCAGCTATCACAAACAGTATTGATTGGAAAATCCATACATGGCTTGAGAATAATGCATGTTTAAAAAATTCGTTTGCTTGCCAATGTAGACCTAAATATTGTGATAAAAATGTTGTTGAACTATCAAAATAGAACGGTATGGTTCTATTGTAAAACAAGTACCTACGTAGTGAGGTTTTCATCAACAACAAACGACATCTTTAAAAGGAAAGCCTAAATGCTTTTGTAAAGGAGAACCATTCTATTAAACGCTGATATATCAACTGTATGATGTACGTATTTCATAAACCCACAATCACATTTATTTCCTTCCCGTTTTGGCAACAACTAAAATAACATAACATAGCCACTTCCTCATCCTGGGACTAGATAACATTAACATGACTGTGATGATGTGGTGCATTTCAGTAAATAAAAATGAAATGAAATTATTTATTCTGTAAATAGGATATCGAATTCACTTACAGTTACAGCTCACATAACACGAGGGAGTTTCAATAGACGTTACCTATCTGACTACCCCTGAGAAGAAATGGTGAAACAAACTCAGGGGGAGTAAGATATCCATATGCAAGACGACACTCTGACCCTAATATTAAAGATAAACACCCGTGATGTGAAAAAAGTTTCCCCAAAAAGACGGTAGGAAAAATCAAGACAACTTTTTCAAGAAAATTACAAAGGTTTATTTTAGTTCATTACTTACTAACTTACACAAACATGTTTACAAATACAATATCAACATAGACGTTAACAGATATCACATTGCATTTTTTGTTTGTACCGAATAAGCTCCGAAACTACTGCACCGATTTCAACCATTTTTTACCAAAAGAAATCTAAATTATCTGGAAGTAACGTATAGGCTATAATTTATAAAAAAAAATATAGAGATCCTTAAGTAAATTTCAATAATGTAAAATAAAATTCTTTATTTGGCGTGCGCTGAGAAAACAATTGATATACTTAAAAATTATGTACTACATGAATAAAGTACTCATTACTACCTACAAAAAAGTCTAGGAGGGAATATGTCTAACTATCATAGTTAAGTCACAATAGCAGCTTTTGTGTTCTAAAATTTAATTAGATCGCCGGTGGAAACAAAAGTTGGTTACATTCGTATAGTAGTATTCATTCTTATTGAAATAAATAGTTTTATTATCAAGGGTATTTATGTAGCAGTAAAATACTGTGTGTTCAAGGAGAACTTGTCATCAATATGTAAGACACATGCGACATCTATTGAACCAAAATGGTGCTAATGAATAAAAATGTGCTCACAAGAACTGATGATCTACTGACCGGCTTTTTTTTAAAAAAAATAGTTATGATAGCGTACTTTAGATTAATTTTTCATATTTTTATACGCAAACCCTGCGTAGGGAACTATAGGCTCGCACTAGAATTTTTCTTTCCATGTCAAAACAGCTACTTTAGATTAGTCTACATGACGCTGCTTTGGAAATCTACATAAATTGTATCCTGTAGAGTGTGTGTTCGATCGCTTTCCATGTGCTTTGCAAGAGGTCCGCAAAAGTTTACTACAGCTATATCGTGTTTGGGCTCATTTCATTCACCTTGAGGAGAACATTAAACCTAACTAGAATATGACTCAAACTCAAACTCAAAGCATTTATTTCAATTAGACCATTGTAGGTACTTTTGAATGTCAGAAAAACAAATAAAGCGAAGCTACAGTCCTCTACAGACACAGGGCATAATAACTTGTGAAAGTACTGTAGTCGCCCATTCCAAGGCATACATCTCTATGGAGAAGAATGGGCAAGAAACTCCATGGACACTCTTTTCAATCAAAATATTGTCACATCATTCATGTGGAGACACACATTTATGCGACTTTCATCGAACGTCTGATGATGGACACGGAAGGCAGTTGCAAGAGGTCCTCAAGAGTTTATAGCATCTATATAGTGTTTGGGCTCATTTCATGTATCTTGATAACGTAGGACTCATTCGAAAATTTGTATGGATGTTATAACAGAGGACACAGAGAACAAAGACACTGTATGCAGTTGCAGATATTATCGTCGTCTTTCGAGTCACTAGCACGCGCAGCTTCCGTTGACCCTATATCCACAGCTTCCGCTGCAGGTTCTAAATCTTTAGAGCCACATATCTGCGGTTTGTCTTCCTCTGATGTTGGAACACCTTTACATTATAATCCTTAACATTATACACTGATAAATATTAGGCAAACGATGTTCTAAGCCGGCTGTGTATGGGGGAAAAACACATATACTTCAAAAAAAATACTTATTGCTTTTAAACATCATCAATTAGTGGTAGCATTTCATCCAAAAATGATACAGGAGGTTTGATCTTGAGGCCGTGCCCAAGATAAGAACCACACGACAGACATTACATGTGCAAAACATCTGGCATATCAGGCTCAGGCATTGCGGCTGGTAGTGGAATGTTACTGATGTGTTCTATTTCTATATCTATTGGCTGTATTTCCATAGCTCTGATATCATCCAGTTGCCTCTGCCTGTGCACAGCTCGGAAAGCTCTCAGCCAGCAAGCCATAAAGACTCGTTTTGAACGTTCCACCTGAAAAAGATCATTAATATTGTAAATATAACTTTTTTTTGTTAGTCTGAACCGTCCCACTCCTTGGCAAAGGCCTCCCCCCATCCCTCCACTTATCTCAGTGTTGTACTTCTTTTCGCCAATACGAGAGGACGTCATCAAAGGATCCCATCGCTTGATCGACCGCGACCCCGCCTAACTGTCTGTGCTGCAGAACTCAAATTGTCTAAATAGTTCAACTGAAGGACTAAATGGGATTGGGCAGGCAATGTCTGCTGGATGTCGGCACAGCTGTGGACCCTTATATCAGAAGTATAACTTGTAATTATTTTATTTCTTTCTTAATACACACATACACATATTAAGTGATGCAATGGGATCCACTGTAAAATAATATTCGTTTCCGCGGAGTCAACAAACACAGCTTATGTTTGGTGTGCTCTTAAAATCGAAGACCCGCATGAAATGCATATATTCCTGTATCCGAATGTTCTAATTGTACGAGCAGTATGAATACTTTCATTCAATAACATAAAGCAGTTTCCACAAACTGCATCTAGTGGGTATAACTAAAAAGAATTTTTTTCACTACCCTCGTTCTAGTGTAGCTGGATAAAAAGATAAACTAAAAAAAGCTAAACTTATACTGTCACTTACGGGAGCTCAAAATAATGAACAATCACGGAAGATATCCCGTATGTGACAGTATAAGTTTAGGAATGTACCTGTCTTATTAGTTCATCACTCGATAACTAAATCCTAAGGGGCACAGTTGCGAACAGGAGCTAGTAAATAATGAGAGAGTCGAATAGGAGGGTAACTCGCACTACTGAAACTATTCTAACGGTTATTCATGGTATCTTGCTAGTTACAACAAAGAGAAGCAACGTAAATAATATAGTTCACATTATCGAAGCTTTATTATCACTCACCTCGCGAGAAATCTACACATACCAAGTTGGCGCACGTGTGTAGCAGTTTCTGACAGTAACTGCATTCGCACATTGCGTTGAAATCTTACAATGCACAAATTATTGACGTAACGGCTTTGTGGAGTATGCCTTATACTTGCAGATGCCATTTTCATGAAATATTTTTTTAATAAATGCGATAAATCTGCAGAAACACTTTCCCGAAAATCGCAATTAACGGCAAGAGTAAATGTCAAATCAAGTTGTCTGTCAGTCACCAAAAAGGCGGATTTACAACGTTCCATTCCATCATGATTGTTTAAACCATCTACGCGTTTTTAGCGAAATTCTTTAAAACTAGCAATAAATAAAGTTCACAGTTTAATAATATTTATTTTTATATTCTATTCTATTTCTATTATAATGTAATTAAAGCAGATACTATTACCACAATAATATGGCGATTTATGGCGTGATCAAGAAAATTGTTTCATGTGTTGATGCTAGGACTCCGGTGGCCGCCTTGTTTATGAATATGTTTTTGTGACCAGGTAGATCAACAAAAACGGTTAACCGCATTACAGTCCAAATAGCTTATAATGCTTATGTGGCTTCTAGCATTAGGTACGGAATCATTTTCTGGGGCAACTCCACTGACAGAGACATTGCTTTTAAACCAAACTTGCTTTGTTGTAAACCACTGTTTAAGGAACTTTGTTTGCTCACTGTACCGTCTATGTACAATTGTACATATGAAATGGGAGTGTTTGTTTGCTGTAACTTGCATTTTTTTTTTCATCTGACTTATACGTGCGAGGTGTTTATAGAAAGGTCTTTAAAAATGACATTGAGGTACCTAAAACCATTTTTTCTCAAAGTTAATGGTTTAAAGATAGACACTTCCAAAGTGGTAAAATGTGTGACGCCGTCTGATTTCTAAAGGAAGAGGAAGAAAATTCTGAAAAAATGTAGGATAGTAGAACGTTAAAAAAAAACTTTCAACGAAAATTGGTTTGAATAAGATTTGATGTTTAGTTTTTGAGATGTGGACTTTTTATCAAACTGCAGCAGTAATTTTGTTTTTCAGTAACATGCTATGAAAAACAAATTTAGTTTTGCTGTTGAATAAAATACAATACAATATAATTATGAATGAGCCTTCAAAATATTTTATTATATTGTTTGGTGTTACGGAACCATGTGTGCGTGTGAGTACGACCCGCACTTGGCCGGTTTTATTGTAAACGTATTAAACGCCTCCATTCACTTAAGTATTTTCTGTCAAATTACATTGACCATAACAGGAATAAATTGACTAGATACTCGTAACATAATAATTGAGCCGAAAAAAAACTGTCTTCTTTGTTATTTGATTTATAATCATGTTAGGTATAGGTACATAGACATTTTATTAATTCGGTATAATAACATACATTTCCTCATCATACGGAAATGAACCGTAAAATTGATTGAGTAATTTGTTGTCGAAAGTTTGAGTTAGTGTTCGTGATAAACTTGCAGTATCATAACTAATTTTACACATAACGTTAATGCTAGTACTAAAGCGATAAACAATATACAGTACAGCCCTAATTGTCTTTTAGGTACTCCACAATATGTATTATTGGTACGTGTGTCTTCTGGGTTGACAGTGGTATCTTGTATGACTCCAGTTCCGTCCGCTACAAATAACCTTCCGGGGGTCATAGGGCCCATCTTCACTAGTATTCCAAAGAGGCAAAGTTTGTAAATTTGGGCGAGGTAATCTCAGAAACTACTCACCCGATTTTAAACAATGTTTCACTCGCGGATAAAAACGAACACTAACTAGTTATTATTGATATTTGACAGCGCACGTCAAGACTTTGAATTGTTTTTTCTCGAGGCAATATTTATTATATTTATTGAGCAAATTCAATGTACGAGTATATGTATAGTCATTGACATGGTGCAAAACATTCTATTCAATCAAAGTGATTATTCAATTAATTGGAATTTGAAATATCAAAAAATTCATCGCAATCAAAAAATTGGATTAGTACCTATGTGCCGTGGGTTATGTTTCTCTCGAGTAAATCTGTGAAGAAAGTCCATAAGACCATCGTTGAGTTGTGCGAAGCGCACAATAACGTAGTGCGCTTCACAGCTGTATTTTGATTGTGACAATCACAATATTGAGGAAATTTGGACGCAACGCGACGCGGTCTCACACCAACGGTTGCCAGCGCTGCGCTAACATGACGGCGAGGTCGCCACGCCAGCGCGACTGCGCCGCCCTCCATCGCTAGGCAACCGTTTCGTTTGAAATTGTCTGTTTTTCTTATTTGTAAATATGTTTTTTTGTGTATTATATAGTTTATGTTAGTGTTTTATACGTCTGGTTTTATGTGATAGTTGTAAGTTGTAGAATACCTACACTTTTTATGTACAGCGCCAGCTGTAGTGACGCCGAAACAATTAGTGCTAGTCAACCTATCACATCACTGGATGTACAACTGGTAAGATCCCCCCTCCCTCTGCCTTCAATCCTCTCAGGCTCGTTTCTACAAAGGCGGACGGGGACTTAAGATACACTATAGCAAGGTCCACAAACCTCATAGTGTACCTTTGTGACCCCCACCAACATCCCCGACATCAAAGCATTCTCCAGAGACTCTTTCAGCTCTGGAGAGTAAACCTCCATCGCCTGCGGATGGCCTCACCTTCCCTGACCCGCCCGTCCACCCCGATCCTCTCGTTCAGGATTCACCTTTTTTCCAAGTTATACCCCGCAGTTGATCGCAGCCGTGAGCTCTTTCCGGAGTGGTTCTGCTGGCGGCCTCGACGGCCTGACTACACAGCATTTGAAAGATATATTGAGTCCAGGTGCCGCCGGGGAAGCTGGTGAGTCGCTCTTGAGGGAGCTTGCGGTTCTGATCAACTTCTTGCTCTCCGGCGGTGTGAACGATGCCGTCGTCGATGTCTTGTATGGTGCAAACCTGTGTTCCTCGCGCAAAAGGGATGGTGGCATTCGTCCCATTGCCGTCGGTTGCACCTACAGGCGTATGGCATCCAAAATATGTTGCAAGCTGTATAGTGAATCGCTTGCAACTAAGTTCCAGCCCCCTTCAGCTTGATTTTGGTTCCAGTGTGAGGCTGCCGTACATGACATACCTTATCCTTTTTTTTAACTCAAGGTTGGGGTCAAAAAATCTTTCAAATCCGTGAATAGGGATGCTTTGTCGGCTGCGACGCTTCATCGATGACAAAATCAGACATTTTAATGATATTTCGGATAGACTCTCCAAAATGAATTTAAAAATGACCAAATTATTCGCAACACATTAACATCCATTCTAATGTGGCCCTGGACGACCGAGCGTGGCTGTAAGCCTACCAATTCATTTTGGTGGCCTCGGCGTCCGCAAAATTTCTAGTGTAAGCTATAGTGGGCCTATTTTTTGGCCAAAGAATCAGCATTGGCACATTGGATAACGAGGCAATGCACTTTTCCTATTGACAGCGATATGGACGAATTTTTTGACGCGCTGGGGCAGCAGTCTCGACATAGATAGCGACAAAAATCGGTCGTTAAGTCATAACGATGTCAAATTTCTTTAATAGATTTTCAACCTTAAAGTTTCGAAATAAAGTTTTTATTACTATTAGTTTGTAAATAATGTAAATACTGAATTCAAATAAATTCATTGATTTACTTTAGAAAAATTCAATAACACAATAAACTATAATAGCATAGTATTCAGTCTCCAGTTATTGCTGGTGCCTCTGACTGTAAGTTATTGCTGGTGTCTCTGACTGTAAGAAGTCAACTCCATTAGGTTTTAATTCAATAGTTATTTTCTGAGCGACGCTATTCAGCTATAGGCAGGGTTGGCATGATCACAACTAGTTGTTTTAAAAAATATGTTTAAAACAGTTTGACTTTAAACCGTGTTTTTTATCACGCGTTTAAAAACACAGATTAAAACAAGTTTTAGGCATTGTATAAAACTATAAGAAAAAAACAAGAACCACTTTTTATGGTGAATGAATAGATATAAAATTAAAATAAATTAACATTTAGGAGTCTAAATAGCTTGACTTAAAAGCCCGTTGAGTGTATACTATTGCTGTGTTATATTTTTGAACTTTTATTGGTATTGTAATTAAATGAAACAATATTTTATTCAAACAAACAAAGATCTAAGTACCAGAATTTATATGGGACAAGATAACACCTATTTTTGAAACATGCATTAGAATATTCAAAATTTTAATTTCAAATCAATCAAAATTATAACATTTGATTGATTTTTATTTTTTTAATCAATAAGCTTGCCCCTTATTATATGGGACTTAAACATAACTGGGTAAATGTGTGTACACTATTTGGTATACCTTTGCCTAACCCTTCGAGGATTACAAGCGTGATGTTATGTAATTTTTATTTTTAATTGTTGATATGATATGAAAGATCTAGTTTAGAAATGAAGCATTATAGGTCGAATTAATTTGAAATAATGCTTTAAACTAAAAAGAACAAAAAAAAAACACTTGTAAAAAACAATCTGAACTTTTTGTTTTTTATAATTAAAAAAAAAACTGTTTTTTTTCCAACCCTGGCTATAGGCTAGGTAGCTTGATGTGCTGGTGTCTGTTCATCTCACTGAACATTATTTTTTTTAAACCTTCCTCCTCTCTATGAATTTCTCTGGTATCGTGGGTGCATTTACAAACATTTAAACTCAAATAAACAAACAGCCAGACCCGGAACAACTACCTGTAGAGCTATTCTGAAAGCTTCGTTTGCGAAATCACTTCTGAATCCGCAGTGAAATCTTGGGACACAAACATTTCGTATTCTCAAATTGAGTGAATTCGACACTAGCGCCAGCAAGTGATGACGAAAGTGAGAGGAATTACAACGGGTGAGTATTTTGACGTTTGTCCAAAGTATTTCGTATTCTCAAACACAATTCGCTCGCCGTATCGAAAGTCATCTCGCATCTCACACACGAATTCATCTGTCAAATGAAAAGTTACTATTTCTTGAGTGAAAATAAGTGTTTCAATAAATATGTATGTGATATAAATGCAAAACAAAAATAACAATTATCTATAATCTATACATTTGTGGTTTTCTTACAGAAAAAAAGTAAAACAGTTAGTATGAACTAATATACCGACCTTAAAAAACTTCATGAACTTATTGTGTTTTCATCTATTTCTAACTTTTGTAGATGTCTCATTCTCTTTTGATATTGAGTTTACTGAAAGAAGCTGATACCCTAGACGTTGCCGCAACCCGTCGCCAAGCCCAGAACATTAGAAATTTAAACTTATTGAGCCGTGGTCAGGACTATGTGCATGTGTACAGACTAACAGAGGAGCTTATTAGAAATTTAGAACAAGAGCTTAGATCTCTATAACCTGTGACGGCAAAAACAGGAAGAGGTCTGGCTAATAGAATTAAGGTAGATAATAGATATGTATGTCATGTTTACTTATTTAAATCGTTAATGTGTTAAACCATCCAACAATAGTAAACAAAATACATTACTTTGTTTCTTTATCCATTTTTTTTGCCGTCTTTATCGTACCTCCACCCATACTGTTTAATTTCACAGTGATATTATTCCACTCCTTATTAGCCGCCTGTTTGGCGCTTTGATTTTCGGCAAACCCTTTTGCCAAGCTAGGCTTCCTTTCTAAGAAATCGATTAGCGTCTCCACTTGAGCCGCAGTTGGATGGAAGTACGCTCAGCACTGAAGTAGAGAATTAACAATTAAATATGAATAAAACGATACCGGCAGTAACTTATTGCCACAGAAATCGTAATTTCTTCATTTTGTTAAACACTTCACAGTAAAATCGCGAGGAAATAAAAATAACAAAGCTTGTTTGTCAACAAAAAAATAATTGGCGTGGGTACGCCTTGCGACTTGCGAGCGAGTGAATGCTTTTTTTATACTCGGCCTCCCATATCTCCATGAGGCAAAGGCGACACTGCGTTCAGTCTAATTTTTCATTCTCTATCTCAAATAAAACTTGTAAATATTAAAACATACAAAATAATGCATTTACATAACATTTATGGCTGAAATAAACTATTAAATATTATTTTCGAGCGCTAATTCAGCTAAATTTTGCGAGTCGATATAAACAAGGCACAATTCAGTGCCACCGCTCTACTACCATAGAGCAATGTCACCTGAGTTCTCGAAAGTCACTTCACTTCACTTGGCCTTGATCGTGACATGAGAATACCAAAACTTGTACAGGCGAGATGAGATGAGAAGTGAGTGTGACTTTCGAGATGATTTGCGAGATGACTTTCGAAGTGAGTCACCGTTTACAGAATAGCACTGCTGTAGGCCATACAAATATTTGTTCCGTGCGGGGATCGAATCCACGACACGCCAGCCATCTCTCAGCCACTGCGCCAACTGTGCCGTCAATTATGTTTGGTACTTTTATTACGGTAATCAGTTGCAACCGGCAAGCCTGGGAGTCAACCCCAATGGGCTAAGCGGATGATGATTCACTTATTACTTGTATTAACGTTCTCAAAGTGAAATAACGTTGAGTACAGTAAGCAATGTAAATAAGGTATGTTTTTTTGCCAATGAAAAAACGCGAACACATTTAAAAAAGCATTTTAATTAAGATGAAGACTCGAAATAAAAAAGTACTGACAATAATAATAAAAAACAAGTGTTCTAACTGAACTCCGCACTACGCTAGGCCAGCTCAATTGGTTGTTACGTGTTGTACAGTCACAAGCAATGAAGTGTATGCACTTACCGAATTTAAAAGCAATTTGCTCCTTAATTTTGATTAACATTTTCACGAACATAGTACTTTGAAAGGCAAACAAATTATTACGAAATAGCTCCTATCTCAAAATATATACGAGTACCTACCGTTATTTCTCGAGAAAATACCTTTTATTTTGCTAAGTGTTTACACGTAGCTAATACTTTAATAAAATACAAATAAATACTTTAATGTTTACGTTAAAATTTATGACACACATACAAAACCTTACACTACAGTCCGTTCACAGTTTTTTTAAATCAGACTTCAAGAACCCTAGAAGCAACCTTATTGTAATGAGGTTAAAGATAAATTTGATTTTGACAGTAACGCAAAGTCAGAAGTAAAATATAAGTGAAAGGGCTGTACCTACCTACTCGGCTAACCTCTTCGACAAGCACTTCTAAAAATATGACAAGTTACCCTAAGCGTGATAAAAACAACCCTCCATATGGCTTCGCCGCTGTCAGGTATGTACAAAAACATATAAAAATGCGATCAAACAAAAACGCCACAGTAATTACAGAAATTTAAAATTGAATTAAAAAACAATTTCTATTCACGCAATCATTTAGTAATGCTCTTAATAAACAGCAACACAGACATCTCCAGGAAAAACAAGAACAAAGACACTGTATGCAGTTGAAGGTATTATCGTCTTCTTCCGAGTCACTAGCACGCGCAGCTTTCGTTGACCTCATCTCTACAGCTTCCGCTGTAGGTTCTAAACCTTCAGAGCTACATCTCAGGGATCTCTCTTCCACTGATCTTGAAACACACAACAACCCCTCGACTTCTGATTAGTTATCACTCCAGGTTCGTCCATTGTAGTTTGCGACAGAAAAAAAAGTATGGGAGCGCATGCACTCACGCAGCCTCCGTGGCAAATTGTGATTTGATTTATATATTCATGTTGGTTTATGACGAACAGCTACATAGACTTCGATACTAGGTATATACATTTCCTCATCACACGGAAACAAACAAAAAAAGTAAAATTGATTTTAAAAGATTAATTTGCTGTCGAAAAGTTAGATATGAATGCTAATCATTCAAATTAAAAACAAGCAGTTTGACAATCAGTTTGACAATTAGTTTGATATTGACAATAATTATTGCTATGAAAAAAGCGACTATACATGAACAGCACCGTACACATCTATTGGTTTCTCCACAATAAGGCTGATGTGGCTCTTCTCTAATATCGATACGTGTGTCTTCTGGGTTGACAGTGGTTTCTGTAATGACTCCAGCTTCGTCCGCTACAAATACCCTTCTGGTGGGTTCATTAGAACCCATCTTCACTAGTATTCCAAAGTGGCAAAGTTTGTAACTTTGGGCGAGGTAATCTCAGAAACTACTCACCCGATTTTAAACTATCTTTCACTCGCGGACAGAAACGAATATCAACTAAATTCAATAAACTTAGTAACACAATAAACTCTCAGTTATTGCTGTTGGTGTCCCTGACTGTAATAAGTCAACTCCATTAGGTTTTAATTAAACAGTTATTTCTGAGCGACGCAGGTTCAGGCCGGATCCTCTGCTGTCCTTGTGTCATCCACAGAAAAGCGCTCAATGGACACTATGCGGAACAATATCAACACCGTATACAGCAATTTTCGCTTTCTTGTTATCTTGTCGATGGCTATCCAAATTAATTGGCCTAGAAATTGCCGACGAGTTCTGCATGTTCAGTACAGCAAACGACAGGACAGGTAGTTGCGCCCGTGTCGTCACTTTCTTCCTTAGTATTTGTAAGTAGTCTGCTGTGTTTTGTTCACTAAAGTGTACAATAAGTCAGAGCCAATCTTCGTGTCCTTCTTTTTACCCGACTGCGCCGAAGCCCAAAAAGAGGGTTATTGATGTCTCATCTAGTCGGTATTTGCCACAGGTTTTGGCATTTTTAGAATATTTCACTGAATTCTAGGCATCATACTTGTATCGTTGCACTTATGATTTAATATATTCATGTTAATTTTGTATGTATGAAATGTAAGTAGGTGACTTATGCTTTAGTCAATAATGATAAACCAATAAGGATTCTGATTAAGGTATGTAGGTGTACGTTTCCCACGAACTCACAAAGACTATTAAGGCCACAAATACCACAAGAGTCCTTTCCTTCTTCTTCAGCAATATCACATTACGGCGCAGTCAAAACAAAACAAAAAATCGAGTCAGCAAAATTCGCACCGTCGTCGTTGCCGGTCGCCGTCACTGCGAACGATTAACAACCGCGCCCTCTCCGCGTCCCTCGTTGTTGGGACGCCGACGAATGTAAGCACGTCAACTCCAGCACGTGCTTAGTCGGCTGCCGTTATTGCGCCTCCAGCAAAACATGAGCGGCAACCTAAGCATAACAAGGGTGCCCAAGGGAGCTCGCTCACCAATGAAAAAAGCTTCATTCGTGTGGAGAACAACAAGAAGTCGCAATCAGTGTGGTTCCACATTGACTGGTCACCACATCGACGCAGCTGTTCTTACATTGCTCCACGGAGGTAGAGGATATCGTGGAGTACGTGAAGATAAAGGCTGGGTTCACCTTGAGAGTCGAGAAGTTGGAGTCACGCCACAAAATTAACTTTAAATCCGTTCCGACTCATGACTTGGAGACCTTCATCACGCCTTCATGGAAGAATTCTGGCGGACGGGTGTCGTGTTATCGTGCATCGGCGATTTCACGGAACTAAACATGACACCTCGACTCAGTGCAAAACGTTACCGACCCAACAGTAGATTAATAGTAATGTTTTTACCCGACTGCGGCCTAGCCCAAAAGGAGGGTTATTTTAATATGTATTAGTTAATTATTTAATAGATTAATTTGTGTATTTTAGGCCTTAGGTGCCTGACAATAAAGGAATCATAAAATCGATATTTGTGTCTGGCCTAGTATGATTAATGCTGGTTCCTCTTGTAATATTTTTGTTGGGAACACATTATTATTATCCATTTTTATTTTATTTATCCCTGCTGCGTTGACTACGGCACGATCAGTTAGGTAGGGTGTTTATAATACATAATATTATGTATCCGGCCTGTGTAGGTGGTTTTGGTGGAATGAATAGTTAACCCTGTATTGTAGCTTTACATTGTATACACAATTATGAAATAATGGTTGTAGAGAATGAAATGGTTCCTTGTCCGTGTTTAACTGTACATATTTTTGGGGCTGCCTGTACCCAATGACCTAATCTGTACCTGCTTAAGATACCTACAAGCGGACTGTGGCTGCTATTCAATTCCTGAACGAAAAACTCTTTTTATCGGATTCTGAAGGATTTTGAACAAAAACGAACCTACACACCACCACCACCACACACCCACGACACCCACATCTTCCACCTACATTAAATTTGCAAAAACAGTCTTTGAAACATTCTTCTGGTCGACAGCGTAAAAAAGGGCAATGCAACTTGCATTATGTAACTTTAAGGTACTAACAAAGTATTTAATAATAACATTAGGTACGAAAAAAAATTTTAGGAGGTTGCATTCTCTGGATCCATGACCGCCGCGGTAGCTTGAAAACTGTTCCCAATACCGGTGGGCTACATTTTTTTAAATATATGAACGTTTTTACATTGTTTTTTTTTAAGGAACATTTTAAAAAAATGTATAAAAATTGTAAAGAAATAAATAAAGGAAAAGATTACGAATAACAAAAACGAAATAAGTACCAGCGATTTTGGAATTAAAAAAAAAGTTTTAAGCCCTTCGCAAGTTATATATACAATTTGATAAAGAAAACACCGAGTTCAGTATTCAATGATTAGATAAATTAGTTATGGTATATTGTACTAATGCGCATTAACACATAATACGCTTACATAACCATTTCCACGTGGGTAAATTAGACGCTTTCTTGTCTTTTCATATTTAGCTTTCATTCGGCATCTTTCGTTTTAAGTTTGGCTTCAATCATAAACACATAGGTTTTATATCTATAGCTTCAACACAAACTGAGACAAAAGTGAATGTGGAATTAAACAAAAATGAACGTTCACTTGAATGAGGCGTCTGTTATCGACTGTGTGATGTTTACACTTCATAGATCATAATCATTAGTGAACATTACTGACACAATTGTTATAATTTCACAAACCAAATACCATTACTAAAAAACAGAAATATGTGCCTATGCATAATTAATGTTTATTATATTGTATGCATTATTACGCATTTTATCAAAATATCGTTAATTACAAACAAACTTAAGATACTCTAAACTTAACTACTCAGGACTTGTACTGAGGATAAAAATGAGAAGACGTACTGCCGATTTAGAGGAGTTTCATTCTGAACTAGCTGACGCCCGCGTGAAATTATTACTTTCCTTTTTTAATCGGATTTTGTTAACAATTTCAAGGATTTTATTTTTTCGCACGGATCCCTAATTATTTTATACAATAAAGTAGCCTAAGTTAGACCTTTATAACATAAGCTATCTGCCAGTAAAATTCCTATCAAAATCGGTCCAGCCGTTTCAGAGATTAGTCGGAACAAACAGACAGATAGACTGACAGACAGACCGACAGACAAAAATTGAAAAAAATATGTTTTTGTTATAGGTGCCGTATATATTTTCATTTGCATTCAGTAAAAAACCTGTTATTTTGATATTACAAACAGACACTTCAATTTTATTTATTTGTATGCATAAATTCCAAAGCGTAGACCACTGAGATTGCTAACGGTATCTAGTTGCTAGAATGGAGACTCTCTCTCTCTGGGGTCGGTCCCTCATGTCTGAGGATCGTGGTCAACATCATAGTTGCATCTGGAGCGGATGATCTGCCTCCACCGGTTTCTGTCCAGCGCGTCTCTTACAATCGTGTAAAATTTGAATGCGGAGTCTTGAATTTGGTCGGTCCATCTTGTTGGTGAACGACCACGCGATCTTGCCTTCGGTGTTCCCAACCACAATCAGTTTTTTCAAACTTTCGTCGCCTCTGCGCACTATGTGACCGAAGTACGAAAGAATACTTTGTCGGCATAATGTGGACAAGCAAGTTTTTATTCGGAGCTGGGTCAGGATCGATGCATTGGTGCGTTTCGCCGTCCAAGACATTATCAGCATTCGTTTCCAACTCCACATTTCGAATGCATCAATCTTTTGCCTTTCTCGGGCCAGGATTGTCCACGTTTTTACTCCATACAGAAAGATGGGGAAAACCAGAGCTCGTATCAATCTGATCTAAGTCTTGATACCTATTCCTCTTTTCTTCCAGATGTTGCTTAGTCGGGACAAAGCAACTTTTGCCATCCCGATTTTCCTTTTTATCTCAGGGATACAGCTGTCGTTATTGTTGATCTGGGAGCCCAAGTATATGTAGTGGTCGGCGTTATTAATGCAAGGAATGTTGCAAAAGCCATTTGTTAGCTTTCCGGCTCGATCAATTATCACCACTTTGGTTTTTGCTCTGTTCACCGCTATACCGATGTTGCCACTTTCTGACTCAAGTCGTTGGAACAGCCCACTCATATCTTCTATGGATGTTGCCAGAAGAATGGTGTCGTCGGCATATCTGAGATTTGATAGTCTCTTTCCAAAACTGGGAGAAGGGCTTCCCTATATCCACCTATAGGGAAGCCCTTCTCCCAGTTTCCTGTTGTCTTCCGCATAATGTACTCTCCGTATATGTTAAAAAGTGCAGGGGACAAGATGCAACCCTGTCTCACTCCCTTTTTAGTTTGGAACATATTGGAGCATTCAGTGCCTATTCTGAAGAACGAACGGTATTCAGTGTACAGACTCTGGATCAAGGCAACGAGGTGTTCAGGAGCACACATTTTGAACAGCACATTCCACAGTTTGTCCCATTGTACGCAGTCAAATGCCTTTGTGTAGTCGATAAAACATAGGACGACAGGACAGTTGAATTCCCTGCTCTTCTCGATGATTTGGCGGACGTTCAGTATTTGAGACATACATAAGTATATGTACTTAGCTTAATCTAGAGCAGACGGGTGAGCTGTATCCATAACTAGGTTTTGTTTGTTTATAATCAATGATATTTCGGTCGGTGTTGATTGAAACAAATACAATAATTACCTATGTATATTTGTCTAAAAATCGACTATTCCACACGTTACAAGTCTAGCAATACAACGTATTGCACAGAGACACAAACAGGTTCCAGAACATGCACAACAGCTCGTGCAACAATCTTCAGTTTCTTCTGGTGCAGTATATAAATCCATGTCGTCTTCTAAAACTTCTCTTATGTAACCAGCTTGGTCCACGACAAATATCGTTCTTTCGACCATTTTTAATTAAACCGCCGCGCGCTGTCTGTCCCTTTGGCTATGGTTTTAAACCTTTGGCTGTGGAATCAATTCTTCGTATATAGAATTAACACTTTGGTATCAACCCGTTGTACAGTCCACTTGGCGGAGTCACAATGTCTATCTTGCGTCTTTAAATGGTTGAACTAAGTTCGCCTGCAGGCATTACAGTTACTGATATGATAATAAATGGCATATTTTAGTTAAATGTATTAAACACTCTTTAATGCTATCAATTTTAATCTTAATCTAATCTATTTTATTCTATTGATGAATATTTGTAAGATAAGAATAAATTTTCAGATTGTTAAACGCAAGACAAGACGCGTCAGTGTTTTAAGTCAGTATTGCTAAAATAAGTTATTTGACGTTTCAGGATTCAGGATAGTAAACTTCTACTTAATAACATATGTAGGTACTACATTATAAACGTCGAAAAAGTTTACCTCGTGTTTAGTGCATTATTCGGAAATCTATCTGTAGGGGGCAGGGGTTAGTTCAGATTTCGGAAAGATGTACACACAGCTCCATTAAATGGTTACCCCTCCAAAAGACATGTGCGTTCAAGTCCGTGATAGGCCCAAGTTGGTTTACGATTTTGCAAAAACGTTTTATTATAACTAATGTATTGTTTTAGTGTATAAATAAGTTTACGTTAGTATTTCTTTTTTTTTAAAGCTGTTTTTAATATTGTTTTTTTTTTTCACAACGAGCAAAGCAGATTGATCATTCATCGAATTATTGACTACCTAACTGGCTTAGTTGGTATGAGCTTGCGGTATCCGGCTCGAAGGACCATTAAGATGTATGGTTAGGGACCTTACACCTTGAGTTGATGCTGATTGATACACTGATACTGATTGATTGATATTTATTGATAAAAGTATGATTGAATGATAGGTGAGTGCACGCGGTAAGTTAATTTTAATACAACTGGGGTAACTTGGTCGTTTTAAGTGAATGTTTACATCAACCGTTGTAGCTAAAATTAGAAGTTATGGATTAATTTAATAAAGAAAAAATAAGTTATTAAAATCAATGGTTACCCTTAAATTATAATATAACATCTATCGATTAGACAGAGACCTAAAGATAAAGTGACTCGGACGATAGTCGATAACAATTTCATCGCAATCCATATGGGCTCGCTGGCTAGTTCGTTAAACTGCCGATATGAGTATGACGACATTCGGTGATGCGATAGTTCGAATCTAATTCGAAACAATGACCTCTTTTTAAGTTTTCTTAGATTATTCGTAACGAATTCAATGTTGTAGCATTGTAACCTTTTATAACTTGAGGGGTTAGCACATACTGACGCTGTGTATTTCTACTGAACACGATCGCAGAAACCTTGTTTGCAGCAGATTTATTTACTGCCTAGTAGTCTAGGTACCCCATTTATCCATTTATATAAATAACTGAAAGTTTTCCTACAGCATTAGTACAAAATAAATCATAATAAATCCGTAAAACCACTGTCCATACTGGGTGTAAAAACACCATTCATAAAGCCGTTTTGTTTTGAAAAATCGTGGTTAACGGTAGCGCTCAATGTAACACACTCAAAACATTTTGCTGATGGATGCATTGAATAGCACAGAGGTCATCTCGGTAAGTATTTTAAGTAAAGTTATAACTATTTTTAATACAAGTTTAAAAAATGTTATATTATAAGTTATAACATTTAAAACTTGTGAAAAAATCTTCAATCACCGTAACTAGAAGGTTCCCAATTATGTTCTATATTCTAGAATTTCTAGACCATACCTTCCTTCCTAGGGAACCTTCTAGCAGTATACCGTTTTTTTTAGTCCCAGGAAAGAGGCACATGTATTTGAGGCCTATATATTTAATAAATGTTTAATTTGTGCTTATAAATAGAATATATATTAGTTTATATGTATTAGTTTATTTTATTTGTATATAAGTATTAATATCATTATAAGTGCCTATATAAATTTTCGATAGTTATTTTTATATATTTATTTTGTACCCTATCACAATGTTTTCTTATTTAACCCAAAGGTTGAATGGTAGAGAATGCCTTGTGGCATTAAGTCTGCCTATGTACCACTATTGTACATGAAGTTTAAATAAATAAATAATAAATAAATATCATAAATAAACATTATTTTATAAAATTATTAACTTTTATCAACAAATTAACATTTATTTTTGACAATATCAAAGTTTTCCCGATTGTATTAAATTGTACTATTTGCATTTGATAACCCTGTAGTATACATTGTGTTTGGCTACCGGTTACCGATACTTTAAGGGCATATTATATACTCATTTCTATCGACTCTTGGGAATATCGCTAGTTAACAACGTGAAAATAAGGGGATATATGTCGAAGCCCTGAGGGAGTCCGGCTCGTATGGGATGAAGCGAGGACAGAGCATCACCGATACGGTAGCGGAAGGTGAAATCCGACAAACTCTGCGCGACGCAAGATGGTCTGGCACCATGTGCACCGGTATATACAGGTGTAACAGAAAGGGTAACAAAATTTATCAGCTGTCCCATACATGGAACAGTTGAATTTTTTTTCGTATTTACGATATTGGAACCATAGAGGAAGTTGTTCAATTTGATGGTCTGCAGCATTTCTTTCATATGACTATACTATTACACCCGGTATGTATTATCTAGCTACGTGCGCGCTTGAGGCAACCTTAAAATATTGTTATAATATTATATCGGTATTGAGATATCTACATACACTACAAGTCCAATTTTAATTTAGGACCCAAGCAGAAAGAGAAACAGCAGGTGAAATCGCGTCGCACAACTAGTTATGATTAGGTAATGATATACATCATTTGTTACCTATGCGGATATATCAGTATCAGCTGTTTTTGATATGGAAAGAAAAAATCGAGTGCGAGCAGGGTTTGAACCTGCGACCTTCCGATTCTGTACACCGGACGTCTTAACCAATTAGAATATCAGTATCAATTGATAATTCATAATCATCATCATCAGCCTAAAGCAGTGCACTGCTGGACATAGGCCTCTTCAATCACAGGCCACTCAACTCGATTCTCGGCAACTCTCATCCAGTTGCTAGTAGCTAATCTATATCAAATGATAGTAGTAGTGGCAATCTTATCAGAAGTGGGGGATTCACCATTAACTTACGTGTAAGGTACGGCTAGCTTTTTATTGAAATTCAAACCTTAAATTCACGTCATAGGATTTAGTTTACATGAGGTAAAAATAATTGTTTTTCTACCGTTGATAATTTTATATTTCTTGGGAATCCCCGCAAGTATTACAGTACTAATGATTTGACAAAATGTTACTCATTGTCATCATTTTTGACTTCATTCTAATAATCATCGGGTCGGGTCGGTTTACATGGGACAATTGCCTATAACACAACTCTCGCTCATAAGTTATACAGAGTGGATGGGAATCGATGCACATTTATGTACTGTTACCAAGTACCTACAAAAAAAAAAACATACACTGTATTATTACACCATTCGATAGTGTGTCGCTAACAGGGAGCAAATTCTGGGAAGCGATTTTTAGGAAAAGAAAATGAATTTCCTTAATTAATCACACCCGCAATGCAGTCATCTTCACAACATGGGTGTCAACAATGTTTTATCAGATATTAAAATTCACACAACAGTTTTTTTTCATGGTAAAAAAAAAACATATATATTCAAAACCATATTATACTAACACCATTTTGACAATCTAAACAATATTTTATCGGAAATTAAAAAAACAACAGTTCTGTTCGTGGTAATAATAAAGAACATATACCTACAGGGTGAAATTTGTCAACCTAACCTGGAGAGAAAGTAATACTGGAGATAGCAAATTTTACTCAAAGGAAACATTCCTATATTTTTAAAAAGAAACAAATCTGCATTATAAGGTTTTCGAGAATTCGCTTGCCATACTAGGGAATCAAACCGGCTAAAATATTTGTTTTTACAAAAAAATAAAGGAATGTTTCCTTTGAGTAAAGAAGAATGGCAGTTGACTAGGCATTCTGAGGACCACACTTAGAGCTCATGTACATTCGTAAAAATAATCTCAAAAGATAGGTCTCGGTCAAATTAAGATAAAAGGTACTCACAGCATATTTTTTTTAATATTGCATGTGGCTAGAATAACGTAATTTATAACCATGTTTGTTGCGTGGGCAACATCAGAACTAACGCCGCCATCTTATTTTTTCCATACATTTCACGAATGTTTAGCAACAGCGCTCTCCTGTCAACTTCAATGGAGAGTATAAAGATCCATAGAACACTGTAGGATAGATAACTACGTCAGTAGTAATAACATATTATAAAAATATTTAATTATTATACAATCCAATATACCTTATACTTTATTACAAGTACGTAGAATTTACGGTCTGTCTAGGTATTCAGGCTGCGGAGCCCGCACTCGCACAACCCATCACAGTGTCTTATGATTTTGGTCGGCTTATTCTTTTATGGCGCAATTACACTAGACATCGTAATGAAATACATACAAGCTTACAATTGCGAAAAATTAAACAATGAAGCTGGGCGAGTTTGTCCAAGACGGACGTACTCGGCCGCGTTCATTTACACTTGGTCGTTTAACGAATTCCATAGGCAGTCGAAGTCGGCCGAACGAACATTCTTCAGTCTAATTGTGTCATGGACTAGGTAAAAATGAAACAAACTACGAAATTGAATAAAACATTTATTTTAAGCAACATAACATTATAATCTTTGAAGAGCTTTTTCAAATAACAGAGCGGTTGGCGGCGCGGACATGCCTTCATTATCGGCATTACCACATTCACCATACGATGCTCACACCAAGCTAGCAGCTTTAAGGTCTCAGCACACATATGGGATCGGAAAGGGATCGTAACCGTAACGCCTTTCGCCTCGCTGTCAACCAGGCGTCAACCTACCGTATGCACGTAACGAAAGCGTATCAGCAGCGCCTGTACGTCAACTCGGCTACGGCTAGGCGACACCGCGCTTACGCCTCGCCGCCCCCTGGCTGACCTGGTTGGCACCAGATCAGTTTGAATCCAAACGTTAAGTGTAGCGCACGGTTATGTCTTGGTTTACAATACGTGAGTTGGCTATCATAGCCATAGCACTTGATGAAGAGGAAAAACAGAATGAAATACTCCTTGCGAATGGCGGCGTCTTTAGCAGGCAAGTCGCGGGAGGGGAAAGGGGAAAGGGTGGACGAAGAGATGTGAGCTCGGGTACGGAGAGACGTAAGCGCGGGGACGGAGAAACGTAAGCGCGGGGACGATGAGCCGTAAGCGCGGGAATTCAAGTTCGGAGCCTGTTCCGAGGCGAGGCGATTACGTTATTATTCCGATTAGTGTGCGTTGCAGTAGGGAGTTTAATACAAACCATTCTGAACGGCTCGAGGCGATACGGTGACGATCCCTTTCCGATCCCATATGTGTGCTGAGACCCTTAATATGCGGCATTGTTTTAACCTCTATCATCTCTGCACACCCTGACTGTACATTTTTCGTGTTGTAATACTTCACCACTAAAGAAATAAATAAAAAAAATAAAATAAAAAAATAAAAAAATGTGTTTATTATCTTAAATCAATACAAATAAGTTGCCGGGGCTTCCCAGAAAGTAATCCGAAGATACTTGTGATGGGATAAACCTCGCTCTTCCTCAATTAATTAACAATTGACTCGTTGTGCTAATTAGGTATAAGTTACACATTTTTCGCAATAAGACTGATAAACAAATAAAATGCACGACTATTCACAACAAAACTACACATCAAGATAACATGGCAAGAAAAGCCCCGTAATTGCTTCATATAATGTACATACTTTCATTAATGATCTGAACGCTTCTGAAATTAAGAGAGCCCTACAAAGCCGATGGTCTTTACTATCTCCAGTATTTACAGTACATACCTACTTTTCCTCCAAGTGAGGTTAAAAAATCCACCCTGTATGATCAAAACCATATTTTACTAACACCATTTTGACAATATAAACCGCTTCAC
Organism: Noctua janthe; assembly: GCA_910589295.1. NCBI lineage: Eukaryota > Metazoa > Arthropoda > Insecta > Lepidoptera > Noctuidae > Noctua > Noctua janthe. The sequence continues at coordinate 17,183,633 of OU342562.1, forward strand.
AATTAAAATTGCTTCTTTTCCTTATTCGGATAACCCAATATTAGGATATTTTGATATTTATTCATTATTAATATCAGTTTAATAGTTACCGACACAAAAGTGCATTTACTAAGCACATTGTCATGCAAGTCAAAAGAGAATGACAAACGAGTGAACAATCACAGCAATATAGACAATGTCCGATACAATTACTACAACAGCTGTTCTCTTCGGCTTCACTAATTGATTCACTAGAACATTCCTTCACTAGGGAGTTCAATTTTTCAGCGCCTTTATTCGGATCTTCCTCTTCAATTGGTTTCGAAGCTCCATCTAGTGGGTCTTTAGCGTATCTCACTGAATGCTGTGTAGTAACGATTCGTGCTTCGTCCATCGTACTTCACGAATTATTGTCCCCTCCTTGTTTAGGTGTCTGTTCTCTATTAAGTTTTTCTCAGTAACTCACACAAAAGGTAAGTAAGTGACGCACAGGATCGGTTAATGTGGCGACACTTGAGGGAGGCCTATGCCCTGCAGAATACCCTGCAGAATATGCCTTACGGCTTAAATGGTGTGATGATGAAGTAATTCACAGAGATGTTATCTGGGCGCACTAAGTTGAGTCAGCCCCTGAACTCAGCCTGCTTAGCTTGGCCTACTATTCATTTGTATTAAACACATTAATCTGTGTGAAATATAGTAGCTTGTTCTTAGTACAAATACCTAACAAAAACTACACACCAACACCCAGTTGTTATTAATATATTACAGATACGGAAAAAAGTCAGACAAAAACAATAGATACAGACTAGAATGATGCAATGATTCATTTGTTAACAAGAATACGTCTCTCGTCGCACGCGCCGCGGTCCATACTGAACCAAGCCGAGGTCAGATGATGGGCAATGAACCAATGAAGGCTCATTAGACCATGAATCACACTCGTGCTCTCGTAGATACCCATAGATACAATATTGACACTAATATGAAAACAATAAGCACAGATATCAATGAGGACCTCGTGGCTAAATAATAACAGCCGTATGGTTAGGCAGCACTTACCAAGGTCGGCGAAAGATACGAGGCCGTCCAGTACATACAGAGTTTTGTCCGTGACTCAAATATCAGTTAAGCCGTTGTACCCGTTTGTCATTTGCAGATCTTTGACATTCGTTATAGATAGTCAGTGGCCCGAAAGTCTGACATCCAGTCTTACCAAGGGGTATCGTATTACTCAGTATTGACTGGTTTGTGGAGATCAGGGGGGTTACTATGACATCTTAAAGCAGGAGAGGAACGGCGGCGGCGTGGGCGGGTGAGGGTTTTCCAGTGTGGGAAAGAGACAGAGCTGTACAGGTCGTCTAGCGCCATCTCTTTCCCACGCGTTAATTACTCCTGCTTTAAAACGTCATGGTAGGTCACCATGGGCGTTACTATTACTATGGCGTCTTAAAGCAGGAGTCATTCCAGTATGGGAAAGAGACAGAGCTATACAGGTCGTCTAGCGACATCTCTTTCCCACGCTGTAATTACTCCTGCTTTAAAACGCCATGGTATGTCACCAGGGGCGTTGCTATTACTGTGGCGTCTTAAAGCAGAAGTTATTCCAGTTTGAGAAAGAGACAGAGCTATACAGGTCGTCTAGCGCCATCTCTTTTTCACACTAGAATTACGTCATGTTAAGCCACCAAATAGGCAAGAATGTCAGTAAGCTGTGATTTGAATAAACGAACAATTGTTTATTATTTTGTTGCCCCACACTAGCAATTTCTCCTGAATCCTGGGTGCATTTACAAACATTTAAATTCACATACACAAACAGTCAGACCCGGAACAAATATTTGTTCCGTACGGGGTTCGCAGCGCAGCAGCCAGTCGCTAAGCCACTGCTCCAACCGTGCCGTCAATTCATTGATAAACTGTATTTTTTCCTTGCTTTACCTCATTTATCTGCTATCGCAGCTACGACTTTGCTAGATTTAGCGAGCCTTACCGACTACAGAAATAAAAAAATACAAACTTATGTTATTTATTAAACACGAAACAATAACAAAATACAACATTATTTTTGTGCTGTCTTTTCCTTTTCGTTAATCGCTGAAATCTGTATGTCCTCGAATGGGCGCATTCCATTGATTTCTACAGGATCACCTGGAAATAAATTAACATTACATCACGCCTGTATACTCCACAGGGTTAGACAGAGATGGAAGTAAAACAACATTTCACTAGTTTTGTTTGGGTCCCATGATTAGACCTATTGCCATAAACCAGGCACAAATACTCACTCCGGATTGCTACTGAGAAATTCCTATTAGTTATTCCTATTTTATCTAATAACACTGTCCGACTTGGGAAACGATCCCGGGACCCGCTTACGACTACTACCAACTACTACATCAACAAAGGTAATTAGGTTTGAACACACTGAGACGAATCCCGGTTGGGATGCGTCTGCGCACGTCGATTGTTTCGATCACCCAGATTAAATATCCGCATAAAAGTAAGTTTCCACAATCACGTGAGTGATTATTTATTTGGTCCCGCATTTCGCATTGGATAAGCTCCAGTTTTAATCAGAGCCAAATCGAACTCAGGATCCCACGCTCAGCAGTTACGCTTGCGACCACTAGGTAACTTAGAGAAGCAGTGTGTACTTAGCCTTTTGCGCGGTCAACCGTATTGATACTTTAGGTTGACTTAATAATACTAGATGGCGCAACTATCGCCGATATTGTATTATTCTGTGCCAGCTAGGACACGGGAACCGCTATCGCTTTTCGAATTCATAGTCTTCACTGGAAAGAACTTCCTGAAATGCTGTATGTGTTATTACTGTAACGTTACCGTCATAGGCACCGTACGTACCTTCTACAACATAACTCCTCCCTTTGAAGAAGATGATAATAGGCGCCCGTCGCCAAACTAGTAACATTATGATAGCAGCCGTCGTTATGACCAGTACTGGGATGAAAATGGACACCCAATGTTGTTGTAACCTGAAAGACAGGACACCATTTAATTTCAAAATCAAAGCATTTATTTCAAGTCGGCCAGTTACTGGCATTTTTCAACTGTCAAAAACAAGACAAAAAACAAAACTATAGTCCCAGTCACAATAACTGTGACAGTACTTACTGTGGTTTCAATACAACATGCTGATATTAGCCAAAGAGTAGGTTAAGGGTAGGTAAGACATCACTTTTTGCGGAAGTTTGATATACAAGGTGTATGTTAGGGCAGGGACACGCAACCTTTTACCACTCATTCAGTTCACGATGAGTTGAATGAATAAGCCTATTTCGTTCGCACTGCTGGGACAAATGCCTCCTCTCTGTCAAGCCATAATCCACCATGCGGGCCTGTGTGAAATGGCATGGTGGATGTTACATTTATCTTCTAATTTATTGTTCTAGAAAAAGCAATAGGTTACTGCACCACCACTGCTCGTCACCAATCTAGATTAGGCCCTTATGTGAGTTATGGGCTAGCTCGCCGTCCGGCCGTCTTATGACGAAAGGCCGTGTCGACGGTGCGTTCGTGTTCCACACGCGCCTCAAAGAGATGTCAGCAACCATGTAGGGGTCCGCATGGGCCGATGCCTGCCAGGGCTGCGGGACTGTTCGAAACAGACACTGTGGCCCTGGAACACGAAGGGCAAAGAAGGAACATGGATGGGTTTCAGTCAGTAGAAGTCTGGCACTCCCTTCCGCTCCGCCCAGAGTGGGGGGGGTCATTTGATGATTTCCCATCCGGAAAAAAAAAAAAAAAAGAAGGCCCTTAATAATTTACTTACCATGGCATAGTTTTCATCGAAGCAGTATTTTTTGTGTCATCTGAGTGTGCACTCGTAATAATTGGATTTGTCATTGATTCTGTTACCGTATTCTTATGATAAGAATGTGTGGTTGCATCAGAAGGATTATTCAAAGATTTCGTACTCTTAATAACAGAGTATGTATCAGAAGAACTTTTCAGTGATTTTGTATGTATGTCATCAGAAGTGCTCGTTCCATGAGAATATTCCGTTACAGTTGTATTTGTGTCAACAACGCGTGTACTAGTATGAACTGGATTTTTGACTGATTTCGTTTTTGTGTCACCATAACCGACTAATGAATTGAAAAACTCGTCAGGATAATAATCATCATAAACAGATCCATCATCATATATGTCGCCGTAATCCTGTAACTGTCGGTCGGTTCTGGGGAGTTCTAAGGGAACACATTTGTTTGGAGCAACACAGTGTGCATCTCTGCAACTAGCACAAGTTGGTACACATACTGGAAATAAACTTAATAAATTCCTTATATCGATGTGGTAGCCAGGAAAGCAACTGCATATGTGTGGGGCTATACAGGTCCCGTTGCCACACGGTGGTGTACACTCGGGCTCACAGACACCGGTCTTCGTTTTCCTATACGAAGGATTACATACACAATTGTCTGGGGAAACACAGGTTCCGTTACCGCAAGGTTCCGAACAGATTGGGTCACAATGTTTATTTGGAGCGTCTCGACTCTCTTTTAAACGCCATCCAGAATTGCAGCGGCAAGTTTCGGGTGCAGTACAGAATCCATTGTCGCATCCGTTAGAACAATACGGCTCACAGAGATTGTTCTCAGATTTTCTGTAGCCGGGGAGGCATTCACATGTTTCTGGGGCCACGCAGGTGCCATTATGGCAGGGCTCGGTGCAGACAGGTTGGCAGGTGGTATTTACAAGCTTATATCCGAAGTCACATCGACAGGTGTCGGGTGCTACGCAAGCGCCGTGGTCACAGCCCTTCTCGCAGGAAGGGAGACAGTTGTGCCTAACTTTGGGGTCGGGAATGTATCCAACGTCACAAGCACATTCAGCTGGCGCTCTGCAGTGTCCATTATTACAAGCTGGCATGCATATCGGCTCGCATACAATGTCGCTGAAATTATAAATACTCATTAGGGCGGCGATGGTAGGAAGTCTTTTCAAAGCGTCACCTTTGTAACAGGACCTCCACTACAGTTCAGTTAAATCTGCTGGCTAGCCACAGTGGTTTTATTTGAAAATTATTTGGAAGGTTACCTGTCATTGGATGAGTCGTCTGTCCTGATGTAGCCGCTGCAGCAGTACTTTACTGTCGCCCACAATCTTTTCTGAAACATCAAAAATGTACTTATACCTATTAAGTCAGAGACATAAATACCGCTCTTACCATGAGTACCACTCTTGTACAGTAGCCGCTCAAAAGTGCACTACCATGCTAAAGATTATATTGCTATGAACTGTGCGAGCGCGATACAGCAGTGTGAACACACACTAATGAACTGTCGTCACACTACGCGAAATAGCATTATATTTCTGTTGCATTTAGAATACACATCATAGTGATGACCTGTTCTTACCATTGCATTGTTAAAATTCGCGTAGTATTAACATGGGTTGGTAGCTGTTTGGGCTGAGCTGGGTTCACGATCAATGAAGTCCAAATTCGAATCCATGTTATTACAATGTGTGGCTGTTTTTTGTTTCTTTGAAACCTTAATAATATTTGTATTTTAAGCAGAAAGTCGTTAGGTATTTATGTTTATTTATAATGTAGTCATGCTTATTATTTATTTTTTATAAGAAGTTAAATATTAGATAGTTATTGTATTATTATTTAACCTCATTAATTGATTTTTATTTTATGTTTTCGGTGTTGGGAGGTGGAAATAAAAAAATCATGCTGAATGATAACAAAAATGTTTATTCGTTTTATTTATTTATAAAATTAACAAACTTTTATGAGAACTGTGACGTCACATTCCTATCTAGGCAAAAAAAGGTTCTTTTATCACCGTTCATAAGATTTTTTGTTGTATACCCACTTAGTCAATTCATAATAAGAATAACATAACACGGAAAGGATATTCTAATAACACAAAAATAATTATTGATACCCGCTTATTATAGGTATTATTCAGAGTTCATTGAATACTAATATATGAGTTAGACTTTATGAACGTGTTTTTTTATGTAACGTCACATTGAATATATTGAGGTTATAGCTTAAGTGTTCATTTTCTTGACGAAAAGAATATTGAAACTAAACCCCAATTTAAGATCATTAAATTTAAATTTTTTTTCTTAATTTTTTATTTTTTTATTTACGGTTATGTTAATATTACTAAATATTTAGTTACCCGGTCTACATATTAAATTAAGTATTATTATTTTTTCGCCATAAATTAAGTCTTCCTTTTGGCAAGACTTGAAAGTCTTCTCGTCAGAAAATACAGTCACCTCCCAGTTAAAATCTAAATAATCTCGAGCAAAACGTAGTCTTTCCTCCCTGTGTTTTTGTATCAAAAATGGTTTTTAGCTGGCTTCCGATGATGTAAACCTTCAGCATGGACTGCATGGCGAACAGTCTGTAATGTAGTATCCAATTGCTCTGCAAACATTATAGTTGGAATGAAACCATTTGTTTCATATTCTTCCACCATAAAACGTCGCTGAGTCGGGTTAATAAGCGGCGGCCTTTCACTTCTTAGACGACTCTTCAGACTACCTTCTTCCTCAAACCTCTTTACCCAACGGCTAACATAATTTCTAAAAAAAAAACAAAATATGATTACACACTTGCAACTAGCAATTTATTTAATAATAAGAAAATCACACACCACAATTATCATCATAATAATTATAATTTTTAAAAATAACTTACACATTTTAAGCCAGTTTCAGTTGAAATTTGAGAAATATTAAGCCCATTTTTACGTAAAGCGACAATATTTGCCCTGGCATCAATACTAATATTAGCTTGCATCTTGAATAAAGACAATCAAACAATACGCTAATCGTAATAATAACACAAACGCTCGTGACAAAGTTCACCAACTAACAACGTCATAACTAACTACTTTGTTCAATCCAGAAGTTTATTTTGTTTCACATTCACCCTCATCTTTTTTGTTAATAATAAGTTCCAACTAATATTTAGAAAAACATATCTCATCGGGTCTAACGTATTGTTTATAATTAAAACACAAAAAGTGTAATGTCACTTGGGTTCGAACGCAGGCTACATCGTGCAAGACATTTTATCTATAGCGTTAACCGCTAAGCCAGATAGACACATAATTGTTAGTTTGAAATTAAATATCACTAACTTAATACTCCGTCGCGACATGACAGGCTTGTCACTAAGGCAAATGACCATTATATCGCACTCTTTCTGAATAGATAATTATGAAAGAGTGCGATATACGAGATCGTGTATGTGTGCAAAATGTTTGTTATGGAAAAAGGTCGTAAGTGCGACTTGTTTTGATGCGATCGTTTTGTGAAACTGCTACTGCACTTATGGTCTCTACTGTACATGAAATTTAAATAAATAAATCGTTCTTTTAATACTAATTGAATGAATAACGGCCCCCATTACTTCTCGATGGTTATTTAGGTAAGGTGGCCAGCACAATTTCTTTAAATTGGTTTGACGTAAAAGACGGTCCTGGTAAAGAGGCTAGCACATCTAGCTACCCGAAACTGTCAAATTTTCCCAATCAAACTTGAAACTAATGCTTTAGCGATAAAGTTGAAAATCTATTAAAGAAAGATTTGACAGATTGTAGTAGCTTGATGTGCTTGCGTCTGCACGTATTATTATCATAAAGGGATACTTTTATTTGGCATAGGTACCTCCTTAAAGGTATTCCTTTCAAAAGCATAGTGTGTGACCCCTTTACAACAATCAAGGACTCCATTACAGCTTAGGCGAAAATCCATCGGATGTGCAAGAGTATTTAGTAGCTACTGCTAAATAATATAACAACTAAAGCTAAACCCAATTCAATTTTAACTTATAGAGAAAAGTTCAAAATCCATGTTCTGTATATTTTTAGAAATACACAGAACATGGATTTTCTCGAATCTAATGAATTTTTGTCTAGGCGTGCTTGCAAAGGGGTCAAACTATCACATTCTAGAAGGAATAGGTCAAGTTACCACAAACTGTCAAATCTCTCCAAATGATTTTAAACCATAAAATATTGAAGGTAAAGTTCAAAATCGAATGATAATTTGACAGTTTGTGGTAGCTTTTTTTTTTTTTTTCCGGATGGGAAATCATCAAATGACCCCCCCCACTCTGGGCGGAGCGGAAGGGAGTGTCAGACTTGTACTGACTAAAACCCATCCATGTTCCTTCTTTGCCCTTTGTGTTCCAGGGCCACGGTGTCTCTTTCGAACAGTCCCGCAGCTCTGGCAGGCATCGGCCCATGCGGACCCCTACTCGGTTGCTGACATCTCTTTGAGGCGCGCGTGGAACACGAACGCGCCGTCGACACGGCCTGTCGTCATAAGACGGCTGAACGGCGAGCTAGCCCATAACTCGCCGTCCACAGGCCCGCGCCTACGGTGGCCGGGAGCTACCACGTGACCCCCGACGCCCAGGGCGTCTCCCGCGGCTGCTGGGACGTGATGTTCTTTCCCTCTCACGTCCTGCCACCTCCTTCACTAGCATGACTGCTTCGCAGAAGGAGCTGACGGCTTCCCATTCCCTCTCGCTCCGGACCATGGCTTGAACCAGGGCCGGACGCGAGAGATCGCCGCCGCCAATCGCCGCTACAAGGACACGGCGGTGCTCCGCCCAAGCGGGGCAGACCTCTACGGTGTGCTCCACCGTGTCCTCCGGACGATCCTCGCAGTGGAAACACCCGGGCGTTTCCTCCCGCCCGATTCGGTGCAGGAACCTCCCGAAACAACCGTGTCCGGTGAGGACCTGCGTCAGGCGGTAGGTGAGGGCGCCGTGGCGCCTCTCTAGCCACTCCTCAAAGAGGCGACTTATCGCCACTATGGTGGCGTGCCCTGCACGGGGTTGCAACAGTCGCTCTCTCCATGTCGCCATGAGATCACGCCGGAGGTCTGTCCGCTGAGCGGCAATTTGCCGCGGCAGCGGAGTTTCCCCCCGATGTAGTGCCTCCGCGCGCCATTCGTGCAGGCGCGCGAGGACTATCGCCTCCAGATCCCATGGCGGCAATCCGGCAAGGAGGCTAGCCGCCTCGCCGGATATCGTGCGGTACCCCCGGATGGGTATCACCTTTTGGGGCGCGTTCAAGTAGTGGGCGGCTTGCCGCCTCAAAGAACGCGCCCACACCGGGGCCCCGTAAAGGGCCATGGACCGCACGACCCCCGCGTAGAGCCTCCGGCAGAAGGCGTTTGGACCCCTCAGGTTGGGCAAGAGCCGCTTGAAGGCAGCCCCTGTCCGTTCCAGTTTGGGAGCCAAACGTCGGAAGTGCTCCACGAAGTTCCACCGGCTGTCGAGGACGAGTCCTAGGTACTTCAACGTCGACCCGACGCCGATGGAAACCCCTCCTGCCGTCAGTAGGGATCCCGACGGTGGCGCATTCCGAGGCTCATGAAAACACATGGCCTCGAACTTGTGCAGTGCCACCTCGAGACCCAATTGCCGGATCCTCTCCACGACTATCGCAACCCCGCGTGTCATGTTTTCGGCCGCCGCCTCGTGCGACCTCCCTTGTGCCAGTACCAGCGTGTCGTCAGCGTAGCAAACTACGCTGACGCCGGTAGGGAGGTCGGCACGCAGCACCCAGTTTGTGGTAGCTTGATACGCTGGCGACTGTACCTAAGTCACCCAGATATTATGAGTATTGTTACTTACCGGTACATATCTGCGTTTGATGGAAGTGGACCACTGTGTTTTAATACACCCATAATAACACTGGCCATGATAGGTTATGACATAAGCAGTACTAAAGGTTTCTTCCACCATCCTTGTTACTCTGAAAAAAAAAACATAATTTCAGTTAAGTAGGTACCTACCTATGCATTTTAGAAAGACTAAAGAGACTTGACAATTATTGGTTAACTAATCATATTAACTTGACAATTATTGGTTAAGTAAACACAACTTTGGTCAGTGGCAGACGTGTTTGTTGTTATTTATTTTATTTTGCTAAATATATTAGAGCATTAATTTGTGCAATATTGACTCATAATGTGTCTTGAATATAAGGACAACAAGTACTAAAGTGGTGTGAACTGTTTTGGTGAAATTAATAAGCGAGCGCGACATCACGCAGTTCGAGAACGCCGAGGTAGGCTCCACCTCACCTTGAGTAAAAGAGACGGGCTGCGAAAAATAAATAATTCGTCTCTGTCGCGCAGCTGGGAACCGTGAAGTGCTTGGCGGTTTGATCATCAAGATTTAAATTTTTATTCGCGATACCAATAAGAATGCCTAATAATTGCGGCGCTTGTGGTTCACTAATAATGGATTATTACATGGAATGTGCTAATGATAAATGCGTGAAAAGGTATGATTTAGCCTGTCTCGATATAAGCAGGGATGCGTTTAAGACATACACCCAGACATATAAAAAGAAATGGTTATGTCCGGAATGTATTTGTGCTATGCCAAAAAGAGGCAACGGTGAAACCCCGGTCCGCACTAACATACCTAGCTTGAATACCACCACTCCTGTTAACAATGTAAGCAGTCAGCGCGGAAGTCAGACTCAGTATTCACCCATGACTATGGATTCTGATTCTCTACTACTCGAAGAATTGAGAGAATTTAAAGCTGACATGATAACCCGCATGGACAGCCAGGCAAATGCGATATCGCTCCTACTAAATCAATTTTCTCAAACAAGAACAGAGTTGGGCAACATAATTAAAATAATGACGGTGCTCGAAGAAAAAGTAGAAGCGAAGCTAAATCAAAACAACCTAACCCACGAAATAACTGCTGATATTCCCCGAAATCCTCCTTCTACATCTTCCTTTGCCGAGGTCGTAAGTCGTCAGAATAATTCCAACGTTTCGAATAAAACGCTTCATACCTACAGTAAAACGCTAAAGGTAAACAAATGTGGGGCCAAGAGGTCTACCGAAATTGTACCCGAAAAATCTTTGTGTAGCACTAGCTCACTGGCGACTAGTGAACCACCAAACGATGAAGCGAAGAAGATCGAATCAGGATGGACGACTGTTCAAAATAAGAAAAAGAACAGGCAACTTAAAGAGGTAAGAGTGGGAACAAATACGGAGTTGAAGGCAATTCAAGTTAGTGATCGCAAAAAATATCTACATGTTTGGCGACTGCATCCGGATACCACACTTGAAGCCATATCCGATCACGTAAAAAATGTATGTGGCTCAGATGTTCAAATTAAAATTGACAAACTGAAACACAAAATCGAGAGAGATTATTCGTCCTTTGTAATTGGAGTACCGGAAAAGTGTTTCGATAAGTTGAACCAGGCCGAAATCTGGCCAATGAAGGCGGAATTCAGTGAGTGGATTTGGTTTCGGAACTCAAACAGAACAAAACCTAACATATTATAGCCATAACATCGATATATTCTATCAAAATGTACGAGGTCTACGAACGAAACTGGATGAATTCCGAACCAACATTGAGGCATTCAATTTTGATTTATGGGCAATAACGGAATCTGGTTGCAATAATTCCATAGGAGATCTTGAAATAATCCCTCCGGGATATCAAATAATACGTTGCGATCGAGCGGATGGTCGGAAGCAGGGAGGAGCGTTTTTAGTGGCCACACACCGATATGAGCTGCGACAAGTACAAATCGCGAACGCGTCGATAGACACCTACATTTTTGAAATGGTTAGTGCAACGGTTTATTTCAAAAATAGATTTTTGTTTTTATGTTGTGTTGTTTACATACCACCAGGGAGTTCTGAGAATGAGTATTTGACATTATTTAGATTAATAGAGAAATTATCTGATAGATATGGAGAAATAATTGTTATTGGTGATTTTAATTTGTATTCGTGTCCTGTAAATGTTAAAAATTATTATGAATGTTTTGTGTCCTATTGCGAATTCACTCAGAGTAACACAGTACCAAACTGTCTAGGTCGTCAGTTGGATCTGATTCTGAGCACAGGTTTTAGCGAGGTGTCGGTGGTGGCGGCCGACGAAGCGCTCGTGCCCGTCGACGCGCATCACCCGCCGCTCGCGGTCAGCGTACACTGTGCGCGCGCGCTCCCCGCACCCACCGCGTCCGCCCCGCCCTCGCCCTCTGCCGGCGGCAGTCCCGCAGCTCGTAGTTTTAGGCCGCAGTGGAACTTCTATCGAGCCGACTACGAGTTGTTATACTCTATGCTGACTTCCACTGATTGGAGTATGTTTTACGACATGCATGATTTGGAGGAAATGTTGAATGTTTTTTATGATATACTGAGTGATATTTTAGATAGATGTGTACCCTCGAAAAAGCCTAAAAGGAAAGATTCTCGATACGTTTATCCCGAATGGTACACCGCAGATATTATAAGAGATATAAAGAATAAAGCTAGATTTCATAAAACTTTCAAAAGAACAAAGCTGGATAGCGATTATTCTGAATTTTCAAAGTGCAGAGCTCGTATTAAAAAAGCAGTAGAAATTGCACACAAAGAACACAAGTTTAAAATACAAAATCAATTTTCAAAAGATCCAAAATCATTCTGGCATTATATTAGGTCCAAACGAAGTAGGTTAAACAGGCAAATTATCATAAAGGATGGTCAACATCTTTCGGATGAGGAGGGTGCTCGAGAATTTGCGTCATTTTTTGAGTCGGTGTATAGTAAAGAGCGGCCGCGGCTGGAGGCGCGGGCGGCGGGGGCGGAGGCGGAAGCGAACAGTGCGCGGGTTCACATCGAGACCCTCAGTCTTCAAGACGTAAGGGAGGCGCTCATAAAGCTCAAGCCAAAACGCTCATCTGGCCCCGATGGCATTCCAGCTTTTCTGTTCCGTGACTGTGGCAGGGTGCTGGCTGAGCCCCTGCATCATATCTTTAATACTTGTTTAAAGCAAGCAACGTTTCCGCCTAGGTGGAAAATCACGCGAGTGATTCCGGTACCCAAGGGCAAGTCAGGTCCTGATGTAAATGGCTACAGACCGGTAGCAGTGTTGTCGACACCTGCAAAAGTGTTCGAGTCTGCCATCCAACGTTGCGTGCAGGCTCAAGTGAGCGCACAGCTATCGGATGCGCAGCACGGGTTCCGGCCAGCGCGCAGCACTGCCACTAATTTGCTTAACTTTATGGCGAGGGTGGTGCCGGCTGTCGATGCTGGTGTGCAGGTAGACGTGGCATATTTTGATTTTAAAAAGGCATTTGATACCGTCGACAATGATGTATTGCTACTGAAGCTGGCAAAAATTGGTTGCACTCCGCACCTACTACAGTTCTTCGCCGGTTACTTGAAAGACCGACAGCAGTACGTTGACTACAATGGGTTCGAATCCGAGCCATACTACACCAGGTCAGGCGTGAGCCAAGGCAGCAATTTGGGTCCTCTCGAATTTATTTTAACGATAAATGACTTACCAGACGTAGTCAAACATAGTTTATGTTTATTGTTTGCAGACGACCTCAAATTGCTGCTCGAGGTCAAGGGTGAGTCGGACTGTGAGAGATTGCAGGAAGACATAGATAGGGTGGTAGAGTGGAGCCATAAAAATAAACTCTATTTCAACACAACGAAATGCTCAGTGATGACATTTACACGCGCGAAGACTGCCTTAGCTTACGAATACAAAGTAGAGGAAGCGCCGATGCAGCGAGTGTCTCAGGTACGAGATCTAGGAGTACTGCTTACCCCGGATCTAACTTTCCGGGATCATATAGTTAAGATTTGCAAAAAGGCGTACAGAAACCTTGGTTTCGTGCTGAGACAGTCGCAGGGATTCACAAACTTAAACACGCTTAGGGTGCTGTATGACGCTTTGGTAAGGAGTCACTTGGAACACAGTGCGGTGATTTGGTCTCCTCATGAAGCGAAATACAATGTCATGCTGGAGCGAGTACAGAACAAATTTACAAGACACTTGTATTTTAAACTTCATGGGGTTTACCCATTTTACCCGCTGATGTATCCTACACTGTTTGTTCTGGGTATGGTGGGGTACAACGAACTCAGAGTGCGCCGGGAATTTACGCTTGCGGCTTATGCTCTAAAGCTCTTGCGTGGAGCAGCTCATAACCCGGGTGTGCTGCGTCACCTGAAGCTGTGCGTGCCAGACCGGTATGTATGGAGGCGGCGGCGACCGCCACTGCTGGCCGTGCCTGCTGCCAGAACCAATCTGCTGTCAAAAACACCCCTCACCCGCACAATATGTGTATTAAACGAAGTTCATGAGAGAATTGACATATTTTCGTGCAATCTGAGTGAATTCGCAAAAGTGTTGTTGAATTGTGTTAGTTATATTTAGATATTAATATTCTGTGTTAAGATTTTTGTTGTTAGATTTTAAGTATTAGCCGTAAGTTGATTTTATTTGGTAACCACTATTGTATTGGGGTCATCCTGTAAAGATAGTGTGTGTAAGTTAATAATAAATAAATAATAATAAATAAATAAATAAATATTTTAGCCAAAATTGTTTTCCTACGTTATCGTTTTTCTTTTTTAATCTTTATTTATTTACGGTTTTTTTTTCTATATGTCACCCCGTGATTGCATACAATTACATTGTTTATTAGGTTATCGTTGCAGCAAAGCCCACATCACATAGGTACTCGTAGATTTACCCAAAATGCGTTTGTACTTACCGATAGCACCCGTTAGGTAAGCAATCCTATGTAATCATAGGTATACTATAAAAATCAAGTATACTAATCATCATAAAGACTTACACCTCAGTTCTTTCACAAAACTTTGCATCCACCTCATGATCCATAAAGTAAACAATAGCACAAAAACAAATCACAAACCATTTTTTCGTCATTTTTGTATCGCAACGTTTATTAATGAGTGTTCATAATTATTATTTCGTTATGAACAATCAAGTTGATAGATACTATAGCTATAGGCTCCAAGCGTAGAGTGACAACGTACTCTGAAAAACGGGAACACAATATTAACATGAATTCTAAAAGCAATTTATATGTCAAAGAATTCGGAGAATTGAAATAAGCCCTCTAAATAACTGTAGCTTATGTGTAAGAAATACGAGATTCAAAAAAAGACTTTCATTGTAGAAATGTTTACTTATCATTTCTTTTCTTCGTAGCGTCATCTTTCTCCTGCCCTTATTCCAACTTATTCGGGGTCGGCGCAGCATGTCTTCTTCTTCTTCCATACTTCTCTGTTACTCTTCATCTCAGCAGTCACCGCCTTTCTAGCCCTATCATCCTTCACACAGTCCATTCATCGTTTCTTTGGTCTTCCTCTACTCTTATAGCCATCCACATTTAAACTGAACATTTTCCTCACTACATTTTACTGATTCGTACCGTGTTTTATGAACAGAGATCGGAAAGGTACCTAGAGTTAAAATATTTAGGTAACTTGCTTCGCCCTAACAGAGTCATGTGCTCACTAGTTTAAGAGATTAACCTGTATCTATCGCGTGATTAACCTGTGTGTGCATTGTGCAATAAATAAATAAATAAATCATTTTTATTTGCCTAAGTTTTAAGGAAGTAGGAACACGAGGATACTACCTACCTCTTTCCAAAATATCGGAGTATTGTCAAGTTCTGTAATAAAACTGCTAAACTAGAGGGAGGCATCTATTATCTACATATTACTTCCTTGAAATCTAACAGTCCGATCTCGGGTCATAAAAAGAAGGCAACAGTCTTCTGATCTGGTTCAGTACGCTGCTTTTTAATATCATCCTCCCAGATCTAAGCTCAGTCTCTAACGGACAGGCAGCCTTAAATTAGAAGCACCTACTTAGGTAATTATATACTAGACAATCGTCTACTTTGTAGGATGTCGATTTTCCCCAGAAGCTCAATAATGCCTGTAGACTTAAATCGGGAAAGTCCTGACTCAAGAACTGATCGCAGTAGTAACAAACAACACACAACATAGTATGAAGTATGTACCCACGGTGATGACGAACCACACATCCGCTGCCGGCTACAGCATCCATAACTTGTGAATGTGATAAGTGATAACGCTAAAGTAGGTTGGTACCTATTTTTAACCACTTTACATTGTTGGTCACGAGTTGCACGCTCAAGCGAAAGGCGTCTGGCGACGACGGCGAGAAGACGGTGGGAAGTTGCAAATATAAAGCCAGGTCCGCTGCGCCATGTAAAGCCGGGTCCGCTGCGCCATGTTAACGTGTTTTACAAACACATAAAATCGTTTGCTAACATAAAGAGGGCGTGGCCTAACATAGAAAGTTTGCCGCGCGACGAACGATGACATGTTATGTAGGTATAGGATAGGTATTATAAATGTGGAAAATTGGCGCTGCGGTACCGGGTTTAGAGATAAAACTCTCTTATATTATCTAACTATACCTTATCATGAATAAAGACAGAATTACAAAATAATGAAGTTCTTGTAGTACCTTCAAAACTTAATTACAACATTGGAACAGATGTTGCTATTATAATTTTGCAAGGTGCATTAGGTGCATACCACACAGTATCGCAGTACTTACTACTATTGCTTGTTAGCCTACTAGGTCAAATAATAATTTTGGACGGCATATAGCCCACCCTATGTTACTAGTCAATGCCGCCATGGATACTTGCTTACCAGAGCCATTGCCGATAGGTTACCATCGCAGGTTTTAGTTAATATGTCTCATGTTAGATGTGTTAGGATTATGGCTGTACATTTCAACTGACACCGACTAATGCCAGGCAACGCAACGGAGCGCCTTGTAGCTCCGCTTTTGGACTGAGAAACTCTGCAGCAAACCTACGTTGATGAAGCTGCAGAGTTAATAAGTAGTCTTATTCAAACGGAATGCAGGTGTTTATGCATTCGACTGTTGTGCTTATCACAATAAGGGTTGCAACTCATCTAGCAGTGCGGGAGTGCTATCTTACGCGGCAGCGCCAGCAGCATAGCATCGACGATGCGCTCGGCAGCACGCTCTGTTCCTCGCATTAGCAAATGACGGTTCTGAGCGAGTGAAAAGACTACTGAATGAAGGCAATAGGATATACGATGAGGTGGAACCCTAAAACTAAACGCTTGCTGTGTTTAGTTTTGAACTGACTTGAATGAGAACTATGTAGACTAAATACACAGATAAAAATATCTGTGGGGTGATGTAGTGAGAACAGCTCCCTCGTTACGCTCCGCTACATAATTCCCTCGTTCCGCTCCGCTTACTTTGCTCCAATAAACCAGAACAGGGAATCTTAAAAGAACCTGCTGTTGCAGGCGTTGCAGCGCCATACTTGCTGAAACTAGCAAGATGGCTTTTCTGTTGATTAAAATGAATACGGTTTTCAAGCAGTCCTATTTCGGGGTTGTTTTTTTTTTAAATTTCAACGTTATTTCTGCCTTATCCTTCCATTGACAGAATCTTAGGACACCTGTTACAATTATTCAAATAAAACGACCGACTGTCTTACTGAACTTGGAAGTTTAACATACCGATGAGGTATTCATAAAGTTTCAAAGAACTATTTGCGTGAGATAGTAGGTACGCTATGACGACTTATTTAATTGAGAATGTTCCTCATCGCGATGTACGGAACTTCGAAAGCTTGCTATGACGAATGACTAAATTCCTGCTATAACTTTTGTTTTATTTAAACTTTACTTTTATTTAAATCCATTGCTGCCCATTAATTCTTGCATATGTTGCTACTTCTAATAGTAACTTTAGTGTAGATGCACCTAGAGTTACGCAGTAAAAGCGCTGTCAAAGTCAAATTGTTATCATGGAAATCCATTTGTCTGTAACTAAGTTCCTATGCTAGATAATTTATGTTGCAAAATAGGAGTGCTTTCATTGACAATACTTACTTATCGCATTGAGATCTGGACATCATTATGAACCTGTACCAGTAACAAGGACCAAGCCAGGTGGTAGACCAAAGAAACAATGGACGAACTGCATTAAAGATCATATGGCTAGAAACAGGGTGACTTATGAGATGACAACTCATAGAGAAGTTTGGAAGAAGACTGAGAGCTGTCCTGTTATAAATGATGATTTATAAAAGACAGTATTCATTTTCTAAAAAAAAAGTATAATTAATAATAAGTTAGCCTTAGTAGTATCAAAAAATTGATTCACGAGATTTGTAAGATTCAAATGTGTCCTCTGCTTCCGAGATGACATTAAATATTTTTCTTTTCACTGTATACTGTAACCATGTTGGGAATTGCTTGGTTGTCTCACACATGCTTTCAAAGAATGAATCTAAGGGATGTTTGTTTCGCTCTCCATATCGGCAATTGTTTCTATCATCCATATCAATCATTATTTCTCCAATTTCATTATCAATTTTTCTTTTCCTGAAAATGTGTTCAGCTTGGGATGTGTCTACTTTGTTTGTTTGAGATTCTGATGTAAAATTCAGTGTATCAGTATTTGAAGTGGAGGGTTGAACTTCTAGGAAGGAGTCTGAAGGAGATGGTGATGACTCTTTGTTGTCATCACTGGACGTAGTAAGACTTCGTCTTCTTTTTCTGGTCTTCATAAAGGGGAGAAGGAACTCCATAATCTCAGCATACTTCCATTTGTTATTGATGACCATGTCCGTTCCACTGGCCATAGATCTGGCTCTTTTTAAGGAATCTCTGTGGCTGTCCCGCAATTTTTTCCACTCAGCTTTTGCAGCTTTTACTGAAAAAAACAGAAACATCAATTAATAAAATTTATATAATTATCAAACCTATGATTTGTGTGCAGTCATTTGAAAATGATACTTATTGCAATGAGACTTATTGCAATGTATAATAAAAGAAAATTTACTGGCTGGTATTTAAAATTTAGTAAATAGGTAATTTATCAAATGTCAATGAAAGCCTGACTGCTGAGCATGACGTCCTGAGTTCCATTCCTGGGTCGGGCAAGTGTTATTGAGTTATCCATCAGTAATTTCTCAGTAGCAGCCACAGAGTTGTGCCCGGTTGATGGCAATAAGCTCACCCCCTTTTACATGAGACTTTAACATAACTGACGTGTGGGTGCACTATTAGGTAGACCTCTGCCTAACTCTTCGTTGATTACAGGCGTGATGTTATGTTATGTGATAGATAGCGCTTGTTCACTTGTGTCTGGTGCTTATTTTTACAATTTCTTAGAACTACAGTTCACAAAACAGATTTAACTTTTGTGCTTATACTCTCATCATTATCATTCTTCCCAATTCATCCCCAACATCCCTTTTCCCAATTCATTTGGGGTCAGCGCAGCATGTCTTCTTCCATATGTCTCTATTACATTACTTGTCTCCTCATCAGACACTTGTCATATCATTTACACAGTCCATCGTTTCTTTGGTCTTCCTCTACTCTTATACCTATCCACATTCATACTCAGAACTTTCCACACGACATTTTATACTCTATGGGCTTAAATCAACGGTTCAGCACAACTTACCGTCAGGTACATCTTTGCATTTTAATTCAGCCACAATTCTTTTCCAAGCCGCGTCTTTTTTTCTCATGTCGCGATACTCTCTACATCCCGTGTCCCATAAACAAGGTAGCTGCCGGATCATGTCTATAAATTCCTCCATGACTAGGAATAAACTGGAATACCCTTGCCAGATTATTCTGTTAGCGTATCCCACTTTTAATTAAGAAAATCAACAATGTTTTGCCGAAACATTTTCAAAACTCATACACAATTATTTTACGTAAGAATTGTTGTAGATATGAGAGAACATCGACATACTTTGTTTTAATTGATTTTAGTTTATGATTTTAAAGCGAGATTCTTTGTTTTTTGTATATTTTATGGTTTTCGGCTTGTGTTTTCAATAAACAAACAATTTTAAGCAACAAACAAATTGCTGTGGGCTGTTTGCTAGCCGCTGATTGACAGATTGTGTGACATGAAAATAACATTGACACTCATAGTATTGACACTTCAAAGGGCAGTGTGACCAAAATAATAAATTATAAGGAGTCTTGTATTGTCGATACCATCATTCTACGTAGAAGTAACACTGCACCATAATAATGTTAGTTTTTTCCTACCCATTATTTCTTCTTAACGTGTCAATGGAAATCTAATTTGCGTCGGCCTAGAATTGAGCCACGAGTTTGGCGCTCTCCATCACGTCCATTAGTTCCTGTGATAAACAAACAATAGGACACGATATTAATTTTAAGCCATTACTAACAATTTGTTTTGATGAAATTACCCGTTCAACAACAAATTGATTTCATAGTGAGCAGAAATGCATTTTAATAAAAGAGTAGGTAGGCAACTAGCAACACATAATGATTTTGTACGGCCATTCCCGGTAGCTAATGTTTGTCCCAACCGGATACTAAGCCCTGGAATATTATTTGATAAGACAGTTTACTGTATCTATTTCGATTTTATGGCACAATAGTAGGTGATATAAAGTTGAAAATAAGTACCAAGTCCAATTATAATATTGCTAAATGAATTATCCTTATCAGATTAAAATTCGAAACAAAATAGGGTTACTTTTTGTACTAGGTACGGTAGTACGGTTTGTGTACTACATAGTGTAAAACATTCAATTTATTATTGACACTCTAATAGAACAGTTTACAAAAATCTGTGATAATCACTCATGTGTATTAATATAGATTTCCCGGTGCTAATCGAATACTGTAGTGGGAATTTCTGTACTGATACTTACGATAAAGCAGTGATTGGTAAGTTGTACAGAGTTGGTTCTACTCACCAAGAGCAGCCAGGGTATCGTAAATGAGAGGCAGGTTGGAACAGACTCATCGGTAGCCACACCGGGAGGCCCAGGCAAGGTTCACTAAGAGGGACTGGCACAGCAGACCGCCATCAGGGCATGATAATACAGAGTGTAAACAGACCCTTCACGAAGCTGTCAACCAAGCATTCTTTACACCAAACTAAGTAACTTTACGCAAAAATTATTGCTGGGAAACGATTTTTTTTTTGGGGTGAAAAATCACGTTCGTCTCGATGGGACGCACTCAAAGCGTTGTGCTGATGGATAGTTTTGATAGTACGGGGGTCATGGAGGTGTTTAAAGTAAAAATCTTACATTAATACCATGTATTAAAAAAAAAACTAGTAAAAAAGTTGGAACTTACCACCAAAATCTCCGTAACTAGAAGGTTCCCAGGTATGGTCTAGAATAAAAAAAATGATCGCAAAGACGGAGAGAACGAAAAGTGCCTTTCGGCTTCGTTAAGGGTTTATTTACACCCTTTATGGCATGATAATATAAATGTAGTTGAAGCGCGGAGAGCAGCGCTGGCCCAATAGTGGCGGCCCCGACTTACGAACAGTAAGCCGTGGGTTCGAACCCAGCCAGGCGCATTACTTTGTGTAATTTATTTCATCACCACTGCTCTCAAAACGGTGAAGGAAAACATCGTGAGGAAACCGGTATGTCCTAGAACCAAACAATTCGAAGACATGTGACACCTACCAACCCGCACTGGGCCCGCGTGGTGGATTATAGCTCTCATGGAGATAAGGCCTGTGTCCCAGCAGTGGGAACATTATAAGCTGATTATGCTTATGCTATGCTATGAAGCGCGGAAAGTTTTTAAACGCAGGCTGAAATGGTTTCAAAATCATCAAGAGGAAATTACAATAGACATCGTCTAGCTTCACATGACGCAAACTCCGACTTCCCTAATTTCTGGAAATGTACTAGTAGAATGAACGGAGCTCAGGGCCTGTGAGCGTTGATGGAGTAACGGAACCACATCTACTACTGCATTACTACTACATCTACTATTTATTTTTTTTTTTTTTTCATGGTTCGAACACTTTACGGGGTGGAAGGGGCACTGACGTGATTATCATCACTATGACATCATTCTGAGCCTGAACATAGAAATTTGTCATCGGTTATTAAAAAAAAAACCGGCTAAGTGCCGGTCGTACTCACACGCACTCAGGGTTCCGTGGCACCAAAAATACAATAAAAATATTTTGAAGGGTTATTCATAATATGTTGTATTGCAAAAGTAAATTTGTTTTTTAAAATATGTTAATGAAAAACAAAGTTTTAGGCTGTAGTTTGATGAAAAAGTCTTGAATCTCAAAAACTAAACATCAAATCTTATTCAAACCAATTTTCGTTGAAAGTTTTTTTTACGATCTAGAATCTTACTTTTTATTAGAATTTTCCTCCTCTTACTTTAGAAATTAGAGGGAGGGGGACACATTTTACCATTTTGGAAGTGTTTATCTTTCAAACAATTGACTTTGAGATGAAATAGTTTTACGAACCTCAATGTCATTTTTAAAGACCTATCTATACATATAGACACCGCACGTATAGGTTCGAAGAAAAAATAAAATTTTTAGTTTCAGTTCTATGTATGGGGTTCCATGTATACGATTTTTATAAAAAAAAAACAAAAGATAAAGCGGGTCCCTTTATCTCTTGTTTTTTTTTTATAAAAATCATACATCTACCTACCAAGTTTCAACTGAGTAGTCCTAATAGTTTCGGAATTATGTGACTGTGATATACAGAAAGACAGACAGGCAGACATGACGAATCTATATGGGTTCCGTTTTTTGCCATGCGGCTACGGCTGTTTCCTACAAAAGTGCAACACAAACCACTACACGGTCAAAATGTAGAACAGTTGATTTTCTTTTTTGTTACCGATGATAAATTTCTATGTGGGGGGATTAGGGGCTCAGAATGATGTTCTGAATACGTGGTGTGGTCGTGGCACACGGATATATCATGACTTGGGTTAGAATATGGAATACTTTACATCCCGGTAGTTTGTTCCCGGTAGTACTAGCCGACCTACAACTGGGCGAAGGTCCGGGCAAAAGATAAGTAACAACATAATAATACGTCCGGTTAAACATTGTAGGATTTGTAGGCAAACACTAACAATGTTAATTTCTATGAATAGGAAACAAAAAACAATAATAGCCAAGTGCGACTCGGACTTTTGAACTATGGGTTTTATTCCATTTCGTATTAAACGACACAAAAAAATTCCTTGTGAAATTTTTGATATTATATTATTTTATTGCATTTATTTTGGGTGGCTTTTGCTTTTGGCTTTTGCACTGCTGTGCTAATCGCCCTTAGCAAATAATATATAATTATATTTACTTTTATAGTAGCAATACAATAAAATTACTCTTGGGTATCTACCAGATCATACAACATATATAGGTAAAAACGGAGATCTTTAAGCGTTTGAATGACATTAACAGAGGGCATGAAGAAGGAACAGCGCCTGCAAGAAATTTGAAAAATAGGTATTTGATGAACCTATTGCCGTCGCGCTGCGTCACGCCTACCCGGCCTGGACAGCTGCAGCTAAGACCGATTATATCACAAAATTTTTATCGAGATCGACGATTCATATTCTCCTTTTTTTCTCCTCGAAAACGGAGCCGATTCAATAATTTTTGACATAAAAAAATTATGGAAGAGTATGTCTAGGTTCCTATTAATTTCTTTAATGTTAAAAACTTTTAGAATTTGTCTGGTAGTCCCCTATTCAAGGCCGTAAAAATGGGGCACTATTTGTCAATTTTGAAGAGTCATATTTGCTTTACTCGTTAGTTGTAAAAAAAAGGAAACGACGATCGAGGTCTACCTCGATTATAAAAATCGTCAAGTATGAATAATATTCATATTCATTCATATTTATATTCATTCATATTCATATTCATTCATATTCATATTCATTCATATTCATATTCATTCATATTCATATTCATATTCATTTATTAATCGCAGACCCTGTTCCCTGTTAAGGATGATTCACGCTACAGCGTGTCGCGACCGTGCCGGGCGAATCCACCGTGCGCCGGCCGGGCCAGTCATTCATGCAGTTCAGGCTACACCGGGCTGTTTGCGTGTATTCTTTGCACGGCCATGTATCTGTTATGTGTTTTGTGTCAACTAGTGATTTCATCAGTCGATAGACGTGACGCTTTAGTAAATATGCAATTTTCACAACTTGAATTTGCATTATAGCAATTAATGATTCATTGTCTATTTTGCTTTTGAGTTGCACTGCTGCTCTTCCCAAAGATTTGTCGTAGCGTAGATTGCCCTGTGGGCGCCCGACGCACACCTTCATTTTACAAGGTTTCGGGGCCGGGCCGAGTCGGAGCCGGGAAACAAACCCACCGACCGCGACTTTTCGAAGCCGCGGGCCACGCCCTGGCGGCGGCGCACGTCCGGGCGGCTGGGCGATGTTTGACCGTGTCCCGTTCGGGGCTCGGCCGGGCCCGGCCCGGTCGCGACTCGGTATAGCGTGAATCATCCTTTATTGGTGAAAAATGTTCACCAATAAAGGATGATTCACGCATAGTAAATTGAAATTCGGGATGGCTGTGTATGTTCCTATTTCTACAACCCGCCAAAAGAACATTGTACAATGATAAAGATTAAAGGATGATTTCCACCAAAGCTCGCAACGCATCGGATCGGAACGGATTTTACAATCTTTAAACGATATTAATTCGTGTACACAATATTTAACGTCTATATTACCAAGCCAAGGAGGAGCTCGTGGCTAAATAATAACAGCCGCTCGGATCGATCTTTAGGTTAAGCCGTGCTTGCCTAGGTTGGTCTGTGGATGGGTGACCACCCATTACATACCGAGTTTCCTCCGTGCCTCGGAAAGCACGTTAAGCCGTTGGTCCCGGGTGTCATTTGTAGATCTTTGACAGTCGTTAGGTAGTCAGTGGCTCAAAAAGTCTGACAACCAGTCTTACCAAGGGGTATCGTATTACCCATTACGAACTGGGTTTTGGAGGTCAGATAGGCAGTCGCTCCATGTAAAATACTGGCATTCAGCTGCATCCGGTTAGACTGTAAGCCGACCCCAACATAGTTGGGAAAAGGCTAGGCAGATGATGATGTACCAAGCCGCGCACAGCAGCTTGACCGCGGGCGTCTACCACGGCACGTGTTCGCAGCCGAAAGTATGGTACGACACGCGATCGGCTCCGTTCGTCTGTCGTCGTATAAGATCGGATGAAATGAAACTATTTGACTAGGCGCAGAAGCGGATATGTTCGCAAGTGATTTTACGGCGCCGGTCGTATGCGTCGACACCCTGCCGGACGCGATAGGCGGTCACCGCATCCGTCCCTGTCCTATCCGATCCGATGCGAGCCGTTTGGTGGAAATCATCCTTTATTCAACCCCACGCGATAAGGCACTCTGTTTTTTTTAGCAAGTTTGTCACAGACGATAAGTAGACAAATCTTATAAATCGTTCGTTCTTTCCCCGCACTCAGCAGGAGTAAACAATATTGTTGTGTGGAGGTCATGGTAGCAAACATAGTAATATTATTATAAGCCTGAAACAAAACGTTCCTGCAATAAGATTGCTTTGGTAAAGGTCATGGTAGGGCCTCAGGTCCCTGTTCCAATACGGGTCCCTAAAAGTATAATTACTCACAGGACGATGATAACTAGTTGATAATAATTATATAAAAATCTCTAAAAGCGCCATTTATCACAGAATGTGCGCGAGAATAAGGTCTCTGTTGTCATTAATAATAATTGTTTTATTGCAATTGTACGATGTTAATTATGTGGAAAGTCAAGTTTGTACCAGAGCAGTTTGGTAAGTGAGCCGTCCAAATTAATATGAAAGCAATATGAACTACGTACTAGATGCTTTCCGATTACCAGATCTCGTGGTAGCTCGTGAAATTTAACAAGCAATTTTTAGATCAGTATCAGGATAAAGTATTTACAAAATAATAAAATCAGACCACTTTTTACTGATGCTCGGTGTTAATCTAAGATTAAACTTAAATTAAGTAGCTGCCATCGACGATTATAATTTTCAATTCGATAGGAGGTCGTTTATATATTAACAACTGCCCCACGCTAAGAATTCCTCCTGTATCGTGGATGTGTTTACAAACATTTAAACTCACGTACACAAACACCGTGACCCGGAACATCTATCTGTAGGCCATACAATTTTCGAGGATCGAACCCGCGACACACAGCGCAGCAGCCAGTCGCTCAGCCACTGCACCAACGGTGCCGTCAAAATTGATTAATTTATTTGCAAGATTGTTTTTTTTGCAACCGTAACAAATATTTATTATAGTATACTACGGCTGGCTTACATGGCTGGAGGTGGATCCCTGGGTTGCCCAATTTCTCACAGGTCTTCTCACAGGTCTTAGTTTCCTTCAAGATTGTTCCCTCGCCTTTTTGTCAATGTCCTACATCTGACTCCTAATATGAACAATCTGCACATAATATTTTATGAGAGTGCAATGCAGACTTTGGCAGAATGAACTTAATATTATGTTGAATAATGTACAGGTTACATCCGGAGTTATTTACTATACGGACCTTGTAGAAACTAGAACAAAGGAGATCGGGCAGACTTCTATAGACTCTGGTTCAAGAAGTTTAGTTGATTCTAGTTTACTCAGATCACTTTGTTGTGTTTGATGCTTTTCAATTACCAAAGCATGCAAATCGTTGAAAAAAGGGCTAAAAAATTGCTTTTTGTGAATCAAAATCTTCCTTTCTATTTAAGAGCAGTTAATACAAGATGGATTATACAAGTGATATTGGCCAATACGGGTAGTAACAAGCCTTCATCACTTCAACACTGACAAACATAAGCTTAACCTTCACAACCATAATTATTCAAGGACTAAGCAGACATGTATCATCGCATCTATGCAAAGCTCACAGTTTGTCTCATTAGTTTTTACGGGTTGAAAAAGATTTGCTTGCTTACTTCTGGAGATACAAAATTTTCACGACTATAATTCTTAAAGAGGTATGCAGACATGTTTCATGGTATGTTCACAGTTGGTGGCGTTAGGTGTTATGTGATGTAAGCGAATCGTTTACCAAATTCTTGACACAGCAAGAACCGTAGGGGTGTCTGAGAGTATTCTTACAAGACGGTTGTGTGTGTACATTGGTTGTTTGTGTATGTGAGTTAAAATGTTTGTAAGTGCACCCACGATACAGGACAAATTCCTAGCGAATATGATCAGCACCATTCTACTCAAACATTTTTAAAGGAACTAAATGATCCGACACGCGCCACCATCAGCGAGACATTTGAGTAAGCATGACATTCTCTCAACTACCAGGGCAAAATCGAGTTAATGAAAGATAACAAAATGTAAATGGTAGCTTTACAGTACATAGCACTCACATTTGTGCTATGCAATTATACAATATTAAGAGTTTGAATCTATACAATGCAAAAATATTTTTACAATCTTCTGCAGCTTCCACAATAACTTCACATGGTAATCAATAATTAGTTTGCTCCTATGGTTGTGGAGCAGGACCAGCATTGAGCCAAGCATTTCTATTATCAATATAATCCCCCTTCTTATAATATGCTTGCCTACACAGTGTGCATTTTATACAAGATTTTAATTTAGTCTCGTTGAAGAATGTGGGGAGGTATTTTATTATAACATTTTAAACAGTACCCATGCTAGATGATTCTATTTTATATAACCTGAAACCTGGCTGTACTAATTGGTCCCTGTTTCTAGTATTACAGTGGTGTCTGTCACCCTTTTTTACTAAATAAATGCATATTTAACCCAACGTACATGTTTTCATAGATGTATTGACAAGGTACTGTCATGATGTTAATTTTTGATCTGAAATCAAATATTTTAATTTGAGTTTGAATTTGCTAGTAAACAGTTCTCTTAGAGAATCGCGCCTACGTAGATCATATAATAACATGGCTCTGATGGTTCTTTTCTGTAGAATAAATATAGACTCGACGTCTGCAGCTCGTCTCCACAGTAAAATACCGTATGACATAATACTATGAAAATAACTAAAATAGACTAGCCTCGCGGTAACTAGATCAGTAAATTGACGGATTTTTCTACGAGCATATACTGCTGAACTCAGCCGTCTTGCAAGAGACGTTAAATGAGGACCCTATTGTAGCCTAGAGTCGAGCGTCATCCCCGAGAAAACAGTTTTATCGACAAATTCTAGTTTACTTTGATTCAATACTATGACACAATCACTATTTTTGACATTAGGTAGAGCAAATCTTATGCACTTCGTTGTGTTTCAAATTTAATACTAAATTATTAGCGGTGAACCAATTATGGACCTGCAGTAGGGCGTTATTTACGTCGTCAAGATTTGTGGCACGTCTGTTTATCTAAAATATTAAAGAAGTATCGTCAGCAAACAACTTTTGTGGTGGGTTTTTAAATAAATTGGGACCTAATATCGAACCTAGTGGTACACTCATACTTACTTTTAAACACATTGAATTGACACCATTTATTTGTATTTGCTGATGTCTATCGCTTAAATACGATTTCACTAAACTGAGCTCTAGTTTCCCGTAATGTCCAAGTTTCAAGAGTAGGGTTTTAACTTAGGATCAATGATAACATTTATCCGTGGTTCTTGGCAACTGGGCTTATCCCAGTTGTAAACGTCCCTTTGTGCCTATTGACTTTGTTTCGTGCTGCCTCCTGCTGATATGGAGGGAAGTGGAAATTATGGTTTTCCTACTCCTTCGCTATACTTTTCTGAATAATTTCGTTGTGGGATCCAATAAGTTAAATTGTTTCTCTGGGGCTTTGCCGAGCTTCATTGTCTCGGCGCTTTTCCGGTGGTCGCCTCTGTGGATTCCGGCTTTCAGAAAATTCAGTGGTTCGGGGATATTGTGGCGGGCTTGTCCCATTACAAAAAAACATAGTACAGAGGCGGACTATATTAAAATAATAACACTACGAAATGTGTTCGAGACCCGCGCGCCGCGCCGCTTCTTCCATCGTGCTCCCGATGAATAACTAAGTTTGTTTAATATCGGCACTTGTTTGTTTAAACCTTCGGCTTCGGCCAAAACCTCGGCCAATTTTGACGGACGACTAAGGTTTGACCGAAGGAGACCGAAGCCGAAGCTGAAGCATCGGTCGGACACTACCTTAGTAGGTACTTATGAAATTTTTATTTTTCGAACAGGCGCAATGAAGAGGTTTATGAAACTTACTGGCAGACATACTCGGTCATGGTGGACGACCCCGATTGTTGGATTTGGTGTGACAAAATAAGAAAAGTGAGACGAAAAATATCTGGCCATTTTGTTATAGTGAGTTAAATTTTTACGCTAGTAAAAAAGAAGCTATTTTTACGTAGTTTAATAGTCCAAGATCTCTTTACAAGAATACCCCATTTATTTATTAATTCTAGTCTAGAAAGCTAATTTTGATTTCTATTCAGAATTTTAGATTATAAGTATTTGAAGATTCAAACGAAGTTCGTGTTCGAGAAATTGTTAATTAGCATGGTGTCAGCAAATTAATATATATATATATATTATTGTTTTACCTTTCAGAGGTACAAGAGTTCAATGACAAGCGAATGCTGTACCGGTTATCAGAGAGATTATGATTATTATTCGTAAGTAAATACTTGATGTAAGACGATTCTGACACAACGCCGCTCATCCGTGCGTTAGGATGGAGGCGGCAAGGGTTTTGTGGCAGTGCGCCGCGCGTTCGGGTAACGTGTGGGCCCGGACTCCGCCAAAGCGGAGACGAGCGGAGATGTGCGAAACCGAGAGGAGAGGAGATGCGTAAAAACTAGGGTCTATCCACTGAAGCTGTACGGTGATGTGCAATGCGGAGAGTAGACGTGTGCAAAGCGGTACGCCAGTCACAGCACACCGCTTACCAAATGCCGCGCGCCACACAGCACAACGCCGCTCCCGTCTCTTCTGCTCTCCGTTGGCCTAAAACTTCTATTGCTGGTCGACAACACATCTCCTCTATCCTCGTCTCGTCTCCGCTTCGGTGGAGTCCAGTCCTAGGGCATCAACAGATTTCATAAAGCCAATGTGATGTGACATGCGCTTCAGCGATGTCATGTAAGATAAATACATTTAAGGTGACACCAAATACCAACTAATTATTTTGTAACTAATTTGTAAGCATTATCATTAGCTTTATTATTATTTTATTTTATTAATACCGTAACAAATGTACTAATAATGCAAAATACACATCTTTTTCAGATTTGTCTGCAAACCGGAATGCTCAAAGCCATGTGGGAATGGCAGATGTATAGCCCCAAATAAATGTCTGTGCAATATGGGATTTACATTTGCAAATGAAACTTGCCAACCAGTATGCAGTAAGTCCTGTATCAATAGCACATGTATCGCCCCAGACACTTGTCAATGTTTGCCAGGATACCAAAAATCGAGCGAAAACATCTGTAAACCTTACTGCTCGAGTGGATGTCCCCATGGAACCTGTGTTTTACCTGAGAAGTGTGCCTGTGACTCAGGATGGCGAGTGATACAAACTCTTGGCAACATGAACAAAACCTGTCAACCAATTTGCACGAAACCTTGTGTAAACGGCACGTGCGCTGGTCCAGAAACCTGCCAGTGCACTAAGGGGTATGTGAAGTCAGATAACTTCAGCTGCAAGCCTTACTGTTCGAGTGGATGTCCCCATGGCAGCTGTGTTGGACCTGAGACATGCGACTGCGGCCCGGGATGGCGAATAGTACAATCTCCTGGCACCGCGAACAAAACGTGTCAACCTATTTGTACCAAACCTTGTATTAACGGCACTTGCGTTGGTCCAGAAACGTGCTTGTGCTCGAAGGGATATACTAAGTCAGATAACTTCAGCTGCAAGCCTTACTGTTCGAGTGGATGTCTCCATGGCAGCTGTGTTGGACCTGAGACATGCGTCTGCGGCCCGGGATGGCGAATGGTACAAACTCCTGGCACCGCGAACAAAACATGTCAACCTATTTGTACCAAACCTTGTATTAACGGCACGTGCGTTGGTCCAGAAACGTGCTTATGCTCGAAGGGATTTACTAAGTCAGATAACTTCAGTTGCAAGCCTTACTGTTCGAGTGGATGTCCCCATGGCAGCTGTGTTGGACCTGAGACATGCGTCTGCGGCCCGGGATGGCGAATGGTACAAACTCTTGGCACCGCGAACAAAACATGTCAACCTATTTGTACCAAACCTTGTATTAACGGCACGTGCGTTGGTCCAGAAACGTGTTTATGCTCGAAGGGATATACTAAGTCAGATAATTTCAGTTGCAAGCCTTACTGTTCGAGTGGATGTCCCCATGGCAGCTGTGTTGGACCTGAGACATGCGTCTGCGGCCCGGGATGGCGAATGGTACAAACTCCTGGCACCGCGAACAAAACATGTCAACCTATTTGTACCAAACCTTGTATTAACGGCACGTGCGTTGGCCCAGAAACGTGCTTGTGCGCGAAGGGATATACTAAGTCAGCTACGTACAGCTGCAAGCCTTACTGCTCCAAAGGATGCTTGCACGGGACTTGTATAAAACCTGAGACTTGTGTCTGTAATTCAGGATATGAAATGGCAAGTGAGAATAAAACATGCCAACCAATTTGTTCCGAACCTTGTGTCAATGGCACATGCCTCGCACCAATGGTCTGTAAATGTTTGCCCGGTTATAGAGTATCTGGGAAGTTCACATGCAAGCCTCACTGTTCCACTGGATGCCCACATGGTACATGTGTAGGCCCAGAAAAATGCGTCTGTAATTCGGGATGGCAGATGATTCAATCAAATAGCACAAAGATTAAGTCTTGTCAACCAACATGTACCAAACCATGTGTGAATGGCTCATGCGTAGCTCCAGAGTCTTGCGAATGTGTTGCTGGTTATGTGAAGTCCGAGAAAAATGTTTGTCAGCCTCATTGTTCTAATGGATGTCCTCATGGCGTTTGCGTGCGTCCAGAAATGTGTCATTGTCATACAGGATGGGAAATGGTACAAACTAGTGGCACTATGAATAAAACTTGTCAACCAATATGTACAAAACCCTGTAAACATGGCATTTGCATAGGCCCAGAGACCTGCCAATGTCTACTTGGATACACAAAATCAAAAAACAACACATGCACACCTCACTGTTCAAGTGGATGTCCTCATGGAACGTGTGTTGCCCCTGAGACTTGTTCTTGTAATCCAGGGTGGAAAATGATTCAAACCAATGACACTATTAGCAAAACTTGTGAACCAATTTGCAGCAAACCATGTATCAACGGCACTTGTGTTGCCCCCGAAAGTTGTGGCTGTCACTTCGGCTATGTAGAATCAGAAGACAATGTTTGCCAACCACATTGTTCCAAAGGCTGCCTCCATGGCGTTTGTGTGAGTCCCGAAAGGTGTCTCTGCGACTCCGGGTGGAAAATGACTCAAAAACAACTCAGCACTAGCAACAGGACCTGTCAGCCAATATGTACCAAACCCTGTGTGAATGGTACATGTTTCGCCCCAGAAACTTGCGAATGTCTTGCCGGGTATACAGAAGTAGAGAACAATACTTGCGAACCTCATTGCTCCGGCGGGTGTTTACATGGCATCTGCGTGAGTCCTGGCTCCTGCATTTGTAATCCGGGATGGTACAAAAGTAGCCTGAGAGGTACCTGTGTGGCTGATACGGTCGAAATCGGTAAAAATACTCGAAAAAGAAATTGGTAAGTAACGTTCCCGATGCCACAATTAAAAAGAAGGCGCTTATTACTTCGTTGCTGTTCGTATTATTAGATATTCCGTTAGTAGATCATAACCAGATTCACAATTATAAGTTCTTGTTTCCTTCTCCTTTAATGCAAGATTAAAACGAGTGTTTAGTCTTATCCACGAGATCTTCAGAACGCGTCCTATCGTAAACCTTCTCAATAACTTTTCTTAAGCAGCCACTGATAAAGAAACATTTTATTAATATTTTCAGGGTGCAGTCCAACTGGATGTACGTCTTGGCCGCCGTCAGTGTTTTTGTGGTGTTGCTGTTACTTATTATTATATTTATCAACCGTTCCAAACTAAATAAATCTCTTGAGGATGGTGAGTACTTACAACCTATGTGGAGTTTGAGAATGGTAATAATTATTAAGTTATTGTAGGCATACACTTAAGACAAAAATGACTAAAATATATTAGTTTTTATGTTTGTCTCCTAAGGGCTGCAGTTACTAGACAACTCTCTACTCGTTCTTCTATAAGTCCTTCATATTCTTTACTTCTTTACATATAGAGTTTGTTTTGCCATTTCGTCTGGTAGTCAGATAGAAAATATCAATGGATAAATAATTTGATAACATTAGTCTATTACCGACCGTTAAATAGTTAAACTTGTAATATTTTTAATTAATAGTAAATAGTACTTTTGGTTCGACTTCAAATTGACCTTCACTGTTCCTCATCGTGTGCAAAGCATTAACGCACTATGGAAACAGTATATTAGTTCATGTCTACTGTTTGGAATTTCGCTTATTTTGTTTCTAGAAGTCTCTAAACTCTTAATGATTCTTTGAACTTTTTCCTTACAGGTGGCGTGGTAGTTCCCGCCCAAGAAATTGCTCCAAAAGTTTTTAATAAGTCAAAAAACGAGTACGATGTCTTCAACAAACATTCCGAACTCTAGTGTCCGTATCTTGTATTATTCAAAAATAAATATTTAGTTATTGTGTAATTTTGGCAAACTTATTTTGGATAACATCATTCGCCTAATAGAACTACTGTCAGTTTTTTGTTACTTATTTTCTACAATGCACTGAATCGGTCCAGCATCGTCTCTCCTCGTTCATCATTCGCTCTATGAAACTTAGTGAGCATCGTGACGACATCGCCCCGGATCGGCTCTGCTAGTAGATGAGGTGTCGGCATCCGGTGCGGTGCTTATACATACGTCGATACGATACGTATTCAGACATGGAGTTTACAGTTGCATATAAAATACAGTTTGTAAACAGACCCTTCACGAAGCCGTCACCCCAGCATTCTGTACATCAAATATAATAGGACTCGATGGAACGCACTCACAGCATAGTGATGATGGATGGATTGAATAGTATGGTGGTCGTGGAGGTGTTTAAAGTAAAAATCTTACATTAAAAACATGTATTTAAAAAAAACTTGTGAAAATGATGGAACTTTGACCCCCAATATCTCCGTAACTAGAAAGTTCCCAGGTATGGTCTAGAACAAAAAAAAAATGATCGCAAAGACTGGGGAAACAGAATATAGGTCTCCAGTGTGATGTAGATGCCTTGAGTGAATGGGCCGCTACCAACAAAATGGAATTGAATATCTCTAAATGCTAAATTATGAGCTTTGGCCGCATGTGGAGTCCAATGCAGTACGACTACATGTGAACAACGAGTCTATAGCCAGAGTGTCGACAGTAAAAGAACTCAGTGTAGTTTTTGACAGCAAACTAAGTTTTTATACACACTTTATAAGTTGGCTAAAGAATATTTCAGCCGTTTAGGTCCAAATCGTCTAATATGGAAGGAACATCGATACGATAAGAAGAAGAAGAAGCCGTTTAGGTTTTGTTTTACTTAACTAGTACTGTCAAGGTTAGTTGCAGTTGCGGTACAAGCTCGAAACCAGCGCTTGTGGATGGAATCCTCACGAGGTTACCTATTCACTTGTGCTGGAAAAAGTGCAAAAAGCTTTTCTCAGATATCTGTACAAACATGTGTTTAGATATTACCCGTATATATATCTTACTAAGTTCCTTTCACGGTGTTTGAATTTTCATTCCCTTAAAGTTACCTCGGCGTGTTGTTGACCAAATGACAACAGCAGCGTGTAAAATTATACATGGTTTTACTGACGCCCCGGAGCTGTGTCAATTATTTGTTCCAAATAATTATAATCGCTCTAGAAAGCAGAAATTGTTTAATGTCGCATTTTGTAGTCCGTTTTGTCCATCCACCTTCCCTACACTGCGTATGCTAACGATACTCAACGAGCTCGTGGAGATCAACCCTGGATTGTTTGCTGATGAATGGAGCACGATAATGATTGAATGTTTGTGGTTCTGTGAGAAGACCGAGTAGATGGATTAACTTAATTTAGTATTAATGGCTTATGCTGTAATAAATAAATAAGAGCCTAATACGTATTAGTACAGCCCATATCATGGCAAATGATTTTAGAGAATCTGTGGGCCGCTGTGCACAGCTGTAATTTAGACTCCTCGAGTCCCTGGCACTAGGTCTTTTTTCTAAATGTCCGCCATAATCATGTGTACCAACTAGTTGGCGCTAACGTCGCACACTACCATTTTTTTTTCAATAACTAGCATTTAGCGAGTAATCAGACTGGTTCAAATGGGATTTTATTTCCTTTGTTTTAAACTTTGAAATATTAATAATATAATAAAAATTAAAGACAGGATGTAAAATAAACGCAATATATACCTATTAGTGAACTTTCAGACCATCAAACTGGACCACATTCCCAAGGAAAATGAAATAAATATCTTGACTTCCCATATCGCATCGGCTGACACACAATTAATATCTATTGTAAAGCCAAATTGAACTTCAAGCTTGTAAATGTTTATTTTTAAGGAAGAGCGCAGTTGTCTGAGATACAGATATTCATTAATCTAGTTCAAAAACAGATATCTTGTCGAATTTCTGTATTTATAAACTCATCTAAGATAGTTTTTTAATTATGTATTGTATGCAACTCAGTTGAACTTGAACTTGAATTGAATTAAATTGTCTTTGCTGTGGAGGTCATATAGAAAGTCGCTCCATGTAAAATACTGGTATTCAGCTGCATCCGACCCCAACATTTATATTTCGTTTTTCAACCGATGACCAGGACCATCAGGAGGTGGAATCTTTCCTGTTTGATGGTCTCTGACGGTTAATGGTTATGTTCCGGTTTCGGCTGAAAATCCTGTTTAATAATAATAATAATATATCATTTATTTCAGGTAACAAAGACCCATAACATATAGGTTTATGTCGGACACTACTTTTAAATGGTCTAATTGAAATAAATGGTTTGACTGGTTAACTTATTACACGTTCCGACTCAGTTTAAATCAGAATTTCTTCTTCGCAATAGAACAATAATAACTTAATAAGCAATCTAAAAATCTGTAATCTGTATCTGTATTTTTGATTATGGCTTCTGTTGTAATTTGAAAAGTAATTATTTTGTAAAATACGAACACAAAGCAAATTGTTTGATGAATAAATAATATGTATGTATAAAACAATATAATTTTATAATGCATTTTAACAGTTTTTTCCCTTTGACATTAATGTTTGTCAATGTTTCCGGTACTCCAGTGATTGCGGATAATTCCGCTATTATCAGTCATCCTGTTGAAAACATAACAGACGCAAAGGATTAATCATCAACGATGATAATTTTATTATTTGCGTTGATTTTAAAATCTTAAAATAGCTCGGAGCGCCATCAGTGTCACGGAGCGTTCGCGAGAATGGGGTCTCCGCTCTCCTTGTTGTTATTTTTAATTGTTTTAATACAATTGTTTAATGTGGATCAAGCAGCAAATGGTATTTGTACCAAACTCGGTTTTACGTAAGTGGACAGTCTATAATATAATTAAAATGTATTCATAATTTCTTAAAGAGCTAACTAATAATAATATCAAAATTTTAAAAAAGAGGTACAGTAACAGGCGTATAACAAAGTAGGATTTAAAGAGGGCATGGGCTGCAGCGATCCCATCCTCCCCTTTAAGGAGCAAAACTAAAACGTCTGGCAAAACAGAAAAAAGTCAACAGTACCTATATTCCTGGAATTCGATAAGGCCTATGGCAATGTGTGAGCGGGCTTCAGCCAACATTATACTTGTCTCGTGGAAACTGGTGTTTAGAGAAGGCACACATTTCTCTAAACCAACAGGAACCCCTGTAATGCTGTGTTAGGATAAATGGTGCATCCACGAACAGGTTCTGCATCTCGCGGGGTTTTAGACAGGGCTGTCTGGCTGTTTCACTTCAAGTACATGTATACTGGTTTAACAGATTGAAAACTGTCAAACCATAACTACGTAGGTGATCAGGTTCTAATTTCAATCAGGTAATAAACGGAGGGATCACAATTGTCGCCGCGAAATTGGCTTGAGTCGGTCAAAAAGTACTTTAAGCACGCGATGCAATGAATGCGAAAATATGTCATTCGGTATGATACCGCGCCGAACTAAATGCAACGAAAATTAATATGTGGTCGGCTTCCGCTATATTAAGTCTCACATAGGGAATTAACATAAAATACATTTTGCTGGCATCGACCGCCAGTAGCTTAAATTAAAGTTCAAGCCACCAGTGGTCTGGGCTCCAGACAGAGAACCTATCAATTCGTGCCATATCCTGGAGAAGTACCGCTTCTGTATAAAGCCTTTGATCCAACTGGCTTACGTACGATACCCTCATCAGGTGGCTGAGACGCTTGGTCATATTCATTATTATTTAAGTTTTAAGGTGCAGCTGAAAAGAATCATGGATAAAATGAAATACCGTTCCATCTCGTTTAAATGAGCATACATCTCTAGGATATTTAGGTAAATGAGGATTCATTTATTATCATACTAGTCACACGTTCAGTTGTTTAAAATGAAATATGATAAATAGATGACTCATTCATTGGGGTAATTTCTTGTACCCTGCACCCGGGGGATTCCTGGGAACTACAAATATTCTCTTTCCGGTAACAAATATCAGAATTACCGGAATGAGGAGGACTGGTTCGTCCTTCTGATATTGAATTGAATTCTGAAATTTGATATTCCGTTGAAGAACTAAATATTGACGAGACAGTTCGAAATATTGACAAGACACAGCTACACAATATCAAATATTCGAATCTCGCTTGCTTATATGGGAATCTCCAGAATAAGAATTTCACTTCGGTAAACCTAACATAAAAAATATTGAAACAAAATCATGTTTGAAAAAAAAAACAACATTTAGGACTGATTGTTATATTGTCGTTGATTATTGATGGTAGGAGGTGACTGCTGAGATGAAGACTAATAGAGAAGAATGATAATTCATTCATATTCATAATTCATTTATTTATTGTTTGCCACAGGTGAAAAGACAGATCTTATAATTAGCGTTATTGTATCACTGTAACATACCCATGAGGTGTACAATATTTGTATGTATGTCAATATCATGTAAAAAAATTAATAATAATACAAATTTTACACATTTTATCCGTTACACTGATTGTTTCCGTCAAACTCATTTTACTTAATGTACGTTTAAATAAGTAAACAAATAATAAAAAAGTAAGTATAACATGTAAATTTTTTGTCAACCTCATGAAACATTCATTAAAAGACATAATTATATCGGTCATGCGATTTACATTGAATAAGTCAAAAAATAAATAAAAATAAGTTTTTAACATGTCAAGCTTTAGTCAACCTATGGAAGAAGAGATGCTGCGCCGACCCCAAATGAATTGGTATAAGGCCAGGAGAATGATGATGATGATGATTGATCGTTCCATTGTCAGATAACTTTAATCTGAGGTTAAATGATGACGGCAAATTGCCTTAATTTTTCAGATTAATATAATGTCGCCCTTATAATCGGTAAATCAGCCCTTAGTGGAATATGTTATGGCGTAAAATAAAACGAAAGACGTTGGTCTAGTAGTCACAAGTACAAGTACTGAGTGTGAAGTGGACCTCACGCTCAGCACTCACGCGGGTTCGATTCTTAGGTCGGGCAAATTCTTATTAGGTTGGTTCTTCCCAAATTTTTCAGTAGCAGCCACGGAGTCTTTATTTGTGCCCAGTTGATGGCAATAGACTCGCTCCCCATTATATGGGAGTTAAATACAACTGACGAAATTTAGGTACTATTAGGTACACCTCTGCCTTGCCCTTCGAAGATTACAGGCGTTATGTTACGAAACTAATGAAAGGAAGAAATAAAATAAATTTATTTGGCTCAGATCCAGGGGCTGGTGGTGAACTTTGTGTATCGTGGGTCAAGAAAAAACAGAAAAGATGGCGGCGCTTCCCCCTCCGCCCCGCGCGATGCGTTACAGTCCTTACTTGGCGTAATGAATTCTTTGATCGTTTAGCTATCCAATGGTGTAGTTTAATTTAGGATGGAGATGATAGATATGAAGCTGTAACACCAAACTGTATCCTTCGATTTTGTTTTCATTCGTTTTTTTTACTTGCCTCCCACTATGGAAGCCATTTTAAAAATACGAATTCACGTCAAAAAACATAAAATAATTGTTGTAATTGCTTTCATCAAGAAGCCTACCAAACCATAGTTGGGAAAAACATACCCAGGTGATGATTGTAATTGATTTTTTTTTAACGAATATAACAATCGAAATTATTCTTTCTACAGATATAACAAGCGTGTTCCTAGGACTGGGTGGCGCATCATCACGTCCAATGGGGTACGCAAACGAATTTCCGTCATAGTCGGCGGCATGGTCACTGTGAGTGCTTACGACATTTACACGTTTATTCCAAGACAGTAAAAATGTTTTTTTTTAAGTTATATAAAAGAAAAATGCTGTGTATATTTTAGCACTACAGGGTGGCGTAGACAATACGAAAATAAATTAAACTGCGTATATCTCAAAAATTCACAGGATATTATTTTTCATTTTCAGCATTTTCTACATGATGTAGATAAATAAGCTAGCACCGACAAGCTAACGACCCCCGTATCGATATAAACACTAAAAATATGTAGCCATGCCAAGTTTGCCAACTCGCTACTTCAAAAACCTTTGCTAAATTCATTTTATTTCCAGGTTCCAAATTCTATTTTGTTAACAGTTTTATGCTATTTAGTTAAAACATATTTCTATGAACTAGTATTACCAGTGTTAATATTTATTGTCGTATTGTTATTGTCACCTTGTATGTGTTTAGTTATACATTTTTAATGTATTACAAAAAAATACTAGAATGCTTTTATTGTATTTTGTTGTAGAAAAAAAAAATAATAATTATATAAAAATTTTGAAAAAAAAAAAGAAATAGAAATGTTTTATTTAATAGAAATTATTTAATGTACAAATTGATTAATAACAAAAAAATTATGTTAAATGACATTCAACAAAACATTTACGTTCCGAAGATATAAAAACCCCTACACAAAAAACCTCTAAAAAGGAAAAAACACTGTCTTAATATTGCCCCTTTTTTTTCGGATGGGAAATCATCGAATGACCCCCCCCCCCCCCACTCTGGGCGGAGCGGAAAGGAGTGTCAGACTTGTACTGACTAAAACCCATCCATGTTCCTTCTTTGCCCTTTGTGTTCCAGGGCTACGGTATCTCTACCGAACAGTCCCACAGCTCTGGCAGGCATCGGCCCATGCGGACCCCTACTCGGTTGCTGACATCTCTTTGAGGCGCGCGTGGAACACGAACGCGCCGTCGACACGGCCCGTCGTCATAAGACGGAAGGACGGCGAGCTAACCCATTTCTCACCGTCCACAGCATATTTCAAAAGCTTACGGTTTAAATCTGGAACGTTTTAGGGTTTTGTGTATGATTGTAGGATAACAATGACGACGACATTTACATAATCCCGACGGTGGCGCTTTCCGAGGCCTCTGAAAACAGAGACCCAATTGTCGGATCCTCTCCACGACTATCGCAACCCCGCGTGTCATGTTTTCGGCCGCCGCCTCGTGCGACCTCCCTTGTGCCAGTACCAGCGTGTCCTCCGCTGGTTCACGCAGCACCCAGTCGTAACCGATTTTCCACAAGGCCGGCTTCAGAACCGATTCCTGTGGAACACCGCACGACATCTCTCGCCGGTTCCATTCTCCGCTCCGACCGGGGTAGATGACGGCCCTATCCGTCAGGTAGTCCCCGACCACACGACGAAGGAAGTTTATAAAGGTTTTCTACCTCGTGGTCCGGGCGGTTAAGCCAAGACCCTTAGTCCCAAGCGAAGCCGTGAGACGTGTTCCACGACACTTCGACGGTGGGATTACGATATCGACGGATTTTCGATATCTGCTGTCTTGCTGTCTGCTGTCTGCAGGGTAAGTGCACACCGAGCCCGCCTTTGCTCCTCCCCTGTACCCTCTGCTTTTCAGAGGGTCACGCGGAGCAACGCCCCCTAGGTCCAAGATGGACCCCTCCCATGTCAGAATATTGGCCATGGACAGTAACATTCCCCAAGGAATAAGAATCTCTTCCCATTCCTCGGGGAAGGATACTGCCCACGCCCAGGGTGCACCGGCCCTGCAGCTGCTATTACCTCCAGACGTATCGAGAGGGACCGACAGCCATCAAGCACACGAGGAGGAATTCTGACAACGCAGCCCTAATATTGCCCCTTAACGTTTAATATTTATGTAGAATATGTATTTTAATCCAAGAGTCGTCGCGTCGGCGGACCGCTAAGTGGACCGCTTAGTACAAGCAGATAAACACAGAAAATGACAAACAAAACGGTCCCCCGACGTTACGACTCTTGGCTCAGAACGATGTAGTGAATACCGACGTGGTAACCGTGTATGCGTCGATGTCCGTTCCATCCTGTATAACAATAAAATATTTAAAGTTGAAAAAGGGGCAAAGAATTACCAACGGGGCGTAAAAAAAATTGTCCACATCGCTGTCAACGGGAAAAGTGCCCAGAAGGCTGAAAGCATTGCCACTGGAACTGGCTACTCCCATAAAATATATCGCATCGGATGACCCAATTTTTTTTTAGGGTCTGAATCCTTTTCCTTTAGGGAAAGTTATGCACTGTGATAGTCGAATCCCTACCTAAGGGACCTATTGTGCTTATTCTGTTACATCCTGTTTATTTTTCTTATTATCTATTTCAGAAACAATTTAGAACCACGGTATCGTACTGCTGTCCTGGTTATAACAGAAAAAAAAATAATCCGTAAGTATTAACGAAACATTTATAACTCTCTTGTATCCTTGTTTATTTTTTAAAACAACTTACGTGTGCACTAAAGCCTATCACGTCACTACTTGAACGACACAGCACTACAATTTCAATCGCGTTTGTGCTAGGCCTACTTGGTTTTAAACATATGTATAGTGAAGAAATGAATACGACATTGAGCAGCAGCGTTTTTAACTCAGATAAACTTAGTTTATCGTTGGCAAAATTTTATTTTACTTTATATTGAAAAAATCACCGGTTATGATTGAAGCGCTAGGGTAGTAATTTAAATTTTATTATTTTTTTGCAATTTACAGGTCAGTTTCAGGTTGTATGTTGATTAAGATATGATTCGCGACCGTAACAAAAATGGCTTTACGGAGTTATAGTCATTAAGCTCAACAATACAACCCTCTAAGTTCATATAATCCCATTGAATGACTTTTTCATGAAATAGTCATTCAATGGGATTATATGAATTTAGAGGGTTGTATTGATGATTTTAATGACTATAATTCTGTAACTACATACGTGTTACGGTATACTTCAGCTGCATCCGGGTAGACCGGAAGCCGACCCTAACATAGTTGGGAAAAGTCTAGGCAGATGATGATGATACGTGTTACGATCACGAATCATATTTTGTTTCACATATAGCCTGAAACTGACCTGCAAATTGCAAAAAAAAACATAAGAAAATTTCAAATTCGCGGGCGAAACTGACGCTTCCACTTTAACTATTAATCTTAACTTATTACTCAGTATTATAATTAATCAATAAATCATTGTATTTTTCAGACTCACCTGTAAACCGAGATGCTTAAAGACTTGTACGAATGGCTTCTGCCGTTCTCCCAATGAATGCGGTTGTAACACCGGTTATATTTTGGATCTCAGAAATAAATACAACTGTTTACCGCAATGCACTAAACCGTGTGGAAATGGCACCTGTATTGCGCCGAAGAAATGTCTGTGCACCAAGGGATATAAGTTTGAAAATGAAACTTGCCAACCAGAATGCAGTAGCTCTTGCACCAATGGAAAATGTATTGCTCCAGACACATGTCACTGTTTGCCAGGATACCAAAAATCTGGCGAAAATATCTGTAAACCTTATTGCTCGAGTGGATGTCCTCATGGCAGCTGTGTTGGCCCTGAGACATGCGTCTGCGCCCCAGGATGGCGAATGGTACAAACTCCTGGCACCGCGAACAAAACATGTCAACCTATTTGTACCAAACCTTGTATTAACGGCACTTGTGATAGCCCAGAAACGTGCTTGTGCAATCAGGGATATA
Organism: Noctua janthe; assembly: GCA_910589295.1. NCBI lineage: Eukaryota > Metazoa > Arthropoda > Insecta > Lepidoptera > Noctuidae > Noctua > Noctua janthe. The sequence continues at coordinate 17,226,502 of OU342562.1, forward strand.
CTAAGTCAGATAACTTCAGCTGCAAGCCTTACTGTTCGAGTGGATGTCCTCATGGCAGCTGTGTTGGCCCTGAGACATGCGTCTGCGGCCCGGGATGGCGAATGGTACAAACTCCTGGCACCGCGAACAAAACTTGTCAACCTATTTGTACCAAACCTTGTATTAACGGCACTTGCGATAGCCCAGAAACGTGCTTGTGCAATCAGGGATATACTAAGTCAGATAACTTCAGCTGCAAGCCTTACTGTTCGAGTGGATGTCCTCATGGCAGCTGTGTTGGCCCTGAGACATGCGTCTGCGGCCCGGGATGGCGAATGGTACAAACTCCTGGCACCGCGAACAAAACTTGTCAACCTATTTGTACCAAACCTTGTATTAACGGCACTTGCGATAGCCCAGAAACGTGCTTGTGCAATCAGGGATATACTAAGTCAGATAACTTCAGCTGCAAGCCTTACTGTTCGAGTGGATGTCCTCATGGCAGCTGTGTTGGCCCTGAGACATGCGTCTGCGGCCCGGGATGGCGAATGGTACAAACTCCTGGCACCGCGAACAAAACTTGTCAACCTATTTGTACCAACCCTTGTATTTACAGCACTTGCGTTGGTCCAGAAACGTGCCTTTGCTCGAAGGGATACACTAAGTCAGATACGTACAGCTGCAAGCCTTACTGCTCTAAGGGATGCTTGCACGGGACTTGTATAGAACCTGAGACTTGTGTCTGTAATTCAGGATATGAAATGGCAAGTGATAAAACATGCCAACCAATTTGTTCCAAACCTTGTGTCAATGGCACATGCATCGCACCAATGGTCTGTAAATGTTTGCCCGGTTATAGAGTATCTGGGAAGTTCACATGCAAGCCTCACTGTTCTACTGGATGCCCACATGGTACATGTGTAGGCCCAGAAAAATGCGTTTGTAATTCGGGATGGCAGATGATTCAATCAAATAGCACAAAGATTAAGTCTTGTCAACCAACATGTACTAAACCATGTGTGAATGGCTCATGCATAGCTCCAGAGTCTTGCGAATGTCTTGCTGGTTATGTGAAGTTCGAGAAAAATGTTTGTCAGCCTCACTGTTCTGATGGATGTCCTCATGGCGTTTGCGTGCGTCCAGAAACGTGTCATTGTCATTCAGGATGGGAAATGGTACAGACTAATGGCACTATGAATAAAACATGTCAACCAATATGTACAAAACCCTGTGAACATGGCAATTGCATAGGCCCAGAGACCTGCCAATGTCTGCCAGGATATATAAAATCAAAGAACAACACATGCACACCACACTGTTCAAGTGAATGTCCTCATGGAACGTGTGTTGCCCCTGAGACTTGTTCTTGTAACCCAGGGTGGACAATGATCCAAATCTATGACAATGTTAACAAAACTTGTGAACCAATTTGCAGCAAACCATGTATCAACGGCTCTTGTGTAGCCCCCGAAACTTGCGAATGTCTTGCCGGGTATACAGAACTAGACAACAATACTTGCAAACCTCATTGCTCCGGCGGGTGTTCACACGGCATCTGTGTGAGTCCTGGCTCCTGCATTTGTGATCCGGGATGGTACGCAAGTAGTCTGAACGGTACATGTGTAGCTGATTCAATTGTATACGATAAAAATACTGGCGTGAAAAATTGGTAAGTAGCATTGTGTAAGAAAACTTGCAATAGTAACACCCTATGCTTTTAAAAGCAAATCTATGCAGTAGTTTAAAGTTTCACTTTTACTGTCGTCAAGATAATTAAAATGTCTGAATATATAACGGTTGGATAGATTGCGAACTATTTGAAATAGAAATTCACTTTGTATAAATGATAACAAAACATTTTATTTCACGTTTTCAGGGTGCAGTCCTACTGGATATATATTTTGGCAACTTCAATCAGCATTTTAGTGATGCTACTTTTTATCATATTTGTAATGCGTTGCAAAAGCAATAAGTCACATGAAGACGGTAAGTTCCATTTCTTTTGTCTTGATTTATTTTGATGACGTTTTTGTATTTAAGCCTAAGGACCAATTTAGGAAAACTGTGTGATTGTTTTTTGATTAAAGTTTTTAATTAATTTCAATTATTTTTAGTGCAAAATAATATTCGTTATATGCTTAATAACTGCGTATTTAAAAAAAAAAAACATAAAATTCGCTCTTATTGGGTAAATCAGAGGTCTCTCGCGCCCAACTCATATACGAGTTCTGTTTCAACACTCCTTACGAGGCATCAGAGACTGCAAAATCTTTCGAGCCAATAAATACTTTTATATCCTTGTTTTATTTCAGCTAAGGTTAATAAACCAATATTTACAAATGGTGTCGTATTTCGTTAACAGTTTTATGCTATTTAGTTTGTTTTTTTTTCCTTAATTCATATGTTAGGATTCCTATGAACAGTGTTTTCATTTATTGTCGTATTGTCGGCGCCACCCTGTATATGACGACAATAAAGTAATTCTATCGACTTCTAATTTTAATGCTTATAACGTTTAAAACTTCGTTAACTAATTCATAACTCGTCATATATTCATTAATCATTAAATGTAGTTAAAATGATAATCAAATAATTAACTATATAACCACTAAATATATATAAGCAACAAAACAACCGTAGCAACAGACTCTTTTTATTGTTTAAAATCACCTAGTTCTAGGTAAACATCAATATTTTGTGATAGGCGTAGGGCTCCTGTTACTGTATGTAGGTTTTAAAGTAACCTAACACGAAATGGGTGTCGGAGTATTCCTTGCAAACATGACCTGTCCGAATCGGGGTGCCACAAGTCCCGAGCTCGCTTCGCTCGCTCTTACATCCTATGTTCTCCTTGCCGCAATGACTTTTTACGAAGGATAAAGATCGACAATCAATCAAATAGTGGACTATTATTTTCCTGACTACACGTGACGACTTGTCCCCGCATGAATCGAATGGCGCTCTCTCATTGATGGTACCGGTCAGTGGCGCCCGTCTTGCTGTGTCGTTGCAGTTGCTATTTTTAAAGAGGAGCTTCCCTCTCACTCGATTGGTTTTTGTAGTTTATTTTCTAGTTTTGTTTATCCAGTCTTTAGCCTTAAATAACTCAAGATAACCACTTTTGAAAACAGAAAAACATATTATTATATATTTTTCCAATAGATTCAAAATCAGGACAACAACCTTTTTTATGAATACAGACCGAAATAAACATATTTAATTTTATATTATTGCATAGTCAAATAATGATTTTTTCTTTTTGCAAAGTTTTATATTGCTAAATTATAATTTAAAACTTTATTCCTTACAGATGGTGCGGTGGTAGTTCCAGCCCAAGAATTTAGTGCAAAAGGGTTCAATAAGGCAAAACATCAGTATGATGTCTGCGACAAAAACTCTGATTTTTAATTTCTAGTAAATCTACGTCGACGAGCATCGTCGTATCAATTTCAACATTTAATTGAATTAAGTAAATACACATTTGTTTTTGGATTGTCCTGTTTTTGCAATTACGTATTATTAAAGTTATTTTGATCTTTGTGAACTAAGGAATTCTTAAACCACTTTTAAATCTTAATATTATACTGTACTATACTCGTACGAGGTATATTTAAAAATAACATAGGATAAGATGAACAAAACAAATGTTTTTAGTCATTCTCACGTACGAGGGACCTTAAACAAAACATGATTATTACAAGTACAGTCGGCACAACAGAACTTAAGTTGCTAATGTTATTTAATTTTCTTTTTTCTTTTAAATTCACTAAATAAAGTGTCGCTTTTTTGGTACCTTGGCCCTATAGTGAATGAGGACTTGAATGATGACAGTGACATACAAATGGAGCGAAGAGGGTTGTCGATCCGATGTAATATGCTGGCCCGTAGGTTTGCACGACGTACTAAAGAAGTTAAACTCACTCTATTCAAGGCGTTTCGCCGGTCTTTCTACACGTGCAGCCTGTGGGTTAGGCATACGTAGAGGGCCTACAACGTTCTTCGCGTACAGTATAATAACGCTGTTAGGTTCCTATTGGGGCTCCCGCAGTTCTGTAGCGCATCGGGCATGTTTGCTGAAGCTGGTACAGATAGCTTTCAAGCAATTATGCGAAAAAGAACAGCATCCCTGATGCAAGGATTCGGGGGAGCACCAACAGACTTTTATAAGTGATGGTGGATAAGCCGGATTGCCCCTTCCTGGGGCACTAGACCCGTATACACAGCTGCAGATCTCGTGCAGCGGGAAGCGGACTTAGTTATAGGTTTTTGAATTAGTTTTATTTTATTTTATTTTAATGAGCAATTTAATTTTATTTAATATTATTTTATTTTTATTTGATTGTAACGAAAAAGGTTACTAACATAGTTTATAAGTGTTTCTAACAACAATATGAATCGTTTGTGTTCGATATAAATAAATAATAATAATTAATAATAAAAATAAACTATAGGTAGTTTAATAGTTTATTTGTTATATCATATGGTGAAAATGGACAAACAGGAATTCTATCAAAGTTGAATTAGCTGCGTGTTTTAAGAACTGCAAGACTTGGCGACTCCAGGTGACATTAAAAAAAAATGGTTATAATTATACTTACTTAGGACTCAATACCTATATTTTACGAGCACGTTTATTTTTCCAGTTGACTGTACCACTGTACCTACATTAACATAATTATTGTTTTTTGTTTCTAAACTCAATCGGTTTTAAGTTTATCTTGTTTTATGTAAAAAATATTATGTCGTTTCTGTGAACTTTTTCCACCTTTACTGTTTTGGACTAGTAGGCGTTAGACGAGTTCATGTTTTATTTTTAAAGTGAGTGTTGCCATAAATATAAAAATGTTAAAAATAGGTAATATTCTTAGAATAATAGTTTTGGATTTCATTATAATACAGACAAAAACCTTGGGTCAAGTGTGTGTGGAAACAAAAATGTGAGTACTTGCAAATAAAGTAACTTTTTCAGATAATATTAATTTATTTTTATAAAAAAGCAAATAAGTAATTCAACTATTTTAATCAAAAATATATAAAACATTGTGAGGCACGAGTGCGCGGTATGAACAAAACGTAAATACAAACGATTTTAAAATAGAAATTGTTTTCAACAAGAAATAGTGTTTTTATTATAGAATGTCGTATGTTCTTGTAAATAATTTACAGGATTATCTACAGAACTTGGCACGTATTTAGATTTCAATTATTTTGTCTTCATATTGAACTTGGCTCCCATTTTCATATTTATGATTTTGATGGGATATTAGTTAAACTGCGCCGACTTATTACATAAATGAATTGATTGAAATAAAACAAATGCATAATAGTTTTAAATATGTCATTTAATATTACAGATCAGATCATTTTTATAATTGCCTCTTAATTTTCATGCGCTTGTTAATTTTTTAAATAAAATAATTCGACGAAAAAAAACAAAGGAGCATTGGTTGGACCATGCGGCCAAACCCATGCTTCGTAGGTTACAGCGCTCATGTCTACCCCGATACGCCTGCTCCAGTGCATTGACATTGGCCGGCAGTCTCTACTCCTTTTCCGATGCAGTAACAGTCAACGACCGGTTGGTAACAGTCGGCGTCTCTAACGCAGCGGCCAGCTGAAAAATAGATACAACAATTAATTTAGGGACACATAAGTTAGGAACTCGTGGCTAATTAATAAAACCCGATCAATCTTCTAGGTTAAGCAACGCTTGCCGAGGTCAGTCTGTGGAAGGGCGACCATCCGAGTCACGTACCAAGTTCCCTACGTACCTCGGAAAGAACGTTAAGCGGTTCGTTTCGGTTGTCGTTTGTACATCTTTGACAGTCGTAACGGATAGTCGGAAGCCAGAGAGTGTGACTATCAGTATTACTAAGAGGTATCGTATTACCCAGTAGCTGGGTTGTAGAGGTCAGATAGGCAGTCCCCCATGTTACATACGGGCAAGCAGATGATGACTCATTAGTAAATAAATTAAAGAGTAGCTGTGGCACTATGGCTGCGTCCCCGTGCCATGACTTGTAATGTCACAGTCAGGCAAAACTACTTCGTGTAATCAGTCTTTTCATTAGCACTACTCTCAAAACGGTGTAGGAAAACATGCCGGAGTCCCCTAGTATCCATCAATTGGTTAACTTAATTGATAATGCAAAGGCTTACTCCCTCTCACAAAGAAAAGGCCTGTGTCCCAGCAGTGGGAACACTGTGGTTACTGAATTCATGATACACAAGTGAAATTACCTTTAATGCCCGAAGGGTTTGGCAGAGGCGTATCTAATAGTAGGTACACCTACATTTCTGTTATGTTTTAAGTCCATGATACAAAGAAAAGATGCATGGATTGTGTGCGGAATGATATGAAAGAGAAAGGAGTAAATGATGCCGTGACCTCAGGAGTGGACCGGGAGGACAGGGGAGAATAGAAGAAAAAAACGTATTGCGCCGAACCCGAATAGAACGGGACAAGGGCAGGAAAACGATGATTTAAAAGGGAGTGAACCTATTGCCATCAACCGGGCAGAAATCCAGGCTCCTTGGCTGCTACTTAGGAATCCTTGATGGGATAACCCAATATTACTTTACCGACCCGGGAATCGATCCCAGGACCTCATGCTTAGCAGTCGCGCTTGCGACCACTCGACCAACAAGGCAGTTTTTATGTCACGCTCTGTGGTCACGCTATTGATGTCAGCATTGACATTTCAACATTAATGCACATGATATGTAGAATAAAATATGATGTATAAACATCATTCTGAACAACAAACTAGTAACCAAACCTTGAGTTAAAACTATTATAACTTTTCGTGCTTCAATTATAAGTCATTAATGTTGCAACATATGGTTTCAAAAAGAGCCTTTTGCCAAACAGGGTGCGCTGCGATTCAATTACCCAATGAAACCAGGCGCTGTGGCCACATGCCTGATATCATATCCAAACATAAATGGCATACAATTTATCAGTTCAACTTCAACAAAAACACCACACATTATTAAAACATTTGTTTTATTTCAATTGAAAATTTTCCGCCTCTAAAAAAGCACACTTTACTTACATCGTGGCTCAGCATTTGCTCCAATTGCCACCAGCATCACGAACGTGAACAACAGCGCTATTTGCAAGAACCTCATTATGACACACAAACACGTTACACTGCTAACATATTCATTTCCATCGATATTTATAGGAATTCAGAACCAAGCATAACATTTATTTTTTATGCTTTAAATAAGCATAAACAATGAATTTTATGCTTAAGACATAGTTAGATTTATTTCAAACCTTATTTGAAACTAGCTGTGCGCGCGGCTTCGCTAACGTGACCGCGTATTCTTAGTAATTGTCAAAGTTTATGAACGAAAAATATAGATGCAACTCAAAAACTAAAAAAAATCTTCAAGTTTGGGTTTGGGTTTCATCGCATTGTAGTGCATTCATTGCGCACTTATAGTCTCTCCTCGTTACTCAAAGTTTTGAAAAGATTTTAGTTGTAAATCTGTAATATTCTAACCATGGTGAATGGTGAAACAAAATAAGTATGTACTCCCATAGTTGTAGCAGCTCAATGTGAATACGGAGCTCCCGACCAGACCATGTCCGACCATGCTGGAGTGTCCAAAGTGCTATGTTTTAGAGGGCTTACTGTGTAAATCGCTACTGGCACGCGATTAACGTAGCCATCTGGGTGTTAATAATTTGATAAGACGTACCATCGATTTGCAAGCAGAAGAAGAACAGGGCAATGACAGTTGATGTCGTATTTCCGAAGATGGACCATGATTGTCTAAGTGGACACTTTTCCAAGGACACTGATCAATGGGCAAAAAAAAACGTTAAAGAATAGACGCAGGTATTACGCAGATCGATGGAACAAAGACGTCTATTCGCCACATTTATGTTGACTATTATTAATATTTTGCTCGGAAGTTCAAATGGTAGTGCAGTCTCATCTAGACGTGCCGCGAGTGAATCAGTTTCTCTTACGGATATATTCCTCTTCACTCTGGGGTAAAAAATAAAAATAAAAGATAAAGAATGGGTTGTCCAATCATTCACTCAAGAATATTTAAAATTGCGACAACCGTGACGGTGTGGCTTGACCGATTTTACTTAGACAACGTTATAACTTCCAATCTCACTTAAGCGTAAACTCGTCGACCTGTGTATCCTGCCTATCCTAACCTATGGTGCTAAGACATGGTCTTTGACGGAACCTGAGAAGCTCACACTCAAGGTTTGCCAAAGAGCGATGGAGCGCAGCATTTTAAACATCAAAATCACCGATCGAATACGCTCCACGACAGACATCGCCGATGTTGGCGATAAGTGTGCGAGGTTTAAATGGGACTGGGCAGGTCACATTTCCAGGATGGGTCAGGACAGATGGGCCAGAATCATCACACAATGACTGACGAAGGCTGTCGTCGTCACCGAGGCAGGCCCAAGAAACGCTGCCGGTGTGACTATTTGGACTCGTTCCTGACTGATTTGTCAGAGAAGGCAAAACACCGGGAGAGTTGGAAAGGAAAGGGGGAAAACGTACACCGTGAGATGGCAGGATATACAACAAAGTACACATATTATGTATATATATACTAAATGACATAAAGATGACACGTTTGATATTTGTAGAACAATACTGGTGTAAATTAAAACCCGCCAATAACATATAATATATATGCTCTTAAAATTCTAACGACTTTTATTTTAGTAGAGGTATTGACGTTGATTCATATTTGCATGCTGCCTGGTAGGTATTTTACAGGTCGACTTCTTTATTATATTGGAAAATAAGAGCTGCAACACAACTTTGTGTTTCAGCTCTTTTATATTATTTATGTCACTATTGTTCTATAATCACTATGTGAACATATTTGTTTAAACATAGTGTCAAACGAAGGACTCATGCTTCTTTTTGTCTCAATAATATCTAAGAAAAACATTTTCTCCATGGAATTGAGCAGGAATGGACAAATTTGCCCCTGCGTTTAATTTCGTTAAGATACACCAATGGAAAGATCTCTACCAGAAGAATAATTTATATTAAGACTACTTTGCTGGGCTTCAGAGAAGGAGGTAGTCAGAGAGGAGCTATAGAGCTGTACATTTGAGCTATTACGTACAAGCTTTTGCCCGCGGCTTCGCTCGCGTTAATTTAGAATTTGACAATCAATTGGGTTGTACTCTGCTTGTAATAATATAATTAAATCATGATTCGAAAGACACGTGGCGCCATCTATTATCATAAGAACGTTATTGTTGTTTTCTTCGTGTCCGTTTCCCTACACCTGACAACGTAAATGCAAAATTTCGGGATGATCGATTCAGTGGTTTAGGCGTGAAAAGGTAACAAACAAACTTACTTTTGCATTTATAATATTAGTTAGGAAGTTAGGATTAGAATTTTAATTTTACATAAATAATATTAACTTAATTGATTACTATCTAATACTATCTGTAGAATAATTGTATTTTCGATTAAAAAACCGTCGTATTTACGTCAAATTTACACCGCGCGCTCGTGCTAGTGCCTCTGATTATTGTTAATCGCTGCTAAGGTATGATTCACTGAGTAGAGCGTTCATAATTTATCACTTTCATGCAAACAACGTTAATACAGCTCAAAAATTGCCCTATGTGATACAGCGCATCGTACAAAAGTGGAGTTATACCAAGCTTGCATTTTCTCTGCTGCGATTGTGAACCCAATCGGAATAAAAAATATTGAGATTTGTGATTATGTTATTTTACCACAATTTTCATACCTTCGTAATGTACGTAAGTCATACCTTCATAATGTTTTACTTGATTACCGCATAGGGATTACCGCGATGTTCCTGAAACCTTCTTGTATACTTACTTGGAGGCTTATGAAAAGACAAATTGTTTGTTCTGGTGCACTTCTACGAGAGTAGCAACTGCAATGGGAACCAGGACGGTCCGGGTGAGCTCAATACAATATTTATAAAACGTATTAATAATTAAGACTTTATCAGCCAGCGACAGCTGATTTTAGAATACCTAATTTTTTGCTTCAGTTTCTAATCTTCGAAAAATGGTTTCAGAAATTAATACCGGAACAAATTAACGTTTGCTGCGAGGGTTACATTCAAGATGAAAACAATAACGGAACTAGGTAAATTACAAATCTATCATTATTCGGAACTCTTCATAACATCCACTTGCTAAAGTTACCAAACTAATTCCAGTATTCACTGCAAACCGGATTGTTCACCGTCCTGCGTGAATGGCTACTGTAAGTCTCCTGGAGTGTGTGCCTGCAACCCCGGGTACTTGCCGGATGTGTTCGAGACCCACAACTGCTCACCACTCTGCATTAAAGGATGTGACCACGGAACCTGCACCGCGCCAAACACATGCCTGTGTGATGCAGGATATGATCTCGTAAACGGAGTGTGTGAGCCCATCTGCTCCGAACCGTGCCTCAACGGCTCTTGCGTGGCCCCAGAAACCTGTCAGTGCCTTCCAGGTTACAAAAAGTCTGAATACGACACATGCGAACCATTCTGCGCCAGTTATACGGCCAATGGCGAGTGTATTAATACCATCAATTGTGAGCCCGGATGGACCAAATTAATCAAGGATTCGATTGAAACTTGCGAGCCAGTGTGCTCGGAACCTTGCGGTCATGGTACTTGCATAGCACCAGATACGTGTGAATGTTTATATGGATATGAAAAGGCCGCAAATGATATTTGCGAGCCTTACTGTTCTTTTGGCTGTGTGCATGGAACCTGTATAGGTCCACAAACGTGTATCTGCGACCCAGGGTGGTATACGAAGGAGTCAAGTGGCATATGCCTGGCGCATTGCGACTACAAGTGTGGCAACGGCACGTGCGTTGCTCCTAACAGCTGCGAGTGCTATCCCGGTTACGAGCTCGAGAAATCACAATTTCTTGAAGCAAAAGAAGCTGCTTTATGCGTTCCAATTTGTAATAACTGCGAAGGTTCTTGCATTGCTCCTGGTGTATGCATGTGTGAGCCTCACCAAGAAATGAGGCTAGTTAACGCGGACGGTTGGCCGTGTGACTGTGTAGACAACTGTACGGTTGCTGCGAATAAATGTGAAAGGACCGTATGTTTGATGACTACTACTACAGCAAGTGTAATATATGATATAGATGAAGCTCAAGATGCTACCGAGCCAACTCTTATGATAAGTACAACGGACCAGGTCGTCGTACTCGATGACAATAGTACTGTTGAAAGTGGTCACAGTGATCACAATAAACTGAGAATTGAGAGGGCGTCCTCATGGTAAGCAGTCTGTTTTCAGTATAATGTCAGTTCAATGAAATCGGTTTAAAATTGTCTTTAATATTTTGTGTATTATTGTGTGTACATATTTTAGTTGATTGCACTGTAACAATTTGTTCCCTTCTATAAGGTATAACTCCAGCTGGAGCTACGCAATGGGCTCTATTCTCATTCTAACTGTAATAATTTGTTCCCTTCTATAAGGTATAACTCCAGCTGGAGCTACGCAATGGGCTCTATTCTCATTCTAACTGTAACAATTTGTTCCCTTCTATAAGGTATAACTCCAGCTGGAGCTACGCAATGGGCTCTATTCTCATTCTAACTGTAATAATTTGTTCCCTTCTATAAGGTATAACTCCAGCTGGAGCTACGCAATGGGCTCTATTCTCATTCTAACTGTAATAATTTGTTCCCTTCTATAAGGTATAACTCCAGCTGGAGCTACGCAATGGGCTCTATTCTCATTCTAACTGTAATAATTTGTTCCCTTCTATAAGGTATAACTCCAGCTGGAGCTACGCAATGGGCTCTATTCTCATTCTAACTGTAATAATTTGTTCCCTTCTATAAGGTATAACTCCAGCTGGAGCTACGCAATGGGCTCTATTCTCATTCTAACTGTAATAATTTGTTCCCTTCTATAAGGTATAACTCCAGCTGGAGCTACGCAATGGGCTCTATTCTCATTCTAACTGTAATAATTTTGATGACTGCCACAATCTTAAAGAAGAAATATTTCAAATCATTGAACAGAAACATTTTCAATGGACAAAGTGAGTACTATTTTAAATCCCAGAGAATATCAGTACCTAAGTTTGATCATGAATGAATGTAGAATTAAATACTTGTTTTCAACTCTTCTCAATGGCTGTTTAGATTAACCTCTTTGTAATGAGTATTACATTATCCCTCTTTTAAAGAGGAAGGTAATATATCTACCCATTTAATACTCATGTAACGACAGTTAGTCTGATTGACAGTGTACAGTCACTAACACCAATATGTTTTACACTTACCTAAAAGTTAAAGAAATAACGATTGTAACTTGTAGATAGATCTTTTTCATAAAATATGAGTTCCAAAATACTATATTCGTAACAACAGGAAATTTTAATCAGAACAGTAGGAGAAAAACACTTTTAAAAGTTGTTAAGTTTGTTTAAGCTCGTGACTGTACACAATAATAACAATATGAGGACAAATACGCCTTCGTGATATTATCCGATCTAATATTATGAATGCCACAGAAACTCAGTCTGGTTGCCGTGGAATAAAGTTAACCTAAGATAAGGTATTTCGTAAGTAGTTCTGTTGATGCTGTTTCCTAATGTGTATATTTTTAATTCAGTTTCAGAAAGCGACTTGTCAACAGCAGCTGTGCATTACAAACAAAGCAGTTCTTGAATTGCTCAGAAATTATATTTATTCTAATTTATAAAAGATATACATAACGAGCGGCCCGCTCCATCTTCGCGCGGTGCCACCTATCTGTTCCAAATCTAAAATCTTAAAATAATCCAAAAAATGAAACTAAACCAAACATACACATTCACAAAACTTTATTGAAAATATCATGTTTTCCATTGTTTTAAAAGTAATTGTAATAAAATAATGTGCTAACCATTTCCTCGTTGTTTTGCTTACTCAACGTAAAACCCATCCGCTGTATTTTCACTAATCTAGTACAGATCTCCCAGGAAATGCTTGCGTTTCGGCAATCATCGCCTAACTTCGGAAATGATATGCCAGAGAGAACGCGCGATGATGAGATCTAAAAGAGAGCTGTTACCATAAACGTACTTGCTTATTTTGTATTACCAAACCTATAGATTAACAAACCTACAGCTCCAAAAAAGATTTCAATGCGAAAAATGATTGTAATTTTATTTTGTGTACTACTTAGTTATAAACATTATTGTGTGGTGTGTCTTTGTCTTTGATTATGTAATCTAAAACTAACATTATGTTTAAGTGTACTTACTAACTAAATTATGGATCGTTGTGTCTGATGCAAATAAATAAATAAAATAAATTAAGCCAATTTTGTATCGATAAGTTTGGTAACCTAAGAGAAATTAAACAGTACGTATTACTAATGAGTGGCATTGAAATAATGCCTAGGAAACCACTTTATTTTTCATGAAACACCGGCCTACAAAATACTACATGTAGAATGGACCCAGTCCCGTGATAGTTCTAACAATGATCCGTGAGTGCTCTGACATCTTCTAGCTTACACTTATTGCAACCTTGGACCAATTTACCTAACTTGGTTTAGTATCTACTCTGGACTTGAAGTTTCCAAGGTTATTGTTTATGGTAAATAGAGACTCGAGGCAACGAGTTCCTTTCCTAGGCTTTATGCGTGTATGTGTGCAATGCCCAATTTGTAACAGATACGCTTTGCCTTACACCCCGTGAGACCTCGTCGTACACTGTTTGGACGGGCTTGACAGGTTTAAGTGCACATGTGAAGTGTTACTAACATAATTTGAAGGTTCTATTTACAAACACAGTGTGTATTATGTCATATATATGTTAGTCTGTAAGGATGTTGTTAAGTTGTGCAATTATAACGCAAACTGTCTAAAATGTTTTATTTTTTTATTTGTCTATTCTGACACCAAATTTTGCTCTGGGCAAAGGCCTCCTTCACACCGTTCCTCTATGTGTTTTACGAAATGTAATCATGGAATTATTAAGTACTTCTACTTGTAATCTGTGAATAACAATCGATAGATTTCATCTCAGAAGATATTGCGTGTCTTGAAACTAAATGCCGAGGTGAACGAATGTGTTTTATTGACACAGGATGAGCTTATGATAAAAGTTGGTGATCACAATACATAAATACCCCATTATCGTAACCTAATTAAAATGCCTAAAATGTACCGGAAACTTTATATCGGAACCCGATTAATTTATCAGGTACGTTTTAAGGAAAATTGATAAAATTAATTTGTTGAAATATTAGCCAAGTGCGAGTTTGAATTACGCATTGGTTTTGAACAATGTTTACTGATCGGTGTCGTTAAAAATCAGTTGAATTTTGCCGTTCTTGTCAACGGTTTTAGTAGGTACTTAATAATTTTTCTCCTTTAAAGTCTATGGCGCCCTGAATCAATGCATTGACACACTTACGTTACAATCGAAAGTAAATGTAGGTAGTGTAGGTACAGACACCAGCAGTATCAGCACATTAAGTTACTACAATCTGTCAAATTTCTTTAATAGATTTTCAACTTTAGCGCTATAGCGATAAAGTTGAAAACCAAATAGCATTAGGTTTAAGATTGATTGGGAAAAGAACGCTGGCGAAGTTCCATGTATTTTGGGACCTACTCTTAGAGGTAGCATTCATTATGGCAACTTATACATAGTTGTAAAACGACTAAAGACTAACAGAAAAGTAAATGGAAAGTAAGACGAACAAGTTGGGAGAAAAGAGATATATGTCTTTATATAAGATAACCTAAAAATCTTACGATTAAGGTTTTTAACTGTGAATGTCTGTTTATTTATTTAAAATGAATCAAAAAATAATAATGTTTAGGATGAATCATAAAGGAAGATTCGAATAAACTACTCTTAGATAATTCCCTTTCCAACCTACCCGGTCCGAGTAGAAGTTAAAAGGCATACCGCGTTGTACACAGCCTCTTTGAATTATGCTCTGTGGTTTTTCGTTCTCGTTGGTTTTTGGTAGTAGGCAACTGACAGGTGCCAGGGGAGGTAATAATTTGGTTCGGGTAGTGTTATATTATTCTGATGTACTTATTATTTACTTATGTGCTAGTTGTTGATTAAAGACAAATTGTAAGAAACATAACATTCTATTTCTCTTCTGGTCTCTAAAATTACTGTATTTCCCTCGCAGTTTTAGTTTTGACGATACGTGTGTTGCTACTCGTCTTAAGCCAAAACCAGAATGTTTACTTCATTGCCTGTACCTAACTGATGAATCATAAAACTGCCAGACTGCGGCTAGAGACTATACTGATTACTAACTTAGTAATTAGTTCAATCACTATTCAAACTATATTGTTACGACTTTGATCTATAAGCGAATTATGGTCAAGTAAAACGATTCTTACTCGCTGAAAGAAGATGTACTTTTACATAAATTATAACAGCCAGAGCTCACTAGCTATCTACGAGTACAGCTATTGAAAGGCAGGGTTTTGTTGAATAAAAAGTGTGACGTAATAAATCTCGTTTATTGGTATTTTTACATGGTTTTTATTTTATATTTTTCAACAGCATTATAGAAAAAAATATTATCATATTAAGAGATTATGTGAAAAGGAAGCTGGTGCAGCGATAAAGCTCTGGTGTCTGGCAGAGTCCATATAGCATATTATGCTCATGACATGAGAGCAACTACCCGCTGTCCGTGTGTCAACAGGACAGTGGCAACAATAGCCTAATATACCACTTCGCCCCTGTAGCTTTCTATCTACTGCGATATATGTATAAGAGGACTTGCTTCCTATGTGCATAGATTTAATTCTGGCACGTAAAATAAATGGGTGGTTGCCATGAAATACAGAATAGGTAATAGGTACAGGATGTATTTCTTCTGAACATACATACTATACACCCATCTCTACACTTTTTCAAACATCTGAGCACCTTCATCAGAGAGACGATGCCTCCGTAAGCGCGCAAGTCATAAATGTCAATTAACGCAACGCATGTTAGTGGTTTTAAAATCAAAAGCAACTCATTGTCCAAAGAAAAATGCGGTAGTCCAAGTCAGGGTGCACTATCGTCAGTTCAAGATTTAAAGGCCAAGTCATCGAGAATCCACAAAATCGCAATGATAAACATAAAATCCCACTCAAAAAGACAAACGTATCGAACGATAGAATGGTAGCGTTTTTCAACCTTTTTCATGACACGACCCCCATAGCAAGAAAAAGATAGTAACTTTTGTGTCCTTGCAATTTGATTAATTTACGAATATTGCGGGCTGTGCGCAGTTTGTAACTTTTGTGCGTTTTAAATCTAATGAAAAATTAATTACTCTTTTGTAGAGCACTTCCCACCAATATTACAGGTCAGTGCTTGCTTAACATGTTCCTTGAAGCTACGCAAGATATGAATATCAATTGGGCACAGAAATGTATTGCTATTTGTAGTGACGGAGCAAAAGGCACTGTTTAAGCTTTCACGGTTTACAACTAAACTTATACTGTCACTTAGGGGATATCTTCCCTGATTGTTCATTGCAACAGCGTCGAAATATCTGGAGCTCAAAATTATGAACAATCACGGAAAATATCCCATAAGTGACAGTATAAGTTTAGTGGATTTATTGCTAGACTGAAAGAGCAGATGATGAAAACGGATTCACGATGGGAGAAATTGCTTAATGAACAACAAGCGCAACCATTGTATTAAGATGGACTAGTACTCATAAGTTTTATTTATTTTTTAATTTGTATTAACATACAAAATATTTATATCTTTAAGTTAACATTTTCTTAATAAATCTATCTTTTCGCGACCCCCCAGGGGGTCGCGACCCACATGTTGAAAAACACTGGAATATATCATGACAGATCTTACAGTGACAGTAGTGACGGGACTCAATCGATCACCATTGATAACGTTCCTTTATAAGATTTACTACGAAATCACTATAGTTTAATTTTTATTACATGATTTTGCCTTGTTAATTGGCGTTTTAATATCAAGTTTACATGTTGTTTATACATTTATTTTTATTTATTGTACATTATAGAATGTATAAAAACGAAGAGAAAGAGCCATTTATAGTTAGAAACCCCTTGAGCAAAAACACATGCCATTGGATTGGAACGTAATCGCAAAAAAAGTTGCGTTTTGTAATTGCACGATTACTTTATTTTGAGTAAATTAAAATATTTATAACTTTTGATTCCCGTGTCCTAAAAATTCAATATTTTTAAAATAAATATCTCATAAAATTGTAGTTATAATTATTTTATATTTACACTTGCATGGAGCTTCATTAATTTTAAGATTCTTTGGGTCCACTTTTCAAATTCAAATTCAAATTCAAAAATTCAAAATATTTTATTGTGGGCATATGTTAGTTACAGGTCTAAACAATAAATTTAAGTTCCAATATGTCCTGCCTAATAGGCATACAAGAATTATGTAGTGGCATTACATTTAAAATTGTTTTACATGTCAAATTTGGTTATTATAAATGTCAAAATATGAATATACAGTCAAATTATTACATGGTCAACAATTCATTCAATGGTTTTGGCTTTTGCCGCCCTTCTTTGACAGTCCCGCTCATACGACGACAATTTAAGCTAAACATTTCTAGTATGAGCTGACCTAATTATAGGCTTTCCGATCAATGAGAAGTCAGCTCGAATTTGCCCGTTGGGTTAACTTGCGGTTTCTCTTTTCTCCGAAGTTACTAATAGAAAGGATAAAACTTAAGTTGAATCATCGTCCGAGAAAAGTAACAAAAAAAAAAGAACGAAACAAAAAAAAAATAAGCAACTCCAAAAAAGTAACTCAAATATAAGTTTTGTGGATTAAATTCTTATCGATGTTACACGAAGGTACTTGTGGTTAGTTAGCCATTGCCAATTTTGTTAATAATTATATTTTCATCTAAACGGGAAATCCGGAGCTCGTGGGTTTCTAAATATTTTTCTCATTATTATTAAGAGCCTAGCCTTGATCGCAAGTATTCGGAGCTGTGACTGCAAAGTGCTAATATTAATTACTTCATTTTGATTGAATCCACAACCAATATGAATTTATTCAGTTTTTTATTAATTTCTGTTTTGGTAAGTAACTTTTTTTATTCTAAATTTAAATAAAACATAGTCCGTATAGGTTGATGTCACGTTGCTATGATGAAGCACGATATGTCACGGCGGAAAGTTGGAACTACGTGACCCTGGACACCTTCCACTGTGTAAACAAACAACAACTGCAACATGTGATTCAAAAACTACACATTAAAATACCATATTGATAATCTGGGAACGGCGCCTCAGCAATCGTTAACAACCACGTGGTCTTCTTTCTTAAGCGGCCGTTGTCTATCAACACAATATACTATTAAAGTGGCTGAAGATATTGTTGTTGATGCGAGAAGCACAGGACCGGTGGATATGGTGGCGCTCGGGTGAGTCCTATCTCCAGTTGCGGACGTCTATCGTGATCGTCTATGATGATGACTTGTTGAGGCTATTTAACCCGACAAATGTCTTCTTTTGAGCGTGTAGATGGTAAAATAGTTTAAGTAATCTGTTTTTTTTTGTTTGGCCCAAAAGTTAGATCATATGTGAAATAAAAAAAATACGAAACCATTATACACATTTATTGTCGTTCCGAGTATTCCGATCGTTTAGTTTTAAAGAAAAATTAACTCAAAACGAAAATAATTTAATCGGTTTGAAACGTGGAGCTGTTACGAGGAGAAGACGGGTTGTTGTTGTGGGACAGGTTAATTGCATTCACAACAGCTGCAAGCATGCACATACTTTACGTTTTTATAACAGCAGTCACTAATTAATCATTTATTTAATAACATGATTATGCAGTCACATAAAACATGTTGCGAATCGAATTAGAGGCGTACTTAAAACTAAAGAACTATTGTGTTTCCAAAGATAGGGGGAGTCTTACCCAAAATGGCTTAGATTTGATAGGACTAAACAGATGAGCTATCGCAGTAATGTAATCTTGTAATACTAGGTAGCAAACGTCTCATTATACTCACTATTACTACTACCAAAATCCAGCTAATTAGTAAATTATAGAAATAGAAATTCCATATTCTATTGAATATGGTAACTCAATTGCTTACGTCACTGTTTCTACGATTCGATATTGCAAATGATTGCGTTTAGATGTTCAGATTAAGTAAAATATTTGTTACTTCTTTTTTCAGCTTAGTAAAAAAAAAGATATAACATGAAAAGAAAAGCCCCGTAATTGCTTCATATAATGTACATACTTTCATTTATAAACGCTTCTGAAATTAGAGAGCCCTACAAAGCCGATCTTGTTTAAATTAAAATATTATTTATGTAAAACGGGTATTTTTAATTGACAACGTCATGCTATTACCGCTATTTCAGCTGTATAACGCAGGAGCTGAGGAAGGTCATAGCAAGGAGGACATAGAAAAGGAACTTATTATTTCGTAAGTATTCATATTTGTTTATTAGATGTACAAGAAAGTAGATAAATACTTGCAAACTATAATACCACAAATGGAGTTTTTGACTAGGGCTGATTTCCAATAGTATTATTATAAGAATAAATCGTTTTAAGCACACAGTGGACACAGAAACGGGCTTAATGGCAGAGGCATTATCTACCAGACAGACGATTACCTTATAGACATATACAGGATGTACCGGAGTAAGCGCAATACCTCTTAGCTGGTGATTCAGACCATCACACTGGAATCGGCAACTTATATTTAAAAACACCAATTGCGTCACTCGATGCGTATTTTTATATGGAAAATCGTTTTCTTATTTCGCCCCATGTTCCTTAGGGATAGGGTCTAAGGAACTAAAAATCGGACTTCCTCTTTCTTACACAGCTTTCATTTTATGAGTGTGTAGCGACACTACAAAGAGTACCAGAGAACATAGAACAAAAAGTACTACAGCGCCATCTATGACACAGACAATGAACTAATTGCGAAATACGCCTAAATTGTACTTCGCGCATGTAAAGTTATCCGCGACTTAAGACTATATAGAAGAACTCGACAACAACTGTCGGGCAGTAGCCCACCAGACATAACACCTGTCTGGTCGGATAATCCTCCCTTTTCTATGGGGGATGAAGAACTTTACACCCTGTTCTCCAAACCCCCAAAACGAATTTCGACAATTATGTTTTTTATCTAATTTAGGTGGAAAAAAATACTTGTTATTTTAAAATAATTTACGATGTTGATTTTACAAGAAATACGAATTCAGTTACATAAAATGTAAGAGAAATTTATTTAATCCTGAAAGCTTCTTATATATTGTCGACACCAGAATTAGTAAGACACCACGCGGGAGAACGGAGCGAGTGTCCGCATCGGTTTAATAAATCCTTAGAAAACCCGTCTCATGCGCCCGCGTCAGATGGCGCTACCATTTTTCAATACGGACTCGCGAGCGTGAACCGGCCCAAGTTTTAACGTACGACCTCGCCGTATTCCCGTCTATCTTTGTGTGCACCTTTTTTCGCTCGATATTTGGAGTAGATCTTCTGTATACCGGTATATTTTGCTTGGGACAGATTCATTTTCTTATTATTATTCTTTAATGTAAGCCTCAAATGGAACGTAACATTTTCGTAAGTTTCCTTCGCTGAAAACCCGTAAAGATTTTGATGAAGTTGACTCAAACATCCTGATCCCCCAAATAATGAACTTACTTTTTCAGGCCGGAGTTTATGGAAACCTTGTGCGCATGTTCTAGGTAAGTTATTATTTCAATTATTTTAGAAGTGCATAAATCGTCATAACATCTAAATGATTTTGTTAATTTTGTTTATTGTGTATTAATGAATTAGTGACATTATTATTTATATTTTTGTATTTTTTTGGTTCTTTTTACTTTATTTTATTTGCCATTTATTTGACATTTTATATCATTTTGACATGATTTATAATTATTGTAGAATTCTAGAATTATTGTTTGAATTTCGAAAATGTATTTGTTTAAGAAAAAAAAAACCTTTGATATTTTGTATGCCTTTTGGCGAGGCACAGCTCGGTCCTAATTTATTTATAACATCTTTTGTATACACCCAATAACGAAATAAATGAATTTGAATTTGAATGTATTAGAATATTGGGTTCATAATCCAGACACTCATTAGACTAAAAAATACTATCGTATTTATTTGACACATTTTAATGACAATGAATTTTACTTTCAGCTCACATTCAAAAACAGATCCGGTAAGTTATATAGTATTGATTTATTAAGAAAACGTCTCACTGTTCATTATTTTCCGTGAAATATATTTCAGTAGCTTTTTTTCCCCTCCCGCTCTGGGCGGAGCGGAAGGAAGTGTCAACCAAGTACTGACTAAAACCCATCCATGTTCCTTCTTAGCCCTTTATGTTCCATTGCCGCAGTATCTTTTTCGAACAGTCTCGCAACCCCGGCAGGCATCGGCCCTTGCAGACCCCCTCCATTTTGCTGACATCTCTCTCGTGGAACACGAACACGCCGTCAAAACGGCCTGTCGGCATAGGACGGAAGGACGCCGAGCTAGCCCATTTCTCACCGTCCACAGAATATTTCAAAAGCTTACGGTTTAAATCTGGAACGTTTTAGGGTTTTCTGTATGATTGTAGGATAACAATGACGACGACATTTACATGTCTACTTACCCGCATGGGCGCCGGCAGAATTATTTCCAGGGGGGTGTATCTTCAGTTTTATGAAATCAGCTCGAAACTTTTGCACTCCACCTTGGATACGCTAGATTTTCCTTTGTCAATTCGTATAAGGAGTAATTTTGTCGATCTATACAGAAAAGCCTAGTATTCGAAAAAAATAGGATGCAAAAGCGAGCGTAGCGAGCTTGAAAATCGTAGCTACCACCTCGAACTTGATAGGTTTTCTTTTGTCCTTTATCATAGAAATAGGGCTAATTCTGCCTATTTATAATGAAAAGCTTATGAACGCAAAGGACAAGAAATCTGAACGAGCGAAGCGAGCTCGAATAATTTAGGATATTTTCGGTTAAATTAGGTAATTTTGATTCATAGAAACAAATTTTTGCTTTCCGCCTCGGATATATTGGTTTCTCTTTAGTTGCCCAAGATTCAGCACCCTCCCCCTGCCTACGCCGACAAAGTGGTAAAATAAAATCTCCTAAAGTATTTTTTTTTCTGTACCTACACGTAAAGTGCCCAAACCCCATAGTGTGGTACGCCGTTGGATAGGTCTTTAAAAAATATTACGAGATTTTTTAAATTTATTTTTCGATTTAGGGATTTGTTTGTGAAATAATAAGCTTTAAAGTGCTAATTGTTGTTAAACTCAAGGGTCGCGTCCCCTCTACTAGCTAAACTGTTGTTTTTGGGTGTGTAATTCACGGTGGTAGTATATATAACGAAATTAAAAGGATAACTATTAGCTTAGTAGGCTTTACAAGTTTACGAGTAATTGTCGACTAACTTATAAAATGTACTTGGATAACATATTTTCCTAAACATAATGTATGGGAGCACAGGTTTTTCAACTGCAATTGTAAGTTTGTTTTTTATTATAACAATAAAAAACATCGTTCGGAGGCAAATCCGCATAAAAATATATTTTGATGGGTAATTACGGAACCCTACATTGTGCGTGGCCCGACACGCACTTGGCCAATTTTTTTACTCTTGTCTAGATTTACATGAAGACTTCGGTGTCCGTTGTTAGCACAATATACATCGAGTTGTTAGAAAACTGTTGCTAGGCAACCCGTTAGAGTTCATAATTGATATGATATTATAGATCTCAGTACTCTTCTTCTTAGCGTGTCAGTGGCATCTAAATTCCGTGGCATGCACCAGTTCTGAAGCACATTTATCATTATAGGCCTAGTACAAAAATAAAAAATTCATTTCATTTCTTTTCATTTATTTTATGTAACAATTTTTACATTGTATCGAAATGTTTCACAAAATTATAAAACTAAAAAATTACAGTAGCAATCATTATTATAAAAGTAAGCAAAAATTATAATTAAAAATAAAATAAAACATTTGCAATACCCCTATTATTATGTTAAATAGCAAAAAAAAAAATATGATACAATATAAAAACAAATCAAGATTCCACCATTACAATTAATGTCAAAAGTATAATATAATGTCAATAAAAATAGTAACGTTGTACAATAATAAATAATGTAAAAATCATTATTCAACATTATTACCATTTTTTTCAGACGGAATGCAGAGCTTCTTTGACTGCATTCGGTTCAAGATTGTAAGTATCATCTTTTAGGCTTGGTTGACAAAATAATGTTTGTTTAACGGAACTTATGTTTAATCTGTCTAATTACATAATAATCAAGCATGAGTCCCTATTACCCGTTTAACTAATACTAAGCGACACCCAGAAGAAATGACTGAAAGAATTTGAACTCTCGGTGCGGAACCGAGGCGCCTTGAAAATCTATCATTGCGCATTCAATTAGTTTGAACAGGCATAGTAAACTTCTGTTATTTGTTATAATTTCTTCTGTTATAAATTATTAAGTTCTTTTCCCATTTTTATACAAGTACATATTTTTATAATTATTTTAGATCTATTTGTAGTATGTAAATAATTATTTAGACTTGGTTTATTTATTTATAATAAACCAAGTCTAAAAAATAAAAATAAGTATCTACAATATCAACAGTCTGTCCGTGATGTTATCTTATTATCTTTCAATAAGTGAAAGCATTGTTACCAGCTGCCAAATTAATATTTGTAAAACCAATCTTTAATTAAAAATAATTTGCCAATAAACGTGAACTTTGTTTCAGTATTGCCAAATTGGATTATTATTGTGAATCCATGCAGTGAGTACTTACTTTTTATTCTATTGCTCATATTCTGACAATAAAAAAACAAGTTAGTAATACTTTATATTTCCGTTACAGAGATTCCATGGAAAGTATACCTAAACCCACGAGCACTACAACATCTACAGCTAAACCCACGGCCACCACAACTACTACAGCTAAACCCACGGCCACCACAACTACTATAACTAAACCCACGGCCACCACAACTACTACAGCTAAATCCACGGACACCACAACTACTACAGCTAAACCCACGGCCATCACAACTACTACAGCTAAACCCACGGCCACCACAACTACTACAGCTAAACCCACGGACACCACAACTACTACAGCTAAACCCACGGACACCACAACTACTACAGCTAAACCTACGGACACCACAACTACTACAGACAAACCCTTGGACACCACAGCTACTACAGATAAACCCACGGACACCAGAGCTCCTATAGCCAAACTCACGGACACCACAACTACTACAGCTAAACCCACGGACACTACAACTACTACAGCTAAACCCACGGACACCACAACTACTACAGATAAACCCACGAACACCACAACTACTACAGCTAAACCTACGGACACCACAACTACTACAGACAAACCCTTGGACACCACAGCTACTACAGATAAACCCACGGACACCAGAGCTCCTATAGCCAAACTCACGGACACCACAACTACTACAGCTAAACCCACGGACACTACAACTACTACAGCTAAACCCACGGACACCACAACTACTACAGATAAACCCACGGACACCACAACTACTACAGCTAAACCTACGGACACCACAACTACTACAGACAAACCCTTGGACACCACAGCTACTACAGATAAACCCACGGACACCAGAGCTCCTATAGCCAAACCCCCGGACACCACAACTACTACAGCTAAACCCACGGACACTACAACTACTGCAGCTAAACCCACCGCCACCACAACTACTACAGCTAAACCCACGGACACCACAACTACTACAGCTAAACCCACGGACACCACAACTACTACAGATAAACCCACGGACACCAGAGCTCCTATAGCCAAACCCACGGACACCACAACTACTACAGATAAACCCACGGACACCACAACTACTACAGCTAAACCTACGGACACCACAACTACTACAGACAAACCCTTGGACACCACAGCTACTACAGATAAACCCACGGACACCAGAGCTCCTATAGCCAAACTCACGGACACCACAACTACTACAGCTATACCCACGGACACTACAACTACTACAGATAAACCCTTGGACACCACAGCTACTACAGATAAACCCACGGACACCAGAGCTCCTATAGCCAAACCCACGGACACCACAACTACTACAGATAAACCCACGGACACCACAACTACTACAGCTAAACCCACGGACACCACAACTACTACAGACAAACCCTTGGACACCACAGCTACTACAGATAAACCCACGGACACCAGAGCTCCTATAGCCAAACTCACGGACACCACAACTACTACAGCTAAACCCACGGACACTACAACTACTACAGCTAAACCCACGGACACCACAACTACTACTGATAAACCCACGGACACCACAACTACTACAGCTAAACCCACGGACACCACAACTACTACAGCTAAACCCACGGATACCACAACTACTACAGCTAAACCCACAGACACCACAACTACTACAGCTAAACCCACGGACACCACAACTACTACAGCTAAACCCACGGACACCAAAGCTACTACAGATAAACCCGCGGACACCAGAGCTCCTATAGCCAAACCCCCGGACACCACAACTACTACAGCTAAACCCACGGACACTACAACTACTGCAGCTAAACCCACGGCCACCACAACTACTACAGCTAAACCCACGGACACCACAACTACTACAGCTAAACCCACGGACACCACAACTACTACAGCTAAACCCACGGACACCACAACTACTACAGCTAAACCCATGGACACCACAACTACTACAGCTAAACCCACGGACACCACAACTACTACAGACAAACCCTTGGACACCACAGCTACTACAGATAAACCCACGGATACCAGAGCTCCTATAGCCAAACCCACGGACACCACAACTACTACAGCCAAACCCACGGACACCACAACTACTACAGCTAAACCCACGGACACCACAACTACTACAGCTAAACCCACGGACACCACAACTACTACAGCTAAACCCACGGAACCCAAAACTACTACAGCTAAACCCACGGACACCACAACCACTACAGCTAAACCCACGGACACCACAACTACTACAGACAAACCCTTGGACACCACAGCTACTACAGATAAACCCACGGACACCACAACTACTACAGCTAAACCCACGGAACCCAAAACTACTACAGCTAAACCCACGGACACCACAACCACTACAGCTAAACCCACGGACACCACAACTACTATAGACAAACCCTTGGACACCACAGCTACTACAGATAAACCCACGGACACCACAACTACTACAGCTAAACCCACGGACACCACAACTACTACAGCTAAACCCATGGAACCCACAACCACTACAGCTAAACCCACGGACACCACAACTACTACAGCTAAACCCACGGACACCACAACTACTACAGCTAAACCCACGGACACCACAACTACTACAGACAAACCCTTGGACACCAAAACTACTACAGCTAAACCCACGGTCACTACAACTACTACAGCTAAACCTACGGACACCACAACTACTACAGATAAACCTACGGTCACAACAACTACTACAAAAAAACCCACAGCCACAACAACTACTACAACTAAAGCCACGTACGTATGTTTAAAATACTAATAATCATTAACTAATTTCTTTACTTCACTCCGTATTTCTTTTTCTCTTCATTTTATGTAGGAGCAATCATATTCAGTTTGACTATCTCATTGGTTTCGTGGTCGCAACCAGTACTGTTGAGCATCAGAAGTTGGGCTCGACTCCCAGGTCTACTAAAAGTGTTTTTGAGTCTTTACATCAGGAATTTCTCAGTAAAGTGGAGTGGAGTGGAGTGGAGTTTGGAAATGTGCCCGGTAGATAACAATAGGCTCTCCCCTTATTATAATGAAATTAAATGTACCTGTGCGAAATGTGGGTGTACTATTATTGGTACATCTATGCCTTACGTTTCGGAGAACGTGTCGTTATGTTATGTACGTACATACATAGTTTTAAAGTTGACTTTGATCCACCTCTGTAAAGTCTGGCTCCGCGCGGCGGTCCGAGGGCTACGCTACCTTCTTCACATGTTAGAAATATTGTTGTTATTATAAACTGATTGAAAAGTTTGTGCAATATGTAAAAATGGATGTAAATACATTAGCCGTGGCCCCAAACTTGGCACTGCCTGAATCTTGGTGGCTCGGTACCAGCAGTGAAGGCAGATTGCATTCGAATGTTCAGTGTGACACAGCACAGCAACACACAAGTTACAATTCATTATGAGAATAGTGATTTTAAAATTATTCAGAAATAAAAATATATTAATTATCAATAATAATTAACGGTTCCGCATGACGAGAACCTTGTGAAAGTAGAGAAAGAGAAACAATTCAAATATCTTCATCTGGCTCGCGAGGTTGTCGACATGTCAGAGCGTATCGTTGAACGTTGTATCTTATAAATCGACCCGAATCCCTCAACGTGGATACCCGTTATACTGAAATTTCAGGAAGGAGGGAAGAGGACCAGTACAGCAACGACCTGAGTACCATTCGACGGTCACAGTGGCAGCTATTGCATCGTGTGCATTCACTTGCGGCATTCTCCTTGCCATGGCCATCAAAATGACATACGACCGGCACAGACGACGAGTAGCTTATGGTTTGTGTTTTTTTCATTCTATAGTTATAAGGTTCAACGAGAGGATTCGTTACTCATTCATATTTTAAATGGCTGTACCCCCACACGGCAATTTGGTTCGAAATAGTACAGAAGTTTTAGTTAATAGTACAGATAAAAGGAAGCTCTTCACCCATGTTTGTACCAGCACCGCCTCGCCTCTTAAAAACCTAACTGAATATTGCATTTTTTTAATATTTAGACTGCTAGCTGTACACGGGCAGTCTTAGAAAAAATAGGGGAGAGTGCGGTAACTACGAACACCTAAGTGGGAATGCGAATTAAACAAAAGCAGTATAAGATACGAATCATATGAAAATTTATTGCTTACTATTTAGTTTAACAAATCAGTCACAAAATCACAACAAAGACAGTTTCGCATCTATTTATGATTATAGTAAAATGTAGTTTCGGGGTGATGGCGAACATTCGAGATTTGTTAATGATTGCCCCGTGGGCTCAAATTTAAGAAACAAAATTCTGAGGTACCTATTATTATCACAACGCAAAATATTTGGCTTGTAAAATACTCTTTGATTATGATGTATTTCAATATGAAATACAATGGAATTGTATTATAAACTTAATAACTTCTACAATAAAGTTTATGAAGCAAAAAATTACATAAAATTATAACAAAAACTTACGATCGACTTACCGTTATCAAGTAGCGCGGCCTCACTACACAACTGTGTGTTTGGCACTGGTCACTTTTCGTGAAAATAGGTAGCTAGAGCTGTCTATAAACTGGATGAAAAGAAGGCAAGGTTGGCGCAGTGGTTGAGCGATTGGTTGCTGCGCTGTGTCGCGGGTTCTTTCCCGCAGAGAACTAATATTTGTCCAACTGTTCCGGCTCTGGCTGCTTGATACACAAGCAGTAAGATTAAAGTTAGTAAACGCGCGCACCATCCAGGAGAATTCCTAATTGTCCTCAAATGCTGCCTTGATTCTTGAATGACAGCGCATGCTTGCGATTCTCATCTAAGACCTGCATTGTGTAATCATTTAAATCCTAATACTTGTCTTAAAAAATTGCCAAACTGTGTTTGTTTGTGACTTCTTTTCGTCACAACAATCGACGATTTTCAACAGGCGTAGTTGAAAGCCTGGGAAAATATATTATTTCTCTACACTAATATTAGAAATGTATATTTGTCAAAAGCTCCGTTTCCACCAACCGGAAAAACCCTCTCGCACTTTATTGATGTCACTGAATAGACTATCTGTGTTGCCTTTAATTAAGTATAGAGGCGCTTTGTCTGCGTAGAATTCCTTTATTCAGTGACATCAAAAAAGTGCGCGAGGATTGTTCAGATCAGACCGATTTTGACGGGACTTTTACTGGCAGATAGCTAATGTTATAAGGTCTAACATAGGTTACTTTTATTTCAGAAAATAAATTAGGGTTGCGTGCAAATAAAATAAAATGTTGAAATTGGTTATAAAAAGGGAACTAATATTTTTTTATAAAAATTTCAAACGGACAAAATGTGTTTCTGAAACTACCCGAAACGAAACGAAATCAGTCTTAAGTGTAAAAAGACCTACTTATCAAAATTATAAGTTGTCTTAGGAGCCAAGAAGAGTTTAAAATCATAAAATAATAAAAATTGACAACTTCCTATAATCGACTACGGTAAATAAAACTTAACTACTACTTAAAGAGAAATATGCTCAAGCTAGAGTTATTTTGTGTAAATAGTTAGATCTGTAAACAGTAACTAAGCTACACCATTGTAAAGTATTAACAATTACATATAAAATAAGTATCTTAAATCAATAAATATAAGGAGCTAACAATAGTAACAAATATTTAAAAATTACAAAAAAAATAGTATAACAACAATATCAGCTGCCACTGTTGTGGCGATAATTATGGCGCCATAAATATTACTTCACACACTTCGACAGCAAAAAAATATTCGTAATGATCTTGAATCCCAGCTGAGCGATATTTGGGAACAACACGATGCAAAAAAGTGCGTATGTGTGTGTAAGTGCGACTGTGTATGTAAGTGCGATTGTGTGTGTAAGTGCAAAGCATTAAACGCTACCGCACTGTGATTGGCCGATGCTACGATGCTTAGTCCCTTTCCGACGATTCTCTGTATTAAGCGTAGTTATGGGTATTTTGGGTGTCGAGCTTAATGTGCTGGCGTGTGTACATGGAGAAAGTGCTTTATTCTGTTTATGCTTGTAACTAAAAATCCCTTGGACTACTTCGTTGAGGTTCAGGAGATGCAGGTTTGATGTAATGTTTGTTTATG
Source organism: Noctua janthe (assembly GCA_910589295.1). Taxonomy (NCBI): domain Eukaryota; kingdom Metazoa; phylum Arthropoda; class Insecta; order Lepidoptera; family Noctuidae; genus Noctua; species Noctua janthe. Next base: position 17,256,449 of record OU342562.1, read on the forward strand.
CATCTTCTTCTTCTTTTTGCATGGCAATGTAAACTGATTTACCCTAAAATTTGGCGACGAGTTAAATGTATCTAGGTCAATACTTACATATTTCGTTAAAAATATTTCAGGATTGAGTCGTCCACAACTCCCATAATTTAGAGTCATAATCATCAGCCAATCACCAAAGAGCTTCTGATCCTGCACACAAGACTCTGATCAAGCATTTACTACTTAAAACATGGATACTGTTTCGTGAAGACCACCAGATGGCAGCACAAGTAGCAATCACTTTCAAAGCTTTTCGTATTTCTACATCGTCTCTTCAGGATTGAGCCAAGCTCTTCATTAGCTTGTCAATGCATTAGATTAGTTATTATAGACGTCAATATAGAAGACCACTTGTATAAAGACTTACTAATACGTCTGAATAATAAAAACTTTTTAAGGTAGGATAGGTAATATAGGTAAGTAAAGATAAAAAAAAATGATGATAATTTTTTGTAATTAGAAGCCAAAAGATCGATTTACGAATGACTACCTCATAGAATTGTCACAATTTTAGTAGATAAAGGTAAATGAGTAAAACCTCTGCGGCCAATTTAATGTAAACAAAATGACTGTGACAGGTGACAGGCAATTCGACAGGTTTGCAAGTTTCTTTCATTCATCTTTGGATTCTTTGACTTTATCAAACAACACCTGTTGTGAAATTGTTTTAATTTTTACATCTTTTGACAAATATGTCGCATTTTCGGTTACATTACCTACCAGGTTCTGAAAGCTTAGGATCACAGAGTCATATTATGACCCCATAATGCACTAATATGAATGTAGCTTTTAAAACTAATTAAAAAAACGTTTTGAGGCTAATTTAATAAAAGTAATGTTCAATATATTTTACTCTCTTTTGTTTTATGTACCCTTAATGCACTTTGACTCACCCTTCATAGATTCCAATTGTTGGGTTCTTTGTTCACGGTTAATTTCTAAATTGGGCAAAGAGTAATTTAATGGAATAAGACATATTATATAGGTATTAAATCACGTGTCACGTTGTTCGTACACGCTGTTAGGGCTGCAGTGGTCTCAATGAAACTCCCGTATCAAGGTAAGGCTTAATTAGGTAGATACTGTATTTTATCATTTAAAAGTGTGGAGCGTGAGGTTGCTGCGATGGTGACAATTTTTGGACACATAAAAAGTAATAGGTAGGTGCAAGAATTAAAATATCTTTCTTTGGGGTGCCTAACCTTTTTTAAATAGCAAAGCTCGACATACACACACAGCACGTCTCCACAGTTAATGAAGGCGTAAAGATCCTCTCCCTGTCATGTTGAATTATATCCTTGACTATTGAATCAGAAAATTCTTCACCAATCCGCCATAGACTTCGAGTGCTCAGGTAGCTGAAACTCGCTATTGCGTCAGACACAGTAGCTGAGGCGTCTGGCATTGCCCATCAAACGCTTTAGCTCTCAAACTCATCCTCTCTCTATAAAATAAGTTGAAGATTGCGAGCCTCATGTACACGGGCTTGACTTTATATTTTCTCGACATCACGCGTGAGGAGTAACTTATGTTTTCGAGCTCTTATTATTATAGAGAACAGTGAGTCCTGCATTTTAGGCCCAACCATGAAAATGTCATGAGGTCAACGGGTCAGCCCGGTGAGGTAGGAGCCGAGCCGTCGAATGCAGTTCTAATTTTCGTGGACTCACAACTGTCCTTGAAGACAGCGTGATGGCGGAAGAAGTAAGATGTAGAAGGTATAGGTAGGTACATCAGATTCTAAAAGGTGACCTAATTCACGCATAAATTTTAAGTATTGCGATTTCCTAAATTGTAGTTGTTTGCGAAATCGCCTTGCTAAATTTAACAAGCGTTCTATAGCTAGTGAATACGATTCACCTAGACAATCAGGTGTATCCTTTAGGGGTAGACGAGACGACGACGACGACAGAAGACCTGATATCAACCAACCGAAATGAGAAGTTATCAAAACAGCTGATTTAAGACCATGAGAGAGATGTGTAGTCTAGGTATGTTACCGGTTAACACAGGCAATACCAAAAAAGAAGAGGTGATGGTGAAATGCTTCATCAAGGATTCCACCTGAACATTGCGCACCTACGGTTGCAGTGGTAGTAGAGAGGGACATACTATTGATAAAAGTTTTTGTGAAAATTGCCCAGGTTCTTATGTTCCCAATGCCTTCGGAAGTCGGTGACAAAAAAGTCAATGAAACAAATAAAGTTTATTAAATATAACTTTTGAATGTTATAACTTTACTTTATATACCCTCATGACCCCCACATTATTAACAGCTTCGCGAAGAGTCCATTTAAACCCTGTATGTAGTCTTGTCTGTGTAGGATTACCCACTCCGGTCACACCTCGTCAAATTGAATTTTTTTTTTTTTGAAACTGTGGAGTTATTGTTGTGGTGTTGCATCTTATTTCCGAACAAAGGCGATGATTGCCGAAGCGCATGCATTACCTGGGACACAGATCCCAGGTAATGCATGCGCTGCATTTTCAAAAATCGAGTACAGACTAGATTGGTGAAAATGCAGCGAATATATAATGGGCTTGACGTTGAGTTCGCAAAACAAAGAGGAAATGTGCACATTCTTTTATTAGAATTACTTTTTAACAATTGAAAATATGATATTAAGTGACACCTTATAAGCTACCGACAATTTATTGAATACCTATTTGGTGTGTTTCAACGATTTGTTGTTTCGAGATTTACGTTATTATGCTTGCGATCAGCTCAAATTTATTCAAACGAATGAATTACTCAATGATGGCGGAATCTGTTTCTTGATTCTGGATGATGGTAACTGATAACTACATTCTTCAGTTAGGGCCGCCCTTGATGTACTGCTGAAACATATTAACGAAATTATTCCAGTGATCATAAATCATAACTTTTGAATGTACATGCCAGCACATCAAGCTACACGAAACGGTCAAATTTTCCCAATCAACCTTGGACCTAATGTTTTAGCGATAAAGATGAAAATCTATTAAAGAAATTTGACAGATTGTAGTAGCTTGATGTACTGGCGTCTGTACAAGGATGTCGTCAATGTATGTACAGTGCAGCATGCTTCGTGTGGCACTTGAATGACATTGTAAGGGGAGGCGACCTTTGATCTAACTATGCCACGTGACAAGAAGACCACGCTACGCTATACTTGATCAGGCAAGATCCCGTTTTTAACTTTACCGATTCCCCAACTAAAAAAAATATTATCACAAAAGTGCCGTTTCGTAACTATTTTGATCGTCATATCATCATCTGCCTAGCCTTTTCCCAACTATGTTGGGGTCGGATTCCAGCCTAACCAGATGCAGCTGAATACCAGTATTTTACATGGAGCGACTGCCTATCTGACCACAACCTATATATTTTCATATGCATTTAGGAAAACGCTGTTATTTAGATATTACAAACAGACACTTCAATTTTATTTATTTGTATAGATTAGTTAAGAAAAGGCACTTCCTTTCACTTGTTCTGCACATCTTTAGTTTAGTTGATGAATCGGGAAAGTTACCAAACGGGATGTAGCCCTTGACGAGGAGTCTAAACAAGTGGCAATCGCTTTAAATTGCTTTTGAATTTTTACAAATAATTTCAACAGGATTGTGAGGTAAATCTTAGTTTTTGATTTTTCCATCATTGTTACTGCTGATAGAAGTCACTTTGTCTAATCCCACTGGATTGCGTCGGCTCTCAACATAACTAGATCGAACGATGAACAAATAATATGTATGTGCATTAATAAGTTGTGCGATTGAGGTTAAGACAATATTATTTACCATAGGTTCGCCTCCTGTACCGAGTGTAAGACATTTTGGCAGCAACAGCGAAAAGTGTGCCGCATGCGAAGGCACAAAATCCGATGCCCACCACCATGCCCGTTGGATATTGTGTCTCAGATTCTTCTGATGATGATGGGTAGATGAGTTTGTCATTTCTGTTGGGGCAAAAAAAATACGTTGAACATTTTTTTTTTACATAGCCTGTTCTGCCCCACTCCTGTGCAAAGGCCTCCCTCCACTCTGTTCCCTTCATTTAGCAAGAGTTGACACAAAATATATACACTTAGTTAGGTGTTTAATAAAGTGAAGCCTGTACAGATAGTGTGTAGTAGGTAGGTCATGAGTTCGAAACCAGTCAGGTACTTTATTGGGTTTATTCATCAGGAATCTCCCAGTAGCCGCCACGGAGTCTGTATCTTTGCCCGGTGGATGGCAACAGGCTAGCCTTCTATTACATAGGACTTAAACATAACTGAAGTACAATTAACATTAACACATTACTTTGTGTCATCATCTCTGCAGCTCTCAAAACGGTGAGCATACCCAGAACCAAACATTCCAAGACATATTTTGACATCCACCACTGGGCCACCCGACTGGGCAAGCGTGGAGATTGCGGCCCACTCCCACTCATGGAGGCCTGCGTCCCAGCAGTGGGAACGTTATAGGCTGATTATGCTATGCTTTAATAGTGTCGTGAATATGATATTCTGTATTAATTAGTCCTCATTAATTGCGAAAACTCTTGCTACATCGTTCTCACATATTGTACCATCTCAACATGAATGATGTAACCAAGTTTTTGTAACAATATTCTGATTTAAAAGAGTGTCCATGGAGTTTCTTGCCCGTTGTTCTCCACAGAGATCTACGCTTTGGAATGGGCAACTACAGTACTTTCACAGTTTTTATGCCTTGTGACTGGGACTGTAGCTACATTTCATCGTTGTCTTTGTTTCGACAGTTCAAAAGTGCCTGTAACTCAAAATCAAAGCATTTAATTCAAGTAAGCCCCGACTTGAAATGAATGCTTTGATTTTAAAAAGTAAACAAAAAGTTACAAAAGTGGATAATTCAGTCTTAGTCTGTTTTTGTTGGTTTGTGTCTTTGTTTTACATAAACTTAAACGTAATAACCAAGGTTCTACAACTTACACTTTATCACTTGTTGCACCCTGTGTAGTATTTTGTACAGTATTCGGTTCGGTACTATTCTGTTGGTCGACTTCATCCGGCTTCACAGTGAGATTTCTGTAAAGGAAATATGACATCTTAGTGTGGAAATAAACATGCAAATGAACTGTCCTCTACCGGTGCAATAAATAAAATAGATACTATTATTTATATTATAATTAAAAACGAAAAGTAAATGCTTTTTCCATTTTTTTTTAGTACTTACGTAATTAATTCCGACAACAAAATAAAAATATATGAAAAAATGCTCACCGTAGGGATTCGCAAATACTATCAATTCTACCAGATCTGAAACAAATAAGTCCATGGTAATGCAGAAACGTAGGAACCACTACTGAACGTTCCATAAGGAGGACTGACGGTCGGGCACGAAACGTGAACCAATTTACCAAACATTTTTAGGATGATCCCAAACGAGTAGGAATAATCCGATTCACATTATAAAAGTCCGGTTTATGCAACAAGATGATAATAAAAAAAAACAAATCGGGCTCACACACAACAGAGACACTTGTAAACTAATATTGGTCTTATTTGACGTCACTCTTAAAGAGTGACCTCAGTTGTAGACGCGTAATGAGCTTCAGGCGGTCTGGAAGAGCTTAGATGTTCATGTAATATAATAAAAGCGAAAATGACGTCATTCGTCACGCTTTGGTTCGCGTTGCTTCGGATTATTCGCTTTTTATACAAGGTGTTTTTTATTTATTTCCCATAACTCTACTGTATGAATGAGACCATATCAAAAACTCGACAGTCACGACTATTATTGTAAAATACCCTTACGTGAAATATGACAACGACGCGTTTTCTTAGTTTTAAATATGAATGATTAGTTTGAATGAAATTGAGTATAATTAAGCATTTTCGGACCACATATTCTGGAACTTTTTGTATGATTTTTACTTATAGAATATAACCCTAGAGTTATGGGATATAAGAAAACACGTCGTATTGTATGGATATAAAGTTCATTCTGAGCCGCTCAAGTCCGTAACGGGTCGAGATATGTAGATATGGTCACTCCTTTAGTCAACAAATCTCATAAACAATAGATACTCACATTCCAGCATTCAAACTTAACCAATCATCTTTGTTTTCGCAAGGTATCTGAAAAATAACACAATATTATAAGATTATTTTATTTATCTCAATGCATCATCATCTGTCTAGTTTTTTCCTAACAATGTTGGGGACGGCTTCCAGTCTAACCGGATGCAGCTGAATACCATTACTTTACATGGAGCGACTGCCTATCTGACCTCCACAACCCAGTTAGTACTGGGTAATACGATACCCCTTGGTAATACTGGTTGTCAGACTTTTTGGGCCACTGACTACCTAACGACTGTCAAAGATCTACAAATGACACTCGGGACCAACGGCTTAACGTGCATTCCGAGGCACACCCATCCACCCAGCCATCCACAGACCAACCTAGGCAAGCATGCGGCTTAACCTAAAGATCAACCCAGCTGTTATTATTTAGCCACGAGCTCCTTTTATTTATCTCAATGCATTTTATCCAAATAAACTGGTAACAACCACTTATGTTACATTATAAATGTCTTATTTGTTTCTCTTTATCTTTAACTAGCTTCTCCCGCGGTCTCGTCCGCGTATTCATGAAACAACAATACTATAAAATATAACTTTTAGTTAAGGATATAATAAAGCTGTTGATCAGTGAAAGAACGTTTACTTTCGGATTTGCCTTTTTAGAGATCATCTCATACAAGCAATTTTAATTACCCATTTATAATATTATTTTAGAAGTTTAATTTATCACTTACCGTGACATTCCCCAAAGATTTGCTGCAAGAGAAGAAGCGATATTATTTTTTTTTTTTAATACAAGGTGGAGACAAAACGACAATCAATGAAAACCCTGGTAATACTAGTTCATAGGAATATTTTTAAACTATCCAAAAAATCTTAACATAGAAATTAAAAAAAAAAAACGAACAAACTAATTAGCATTAAGCCATAAGGTTGTGACTTTCACGAGTAATACTGAACGCGATCAGTAAATCAAATCAAAACTGCGTTCAAGAGCTAGGACAGGAGGAGTATGTACGGATCACAGCAGGTTCCCTTCTGTAGTTTCTGCCTACACCCATAGGAAAAAGGCGTGAGTTTTAGTCGCAATATTGGATAACTGATGGACGCTACTGAAGGCGCCAAACTCATGGCTCAGTTCTGGGCGACACAAGTAACGACACGCTAAGAAGAAGAAGCAATATTCTAATTTATAGCAATGACACTGACTGCTTTTGAACACAGTTTAGATGTGCTGATGGTGTTTAACTTCATTGGTGACATTCGTCCTTCCAAAAATAATGTGAAGTAAAACCTCTCATAACAGTAAAGGAAAACATCGTGAGGAAACAGGAATGTCGCTGACCCAAATATTGTAAGACATTTGACATCGAATAACCCGCACTGGACCCGTGTGGTAGATCACAGCCCACTCCCTCTCATGAGAGATGAAAACTGTGTCCCAGCTGTGGGAATATTACAAGCTGATTACGCAAACTAAAAGTAATGAAAATAACAACTTACTTGGCACATGCGCAGAGTGCTTGCAAAGAATATACACTGAAAAAAAAAATATTATTCGGGCTGCTTATATCAATTTCATCAAAAGCCGACCCGGTTGTGTACCCAGCCGTATAGAGATATTATATTTTGTTATTTTAAAGGAGATCAGTACTAAACTGTTTTCTAGCGAACAAACGCACAAGTTTACGATGCGATAAAAATATTTGTTTTGAAGCACAATTATTATTTTGTATTTTTTTTTTTTTTTTTAACTTTGCCGGCACTAGGAATTTCTCCTGTATCGTGGGTGCGTTTACAAACATTTAAACTCACATACGCAAACAGCCAGACCCGGAATAACTATCTGAAGGCCATACAAATATTTGCTCTGTGCGGGGATCGAACCCGCGACACGCCGCGCAGCAGCCAATCGCTTAGCCACTGCGCCAAACGTCCCGTCAAAATTGGTTAAAAAGAACACCTTTATCAGGTTAGGTTTTTGCAATTGCATCATTATCTATTAGTCTATACGGATGCTGCTGAATTCCAGTATAATGATATGCGACTTTGGGGACCTACTGTATATCAAAAAGTTGCTGTACTTACACTGAATTCCAAGACCGTCCTGATAAACACTCTGTTTTGTCTTTGCTACAAATGGTCTGCAACAAAAACGTAGAATTATAATGCATTCAAACAGATCCCATTTAACGAAATCTGCAACGTGATTTGTAGCTTTCTCCTCACGTCTCCTCCGAGGAACCTCCTGACGAAGACCTCCTAATGAAGCGCGTGTCCAGGAGTTCCGCTTCCGGAATAATTATTATTAATACTTACAAATGATAATGCTCTCGCTGTATTGTTATCACCGTGCGGTGTCACAGACCTGTAAACAGGAAAAAAAAATTAAAACACATTCTTAATTTAATTTTTTCTGAAACCAATTACGAAGTATTGTAAAATACTTACTCCCACTCAATGTTTTCGCATACCGTTTTGAAATTTGCCGTCCTGTAACATAATTATTCCTTTTTTAGTAAGTACTGTAAATAATACAAATTAGGCCTTGTGATATTCGAAGAGTTAGGCAGAGGTATACCTAATAAAATAACACACCCACGTTTCGCCAGTTATTGCCACCAACCGGACACCGTGGCTGCCATTGGGACATTCCTGATGAAAAAACAGTAGAAACCCAATAACTCTTAGTCCCAGCTGGGAATCGAACCCATGAACAAATGCTTGAAAAATATTTTCTGTAGAGATTTCCTTTTCGTGTCACGGATTTGAAAATATGGTGATGGTGAGTATTTGCTTTGTTTAATTTCCTTTACATTATTCATGACCTGAACAGTGCTTATTGTACCAGCTCAGATTTAAATACCAAAAAAAGAAAAATAATAACTGGCAACCATAAAACTATAAAAATATTAGCTTAGTGTTCGGATTCCGTATTAGGACAAGGACACAAAATGCTCCTAGTGTAGTGTAAAGATATTAGTAAAATTAAATGCTCACGTTTCTAGCGAAGGTTTGTAGATCCCGTTTGATTTTTGTATAACTGTACAGTTTTTCTGAAAATAAAAATACAAAATTAGACCAAGTTTTTATGACTCCTTAAAGCCCCGCGCGAGACTCAGAGAGATCCAACTTGCGACTTGTTTCCTTCGCGTGAGTACAGTCGCGTCGCGGTCAGTCGTGACATGCTCTATGCAATATTCAACAAAGACGGGGAATAAATGAATACAAACAGACGACCTCTAGGTTTTTAAACGTCAATTGCTGTTACTTCATTAAAGTTTTTGAGAAACAACGGTCCGTGGCCATATTTTGTTAGCCTGACCAGCTGTCGATTCTTAGCCTAGTAAAAGGAGTATGATGCAATGTCCACACTTACCGGACCATTCGGGAGTGTAGAATTTTCGCTAGAAATAAAAACATATAAATTAGTACCAAATAGAACACAATTATGTCAAACATAACTTATTAACTGCTGTATAAAAGGACACTGGGCATATCGGTACTAAGTGGTCATTAAATCAATTGGTGATGTAAAGTCGATAGTAGGCAGATTTTTATTTTTTTATACAATTTTGAAGCTTATGGTCGTTCTTAATGCGTGGTAATGCTCGTTGGGCTATCTTCTGGCCAAGCGTTCAAGTTCATCGTGCTTTTTACTTCAAATAACCGAAATGAGCGTACGTCATGTTTTCTGGATTATAGCTGTGATAAATAATAATGTGTTATCGACAATAGTGTATGAATCTATTATTTTATAAAAAAAAATACTTTGATGCAACGTAGAAATGTGATCAAATTAAATAGGTAATAGTCTTTTTTTTCTTTTAGTTTCTTGTTGAAAACCATGATATCACCCAGTGCCCTTTTACAACCAATGTGCGCTCTCCAGAAACAGAAATAATATACTTACGCTACACAATGGCAAGCAACGTCAAGTGCTGTGCTGTGGAGGGAAAATAAGTTAATTTAGTATTATTTTCATACAACTTTTCACTATGTTTGGAAAATTACTACTCTCTACTAGTTAATTTACCAAAAAAACGGAACAGGTTTCTTACGAAATCATTGAGAACTTAATTTAAAAAAAAAAACACACAATTATTTAAAACTAGTTAATACAAAAATATTTTTTAAATCCGACTGGGTAACTCCAGAGATAAGTGCGTTCAAACAGATAAAAACCGTGAAAACCCTAAGTTATCTGAAAATAAATTCAACCATTTCTAAAGTGATGTAAGGAGTGTGTATTATGTACATCACCCAAAGTACGCTTGTAGAAAATATCCATGGCATTAATTTCAAATTTGTACGGTTATTTCAACTTTTGCATTAAGGTTTAAAAAATACATACGCAAAAGGTAAATCTACATAATTAGACACTGAAACTTATAATTTAAAATGAATTGTATGTTATTAGCTTAATACTCCTCTACTTTAAACAAACCTGGGGTAATCACAACCCCCATAATTATGGCCTCACCCTAAAAGTTAAGATAACGGGACCTTATTATAACTAGAAGACGGGATATTTACCATGTTTATTGTTTTCTTTGAATATCCCGTCTTCTAGTTATAATAATTTTAGTGACCATGAAAGTTTAAAATCTTATAACGGGACCTTGTTCTTAGATTAATACTACTTACCGTATTTTTCAACAAACTTGGTTTAACTAAATATTAATTATTTTATTTTAAACTGTTAACGCAGCTGTGTTTCTGGGTACAACAGCAGATTCAACATTACAATGGGATCCACACATATCAAGCCTAGCGGGAAGGCTTAGTTCGGCCGCATACGCCATCAGAAACGTTAGAGAATACACTGAAGTTGATACAGGACGGTTATTTTATTTTTGTGCGTTATGTTCTACGGTATTCTGCTGTAGGGTAAACCCGCTGATATCCAAAATATATTTGTTATTCAGAACCGAGCGATTCGTGCAATTTACCATTTGGGTGTCCGAGTTTCTCTGAGAGATTTTTTTTTAAAGTGACTGTTTTTCTCTCGGTGGCTTCACAATTAATATTCGCCAACATTTTATATATTAGGAAAAATATCCTTCTTTACAGTAAAAACAGTGACATTCACAATAGTAACACTAGAAATAAGCTAAACTACATGCTCTCTTTCACCGACTTCATAAGGTTCATAATTCGTTCGTAGGGCTTCGGAAAACCTTTATAACAACGTCTTCTTTTCTAGACTTGCCCTTAAATGCATTTTAGGCTAAAGTAAAATCTAACCTTTGTTTAAAGGCCTACTATTCCAATAAAGATTACTTAAACGATTAGAATTGTAGTTGGTCACTGTGTTGAAAAATGTTTATGTTCTTTCTCCAAAATTAATTAACTGATATGTCAAAAAACTTCATATATGTATACACTTACGTGATTTCACTTGAAGGCGTTGATGTGTTAGTTGGACTGGTAGCAGTTTCTGTGGCAGACGGAACTGTTTCTTCCTTGTCATTTACAGTTCTGCAAGAAAAGTTTTTATTGATTTATAATTCCACTAATTGGAATTGCACAAATACTTTTTTCCTGACTGCCTCAGAAGGCGCTTTAAACACATAAAAAAAAAACTCTGGACTCATTTGTCGTCGTGTGACAAATACCAGTCTTTAATATGAAACGGTAAAAAGCTTTCCCTTACCTTGGTATACAAAATATTTTTTTCCTCTTATAGCAAGCTACCGTTTTCTTTTCTAGACTTGCCATTGCATTCATTTAAGGCTAAAGTAAAATCTAACCTTTGTTCAAAGGCCTACTATTCCAATAACGACTACTTAAACGATAAGAATAGTTGATCGCTGTGTTGAACTCAAGACAATGTTTATGTTCTTTCTCCAAAATTAACTTACTGATAAATGTTTTAAAACTTAATATAATTATGTATATACTTACGTGATTTCACTTGAAGGCGTTGATGTGTTAGTTGGACTGGTAGCAGTTTCTGTTGCAGACGGGACTGTTTCTTCCTTGTCATTTACAGTTCTGCAAGAAAAGTTTCATAATTCCACTAATTGGAATTCCACAAATACTTTTTTCCTGACTGCCTCAGAAGGCGGTTTAAACACATTTGTAAAAACAAAAAGTCTGTAATTATTTTCTTCGACATTTTTTCTTTTTTGTTCCTCTCTTAAGAAGACCCGACCTCATAAGATCCGATGGCAGGCACCCTCGGATCTTATGAAGTCGGGTCTATGGTGGTTCCTGTTGTGAAAAATAAAACCGGTGACCTAGATAAAGCAAACTATAGGCCTATCTCTCTGGCCACCATCATAGCCAAAGTGTTTGACGGTTTGCTTAATACACAGTTGAGTAAGTGTATAAACCTGCACGGTAACCAATTTGGTTTCAGACCAGAACTGTCTACAGAGAGTGCCATACTGTGTCTTAAGCACACCGTCAGATACTACACGGACCGTAGGACCCCCGTATATGCGTGTTTCCTCGACTTATCCAGGGCCTTCGACCTGGTTGCGTATAATATCCTGTGGGATAAGCTCGCGAGCATTCGCTTGACTCTTTAATCTGTACGTCAATCAGCTGATTGATGAGCTCAGTAACAGCCATGTCGGATGTCACATAGATAACGTTTGCGTCAATAACATCAGTTACACGGACGATATGGTTTTGCTGAGTCCATCTGTTGGGGGCCTACGGAAACTACTACGTATGTGTGAAGCCTATGCTGAGAGTCACGGTTTGAAATACAACGATGAAAAGAGTGAGTATATGCTTATCAGAGGTAAGATTAAACAACCTAATATACCACCAGTATATCTCAACGGAGTATCTTTGTGTCGGGTCTCTCAGTTTAGGTATGTAGGGCATGTTGTGACCGAAAACCTTCATGATGACGCGGATATAGAGAGAGAGCAGAGAGCATTGTCGGTGTGAGCTAACATGTTGGTGCATAGGTTTGCGCGGTGTACGGCACAGGTTAAGGTAACATTGTTTAGAGCTTACTGCCAAAGCTTTTACACCAGCGCCCTATGGACCAACTACACGCAGCGGGACTACAATGCTCTCAGAGTTCAATATAACAACGCCTTCAGGATTTTGGTGCGGCTACCTCGTTTTTGTAGTGCTTCGGGCATGTTTACCGACGCGAGGGTGGATGACTTTTTTGCTATAATGCGGAAAAAGCAGCCTCACTAATTCGCAGAATTCGGGGTAGTGGCAACGAAATCCTGAGGATGATTGCAGATCGACCAGTATCGCCAGTGGTGGGAAGGCTCATCAGGCTACATGTCTTGTGATGAAATTGGTCTAATTATTATTATTTTTTATTCTATTTGATAATTTTTTATTTATATTTAGTTTCAAAGTAACTTGTCATAATTTGTTCCAATTTAATTTATTATTTATTTGCATTAATTAATCTTATATGTATATTTCAATTTAATTTCTCTTAGTCAAGTTATTCTTATTTTAATTTTTTTAATCTGTATTTATCTGATCTGGACAACCTACATAAATGCTACTAACTTAGTCTTAAGAGAATTAATGTGTTACTAACAAAATATGGACATTACCTAGTCTGAAATAAACAAATTTTATTTTTTTATTTTTATTTAATTTTAATTAATCTGCCGTGTGAATTTGTGGCTATCCTCACGTATTGGTATACGCATCAGATCAACAGTGTCATTACGCGGGTGAGCATGGTCTAAAATATAATGTCTCAAAAAGTCAATGCATGGTCTTTGCGGCAGGTGGTGCTAAGTGCCCAGAAACGGTACCTCCGCTTTATCTGAATGGTTTACCTCTGGATAGTGTGGATCAATTTAAATACCTTGGGCATTTGGTCACGTCTGATCTCGGGGATCATGCTGACATCGAACGGGAGCGGAGGGCTTTGCAGAAAAGAGCGAACATGCTCGCCCGCAGGTTTGCACGTTGCTCTAATCCAGTTAAAATCACCCTTTTCAAGGCGTACTTCACCTCTTTATACACGTGCAGTCTGAGGGCTCGCTACACACAAGCTAGCTACAGTGCCCTCCGCGTCCAGGATAACAAAGCGTTCAGGGCAGTGTTGGGGCTGCCTCGTTTCTTCAGTGCCTCGGGCATGTTTGCGGAAGCGCGCACCGGCTGTTTCCACGCCACCATGCGCAAGCGGTGCGCGTCCTTGGTGCGCAGGGTGCGAGCCAGGTCCAACCTGGCAATGATTGCGGGGAGACTTGATTGTCCCTATATGAGGCACTGTTGTGACCGGCATGTTGTTAAGGTCTTATAGCTATTGTCCTATTAATTTGACATTCATTCGAATCTTAAATTTCACATAATTTTTTTAATAATATGATAATTTATTTTGACATTTTTTAATTTATTCTGTATCGGTATTTATTTTATTTTTGACTTTTTAATTTAATTCAATAATGTTACTTATTTAATGTAATGTAATTCTGATATTTAGGTTTTAGCTATAATTTATGTGTTTGTATTTGTATTTTTGACTATTTTTGGTTTTTATATGGGTCTTGGACCTGAAATAAATGGAATTTATTTTATTTATTTATTCGTTTTATTTGTCGTCGTGTCACACATACCACGTCTTTAATATGAAAAGGTAAAAATCTTTCCCGTACCTTGGTATACAAAATATTTTTTTCCTTTCATAACAAGCTACCATCTTCTTTTCTAGACTTGCCATTGCATGCATTTAAAACTAAAGTAAAATCTAACCTTTGTTTAAAGCTAAAGTAAAATCTAACCTTTGTTTAAAGCTAAAGTAAAATCTAACCTTTGTTTAAAGCTAAAGTAAAATCTAACCTTTGTTTAAAGCTAAAGTAAAATCTAACCTTTGTTTAAAAGTTACTTAAAACTGCAATAATTAAACCTATACATAAAAAAGGAGAGAAAGATAATATGAACAACTATCGCCCAATTGCATTGCTATCTATTTTTTCTAAGATTTTTGAAAGAGTTATCTATAACCGCGTATGCAACTACCTTGAGAATAATAATCTTTTTGCCAAAGAACAAATGGGTTTCAGAAAAAATAAATCAATTAACTTAGCAATATATCAATTTTGTAATCGGGTACTAATAAATATGGATAAGCGATCTCCAACGGTTGCCCTGTTCATGGACATGACAAAAGCCTTTGACCGCGTAAAAATTGAAATTCTTTTGGACAAACTATATGCAACTGGCCTTAGGGGTAATGTACATAAACTACTTAAATCATATTTAACTGACAGAATACAACTAACTGAGATAGCCAAAATCTGTCCTAAAACAAAAACCTTGACAACATACAAATCGGACATGAGATATGTTAAATATGGCGTGCCACAGGGCAGTGTGCTTGGAGCACCTATGTTCCTAATATATATTAATGACTTTCCAACTGTTACTAACAATCCTATGACTCTTTTTGCTGACGACAGTACTATCCTTTTTGACGCTTATAATAAGGATGACATTAATGACAAAATAAATTTGACTTTAAAAAATGTAATTGACTGGCTAACAAGAAACAATTTAAAAATTAATGTCAGTAAAACTAAAGCTATAAACTTTAGACAAAGACTTCCGCTAGAAAATTTAAACATAAATTATGATAACCAATCAATAGAAGTAGTAGAATCAACTAAGTTTCTAGGATTATATCTAGACAACAAAATTACATGGAAACAGCAAATAGAGTTCTTATGTAATAAACTAAATAGATATTCCTTTGCGCTGCGTAATCTCAGAAAAATCGTTGATATAACAACTGTGATGACAGCGTACCATGGTTATGTATCGTCTACTCTCAGATATGGAGTTATTTTTTGGGGAAACTCCACTGAATTGGAACGTGCGTTTAGAGCGCAAAAGAGATGCATTAGGGCTATATGCAACTTAATACAAACTGATTCATGCAAACCTTATTTTAGAAAACTAAAAATACTGACTCTGCCCTGTATCTATATATATGAAACTGCAGCATTTATTAAATCACACCCAGAATTATTTGAGTACCGTACAAGGCGTCGTCATGCAGACCCTCTGTGCGTTCTACATTCCAAAACAGCGCTCTTATACAAAAGTTTTGTTTGTATGGGACCAAAAATTTATAACAATATACCCCTAAACATCCGAAATATCAATCAGGTTAGGCTATTCAAGAAGAAACTACACTGTTTTCTCATAGATAAAGCATATTATACTTTAAGCGAATTTATGAATGATAAAGACAGAAAAATGTAAAGTATAAATGTAAATGTAATGTAATGTAAAACTCACCATCATTGTATTTTAAATATGTATACCTAATAATCTAAATTCATTTTAATTTAATTTTAATCTTATGACTAATCTAATGCAATTGAAGAACTTTAACATAAGTGTAAGATTAACCAAATTTTGCATGCTTATATATAGGCTGAGTATGGTGAAACAACAAACAATGTAACATCTCCTGAAAAACCCATATTATGCAAATAAAATGATTTGATTTGATTTGATTTGATTTAAAGCTAAAGTAAAATCTAACCTTTGTTTAAAGCTAAAGTAAAATCTAACCTTTGTTCAAAGCTAAAGTAAAATCTAACCTTTGTTCAAAGCTAAAGTAAAATCTAACCTTTGTTCAAAGGCCTACTATTCCAATAACGACTACTTAAACTTAAACGATAAGAATAGTTGATCGCTGTGTTGAACTCATTACAATGTTTATGTTCTTTCTCCAAAATTAACTACTGATACATGTTATAAAACTTCATATAATTATGTATCCACTTACGTGATTTCACTTGAAGGCGTTGATGTGTTAGTTGGACTGGTAGCAGTTTCTGTGGCAGACGGAACTGTTTCTTCCTTGTCATTTACAGTTCTGCAAGAAAAGTTTTTATTGATTCATAATTCCACTAATAGGAATTCCACAAATACTTTTTTCCTGACTGCCTGAGAAGGCGGTTTAAACACATAAAAAAGCAAAAAGTCTGGACTCATTTGTCGTCGTGTGACAAATACCAGTCTTTAATATGAAACAAAATATCTTTTTCCTCTTGTAACAAGCTACCGTCTTCTTTTCTAGACTTGCCAGTAAATGCATTTAAGGCTAAAGTAAAATCTAACCTTCGTTTAAAGGCCTACTATTCCAATAACTACTACCTAAACGATAAGTATAGTTGATCGCTGTGTTGAACTCAAGACAATGTTTATGTTCTTTCTCCAAAATTAACTTACTGATAAATGTTATAAAACTTCATAGAAAACATTAGTTTTAGTATATGCGAAACCTGAAACACGTGTCTAGTATTTTTATGTAAATATTTTCAAATTTTATATGTACAAAATTTAAAAACTGTATCATGAAAAATCACAAAGTTATAAGCTTGTTCTGGTGCTAGTTGTTGGCACAAAAACGTGGGCACCACGCAGAGAGCGCCTCCAGCGTCGTCTTGAGCTAATTAATAATAATAATTTGGCAGTAGGTACCTAAATTATTGCGATAGGTAGTTAATGTCACTCGGTGTCCAACTTGTTACTTTTTTTAATATTTTTGGGAAAAAATCTAACATGGTTTAAAAATTATTGGAATCGATTCAGTTACTTATTCTGAACAAACTATATTCAGGTTTCGCATATGCTAAAAAAAATGTTGTATGTATATACTTACGTGATTTCACTTGAAGGCGTTGATGCGATAGTTGGACTGGTAGCAGTTTCTGTTGCAGACGGAATTGTTTCTTCCTTGTCATTTACAGTTCTGCAAGAAAAGTTTTTATTAATTCATAATTCCACTAATTGGAATTCCACAAATACTTTTTTCCTGACTGCCTCAGAAGGCAGTTTAAACACATAAAAAAGCAAAAAGTCTGGACTCATTTGTCGTCGTGTGACAAATACCAGTCTTTAATATGAAACGGTAAAAATCTTTCCCGTACCTTGGTACAAAATACCTTTTTCCTCTTGTAACAAGCTACCATCTTCTATTCTAGACTTGCCATTGAATGCATTTAAAGCTAAAGTAAAATCTAACCTTTGTTTAAAGGCCTATTATTTCTCCTGGAAGCCTCGATCGTGCAGGCCTGGGTGTCATCACAAGTCAGGCCTGCCGACATCAACAACGAGGCGGGTTGGTTCCAGGAGGCCATGTCCGACATTTGCGACGTGGCAATGCCCCGAGTTCGGCCAGGAAGCGCCCGGCGTCAGGTGTACTGGTGGTCGCGAGAGCTGACGTCTCTGCGCAAGGCAAGGTTGCCGCGCGGCGCCTGTATGCCAGGCATCGCAGGCTCCGCATCCGCCCTCCGGATGCGGCAGCCATTGAGGCGGAGCTGTACGAGGGGTACAGAGCGGCGAAGACCGCCCTCCAAGAGGCTGTCCGGCGGGCGAGGAGATGGTGGAGTCTCTGAACAGAGATCCGTGGGGGCGCCCTTACAAGATGGTGCGGGACAAACTCCACACCCGGGCCCCCCCGCTGACGCAGAGTCTCCGGCCTGAGCTTGTGGAGGACGTGGTGAGCGCTCTGTTCCCTTCGCGAGGGGAGCATCCTCCCCCGCCTATGGGTCCGCCGCCGCGTGCGGTGCCAGAAGCGGACCACACCGATGACGATGACGACGTTCCGGAGGTGACTAGGGTAGACCTGAGAGTGGCGGTACGCAGGCTGAAAACCAGAAACACCGCCCCGGGACCCGATGGCTTGCCTGGCAAGGCCTGGGTCCTGGCCTCTGAGGCTCTCGGGCCCCGACTGGTAGGGTTCCTAAGCGCATGCTTGGAGAGAGGCCGGTTTCCGCTTCGCTGGAAGACGGGGAAGCTGGTCCTCATCCGGAAACCAGGGTGCCCTGCGGACTCTCCGTCCGCATACCGGCCCATCGTGTTGCTCGACGAGGTGGGCTAGCTCTTTGAAAGAGTCATTGCCAACCGCCTCGCCTAGCACCTTGCGGGGATGGGGCCGGATCTTGCGGAACACCAGTTTGGTTTCCGCAAGGGGCGCTCGACGGTGGGCGCCATCATGCGCGGAGAGCCCTCACGACGGGGGACGCGGTGTCCCGGGGTGGGGTCGTCTTGGCGGTGTCTCTTGACATCGCCAACGCCTTCAACTCCATGCCCTGGAGCTGCATTAGGGAGGCACTCCGGTGTCGTCAGCGTAGTTTGCTACGCTGACGACACGCTGGTACTGGCACAAGGGAGGTCGCACGAGGCGGCGGCTGAAAACATGACACGCGGGGTTGCGATAGTCGTGGAGAGGATCCGGCAATTGGGTCTCGAGGTGGCACTGCACAAGTCCGAGGCCATGTGTTTTCATGGGCCTCGGAATGCGCCACCGTCAGGATTCCTACTGACGGCAGGAGGGGTTTCCATCGGCGTTGGGTCGACGTTGAAGTACCTAGGACTCGTCCTCGACAGCCGGTGGAACTTCGTGGAGCACTTCCGACGTTTGGCTCCCAAACTGGAACGGACAGGGGCTGCCTTCAAGCGGCTCTTGTCCAACCTGAGGGGTCCAAACGCCTCATGCCGGAGGTTATACGCGGGGGTCGTGCGGTCCATGGCCCTTTACGGGGCCCCGGTGTGGGCGCGTTCTTTGAGGCGGCAAGCCACCCACTACCTGAACGCGCCCCAAAAGGTAATAGCCATAAGGCTAATCCCCAAAAGGTAATAGCCATAAGGCTAAGCCTCCTTGCCGGATTGCCGCCATGGGATCTGGAGGCGATAGTCCTCGCACGCCTGCACGAATGGCGCGCGGAGGCACTACGTCAGGGGGAAACTCCGCTGCCGCGGCAAATTGCCGCTCAGCTGACAGACCTCCGGCGTGATCTCATGGCGACATGGAGAGAGCGACTGTCGCAACCCCGTGCAGGGCACGCCACCATAGTGGCGATAAGTCCCCTCTTTGAGGAGTGGCTAGAGAGGCGCCACGGCGCCCTCACCTACCGCCTGACGCAGGTCCTCACCGGACACGGTTGTTTCGGAAGGTTGCTGCACCGAATCGGGTGGGAGGAAACGCCCGGGTGTTTCCACTGCGAGGATCGTCCGGAGGACACGGTGGAGCACACCGTGGAGGGTTGCCCCGCTTGGGCGGAGCACCGCCGTGTCCTCGTAGCGGCGATTGGCGGCGGCGATCTCTCGCGTCCGGCCTTGGTTCAAGCCATGGTCCGGAGCGAGAGGGAATGGGAAGCCGTCACCTCCTTCTACGAAGCAGTCATGCTAGTGAAGGAGGTGGCGGGACGTAAGAGGGAAAGAACCTCACGTCCCAGTCGCCGCGAGAGACGCCCTGGGCGTCGGGGGTCACGTGGTGGCTCCCGGCCACCGTAGGCGCTGGCCTGTGAACGGCGAGTTATGTGCCAGGTCGCCGTCCGGCCGCCTTATGACGACAGGCCGTGTCGACGGAGCGTTCGTGTTCCACGTGCGCCTCCAAGAGATGTCAGCAAATAAGTAGGGGTCTGCAAGGGCCGATGCCTGCCAGGGCTGCGGGACTGTTCGAAAGAGATACCGTGGCCCTGGAACACAAAGGGCAAAGAAGGAACATGGATGGGTTTTAGTCAGTACAAGTCTGACACTCCCTTCCGCTCCGCCCAGAGTGGGGGGGTCATTTGATGATTTCCCATCAGAAAAAAAAGGCCTATTATTTCCTTAACGACTATTTAAACGATAAGAATAGTTGATCGCTGTGTTGGACTCAAGACAATGTTTATGTTCTTTCTCCAAAATTAACTTACTGATAAATGTCATAAAACTTCATATATGTATATACATACGTGATTTTACTTGGAGGCGTTGATATGGTAGTTGGACTGGTAGCAGTTTCTGTAGTCGATGAGACTGTGACTTTAACTTCA
Organism: Noctua janthe; assembly: GCA_910589295.1. Taxonomy (NCBI): domain Eukaryota; kingdom Metazoa; phylum Arthropoda; class Insecta; order Lepidoptera; family Noctuidae; genus Noctua; species Noctua janthe. The sequence continues at coordinate 17,277,291 of OU342562.1, forward strand.
TTTAAAGTTCTGCAAGAGAATAGTTTTTATTAATTCCAATAATTTAAATTCAACAAGTTCTTTTTGTCGGACTGCCTGAGAAGGCGGTACCTAAACCAAAAGTTTGAACTCATTTGTCGTCGTGTGACACATACCAGTCTTTAATATGAAACGCAAAGAGCTGTTCCGTACCTTGGTAGACAAAATATTTTTTATCAACCTGAATAACTTATTTTGCTTGGTTTTTTCTGATTTTTAAACTAGATAGCATTGATAGTTCCTCAAATAACCAGCTGTGACAGACAGACAGATAGACGTGATTGACAATAAGGGTTCCTTTTTCGTTATTTTGACACGGAACCCTAGTAAAAGCCGTCAGGTGGGACTCACTGTCTCCGAGTTAGTAGGAAGATGCAAAAGTAAATATTGGTTTAGTGTAAAATACTTACTTTGAGTAGGTGTTACAAAAATCATCAATATGGTTATGCCTGAAATAAAAATATTATTATAAGTAGTATCTTTAAAATTAAAAACTTTTACAATACACTCGACAAATTTTATTTATTGTTAAAAAAATTGTGATTGTAGAAATATAAGCGATTATATGCAAGTATCAATTATAAGGATACAGAAAGAAAAAATATAATTTGTAATATATCATGCTTCAAAACTCATGTTAAAAATACTCACTCGTTGTTAAGAAGTCCAGTCTTTTTGTCGCACTGTAACCAAAAACAAACGTTTTCGCAATTATGTATGATTTAAATACAATAATAAATAATTTAATTGGATACCTACTGGTGAAGGAAAAAGTATATAATAAAGGGTCTTGGTCAAACATGTCGTACGCCCAACAGAATTAAAATATGTATCAAATTGTAGCATAATAAGTACTCCAATTCATACTATTGCAACATGTACCATAGTCACCGGAGACCAGGAGCCCTAGAATGGCCGCTTTAGAAGAATCATAATAGGATACTAATACGAACATTACATAACATAATATCACGCCTGTAATCCCCGAAGGGTTAGGCAGAGGTGTACCTAATAGTACACCCGCATTTCACCAGTTATGTTTAAGTCCCATGTAATAGGGCGGAGCCTATTACCATCAACAGGGCGCAAATCGCGACTCCGTGGCAAAATGACTATTCATAATATTAGCTGCGTCTGTGACAATTTTCACTAGATTCATATTATTATCCTATTATGATTCGAGAAGATACCTTGGTATCTTCGTACAACTATCCTATCCTATCTTTGTCCAACTTACCGCAGTGTCTCAAGACGAAAGTCTATGACCAGTGTGTGTTGCCAGTGATTACATACGGGACCGAAACGTGGTCGCTCACAATGGGCCTCATCAGAAGGCTTAAAGTCACCCAAAGGGCAATGGAGAGGGCTATGCTCGGAGTTTCCTTGCGTGATCAAATCAGAAATGACGACATCCGCAAGAGAACCAAGGTTACCGACGTAGCCCGAAGAATAGACAAACTTAAGTGGCAATGAAATGATGAATGATGATGATGATGATATTTATGATTCTGCTAAAGCGGCCATTTTAGAGGTAGAGCCAACTGCAAATATTGAAATGTCCTGTACTTTATCTAAGATTTGACTACCACAATCATTTGTTTTTAAAGCAGATCATGTAGAAAAAAATATGCCAAAGCAACAGTCATTAATACTGACCAGGCCGGCAAAGTCCTATATTCAATACTGTTAAGGACATCCTGTTGTTTAACAAGAGGGTCCCGTTACACATGTAACAGATCCCCTTGTTAAATAAGGTTCTATTAACAGGTCAAATCTTTGGCAAAATATATAAAAGGTATACAAGGCATAGTTTGGGTGCCTTTAAATCTGTTCTCCGGTGACTTAGGTTCTTGATTTTTTAGTATGAAGTGAAATTCTAATTATAATTTACTATATGAGATAATATAATTCAATTCTGGTCTTACGCCCAGATTTCACAGAAAATTGCCCATAGTCCTTTTAATAAATAAAAACAGACTGCTTTTATTTTGTGTGTGTGTGTGTGTGTGTGTGTTTTAAGTACTTCAATTTAAAGCTATGTTTTTTTTTCAAATTTACAACTATTGTCATGCGGGAATGTGCCTGCACTAAAAAATATTTTGTAACATATTTATATATATTTCGTCTTCATTTTATGCAAATAAAGAAACTTACTTTCTTATAAACAGCGTATGATCCCAAGGATAATGTAACTTGCTATTTGAATGATATTTGGAAATCGGATCAGTAGTGCCAAAGATTACCCCCATGTCTAAACTTATATACAAATACATACGTTCTTTTCTTCTATATAATAATTAGTCCAGCGTAAATATTATATTATTAGTATCGATATAATAGGTTACGACTTACCGTTTCGGACTTATTTAATGAATACCTGAAAAACAAAATATTTTTGTAAATATGTAAATATATCATAATGTGGCGACACTTGGGGGAGGCCTATGTCCAGCAGTGGACGTCTTTGCTGAAATGATGATGATGATGATGAAATATATCATTAATTACAACGCGGTGGATACATTTACAATTAAACCTTTATAATTATTTATTTTATCGACTGCACATTATGGATCTAAATTATTTTACTTACGCCCTTATTGGAGAAACCTCAAGAACATAACTTACATAGCATAACATAACATCACGCCAGTAATTCCCAAGGGTTAGGCAGTGGCAATCTCTAATAGCACGTCCACATTTCGCCAGTTACGTTTAATTCCCATGTAATAGGGGACAAGCCTATTGTTTAACCGGACACAAATAAAGCTGCTGAGAAATTCCTGGCAGAAAAACCCAATACGACTTTGCCCGACATGGGAATCAAACTCAGGACCTCATGCTCAGCAGTAACGCTCGCGACCTTAACGAGGCCTAAATAATAAGTATTTATAAAAAATAAAATCTGTTACTCACTTTGAACATACGCAAATGGAGGTGGCAGACGCTGTACTGCAAAAAAAAATGTAATTTAGAGCAGTTAAATTTTAATTAACAATACATTTTACAAAAAAAAAGGGTGTTTGGTAGTGGGGCCGATACAATTTTCTAAAGCATAGGGGAATATACCTGTTGTCACCCACAGGACCTTTATATTAAGTTGCAACCGTGCAACTAGTACCGACTAGAGAAACACTTTTCTATATTTTGCGAAATTTTACTCCAAGTCGTCAACACTTTTTGTCTGAGGCTGAAACAGAACTTTACAGAACGCAATAATTCCAAAGTCTTTAAATTGAGTTCAGCTATTCATTCCTCAACCAATGTGTCGGTTCTTCTACCAAACAACCCGTATACGCCATGGCTTTCTCATCATTTGATGAGAAAGCCATGCTTTTCATGGCTTTTCCCAAATACTCAAAAACATAATTGCGTTTTTTTTTTAAAGATTGGTTATAACGACGCCTCTTCGCTTAATGTTATAAATGTTTATTGCTCAACACAGTACGTAATCATACATTTCCAGATGTCAAGTGAATGCGCTGTCCACCGTGTTTTACCAATTCAGGCATGCAAAATTTATCATTAAAGTTGTACAATTTCATAAATTCCAATTAATCATAAACAGACTCAAACAGAAAATAAATTTGAATTAGGTAATACTTTATACAATGCCATACATTCCAGTTAATACACTATACAATGTCATAAAATCAAATTAATATGTTATAAAATGTCATAAATTCAAAAATGACGTCTTGTACATACAGTGACATAAATTACGTGAACATGATGCTTTATTTTAAGTTTGGGTACTCCGTACCTGCATCAGCCAAACTTAAAGTCATCGCAAACATATAAACTAGATTCTAGAACTAAGCACCGCATCGACATCAATCGCCTCGCCGTAAACGGATCGATCCATCTACAGTAAGCATCACCGGCACGGTGATGCTTACCGTAGATGGGTCGATCCGTTGATGCTTACAATGCTAAGTAGTGTGCGTTGTGTATTATACAGTTTCATTAAAATAATTCTGAACGGCTCGTGTCAAGGTGCTGATCCTATGCAGAGCTTATACGTGTGATCTTATTAAGTTTTTAACTTACAGTTTTTTCAATTCTTCAGCTGTGAGGATATAATTCGCAATAACGGCATTTACTACCTAAAAAAATCAAAACACGTAAATTATACAAAGCATTCTGCTACTCTTTTATAATGTAGTCCACTTATGTTTATTTTACCAATCTTCAAGAATAAACGTGCTCGGACATTTTATGTCTTCTTTCATCTTGCTCAAATTTCGACAGTTCCGTCAGAAACAGGTTTAATACGTGCCCACTACTATTTATAAAAAAATAATTAAAAAAACTAAAAAAAAGACTGAAAATTTTCACATTTGAAATTAAATAAAAGTTAGAAGCAGGTTGAATACAAAATTATAGTAAAAATGGAAGGGGTCACGCTTGCTTCCAACTTTTATTTAATTTATTTTTTTTTTGCTTCTTTTTGCTTTTTAGTTTTTATTACTTTTAAGTCAAGACAACAAACAAGTATTGTATTATGACTTACAAGACAAAATCTTCTAAAGCGTAACTTTTCCGAGACATAAGCCATCAAAGTTACAATTAATCTTCGCCATCAGCACATCTTTGTTAAGTTTTAAATTTTCGGAAACGTGACATGCTTTATGAGACTCTCTTGCAAAACTTGTTTGTATTGATACCGGACATTGATAAATACAGGTTTATTTAATTTGAACCTAGGTTAGGTTCAAATTAAATAATATGGCGGAAGTTAGGCAGGCCACACGTCAAAAATCTTCAACTCATGATGGCCGGATACTTTGTTCAAATATTTTTTTTTTTTGTTAGCCTGTTTGAGTGTCCCACTGCTGGGCTAAGGCCTCCCCTTTCTTCTTTCAAACCTCTCTGTCCTGTGTGATATCTGGCCATATTCAAATAATATAAATTAATTAAACTACGTGATAAATAAGATTTATTAATTTAGTCCGCATAGGTTTTCATTTAATATGATGATGTATTTATTTATTTTATCAAAGATTTCTTTAAAAAAATAGTTATTAGTTATATTAATAAATTTAGGCGTTACGGAGGAACATACGTATATATGTACAAACGTACATTGTACATAATTATATAGACTACTAAAATCATAACCCTTCCTTTTGGCTTCGCCGTAGTCGGGTAAAAAGCAGTTTTATTAAAGAATTAACTTATACATAAAAAGGCCAATCGCTGATGAACTAAAAAAGAGGTCAAAAAGTCACTTACCAATCCAGTAAATATTAAAAAACTTAACAAATACATCTTCAAGGAATCCTGTGCCACGTGCACGTCGATGTATTTCAATAAAATGGAATCGAAAGTTTCACCGTATTACAATATATAGCTTGATATTGAATAATCCAATTAGGCTCTTAACGGTGTGGATTAGTTACAAGAAAACCCCGACTTTTCCTGGTTTGATAAAATTACTTATCTGAAATCCGCAAAGGTTATATTTTGGAATGGAGCACTTTTGGAGGTCCGTGTTTCTTCATCCATTTAAACCCGTTTCAATAAACGTCAAGTCAAGCCACTACTTACGACAATGAAAAGGTGTTTATTAAATATTTTTGACGATTCGTTTCTCAATATGCACGTGTTAGTTTCGAAATATATTTTTGACACTTAGGTATTTGTGTAATGTCTGACAGTACAGGGTGGAAGGAACACTGACGCCCAAACAGTTACCACGTATGCAGTACATCATTCCGAAGCCCCCCACATAGAAGTTTTTCATGAGTATTTTTTTTAACAGCAGGGAAGGGTTCTGAATGATGTACAGTCAGAGCACCAATATGTAAACACTTAACAGCATTTAAAAGCGTTTTTCTATTACTGTTCTTGTTAAAATTGCATGTTCTTACGAAAATAATTTTCTGGAACTCATTTTTTTTATGAAAAAGATACCATCTCCAAGTTTGTTGCGCTCATGTAATGTTGAGTGGAGAGGGTTCGCTGGCGGGATGTCGACTGGAGAGAGTGCGGTGGTGGAGTAATAATAATACTAGTCTTCAGAGCTTCTTATTTATTCTTGTTGCTTCTTCAAGTTCTTCATAATACTGTTTGTACGTTTTTTTTTTTTTTTTTTGAAATGACCACTCGCAGTACAACATCTACTAGAGGTTGTTCCTGCTTAACCGAACTTATCCTGTGGTGGCCAAAAATTACTTTAAGGCCCCCAGCCAGGGCTTACAAACTAAGGATATTCATTATTAAATGAACAGTCACTAAGGGCACCCCCTGCGGGGTTCGGGCCTCGACTTAGTGCGTCATTGAGGGGGGGCAGCTAGGGTCAGGCTGTGTCGAATTATTATTTAGGGAGTTTAACGTTACTGGCTCAGCGGCGCGGGCTGGCACGTCGAGCAAGGGTCGGGCGGTAACCTGATCACGGAAAAATGCTCCTTTTTTATAGGCAGCTCTGACCAATCACGGTCTCTCAATTTTGCACACGGCACTAATCTCCGCCCTTCGACCAATCAGAGCGCAGGTGGCTTTTCTATAGAAATCGAACTATGTTGTTTCTCGTAATCAGACATCCCTTACAATATTCCCTTACTTTCCTGACCTCAGGTTGAGTTTAATTTCCTTAAATTAATAAAAAACAATACAATATTCTCTTATTTAACACCTTAAAATAACAAAAATGTGAAACGCCTCTCGTTACGGTAAAGTTTTCAGGTACTTTAACCTTTTAATACAAGTAGCGTCGCCTGGTGGCAGGAATGCGCAACACTTAAACTACTAATTAGAAAAAATCAACACTTATCATCCTACTGGACTAACGTCTTATTAGATTAATATCACAATAAAATAGGAACTAATTAGAGATCACGTTATTTACACGTATCGTCGCTAACAAAGTTACCATCGATATTTCTCGCAAATATTGCTTTTAAATTTAGGAAAGTGTATACGTGGTAACCATTCATGAGTCGGTGTCCCTTACTCTTGGTATACATTTAATAGAAATATTTAACAAAGCAAAAAGCACCCGTAAAAATTGCCTAAGCATTGTCGGCGAAACGTAGTCTTAACTACCCCAAACATATACATTGCTTACCCAGATGTCGATAGTTTTTCAAAATTTTGCTCAGTCATGAGTGCCTTCCTTCATAAAAGTTATCACGTTGGCAAGATCCACTTATTTTCCAAGATTCGGAATCCGGTAGAATAATTTCGATGATAAATTCAGGATTGGAAATTATTCTAACTCAGCTCATCATCTACCCGTATACTAAATATAATATTATAGTAGGAGGCAGGGTTGTACGGAACCGCCGCACAAGTCGATCGCACGCTTGGCGGGTATTTTTACAGACCATTGATACGTTAGTACCAATTTTCCTTCTTTTATCGGGTAAATTTTGGTGGTTTCCGTCACCATTTTGTTTCTCTAATGAGAGGATTGATTAGGAGTTATTCACGTGGCCCCCGAATGTATTAAGATAATGCGTGTAAAAGACCCTTTCCGAAGTCGAAAAGCACAGTTATAACATTACTTTAAATATTTACATTACCCCTGTACTGTTCAATGAATCCATCAGCACAATGTTTTGAGTGCGGTGCATTGACTCTACCGTAAGCAGTGATTTTTCTCCCCAAAAAAAACATTTTCTATCAATAATTTTTACGTAGAATTACTTAGTTAGATGTATAGAATGCTTGATTGAGGTCTTGGTGTAGGGTCCGTTTACAGTTACACCTTTTATTTTCTAAGACTTACATTTTCTTAGTTCATTGACAACTGGACCTATTTACGGGAAAAAGAAAAAGTACAGAAAATATTTAAAAAAATCATAATTGGGTATCGATACCCATTATGTCTAGCTTTTGTAAAGTTTTACCAGTGAATTTAATTTATCCTTGTATTGTACAGTCGGGGAAATTTATTGTTTATATTATTTGTAGTGCAAAGTAATCTTTCTAAAGTGATTAAAAAATCACCTTTAGCTTACTATGCTTAAAGGATTCTGCCCACCACACTGTACCGTACCATGACCGTGCAATGAACGTACCAGGCAAAAAAAAAATCTTTGTTTTGAAAAGTATGAGACTATACAGGGTGTAAACGGACCCTACACGAAGCCATCAACCAAGCAAATATCAAACTGAGTAACCCTACACAAAAATTATTGCTGGGAAACGACTTTTTTTTGGGGTGAAAAATAACGTTTTACGGTAAAACTCAATGTAACGCACTCAAAACTTGGTGCTGATTGATGCTTTTAATAGTAACGGGTCTAGTAACGGTCCTGAAGGTAATTAAAGTAAAGTTAAAACCTTAAAAATTCGTAATTAAAAAAAACTTGTGAAAAAAAATTTGAACTATCTCCATAACTTTCCCAGGTGTTGTCCAGAACAAAAAAATGATCGCAATGATGGGGAGAATAAGTGCCTTTCAGCTTTGTTAAGGGTCTATTTACACCCTTTATAATAGACAGTTCAGTCAGCGACAAACACCGTCGCGCGCCATACACGAAGCGTATCGGCACCGGCAAAAAATTCTCGCTCACAATTGTCAATTGTCATTGTTTGTTGTTGTTGTTAGTAAGTCGTTCGTCGTCGGTTCGAACACAGCCAGGCGCATTACTTTGTGTAATTTATTTCATCACCACTGCTCTCAAAACGGTGAAGGAAAACATCGTGAGGAAACCGGCATGTCCTATAACCTAAAAATTCGAAGACATGTGACATCTACCAATCCGCAATGGGCCCGCGTAGTGGATTATAGCCCATTCCCTCTTATAGGAGGAGGCCTGTCCCAGCAGTGGGAACATTATAGGCTGCTGCTATGCTATGCTATGTTGTTGTTGTTTATCTCTGGGCCTCTGTTGTTTGACAATAAAATGATTGATTGTTGACGCTCCGTGCATGGCACGGGACGATGCCGGAACGCTCTAGTGGGCATAGTCTCATACTTGCAATACAAAGAATATAGAGTTTAAAAGCGTATGATAACGTTCTAAGCCCGTTATTAACGGGTATGATAGGCTGTTGATACGTTATAGTGGGCTAAGTAGTCCTTCTCTGTCATGTTTCTATCGGTGCCTGACACGTTCATAGCACGGTCATGGTATCATGGTATTATACGGTGTAGTGTGTAGACCTTTTTTACAAGTTCCACTGTTCTGCATCGTCGGTCTAGTGGTCGCAAGCGTGACTCTGAGTTAGATCCTGGGTCTATTTCCTGTTCGGGCAAAGATGAATTTCTCAGCAGCAGCCTCGGAGTCTGGAGTTGTGCCCCGTTGGCGGCAATAGGCTCGCCTCCTGTCACATGGGACATTAACACAACTGGCGAAATGTGGGTATACTTCAGGTATTTCTCTGTAGTGTCTAACCCTCCAGGAATTACAGGCGTGATGCTTCCACACTGCTGTTAAAAATGGATACAGACATTAGTAAACATTTTCCAAACAAACATTTGATCACAATGTTAAGAAAATGTTTTCATGCTAGGTAATGTTAGTAAGCATTTAAAGACAAAATTATTTGTTAACAAATTGAAAAGAAATAAAACATTTGATATCATTTGTTTGTAAACATTTATCGAGACAGCAAGGTGTGCGGAGAGTTCTTTTTTTTAACAAAAAATAAATGTTAATCCAAACTGCGAGCCGATGTCATGTTTTCAAATGTTATAAATGTTTGTAAACATTTTCCATCAGTGTAGGAGCACTATTGGATACAACATCTCGCAGGTTAATCTAGGAGGTTCCCTTCTTTTTAACCGAGATGTACAGTGAGTAGCTTTAAATAAACTTATCAACTAAGCGACTACACGATAAGGGCGACTACACCCCCTGTGGGCTACAAGCCTCAGCTTACGTCGCTGGCGGAGAACAGCAAGGGGCAGGGTGGATCGAGTAAAGATTATTATTACCTACAATGAACGAAAGTAAAACTCATCGCAGGCTGGCTCGAGCAAGATTTTCTTATCTGCATTAAAGTTAGGATCACAGAGACATCTATCGATAATTATGAAACTAAGTAAAGTTCTCTCTCTGTCAAGTAAAGTAGATGGCGACTGTTTCTTCACTGAAGTTGTGCATGTTCTAACTGTCTCCCCCACAGATATAGATAGGTCTGTACTTGTACTGACCCTGGTGTGTACTTTACGGAGTGTGTTAGCTTCACTACTGCTATCCTGGAGGAGGGTAACGGCGTCATCGGGAGTGACAATTTTGTTCGAAGACAGCTGTGCTTCTACAGGCGGGAAATTCTACATGTGTGCACAATTCACACGGGCTGGCGCTGGTATAAGTGTTTTTGTTACATTCCATGATTATAGATGGCGTCACTTGTTGAGCCAACTTGATCATAGTTACTGACTTCTATTTTAGTTCGTCGTACTTGTCGTTATTGTCGTGCTTTGTAACACTAGATGGCAGGCACTACATGTTTTAGAAAAATAAAAGCCAATGACCAAAATTGGCGCCTTTTTATTTTTCGGCGGCCACTAACAAAACTATGTATTTATAGGGTAAAGTAAATAACAAAACAAACAATTTTGTATGGCGGTAACACTTAAAACTCAGTCCGGACTGAGATTACTTAGTGTGTGCAGGGTAATCTTACGGTAGCTCATTCAGGAAAAGTGTAAGGTCAGCAAGAAAATAAGCTATTTTCTTCCTGCCCTTGTCCCATATCACTTGGGGTTAGCGCAACACGTTTTTTTCTTCTATTCTTCTCTGTAAACCGTCACACAATCATTTACACCCTTTTCTTTCATATCATTCCTCACACAATCTTCCTCTCTCTCTCTCTCCATCTAATAACATTTATATTCATCACTCTTTTAAAAAGAAAATGAGCAATGGTCACAAATAAAACTGCCAATAGGATTGATGGCCATTTTTCTTATGAGGATCAAAAATGTATATGGGACTAACTGAAGTTGGAGTACCAGAAAAGATTTGTTATCATTATCCAATTATATTAATAATATATTCGGACTTACTTTTATGATTGCCAGACTGGCCGGCTGCGCGAAAATAAAGTTTGTATTTCAAACGAATGTACCCGTCACAATTTTATTTGCTCTGAAAAAAATCCAGACAGTATGTTACTTGAATTTTCTGACATTTTGAGAAAAAAATTAACTCAAATAATTTAATAAAATTTTGTTTGGAAGCCTATTTTTCAGGGTTCTGTTGCCAACGTCCTGTCCGTCTGTCCGTCCGTACGGTACAGCCTTTTCACTCCGAAACTAGCACCACACAGTTGTTTGAAGAAAAGTGAAAAGTGGGGTGAAATCACGAATAAAAACAAAAATAGATGCGACTCTCCATACCTGTTATTTAAGGCTGAAAACAAAAATCTAAGTACATAACTGTGTGGGATGTCTATGTCTATACAAATGACTAGCTGACCCGCGCAACTTCGTCTGCGCCACATCAGAGAGAGAGTTAGAGAGAGTGTGAGTCAACCTTAAAAGATAGACATATGCTATCGCGTAACTTTAACCGTTTACACAGTGCACGCAACGGAAGCTCTCAAAAGGAATACATTTTTCCTGTTTTTGCAATATTTTTCATTGATGCTGCGCTCCTATTGGTTGTAGCGTGAAATAATTTTTCAATTCGACCTAGTAGTTCCTGAAATTAGCTCGTTCAACCAACCAATCAAACAAACAAACTCTTCATCTTTATAATATTGGTAAAGATTCAAGTATGTAACAATTCAATTTCTCGGAAATATTTGCACTAATGGCAAAAATATTCTACTTTTGTTTTTCCAAATAAGGGCTTCCCTCGACAGCCTTTAGTCTTCATCCTTAGACACTCGATGACAATCATACTTCAGCTAGGTCGAAAGTTCTCATCAAGGTGCAGGAAATGAGCCGAGACACGATAAAGCTGCTCTAAACTGTTGCGGACCTCTTGCAACTGCCTGCCGTCTCCATCGTCAGTCCTTCGATGACAGTCATACTCCAGGCAGGTTTAAAGTTCTCACCAAGGCGTATGAAATGAACCCAATAACAATATAGCTGCTGTAATCTGTTGAGGACCTCTTACAACGGCCTTCCGTTTCCATCGGTAGACCGTCGATGACAGTCATACACCAGCTAGATCTAAAGTTTTCATCAAGGAGCATAAAATGAGTTGCTGTAAACTGTTGAGGACCTCTTACAACTGCCTTCCGCCTCCATCGTTAGACCGCTGATGAAAGTCATACTCTAGTTAGGTTTAATGTTCTCATCAAGGTGCATGAAATGAGCCCAAACACGATAAAACTGCTGTAAACTCTTGCGGACCTCTTGCAACTGCCTTCCGTATGCAAAGCGCATGGAAAGCGATCGAACACACACTCTACAGTATAGGCCATGTAGATTTTCAAAGCAGTCTCATGTAGACTAATCTAAAGTACGCTATCATAACTTTTTAACAAAGCCGGTCAGTCAATTTTAAAGTTATCTTGTAAGCACATTTTTATTCATTACTACCATTTTGGTTAAATAGATGTCGCTGCATGTATCTTACATATTGATGATAAGTTCTTCTTGAACACTCAGTATATTTCTGCTACATAAATACCCTCGATAATAAAATTATTTATTTGAATAAGAATTAATACTACGATACGAATATAACCAACTTTTTCTACCGGGGCGATCTATTGAAATTTTAGAACACAAAAGATGCTATTGTGACTTAACTATGATAGTTAGATATATGCTCATGCGGACTTTTTTGTAGGTAATAATAAGTGCTTTAATCATGTAGTACATCATTTTTAAGTATCATGAATAGTTTTCTCAGCGCACGCCAAATAATGAATTTTATAGGCAAAATTTTGCTACTTTGGGTTACATTATTGCAATTTTCTTAAGGATCTCTAATTATTTGAAAATAAATTATAGCCTATGTTACTTCCTAATATTTTTTTTCTATTGGTGAAAAAATGGTTTAAATCGGTCCAGTAGTTTCGGAGCCTATTCGGTACAAACAAACAAACAAACTAAAAAATCTTTCCTTTTTATAATATTTGTATAGATATCGAGGTTTCTAAAATATTTTTTTTCTTAAGTCAATGGGTAGTGACAGTTATCCAGAGGACTGAGTTCTTTTTTCTAAAGACAAAAAATAAAAGCTAATCCAAACTGCGAGCCGATGTCATGTTTTCAAATGTTATAAATGTTTGTAAACATTTTATATCAGTGTAGGAGCACTATTGGATACAGCATCTCGCAGGTCAATCTAGGAGGTTGCCGACTTCTTAAACAAGGTATCCAGAGGGCAGCTTTAAAGTAGGGTGCCATCAGCCAGGTCAATAAACTTATAATAAACCTACACAACCGTGTAGGTCAGATAGGCAGTAGCTCCATGTTAAACACTGGTTTTCAGCTGCATCCGGTTAGACCAGATGCCGACCCCAACATAGTTGGGAAAAGACTAGGCTATTGATATTATTCATGTAACAAAAACGTTATTATTTATTATAGTTAGCAGTTCAAACAATTTAAATTAGAATTTCAGTTGATAAAGCGACATGACATGTGAAGTGAAAAAAATTAATTAACTTTTAGAGGGCACGGAATGTAGATACATTTTCAGAATTCAAAAACCTTTGACATACCTACTCCATGATGTGCAAAACTCTTTATTTATTTTGTATTAAACTAATTAAAAATCAGGTTAAATAAAAAAATGTTGGATATTTAAATTTTTACTTTTCTAACAAATTAGCTAATTACTATTTCACGGATTATTTATTGACTACATTCTAGGAAACATAAATATATTATAAGTTCTTATTTTTGTAACTATACAAAAATGACCCGTGATTACAACTTTAATTTAGTAGATTTAATAAAAATCTGCGGCGAGGTCCAGTTTACAATTGCATGCCTTGTTCCGGTGGAAGAACTGAAAAAAGATATAATGCTACATTTTTAATTTATCCATAATATACTAATATTAATAATGTGAGAAATCACTGTCTGCCTGCCAGTCTGTCGGTACGTTACCTCCTCACGGCTTAGCGCTTGCAATTTCTTAAAGCATTTCGATATTTGGGAAACTGGTGGAGCTCAAACTGATATGGAAGGATAATTTTCGACCGCCCTGCCCGTGGCTTTGCCTGCATGGTTGTGGGATTGGGCAACCTGGATAATAAGTATCATACGTTGTAACCCACCCAGGGCAGCTCGTGGTTAAATAATAACAGCCGCTCAAGTCGATCTTTAGGTTAAGCCGTGCTTGCCTAGGTTGGTCTGTGGATGGGTGACCGCCCATTACATACCGAGTTTCCTCCGTGCCTCGGAAAGCACGTTAAGCCGTTGGTCCCGGCTGTCATTTGTAGATCTTTGACAGTCGTTAGGCAGTCAGTGGCCCAAAAAGTCTGACAACCAGTCTTACCAAGGGGTATCGTATTACCCAGTACTAACTGGGTTGTGGAGGTCAGATAGGCAGTCGCTCCATGTAAAATACTGGTATTCAGCTGCATTCGGTTAGACTGGAAGCCGACCCCAATATAGTTGGGAAAAGGCTAGGCAGATGATGACGTTGTAACCCACCCAGCCCAGTTCATGGTTTATCCCTGCGCTAAAGATCATTCTAATCTGATAACGATACGACAGAGTTAATGTCGGAGAAGTGGAAGAAAAATAGGAATGACACCTAGGGACAATATGAAAAGCATGGATTACTTCTTTCACGATGGAAGTACCTGATTGATGATGTTTCTTTGTCATGTTTTTCCCCCATCAAGCCACTAACATTTTGGATTTAATTAGGACTATACCAGCTATGAATCTCGGGCCGACTACCAACAACACCATTTTCCGTAGCAGTTTAGCGGCGGCAGTAGATAAATAGTATAAAAAAAGTTCTAATGTGTTTAAAAAAATATGATATAAATACCGTAAGATCGTTTCCTGTAGCGATCATATGCCAATTTTCCTCCAACGGCAACAAGAATACCAGCACCAAATGAGCAGAACAGTATTAGGAGCAGAGTTTGCAATGCATATTTTTTGCCTTCCTTTGGAGGAACTCTTATCTGACTATCGGCTCTGAAAAATATTAACAAAATTATGATTAGTTTTAACAGTAGTTGTAATAACAATTAAAACTTGTTCGGTGACTGGCTGCTCACAAATTTTTGTTTTTGTTTTTTTACGGTATATTGCCACATTTTCCAATGCTCATAAACGCTGATCTCCACGATAATTCAGCTTCAAACCATTGAATATGAGGATTTCTAAATGCAGTGCTTGAGACTTTAGCAAAGTATGGCTGTCAAATAAGGAGGTATGCATAATATTGTTGATCAAATCAAACCATCATAGAAATGTAGTGTCCTGTCAACTACAGTTTCACGAATATGCTTGCTGTACAACATTATTTTTAGTATATGCGAAACCTAAATATAGTTTGTTCAGAATAAGTAACTGAATCGATTCCAATAATTTTTAAACTACTCGTATGTTATATTTTGTCCCAAAAATATTTTAAAAAAGTTACAAGTTGGACACCGAGCGACATTGAGTACCTATCGCAATAATTTAGGTACTTACTGCCAAATTATTATTATCAATGAGTTCAAGACGATGCTGGAGGCGTGCGCGCGGGCGAACTGTGTGGTGACCACGTTTTTGTGCGGACAACCAGGTAACAGAACAAGCTTATAACTTTGTGAATTTTCACGATACAGTTTTGAAATTTTGTACATAGATTCTTTACATAAAAATACTAGACACGTGTTTCTGGTTTCGCATAAACTAAAACTAATGTTGTATAATCATTGTCAATGTTCCAGCGCTCTTTATGGAAGTTTCTTTACGTACTTTATTTCGATCAGATCATTATTTTCAGTTTTAATGTATAAAATGAAAAGAGAAAAGAAAAGAAATTCTAAAAAGACCGTTTTATGTTACATTCAGCTTTAAAGCTTTCCGTGTCATTTTGGACTACATCGGAAAGGTTTCTAAAAGTGAGTTCATAATAAAAAAAGACTATCTTATTACTCAAGTGATTGTAATGGACTGACAATTGAGATGACTTTGACTGCGTTGAGTGCTGGACATCGCGCATCCGGGAGATACTACGGCCTTCTCCGACTGTTCGGTCAACTATTTTGGCTCCGGTTTTCGGTACCTAATTAGCCACCACATAACACTTTTCCCCCATGAGTCATTCTTTCTCCCACAAGTTTTTTTTTATTTCTTATTGTGGCGTTGTCCCACACTAGGAATTTCTCCTGTATCGTGGGTGCATTTACAAACATTTAAACTCACATACACAAACAGTCAGACCCGGAATAACTAAGATTCTACTTAGATTTTTCTAAGATTGGACATAATGTGCACTAAACTTACAAATCCCTGTTTGATTAGCAATAGTTAGGGCATTTCTTAAACGATCACTCAAAAACAATGCACTGCCGTATTTATTACTGGTAAATAAGTCTGGGCTCCAGAGATGCCCACATTGACATGTTAACTTACGTTCCATCAGCAGTTTTCGGAGTTTCTGCTTTGGCGGGTTTCACGGTTGTTGTAGTTTTCTCACCTGTTGGTGGTACTGGTGGCGTGAGTGTGGTAGTGTTGTCAGCAGTTGGTGCGACTGGTGGCTTGAGTGTGGTAGTGTTGTCACCAGTTGGTGCGACTGGTGGCTTGAGTGTGGTAGTGTTGTCACCAGTTGGTGCGACAGGTGGCTTGAGTGTGGTAGTGTTGTCACCAGTTGGTGCGACTGGTGGCTTGAGTGTGGTAGTGTTGTCACCAGTTGGTGCGACAGGTGGCTTGAGTGTGGTAGTGTTGTCACCAGTTGGTGCTACTGGTGGCTTGTGTGTGGTAGTGTTGTCACCAGTTGGTGCGACTGGTGGCTTGAGTGTAGTAGTGTTGTCACCAGTTGGTGCGACTGGTGGCTTGAGTGTGGTAGTGTTGTCACCAGTTGGTGCGACAGGTGGCTTGAGTGTGGTAGTGTTGTCACCAGTTGGTGCGACTGGTGGCTTGAGTGTGGTAGTGTTGTCACCAGTTGGTGCGACAGGTGGCTTGAGTGTGGTAGTGTTTTCACCGGTTGGTGCGACAGGCGGCTTCAGTGTGGTAGTGTTGTCACCAGTTGGTGCGACTGGTGGCTTGAGTGTGGTAGTGTTGTCACCAGTTGGTGCGACTGGTGGCTTGAGTGTGGTAGCGTTGTCACCGGTTGGTGCGACAGGTGGCTTGAGTGTGGTAGTGTTGTCACCAGTTGGTGCTACTGGTGGCTTGTGTGTGGTAGTGTTGTCACCAGTTGGTGCGACTGGTGGCTTGAGTGTAGTAGTGTTGTCACCAGTTGGTGCGACTGGTGGCGTGATTGTGGTAGTGTTGTCACCGGTTGGTGCGACAGGTGGCTTGAGTGTGGTAGTGTTGTCACCAGTTGGTGCGACTGGTGGCGTGAGTGTGGTAGTTTTGTCACCAGTTGGAGCAACTGGTGGCTTGAGTGTGGTAGTGTTGTCACCAGTTGGTGCGACAGGTGGCGTGGTTGCCGGTGGTGAAACCTTACCATCGATTGATCTGCAAGAAAAGTGACATATTGAATGGAATTCTATTTTTCTGGTAGTTGAAAATGTACTGTACACGTGATTATATTTTTGCACTTACTTAATGATTTCGCATACTGTATCCACTTTGTTTAACCTGAAACGATTTTAGATTTTGTATTAATTGGTTGAAATTTATTGCAAGGCTGTGTGAGTACACCCACATTTCGCCAGTTATGTTTAAGTCCCATGAAATAGTGGGCGAGCTTATTGCCATCAACCGTGCACAAAACCAGACTTCATGGCTGCTACTGAGAAATTTATGATGGAAAAAACACTTTCTCCAATCTGGGAATCGAACCATCGAATCATGCTCAGCAGTTACGCTTGCAACCAACGAGGCAATCTAAAAAAAAATCACAATAATGTTAAAATTAGAATAAGAAAAGTATAGAGAACGTAGGGTATCAGGACAGCGCGAAAGACATATGCGCGAAGGACACTTGCGCGAATCCACATGCGCGAAAAGATATGTCTTTTCGCGCATGTGCTTACGTGTATGTGCTGACATATGCGCGCGTGTACTTTTGGGCGATTAGACTTTTGCGCGAATGGACCTTTGGGCGCATAGACAGTTGCGCCCATAGACACTTGAGCGAATGGACTTATGCGCGAACGGACATTTACGCACAAAGACACATGCGCGAAAGGACTTATGCGCGAATGGTTAGGTTAGGTTAGCTGTAGAGTAAACATAACACTGAGGTTCTTCTAAATTGGAATCGATTGATTAATGTTTTTTGTACAAAGTAACAAGAATGTTCTATACATCAATATACATTTGTCATAATAGACATTAAAACAACTGAATGACCTTAAAAATCGACATTAATAAAACCCAAAAGCTTGAACAGAGAGTAAAATTATTTTGAAACATACGTTCAAAATCGATATTGTAAATCGATTAAACAATAATTATATCTGGCAACACTATTCATGGTAGATACGAAAAAATAATTTGACATGTCACTCGGGCAGTGTTGCTAATTCTCTCGCTCTATCTCATTGAAAATGTGCATGCTGTGTCTATCGTATTATATTGTACACTATGCTTGTATCAAATTGCTTGTAGCATTAGGATAAAAAGTGTAACAATTGTAGATAGGCCAATAAATAAATAAAATAAGAAATAATATGATGTTATGTTTACTCTACAGATTAACCGTAGCCAGTCGCGAGAAAATCTAGTCGCGGAAGTGCTCTTTTGGGCAAAAGTTCATTCGCGCAAGTGTCCATTCGCGCAAGTGTCTCTGCGCGCATGTGTCTATGCGCGTAAGTGTCTATGGGCGCAAAAGTCCATTCGCGCAAAAATCTAATCGCCCAAAAGTCCATGCGCGCATATGTCTTTTCGCGCAAGTGGGTTCGCGGAAGTTTCCTTCGCGCATATGTCTTTCGCGCAAATGTCCCAGATCCAGAACGTAGCACGTAACATAGTGTAGTGCAGTTTAGAAATAGCAATTTTTATTTGTTGCACACATTAGCGAATCGTTTGTTAATTCAGAATTAGGTGAGAGTGACAAAGAAATACTACTAAGCGATGACATGAACACTGAAATTAAAATATAGTAGGTGAGCAGGTACCGGTGATTGAGAAGATGTTTAGTCAAAGAACGAAATGCCTGGTTGATAACATTCGCGTTCATGCTACGTATAGCAAAAGAAAATATAAAAAGTTTAGTTATGGCTCGATAGGACAGTCGTCCCTTTTATTTAAAGAATACTTGATAAAATGTCCTTACCACCACTATAAAAATATGTAGGAGATTTTCAAACATTTATTATGAATTTAGGCTTATAGAGTTTTTCTTTTAAAGTGTAGCTGTCATTGTCATTGTCTTTATTTTCTCATTTTACTGCATTACTTAAGTGTGATCAGCAGGACATGCCATATTAATTATATTTAATATTTTGTTTCATATACCATTCTTCTTCCAGTGGAGGAAGAGAAAAAGATGATGACTACAACGACATCCAAACGTTTTTTTCTTATGCGTCTGTTCTTTAAGCAAAGTATTTAAAATGAAAAGTATGTATTTAATTATTTTTTAAATCTAACAGCAATAAAATAATCAAAATAGTTACGAACACAAAATGTAAAAACCGGTTGGGGATCGAAATTGCTAACAAAAATCTTACACTTTACTTTACGTTACACTGCTTTGGATTTTAGAAACGAAAAGTCAGACTACGCAAGTGTCGGCTTACAGGATACAGTCATTAAAAGATACTGTACCTGTGAGATAAACCTTACGGTAACGAAAATATGGTTCATTGTCCTGCAAAAGCATAGGTAAAATAACAATGCATGTCTCTAAATAAAGAACAAACATTGTTGGTTACGACAAAAATAATGTCTTTTACAGGTACTCACGTTCTTGACCCCTTGGCAAGGAGGTCGGCCCGAAAAATGCACTGAAAACAAAAACTACTGTTTTAATAGTATCCTTACTATTCAACCTTCTTGGATGACGGAAGTAAAGACGTTGCTAAATCTCAAAGGCTCTCTCTAGCCGCCTTAAATCGACTTTAATAAACGGACAAGAACTACTGAACATACGGTAGACCGCACCTCAGTGGCAAAAGCAGTTGAGCTGGCCTCGCATTCTGTTCAAACTCTGTACTCCACTAAGGCAGGTCAATAGGGCGTACACAACTGGTTTGATCGTTACTGACGATAGAATGTCACTTTACCTAGACCCCGAAACACTGACGTGCAGTTTGCTAGAATTGCGTATATTTTACATCCCGCCTAAGATCGTTCTTCCCCCATTTGTTTTCCAAATAAAAGGTCGATATTTTGCTTCCAACACAATATTGGTTAGAATTCACACCTACATCATTTTGTTTACGTGACTAAATAAATATAAATTCATAAATTACGATCGGGACATTAGTATTTATTATTTTATCTCCTTGCTCAACGCGCAAACTAATTATAAAAGTTCAAATCGAAAATAATAACGTCATTAACGATCTCGTTTTGTTATCAAAATGAGGAAATTACGATGAATAAACAGTATGTATATAGTGTTGTGCTCGGCACAAACTAATTGTAACGTACTTAGTGCAATGAATACGTTCATATTCATAACGCTACAATGTTTTACATCTGTCAACATTAAGTTGCGTCTACGCTAGGCGAGCCGAACAAGATCGGAGCACGAATTCGCTAGACTAAAGTAGACGGACTTAGAAGCCTCGAGCGAGCACTCCCAGCAAGGGAATCTGTGATCCGCTTGTGGTCTACTCGTGTTGTGGCTTGTCTAGCGTAGACGCAGCTGTACGTTTGTATAGGAGAAAGCAGAGCAGAGGCATCGTATCGTATATCTCTACTTAATAAAAATCATCCATTCTTTAAATATTACAATTTAAAGACAACACAGAGTCTACAAGCTTTAATTTTGCGTTTTCATTTTGTGTTAATAAACAAGGAGGAAGGGACACCGACTCACAAATGATTATTTCATATTCAGTACATCATTCTGAAACCATATATAACATAGAAATTTTTCATCGGTGATTAAAAACAAGTCTACTGTTTCCTACGAAATTGTATTACGATACTTTTCCATCAGTGATTTTAAATTACTGATGGAAAATCTAAGACCGGTCGCCTTTTGAAGGTATCACGTCGTGAACAGAAATAAACGTCCCTCGTTCAGAATTATTACCGAAAACGTGGTAAGGTAACCGTGTGCGCGTCGGTGTGCCTTCCTCCTTGTATACCTACATACAACGTAAGTTAGCACAGATTTTCGCAGATTCAACCCTTAAAGGGGTAAAAACGGTGGTTAACTTGTCTTCTCATGATAACATATGAGAGCACCTAAGTCTTTGTACGACGCCTAATAATGAAATAACGACCAGGTATTAAAACAGGTAAAAAAAAAGAAGTATGTATTGTAACTTACATCATCGCCTTTGTCAAATAAGTGGCTGAAAAGACAAAAAGATTCATATATTTTTTAAGAAATTTAAGGCAATAAAAGATGATCGCAAGAACTCGTAAAAAAATATAGTATGAATACTTAGGCTAGGTACTTACTCAGAACATGCGCAGAGAGATCTAGCTGTTTCTTTACTGTAAAAGAAAAAAAAAAAATATATTAGTAAAACATCATCATTATCGTCTGCCTCGTATTTAGTAAAACATAAATTACCTATATTTATAACTGTTATAAACGAAAATAAAAAGGAAAAAAATAGAGTTTCGCAACCCCAAGTAATATGGGACAAGGGAAGATTCATCCCGGTTATCTTAATATTATATAAAATGTAACGTTTGCTTTACTTACAGTTTATTCCAATCCTCTTCTTCAATTTTCATATCCTTCGCAATGGTATTTGCTACCTGAAATAAAATAATTTTACAAGTTAATTATGCAAGAGATCTAGATGTTCCAAAGCAGTTGTCGTCTGTAAAGATCCCACACCCGCTAAGTCTTTCCCAACTATGTTAGTATTGGCTTTTTTTTTTTTTTTTTTTTTGGATGGGAAATCATCAAATGACCCCCCCCACTCTGGGCGGAGTGGAAGGGAGTGCCAGACTTGTACTGACTAAAACCCATCCATGTTCCTTCTTTGCCCTTTGTGTTCCAGGGCCACGGTGTCTCTTTCGAACAGTCCCGCAGCTAACAGTCCCGCAGCTATGTTAGTATTGGCTTCCATTCTAATCGGATGCTGCTGAATACCAGTATTTCACACGACGCGACTGCCTATCTGACCTTTTCAACCTAGTCACTAGGTAACACGATATGCTTTCGTGAGACTGGGCGTCAGACTTACAGGCTTCTGAATACCCTCACGACTGCTAAAGATCAAATGGCAACCAGGAGCAACGATTTGGCGTGATTTCCAGGGCACGGTTCTCGACTTCACGCTGGCTCGGGAGCTTTCTTTCAGTTTCATTTACTAAATAAGGATCGAACCTATTGCGTCACTACGTCTATCTTTGGTTACAAGCGCTACTAATGAGTCTAGTAGACTGCAGGTGCAGAATTGTATTTCGTTATAGATATCTCATCTCATTGTTTTAATCTCCGAAGGCAAAGGTAAACAAATAGTTAAGTAAATGATAATCGAATTTGATGACTTATGTGTAGGTACCTAGCATGAACTTGATTTTATTGAGTTAAATTCACTATGTAGGTACCTTTATTTCAATCTTTTTCACTAAGCGAATTGAGTCAATATTTGAAATAGGATTTAATTTTAATCGATGACATAATACAATTAATAATCCGCTTTAAATAAATTGGTGATTGTAGCATTTAAACATACGCCTGATATCCCCGAAAGGGTTAGGTAGAGGTGTACATATCTATAGTACATCCATATTTTGCAATTTATGAGTAAGTCCCATGTATAAGAGGGCGAGCATATTTATAACAACCTGCATAAATCCTGACTCCTGCAGAATTTCGTTTTAACGCAGGCTAGCGCAGTCGCCTACTGGACACAGGCATCTTGAGGTGCGCCACAACTAACATCATACTTTATTGTTTGAATAAGTAAACCACATTCATCACGAAGTAGTTAACACAACTTGTAGGATCTAAACACATCGATAGCCTACCAGACCACGGTATATTGAGTATAGCCTAAGAAATAATCAATATCCTTTCTTTATGGCCAGGAAATATTTATGGAAAAGAGAACTAAAGTAATAAGATACTATCAGGAGAAGATTAGTGGGTCTCAAACAAAGAAGCACTCATTCCTAACCGAGAAACATATAAAAAAATGGATTGAGCACGTGAAAACAAAGGCTGGACAAAAGTAGCGTAACATCGTCGGCCGAAGCACCCAAATAAAAGTCGTAATATTACTTTTGAACCAAATTCTATATCTCCTGCTTGATCGTCGGCCATCAACATACTGGTGATATAGACTGTAACTATACATGTTTGGAGATGCTGCAGGGATGACCAAAATGTATGATTTAAAAACGCATTGTTGACTGCAGCTAAAAGGTTGTACTCGAGGCAAAATTATGAAAGGATTCTACAAGAATAAAATGACCTTAATAACTGAAGGCATCAGTGCACCCGCTTAGAAATACGAAAACCCTGCCGAACTCTAACTTAAAATAAAACTGATATGGAAATTATTAAACCGAGACCTCAGCGAACAAATTGAGGAAAAACGCTTCTAAGATGATGGGCTTACAGATATTGGAGAAGTCGGGACACCATCTTAATAATTTAAGTATGTTTCTTGAACCACCACATAACACGTGCGTAATCCAAAACGGGTTATAAGGAAGAGATGAACCTTATAGGACATCCACATGACTGCCAATTATGTTTAAATCCCATGTAATAAGGGGCGTGCCATCAATTAGGCACAAATCCAAATTCCGACCTGCTACTAAGATATTCCGGATCCACAATTATTGCCATTTATAAGCTCAAGTCACGTTTTAAATTAATTTTGGTGGACACGCTCTTATCGAAGATAGTGTAGCTTAGATCTGGTGGAAAAGAATTTCACTGAGCTAAGTTTTTCAACCGTGCGACTTTATACTTACACGAATGTGAACGGAAGACCAAAGAAAAGACGGATGGACTGTGTAAGACATGATATGGCTAGAAAGGAAGTGACTTATGAGATGGCTACTAATAGAGAAGTATGAAAGAAGAAGACTTGCAGCGCCGACCCCAAATAATTTGGGACATGGACAGGAGAATTATGATGATGACAAAAAGACAAAGTTTCGCTGCAATCTGTCTTACTGTTTAGCTACCTCTATATGTAAATACATTCCTAGTCTTGAAACAAATTTCAGAAAAGTTCAGTATCGCCATGACGCATTCTGTTCGTTTTGTGAATAATCCCGCCCACAGTTTATCACATTCTTATCACTAAGGTAGCCACGTTTTGACTGCTAGAATTTATACACAATTATACATGAATGTACCATCACGCATGTATTCCCTCGAGGGTTAGGCAGAGGTGCCTAATGCATCCGTACTTACGAGTTTCATAAATAATGTGCAATTGTAATGTGATTAACAGGATAGTGTACAAATTCCAACACCAGGCTGTTATTGACAAATTCCTCGTCAAAAACCCCAATAACACTCTACAACAAACACAATATTTAGTACCGTGAATATTAAAAATTCAAAAATAATAAAAGTCACTCACCAAAACGGAAATTAATAATAATGAAAAATAATACATTTTGAAATAATTAACGACCACTTTGGTCGGTGTCGTTACACAAAATGAATGCTGTACTGCTGTTTTTTTAATACACTGTGCTTGAATGTTTGCACAACCTATGTATTATGATACAGTGATAACACAAAAAAACCACAAACATATATAAATAACTGTCAAAACCCACATTTTTCCTGGATACTAATATCTTTGCAATTATGTTGCATGGGTTCCGTAATATGTAGGAGGGTATATCATTTATTTAACTGAAAGCTTTCAAAAGTTACAATTTTATTTATTTGTTTCTATCATGTTGAGTCCCAGGTGACCTAACCTGCTTGCAACTTTTTGGAATCTTACCTTCACAATCAAGAGTAAGGCGCCAGCTGTGTCAATGGGTGCTTCCGTAAATGCTACTATTTTTCAGGCACCATAACTTCAGGTAGACCCGTTTTTGAAATGCGGGTGTTGGAACACCTGATCTACGTGTCCAGCTGGGTTTGTTCAGGAATAAAGTTAATATCATGTCCGTTTTATGGCTTCTAACATCTGGCTATTCGTGTGATTTGCCACAGGGCAATTTCTTAAGAACATGGACATAGTTCTCCAGTTAAAACTTTTTTCTCAACCTGTATTGCCCCTCTGCAGGGTCAAGTTTCCCATAGGGTCCCATAGCGCTCCTGCGTGAAATCAGGATGACAGCCAATCGCTTATGTTCGTGAACACGTTCGCAAGAAGCTGCCAATTTCGCCACAACGATTATGTTTTCCCATAGTTTCTTTTATTTGTTTTAGTATGTATATTCGGGTTTTATTCGTGCAAATATTTATTTATAGTTTAAGTCTATTTTCTATCTTAATTTTTTAGGTCTATTTTCAATTCCTAATTTTTTCAGATGTATATTACCACGATAGAAAATGCCCGTGGTATTAAGCCATCCATCCATCTTTACACTCTTTGCTTGGTATTAAAGAAGTATAAATACATAGCTTTCCATTATTAATCTTTTCCCTTCTTAATTACCATGCCAACAAATGCTAGGCCTTCCACGGCAGCGTTGCCCGTGTTTTGGGTCCCATAGCGTGACAAGAAGGTGCTTGCAAAACAACTTGGCGAGAGTTTAAAAATAAACCGGCCAAGTGTGTGTCGGACCGCGTACAGTCAAGGATTCTGTAGTCGAGTATTTCTCTAAAATAAACAAAGATATTTCTGTTGTTCTAACCAAAAAAATCCCCCTGAAGCACCGTCATCTTTTTAGTTATGTGAGCCAACCCCACACTCGGGTGCATGGTTTCTTTTTTCATCCCGGTTACATGTATTTAGACTGAAGAGAGCCAATTCTGGTTTCACTCGGTGCACAGAATACTTACACGTTCTCTCCAATTGTCAACAATATAGTGTCAGTAAACACAGAGTTAAACAGCTGTGTGCAACATGAACAGACAGACGGAAGGACAAGGCGAAATTATAAGGTTTCCGTTTTTTCCCTTTGTAACGACGGAACCCTATATCGTTATGGGACAAAATTATATTAGACACGCTATTAATTATTCGCTATTATTTATTTGTCAAATAAGTATTGATAATTATCAATACTTATTTGACAAAAACAGGTAAATAAGTATTAGCAACAGATTTAGGTTTATTTGGCAAAGGGAAAATAAATTATCAAAGCCATCAATATGTTTGAAATTCAACCGTTAATTAAAACCGTTATTTTACGTATATTACCCGGATGTTGAAGGAAATAATAGGAGTATTTGTTGGTTGTGATTGCGATTAGGATTCGGGAACGTTTTTCCTATGTAAGTTATCAGAAGGAAAAACTGAATTTGTGCGGATTTTTTCAGTAGGAGTAAAATGTTGTAAAAAATTGGCATTAGCGGCGTCTTAATGTCGTAATACCATGGCCGCATGGGCGATTTTCGATGTTTGCGGTTATTACATTATTTATAATAAATGTAGGTGATAAGGTCATCATAATTATACATATATTTTCATATAAGGTTTGTAATAATATTAAATACCATAGTAGTTTATTTAGATCGAAAATCGATTACTACTCTCGATCGATTGTTATTATTAGATCAAAAAATCGATTATATAATTCAGTTTTAATTTAGAATTTTTTCTTTTTTTTCTTAATAGTTATTTTTTGTACCTACTCGTATGCCAATTGCATTTCTTTTGAACAGAGCGGTGGGCTGGTAGGTGATACCTTTGAAGACTGTGTAATCAACAACGTACATAAAACTTCTCTTTTTTTGGGATGGAAGATTTTTGCCACTAATTGACCGATTGAAAAAACAGCTGTCTCATATATCATTTAAACAATCAATTTAATATGCCAAATAATTGTTTTATAAAATATGATAAAAAAAAAACCCTGTCCAATCCGAAAGGGGCGTATAGGTTTTACCAATGACATTACAAAATAAAATGAGATACATAAAATATTTATGAAAGTAATCACGTAATTCATGTAATTCTATGTCAGCATCATCTATTTCGATCATAGAACCAAAAGACCTGTATTCAACGTATTGTTATTTAAATGCTTTTAACAAAGGTCATTAATTAAAGCTGCTCGGTCGTTTTTAGGAATTCAGATAGCACGCTCGCAAAGCCATTTTATGGGCTTTTCCGTGATGTTACTGATATCAGGATATATTTTAGACGTTAAATCTGATAAGGAGGTAACTAATATAGCCAAATTAGAAGATATTTCATTTTAACATAGAAAACAGAGGTCCCAAAAATAGGCTGCGCCTGTATCTTGGGGGCCGGAGTTGCATTAACTTAAAATTAAAAAACACATAGTAATTTGTTGATGTGATAACAAGGCAGTTTGGTAAGTAGGTAATTGTGGATTACCTTCTTACAAAATATAAAATGACTAGCTTTTGCCCGCGGCTTCGCCTGCGTGGATGTCGAAAAATATCCGATTACTTACTTTCATCCCCATTTTTAACCCTTGGGAGGTAGAATTATCAAAAACAATGAGACATGTATAAATTAATTGTCAATCGTCAGAATAAACACAAAATTTGAAGAACCTAACTTCAAAACTGACGGACTTTCATATAAACTTCCATCCCCTATTTTACTCATTTAGGAATGGAATTCCCAAAAATCCTTTCTTAGTGGATACTAACTCTTCACAAAGAACACATCCTCCAAGTGTCATGTCTCTAGGACCAGCGGTTTGGGCTGTGGGTTGATATATCACCCAGTCAGTCAGTCAGTCAGTTTACCATTTTATATATAGAAGAAGAAGAAGAAGAAGAAGAAGAAATAGACGAAGATAGATTTTATAAAAATAAAAAGTATTCTAATGTTTAACAATGTCATGCGTTTGTGTGTGTGGGTGCGTGTGGAGATGTGTTGTTATTTGCAATTATTTTTACGTTTTACGTTTTTTATTTACCTAATAAAAACCGTCTCTCTCCATATGACAGTTTGACAAACCATTTAATTAGAATTTTCTTGCACGAAAAGTTGTTCATGTCTTTGAGTCGCAGTTTTTGCTGATTCTATTATAAATATGGATATGCGAGTAAAACGGACATCATCTGGCTAAAAGGCTATTTGATTCGGGAAGGGGAATGTTGAGGACGCGTTTAGAGACACGGTTTTTTATAATCTGATCTTTTTAGGGTTTTGTGAACATTGCCGCACTCTTAAGACAGCAAACTCCTTATGACTTAGATCTTTTCTGTAGCGAAAAGGCTTGTAGCGTGTATTTTTTGTGAACTGCCATCACGCTAATCCATTCAACCATCACGAACTAACATTACACCCAGCAACAAGAAAAAAAACTCTATTGCCGTATGGTTGGATGAGGAAGGAAATAAAATACTGATTATTTAAAATAATAAGCCCATTACTGTATTTATCCACTATATAACAGGTAACAAAAACAAATTTTTAATTATGTTACACTTTACTTTGTTACTATGGAGTTGAACAATACTATACTTAAATACTGTACGTGTACATACCAGGTTTTGAGTATGAATGTGAATGTGTATAAGAGTAGAGGAAGACTAAAGAAACGATGGTTGGACTGTGTGAAGGATGATATGGCCACAAAGGAGGTGTCTGATGAGATGACAAGTAGTAGAGAAGTATGGAAGAAGAAGACATGGTGCGCCGACACCAAATAAATTGGGATGAGGGCAGGAGAATGTTGATGATACTGTACATTTATCATTGAAACAATTATAAATGGTTGGTTTATCTAATGGTCGTAATCGCTATTACTGCGCTTGTTTATGTGTCTTGTATTTCATTCCGAGATCGGGTAGTGAAATAATGATATTTCTCAGTAGCAAAACGATGTCTGGCTTTGTGCTAGGTTGATAACAATAGAATGATCCCCTATTACTTATTACTGGTACTCATAAGCAGCAGTGACAGCCTAGGAATGCGACCGTCGGGCTGCCAAGTCACATACCCAACACACAAACCTCAGATTTTTCGTATTGATGTGCGTATTGTATAATTATCTCTTGCTTCGGTGAGGGAAAACATCGTGAAGAAACCAGCATGTCTGAGAGATATTTCTCGACGGCATGGAAAGCCAAGTCAGAGGCACATGGGTGGCATAAAAACTCTAACGCCAGGTTAGGCATCACACGACAAAGAAAAAAGAAGACACTACTGTTGAAATGCGGGTGTAGTGTACACCTCTGTCTCTAACATATGTAAGTCACGTGACTCAGGCGGTGCCGGGCCAACATTGGAAGGGGGATCGTGACAAACTACGCAAGAGCTGTAGCACTCGGCCAAATGTAGTTACAGAACACCGTGGGTGTTAATCAGTAAGAGCCCGATAGACCCCTTATCAACAAAAAACAACATTCGTTACAACCATTCGTTTAGCCACATGGATGCAAAAATTGAATTCAAAATTCAAATTCTTTATTGCTAACTATGTGTACATAAATAAAGTTCTTAACAGAGGATATCAGTTCTTAGAACATAGTGGCCCTGTTAGGGCATTGCAATTTCATCATGCATATATGCTTATAATTGTAACAGTAACAGTTGAACATGCATTATTTACATTCATTAATTAAAAAGAAAAAAGTTATAAATATTTAATTTTATATAGGACATCGTTAATTACATTATATAATTTTATCATTTACATCATATTAATTATAAATTATTATAGTCATACCTAAATAAAAATACACATGTCATGAGTTACCTGATTTAAAAATTATCATTATTCATTAATTCAATTATGTCACAGTATTGTAATCATTTAATATTAATTATCATAATCCTTTTAAAATATTTTACTGAATTATATTCACTTTAGTGATAGGTACTTTATAGAACAAAATTATTTTTCCTCAAGAAATTCTGCTATTGAGTAATAGGCCTTTTTAATTAAGAAAATTTTTAGCATTCTTTTAAAAATAATAATTGAATTTATAATCTTAATGTCCATAGGTAGCTTGTTATAAATCTTTGTGCTCATACAGAAAACACTATTACTGTACGCTCTAGTGTGGGACGTTTTATCTCTTAAGGTATGTTTAAGTCTTCTGCTTTTTAACGTATCATAGCTTGTAATGTTTGATTTAACTAAAATTGAGGCCAGGTAGATAAATAGAGCAGGGAGTGTTAAAATCTTGAGATTTACGAAATGTGGTTTACATGAATCCGTTTGGCGTAACCCACATATAGACCTAATACACTTTTTTTGGGCTTTGAACGCAATTTCTTTATTAGTCGAGTTTCCCCAATATAGTAACCCATACGACAGAGTGGATCCCACATACGCATGGTAAGCAGTAAGAAGCGCGGTCTGGTTGGATACTTTTTTAAGCATGTATAGAGCGTAAGAAAATTGATTCAATTTGGTACATACACTATTTACATGTGTTTTCCATGACATATTCGAATCTATATGGATTCCTAAAAATTTTGTATTTGCTACTTCAGCTACTGTTTCATTATTGTATGCTATACTTAAAGGAATAGATGTCGCGTTTTTATTTTTAAAGTTCATGTAATGTGTTTTTGTGAGATTAATTTGTAAATTATTTATTTGAAGCCAATTTATTAATTTAGATAAGGAATCATTTATTTCTTGTTCATGATTTTGAGGATAAATAATGTTCTCTTAATCTTCGAAAATAGAAAACTACGGGTTCTGAAATAATTAACGGCCATATAATAATAGAAGTATTACGTAGTAATAATTCCTTATCTTTCAGGATGTGATTATTTTCCGTACCAGTAATTTAACAAGAAAAACAAGGGCTCAGTTACGAGTTCGAATTTACCAGAGAACAAGCAATTGTGGACAGTATGATGTCACTAAGAGGAACAAGTGTTGTTCAATTAGCAATATTTATAGTTCAGTTCTGCAATGATTGTGCTTCTTTGGAATTTCACGACAGAGGTGTTTGCAGCGCAAGTCTTTTCAGTTTCGATGACAAAGAAACATTACCTCTAAAGGTACGTAAATCCTGTTTTCCGTCGTTTACTAATCACAGTTTTTTAAGTAGTAGAAATAATTTGTTGTTTTTCTATATATATATATATATTTTTTTTTTAGCGGGATGAGCTGGACTCTTTCTCAAAGGATTGG
Organism: Noctua janthe; assembly: GCA_910589295.1. Taxonomy (NCBI): domain Eukaryota; kingdom Metazoa; phylum Arthropoda; class Insecta; order Lepidoptera; family Noctuidae; genus Noctua; species Noctua janthe. The sequence continues at coordinate 17,308,609 of OU342562.1, forward strand.
CCTACAATCGCACTAGACCGCGAAATGTGTAAGGAGGGAAGGGAGGCCTTTGCCCAGCAGTGGGACAATATAGACTTATCATAATAATAATTTCTATATATTTCGAGAGTAAGGTACTTAGCAAGTGGTATTTCGGAAAAGAACACAAAAATAAGTTACTGAACAAAATTTCATTATCTAATTACAGAGGATACCTGTTTGCTGCAAAAATTACATCTACTACGTTGACTTGGACAAGTGCTTGCCGATATGCAACCCGAGGTGCATCAACGGCACTTGCACTGACGTTGACACGTGCACGTGCACGCCCCCGCTTACCCTCGTCAACCACACCTGTATCCCATCCACATGCGACAGCTGCGAGCACGGGAACTGCGTCGCGCCCAACGACTGCAGGTGCAACAAAGGCTACATACGATTAAACAACACTTGCGCACCGATTTGCAATCCAATCTGTGTGCACGGCCAATGCACCGAACCTAACAAATGCAAATGCAATGACGGCTATAAAACTGACCCCAACGATGCATTTAATTGTATCCCAATTTGCGAACCCGAGTGTGTTCATGGATTCTGTTCAGCGCCTAACCAGTGCGAATGCTACGTAGGATTTGAAAAAACAGAAATTAATTCGGTGTGTAAGCCCACTTGTGTTGGTTGCGAGTTTGGACAGTGTGTCGTGCCCAACAACTGCTCCTGCTTTGAAGGATATGAACGTATAAATTCAACCTGCAAACCGAAGTGTAGTATTTGCAGTAACGAAGACTGTGTCGCACCTGAGACATGCCAATCTCCCATTCACTACACCCTGACGGAAAGGCTCCACACACCAAGTTGTTTCCCACCATGTGTCAACGGGTACTGCCCAACACCCTACCAGTGCATCTGCAACAAAGGCTATGACCTGACGTGCTCCGTAATTTGCAATAATGGGTACTGCACGCGACCAAGTAACTGTTCATGCAAGCCAAAGAAAAAGGGGGCAATATTTAGTTTTTAATGGGTTAACTTCGTTTTTTAATTTTTTTTTTTAAATAAAGTAATTTTGAATGAATAGGTAGGCATTTTACCTCTTTTATTAAAGTTGCTTATAAGCATGTTTTGGTGAAAAAAAAGCTGAGACTAAAAATAAACCTTTTCATAAATTCAAATAGTATTTTTGTAAACCTCTGCCCAACTTAACTTTATCCTTCTGCTGTTTTCTTGCTAGTAGTTGAGTCTACAAACTGGATGACTTTCCCCAGGTTCTTCTGTCCCACTTCTTCACAACCTCGATTGAACTGTCCAGTTTGTTGGCAATGACGCCAGTGGAAAAGATGGCCCTGAAACGCACGCTTCACGATGCCGTGAACCAAGCATTCTGTATATCAAGCTAAGCTAAGGGAAACGACGTCGACTTTTTTTGGGGTGGGAAATCACACTTTACAGTAAACGAACTCAAAACATTGTGCTGATAGATTCATTGAATAGTGCAAGGGTCATGGAGGTATTCAAAGTAAAGTTATAACATTAACAATAGTTTTAAAAAAAACCTAGAGAAAACTATGGAACTTTGACCTCCAATATCTACGTAACTAGAAAGTTCTCTGGTATGGTCCAGAACAAAAAAAATATCGCAAATAATAATAATAAGAACAAGTGTCTTTCGGCATCGTTAAGGGACTTTTTAGATCCATTATACTCGACTATTGTAGCGTTACGGTCTGTCGAGTAAAAAGAGAAAAATGGAGGAGAGAGTAGGGGTTGAATTAAACAATAAGAGATTTACAAAAACTAAATATTTTGTGAGACGGAAACCAAAGTGTAAGGGTTTCATTTTATTTCTTTTGAAGTACAAAACCTTACTAAATTTAATATTAAATTTTTACAGGAAGTACGGAACTGTTCCAGTGTCATATTGGATTGATCGTGGGGGAAGAGCATCACTGTTGGTTTTGGTGTGATAAAACAAAAAACTAAATTGAGTTACACTGTCCAAAAGATAATTATACTAGTATAAGCAAACATAAGCGAAGATGTTAAAAAAAAGACAACGAGGTTCACAAAATAATGAATACAACCGTTTATTCTTACTTGGAACAAAATATCAATCACTGAAACTAACCTAAACCGTCACAAATCATAACGAATTACGTGTTAATTGAATTCGTTACAAAAATAGCGATTAAGTTCACAAAATAGGAAAATATAAATCTTACAGCCCTTTGAGCGATATTCCCAACCAGAATCTCCCGCGCGTGACCAGAGACAATTTTCAAGTTGTCACTTCTTGCCATAGAACTAACATGTGCTCAAGGAACCTATATACTAAGTAAAACCTTATTTCTTCCTAACACTACATATTTTTAGGTATAGCATTAAATCTTCACGCAATGGGTCCCTAAGGATGTACGTGGAGCCATTAAAATAAATTATTGCCCTCAGACAGGACTCAAAATTGAAAAAAAAACTAAGTGACAACTGTACATGTCACAGCTGGGTACGAACCTCGGCTTGGGGCAGAGCTTCCCTTGCAAGGGACAGGCTGGATCGGATTTCAAATAATGTTCTATTTTATTAATTATAGTACATTTTGATATAAGTAGGGAAACTTTGTTATTGCATTTGAGGCGGAATAACACCCGAGCTGTAGGCGAAAGTGTTATTATGGAGCCGAAACTGCAGTTGTTACTGCAGTTTCGGCTGTTGGCCGACTGTTGGCCGAGATACAAAAAAACTCTCATAACATAAAACATAAAGCTCCTAAGGCAGCGTATCCAACAGAGATATGTGGGATGTGTGTAAAACTAACAAATGATATATTTAGTTTTGCTCAGGCAAGGAAACGATACAATTGGTTAGTTTTACAAACATTCAGTCCGCGCAGCCTAAAAGTATTGCGTGAGTCAAGTACTAAATATGATTAAGGTAAAGCATAAATTTAATCTTCCTATGTACATTTAATGCATCACGTTTGAACTGCATTATTTAAAGCATTTTAATGAGGCGTAAATACCTATATATAGTGCTTACATCAGTCCGTTGCAATGCTAAACTTGAGGGATCTTTTTCCTGGAACTATCAACCATTGTTGGAAAATTGTCCCGTGTTTGATTCTAAATATACACATGAAATAATTAGCAACTGTTTCAATTCCCAGGAAAACCTTGAATTGTTTTGTTTACGCTTTAAATAAATAAATACGAATATTTTGCTGAAAAGTTTACCACAACAGTTTTTTTTAGGTAGAATTTAACTTGGCCAGAGCCAAGGCCTTCGATTCAATATCAATTGAACTCCGACTGTTTGGGGTGCAGCTGGGAAAAGCATTATTATAGAAGCAGAAAGCGCTCAAAGAGCCGTTAAAAATATAGTGTTTGTTGTATTGGCCAACATTTTGGTGTATCCGGCCGAGGTCGAACCTGACCGGCTGCGTTAGTGTTAGCGTTATGTCCGCATGGATTGAGAAGACAGTCTAGATTTTGAAAGGAAGCTCAGACCTATATTAAGTAGCAAAAAAGCTGATAATGTAGGACTGATTTTGGAATTTGTAGTAACATATTTATATCAAAAGTTAGATCAATGTTAACGTGTTAATTTACACATCTGAATTGAGGAGCCACCTGGAACTCGGGTATTAGTAGAAAGTCATTTTTGAATGCCGAATTAAATAGGTTTATTTACCAAATTCATTTAGTTCTACTAGTTTATTCCTACACTACAAATTAGAACACACCTACTTCACATTCCTATTTCCAATTCACACTCTTATTCTCATATATTCATACATTGAGAATCTACACTAAAAGTATTAAAGAAATTGAATTTCACAGTACTGCACCTAGATTTTTAGTAGATACCATAATTATTTACGACTAATTGATACAATATTTTCAAACATATTTATTTATTACTTTCCGAGTTCCAGGTGGATCCTCAATTCAGATGTTTAGGTTGAGGAGTCACCTTCGAACATTGAGGATTAAGATATATTTGCTACAACGCCATCTTTGAAAATATGGTTGAACTTTTTTTTCCTACTATGATATCTGTGTGAACAAAGGACACGGTGTGACTTCCGGTTGTAGGTAGTTGGAGAACGGGTCGGCAAAGCAGTACCCTCGGGACAGCCACGGTGGATAATGTGGCGTGGTGGTGGTTGTCAGCGGATGGGTGACTTCTAGGAAGAGCCGAACCTGCCAATGTTCAAATCGCACTAATTTTACTGTAACAAACTAATGTAATCCAATACCCTATTTAGCTGTACCAGTTACCGACAGTGTGAATCCACCGAGTGTGTGCCCACGATTCGACATCAGAAGTGGGGTCAGTTTAGAGAGCAAAATAATACATTAATTATAATAAAACGTGTTTGCAAAATACAAAAACCAACTTGGGCGTCTTGGGGCTATCACGGATTTGAACGCACATGTCTTTTGGTGGGGTAACCACTTAATGGAGCTGTGTGTAACACAAAATAAAAATATTTTTATTTTTATAAATTTTTAGGTGCTTCTTAATTGAACTCCAAAGGCTGACTGAAGCATCCAATTTGATGCAAGTCAATTTCAATTGTTTTAGTGCCAGTTTTCCTACTGTTCTCCAGTGGCTAACCTAGTGGCCACGTTGATAAAAAAAAAACTCCTACCACCTTCAGTAGTTTGGCCGACCAGTATGTAGCGACATTTATTTATTTATTTTATTTGTACATGGACAGTTACTACCCGACACTCGATGTCAAAAAAGGCTCTAAAGTGTCCGAAAAAAAACTCAAGTTTAATACTTAATAACATTTTATCTTCCTTAGAACCTAAAAATTTGGCTTAACTAGGCACCGATGACATCGATGTGGGCAGGTACATTCTAAGGTAGTTGAGCTTCGCGTCGTAGTAACGTGTCGGTCGTGGTTTCTTCGTCGGCAGAGCCTCCATTCGTGAAGGATTCTCCGCTCGTTCTTGGATAGATTAAGGTATTTGCTGCTGTGTGATGGTATACGACACTGCCGCCGCCGAAAGGTGTACCTGGAAATTGATAGAATAATATATTATGAACTTCATCAAGATAAATCTGTTTCCGTTTATAAAAATCAACTGCGGAGAGTGCTCGCAAAAACCCGAAAATGCCTTGACCAGTTTGGACAGTTTTTTTTAATGTTGTAATCGTAATTGTCAGGACCAGATTTGTATGAAAGAAAATTTTGATATTAAAAATACATTGCGAAGTGCACTTTTTCATTAGTAAATTGCTGCAGCCATGGGGAGCCCGGGTGCGTGCAATGCGGGCGTTGCAATGGTAACATCGAAAATTTGCGACAACAGCGCCACCTATCGAGTCCAAAACTTTTTAATCCTATCTTTCAAACTGGAACCACACACATTCACAAAGTTTCACTTAAATCGGTTGGGTAGTTTTGGAGATCAGCTTGTATGTACGAACATTGTGACAGGTGATTTTATGTATTAAGAAGATATAATGAAATTGGAAAAATAATCTTAAAGTGCAAAACTCTTAAAGTGCGGCAAAAGATCTGACTCAATATAAACGACATGAATGAAATCAATATTCAAATGGTCTTGACACACGCGCATAATATGTAGATTTGAAGCAAACCAAGCTACGTGATTAACAATTCATCGCCATCCACGATTGTCGTGAGAGTAAACCGTGAGACATATTTTAATTCTCATATAAGTTCAAAACGCTTGATTATTTGCACCAAAGCACGTTTCACGTGCACTTCCTGATGCGAATATCATATCGGCATTATTTCCGCCGGTCTCCTATCACTGATGGGACCGCCGCTCGCTGCAATACCGTGAATTTATATTTCCTGCAATACTTTTGTCAACAAAAGGAGCAAATAGTGCAAAAGTTAATATATCGTCACGTCCAGTGGTAGTGGTAACGAGCACGCGTAGCAATGCAACTTTCATCTCTTTTTTACGAAAAGCTTTGAATATGATCTAAATCAAAACTTTTTAAACATGCGTTGAAGTTGTATAGGATTTTTTTCACCACTCCGAAACTAGTTGGATTGCGAAAGTTGTTCAACATGACTTTTCAGAAACCTCCCCTTGACGGATGCAGGTGACATAATAGGGTAGATGACCAAAAAAATCTAATTAGTCCGTCAGATAGATTTTAAAAAAATATTGGCCACGTATTTTTTCGTTTTTCACGTAAACAAAAAATTAAGTCGATACAGTGCGTCGAAAACTCGTGTGATGTCACATTTCGGTACACTTTTTACCGGAAAGTGACGTCACAAGCTGACATTTTTATTGATTTGATAAAACAAAAAATACGTAACCAATATTTTTCGATAATCTAAATTTTCGAATCATACTTTTTTTACTTAGGAAACATCCCTATTGCCACCATGTACAGGGTGAAAACTGATTCTTCACGAAGCCGTACACCATGCATTCTGTACATCAAACTAAGCAACACTGCACACAAACTATTGGTCAGACGGATTTTTTTTATCTAAAAAATCACGGTATAAGGTACGGCACTCAAAGTAAGACACTGAAAACATTGTGCTTGATGGATGCATCGAATAAAACACGAGTAATGGAGGTAATTAAAGTGAAGTTAAAGTATTAAAAAAAAACGTGTGAAAATAATAAGCCCAATGTAATTTAGAGTGATACCCGATTTCACCAAAACTTTGTGCCACCTAAATGAACGCCCAAATACAAAGCACTCTGTAGGATTTTCAACGCTAAACTCAGCGTCGAGAGTTGAAATTCCAATTTCTTCTGTTACTGTCTATGAATATAGAAGCTTTATCAGTTTGTACTGAACCTACGTATAGGTACAATGTTTGACTGCAGTACCGATTCAGTCGGCGCGTTTTCCGTCAGTGTGGTGGTGGAGTAGCGGGGAACAGACGCCCGTTATTCTAAAACCATGCTCCAAAATATATTGGTATCAGCTTCCAGTCTAACTTGATGCAGCTGAACTTTGGGATGATATTATACTGATTAGTATAAATGTATTAATATCATCCCAAAATACAGAGTTTTTTTCAAAACAGAGTCAGTATGGATAATATAATTTATAAGAGATCCTGGAAAACGTGTTTAGAGGCACCCTTAGTTGCATTTTTAATGAATAAAAAATTTACATACCCGTGAGTTATAAATAAAAAATAGTAAAATAAGTAGTAATTATTATTTTATACGGTGGAACAAGAAAGAGGTTACGCCGATTTGTCTGCTCATAAACACCCACCCGCAATAACTTCAGTTTATCCGTGATCATAGTGCTTGCAACAGCGTCGAACTATCGGGGACTCGAAACAAATAGTAAACATGGTAAATATCCCATTTTCAGTGGGATATATTCAGATGGGCATGAGGAATCTATTTTTTTTATAACGTTACTATTAGGACCCCCCGTAAACAATTTCTTGTTATCCATTGTATCATTTGCTTTCTCAATTTTTCACATCACACCGAAGAAATTAGCATTTCTAGGCTAGTTATAACATACGTGCATACATAATACTAAAATGATGATTTATTTTAACACTTACTATCATTGTTAGTAGTCTTGCTTTCGTCGTACTCGTGTCTCCTGTGCCAGATCCGCTGCATTACGATCACAACCATTATGAGGAGTAGCAGACAGGATCCGACTATCGCAATCATCATCGTACTCATACTGGCCATCCTGGAAATTACAAACAATAAACACTTGAATATTATACCTGTCCAAATAGTAGAGTGGGGACAGATAAATGGGTGGTTGCAAAGAAAAATATTTTAATGGAGAGCAATAATTCTTTTCGAATCTATGGTTTTACTTCTTGTTCCTCAGAAGTACAGGTGTTTGCATCTTTAGACACTCCAACACATGGTTTAATCAGGAGCGCCACATTGGCGTCGGTGTGGTCTCATTTCTTATAGACTGTGTAAGCAGAAAAAAACATAGAAATTCAACAATCAGCTCTAATACTACTCCAGTCACTTCTATCACAGTGAACTTGAAAGGTTGACCAAAGGTTGACTGGTAGAAAATGCCTATGGCATTAAGTCCGCCTCTGTACTTCTGTGCTTGAAGTGTTAAATAAATAAATAAATAAATAAATAAACTTCAGTCAGTTTTTAATGAAGATGATGTCTTACTTGACGTCAGAATGAACTTCCTCCGGTGGGATGACCACACTTCCCCAGGTGCAAAGCGTTTTGTTTTCACACCTACACTCTTTCTTGTCATCATCTCCGGAACATCTACCATTGCACAAGCTGCAGTCGATCCTGAGATAAAACACATCAAATTTGTTATATTCCACAGTTTTACCCGCAGATATGGAAGGGGGTCCTGTTACAGTTATCTAAATATTTAAAAGAAAACCTCTACAATTTTTTTGTAAAAAACCTATTGATTCCGACAATAAACGATATTATTAATAGTACATCTGTAATTTTGCAGTAAAAATAGAAAATATACCGAGTTTTCTACTTACGGTTTAACAGCTGTGCATGTCTTTGTGCTGTTATCATATTCAAAGTCGGCAAAACATATACACTCTCCGTGCAAATTGCAATTACCATTCGTACATTGCTTCTCACAAGGCTTGTAACACTTGCTATGGTCTTTGTCATCCTTCCGATAGCCACTGATACAGGTGCAGAAGTTAGGTGCTGAGCAGTTCCCATTAACACAATTTGTAGAACAATATGGCTCACAGCCGGTGTCCGTCAGGTTGTACCCATCATTACAGAGGCATTGGTTGGGTTTCAAGCAGCGTCCGTTATTGCAAGGTGGTGAACAGACTGGCGTGCAGACTTCTCCTTTTAATACATAGCCCGTGTGACAAAGACATTTCTCAGGCGCTACACAATCTCCGTTTTCGCAAAAACTACATTTCGGCTTGCAGGTGGAGGCAATGGGTTCATATCCCTTATGGCAGGAACAGTTGTTTGGAGCGATACAGTCTCCGTTGCTGCAAGAGTTACATGTTGGCTTGCAGGTGTTGTTAACGCGCTCATAACCATCAAAACAAGAGCAGTTGTTCGGCGCGGTACACTGGCCAAAATCGCATCCAACGCAAGAAGGCTTACAAACTGAAGCAATTTTTGTTTTTTCATATCCTATATTGCATTTGCACTGATTGGGCGCTGAACAGAATCCATGAACACACTCGGGTTCGCAAATTGGGATACAATTAAATGCATCGTTGGGGTCAGTTTTATAGCCGTCATTGCATTTGCATTTGTTAGGTTCGGTGCATTGGCCGTGCACACAGATTGGATTGCAAATCGGTGCGCAAGTGTTGTTTAATCGTATGTAGCCTTTGTTGCACCTGCAGTCGTTGGGCGCGACGCAGTTCCCGTGCTCGCAGCTGTCGCATGTGGATGGGATACAGGTGTGGTTGACGAGGGTAAGCGGGGGCGTGCACGTGCACGTGTCAACGTCAGTGCAAGTGCCGTTGATGCACCTCGGGTTGCATATGGGCGTGCAAATATCCAAGTCAACGTTGTAGTCGTATTTTTTGCAGCAAGCAGGTATCCTCTGTAATTAGATTATGAAATTTTGTTTAGTAACTTATTTTGTGTGTCCTTTTCAAAAATACCACTTGCAAGTACCTTATTCTCGAAATATGTAGAAAAACGAAAAATTATTTTATTTGAATTAATCATTAATATGTCTTAGAGACAGGTGGAATACGGAATTCAAAGCTTTGTAAAATAAATTTAGTATATAAGCCCAACTTACTTGTGTAGTTCTCCCTCTGGCACTGGAAAGAAGAAAAGTGTGCATTAGACATAATGGTTTAAAAATGTGAATTAGTACCACGTGATATTTCTCGGTCGTGTGGCCAGAAACCGAAAGACGCATCCACTAACTATGGAATGGTTAAAAGAAGACAAGGCAAATGGAGCAGAAGGCTACACAAGTGAAAATCGCTTCCAAAGCGTTTCGCATTTCCACGAGTTTCAATAGGATCGACATGAGGTTTTCGGTAGCTTATGTCAAAATAGTACTTTTGTAACTCTATCCACTATATCATCGTTATCGCTAACAGTCATGCCACTTTACCTGGGCCCCCAGGAACATGTAAGAGATTAATGGCTAGAGTTCTAGAAACGATAAAAAGAAGTTCGCCAAGGGGCACTTTCCTCAAACGAAACTATCAACAGGAGGAAATCATAACTACAGCTTATGTCATTGCCGACGTCGCCGCTTAAATGTTAAGGGTTTTATTCAACCAAAGATAAGCTATCTTCATTGATTTGATAATCCCCTTTACCCATAGAAATATAAAACTTCTTACTTATATCTAAGCCTCCACCACAGTGAAGAAAAATTGACGGAAAAGTTTTAAAGTTCTTGCCGACTAAAATTCATGATCTCGACAATCAATAGCTTCTTTTGATATCAGTAAGTTGGATCTTATTTAGCAGGTCTATACCCCTTTTTAACAGAAGCCACATCATCATCTGACTATCCTTTTCTCAACTATATTAGGGTCGGCTTCCAGTCAAACCGGATGCAGCTGAATACCAGTATTTTAAATGGAGCTCCTGCCTATCTCACCTCCACAACCCAACTACTGGGTAATACGACACTCCTTGATAAGGCTGGCTGTCTGACTTTCGGGCCACTGACTACCCGTTACGACAGTCAAATATCAACAAAAAAGACAGCCGAAATCATTGACTTAACGTGCTTCCCGAGGCACAGAGGAAACTCGGTATGTAATGGATAGTCACCCATCCATAGACTGACATAGGCAAGCGGTGTTTAACCTTAAATATGAACCCCTGCGGCTGCTACCATTTAGCTACGAGCCCCCAGTACAGAAGCCACATCGGATGCTTTATTCACAGCACTATGGAATCACGATATTGAATTATTATTTTTATCAACATTTACAGCGACATTGAGAATTCAGATATGTAATGGAAAATTTCACGAATTAAAACAATATTATCGTTCTAAATAAATACATAGTTGTGTTTATGACATTGGACTATATCTTTTAGTTGAACAGCGGATATATCGTCATACTTCCAACTATGATACGTGATGCATCTGAGCGATACCCATAATTATGAAATGCCTTTGTAATAAAAAAAAGTAATGGTAAATGTTTATTTAACTAGAATAGTAATATGTTTATAGTATCCCAAAAACAGATGGCTTTTATTTTTTTTACAAATACAAATGTACAACAAAAAAAATGAACAGTGTATGTATGTCCTATGTGCTACACTGTACATAGGACATATATTACCTATGTCAATTTGGAAATTCCGGGCTAATAATACAAGCTAACTAAAAGTTGAAAAGCAGTGAAGCGTTCTGTAATATGTATTGTAGTTTATTAAGAGAAGAAATCATGAAAAATCTTAGAAATACAAATGAAACCTGGCGCATTCACTCTTACAGGAATATCCCAGCTGTAAGCACCAGCAGTACCTAAGCAACAAGTCAAAATGTCCTATAGAGATAAGTCGGCCAGAATTTCCGAAATCTTTTAGGGTGTTATCTACTAGGATATTATGAATCTATCAAAGCTCATTTTCCAAGGTTTTCACGAAATGATAGAGGATACCATAGCTCTTTACTTGACGTAAATGGCTCCAATAGACTATCCTCACTGAGTTTAAGTAACTTTGTTAAACTTTTAGTTATCTTTTGTTACCCACTATTACTTGCAAACGTTAATAAACAAAACTAACTTCGGTGCGGATGCAGGATAAAAGAGCTTATTCCTGAAGGAAGTTTATCGTCCATGCCGTTGTTGCCTTGGGCGAGGCATGTCTTACTTAACTTGTAGAAGAGCTTCACTTTTTCAAGTCAGAGACTAAAGTCTAGAGTACATATCGGAAAGTAAATAATACAGGTGATGATAATAAGTTGAATTGTTGATGTCGTGTGATAACAGGGAATGTTGATGTTGATGTTGATGATGTATGTGATAATGATCAAAGAAAGTGTGCAAATATATGTACAGTGTTGGAAGTTGGTATGTGCTATGAGAATTATAATAAGACAGCCAATCCGACCGTCGTGCCCGGTTCGAATAAAAGTAAACTTATCGTTTTGTGTACTAGAAATAAAGACTTGAAAAGACTAAAGTCTTTATTACTCTTTAACGTGTCTAATAAGATGTCTGATGTCTATCGCACGTAAATTTAATTGATATAGCATATCAATATTTATAGATATAATAAAGAAATATTTTGTGTAACAACTTTAACATACATTGAAGTCATATTGATCTTATAATACGAGAAGGCCTCGAAGCTGTAGACTACAAGCGCGTGTGAACTTTTCCAGTTTCATCGATGAAGTTTATATGGTTGTTAGTATAACCAGAAGAGGAACCTCTAGATGTGGTCAGATTGGCTGTTCTACTGTGACAAAATGATAGTATCTGTCGTGACATCTGCTTACCTCTGCTCTTCTTCGCATTTTGTTCTATTCGCGTTATAGTCACACACTGCTTCACTAGAAGAACAATCGATTATTTTGTGTCGTGTGTGTGTTTGTGTGTTTTAAGTCTTATGTTCGAGCTAACAGTGTTAAAATATTGTATTTGATTGTTCTATGTAAGTTATGTTCGTAAGATTGACATATTGATACATAAATAAATCGTATATGGATTTAATACGGTTCTATGATCTATACTATATTCTTTAGTTAAAGCGCCATGTAGTCTTTCACAAAACAAAAATAGTACCGGCGAAGATTCTTCAGAATTGCAACTGAATTCAAATAAAAGCTCCGAATAAAGTAATAAAGAAAACGCCTTACGCAACAGATTCTTCACAAACACCTTTGTCGTGTAGATTCAAACATTCACAAAACTGTAACACCTGTATTAGGAGTACCACTAGGGTCACAACACGCGCGGGCTTACGGTCCAACATTCTGTTCACATAGGTATAATCTTACTTCCACGGTTTCTATGCAAATGCACGTTGCTGTACTATTTCTCTTGTTTTATAACTCATTAATGTACCACTCTGTTGTGGACACTGAGTAATGAGCGATAACAATAATCGTTTTCCGCAGAAAAGCCCACAATGTCCGTCCGATTTTATTTATTGTCTAAACTGCGATTTGATGAATTTGATCAACAAGTTTGTTGTAACAAACATCGAACAACTGTGAAATAAAAAACATGAAATCAAAATTCCTAATTAGAAGTTGCAATATTATAGATATACAGGGTGATTATTTTGTTGCGTTGACGTAGTATTAGCTGAATGTGTTTGATACGCGCACTACGCGGACGAAAGCTCACGAATGTGATGCGGTGAAGACTTGATGTCGATTACTTTAACATCTTAATGCGGAGTGCGAGTGACGAACAATGCCATTTTGCATAACGTTAGACAGTTTTATAGACGTCCGGCGCTTTGTAATAAATTTTCGTCGTGACGTCGATCGGGATAAGAATACGTAATTTATAAATCACAACGCAATATTAGTAGAATGTAAACGCACTGTGTACACTATTGTATGAGGATGAGCACTAAATGTCACGTTTGCTCGCGGCTACGGCAAATGAAACTGTGATTTTAAACAGACGAATTGAATTAATATTCTTATCAGCCTGTGCTTTGGTTGTACATAAGTATACATATATTTGCATTTCAAAGTTGTATTTGTAGTGGTTCAATTAATCGTAGCCAATGAAAGGACAATGCCCACTAAAACGCATTAACCTAATGACCAATAAACAATCAAAACAAAACTATAGCCAATCAATTTCTAACAATGAGTAATTTAAAAAAAAAACGTTCATATCAAGATGCATTCATAAACTCACTCTTGTCCCATGTAGTTAAAGAAAGTTAGCAAAAACTACAGAAATTTGACAGGATTTTCCAAATTTCTTTTGGTTCAACCCTCTCATAAATCTGGTCGTAAACGATATAGATTATAAGCTTTTTGAAAGGTATTGCTATTAGAGTCTGTGTCTCTCAACTTGGGGCGTCCTCTCTAGGCGTTTCCTTCCGCCTTTAAATTACCGATAATTTTATTATTAATCATTGTCATCATAGCATTCATTTATTTTCTTATTATGGGAACAGTGACGAGTTGGGCATAAGTCATCAATTATGTTATAAGACTGACACTTTTTATAGTTACTATCTTTTTTTTCTTTGACTATTTACATACAAACAGCCTTATAAACTTAGATTTCAAAACTATGCAGAAAGTGTAACTAGCGTTTTGCTGCCCAGCCTTTACCTACCTATGACGGGGTTGGCTTAATAAGAGATAAACAAAAAAATAGAAAGATTACTTTGACAGAAAATCAGCTGTTACATCAACACATTGCAACGTCATAAAAAAACAAATACAATCATAGAGCAACCTGTATATGCTTTTCAGTATCAGTCTAACAACAGTAACGACTTCCTCGTAACAGTTAACTACATAGTTTATAACAAGGTATGACTACATTTAGCTTAATTAACTATTTATTAAAGTTTGTAAATAATGTCAACAGGATTATTAAATTAGTAACTATTTTATCTTCCTGTTCGCATCCCAATTTATTTGTGAACGGCGCATCAAGGTTTTGCGTCTGTACATCTGGGGTATCCCTCAAAGCGCAACTATTTTTAAGCGCAACCAACTAAGCACAACTAAATTATTCCTCGAAGCGCAACCATGATTGAAAAAAAACAATATGAATCCATCACACCCCTCTCTATTTTTCATCATGGTTGCGCTTTAAGGAATAAACATATAATGTTTAATTTGAATTTGTGAGCGCAACTAATGGTTGCGCTTCGAGGAATAATTTAGTTGCGCTTTGAGGAATACCCCGTAAATCTCCATTAGTCGTCATTTAAGTGTCCTTTCTAGTTTTACATAACATACTTCCTCAAAAGCCGTACATCTTTTGCGCACTCTTTTTTATAACTGTTCAAATAACTAACATAATACATAAACCTAAGCTTATTAAACACTAAGTTTGCTGTTGACCCTTCACCCGAAGTAAGTTATTATATTGAAACCTAACTAAAGAGGAATACTTGTCATCAGCCCCCTACCCTTACGCCAATTATATTGGTCGGTGAAGCTTGTCTTCTTCTTCCATACTTCTCTATTGGTGACCCCTAATGAAAAATAATTTAAATACGCCACAGAAATCGACAGACGTGATAGTTATCTAAACACGGTATAACATTGATTTTATAAGATTTTAGTTAACTTCATACAAATTCTCTGGCTAATTTAGTACAGGAATATGTCGTTTTTATTCTTAAGTTGATCGGTTCATTCTACGATTGACTTTGACAGTATTTACACATCTTCTGTAAATACGGAGCCAATTATTCTAGTACTAAATATCTAAAAGAACATTATTTGTAAACTAAGCTTTGCATTGGTTTTTTATCATGCATGCTATGCTGCTAACAGACAGTGGCAATAAAATCTCATGTATATAACCAAGTGTTCAATAGTGCATGAGCCACGAAGCACTATTGAACACTTGTAAATTCATATCTCCATAGCATATCTCCTGAAACATTTTCACAGACACTGTCTTTCACATCTCGCTCAATCCCTTCTTAAGAACCTTCAATATTAACCAACTAACCTTATTGTCCCACATGGTAAACCTATCTACAGTCGCCAGCGCATCAAGTTATCTAAGCTGTCAAATTTGACAGTTTGTGATAATTTGATGTGCTGGCAACTGTACGAAAACTGTATTTACAATGATAAATGCATCATTACATCTGCTTAGTCTTTTCCCAACTATCTTGGGGAAAAATTTCCATGATCGATCGTTATAGTTTATAGAACGTCACTTTGTCTAGACCCACGTGGGTAAATAGAAGATGTCTCAAGAAATTAGATCTCCACAGAGCAAACTATCTTGCTTTACATAAACTTACAGCTTTTTCTCAAAGAGGTAGGCAAAAACCACAGAACGCCACCTGCTACGATCCTTACATACTCCTTTGGCCTCGTCCACGTTCATACATCTGGTCATACACGCACGCCCGGTTGTCTGACCTTCTATTACGCATTAGGTTGGTTTTTACTGGACCACTAGAGGGCTTCTTTCAACAGTGTAAGGTGATAAGTTAACAATCTGATGATGGTGATCAACCCCAAACTTTCACAATGAATACACACTTATATTATGCACTGAAAACATCCTACTTCTCGTCAAGATACACGGTCCGATAAAACACATTCAGCGATTACATTTTTAAACTAACGACTTTCTTTTTGTACACAAAATTCACCTAATTCTATATGTGTAAATAATTATATTGTAAATATAAAGTGTAGGTTGTGTATCGTGTATTTTATGTTTAAATATATTTTTTTGCATGAAGTTAAATCCACTAGTTTTCAAGAAACACTGCACTTATCCGTCGTGTATATCACTAACTTATCCAGGGCCTGTATAAGGATAATGTAACGTTTGGCGTTAATTTTAGAAACTTCGTGTTAATACGAATATAACGTACTGTGGTCAGTGGGTCCCGTAGCATTACCTACGATACATACCCTTCACGATTCCGATCCATACGTACACCTCTGCCTACACCTTCGGGGATTACAGACGTGATGTTATTAGACTAAGATTTGTTTTTAAGTCTTTATGTTTCAATACAATGACGTTTAGGGTTCCCTGAGGACGTCAGCTACTAGTTTTATAGCTCACCAGAGGTCACCGTTTTGCAGCCGATGGGCCATCTGCCAAAAAAGTAGCCCTTAAGTGCGTTGTACAGACAACACAACTCCATTGTATTAACAAAAGGTGACGCTTGAGAGCCAATCAAGTCTTGTCAGGGAAGAGGTTAGCTGTCATTGATATAGCAGTGAATAGATTTTGGCCTTGCCTTTTACTTAATAGAATAAGGCTTTGTTTAGACGTAGATGAAAACTTTCTATTATTCGCAGCTAAGGTTACGATAGTACGATTGCTGGAATTAATTGATGATTGAACCACAAAATATATTTTACTAGCTGTTGCCCGCGGCTTTGCCTGCGTGAAGTTCGGTAACTGTCGCACGGGATCATGCTACCGGTATAAAAATATCCTATATGTTTATCCAGGTTATAAACTATCTATGTGCCAAACATCCAAATCCGTTCAGTCGTTTTCGTTGCGTGAAAGAATAACAAACAACCATCCATCCATCCTTACAAACTATTGCATTAGTAAGATTCACGAGTGTACGTCCGAAGTTAGATCCGACACTATGGTACAATCATGTGATAAATTCATAGTTTGTCAAAAATGGTTTAAGGTCTTCAAGCACCTTCTGCGAAGCAGTCATGCTAGCGAAGGTGGTGGCGGGACGTGAGAGGGAATGAGCCCCACGTCCCAGGCGCCGCGAGCGACGCCCCGGGCGTAGGGGGTCACGTACTGGACCCCAGCCACAGTAGGCGCGGGCCTGTGGACGGTGAGTAATGAGCTAGCTCGCCGTCCGGCCGTCTTATGACGACAGGCCGTGTCGACGGCGCGTTCGTGTTACACGTACTCGAAAGAGATGTCGGCAACAATGAAGGAATCCGCAAGGGCCGATGCCTGCCAGGGCTACGGGACTGTTCGAAAGAGATACCGCGGCCCTGGAACACAAAGGGCACGGATGAAGGAACATGGATGGGTTTTAGTCAGTAGAAGTCTGACTCTCCCTTCCACTCCGCCCAGAGCGGGGGGGGTCATTTAAATTTGATGATTTCCCAACCTAAAAAAAAAGGGTCTTCAAGCAAAGAACGCTAAACAAACACATTTTAAAATTAACTAACGGTACAGTTTAGTTTAATTTAAAACCTCCAAAGAAACCGGAAAATATTACTTGATAAAAATATAAGGATATTTCGCCAAATAAACCAATTATAGCTACTTTACTCATGAATGTAGGTATTGCAAATTGACCGCCTAGATATTGTGAGGAAGTTCCAAAGTCAACAGTATGGGACCGATAAGCTGCCACAGAAAAACAACCTATTGTAATATATAATAGAATAGCTAATGGTTTTATTGGTGTTATGTATGAACATGACCACACATGCAATTCTTTTTTGGTAAATCCAGTCGCAATAGATGACAGACATCTGTTAAATATAGTCCAAAGCTCTTATTAAAATCCTACCAATACTGTGTGAGAAGGTTTTACTATGTAGATAAATCTCAGTCAAGCAGTGGACTGCTTTATATCAGTATACTGGCGGACATTTGTTTTATGCTGTTGATGATCATGATGAAAATCTCAAAATAAGACGTCCTACATTTCATGATCTATTTCCACTAATTTATAAAAGAAGAATGACATGCGTTGTGGCCGTTTTAGGTTGTTACCACACCAATCGATCGATCGTAGAAATGGCGACGATCGATCAATTGGAATAGTAGAAACTGTCGATCGACGTCGATTTTCCATTCTACCATCGATCGATGGCCTCGATCGACGACCGGTCGATTGGTGTGGCAACACCCTTAAGTTACTAGGTACCTATACATACATTCACAGCCCGAGTTCACCCACAGCACGGTATAGTTACCTAGGTACCCACTAATGCCAAACTGAGTAGAAGAGTAGCCATTGTTATATCCTAGGCATAGTTCATGTAATGGCGTCCCCATTCTCGAGCGTAGGTACCTAACACTTTTATTAATATTATTTCATTTATTTCATTAATTACTATCACTACAATACATAAAATGTAATTAAAACCTATTTGCACATTACTTACATTACATAGAATTAAATAATTTACGACATAAACATGTCACAGTTTGCATCCATTTGTTAATATACAAAAAAAATATATATATTAGCCCATATTACGTAAGACAAAACATAATTGGCGAAATGTGTAGTACACCTCTACCTAACCTTAGTTAAACACGAGCTTGATGTCATGCTGACCGTTGTCTAGGAACATTGTGAGTTGTTATTCCTTGGATGAAATGGAGAATTTTTGATTTATACTGTATTATCTGCCGGACTGTCGGCCCACGACAATTAATGGATGGAAAGGTAGAGGAAGACCACAGAAAAGTTGGATGGATTGCGTGAGGAGTGATATGCAGGAAAAAGGAGTAAATGATAGCGTGACGATTGACAGGGAGAATGGAAGAAAAAAACTAGTTGTGCCGACCCCAAATAACATGGGACAAGAGGAGGAAGATGAGAATGATGACATCGAACCGCGACTTCCAAAAAAATAAACCAATGGTAGCAGCAGTGCTTTCAAACCAGTGACACTGCATAAATGTTGTAATAATACCATGCAAAGATTTATATTTCCATTATTTGAAAAAATAACAATACCAACTAAAGGAAACTAAGTAGGAAAGCAAAGCAAGCTATTCAAAAATGTCTTGTAAGTCTTGTAACGGTGCAACAGATACCAGGAAAATATAGGAGACAAAGAGAACAACATTAACGGTATGCTGTAGGAAAACAACAACCGAAACGATCCTAGTACCATCCTGTCACGTGTTCCAGTTGCGCAGGAGTCGTTATCGATGGACTAGTACTAGCTGCATATAACCGCACTCATTAGGGAAATAACTAGTAATTATTGCATGTTGTTGCTATTTACTGTAAACAGCTAGGATCCAAGGTTATATGCAATGGCAATGGCGTCAAAAGGTTGTCCTTAAACCGAAGGTTCCAGGTAACTAGGATTGAAATGCATTCCTGAAACGTAGTTTATTTTGTTCCGTACTGAAGACTAAGTAACCAAGGCGCTACGTAATATTTATTTATTTAAACTTCATGTACAAGAGTGGTACATAGGTAGACTTAATGCCACAAGGCATTCTCTACCAGTCAACCTTTGGGTCAAATAGGACAGCATTGTGACAGAGTACAAAAAAATAAATAGAGTCAGAGTCAGATAGTCGCTCCATGTTATCTGACATCCAGCGGCACCTGATTCAATTGGATGCCGACCCAAAAATGAGGTGGACGAATCCCACGAGGGGAATCACAGCCCCTTTCTTTCCCGATCTCAGAGGGGAAGTCAATATCCCACCAAAGAAACAATATAAAAAGATTATACAGATTATTAGATTACATGGTAACATGGCTGTATATGCTCTGGGCACACCCAGAGCATATTGGACACGTTGTCCTGCATGTTTGGTTTCGTCACTTGCGGAGGCTATTTCATATGCCAATTGCTCATTTTTAAACAATGCTATCATGAAATGAGCAATTGGCTGATATAATATTAGTCATAATGAGTAATAAAAATTATTCAATTAAACTTTGAGGAAATCAATAATACCTAAATACTAACTTATTCTAGTATCTATATTTGTGTACTGCATTTATATGTATACTAGCTATTGTTATTGAAACAAACGACTATTGTAAAACTGAATTACATGTAATTTGAAATGTTTTTCGAACAAAAATACTTTGAAAACTCTATAGATTCTAAGTATGGTTTTTTTCCATCGGTAAACGGCGAACTTCCATGTAAACTTCCGTACACTATGTAACCTTTTTGGGGATGCATTTTCCAATCCTTTAATTCAGTTCTTTGTAACAAAAGGAAATCTTGTGCAAAATGTCACGCTTCTAGAACCATCGGTTTAGGTTATGCATTGAACGTTCTTACTTACGGTAGGTCCATAAGTCGTATGGTAAGTCCATAAGTCGTATGGTAAGTCCATGTGAATACATCGATCGTCGCGAACCCAGAATGGTATCCTGACGCTCTTCGGAACACAACTAGACCGGCCGTCACGTCTCTAATATTTGGCACTCGCAAAATCTAGGCATACTTTCTTCGTAGACTGGAATGTACTGTACATGGCACGTGACAGGATGGTAGCACCTTGGATAGCTCGTCTTTATTGCTGTTGCACTTTTATTGCTCACCTAACAGGAAGCTAACGGGCTATGAGATTAACCTATAGACCTAAGTTCGAATACCTGTTCCTAACCCTACATGAAAGTATGAATAAAAGCATGCTGTGGAATTTTCATCGCTAGATTCAGGGTCGATAGTCGAAACTCCAACGGCGTGCTTTTATATAAGTGTCACTTTATAACCGACATTGGTCACGTTTCCAATATATGTGAGTACTGGTAATAAATACGTAGGTAGTCTGATTAATTGGCTGAAAGGTGGCAAACAGACAGACCCTAAGGTGGCCCCTGCCGTGACACCGGCTATGGATCGTAGCCCTTGAGCCAAAGTGCCTGTAAACAGTATGAAATGATAATCCATTATTATAAAGAGCCAAGAGGTAAGTACGAAGATGTGTTTGTTTGTTTGTAAGTTTTGATGTAGGGGGTAATGTTCGGAACTACTTATCCGATACCTAATAATTTTATTTATTTATTTATTTAAACTTCATGTACAATAGTGATACAAAGGCGGACTTAATGCCACAAGGCATTCTCTACCAGTCAACCTTTGGGTTAAATAAGAAAACATTGTGATAGGGTACAAAATAAATATATAAAAATAACTTCTTGCTATCGAAAATTAATATAAGCACTTATAATGATACTAATACTTATATACAAATAAAATAAACTAGTACATATTTTAACAAATACCAAAATTAAAAACGAGAATCCTAATAATAATTACCATGACTCGACTTCTAATAGAGAGAGAGCTATTAATCTTTCGCTAATACGATGCCGCATTGCCCCCGAGTGTGTAGCAGTGTATGGCTATATTAGGAGGAAATGCGGTCGGAGAAACTTTTGAAAATTAGTTATTTAAAGATACTATCGCTGTCGCACTGCGAGTTCGATTTCGACATTGGTGCGAAAAGGACAACTGCAGATCCGACTGAATAGCCCAAGTAAAAAGTCATAATTCGAGGTTTGGCTCTCGACTGTTTCCTCCTCCAATGTTCGACCAATTTAAAGGATATTTCATAAACTGAATAATAAGGATATATCCTGTGTCCCTATGTTTTTCTTTTTTCATTAATAGTTGTCAAATTTGTACACTAGGCCTCTGTTGACAGCGGTCTAAATAGGCAATTTTGAGCATTTTGTAAAGGTTCTAGTGTTTATCAAGATTATACATAAATCATATAAAAAGGAAAACGTAGGGACATAGAAGAAGTAGACATTTATTTTACTGTAAAAATCATTGCTTTGAGGTCATAAACCAGAAAGAAAACAGGCGAGAGCGTTTGTATGGAGAAAAGACCACCCGCATTTCCTCTTAAATACGTTACCGTAGGATAACTTCATAAGCCGAGCGAAGTCGCGGTCAAAAGCTAGTAAATAATAACTGATATTAAAATGGCAGACCCGTAGTTATCACATACTTTTCTTAACTAGACTCGGTTTATAAGATTTTTTATATCTAAATTAATTTAGTTTTCAAAGATTTCCCATAAGTTCAGTACAAACTACCCATTAAACAATGAGTTAATTAGACTGCATTTTTATTAACATTAAAAAACATGTTTATACGTTTTAATTGCTATTACTATGTACCGCACAAACGATAACATTCTATTGTTGATAGGAACAAAGCCGGCGAAGCTATCGAACAAGGAAAGTTATTTATAAGCGGGTATTGTGGTGATATCACTCTATTTATGTTGATGCAACTCTGTGAGGTAGCCCTTTATCAGTGCAGTACAAGGAATTGGAGGACATCCGTTTTTTGCACGAGATTGTTGCAAAGTTATAAGCTTTTGCCGGTTCTCCTTAAAGAGTGGGCGGCGAACGGCAGCGTGGCTACAAATGCGTTATGAAAATTATCTGGAGTAACATCCGCAGTTTCTGAGAAACACTATTTGATGAATCATTATCTGCTTTTCCCAACTATATTGGGGTCGGCTACCAGTCTAACCGGATGCAGCTGAATACCAGTATTTTACATGGAGCGACTGCCTATCTGACCTCCATAACCCAATTAGAACACACTATTTGATGAATACAATTGATAATTTGTTAATAAAGGCTAAGCTTCTTCTTCTTTATTTTTCTTTATCGTGTGGTTTAAGCCTAACCTGGAGTCAGAGTTTTTATGCCGCCCGTCGGCCTCTAACTTGGCTTTACATCCCGTCGAGAAATATCTCTCAGTCATGATGGTTTCCTCACGATGTTTTCTTTCACCGAAGCAAGTGATAATTATACATTACGCACATGAGTCTGAAAAATCAGAGGCCTCCGTGTCTTGGGTTCGAACTTGAGACCTATAACTTGGCAGTCAAAAGCTAAGCTGATGCCTTTATGCTATAACTACGATTTTAACAACAGGTTGATCTTACTATTGAACTCTCGATTCGACAAAATTGATTTAGAAACTCAGGAACAGACTCCAAAGGCTAGGTCACCTACGTGCATTATGGGTCAGTGGTGTTTTCCGGATCAAAGAGATGACTAAACAGGGCCTAAAATCCAATCTAATGAATGGGACGGCATCCACTACGCAGGAATCAGTGCAGAGGGCGGAAATGATGCTACACACACACCCCGACCACACGACTTGCTACTGGTCTGATAACATTTGCATAGCTGTGGTCACATGGATCGCAGCTGACGCATCACTTGCGTTCACACTCCGCTCCCACTGTGTGACCGCGATAAGATAAACGTTGCCAATTTTAAATAATGTACTTTTTTGTAAAAGTATTTTAATGGTTAATTTTGAATAGCATCACATAAGCAGCCTATAATTTCTCCACCGGCCTCCTGTATTTGAACGACGCCAACCAGCACTGGGCCTGCGTGGTGAATGACGCTCCCTCTCACGGAGAGCAAATAGCCTAGACAACATGTCATTTTGTCAGCAATAATTATGATGGAAAAGTAAAGTGTATTTGATCGACATGAGCTATTAAAACGATTATGACATTTCATTTGAAAGTCGTCGCAGAAATGCTATTGAATACTTCGGTAGGGGTCTGTGTCCCAGCTGTGGGAATCATGCTATTATGTGGTGTTTATGTATCTTTATGCAGCAACTACTACGACCTTCATAGGTCAATGGTCCATCCATTTAGCACGGAAGTCGTCCCACGCGGTCGAGTCCAGGGCGTGCGGTCAATACACAAACCGTTATAGCAACGTTTTCTTATGAATTTCATGTGATTGATTGTGTTTGTGTGTGTGATAACTATAAATCTTTAATGAGTAGCATATGGAATAAAGAGGTGAAAAGTTGGTTTTAATAAAAAGTAGGTATAACTTTTTAACTAAAAAATAATATTATCAACGCCATCTAGCGGCACAGAAGTCATCAAGAGGAAAAACTTACATACGTTGGTATGTAGATACTGTAGCACTACAATAATGACCACCACGTAATTTTCCACTCACCCTAACTGATTAAAATTATTTAGAAAAGCGAACATATTCTAAAAAAAAAAAATAGTACGGGTAAACTGACCTTACTCCCAAGGGTAACATAACATCGAACCTGACAGACACTTTACTTTATGTTATTTATATATTGTTAATTATATGTGAGTTGCAATATTCTTGAAACAAAATATCGAAAAAATGTGTGTATGTGTGTGTGTGGAATAATTCGTGGTTCTTGTGGTCCATTCACTCTCCCAGAGTGATGAAATTATGTACCAGCAGTGTAAACATTTCTGACAATTTTACACTGATTAGGAGTAAGGGTAATAAATTAAATATTATTACTTAGGTACCTACCTATTCACATATTATGTATAACTTTACTCGAAACATTCTACGAATAAGGAAACTACATGTACATAAATATATTATTTATAATATGTACAGTTACCTCCGTACATAGGTATGATAACAAAAACGTGGGTAATTTTACTCACTCTTATATTACTTTTTGTCCCGTGTGGTGTCCGGACACAAAGAATAGCACTACCCCATCTCTTCCAGTGGGTGTCGTAAAAGGCGACTAATGGAATTCGGATGATCCCCAACGCACACAAGTCTGCTTGGTTATGATAGGCGTTCACTATCTTTTCGCTAGCATGATCAACAAAGCAGCAGGGTAATGCGAAGCACCTAAGGGCGTCTACCAGGATCCATACAGTGGTTTTCGGCCTTTCGCTGCATCCCAACCTTTGCCGATCGTACTGGTCTACCAGTCCATTGGACCACAGAGGAAGGGACGAGAGAGTGGATTTGCACCGGCGCAACTGCTTATCCACTGTAATCCAATTCACGCGCAGATGACCCTAGCTAACGTATTTCCGGATCTGAGCGTTTAAAAGCCCTGCGGCGATGGGATGCTGGCGGTGGGGCTGAGGTATCGATGTACCGAGGTTTTAGTCAGCATCCTGCACGTAGGCGGCCAGGGGAGAGTGGTCGCTCCTAGAGTCGATTGAGTCGGGACTCTGGGTTCGGCAGCACAACTGGTGACAAAGCAGCCCTATTTAGGATCGCTCTGCTTTCCTCTGCACGGAGGAGGGGTCTAGAAAAGGTGGCCCAAAAATAGTCCGTCTCACC
Organism: Noctua janthe; assembly: GCA_910589295.1. Lineage (NCBI taxonomy): Eukaryota > Metazoa > Arthropoda > Insecta > Lepidoptera > Noctuidae > Noctua > Noctua janthe. The sequence goes on from OU342562.1 coordinate 17,333,982, forward strand.
CATCATCCAAGTGCCAAACCGCAGGCGCTTGGACATCAACAAATGCGGTCGAAAGATACAAAACCAATTTAAAAAGAAGAAACAAAACCAACGACTTTGCATCGCTACATGGAACGTACGGACTCTGCTGGACAACGATCGTAATTTATGTCCAGAGAGAAAAACTGCCCTCATAGCAAGAGAGTTGGCTCGCTATAACATAGATATAGTTGCAATAAGCGAAACCCACCTGAGTGACAGTGGAGAGCTTCGTGAAGATCTTGGAGGCTACACTTATTACTGGAGCGGACGTCCTTCAGGTGAAAGAGTGGGTAGCGGTGTAGGTTTTGCTATTCGCAATGATTTGGTTAGAGATCTGAGTGAATTACCTAAGGGTGTCAATGACCGCCTCATGACTCTACGCCTTCCGATTTCCAACAACAAATACGCCCATCTCATAAGTGCCTATGCCCCCACTCTACCTTCACCAGATGAAGATAAAGAAGCTTTTTACCACAACCTAAGGCGAACTCTGGACAACATCCCAAAGAGTGACAAAATTATACTGTTGGGGGATTTTAATGCTCGTGTTGGCACCGAACATGATACTTGGAACGGAGTCCTCGGCAAGCATGGAATTGGAAAATGTAACGACAATGGACTAAGGCTACTGTCGTTATGTGCCGAATTCGAACTTAACATCACGAATACATGCTTTCGACTTGCTGAGAAACATAAGACCTCGTGGATGCACCCCAGATCTAAGCACTGGCATCTTTTAGACTACGTGATTGTTCGCCAAAAAGATCTGCGTGACGTTCTTGTAACGAGAGCAATGCGTGGAGCTATTGGATGGACTGATCATCGTCTTATTCGATCAAAGATGTGCCTGCAGCTAAAAGCACCACGACGAGCTCCCAATAAGATTCCAACTAGACTCGCCTTCTCATCTTTAATAACATCATCAGAGTTGGGTAAAGCGTTGGATTTACAATTTGCTGCCTGCGATCCGCAGTCTGAACCATCAACTATTGATGGTGACTGGAGATGTTTTTCCAAAAGGCTTCATGCCTGTGCTCTGGAAACTGTAGGTAAACCTCAAAAAAGGAACCAAGATTGGTTCGATGCATCTGATCAAGAGATTAAAACACTAGTTGACAGACATAGAAATGAGCTAAACTCGCCGGATGCACGTAGCAGTAAGGACACGCAACAGAAACTGAGATCTCAAGTTCGTAAACTGAAGGACAAGTGGTGGAAGGAGAAAGCTAATGAACTACAGCATTGCGCTGATACTCACCAAACAGGCAAGTTTTTTGAGGGTATTCAAGCTATATTTGGCCCACGAGTCAGAAAAATAGCACCCATGTACACTAAAGACAAACAACACCGAGTTACGAGTAAAACAGACGTAATAATGCGATGGGCAGAACATTTTAATGAGGTCTTGAATCCCGATGCACTCAGCGCTGATCTGTCGTACATAAATACGCTTGAAGATTCTCCTGTTTGTCAACATCTAGAGGACCCACCTACCTTCGATGAGTTTGTGCAAGCAGTCGCTCGTCTTAAAAATAACAAAACACCTGGAATGGATCAACTGCCCGCAGAAATTTACAAATACAGTGGGAAACATATTGTAAATAGGCTATACGATCTTATCAAAAGGGTGTGGGAAAGCGAAGAAGTTCCACAAGACTGGAGAGATGCGGTGATCTGTAAGCTGTACAAAGGGAAGGGAGATGTCTCCGATTGCAGCTCTTACCGAGGCATTTCATGTGAACTTGCTGAAAAATACCTGCCTGAGAGCCAATGTGGCTTCCGCCCTAGCAGAGGTACTGTCGATGCCATATCCGTCGTAAGGCAACTTCAGGAGAAAAGCTTGGAACATCAAAGGCCTCTCTATATGTGCTTTGTCGATCTAGAGAAAGCATTTGATAGAGTTCCACGTGAGGCCCTATGGCTTATTCTCCAAAAGTACGGTTACCCAAAGAAGTTTGTCAACCTCATACGCCAATTTCACGTTGGCATGAAAGCGCAGGTTCGACACGAAAACGAACTTTCTGAGGAGATCCATATTACAAGTGGAGTAAAGCAAGGTTGCGTCATGGCACCCACACTCTTTGCCATTTACTTCGCAGTTGTTATGAGAGACGCCCTGCAGTACTGTAGTGACCGAATCCAGTTAAACGTACGGACTGATAAAGGCGTGTTTGATGTCACTAGGTTTAGGGCAAAATCAAAACTGCAAAAGATCTCCATTCTAGAAATACTTTACGCCGACGATGTGTGTCTCATGTCCGATAGCATGGCGAATCTTCAAAGCTATGTTGACGCACTACACCAATCTTGTCAACGATTCGGCCTTGTGATAAGCGCTTCCAAGACGCAAGTCCTCAAACAACCACCACGAGGCTGCCAAGCTGATGATGCCACTCTGAATCTAGATGGAAAACCACTAGAGGAAGTCATGCAGTTTAAATATCTTGGAAGCAACATTAGGCATGATAACACCTTGGCTTCGGAGATACCATCGCGCATTGCAAATGCCGCTGCGAACTTTGGACGGCTTAATGATCGTGTCTGGAGATCCCATGACCTAAAGCTGGAAACAAAAATTAGTGTTTACAAGGCACTAATCCTACCTGTCCTTCTTTATGGCGCAGAGTCATGGTGTCTATATAAACCAGACATTCGGAAACTTGATACATTTCACCTAAGGTGTCTGAGATCCATCCTAGGCATTAAGTGGCAGGACCGCGTTGCTAATACTGAGGTTCTGCGCCGTTCTAATATGTATGGCATAGAGGCTCTACTTATGCAGCGCCAACTCAGATGGAGTGGACACGTCCTTCGCATGAAGCATTACCGTTTGCCCAAAGTGGTCTTCTACTCTGAGATGGCAGAGGGCAAACGGAAGCATGGCGGTCAACATCTCCGCTATAAGGACGTGCTCAAGAGGCATCTTAACGCTTGCTCTATTGATCCGACCGGTTGGGAGAGGCTCGCTTTGCACAGGTCGTCTTGGCGCTCTACTATCTACAAAAATGTAAAAACCTTCGAAAACCAGCGACTCGATACATTGAACGAAAAGCGCCAAATACGTAAAGAGAGACCTAAGCCCTCCTACACCTACACCTATAACTCCACCGGTCAACTCTACTGCTTTAGTTGCGACCGGGTATTTAAAAGCAAATTCGGTCTGGCCAGCCATATAAGGGCACACGCAAGGAAATAGCATTAAAGGGTCGCCGTTACCGAAATCGGTAAGGAGGACTATATATATATATTACTTTTATTCAACAAAGAGCACGTTTACCGGCTAAATACCATAACGAAATTGAGTCAATCTCCAAACTCGAAACGACTTTAATGAGGATTATTCCAAAAAAACTAGTTATGTACTGGCCAATCTTGCACACATTGCACTTGTGCTCGATATCGAACCCAGGACTCCATGCTCAGCAGTTGTACTTGGGACCAGTAGATGAAAACAAGGCAGCAGGCAACTGCCTATTTTGTAACTATCACGTTCAAATTTCTTGCAGCATACTGGCATATGATTAAATAATGAACACTACCACTATACCACTATGACATAGAGCCAGATAGATACAACCAAAAATGGCTGGTAACGTAAACACAAAATGTCGGGACTTGCAAATTATTATTCATTCCCACGGCTTATCAAACTTAGCCCACGCGTAGCTAAATTTGGTGTCCACAATTCAAAAACATTGCGAAAAAGATTTGCATAAAACGTACGGTACCTACAATTATTACGGAAGTGCGCTTAGTACTTAGTTTAGTGAGGAGCTCGTGGCTAAATAGTAACAGACGCTCGGATCGATCTTTAGGTTAGCCGTACTTGCCTAGGTTAGTCTGTGGATGGGTGACATACCAAGTTTCCTCCTTGCCTCGAAAAGCACGTTATGCCGTTGGTCCCGATTGTCGTTTGTAGATCTTTGACAGTTGACGTTACAGGTAGTCAGTGGCCCAAAAAGTCTGACAACCAGTCTTACCAAGGGGTATCGTAATTGCCTAGTACTAACAGGGTTGTGGTGCCCAGATAGGCAGTCGCTCCATGTAAAATACTGATATTCAACTGCATCCGGTTAGACTGGAAGCCGACCCTAACATAGTTGGGAAAAGGCTAGGCAGATGATGATGATTAGTATTTCGAATATAGTTATGGTATAAAATTGCGAGAGATAAATTAGGGAAGTACCTACTTAGCGAAAGCACTGGCAATGTCGAAAATGATGTCTGTAAGACTACAAGGCATTTTCCGCTTTTGTAAATTTAAAATTAAAGCAAAATAAAATTAAAATATTTGCATATCGATGCTCATAGCTTAACATTGACAAATTAATAATATTCAGACTTCTTTTCCTCATCAAGTCACCATAAATACGACCAAATTTAACAGTACAACTAACGCCATCTAGTTTTTTACTATGGAATTAATTTAAGCCGTGAACAGACTGATCTCGGCTGTGTGAAACAATAGCGATATAGATAGCGCTACTTGTTCTGATTAAATGTTCAGGAATAGGATACCCAAATAAATTGGTATAAAGGCAGGAGAAGGGTGGTATTAGTTTCATTATTAAACTAAGTACCACTTATCTTCAACTATAAGGACATAATAATATACAAGTTGAAAACCATCGTGAAAAAAGTTCAAGAAGCAACTTCGATACTTTTTTTAGGGCTTCTAGAATAGTAGAATGCGGTAAAATCTACTCACTATAAACTGTACCTACTAAAATTGCCCAAACCTGTAATATTGCAGGTACCTACTATTTATTTAGTTCATTATATAAATCGTAATATTCACTACATTTCCAGACATACTAATAGTCTACAGTTGAAAAGTATCTAAAATAAATTAAACTAATTAAGCGTTAATATTCCAACCTCTTTTCCTCATCAAGTCACCATAAATATTTACTACCAAATGAAAAAGAGTAAAGAAAGAAAGAAAATACGTTTATCTAGCACATGCCACATGTGCACACAGTAAAAAAAAACATATAAAAAGAAAACCAAAAATAAAAAACTAAATCTAAAAAAAAAAAAAAATATGTGACACTGTGTGCCTCACAAGTACAACTAATGCCATCTAGTCTTGCAAAGTGGAATTAGTTTAAGCTGTGAACTGACGTATATCGGCTGTGTGAAACACATGTTCTGATTAACTTCAAAATACGCAGTTTGAAAATTATAATTAATTAGTTTTCAATATTTTTTATACGCAAACCCTGCGTAGGGAACTACAGCTGTTTACAGCTGTTGTTGTTTCTGTTGCTGATTTTTCTTTCCATGTCAAAACAGCTATAATTAATCAATGTTAAAGAATAGGATATAATTTATTTAATTTTTCCAATGGAAGAATACTAATCTCCACTTCCGTCACACGACACTTATGTAAGAACCGATTACTAATGACTGAGGTAATGGACATACTCACAACTGGTCAACGCAAATAACGCGTAATTAAGTAGATATCTACATGTGGGAGGTTGTAATTAGCAAATGTCCCTACTTATGCATGATTCTTAATATTGTAATTAGTCTGTAAGCTTTCTTTAAAATTAAAAAAAAAATTGTGTATGTATAACCAACATATCTTACTAGTTACCACAATCAACGATTATTCGTTAAAACAAATAAAATGTAGTTTTTTACCCTTAAACCTGTGGTTAAATAAGTTTGTTTAAATAAAATGATATGCCGAGATGTCACCATACCATTATAAATAATAATAAAGGCCTATATGCAAAATATTCAAATGAGTCCACGGTTCCTTCTCTGACATCCAATAAAAATGCAAGCGCCGCCGCATATAAGCACTAGTGTACACAGTCACCGGACCCGCGCCAAACGTGGCCATGCATACAATATCGACCGACGTCCTGCCGGGCGATAAATCTGATATGCACTGATGAATGAACCTGTCACTGCACTTCCTAACGTGTGCAACTCGCCTTTGATTTGTTTCTACTATTACAATGATTTACGAGCCCTTATCGCGTTCGTCTCATCTTTGTGTTTTGTCGCGTAGCGGTCAGTATGCGAAGTTCTAGGACGGTTCATACATGTTGGGTATATGACAAATACTGTGTATTCTCGTCTTCTTCACTTTTTGCAACCTACCTGACACTAGAAAGGACTCTGGTCACTATGTGATAAATCATAATCAATCTATAATGTCGCTGCTGGTATACAGGCTTCCTCTCTGCGAGAGAGAGAGTGGGTTGTAATCTACCCAGTGCGGGTTAGTGGATGGCAAATATTTTCGAATTCTTCGGATCTAGAACAAGCTCCGGTTTTTTTTTATATTTCCCTTCACCGTTTTAAGAGCAGTGGTGATTGAATAAATAATGTAACATATAAACGCGCGAGTATCTGGGTTTAATCTAGTTCAGTAATTTTCTATCTGAGATAAAAGCTCTGGCCACTACGCGATAAACTTTAAAAAAAATCGCACTTACCGTATCGGCGTCGAGGAGCAGTTCCACTTGACACACCCACCATGTTCATCACAGTATCCCTTACAGTTGTTATCACAAGGTATCACACAGACATTATCACTGGCTTTACTCTTCACGTATCCTTTCTTACATGAACACACGTTTGGTGCAGTGCAGAAACTATTCACACAGGTCTTGGCACACTGGGGCTTGCAAACATCTTTGACTTTTACGTAGCCACTGTGGCAGGTACAGTTATTAGGAGAAATACAGTCTCCATGTGCACAGCTGTCACACTTCGGAGTACACATGGTCTTGTTAACGGGGACGTAGCCTTTGAAGCAGGAGCACGTGTTCGGAGCAACACAGTCTGCGTTTACACAATCGCATATCGGTTCACATACGGTACTTGTCTTCGGTCTATAACCGTCAGAGCAAGAGCAGGTGTTGGGGGCAGTACAGGTGGAGTTGATGCAGGATTGTTCGCAGATAGGAACACAGTTGAGGTTTTCGTCAGAAGTATAACCCTCATCGCAGTTGAAGCAATGCGTGGAGTTGTAAGGCGTGTAGTTAGGCTTGCAGATGCAGGTGTTGTTGACATGGCAGTCGGCGTTGACACAGGTTGGGTCGCAAACAGGTGTGATGCAAGTGTTGGGTCGGTCAGGGTCGAGGTGCGCGGGAGGGAGGCACTGGCACTGGTCCGGGGAGACGCACTTGCCTCCATGGCAGCCAGTGCTGCAGATGGCCTCGCAGATATCTAGCTCACTGTTGTGCTGCCAGCCGTTGCAGCAGACCGTGTGGTTCGTCCAAGTTAAATATGTCTGTAAATTGAAAACGAGGTTTTTGAATTTCGCTTTAAATAATTTATAGGATTATACGGAAATTCAAGATTATTTAAAAAAAGATTATAATTTAAATTACCTCAAATCTATATTTCTTGACGACACACTTCCTTCTTCCGCACCATTTGTTGATGGCCACATTGTATGGCTTTTTTCTTCGATTTCGAGAACTAGAAAACAATTGAAGCAAGTGTGTAAGTTATAGTTACGTTAAATAACATTTAAAAAACATAGTAACTAAGTATTCGAATCTTCAACAAAAGCTCGAAATTGTTGTCTTGCAGAATATTTGCACTATTGCAAGCTTCACTAGTTTCTAATAAAGCTTGGAGCGAAGGTCTATACAGATTTATTGGTAGTAGTTATTTAAAACGTAAATATTTAAATCAAATATTGTTGGATCATAACTAAACATCGCCGGGTAGTTTTTTTTTTTTAATGTTAAGTAAACAAATCGTTAAAACATAAAGAAAACATGTAGTTTCAATAGATTTAAAAAATTTAATGTTATCACCACACAAAAGACGACACTTTTACCTGAGCTTTACTATACACACTCCATCACCATGTTCATCTAAAGCTTCCGTGTAACAAACAAAATCCACTAGCAGCACTACTAATAAACAAAACACTATCGTTTTCAAACACATCCTAACAACGTCCCTAATTTTTATTATATACCAAAATTAATTTATAAAAAAAACTTTTCGTCAATTGGTGAATATTTTTTGTCTTATAATTGTTGTATCTCACACCACTGTGTCACTCAGTCAACTACGATATAATGATGTTCTCTATCTCCTAAACTATAGTAACAATACTCGTAATATAAGCACAGGCGATATTGCGAGCGTTTTTAACATAACTTCAAGTTGAGCTTTTATTGTTAAAGCTTTGGAGAACTGCTAATGAAGCAGACTAATTATCAGTTGACACACCTTGTTATTAGTCAATTTGTGAAAAAATTCATGGTAGTAGGTAATGGGCTGCTTATTACTTAAACTTTAATTAATTACAGCTTCGTAATCTAAAGGCTTGCACAGATAAGGGCGGGTCGTGCCGCAACGCAACTCATTGTAAGAAGCATGTAACAGGCAAAGCACTTTTTAATATTGATAAATGAGATGCACTGCAATCCAGGCCAGTGTCCTTAGCTTAAGGATGAAGTACTGTGGGATCTGCGGTTATTTACTTTTTCGTTTAGGCTGATCTTTGGTTGTTAATGTAACTACTACTACTTACTACTCTGAAAGCATCAAAATGTTCTAAGTTTGGTTTTTGGTTAGCAAATTATGAACTTTTTTTTTTCAATACAAACCTGAATATAATAGTTCATTCAAACTGATTTACACCATGCTCAATCTTCACCACAGAGGCAATTAAGAAAATTAACCACTTTCATCATAACAACAAAAAGTTTTAACGACGTACGAGGCATTCTCACTTAAATTCTAACAACTTGTCGCTTACAATGGGACACGTACTTCTATCATTATGATTATTAAAATGATAATTTATAATTTGCTAATTTGCGCCCTGAGCTGTTAGTCATAAGGCAGTGATTGTCTGCTAGTCGCCGCACCAGACAGTGAGTGTGCGTCCTGTGGATTTGCATGCAGGCCATTATCCTTTTATTTTTTTCTATTTATAGAATTGTACTGGAACAAATTGAGATAACAGAAGTCGGTAGATAACACGTTTGAAAGGTGATTTACAAATGAACATCATTTTTTTAATTTGTCATTAAATTATGCACTTGACTTAACAATTACGTAATAACCACGGTGAAATAAGTAATAACTTCCCTTCTTTCAAAGTCTCTTTTGAAATTGATACGAGACCAGACTTTTCTATGAGGTAGTTACATAATTTCAGATAATTTAAGTTTTTGCTTTGCAGTTTCCGAATCACTTTCTCTGTGTTTGATACGGAAAATGGATTACAACAAGTATTTATAAAATTTTGACTATCAACAATGCTATCAGAAAACGGGGAAAGTACCTACGTATTAGTTTAATATTACAAAAAGACATACATAATCATAAAGTCTTTGTGTATGTATGGAGCACGGTTCACAGAAAGCAACGTTTCGCGAGAGCAATGACACGCGCAGTGAAATGTGACGGATGCTGCTGATAAAACATATATTTATTAATAATATTATATTCCTATAAAATGCTTGTTAAACATAATTCTATATTGTACGAATTGGTTATCCTTTTATTTGGGAATCTTCCTCTATGTTGACCTAAAATGGTCGTGACGCGATAGCGAGATTTCTCAATTCGGCTACTGTATTGTTGGCTGGCTAAATAAAGGCACGCCACGATAAGAGCTTTTCAAACTGTAAATGGGATGGACGAGTCACATTAGCCGCATGCACACTGACCAGTGGACAAGAGTCTCCACGCAGGTTCGCCACGCGGGTGCCTGAAGATGGAAGGCACCGTCGAGAGCGCCCAGAAAGTAATGAAAAGATGTCATGGACGCGTACTCTGTAGTATGATTCGACAACACAAGAGAATAGAGTCCCAGGATGGAATAGAACTAAGGCGAAGCCTTTGTCCAGCAGTGGGACAGAAATGGTTTATTAAAAAAAAAACTAATCATATTTTCTATATGGTTTCAGTCTAACGAGATGGAGCTGAATACTAGTATTCAACATGGAGCAGCTTCCTATCTAACCTCCACAACGCAGATAGCTGCGTTGTGGGGGTTCGTCGTTCACACCTTTAGAACTTGTGCGGATATGAGAAAACAGTGCTGTCAGATATTTTGAATGACTATTTCCTTTATTTTTATTCTTATTCAGCTGTGCACTTGGCCTCACCCACTCGGCCAAAGTGTTATCGGGTTTTTCCAAGAACAACTCCTCAGTAGCAACCAGTAGTCTGAAATACTCTCGCTTAAAATGGCAAGAGGTTTTTCCCTGTAACGTAGGATTTAAATGTAACTAGTGATGGCCGTCTATTATCTGGGTTACTTTTCGGAATATATCAGGCCTTTATAAGCTTCAATAGACACATTACATGACACGTAACAGATTAAGGGCAGAGCATCTTGTCGTATCTAAAGCAGATGTGTATGGTGAATATGGTCATACACCAGTGCATAGATTACATTGTTCTCAGGTAGCCTGGCTTCAGTATCTACAGTGATAGCGCACAATACATGGTGTAAGGGAAAATGGTAGCACACTGTTACCATGAATTCAGTACATGATTCTAGATCCGGTATCCGGATCCGGCAGAGAAATTTTGCGTCGGTTTTTTTTTTTTGTTAGTCTGTTGGAGTGTCCCACTGCTGGGCAAAGGCCTCCCCTTTCTCCTTCCAAACTTCTCTGTCCTGTGCGATATCTGGCCACGTTCGCCCGCAAACGAGATCAGGTCGTCACACCACCTTCGCCGCTGTCTACCTCGACGGCGATTTCCTCCGACAGGCGTCCAGTGAGTGACGATCGTTGCCCATCTCTCCGGGCGCATTCGTGCTATGTGGCCAGCCCACCCCCTCTTCAGCTTGTCTGTTTTTTCTCCAATATCTGCAACTTAATGGACCACAGGGTAGTGTTTCTTATGCGATCTGTCCGCTTGACAACTATTATACTGCGCTCCATTGCCCGCTGGCAAATCTTGAGTTTGGACTTTTTTTGTTCAGTAAGTGACCAACTTTGTGCACCGTTGATTAGTACGAGCAGGATACACAATAATAATAATAATAAATAATAAGCTGGCAACACTTACGTCAAGCAAACGTCTTCATATCGGATTTACCAAATTTTCTTAAATTTAAATAGTTTTAGTATACCGAAAGATTTGAATCATACCACCCTTTTACAATACCAATTTTATTTAATAATATCAATGAAAAAATACTAAAATTACAATGAAAATAAATTGAAACCAATAAAGAAAACCACACCGTTGATTTGACACGTGTCATTGTGTGTCAAAAATTTTCCGAAATATATAAAAGAAATGAAGATATGACGATGATATTATGTTGACGAGATCAGCTACACGACGCGCACGCCTATCGCCTCCGGACCCGTCGCTCAGCTCCGCCTCGCCGCCGCCGGAATCCAGCCCAATCGTGAGTGCTGTGACACCGGCCGTGGCAGTTGCGTCGAGCTCGAGCGACGAGTATTTCTCTCCGCCGACGACGCCACCACCTGTTCGTCGACGAGGAGGACGCCGGCCGCCGGACGGTTTAGGACCTCGAGGCCCACCGGCCTCTGATAGGGTCCCAGCTCCCGGCGGGAGTGTGCCGCGCATGCGATGGACGCAATCCATTAATGCAAATGTCATGCGCGCATACTATGGGGCTACAGAGGGGGGTAACAACCTGACCGCGTACCGTGTTCGGATGCTCTCTCTGTTTCAGGTGCTTGAGCCAGCTGTCAACGTGTCGGCACAACGACTGTCGGATCAGGTGCGAGTCATCCAGCGTAATGGTATGTTGGATGACACCGTACTTGATCGCTTGCGGACTGAAATGCAGAGTAGCCATGTCATTGCCACGCCGCCGCAGACTGTGGTTCCACCACAGTCTACCATAATACCAACTCACGATAACAACGTGAGTAATGACATGGTTACTAATGTAAGTTCCCAGTGCAATGAGGAAATGAGGTGTGCTTTGGAGGGTGCGATTCGGGAATATCGGTTCATGCAACCCGATCTTAGACCACGCGTACCTCGTTTGCCCATGCATAACAAAAATAAGGTGCTGGTGGCAGTTCTGGATTCGCAGTTGTCAAACTATTTTGATAACTGCGAAAACCTCACCGATGCTCACTCAGTCCTGTATTGTGCGGCTGTAGCGGCATGTCGTGTAGCTCATGTCAAATTTTCTGATGACAGAGCTACACGACCTAAACCAGCCGTACCGTCATGGCAGTACAGGATTGAACGACGTATTGGTGAGGCCAGAGCACTCATCGGCAAACTGATCTGCTTCAGGGAGGGCAATACTCGCCCTAGAGTGATGCGTTTTGTGAGGCGGGCGTTCTCGGGGACTGATATCAGTGCTCGAGACTACATGTCCCGTGTCACAGAGCGCATCGACTTCCTGAAGCAGAAAGTTTATGCATGGGCAAACCGTATTCGTAGGTATAAGCGGCGGGTGGACCGATACACTCAGAATCGCACATTCCAAAGAGATGAAAGGTGGGTTTATAGGGCTTGGGAGCGACCCGACCAAGGTGTGGCTGACACGCACCTGCCGGATGATGATGCCATGTGTTCATTCTGGCGCAGCATCTGGTCGGTGCCTGTTAGCCATACCGAGGGTGAATGGACTCGGGAGGTCGAGCGAGCGTGCGATCTAGTACCAGAAATGGGGGCAATCACTATCAGCCCCCAAGAAGTAGTTCGTGCAGTCCGTCCGTTACCTAACTGGAAATCTCCAGGGCCGGATGGGCTGCACAACTTCTGGATTAAATGGTTTACAAGGTCGCACGCTCGCCTGGCGATCCTGTTCCAGTCAGCCTTAGAGTCAGGGTCGCTGCCAGAGTTCCTGACAACAGGGATAACCCACCTGCTCCATAAATCGGGTAGTACTGCGGAGCCCAAAAATTATAGACCGATTGCCTGTCTTCCGACAGTCTATAAAGTTCTTACATCCATTTTGAGAGCTAAAATTAACAAACACATTGATGACAATTCTGTAATGTCCGCTTCTCAAAATGGATGTAGGAACGGGTCCCGCGGTACTAAGGAGCTACTCCTCATTGATATGGCCATTAGTCAACAGGTTCGCCGTTCCCGAAGGGATCTGTCGACATGTTGGATAGACTATAAGAAGGCCTATGACTCGGTGCCACATACATGGCTCATGAGGGTGCTAGAGTTGTATAAAGTTGATTCAACTCTGCGCATCTCCCTGATGTCATGTATGGGGCAATGGAGGACAGTCCTTCGCTATCCGGGATGTCGGCAAATCCAGAGGAATAGCGAGTCGATAAGGATAGAGCGAGGTATATTTCAGGGCGATAGTTTGAGTCCGCTTTGGTTCTGCTTAGCCTTGAATCCTCTTAGCACGCTGCTGGAGGATTCAGGTCTAGGCTATCGGTTGAGGAGAGGTGGTCAAGTTATATCTCACCTCCTTTACATGGATGACCTGAAACTCTTTGCCCCCAACGATTTGCAACTGATGGAGCTACTGAAAGTAACTGAAACTTTCAGTAGCGCCATCAGGATGGAATTTGGTGTGGACAAATGTGCGGTCATGCATGTAAAGCGAGGGGAGATTGTGGAATCTGTGGGAACCCAGCTCTCGGATTCCATAAATCTTAGATCCCTCTCAGCAACTGAAACCTATAAGTATTTGGGTATGTCGGAAGCGCTGGGCATCAATGTTGCTGACATGAAGCAATCGTTGAAGGAGCGCTTCTTTGGCCGTCTGAAAAAAGTATTTAATAGTCTTTTATCAGGCGGCAATAAGGTGCGTGCCTTCAACGGTTGGGTCATGCCGGTTCTGATGTACTCTTTCGGCATACTCAAATGGACTCAGACAGAACTAGACGCCCTGGATAGGAGGGTCCGTACATTGTTGACGACATATCGAATGCATCACCCGCGTTCTTCTGTTATGAGACTGTATATCCCGCGGAGGTGTGGGGGTCGAGGCTTTTTAAACGCTAAGACTCTTCACAATCGCGAGATATACAGTCTCAGGGAATATTTCCTTGAAACCGACGTGGGGATGCATCGAGATGTGGTCGCAGAGGACAAGGGGCTCACCCCGCTCTCCTTGGCTAAAGAGAACTGGCGCAAACCTGTAGTGCTTGACACTAACGACCGCATGGAAGTATGGCAGAGTAAGGAGCTTCACGGACGGTTTTTCCGGGCCCTGCATGGGCCCGATGTAGACCTACCAGCGTCCGTAGCCTGGCTACGTTCCGGGGACCTCTTTGGAGAAACCGAAGGTTTTGTCTGTGCAATTATGGATGAAGTTATGATGACGAATAACTACCGGAGATTTATTGTGAAGGACGGTACGGTTGACATATGTCGGGCATGCCACCGTCCAGGCGAATCAATCCGTCACATTATCTCCGGGTGTTCTCGTCTGGCTAACGGAGAGTACTTGCATAGACACAACCTTGTAGCCAGGATTATCCATCAGCAACTTGCTCTAAAATACAACCTTGTGGAATCGGAAGTACCGTACTATAAGTATGTGCCCGACCCAGTTCTCGAAAATGGCAATATCACATTGTACTGGGATCGATCCATCGTAACTGACAGGACTATTGTAGCCAATAAGCCTGATATAGTGGTGGTGGATCGATCAGAGCGGCGTGCAATGATTGTTGACATAACGGTCCCGCATGATGGGAACCTCGTGAAAGCCGAGAAAGATAAGCAAATCAAGTATCTTGACTTGGCTCACGAGGTTGTCGACATGTGGGATGTGGACTCAGCGATCATTGTGCCGATAGTTGTATCAGCCCATGGCTTAATTGCCAAGAGCCTCGACCAATACCTGAGGAGGCTCTCGTTAGGCAGCTGGATCAAGGGTTTGATTCAGAAAGCGGTACTCCTGGACACGGCTCGTATTGTCAGGAGGTTCCTCTCTCTGGAGCCCTGACCGCCGGTAGCTTGGACCCTGTTCCCGATACCGGTGGGCTACAATTTTTTATATTTTTAAATGTTTTTTATATTGTTTTTAGTTTAAGAAATATTTAAAAATATATAAGATTTGTGTAAAGATAAATAAAGGAATATAATAATAAAAACGTTTATTTCGGAAACTTGCTCCATATTTTGTTAGTGATACAACTTACATAACTATGTTAGTACTTACTTTTAATTAAAAACAAACAAAATAAAATAAAATAAACAAAATAAAACCTACAATCCAATACAATTTAATTCATGTATTTTCCTGCAGTATCAGACCCGTAGCTGTGCAAACGGGTCCAATACTCCAGGAAAACGCCGTCCAGCCTATCCCCGATCACCTTCAGTATGCCGTTGGCGCTCCCACGAATCCTGCGTAACAATGATGCCGTTCTTTTCCTCATGATTGCTGAAAAACTATCTGTAGTAGATTCAGCAAACATGGCTGACGCGCTACAGAATCGCGGTAACCCCAACAGCACCCGGAAGGCGTTGTTGTACTGGACCCGAAGAGCGCTGTAGGCCCTCTGCGTATGCCTGACCCACAGGCTGCATGTGTAAAAAGACTGACAATAAGCCTTGAAAAGGGTGATCTTGACCGGTCTCGTACATCCTGCAAACCTACGGGCCAACATATTGCATCGGACCGACAACGCTCTCCGTTCCCGTTCTATGTCCTGGTCATCATTAAGATTCTCGACTAGTTTGTGTCCAAGGTATTTAAAACAAGGCACTCTGTTTAGAGCAACACCATATAAGTACACTGGCGGCACTGCCCTGTGACCCTTTGCAGCAACCCCAAACACCATGAACACACTCTTCACGTTGTACAGGAGGCCGTGAGTCAAGGCGTATCTCTCACAAACCTCAAGCAATCGTCTGAGTGCCTCAATCGAGGGACTCAGCAGCACCATGTCGTCCGCGTAAGATATGCTATTTATGATTTTACCATCTACCGAACATCCAACTCCTGTGCTGCTGAGTTCCCCGATCAACTGATCGACATACAAGCTGAACAGCGCTGGGGAGGTCAGACCACCCTGCCTTACACCACATTCCAGACCATACGTCTCAGACAAAGCACCCGACCATCTGACCTGGTTAATCTGGTGATTATACCAATACCTGAGAAGCTCAACTATCTCCTCAGGTTGTTCCCGGTCACGCAACTTAGTCCATAGGACGTTATAATTAACCAGGTCAAATGCCTTCGAAAGGTCTAAAAATACAGCATACACAGGTGTGTTCCTGCAGGTGTAGTAACTGACCGTGTGCTTGAGCGCCAAAATAGCTGTTTCTGTAGACAGCCCAGCTCTAAAACCGAACTGTGCATCATGTAAATTGAGCTGTCCAGACATCCTACGCCCGAGCACACTGTCAAGCACCTTTGCAGTTATAGTAGCCAATGAGATTGGTCGATAGTTCTCCTTGTCCGAGACGTCGCCTGTCTTATTTTTCACTATAGGTACAACAATCGTCCTCATCAACTCAGCAGGCAGGTATGAGTGTCTAATACAAAAGTTATATAACATAGATAAGACCCTAGGAAGATGCGGACCGGCATGTTGGAAATGTTCTATACTAAGGTTATCATGACCAGGAGACTTACCCCTAGTCATGGTTTTTATCACCTTCCCTATCTCCTTTGACGAGATGTAAATCGGGCTAGACGACCCAAATTTCTCCCCACCGCACCCCTCCTGCCTATTGACTTGCAACCGTGGTGTCACAGAGAAATGCACTCTAAACATGTCCGCTATCCCCACTGGTTCAGACACGCCATTAACGCTCAAAGGTACAGCAGGTCTGGTGTTTAACTTCTGAGTTGACTTCCAAAATTTATTGAACTGCTTTTTCTTATGTTCTGAAGCTATAATATCCAACTTAATTTGTTCTTCGTTGTCCTGGCAGTATTTAAGTTTTTGTTTAAAGACTTTTCTCGTTTCACGCATATCTATAAACAACTGACCAAATTGAGGTTTCCCGTGCCAAACCCAGTTTTTAAAAGCCACCCTAGCGCACCCATGAGCGTCCCTAACGTGTCTATTCCACCCTATCACAGTACGTTTATTACTATTTTTTCTCACATAACCAGCACTGCCCTCAGCCGCCTCTCGCAGTGACGTAACAATATTCTTGTACAGATTATCAATTATTACAGTGTGCTCTTTATTTAAGCAGAAGTTATCGCAGCAGTTGCTTAACTCTGCTGGGAAATCGACAAGACTAAGCTTTTGCATACATAGTTGGTAATAGCAATTTATTTGGTCAGTACATCTTTCCCCCCACCTCACTTTATCTACTACCTTGCCCTCAAGATTTGCTGAGGCATCCGTTCGCCTCACCATCCCCAGGTTGACCTGAATGCAGAGTGGAAAGTGGTCTGACCAGTAGGCGTTATGGTACACTTCCACCTTCTCCACTGATTTCCACGCTGCTTCAGAAACCAAGCAATGGTCAAGCCAACGTCTACTGCCACAGGCATCACTCACAAAGGTAAAAGTGTCCGAGTCTATACCTAGGTTTTTATAGTCAGCACAACACCAACTTTGCTCATCACAAAAAGATAACATTTCCTGGTTAACAATACGTTAAACGTTTCGTCGGATGTAAAAAAAAAAAAAAAAAAAAATTTGCTGTGCTCCGTGACCTTCATCCGTGTGAAATTAGCGGTGTGAAATATACTTTACGACCTATACTCATACCTACCAAATATACATTAAAAAAATTCATAAAAATCGGTCGATCCGTTTCGGAGGAGTGCGACCACAAACACCGTGACACGTGATTTTTATACATATACATACATATAAGATTATTCAGCTGTTCCGTACCTACACTTCCACTACCACTTTCGCCGTAGGTATACCTATAGCACTTTTATATCGTTTTTTTTTAATAACCGATTACCTAGTCAAGTCATTTAGTCATCGCATCGCCTTATATTAATAGTAAACAATTAATACATATTGTAAATATCAAAATAGACTATTCAATAACCGATGAACCGATGGAATATACCTACAATTAACTGCACAACACAATATTACCGAAAGAAAGAAACGCAATATTCTTCATCCTCGTAAATTCCAAATAACCAAATATGAATGACTATACGATTTAAATGTGGTCACTTCCATAATTATAAATAACTCCAGGTAAAATATCTATTTTTGTGCTTCAAGTTTGCTGTCACTAGCTTGCCTCGCGGATTTGCCCGCGAGTGGCACCTAATATTTTTTCAAGTAATATAGTTTTCTCTTTCAGAACTTAAGGGTTGGTTACCTTGGTACCTATGGAAGTATTTAGTTGCCTCTCAACTAAATTACATCGAAATTTGTTCGATGGTCACGAAAATAAGCGCATATGAAAACCAAAGAATTGTTGGTCGTATTGTGTGGAATATATAATAGCCGAAATGGGGAACACAGAGATGATAGCTGATAATCGCATAGGAAAATAGAACACATACTGCGCAGATATGTGGATACAGAATGTTAGGGAAATCGACGCGTAAACTGTTATCTAGCATAGAAACATTTTCATACAAAAGTGGAATAGTGATATTGTCAAAATGTAATAAATGCCGTTTTTTTTACTTACAAACTGTCAGACTCACTGATCTGTCACTGTCATGTGATTTGGTTGGAGCAGAGATATAGATAGAAATACCTAAAGGTAGCAATACGCGCTAGGTTATGCAAGACAGTTTTAAATGCGCATGCAAGATCTTCATGCAAAACCGAGTTCCATTCCAAGGATAACTGTACAGTTTTCTCTTACACACGTTCATGCATGCCCGTACAGTTTGACTGTACAGGCAAAGCGGCACATGCATCACTATCGTGTGTGGCCGGCTTAACTGGTTCTATTCCTATATTATTTCAGTTAGGGCCCTTACAAATAATACTTATGACAGCTTTATTCGCATTACTGACCAACCGATTAGCGAGGAACAAGGCTAGGTTAAGGAAACTCCTCGTACAAGGAAATCCCTTCACTGAAACTGATTTATTTAAAATTATTATATAGTTTATATTATGAATCATATTGAATAGTTCGCATCATTGTGTCCAAAACTTTGGTTCAATCACTAGTGGTTTTGTTAAAATGTAATTTAATACCTTTCTAGAATAAGATACGTGTTTCGTAATACTCCCTTTTTGGGCAATCGCGTAAATATATGGTGTAGTGTGTGTGAAAATGGTGTTGTGTAGAATGAATATACTTGGAATATGCACAGTTTTGTGCTTGATGGTAAGTTATTCATTCTTAGATTACCTACATTTGATTCAATGAAGTCTACTAAAAGATACACCTAGCTAACTTATCCTTGTCAATAGACGCCATTTTAAACATTTTATCTAGGAACAAAATTAATAAACCCTTGTGCTAAACTTCTGTTTAACGTTACACTTTTCTAGGCGTAACTCTAAGTTAAGTTTTTTTGCAAGGGGAAAGTGTTTATTAAATATTGCAATAATCTTCCCCTTGTTTTAAAGTCTATCTTAAATAAAATATAATGTTAAAGAACGATCCTACTTGAAAGAAGTGTAGTATCATGAAAATGAATAACCCTTACTGTAAAAGAACACTGATATGAGAAAAAAATCAGCTGTTCCATAAATTTTTATCGTGATACAAGTTGGTATGACACTGATGTTATTCCTCATAGTTAATGTCAAAGTTCCAACTTTTCCACTAGTTTTTTTTTTTTTTAATACATGTTTTTAATGTAATATTTTTACTTTAATCACCTCCACGATCCCCGAAATATTCAGTCCATCCATCAGCACAATGCTTTGAGTGCGTTCCATCAAGTCCGCCGAGAAACATGATTTTTCACCCCAAAAAAAAAATCGTTTTCCAGCAATAATTTTTGCGTAAAATTACTTAGTTTGATGTACAGAATGTTTGGTTGACGGCTTCGTGAAGGGTCTGTTTACACTCTGTATATTCCGTTCGAAATGATGTACTGATTACGTGGTAACCGTTTGTGCGTGTAAAGGGTGTTAATAGACCCTTAACATATCCCAAAGGCACTTGTTCTCCCCGTCTTTGCGATCATTTTTTTGTTCTAGACCATACCTGAGAACCTTCTAGTTACGGAGATATTGGGGGTCAAAGTTCCAACTTTTTCACAAGTTTTTTTTTAAATACGGTACTAAAAATCTTACATTAAAACATTTTAATGTAAGATTTTTACTTAACACACCTCCACGACCCCCTTACTATTCAATCCATCCATCAGCACAATGCTTTGAGTGCGTTCCATGGAGTCCGACCGTAAAACAGGATTTTTAACCCCCAAAAAAAAGTCGATGCCCAGAAATAATTTTTGCGTAAAGTTACTTAGTTTGATGTGCAGAATGCTTGTTTGACGGCTATGTGAAAGGTCTGTTTACACCCTGCATATCACTCTGTATACGGGGTGGAAAGGACACCAGGACAGGAAAATTTTCATCGGTTTTTCATTTTTTTTTTAAATCAGCTGTTGCATACATTTTGACTGTGTAGGGAACAGCTCATTTTTTTTTAATAACCGATGAAAAATTTCTATGTGGCTCAGAACAGAATGATGTACTGAATAACCGTTTTCGTTTCGGTGTGCCTTCCTTCCCATATGTGTGCGTCCTTTTGAAGCTATTAGTTCGAAAGAAAAACATGATGTCTAATAATTAACAACAGCTGTGTCCCAAATAGGGCGATACATTTATTCAGTTAAGTCATCACGTGCTGTTGTCATAAATCTATAATTGTACTTTACGACTACTACATATGTACGTATATTGTTTTATACTGTTTCGCAAGATGTGTTTATATCTAAAGATGTTGACCCTTGCAGGGGAGTCTTTGGGTGGTATAAAAATAGACTAAACATGTATACAAGGTGTAAAAGGAGCCTTCACGAAGCCGTCAACCATGTATTCTGTACATCAAACTAAGTAACTCTACGCGAATATTGTTGCTGGAAGGCGTTTTACGGAGGGACATAATGTAACGCCTCAAATCATTGTGCTGATGAGTGATGGGGGTATATAAAGTAAATTTATAACATTCAAAACTTGTATAAAAAAATATATCTCCGTATAGTATGGTCCAGAACAAAAGTTATCTCAATGACGGGGAGTACAAGATGCTTTTCGGCTTAATGATCTTTTTACGCCCATTGTGATAACCTATAACTAAAATATCGCTTTTCTTTTTTAGGCTTTTAACTAAATGACAGAATCGAAATCTTTATATTTTTATTTTGGATTATGGTGGCCGAGGAGGTTATATTATTTTAAATTTAAGAAAACTCGAAAACGCGATTTCCTAAAAAAAATATTGTTTACATACTTTCTGTAGAAGGGTCCATCACTCATTGCTTAAATTAGACAGACGATAATAATATTTATTTGTTTATTTGATTACAGACTATCTACGGCGTTGATGTTTCTGACGCCGAATGCGGCGAACATATTATTGTATTTGAAGAAACAACTTGTCACCATAATAATAGATATATGTTAAAGCCACTGAAAATGTAAGTACCCACATTCATCATTTCAACACTGGCAACTATTTACAGGCCCATTATTCGTACAAATCTACTTTTAAAAAGACAAATTACCATTTCCACAAACCATTTTAGACCATTTCGAATCTCCTAGTCAGTTTCTTGTAACAATGAATCTATTTCAGCATGAGCTCCTGGGTTCGACTCCCAGATCCGGCAAAGTGTTTCTCAGTTTCTCTATCTTATCTCCACAACCCTGGTAATAAAATATATATCCAGTAAACACTAGATACCCCTTGATAAGATTTGTCGTCAGACTTTCGGGCCAGTGACTACCTATAACGACTGTCAAAGATCTACAAATGACAGCCCAAACCAACGGCATAACGTGCTTTCCGAGACACGGAGGAAACTTGGTAGATAATTAATGGATCGCTCATCCTCACCCATCCACAAACTAGGAAGGGATTTCTTTATAACATGTCTAATTCAAATTTAATTATTTTAGGAAAGAAATAAATCAGAATAACTTGACCTACCCATGCAAATTTATGGACAAAGATCATCGAAAGAAGAAATGCCTTATTGAGTTCGACTGCCGGGGTAAACAGCATCAATGTCGAAAGCATGTCATCCACAAAAACTTCCAAACCCATTCCTTCATAGCTGATAGCCATATAGCGACACCGACTGTAAACACAACAGAAGTAGTTGGTCTACTAACCACAGCTGCTTACACCCATACAGTGACACGGGTTAAAAGCACCACTGAAGCAGGTGGTCTATCAACCACAGCTACTGACAACAATACAGTGACAAGGGTTGAAAGCACCACTGAAGAAGGTGGTGTAATATACAAGAATATTACTGTAGAACCGGAAATTAACCGTAAGGTGCATGATGTATTCAATCCCACAACGTATAATGTAAATATTATTTATGTACAAAACAGTCCAGAGAGAACCAATGAGACCATAAAAACTCAAAACCAAGTATTCCAATGCAAATATGCCGAAATTGTTTGTGAGAAATATAACTTAAGTGACTTCAAAAATGATATTAATGATACTCATCACTACGAACCCCCAGAAACACTTCAAATAGAAATAAGTCGAGATGAAACCAGTACAGTTCAACCACTCTTTACTGGTTACTTTCCTGAATCATCAAACGATAGCACTACAAATTACAATCATCATTTTCAAGGAATTATGACTACATCATGTTCAATTCAGAAAGAAAGCAATTGCAAACAAAACATTGACTCTTTAAAATATATTAATATATATCTTGAAGCAAATTATGTCAAAAATAACACAGTAACGAAGTATCCTAACTGTACAAAAGACTCGCTTACCCCAAAAAATGAACTTATCGTGAAATGCGAAGATATATCATTTGCCAAACATAATCAACATATTTTACAAGGACCATCACCTAAACCATCACAAAAACAAGAACTTTGGAACTGTAAAATTACAGAATTAAAAAATATATCACCCTCTAAAGAACAACGTAATGAAAACAACAAAATACATTTTAACAATTGCTCCAATGAAACCAAAATTATTAGCAATAAAAATAAATCTGCAGACATTAATGTGGTGCCAATTTCGGATATTAAGAATTTATCAGGTATGAAAACCAACAAGACAGAAATTTCTTCTGGAAAAGAAGTAACAAACATAGATATCTCTTCACAAATAAATCTAGAAAACACTATAACAATTCTCATGACAGAAAATCCAAATAATTGTAGCCACAACTCAGCTTTAAATATCAACGAAGGAAAGATCATCGACTTGGGCTTAAACAATAATAAAGAAAAAAATCTTAAAAATAATAATGTAGATATAATACTCTCCAATTGTATAAATGATCACTCTTCTATAATCAACAATAAGCAACCACCCTTAGTAACAGAATTAATCATTATTTTGAAAAATGAATCCTTAAATACTTCTAATCTGAAACGATTCAATGGAACACTGAAAGACGAAAGTGTCACACAAAGAATACTACTACGATGTGATCATACTATCCGTAATGTAAGTAGTAACACTACTAGTAATACAACAGAATTGCAATGTGAGTCCATAGATTTGGATTTACATAATATTACAGGTATAGAAATTACACCTTCCAGCCAAATAACAAACAAAAAAACAGCAATCAAACCAGAAAATGAAACAAAGCAAGAACTGGCTACTTGGAACTGTATAATTTTAGAAAAACAGCAAAAGAACAAATTAGATTTTGGAAACTGTTCTAACGATGTAAATATCAATGATAGCAAAAATAAATCTGGAAAAAACAATGTTACAGCAATTTCTGATAAAGAAACCGAAATTCTTAGTGGAAAACTTGAACAGGACAAAGATAATTTGCCACAACCTAAACATATTATGATTAAAATTGTCATAACGGAAAAAGTGCATAATTGTAGCAATAACTCATTTTTGAGCATTGACGGAGGAAAGATCATTGATTTAGGCGGATATAATAATAAAGAAGAAATTCTTGAAAATAATAATGTAGAATTAAAACTCTCTGACTGTATAAATGTTAAATCATCCATCATCAATGAAACACAAGCTGATTTAAAGGATCTAACCATCATTTTGAAAACTGAGTCTTTAAACACATCAGATCTACAACAATTCAATGGAACTCCTAAGGAAACAAGTGTAAAACAAAGAATTCTATTAAGATGTGAACATTCAAATCGTGATTATCGCGTTAACACAACTAGTATGACAGTATTACAATGTGAATCCATAGACTTGGATTTATACGATATTACCGGCATAGAAATGATTACAAATTTAACCCAGTTATCGCACATAAATAATACTAAAGAAAACCTTAAAAATGACGAAGAAATTGATGACAAAATCAAAGCAAATGCGAACAACAATTTCACTACAAACCAAACAGTTGGAAAGAATGATAGTACTGTTAATAATAACATTAATGAAAATAAGACAAAAGAAGTCCAGAAAAATGTCCCAGAAAGTAATAAAAATAACAAGACCAAAGATGAAAACAAAGACTTTCAGAAAAATATTTCAGACAATAAAGAATACATTAAAAGTCAAAATTTTAATAGAAGAAAAGACATTCCTGATGGTATTGGACAGAATAACCTTTCCCTAGAAAGAGGTGAACCAGAAAAGATATTGCTAGTAGCACTATTGTGTATAGTCGGAGGCGCCATACTGATAGTGATCGTGTTAAGAGTATGCACAAAGAAAAAAGAGTACAGTAAGTAATCCTATCCAAATGTTAAACGATTTTAAATCCAGTATGTTTCTTAAATGACAGAGGTACCAGTTTTCCCGTAAACATTTCAATAGTCACGTCAAGAATTGCTGTTTCTATAATTTAGTCTAAAGGTTCGCGGCCCATAAATGTAAATTCCTGGATCATTTCAATGTCCAATGTGAGGTCACATTCGCAATAGGTTTAAACTGCTTATAATATTTATCATTATCTTCTAGCCTAGCCTTTTTCTCACTTTGTCGTGGTCGACTTCCAGTCTAACCGCATGCATCTGAATCCTAGTATTTAAATGGAGCGACCCGAAAATGGTCGTCTATAGTTATCATCACAGTAATTATTATCCCTATCTACTTGGCCAAATACAAATTATGATGGCTCGTGGCAGCCGTGCCATCATCGTTTGATATCTCCGAAATTTCTTGAGTTAGACCAGGTTGATATTTTGTAAATATGATTGTTTTGTTGATATTTTTTAATATAGTTGCTTTGTCATGAATTAACAAAATAACTATATTTACCTCTTACACCAGAATTATTTTATTCTTACTTCTGTGTGAAAAAATGATGGAGCCATTCAATTTCAGACAAGTAATATGAATTTATAATTTCAGATCGCGCTCCCACAAGAGAACCACCAGAAGAAGAGACAGCGTTTTAAAATAATTAATTAAAATTTTGAAAACTTGTACATAGGTAGTCATACTGTCCCTAGACAGGTACTTACGTTTAGAATATTAGATAATTATTAAGTGCGAAATAAAAACAAAAATCCTTCTATTGTAAACGATTTAATTCAGTAGTTATTTTTAATGCAGTCGTCCCTAAGGCACAAGGTATTTGAGGCTGGCTCATGCTGTATTTATAGGATTACTAGTCAAAACTGCCCTTGCCTCGATGGACCTCAGAAAGTATCAGACTTAATTAAAGGACTTTGTACTTACTAATAAAGTTGATAATCTTTAGCATAAATAATGTCAAACAAAACATTTAAAACTAAAAAATCCCTAAAAGACTTCATTGCTCGGCTCGTGGTTGAGACCGACTTAATCAAAAGAACATTTTTAATTACGTTACTAATCCACTAGCAACCCTTGCAGCAGATGCCAAGCAAAAAATAAATATTCCAAAATGAGTGCCACGCGAGACAGAAATAATTTTCATGCAAAAACTATGAACAGTAGCAAGAATTATTTAGATTTTTTTTAGATTTAATGTTTCTTTCGCAAGTTGTTTTATGAATATCTAAAATTGGACCTTATCCATATATATTATGATTATATTTAAATACAATAAACGACTAGTATTCTGCAAACACCTGGCTTCGCCCGATCCATCGATGTGCGACGCGCATGCCCGGTTGGGCCAGACCACGATAAAGAGAACCCTAATGTCAAACATTATTACGTTCTTTGCACCTTATAAAGGAGATTTTAAGAGCGGGGGAGGAGCTGAACTTATACTGGGCATCGTAACAACTTCAGACAGGTCGGTCTTCGGCAGATCTCGGGAACGATCGGGCGTTTCCGTTGCGAGTGAAACCTCCGTAGTTTTTCAGACGGCAGGGGCCCAACTTGGGGACGAAATTGGATGGATTTACTGTAGGTTATAAGTGGTTATGTAATAGTATCATTTGTGTGGCAGTTAGGCTTGCATAAACTGTTGATATCTTTCGTAGACATATAAATTCATGTAGTCGGTAACCCAAACGTATCCAAATTTAACAACTAAATAAGAGAATTTAAGGAGGAGGAAAATAATTTGGCCATT
Source organism: Noctua janthe (assembly GCA_910589295.1). Lineage (NCBI taxonomy): Eukaryota > Metazoa > Arthropoda > Insecta > Lepidoptera > Noctuidae > Noctua > Noctua janthe. The sequence goes on from OU342562.1 coordinate 17,360,452, forward strand.
TAAATTCTTAGGCTCTTACCTAAGAAGTTAAATGGCCATATGACGAAAGACGTTAAACATGAAACCATACATTTGCTTTGCCGTTCAGATGTCAATGGTTAGTGGACAAAACTGAATTTCAGCCACATGGCGACACAAGAGGCTGACTTCTCAATAATTGATACATCTTTAGCCAGTTAGGGAGCTAACATGCAATTCCACCATTTAAACCTAAAAATGTATGTCACTCAATATCGGACTAATTCGTGTTTGGAGTCCGTCCCTGAAGTCAGGGGTGCAACGCCCGCGCCGGCGCGCCCCGTCGATACGCCGCCACACCGCCGCCCCTGCCCGAGCGGCCGAATGCACGCGCTCCGCACAACGCTGACAACTAACATTCACACAAATTAATTCAACAAAAAACCACTAAATATCACAAAATATAACAAAACATCACAAAAACCCGCGCAATTTTTCCATAAAGAAGTGAAACCGCCATCTTAGAAATATTTAAAATTTCGAATTTATACTTTTTTTTTGTTAGTGTGCCAGTGACACAATGACTGCAAGAGTGCTGTGATTTTAAATTGGAATTATTTTTAGAGTCAGTGTTAATTTTGATATACTTTTTGATGGTTGCCATAATATATTGGTAATTTAGGACACATAAATAAATTGGTGATGTGACAAGCTTCTTGCGTAACAATCAGTAGGTAAGTGTCGTCTCTTTTAACTTAATTTTGATTTGACTGGCTACTGCAATCAATCAGAATAGTTCAAATTATGTTCCGATTGAGAGGATTGCTAGTTTTTCTTTCATTTTCATTCGCGCTCTATACAAAAAGTTTAATTTCTTTAAATCAATGCAATTATAAACTTACAGAGAGGGTAAAGTTATCCTGCACGATATCCATACCGATCGTGGCTACAGCTTAATTATGAATGTTCTTGAAATAAACACGGTGGACTTTTGATACCAGTCCATAAGAGCAGGTACTTTAACTATTGTTTGGATCTATTAGGTAAACGTTTTTAGAAGACTCTCCTTAAAATTTGGATTAATTTAAATAAAAACCATCTCGATGTCGGTAAAACAAGTGTTAGCAGACCAATAGTTAGATGGGTGGAGGATGACATTCACAAGATCGCGCGTAAGACCTGGTTGACACTCGCGCAGACCAGGGAACCATGGCAGGGAGGAGACCTATACTCAGCAGTGGATGCAAGAACGCTGCCAGTAATCTCGATAATCTACCCTTTATACCTACCGTCTTTCGCAATTTCATCACAATTATCTTAACGCCCTCAAGTATCGGTAAAAATAAGTACTCTTTTGATTAATTCCTTATTCCTTAGGCAGTAAACTTCACACGCACACGGAATGATTTATATATTATTTAATGGCTTTCAACTCACTAGTAATGCGAAAAAGTTTTATTAGAAAGCTATCGTAAGCCAAACTAGGGGGGTGGGGGAGACTTATTGTTTGCAATTCTCACTTTAAAACAAACGGCTTGTAAGCTTAAGGAACTGAATACATAACCGAACTTTTTAATATAAGAGAACTGTTCGATAACAGAGCGTACGCGACGATCGGTTTCAAACCCTTTCATATTTCTAGAACGTCTTACAACAAGTTTGTCACAAGCTTTTCCGTTGTCTATGTCAACCGTGAACAGTTTGTCTAGGCCCTAAGGCTATACGAGCCGGGTTTTGATTATCAAGTACTGAAACGGATCCTCTCATATTACTCTAAGGGTTTGCCTTGAAAGAATTCAAATCTTTAGTCTCATGGTAGCTGATATGATCGCTTGTGATCACGTGTCTAAAATAGCAAAGATTTATTTGACTTGCTGATACTGAAACTTACAGATCGACAAATGAAAGAGGCACCTAAAAATGGGGAGCAAGTCAACCTCACTGTTATCTGAAATGATAACACGGGCCTAACTTGAAAGCAGCCTGCCATCGTATGTTACATGGTGGACGTCAAAGCCAAAGAGAAGCATTTTTCGCACTGGCTTCAGGCCGTGTCCTAGCCGTAAACGACTGTCATACTACTTTCCTTATTCAATACTTTTCAAAGAACATTTTCAAATGAAGACTCTTAGGTATCAACGATATTTTCTGCAATTTTATTCTATTACAAAAATCTATCTGTTATCAGTTAATGTAGATAATAGTCCTCAAATAAGATATTTTCAAAATCATAAGGGCCAGCCAGAAAACATCGCAACAGACTTCGTAGAAAATGGCGAGACGAACAAAAACGCACAATACGAAAGACCTTTTTTTTTTTTTTTTTTTTTTTTTTCCGGATGGGAAATCATCAAATGACCCCCCCCACTCTGGGCGGAGCGGAAGGGAGTGTCAGACTTGTACTGACTAAAACCCATCCATGTTCCTTCTTTGCCCTTTGTGTTCCAGGGCCACGGTATCTCTTTCGAACAGTCCCGCAGCCCTGGCAGGGATCGGCCCTTGCGGACCCCTACTTATTTGCTGACATCTCTTTGAGGCGCACGTGGAACACGAACGCGCCGTCGACACGGCCTGTCGTCATAAGACGGCCGGACGGCGAGCTGGCCCATAACTCGCCGTCCACAGGCACGCGCCTACGGTGGCCGGGAGCCACCACGTGACCCCCGACGCCCAGGGCGTCTCCCGCGGCGACTGGGACGTGAGGTTCTTTCCCTCTCACGTCCCGCCACCTCCTTCACTAGCATGACTGCTTCGGAGAAGGAGGTGACGGCTTCCCATTCCCTCTCGCTCCGGACCATGGCTTGAACCAAGGCCGGACGCGAGAGATCGCCGCCGCCAATCGCCGCTACGAGGACACGGCGGTGCTCCGCCCAAGCGGGGCAGACCTCCACGGTGTGCTCCACCGTGTCCTCCGGACGATCCTCGCAGTGGAAACACCCGGGCGTTTCCTCCCGCCCGATTCGGTGCAGGAACCTCCCGAAACAACCGTGTCCGGTGAGGACCTGCGTCAGGCGGTAGGTGAGGGCGCCGTGGCGCCTCTCTAGCCACTCCTCAAAGAGGGGACTTATCGCCACTATGGTGGCGTGAAAGACCTACAGTAGTGATCGACAATAGCCCTTTTTTTTTTTTTTTTCTCGGTTGGGAAATCATCAAATGACACTCTGGGCGGAGCGGAAGGGAGTGTCAGACTTGTACTGACTAAAACCCATCCATGTTCCTTCTTTTCCCTTTGTGTTCCAGGGCCACGGTATCTCTTTCGAACAGTCCCGCAGCCCTGGCAGGCATCGACCCATGCGGACCCCTACTTGGTTGCTGACATCTCTTTGAGGCGCGCGTGGAACACGAACGCGCCGTTGACACGGCCTGTCGTCATAAGGCGGCCGGACGGCGAGCTAGACCATAACTCGCCGTCCACAGGCCCGCGGCTACGGTGGCCGGAAGCCACCACGTGATCCCCGAAGCCCAGGGCGTCTCCCGCGGCGGCCGGGACGTGAGGTTCTTTCCCTCTTACGTCCCGCCACCTCCTTCACTAGCATGACTGCTTCGCAGAAGGAGGTGACGGCTTCCCATTCCCTCTCGCTCCGGACCATGGCTTGAACCAGGGCCGGACGCGAGAGATACCAAGTTGCCCTCATCTATAATATTTGTTATAAACCAGGAAATGTAGTAAGTAAACCATCACCACAACCATAGCTATTGTAGTTCTTTCGATCTATAATAGCTCTGGATCGAAAGAACTAGAAGTCATTGGAAGAGACCTTTGACCATCAGCGGTATGATGTCTCTCCGTAACAGTAACAGAACCGAAATGGCTTAAAATGATTACCCATTACTTAATATAACGCAACATTAAGAAAACTTAGTATCCGCCGCCCTAAATACATACATCCCTAAGTAAAGTGGACAATAAATAACCTCTTTAAACCTTCACATTCACTTTATCTGCATACTTGCACAAGTATACTTTACGGCGGCGCCGCGGCAAACTTGTTCACTCAACATCACTAAACAGCTCGAGATAACTTCTGCACGCTTCAAGCAAGCATACTTGTCATTTTAATATAGTGGCGCGTGCGGCAGCACGGTGAACTATAAATAAAACGTATTAGTATGACAAGGCCGCATTACGTGACTAGGTTGGACTCGTTGACCAATCAGAGAAGCATGCAAAAGGAGTGCAAATAAGTACAAAGCAGTCAAACAAAAGTTAATAATATAAATTATGGTGAGAGTCTTTTGAAAAGTCAAAAATAACATAAGACAGTCGTCCGAAACCGTCGCCTTTCAAAGAAGATTATGTGATAATGAGTATGTGATTCCAGCTTTTGTCAACGGCCTCGCCCCTGTGGAGGGTGGAAATGGTCCTACGGGAAACCTAGGTACGACTAGGATAAGAAATATCTAAAGTATCTTTTGTCCTTAACTAGTTCATGGTCTATCCGTGTGCAAAATCAAAATCAGATCAGCTGTTTAGGGGTGACAGCTAAAATAAAGGCTAATAAACAAACGGATAAACAGGAGTTTTGCATTCATGATATTAGTATGTATATTTTATGTCCAAATTTTGTATGTATTTTGCTCTATTCAACAACAGGAAATATTTTTAAATTGTTCCTGAACCTACCGGCCAGTTTGTCGATAACAATTTTGCCTACTCGTAACGTCAAATGTTAACCCTAATTTATTTAGCGAAGGTCATGTCAAACCTCAAAGGGCCACAAAGACCTACTCGACCCCTTTGGGATGCACTTCCGAAGACGGGTAACACAAATCATGTTAAGCTGAAGTTAGTGTTGTCTATAATCTCATCAGGATCAGAGTAGACTAAGTTACTTAAAGTGATGGCAACACGGTAGTCTATTAACCCTACAGACACCTTGTGACATAATAAGCAACAGCATATTATTTTTTTTTAAATCAGGTGAATTGAAGTGGCCTCTTGTGATGACGATTTCTGAAAAAAACAAAGCACCATACCCATTTGAATATAAAATTATGAAAATGGAATGGGTTCCGCCTGTTTCGAAATTCATTTAATTTAAAATGTGCTTGTTTTATGCTTTTCAGTTTTTTCAGTCGGGTTTTTCAGTTTTATTTATTTATTTTATTTTCAGCTATTTAGTTTAGTAACGTGAAAGATTAAATCACCAACCGCAACCTCTTCACATCCTTAAAAAATCCAACAAAAAAAGATCGCTTTTAGCTACAATTATTGAAAAAAATCCACAATGGATCGTAATACCTTAAAACCCTCTTTAATAACCAGGAGTTCATTCCGTAAATATACCACTAATATTAGTTGACCTAGTCTAGCCGAGTACCAGGAAAAACCGTTCAGCCCCGAATCACTCAGGTGTAGATATAACTGCTATAGACAGACGGCCCGCCACTCAATCTGTGGGGAACATTAATCTAACCTGGCGGGTTTTGTTTGCGCCCTAGAAACTATCGACCCATAAGTTCTTTGTTGCAGCGGCGATGAAGGCCAACTAATTCAATTGTTATTACTTTACTGTACTATTGATCTCTCTCCGTATTGATTTAAGGCATGTATGTTTGGAGAGATTTTTCTGAGAATCAGTCAAAAACGAGCTTTCTACAATCTATTGGTATATAATATCTATGTGATATGCTCAACATATCGTCGAAAGAAACCTTAGAAAACAAGTATCTTTTTTTATTTTAAATCTACCTTAACATTTTTAATTATATTTATACAGGGATATTAAAAAAAAAACTAACAACCTCTTACTCTCTTACTTAGCTTCTTTACATCACATATAATAACTTTTGTACTATGATTATTGGAAATTCGCAAAAAAAAAATACTTCCATACAAATTAAACAAAAAGCATACTGTTATAGCATCTAATACAATATCCAGTAAAGTTCCTGTCAAAGGTTCCTTTCGTCCGATCCTGCACTCCATTTCCTTCAGATCCTGTTTCTCGAAAACTTTCGTTCAATCGAACTCGTTCTGCTTTTACTTCCATGACCCGCCTCGTGCGGGATGAATTAGATAATGTGAAAGATAAACTTACAACTTTGATGCATACAGTAGTAGCCCAAAGGTAACTGCTCCGACTTTCGGGTCCGTACCAAGGCAGACACGTTACTTTGTGTAACAAATTTTCATAACTACTGCTCTCAAAATAGTGAAGGAAAACGTTGTGATGACGACGGTATGTCCTAGATCCAAAAATTCGAAGATATGTTACATTTACCAATCCAAACTGGGCCCCCAAGATGGATACAGGCCTGCTCTCTGTAAGTGGAAGTGGGCTCCACCACGTCCACTCACAGAGGAGAAGGCCTGTAGCAACGGGAACATAGGCTGTTACTTGTACATATATGTCGGATATGTCAGAATTTATTCCTTTAGGCTGTTACATCATGTGGGCAGACGATGAGTTTCGTGCAATGAAAATACACTGGGTGCGATACACTGTTTCTATTAATCCAACGAATTACTTGAGATTACAACTTAACACAATAACACGGGGCACAATGAATCGGGTACAGTTCCAAGACGTCTCAACTCCTCCGCGATCAGACATTGACTGTCGTGCTCGCATCGAGCTGGGCTCTGTAGAAGCACGCTGTGGTGTGAATAGACTGGTAAATAGGTCACATGATGTCACCACTGGCGCGCTTGCGATTCATTTTATGTCCGTACTAATGACTGGATCCGACATATATAACTTTGGCAGCTCCAACAGTGGCTTTTAAAATGGTTCACTTATGATCTAATAAAAAAACCCTCTCAATGTCACGATGTATTAAAAATGCTCAGGTTTATTTACCAGTTAAATTTCTTTACAGCACATAAGTAACCTATTTCTCACATCGTTCACGAGCGTTATAACTTTATTGCTCCGTATCAATTTTAAAATAAAAGCTCGTTTATTTTGCCCTAGCACAATATCACAATCTAGTTAGTTATATCGTTCTAACAAACGATATGGGAAAGCATTACATAAGCCAACAGGCTAGGTATATCGATACCTATTACCTAAAGAGGTTTGCGCTTCCGACTATACAGTTATTATTTCATGATAGTCGACTTTGATATTCACGATAGAAAGTCGATTTTCCTAACCTCTACTTCCTAGCATGTCTGCCTATTCTTCTTCTTTTGCTGAATCCATGTTTCTTAACATAACATAATATCACGCCGGTAATCCCCGAAGGGTTGGGCAGAGGTCTACCTAATAGTACACCCACATTTCGCCAGTTATGTATGTTTAAATCGCATGTAACAGGCGGCGAGCCTATTGCCATTAACCAGGCACAAATCCAGACTCCATGGCAGCTACCAAGTTTCTGATGGGAAATTCAAAAACACTTTGCCCGACCCGGGAATCGTCACTATACCAACGAGGCAGTCAACTCCATGGGTATCAGGACACTAGCGCGAAAGACATTTGCGCGAAGGACACTTGCGCGAATCCACATGCGCGAAAAGACATATGCGCGCATGGACTTTTGGGCGATTAGACTTTTGCGCGAATGGACCTTTGGGCGCATAGACAGTTGCGCGCATAGACACTTGAGCGAATGGACTTATGCGCGAACGGACATTTACGCACAAAGACACATGCGCGAAAGGACTTATGCGCGAATGGTTAGGTTAGGTTAGCTGTAGAGTAAACATAACACTGAGGTTCTTCTAAATCGGAATCGATTAATTAATCATTTTTGTACAAAGTAACAAGAATGTTCTATACATCAATATACATTTGTCATAATAGACATTAAAACAACTGAATGTCCTTAAAAATCGACATTAATGAAACCCAAAAGCTTGAACAGAGAGTAAAATTATTTTGTTCAAAATCGATATTGTAAATCGATTAAACAATAATTATATCTGGCAACACTATTCATGGTAGATACGAAAAAATAATTTGACATGTCTCTCGGGCAGTATTGCCACTTCTCTCGCTCTATCTCATTGAAAATAAGAAATAATATGATGTTATGTTTACTCTACAGATTAACCGTAGCCAGTCGCGAGTAAATCTAGTCGCGGAAGTGTCCTTTTGCGCAAAAGTTCATTCGCGCAAGTGTCCATTCGCGCAAGTGTCTCTGCGCGCATGTGTCTATGCGCGTAAGTGTCTATGGGCGCAAAAGTTCATTCGCGTAAAAGTCTAATCGCCCAAAAGTCCATGCGCGCATATGTCTTTTCGCGCAAGCGGGTTCGCGGAAGTGTCCTTCGCGCATATGTCTTTCGCGCAAATGTCCCAGATCCAACTCCATGCTACGATCCTTTTCTCCCTTTCTTTCTTTTAAATTTATTTACTTTTCCATCATCATCGTCATCTCTACCCCGGAGAGCAGTGTAATCTCTGAGAGAATTGTGTAAAAAGTAAACAGTTTTTACTTAGTGCTAAGGAACAACACAGCTTTTACCAATATTCGCCTAAGGATCACAAATACCCATAGCTATTGCTATTTGCGAAAACATTTAAAACATTATCTCTTTTCTCTTGCTCAAAGATGAATCTGATTGTTTGACAATAAATGGTATTTTCGCAATTGCTATTAAAGTCTGACTCAACATAACTGTGCCTTTACCATGTTAGAATTTCTTCTTTAAACGTTTTTTTTTCAGTCCCAGAACGCCCGGGAAACTGTTAATGATTTCCGTAGGTTTAATTTATGCTTCGCATTATGTGCTAGGGCGCTACATGTTACATAAACTTTAATTAAAATTGGCATTAACGTCATTTAAATTAATGAGCGGCAGTTATCAACAAAGTGCTTTTAATTATTTACAATCACTGTGCAATTGTTTGTTTTCGTGATTTACAATAACCCATTGTCATCCACGTCTGTAGTTAGTAATTAATGCTGCAATGAATAATTTTAGTTTCTACCAATACAGTGTCTTAAAAAAGTGCATGCAAGTGTGCAAACCCTTGATGTAACTCAGTCCTGAGTCATGTTCTGCCCGTCATGCTTGCGACTTGCCCAGCAAGCCATTCTTTATGTAAAACTACGAAAATCGGTAACATATTCCGTCGATTTTCTTTCTTACATTTTGAAGTGAAACACCCACCCACCCCACCGCTGTCACCATGTAGTGATACACGATCTTGCTCGATAATAACTTATTTATTAAACTGTTTGATATGCGTTTTAAACTTTATTGTGAGGCTGCCCTATGTATGATGATATTATTTAACACATTTTTTCATGTTTCTATCTATTTTTGTAACATCTTATTAAAATAAACTTCTACCCTGTAACTAAAAATTCTAAGTTCCACTAATTACAAGACCAAGCATTATAGCCGCAAGTTATAAGAAGCTCCTGCACCGCATTCAGTGGCTAACCGAGTCGAAAGCAACTCGATACCGTCGCGTGTGTATCTAGGTTAACGGCTGGAGCTAAATATTCATTCCTTTCAGAAACGCTATCGGAAACGGGTGCCGACTTAATTGTATGTCATTATCGTGAAATTCATGACGGATAGGGGAAATAAATTGATTAGTTTAGGATTAGATTACGAGGATATTATGTGACTTGTCATTGCATTGCTGTGAGTATGTCCGTATAGAAACATAAATAATGATACCATTCCTCCACTGTCCCACTGCAGGGCAACAGCCTCTTGGTATACAGAGCAGGCACGAGCGTTGGACTACGCATTCGCTCAAGACGTATTTCCGATATCAGGTTTTGTTACCTTACGCTGAAGTCGCCTTAGATCATGCACGAGGTACGGCACGGCGCGGCACGGTATAATAGGCAATAACCAGATGATAAAAAAGATGCACGAGGTGAATTCAAATCATAAGACTTTTCAAGTTGCAGTTTGGTCACATAGACAATCGTCCAATGTAAAATGCTATTATTCAGCTGCTTCGGGTTAGACTAGATGCACCCCATAGTTGGGAAAAGAATAGGCAGGTGATGATTTACCTTAGGCAAAGATGACATTGGTAAAGGAAAACATCGTGAGGATACGAACATCATCTCTCTATTCAACAAGATCAGGTAGACTTTCTCAAAATCCTCTCTAAAGCTCATCAAGATGCACTAAGCATCTTGATGAGCTTTAGGGGGTAATTTAATTATAAGTACTCAGTCTACCGTGACTCCATACAGCTTCAGTGTTTCAGGTTCTCTTTTAGTCAGACGGTCATAAAAGTGCTTTTGTAAAATTCATTTAAAACTAGGCTAGTGAATTTACACAACGAAGACGAATAGTGTCCTTATTGCTGTTTCTAACCACGTAATAGCCTGTACTGTTACTAGCTTTCTAATAAACAGCTCTCGTTAGTGCTGGGTTCCAGCTCCCTTAGTGCTCCTGCTCAGTTTCGTTATCAAAAGGAACTGTTTCTGCAAAATGGCAATTTTGAATTGTATGCGTCTCGACCCTAGGGTTTAAACTCTGCGTTGTCCTGTCAGGGAATGAAATTATGAAAATAATAAATAATGAAAAGTCTAGCTGTATTTGAAGTGAAGCAGAATGCCTAGAAAACAACAGGCATCCTTCAGTTTGTGGTTACATTTATACATTATTAATAAATTGTGACAAATAAGTAAATACCTAAGTTTAGATCATCAGCAACTGTTATGTGTTCTTACAACTTGTATATAAAAGTGATATGCTGATGTCATCACTTTGAAGTGGCTTGATCTCTAGCTTGGCTGTTAATTACCTATTATTCTAAATTGTATAACTTCAAAGGTAATGTAGGAGTTTTTCAGTAGCAGTTACGGAGTCTAGATTAGTCCCCGGTTGATGGCAATAGGTTCGCCCTCTACACGGGACTTAAACATAACTGGCGAAATGTGGGTGTACTATTAGGTTCACCTCTGGCTAACCCTTCGGAGATTACAGGCGTGATGTTATGTTATGTAACAATAATGTAAATATAGCGATTAGCTTATCTTATCTGAGGAGGAAACATAATTTGGTTAAGAGAGGATAATATTATGTGTAATTTATTCCAATTAAAATCGAACTAAATATGAACATAATTAATTATTAATTCTGCCCTGTAAGATAAAATAAACCATTGAATATTATGATAATTTTTTTGCGTATGTAATTTTAACACGTAACATCATATTTTCATAAGATTCCAAAGATATCGAAACTTCCAAGGAAATATTATTTTAAACGGAAAGTTTTCAACAAATAATTCTAATTATTTGTTGAAAACTTTCCATAACGGTAATTGTTATAAATCTCAGATTTCTATCTTTTGCTCGAACTTTTGAGAAAGGTTTCCTTCTATAATTGGGTTCCGGAGGTCAGATGTGTTTATTTTCTCGTGGCTAAATAATAACAGCCGCTCGGGTTGATCTTCAGTTGGTCCGCAGATGGGTGACCACCCATTACATACCGAGTTTACTCCGTGCCTCGAAAAGCATATTAAGCCATAGGGGCCCGGCTGCCATTTGTAGATCTTTGACAGTCATTAAAGGTAGTCAGTAGCCCGAAGGTCTGACAACCAGTCTTACCAAGGAGGTATTACCCAGTACTGACTGAGTTGAGGAGGTCAAAGGTAAAATACTGGTATTCAGCTACATCCGGTTGGACTAGAAGCCGACCCCAACTGTAGTTAAGAAAAGGCTAGGCAAATGATGTTTTCTCGACGTGAGATGCAAGCTCTTAACACATCAAAAAATAACTTCTTCTTAGCGTATCGATGGCAAACTAAATCGAGTCGGTTACAACTTTAACATCTTTATCTCAAGTGTCCCATCGTTTTTGAACATCTCCGCCTGAACATGTTTTCTTTGCTTTGACCAACCTGGGCTGGTTTCTATTAAAAGATTTCCAAGTTCAAAAAATTACTAAGGTCTTATTTTTTTATTTAGATGTCAAGTATCAATTAGTTGCAACGTCTTAACATTTACTGAAAAGATAACATAAATATAAATTGTCTTTTTATTAAATTGTAGTAGATACAGCCTTTAATGTACCTCGCATTGAAGGCTGTATCCACTGTGTAAGGCTTGCACCTTGATGTCGAATTTCCTTCAGCAAACATTAACAAAGGCTGAAGGCGACAGACAGAAATAAAACTTTAACATAATGCACATTTTTACCGCTGAGAACATCCGAACAACGTTTTGTTACCACAAACAGAATAGTTGCAGGACACAAAAGCAAGTTGTGCCTTTTATGCCGTTTCATTCCTAACTTGTTTAAACCAACGAGACGAGTGAAAACACTCTATTATGCTCAGGCATTTTTCACATTTCGCCGTGTGTAAGCACTTCTATAAGTGGGCATTTCATAAAATGCCCGCCATTTGACTGCAGATATACTGCGCCACTAACACCGCACTGCAGAACTGTGCAATTTAGTACTTTTAAATAAACGACTGTAGTTTTTAAAATATCCGAAAAATCGTTCGTTTTGAATATGTGGTCGTTATCTTGTGTTTAGTTTCCACAAGTTACGTGGTTGGCGCTACAAGAAGTACATACATAATAGATGTCAAGTATCTGGATATGACTACGTGACTTTCCATAATGAAAGTCAAAGCCCTGTCAAGTTTGAACATTAGAACTAGGACATTGTCGCCGTAGTGACAGATATTGATTTTGTATTTGCTAGCTTCTTATTTCGTCAATAATATTTTCAGTATTATGTTATTATTTTACTTAGTTCGTTGTTCTCCAGGGAGTTACTTGACCTCCTTAATTCCCCTTGTCTTTCGTCGCCAAGGAAACCATGACTGACAACTAAAGCTTCCTCCATCGCATAACATTATGGGAGTAACCACAAAACATTCCAACTATATCTTGGTTAACAAATAGCTTTACGATCCGTCACGACACAACATAGTCGCATTAATCAAAGTCGAGTGTTATTACTAACATTCCTGAATGTACGACGGTTCCCAACCACAATGTGAGAGGTCACACTATCGTAGTGGAGCTTGGAATATGGGACTCATCCAGTGTTACTTGATCTGCGTGGTGATTTAGCAATTTTGTTGCTAGGTTTTAAAGTTGTGGCTGAAAGGGCTTTAATTCTGCTCGGAACATTTTAGTAAATAACGTTTTGCTTAATATCTAGCATTTAAAAATCTTTATAGTCACGTTTTACAATTACGTTGACTTCTAGTGTAACCGGATGCAGCTAAATACAAGTATATTATTATGGAGCGACTGCCTACCTGCCCTCCACAAAAATTAAACAACTACCGATAACAATGGCGGGGTATCGGAAAACACGCATGCACCGGGTATTTTTAATAATTAAACTATTTTACACAATTGTTATCCTATGGGGTAATCCATATTCATAGTAATAGAACATTATACCAACAGTTCTGACATACAATTTTTATTTATATCCTCCACTTTTCCCTCATTGTTATGTTATTGAGTGCATCTCTTCCTCCTCACGTAAGATGAAGCTTGAACCTCGGTTTGAACACTTGACCGTGGTAACGCTTCTAAAACTTTAACTTAGCATACATAGTATGTAGTTGTTTCTTCCGACAATGATATATCTTCTTATGTAATCTTCTGTCTCGGTGCATGGTACGACAGGATTTAGGTTAATATCTTTTGCATTTTTATGGTGTTGTGACAGTACAGATGTGAGAGCAGCGGTGGCCCAGTGGTGGCGGTCCCGACTTACGAGCAGTAAGTCGTGGGTTGGAACCCAGGCAGGCGCGCAATACTTTGTGTAATTTATTTCATCACCACTGCTCTCAAAAAGGTAAAGGAAAACATCGTGAGGAAACCGGCATGTCCTAGAAACTAAAATTCGAAGACGTGACATCTACCAACCCGCACTGGGCCCGCGTGGTGGATTATAGCCCATTCCCTCTCATAGAGAGGAGGCCTGTGTCCCAGCAGTGGGAACATTATAGGCTGCTGCTATGTACAGATGTCGCTAAAGACCATACATAGGCAGTTGTACCTTCTGATCCGTTTGACCTCACCTTAAGCCGTATAGTATGTGGCTATTATAGCCTGAAGATTTGAGGACTACGGTCGGACCTTTAAATATTATGAGACGGTTTAGCACACTGATGACCGCCTCGTCGGTATATCGGTCGCAAGCGCGACTGCAGAGCATGAGGTGCTGGGTTTGATTCCCAGGTGAGACAAAGTCAACTGTACGTAGCAGCCACGGAGTGTCGATTTTTGCTCGGTTGATGGCAATAGGTTGGCCCCCTATTACATGGGACTTAATCATAACTGGCGAAATGTGGGTGTACCTTTAGGTGCACCTCTGCTTAACCCTTCGAGGATTTTGCAGGCGTGATGTTATGTTATATTTAGCGTAGTAATTTGTATGGAGCGACTGTCTATCTGAACGCTGGACTGATTGTCAGACTCTCAGTCTGGACTGCCAAATATCTACAAAACGTCAATTGAGATCAATGGTTCAACCGGCTTTCCGTTTAACGGTTCTCGGTATGTAAATGGTAGAACACAAGCCATCAAGCTAAAACAATAAACCAAAGGAACCGTTGCAATCAATCAAATTCAACATTTTATCAAAAGCACAGCATTACCTACAGTTAAGTACCATAAAAGCATAAAATGTACAACACATAGCTTACGGCCGTAAAATACAAGTCAAGCTAAGCTGTTCGAACATTTGCCGTGACTATTAATCACTGTGAACGATAAAAAAAGCAAGCCCATAGGTTGCTTTAGCTCACGCTACACTGTAGGTAAGTTGCTGACGCGTATAGAATTTACCTATATTACTAGCTGTGCCACGCGGCCTTGTCCGCGTGAAATTAGCGGTGTAAAATATACTTTGCGACCTATTCTCATACCTACCAAATATACATTAAAAAATTCATAAAAATTGGTCGAGCCGTTTCGGAGGAGTGCGACCACAAACACCGTGACTAATATATATATAAGAAGATTTTATTTCTAGTTGGTATACCTACACTATACCTGTCTGGTTATCTACCCTAGAAAAGTAGTTAGCGTACGTGTCTTAGGGTTATAGGAAGAATTAAGATTTTACTAAGTGAAAACTCATTAGCCTACGTTGGATTATGTGCCAGTACTTCCAAGAATCGTTTCATTTGATTAATAAAATAATAAATAATTACAAATCCTTCCAATTTTGAAAAGACAAAATTATCTAAAATATTATAATAAGTGTATTGACATAATCTAATATGATATTCTTATTTACACCTCAATACATCTCAAGACATTTTCCCAATACGATACGTAGCAGATTGCTACGAGATCATCCCCGACTCAGAGCTACGCGCCTCACTGCTACGCGGTTGCTACGGCGCGTCTACGCGTCTGGCCGCGTAGCAAGCTTTCGTTTATTTAAGTGTGATTGGAAAAAGAGATTACGTTTTACTTTCGTCACAATTTGTATGCGGACGTGGTCGCATTGTTATCTGCTGTAAGACTTGTTTAAATAAGGAAAGATATTGTGTGTATGACCGACCTGTCCCAGTCCTGGGCAATGGCCTCCTCCATTCCTTCCACTTCCACTAAAAGGGGAAGTACCTTTTTCTTTCATACAAACCTTCCAGCCTTGGAAGCTGACCCCAGCATAGTTGGGAAAAGGCTAGACAGATGATGATGATGATGACAAACCTTGTCCCTGATAATTAGGAACCCACCAAATAAACAGCCAAATCGGTCCAGCCAAGTGATACTGATGTATGTGGCAATTGATTTTTATTTGATAAGATAGATAGATGTAGGTGCTACAGACTTGCGCACGATTTGTCAAAGGCGATCCTTTTTTTTAAATATATTAACTTGTCATTGCTACTTTTGTCTTACATCCCTGCTGATCCCCCTACACAACGCCTCGTGAACTCCCCTTTTATTCTCCAGTACCCTGACCTCCTCAGGTGCGAACCAAACATTTTATATTCTCAAGCGGCGCGCGAGTAAAGGAACGCTTTCTTTAAGGTTCTCTCCAATTAGCGCGACGGATATAGAACACGTTTATAGTCTGAGATTAGATTAGACAGGCTCGGGGTATTTTAAGCTGGCTTTACTTGGTTGTTTTTCTTCTTTATTAAATGTATACCAATACCAAGTATACCAAATAGATTAAATACCGACTAATAAACTGTGTAAACAGACCCTTAACGAAGCCGAAAGGCACTTGTTCTCCCCGTCATTGCGATCATTCTTTTTTGTTCTTGACCATACCTTCTAGTTACGAAGATATGGCGGGTCAAAGTTCCAAATTTTTCACAAGTTTTTTTTTTAATACATTTTATTAATATAGGAGGAGCTCGTGGCTAAGTAATAACAGCCGCTCGGATCGATCTTTAGGTTAAGCCGCGCTTGCCTAGGTTGGTCTGTGGATGGGTGACCACCCATTACATACCGAGTTTCCTCCGTGCCTCGGAAAGCACGTTAAGCCGTTGGTCCCGGGTGTCATTTGTAGATCTTTGACAGCCGTTATAGGTAGTCAGTGGCCCAAAAAGTCTGACAACCAGTCTTACCAAGGAGTATCGTATTACCCAGTACTAACTGGGTTGTGGAGGTCAGATAGGCAGTCGCTCCATGTAAAATACTGGTATTCAGCTGCATCCGGTTAGACTGGAAGCCGACCCCAACATAGTTGAGAAAAGGCTAGGCAGATGATGATGGACATTTTATTAATATAAGATTTTTACTTTAGATATCTCCACGACCTGCGTACTATCCAATCCATCCATCAGCACAATGTTTTGAGTGCGTTACACTGAGTCCAACCGTAAAACGTGATATTTCACACCACAAAAAGAAGCCGTTTCCCAGCAATATTTTTTGCGTAAAGTTGCTTAGTTTGATGTGCATAATGCTTGGTTGACGGGGTTCCGTTTACACGCTGTATGTATACCAACGTACCTACGCAGTGGAATGGACAACTCAAATATAACTGTCTTTAAACGGTTAATAAACGCAGGACTACTAAAAGTACTATAGCAACGTAGCGCAAAAAGTACTACAGCGCCATCTATGACAGAAACGAAGGACTAACATCAAATTCCTAAATCGCGCAGTTAAAGTTATCCGCGATTTAAGACTATATAGAAAAACCCGACAACAATTACCGACCTGAAGCCGGGCGGGCGGGTGGTAATGTCTGGTCTTTTCCTGTAGCCGACCAGACATTACCACCCGTCTAGTTGGAGGATCCTCCCTTTTCTATGGGGGATAAAGAACATTATCGCGATGGGGTTTCCCATCGCCACGAACGACGAACTTCTGTACAAACTTTTATCACTGATTACAATGTTTTAGGGTATGACTTTGCAAATACTTATCATTAGAACTCACCTTTGTGATTTAAGGAACTTAAAATTTTAAGTTCCCAGCCTCATTAGTTTAGGGTGTGTGTTGTCGGTCAGTAAAACACTGAACTTAATTTACAGAAGGTTTTATAAATTAGATTTTGATAATAATGCAATTATTGTAGAATCTGTAACTCTTGTACACACGGCGGCACATGAAGCTGTACATTTCCAGTATAACTTGGCCTCGGTTTTGCATAGCTTGATTGGCCGTTGTGCGTAAGAGTAAGTTGTAAAGCCATGAAGCCACTAGCCACTAGGGCCCACTATAGTCTTCAATATTTTTTAAGGAAGGTCCTACCAATTTTCCAGCCTTTACTTCACTCGGATGTCAATACTTCTTTTTTTTCAATACCGCTCTTATGTATATACAACCAATCAAATCATAATAATTTATTTGCAATAGATATATATTGGTACAGTGTTAGGTTAATGACCTAAAACGTTTGACATAATTAAAACGGAATAACAGGCAATATGTTTCCTCCCGAAGTATTTTCTATGATTACATAGAAACATGGAATATCTATTATCCTGATGTTAATCGGAGTAGTGCGTATAATATATACAATAATTGTACGTATTTACATAGTTAAAACTAGTTAACACTGGTATCGCGTGTCGGTGCTGATCGTACAAGATTACTAATTGTTATGTACCACACTTTATTTAACACCTATAATTCTTATCGTCACACATTACTGTATTACAAACAAATTAATTTCACACATAAATTATTCAGAAGTAAGTCGGTCTGTTTCTATGATTGATATGATCGTTTTAACGGCTAAACTGCCGAGGATCGAGTCAAGTCACAATCGATTTCAAATCGTTTCTTATTTCTACAACAAGCCTTTGGACAAAATGAGGAGCTCATGACTAAATAATAATAGCCGCTCAAATCAATCTTCGGGTTAAGCCGCGCTTGCCTAGATAGATGGGTGAGTGGTAACCCATCTTGTATCGAGTTTCCTCCATGCCTCGGAAAGTACGTTAAACCGTTGGTCCCGGCTGTCATTTGTAGATCTTTGAAACTCGTTACAAGTAGTCAGTGGTCCGAAAATCTTACAACCAGTCTTCCAGTCTGGGTTGTGGACGCCAAATAGGCTGTCGGTCCGTGTAAAATACTGGTATCCAGCTGCATCCGGTAAGTCTGGAAGCCGACTCCAAGATACTTGGGAAAAGGCTAGGCAGATGAGTCAATCCATGAAAAAATAACTGTTCCACCATCGTCATTGATAGAATGACACCTTGCTTAGGCCCTCTGGTCTGATGTTTACCAAAGATCTCATTAGTGATGTAAGTAATATCCTTTAAACAGCTCAGACCTGATGAAACTGGCTAATGCCCAAAAGAGTCATAAGTTTGCCCCACATTAGGAATTTCTCCTGTATCGTGGGTGCGTTTACAAACATTCAAACTCACATTCACAAACAGTCAGACCCAGAACATCTACCTATAGGTCATACAAATATTTGTTCCATGCAGCGATCGAACCCGCGACACGCGGAGTAGCAGCCAATCGCTTAGCCACTGCGCCAACCGTACCAATGTCGTTTGCAAAAACGTAGATATTAGTAACTTAGATACGGTAGATATAGTACTTTTCCAGCTGGACGATTTCATAAGAACCTCTAACTACAAACAAAGATATAAACTTCAACTGACCCAAAACTTTATCCCCGAAACTTACATACAGCGCAATCTCCTAGCTCCACGAATTCGCTTATCCAACAGCATTCCAATACTACATTTATAAAGATTTATGAGAACAGTGACACGTGCCGTGTGTCGAGAAACATAGAGAGGAAACGACACATGCCTGTGTCTGCGGCGTGTAATTTCCGGAAAATGGTCTCCTTCCTACAGTGTCTTCTTGTGCATAAGATGCACAGTCTATTAATTAGACATAATAAAGATAGCGTAGGTAGGTTAGGAAACGGTAAAGGAAATCATCGCGAAGAAACTCGCATGTTCTTTAATCGAAGATTCAGAAGCGTACTGAATACTGTTCCTGTACAAACGGCTACCCTCTCCTTATTTACAAAATAATTATGTCTTTCTAAATATGGATGAACTTAGGTACTAAACACCTGTGTCACACACACAACACCAAACACACACACAACACACACATCCATCAAGTGGCAGCACAACTCAAAACTCTGACTCTCATTCGTCCTAATTTGAAACACATTCCCCGCGAGACCAAGAAATGCCGAATCATGACGTCAGAGTACCTAGGTTACATCAGACCTTACAGACACAAAGTTCACTCTATCTAACAAAGCATTTCGCAAAAACGATGGGCTTACCTACGTCATCGACAGAGTTCCGAGCGCGCGCCTGCCCCAACGCGTTGACCGGTCGCCATCAACGCTTGACTGACGTCGCGTCGCACTGGGGTAACGTGACGTCAGCACCGCACCATGATAGATTGTATTTGTTAGCGCCTAAATTGCATACTGATGGAGTTAGGTGAATCGTGTTATTGATTGTGATGTACGGGTACGCCGATCAAATGTATGCCATTTTCTAGGCATACATTTGAAAGAGTACCTATTAGTAGTAGGAGTTGACTGCTGAGATGACGAGAGGTAGAGAAGTATGGTACCAACAACCATGTAAGCACAAGTAAATCATAATATGGGCAGGAGAACGAAGATGTTCCCCGGAGAGTAGAGGTACAGTAGAGGTAAAGTATTTTAGAAACTAATTTAGTGGGTACAGGTAAAAAGAAATAGGTATTTTAGTAAACTATTGCCGTCTTGCTGCATCAGGCCTGCACTCGTAGAATGCGATAGGGACAGCTGCAGCTCGGACCGATTATATCACAAAAAAATTGACGAGATCGACGTTACGTATTCCCCTTTTTTCTCCTCAAAAACGGAGCCGATTGAATCATCTTTGACGTAATTTTTTTAAGAAAGAGTATGTCTACTGTCGAGGTTCCTATCAATTTGATTTTATGTTAAAAACTTTTCAGATTTGTCTGGTAGTCCTCTAATCTAGGCCGTAAAAATGGGGCATTTTTGGCATTTTTGGAAGGTCATATTTTCTGTACTTATTAATTGCTGAAAAAAAGGAAATGACCTTAGCTTTTATTAAAAATAAAAAAATGATTGCTCTAGACTTCTAGAGGCAATATTCCGGAAGAAAAAAGGGGAATTCATTTGTCTGGAGAATTGCAGCCCCTGTTCCATCTTAATTTAAACTTATTTGTTGAATTATCCAGCCGCGTTATTTTTCGTGATCCAGCGAATGTCATCAATGAAATTGACACCTAAATTGACATGGGTTCATGAACGCCGTGCCAGGGTGTGTTGCTAATTAATAGTATGACATCATTGTCACTGTTATTGACCTTTTAACAGTTTATCCATATGGACAAACAATGTAAAATGTGACGACACAAACTCTCAATTTGCTTTGGAGCGTTTCTTCTTGACGTAAACGTATTTCGTCAATGAGAACAGTAGCATAGCAGTAGCAGCGTTTATCCGTTATTGGTACTTTAATTTCATTTACCCAGTTTTTCCCTCGCCTATGGGGGGACCATCTCCAAATAGCAAATACGGCTAAATTCAGCCCCCAATGAAAACAACAACCGTCAGTTCTCGACAACCCCGCAACTTGACGCGACAATGTCGTTTACGCCGACTGACGTAATTTGACTAAGTGACGCCGTCCTCCATTTTGACGCTGAACACCCAATTGACTTGTCTACTGTACACTTTTTAAGGATTATATGAAGACACAATGACTTTTATAAAATTAACAACGATAGATTTAAAAAATGGTCTCAGAATACATGACTGTGGACGCAGCAAAAAGTGACGTTAATTTGTGTAATGTCAATGACATAACATAACATCACGCCTGTAATCCCTGAGGGCTTAAGCAGAGGTGTACCTAATAGTACACCCAGATTTCCCCAGTTATGTTTAAGTCCCATGTAATAGGGGGCGAGCCTATTGATAAATTAATATCAATGACAGCAAAATAAAATAATAACTGCAGCACATATATCTCACAACAGTAGAATAGAGACGTAACATAAGCCTATCCAAACATGCATTCCCATTGTCCTGATTTAAATACATTTCATGCCTAGATCTGACTGATGCTGACTTTTTCAAGAAATAAGTCATCTCCAGGCATTATATTAAAACACCAAAGGGCAACCTTCCGTGGGAAAATAATCCCTTATTCATAACCTCAGATTGGAGTAATAGCCGATAAAGGGGATAGGCACGTCCCTTATACCCGACTACGTCGGTATGACGTATTGAGCAGCGCCAGTGACCTGTTCATGTGCGATAGTTTACCCTACGCCTTCCATGGCCCGTCGGGAATACGGACGTGACGGCTATCCAGTCATTTATTAAGAAAAAACGAAAATATACGATGTTTTCTTTTAGCTTATGAGTAGATGTTTACTTCATTTATATTTCCAATAAACCAACTACATCTTGCTATATTTACCTGCGTAATATTAATAACATTCCTTCTTCACGTCATATTCAAATTGCTTAAAAAAGTATCTCGATGGATATTACCACAAAAAGTGGAAAAAAATAATCAGAAAGGGCGGAAAAGGTTGGGGGAGATATCATATTTAAATTGTCAATTTGTTGGCGACAATACGATTGTGCCCGAAGCCATTGGGACCGAAAGCCGAAGGTATCCGACATCCGTTTCGAAACACGACAATGACGACTTTCCGAATCTCTCTCCTGTGACCAGTGTAAAGGCTTGTAGTTATTTAAACACGTTTACGCGGTTTATTTGTGTTAAATCTGTGTGAAATTAGAATGTTTCTTTTTGAAGGCCATCTGCGACAATGCTGGGATGAATACGATAGATTGTGAAAGCTTTATTTTTTATTTATAAATATAGGATGGTAGGTATATCTCGATAGCGTAAGGTACCAGGTATATTAGATACTTACCTTACCATGTGATAAAAGAAAGCATTAACGAAAATATCTACGGATTGGGTTGCGAACAACAGAAATCGGCGACGCGGCAGGCCCAGAAGGAGATGGCGTGATGAGCTGGACTGCTACTTCAAGAATTTAACTGGAATAGCTCTAGAGAGAGAAGACTGGAAAAAAGGAAGGAAGGTCTTTGCCCTGCAGTGGGACACAACACGCTAATAAAAATAAATTTCTCAACAAACTTGTCAAAAGTAATGCTGGTTTACTTTGTATTGGGATAGGAAATAATACTGATTCTGAAATTGAAAGAGAGAAATTGAAAGAGAGAAATTGAGATACTGAAAGATGAATATTTGGAATGGCTTGGATGACGACCAGCAGTGGGACAGAAATGCCTAACTGAAAATAAATACTATCTAAAAAATCTTTTCTGCAAGATTATGAAAAAAATTAAGTTTGTAAAACTCTGTTTTCCACGACAAATATTAAGTCAAATATTCTCACAGCTCCCAAACCAAAATTATACTTGTCTAAACAACAGGCGGATGAGGAAACATTCCATCGGCAATCTGTCAGAAAAAGCTGCCAACAACAAATAGTTAAACAGTTCCACGCCAACCTGTTGGTCGCGAGACTAACTAATGTTATTTATTGCGGTTTGTGGCTTAAATACGGGTGGAATTATTAAACGACGCACGATGTGAAGGAAGTGTTGGAAATGAAAAATGAATTGAAATCTACGGTCTAGGTAGTTCTACAAAGAACAACAAGAAACGTCACATCTGTATTACCAGAAAGTTTAGCAAAGCTGGTGGTGGTGGTGCTGGTGATGGTTATGTGAACCAGGCCCAAATCGTGAATCTGGGTTGCTACAGAGAAATTCCTGATGGAAGAAGAAGTATGAAAACTTAATGAGTTCTCTTATCAGAACACAACCAGGCCTAGATGGTCCGATTCGGAGATAATAGAGACCACTTTACTGATATGATTAACAGTACAGCCATGATGTGGATCCAGACAAGAGAAACTGATATTACCCTCACCTACTCCAATGGAGCATTTTGGTCCTGCGTTCAAAAAATACACCCCATTTAAAATGTTTCACTACTTACCATGCGTGATCAACAGTTGTATGTCATAACCTCATGACGATAAAATTATAATTATTGCTTGTAATAGTTAACTTTCGGGTAGTTTACCGTACAATACTAGTTGTAGACACGTCAACAATTATATAGCAAAGAATTTTATTGATACTTATCATGACTTTATTGTACGAGTAGGTATAATGTACATACAAGTCGTCTGTCAGATTTAAATCCCAATCGACAAAAGAATAGTAACCAACTTCACCAACTTACATCCGTTATTCAACCCCTTTAGGGAGTAAATTTTCAATTTAAGAAACTATTAGACAAAATTTCATGCTTCTAGACCAAGTGGTTCAGGCTGTGCGTTATTTGTCAGAGAATTTAAGAATGTTATTAAATAAAATATAAAAATTTTACCTGATTTTTGGACACGAAATTACATAATCAAAGAGCAAGAATAGAATCAAAAAGCATTAGGTAATAGATCAAATTATAAATTAAAGTCTCTTCTTTCTCTTTCCCGAAGGTTTTAAGACGTCATCGATACACCATCATTAGGTAGGTATTTTTAAACTGCAATGACGTACGTATCCGTTTAACAAAACATTACTAACTATCGTTAAAGGAAAATATCGTGAGCAAACCCAGAATAACTATATGTAGGTACATATCAGGTATTATCTGGAATACCAATTTTAATGTAAAGTTATTTAGTCGGCTAAATAATAACAGCTGCACGAGTCGATCTTATGGCCGTCATCTACAAGTCCGAAAGTTTGACAACCAGTCTCACCAAGGGGTATCGTATTACCCAGTAACTGTTGGTATTTTTCTGCATCCGCTTAGATTAGACGCGGACCCCAATATAGTTGAGAAAAGGCTAGGCAGATGATGATGACAACAACCATAAACATTTACCTCCTCGTCTCACCAACCGATCTGTCGGATGAATGGCTAACAAAACGCTATAAATTCCCGGCTATACGCTATAAATAATATGAGTGTAATTAATTTGGCCTCAGTCAGGCTGGTTGCCAACTTGGAGCTGTTCCCAATTGGACAGGTGTCAGAACCGCACGGCTACCTTACAGGCTTACAATGTACATACATACGCCTGTTGTATGCGCTGTTGACCATTAATAAGCCTAACGTCCACGATACAGGAAACCGAGCTATAGAACTTGAGACATTACGTGCTCTGGAAAGCCCGTAGGTAGAGGGATCTCGTTGCTGCGTACGGGAGTAAGCTTAAATATGCATAAGCTTAATTATAATTAGCTTATAATGTTCCGACTGCAGGGACACAGACCAGCCTTGAGCAGAGGTGAGGGGGGAGTGAGCCACCACGCGGGTTCAGAGCGGGATGGTGGATGTTATATATGCCCTCTTTTTTTTGTTTTAGGACATGACTCACGACGTTTTCCTAAAAACAAAACCAAATTACGTACAACTATTAAAATGAGAAAATTGAGAAAAATTTCCCCAATCAGTCAGGTAACATTTTTTATCAGTCATCGAAGTCAATGTTTTATCAAATCAACGATTAGAAGTTGAAACTTTTCCGACAATTCAATAGTTACGCTAAAATTATTTCATCAAAGCGAAATCAATGATTGTAGTCTGACCTCAATATAATTCCAGACCTTTGCCCTCATAATATAAGCAGTAAAAATAAAGCTACTGTATTTCATTTCTTGAAATAAAGAACAGAGTCGAATCAACTTGGATAGAGGGCACAGTTGATTGCTTTCCTCTCTTTTTCTTTTTCCGCAGCAACTGACTTAAATAGAAAACAATTAAGGATACATTTTTCCACGAGTCCGTCTGTCTGTTTGACTAACATAAATTCGCAGCTAAACTAGTTACTATATATACTCAGGAAATTCCAGACACAAGTCTTCATTGTAATGTTTTACAAGAGTGGAGTTAAAAGTCATTACGTCTATACTTACTATAGGGCTTATTTTAAAACCGTTATGTTAGGTACATTTAAATACTTGGCCGGATACTTGCATACACTATAAAATATTCTATTTTCGACTTGTTTAGGTATTACTTAGTTTGGTTTACTTGAACAAGAATCTTTTAACTCATGGCGAAAATCAGAACTGACGCCGTCACTTTGTTTTGTTTTTCAATAACACCCACGAAATTCACAAATACTCACGAACAACCCCTGTCAATGTCATAAGCAGTATTCATTGTGATATCCTTTGACAGTTTTGTTTACGAAGTATTTAAGTACCGCGTTCGCCTCTCTCAACTTTGCGTTATATTTCGAATTGTAACGTATCATTGTTCCTCCCCTGCAGTGTCCCTGGGCACGCGGTGACTTTGCCATCGACATGGTGCTACCGATAGCTGTGGTGTGCGTACGTTTAAATAAATAGGCCCCACAGACGCGTCTTACCGTCATTGTATTCATTTTATGTTCTACTATTCCCCATGATTCTGTCCCTGAGCAGTACAGTTACACTACAGTACTTTCACAGTTTTTGTGCCTTGTGACTGGGACTGTAGCTATATTTTACTGTTGTCTTTGTTTCGACAATTCAAAAGTGCCTGTAACTGGCCTACTTGAAATAAATGCTTTGATTTTGATTTTGATTCCCGCATAACGCTGTCTTTTTCTCGAGCGAAAAGCAACGCATCATCTTACTCTGTAGAAACGTCCCGGGGCTGGCGTCCCGATGTTGCCGGTCGGTTTTATTAAATAGGCCCAGGGTAGTCCCTAACTGAAGCGCTCACTATCTCCCATTCCCCAGGGTTTGGACTGACCCTAATCTAAGCAATTCCACCTCTTAAACGCTTTCTTTTTCTAGAACCAATAGTAACGCATCATTGTTCCTCCTCAGCAGCGTCGGTGGGCACGCGGTGATGTCGCCATGGACGTGGTGCTGCCGCTGGCGGTGGTGTGCGTGCTGGTGAGCGCCGCGCCCAACGCGACCCGCGCGCGCCGCCCCGACGGCCTGCCCGACGAGCCTGTATTGCCTGATGATGATGAGGAGCTGCACAAGCTGGACTACTACGATGAGGAGCGAATCAATATCTCAGGTTAGTCACTAGCATTAGCTTTGCTGGAATAAGTAGCGTCAAGCTAAAGAAATGTTCGCACGAAAAAGTTGATTTTTCTGGATCAGAAAACCAGTATCTTTTGTACTGTTTCTATGCAGTTGTTTCTTTATGTACGCACAGAGAAAGCATGGGTATAAAATAATATTTTACCGTACCGATTTATCCCGACTTGCACGAACTGAGAGTATGTATCTTTCGCACCCTATTGCAGGAGAGGTAGTCTTCTTACGTGACCGCAACGTTCAGTTGAAGTAGTCATAAAAGTGTATCCACCATATATTTACAAAGGTGGAATTGGTCCCTGCAGTTTCTTGGTTTACATAAATCCCAACACTGAAACAATATGTTATTTATTACAGCTGCTTCAGCAGGGTTTTATGACCAACAGACATGTTGACAAGACCCTTATAAACAGCTAATTTCGGACTAAACCCTTCCTTATTGAAAGCGCCAAGAGCCCGTGAATAAGGGTGCGTGCGTATCGGGCTTCCCGAAATATATGCACGGTTGCACGTCATTAGAGCCGTACATCCGGAAATCCGTAAACAGTCATAAATAGCAGAGATCCAGGAAGAGTATAGAAAGGACCTGCTGCTATAAAGGGTGTAAATAGACCCTTAACCGAACGTTAACCGAAAGGCACTTGTTCTCCCCGTCTTTGCGATCATTTTTTTGTTCTAGACCAAACCTGGGAACCTTCTCGTTACGGAGATATTGGGGGTCAACATTTTCAACATTTTTACAAGTTTTTTTTAAATACATGTTTTGAATGTAAAATTTTTACTTTTTTTAGTCCTACCTTAAAACGTGATTTTTCACCCAAAAAATAAAAGTTGATTCCCAGCAATAATTTTTGCGTAAAGTTACTTAGTTTGATGTACAGAATGCTTGGTTGACGGCTATGTGAAGGGTCTGTGTATACCCTGTATTAATAGGGTTTGATCGTTGGTATTCCTATGTACTCCTTTGTATGTCATAAGTGCTCAAAAACGTGCCTTCTACAGGTGGAAAATTTGACATCGCTATATTTTCATCATGTTTAACATTGGGAAATATCAATCTTTATTTGAGAAGTTTTTGTTTATTGGCAAACAAAAGGAACAAGACAAGTGGCAATAATTTTTATAGCGTTTTGTTTCTAACAACTACATTCAGGCCGAATAATTTCTGAGTCAAGCTTAAGTAGGCACAGAAGTATAGCGGTAATGGAAATCATCGTTATAGTTCGATAACAACTAACAAAGATCTTTTGGCGCGTGGCCAGAATAGGAACTAACTCCACCATGTTGTTGTTTTTTTATATTCATTGCAATTTCCTTGGCAATTTCACAATTAATGTAATAAATGTTTACTAAAACGCTCCGTATCAATGTCATTCAAGCGTCAAAATATCCTTGAGACTATGTATCGCTATTAGAATGTAATTTTTTCTAGGTTATCTGGTTGCTAACCGTCTTCTTGATTCCGTTTCTGTAACGTAGGTTTGTACCCAATACATTTTTATGGATAGGTACAGACCTATGGATAAACATTTATCTAACATTAGTAACGCATCAACATAGCTATTCACAAGAAACTCCCCAGACAGAGAGCCGGCAAACTTTTTGCGTCAACATCAACGGGGCACAAATATAAACATATAAAATATTCATATACACTGAGTGCCGTACAAGTTCGTCCTCTCCCCTCCTACTTGCCTTCCTCACAAACTTTACTAACTGTATGCAGTGGCAGTATTACTAGGTATTACTAGGTTAATCTGTTTAAAACAAGTTGTAACAATGGTGCAGCGCATTAAGTGGGTAAGTGCAGTTAAACTGAGTAAGTAGGTAGGGAGCTAGTTGTGAGCTCTTTAATGCCATTTGTAGGCTTTTGTAGGGCTTTTCTTTAGTGCGATGTTGGAGGTCGTTTTGTAGAGATCTTACTTATTTTATACAACAAAGTAATGGCATACTAATCCAGTTAGGATGTAAACGGCTTGCTGTTAACTATCTTCTTTTTTTTTTGATGTGAAACATCTATAGCCGCACGTAAAACCGATTTCTGGCGTGGCGACGCATGCCGTGGCGACGCATCGCCACGCTATATGATGGTATATATATACAGTATTTGGTATGGTTTGGGTATAGTATGGTGGTTGGTGGTGGTGGTTGTGGTTGGTGGCTGGTTGGTATGGTGGTTGGTTGGTATGGTGGTGGTGTTTGGTTGGTTAGTGGTGGTGATTTAGATTGGTTGTGATTGGTTGATGGTAAACCTATTGAAATACAAAGGTCAAAGCATCATTTTGACCAACGCGATTGGTTGTAGGTTATTAGATATCTTGATAATGTTATGTCCAATACTTTTGTAACATACTTCAGTTACCATCGACCAATTGTCACAGTAATACCGTCCTCAGAGGCAACATCGAATATAACTATTACCGAAGTCACTGATTAAACGAATTAAGTAGTCACGATTTGAAATAAATTCGTAAATTTTTGTATTTAATGAAAATAAATGTTTATTCAATAAATAGTCATCGTTATCTGGAAAAAAAATCGTAATATTTTATTTTATCATTATGACATATTTAGTTCCTATCACAATCTGTTCTTTTCTGCATATTACTTTTACAAAATAATGTCGATGTTTCACATCTGCCAGGCGTCCCGTGACGGCTCACATTTTTTTTCTTTCTTTCTTTCTTCTTTCTAAATTGTTATCAAAAGACTCTACATAATTGCACAGCGTTTTGGCTAAAAGAACGACTTTGGTTGCTATATTAATAAACATTATCATTTTATGGTTGCTATGCTAGGACAAAATGCTCAAAATTTTTACATTTTGTGTAATGAAAACTTTTTATTCCTACATATTGCAAAAATAAAAATGATTACTGGCCATTTGCAGTCAAAAAAATCGTGAGATGCCGTCATCTATTTCTCTTTATTTTTTCTTCTTCGGAAAAGTAATTAGTGTCCTGATTTTTTTCTTGAAAATCAGCCAGTCAAACATTAAATAATCGATTAAAAACTTTTTGTATTATTTGACGAAAGTTTTATTTTAAAAAAATATAACAAACACAAATGTTGCATCAAGTTATGGTCAATATTTCAATAGCATTAAAAACGTTGTGCACGGGTTTTTCAGCGCGTGGCCAAAATCGGAATTATATCTCTTTCTTTTTAATTACAATACAAACTAATAAAACAGTTTTACAAAGTAATGTTCACAGTGCTGCACTGATCTTTTGACGCCTGAGAGACATCGACAGGAGGGGCTGTTGGTAAATATTTGCAAAATTGTCTGAGGAAATAGTTTTGAATAAACACACGACTTTGTTAGTTTTGACTATGGCCACACGTTAAAAGGTGCTCCTTATTTTTATTGGCGAGTAATAAAACTATTTCTTTTCTAAATACGTTTGCTGTGCTAAAAGAAAAAAGATTTCACTTTATGTAATTTAACGTTTTTAGCCCTAATTATTGTAAAAATAAAAGTGACTGGCCATATTCGGTCAAAACATGTGTGAGATGCCATTAAAGTTTTATTTTTATTTTTTTCTTTTTCGTAAAGGTAATGGCTGTCCTGATTTTTTTAATGAAGATCAGCCAGTTGAATGGATAAGAATCGAATAAAAACTTTTGTATTTTTTAAAACGGATTTAATTTAATGTTCAGAAGTGTTTAGTTCGTCAGTTATTTCAACAGCATTACTTTTTCATATAAACTAATGGATTAAGTACGCCTTTGTACAGTGTTTTTTTAAACTTGTGCATAAAGTTCTAATAAATAAATAAATGACCTATATCATTTTATTGTGTATTTATTACTCTGTAACATAAAAACCTTTTGAATGCGCCAACTTCAGCCTCAAATTCGAATTCACATAAAACAATAAAAGCGAAATAAACGTCAGAGTCGTATACGACACTTTGCATAAAAGGCTGGAAGCTCGGGCAGAAATGCAGAAGTTCACAGCGATAGCCCGGTCGAGACATTTGGACGATGCAGTCGTATTTAAACATTATTATAAAGGAAACGCAGAAGGCGAACTCTTTAATAAAAAAATGTGACTAGTAGATATTTTTGTAGGCAAAGTATTAAGAAAAACAAATGATAAGTTCGGTAAGCTACATAAATGGTGTAAATATAACCTTAACGAAGCTGAAAGGCACTTGTTCTCCCCGTCTTTCCATTTTTTTTTTTTGTTACGGTGATATTGGAGATCAAAGTTCCAAATTTTTCACATGTTTTATTTTTTTATAAATACTAGTTTTTAAAGTTATAACTTTACTTTAAATACCCCTACGACCACCTTACTAAAAAAAAGTCGTTTTCCAGTAATCATTTTTGCTTAGAGTTACTTACATAGTTTAATGAACAGAATGCTTGGTTGACGGCTTCGTGAAGGGTCTGTTTACACCGTGTTTAGTATAGGTACGTACCCTTCTACCTATGCTATGTTTTTACTTAAAGACTTTAACAGACCTATGATGGTGCTTCACGGTTGTCGTACCACAATTTATGGAGAGAAATAGCTTTCAGCGAAATGGTACATAGATGAAAAACGCTTGGAGTGCCGAGCACTGTCTTATGCCTGACGCACAAGACGGTCGTTAACGTTAAGACCAAAAACTGCAACTAAATTGTGGACAACAGTAGACATAAATCTATCCTATCTTTTTGTCCGTAAGCACAAAAAGATAAACGTTAACCTATTCAGAGCTAAGCCGTCCAAAGATAATAGTTACCAAACAAAGGCCATCGTTCCACTGCATGCCGTGAGCTAGTTACCAGGATCCCAGCCATTGTGAAGAGTCGACCTTCGTTGCCTCCCCACTTAGTGGCAGCAGTGTTTGAGACATTATGCAAGCAAGTTGGCGGCGCGCCAGCCACGAACAAACAGCCTTCCAATCATGTATAATGAAATTGCTGAATTGATGTGACCCCGCCCCCTTTGCCCCTCACCCCCGCAAACTCCGTGACATGAGTTAAGATCGATTGTTTTTGAATTTCAGACGTTTTGGTTTTAGAAATAGGTCGGTTGAGGTATAGCGGCCTAATGAACAGGACACCTAGTTTTTTTTTAGTATGTCAAGATTGGACAGGTGGCAGATCGCGCTGAGTACCTAAACGTAACGTAAAATTCAAACGATTTTAAAATTTCAAATAGATACTCGTTTTAAATAAACATCATATTCATATAATTAAAAAACTCTATTCACATTTATGACGTATTGTGCTTTCCGCACACATTTAAACCAATGTACTATAGGATTATTTGAAAGATTTTTTAATAATACAACTTATTTACAACTTAAAGTCTTTCAAAACGTTCTTTTAGCACTAACGTAACAGAGAGAACAGTAAAAGTAGTTGCATATGTAGCTGCGACCTAAACTGTGAACCTAAGTTTGTTCGACTGTACATAACGAAGAATGGTTTGTGAAGGACGAGAAAATTACAAACAGGTCAAGGAATTGGCCTGTCTACACGAGTTGAAAGGTATTGCACCGACACGAGAGTGGTATAACAAGAAGAAGTGCATTTTAGAGCAAAAACTAACATTTAAATCCACAATGTTCTCCCAAAAAAAATCCGGGGTGATCGGAAATGTAAGGAAACAGCTCACAATCCAAATTGCATTTTGAAAATATCGTTTACATAATTCGTTCTTCCCGGAAAATGTGAATTATTCAAATAAAAACATCGGTTTGGTCAAATTATGTAAATAGTCTACTGATAACATTACTCCTCTTCCTTTCCACATTGTTTATACCCGTTTTCACGTAGACGAAGAGACACCTAAACGAATACCTAATTAAAGGCGAACTCTTGGATTTTTTAACTCTAAACATTCATGTCGATGTCGCTTGTATAAACTAACATTGATCTGTTTGGTCAGGTTCTCTGAATTTTCCAGCGACCTCTGGTATTGGCTTTTCAGTTTAGTTGGACGCTGAACGCCAATTGATTGGTCCTGTGGGACTACTATTGTCAAAATCAATACTAACGCTACGCAATCGGACTGGCGATCACAGTTAGTTCAAACGATAACATGTAGTATTATGCTCGTAACCGGTTTTCACAAATATGTTGATCATAATGATAATACTACCATCTTTAATACTACCTATATTTTTGCTGGGGCGGTTCTCGCGTCTGCCTGGTGCAGCATGTTTTCGTTCCATCGAACTTTACAAGATAGTTCATTCCACTTTAATAGGACTTGAAAAGATTAACCAATCTTTAAAGCTAACACTAATCAGGCTACCGACTGGCTAAACCAACGGATAGCAAGTCTTACCGCGCTCATGGCCAGTTCTCCAATGCTGTCTTTTAAACTTTTTTATGAGTCAGTACGAACTGTGTTCCCGAACGTCCATATAAAC
Organism: Noctua janthe; assembly: GCA_910589295.1. Classification (NCBI taxonomy): domain Eukaryota; kingdom Metazoa; phylum Arthropoda; class Insecta; order Lepidoptera; family Noctuidae; genus Noctua; species Noctua janthe. Next base: position 17,393,164 of record OU342562.1, read on the forward strand.
TTTCAATACCTTTTTGAATTGAGATTTGAATCGAATTTTCAAAAATCCTAAATTAGTCAGCTCACCTTCGTTTAATTAAGAATTCTTGTGGGAAACATGTCTCTTGAAAAAAGTCAACTTACTAAATTACACAGCGCGTTGTTTCCCAATAAATGAATTCAAGATTCTTACTACACAAGTAACTATAGATTTCTTCTACATAATCAGCCTTACAAAAAAAACTCAATCTACCTTTTACAACTTGGTGGTCGAAGGTACATATAATCTTGCTCGGTTCACCGCACATCAATTGCTTGTTAGCTCGCCATCGAACGGACGAGTGTCTATTGTGGGCTGTGGTCTCACTTGAGGGCCATTATAACGACCGGCGATATCGTAACCTGCTAACATTAGCTACACGATATCTATACTTAGTACTTTTAAAACAAAGTCGCTTTTCGTGTTTATGGTGACCGCTTAGGTCTTTAAAACTAGAACGATCTATGATGCCGCCTTCTCCATCATTTAGTTAGAGCATATGTTCCAAAAGGTCTATGTATACAAACCTTTGTGAATGAGATAAAGCATAGAAATCTTGATATTTTGGCACTGTTATCATGAATTTAGCACGTGATCCAAGGTCCCCCCAGAATATAAATGTTTTGTCGGTTAATTGAAAACAAAATAGCTGTTCCATACGTAGCTGTAAAGTTTACGGCTTGGTTGACAATTATTCCTGTATAGCATCTAGTGGCGGTACTTTCTTATAAGCCTAAAAGCTTTGATTGTCCTCTTCATGATGTTAGGGTTTCTACTTCCCGTATGGGCTTGCAGTTTTGATGCCACTGAATAGCATCCGTTTTTTAACGTTTGAAGAACTGTTATTTATTACTAATGTTGTTTTTTTTTCTATGAGAAAGGAGAAAACGTTTCGCCCCTTCTTACTTCAGTCATCAGACATCTAGACTAACAAAATAACTTTGAAGAAACACGCTTCTGGAAATTCATTATTAAACGTCAATTAACCTTTGTAAAGATAGAAGCAATGTATTTAATGTGATCACAAGAGAGTTGTTGAACAATAATGCTAGTGTAACTATTGTTCTAAAGGTCAATTAGATTTTCTACGAAACACGTTAGTTAGAACATCGACTTGACAAGAATTTCACGAGAATTCAAAGAGCATTTATTAAATAACTGTTCTTTGAAGTGTTTCTGAGATGTTATTACCAATTACTTACAATAGAGTCGTCTCTTCTACCTTTAAACCAATACCACTTTCGAAGTAATAATTCTTGAAAAGTTTTAACACAATCTTTTGACGCATGATCTAAATTTAAACTACTGCCGCCAACTTCTCTTTTAGATAGATTCAATTTTACAATTGCTCACCCCTGTCACAAATACACAAATTGCTTACCAGATTAGTTACCAAAACACAAATTACTGACGTTGCTCAAAAAGCCGCTAAGCTAAAGTGGGACTGGGCTGGCCATGTCTGCCGTATACCCGACGAGGAGAGGGCCAAAATAACCACGATGTGGAGCCCTGACACAGCCAGAAGGCGACGCGGTAGACCTTGGAGGAGATGGCGGGACTAGCTGGACAAAACCAACGCCCAGTGGCCCACATTGGCCCTGGATCGAAGAATTTGGAAGTCATGGGGAGAGGCCTTTGCCCAGCAGTGGAATGATACAGGCTAACAGTAACAGTAACACCACTGGCAATGTCATTCAAGCGTCAAAATATCCTTGTAACTCTGTACATCCCAAATTATCGGTCTTAGCAGATGGCACAACAGAATTCCATTAAGTAGAACATAAATAAAGCCTGCTTGCTGAAGCCTTCACCGAAGTTTGAATACAAGCACGGTCCACTGAAAAAAGTCCCAGCTGACTGTGAAAACTAATTAAACTTGAAATCCTCCAGATAAGAGACGGAAACGTTAACGAAGTAACATTTCAGTATTATGCAAATGTAACAAATTGCATTTTCGCTGCGTGTTTCATAAGTAGTTCTGAAAAATATGTTTATGTTGCTGCTTGCGAATTGTGTCGTGTATTTCAGAAGACCTTTACTGAATAAAATGAAGTGAAGTAGGTACTTATATACCTAGAACCTATATTTCTAGAAAATATGTATCTATGTTTTGGACAAAGACGTTCCTCCTAGAATTGTTTGATAAATGCTTTGTTTCATTATTGTCAGCTTTGAACATCGAGGTTCGACATAAACTCAATCAACTAAGAATGTAACTTATTAAATCATTTTGAGTCAAGAATTTACTATTACTTTAGTACCTACTATTACGTCGGTAATAAGATAAAATTACTAGGAACGAAACATTTACAATCATTCGTAGTATTGTGGCCATTTATAAATTGGCGCAATCCAGACAATACCAAGAACTATGTGTAATAATAACATATTTACCTGTGTCACTTAATTAATGTTTACCGAGGTATGAAGGTTATAGTGCATCGATTGAACATAGCGACGTCTGCATATCCCAGACATAATAAGTTGTCTAAGGACATTATAACAGTTCGATATCAAGCTGCAATTGACCCAAGGGTTGGCTTTTACTTTGGCCAGAGGCTAAGTGTTGCCATACAACGTGGCAACGCCGCCAGTCTCTTGGACACATTACCAGCTGACAGCGTTAAGGAGTTTTTTGACGCCCTTTTATAGTTTGTTGTTAGTTTAGTTTATTTATTTTAGGTTATTTAATAGTTTTTAATTAATAATGTATTTAGTTAGTTTACTTAATTATATAAGCTGCAATTGGACATTTAAAAAGTAGATAAAGTTGATATTTCGAACGGAATTTCTGATACACGAAATACACGTGTTGTTTGTAAAAAAAAACGTTCACTGTGACATCCGCATCAGTTTTCAATAAAAACAATTACAATCGAATTGTACGAGTATGTTAAAACCATTGAACTATATTACTAGTGTAGTTGAAACTGGAACGTTCGTTAAAACAAAATACAAATCGGGAAATCGGACATGGTCAAACAAAATAAAATAACATCACGCCTGTAATTCCCGAAGGGTAAGGCAAAGGTGTACCTAATATGTAGTATATACCCACATTGTTTTCCAGTTCTTTTTCAGTCCCATGAAATAAGAGGCGAGCCTATTGCCATCAACCGGCCACAACTCCAGACTCCGTGGCTGCTACTGACTAATTCCTGATGGAAAAACCCAATAACAATTAGCCCGACTTGGGAATCGAACCCAGGACCTCATGCAGGGCCAAAATAGAGGAATATAAAAATCATTTAGTGGTCATGGAAATATAAAATACCATGTTGTGTAATAAATGTTATTATCTGTTCAGTCACATCGAGAAAGCAGGACCACCGTCTGAGTTTCTTACTAAAAATCTTCGACATCTCGAAATTACACTTAGCTTATTAGACTTATATTTGCCGTTCATAATAAATGGGATTTTTACTACAAATCCTCGCCGGATTTAACAAATAGGTTTGTGTAACGCGACGAGGGCGACAAAGCGTTTTGTATCACACGGAAATTTCCCGATACGCACACGTTTTAGACATGTGTCATGTGTGTGTTAAAAATTGTAGAAAAAAATAGTTATTTAAAAATGCTTGTATTTTTTTATACGTGTTTTTGTTTGTGTGTATTTCTATAGGGATGGGTGTGAGTTATTACATTACACCTTTCAACTTTAAGTCACGCCTCTATGATAAAAGCTGGCGCAGTGCGGTTCCCCTAAAACTGACGTCTGATTAAGTAATTTGCTCGGTCTACCTTTTAAGCCTGATGAGAATTACTGCTGGTGTTTTACTCTAATGAATCAAAATACCCTTTAAGTAGAGAATTTCGGTTCTTTCAAGGAGGAAAAAGTGGTGCTATTCAATGCATTGTATTATGTATAACTTCAGCATCAAATTGTGTTTATAAGTGAGAAATTTTGTCATCTTCACCTTTGTTTTAAAGATGACGTCCCACTATTTTACTTTTGTAAAACATAGCTTTTTTTAACCTTCAATCATGTGCTGAATTTACACTAACGGTTTGCGCGGCGATGTCCCTTAAACCGTAAATACCAGAATACCCTACATTTAAACTTTCTTCCATAAAATACAAACTCATCCATCATGGCCTCTCCACGGTCACATTTAACATCGACCGCACTTTGATTGAAGGGAGCTAGATCACTGTATAACTCAATTCCGTAATTTACTTGCGATGGAATTTAAAAAGATAAGTGGCTATTTGGAGTCTGCAATCAGTCGCCATCTTGGCTGGAAAAGGCAGAACTAAACTTAAATGTACTGAACTTGAGAAAAAAAAAAACCTTTATCTTTCCTTGCAAGCAGCGCTGCAATAAACGAAAAATATTATTCTTGGTCGGTATTTGGAAGTCTACAACGCGTTCAGTAATAATGTATTAAACACTTCCACATACAGTAGGATTTTCTCAGAAATATTTCCTACGAGATTTGTGCAGTTTATCCGGTGAAATATTTACGAAAGTACTTCTAACACTTACTCTCGGGAAATGCGAGTGTGGTTTAGCTTTTCGAGCATTTCGAGTATTTCCAAGATATACTGTAGCATGGTGTCCTTAGTCGCTGGGGAAGCGGCGACCCAGTATGTTTTACGGCCAATAGCAAAACAGATACGCTATCGACGCGACCCGAATAGGACACGTTCTATTTACAAAAAAAAAATGTTCGTGTATTTGTTCGGGCTTGTTTCAGAAAAAGATAATGAGATCCACCGAAGATAGAATGGTTGGTAAATAAGAGTTTTTGCTAAATGATCCTATCAGAGGCACAATGGCACGCTTCGCTAACAGTTCCGGTTGAATTACCGTCTGCTTATTACATTGCTTTAGATAGTACCTATTTGGACATAATAAAGCAGATAGAATATTCTTCATTGTGTAAACCATACAAACTTTAATTTACATAAAAGAAAAAGTACAATCTACAAAAAACATCTATATCAAAGCAGAGCAGGTACTACGAATTTAGGTAAAGTAAACATACATACGCAATAATAATCATGCTTATCCGGAGGTGGTTAAATAGATTCTTAGCTATAGAACACAATACACATATGAGTAACTTACACTTAAGGAAAAGTCATGACGTATAAAAATATGTCATCAGGCTTTAGGAAACATAACAAATGGGGAAAGTCATAATATCTAAAAATACGTTATCAATTGAATACCTTCCTATAGCCTTTATGACACAAATCCTTTACTAAGAAGGATCATTCAGCTCTGAAGGAGCATTCCTTATTTCCGAAGGTATGAAGTTGGTCCCCCGCCCCCGCGCCCTTGAGCATGACCTCTTTACCTTGGCCTGCCATCGTGAATATTGGCGTCTTGTAAATATTGATCGGAAATCAGAGCCGAAAGCGACTCACAGAAAGATGGAGGCGGAAAAATTATAATTCACTTTAAATATACGTTGTCGTAATTCCAAGCAGGAAACATTAATCCTCCTTGGATTTACGCTGATTGAAGATTTGGAGGAGATTTGCAAGTTTCCTTTGTGATTCAGGCAATCAAGAAATAAAAATGTATCGTGTTTCACAATCATAATTTCGATAATCACATTCAATAATCATACCGTTATATCAAATACAATAATGTATGTGATATAATAATGGTATGATTATTGAATAAATAATGTATCGTATCATATTGCCCAGTACTAACTGGGTTTTGGAGGTCAGATAGGCAGTCGCTCCATATAAAATACTGGTATTCAGCTGTACCCGGTTAGACTGGAAGCCGACCCCAACATTGTTGGAAAAAGGCTAGACAGGTGATGATATTATATATAATAAATAATAAATACAATAATGTATTTATATGTAGAACCTACGGCTAGTGCAAAATAAATATCTACTGAAAATCTACAGTAAAAATAAATACAATTACGAAACACTTTTGAACGATGTTTTAAAGTTTACATATTACCCTTTCGTTTCTAACTAGTCCCCAAACCGTTACGTTTCGCTAAAAATTATTTGTGTGTACCAAATTGGTTCGGACTGGCTTTCAGGAGCCAACCACGCATGAAAACTGCCTAGCTGACTAACAAAATTGGGTCAGACATTACATATTCATAATTCAATTTGTTCGTTGATACGAATACCTTGTTTACCATTAAGAATTATGCATAATCATTTCAGTTTTTAATTAATTATGCTTTGGTTGCTTATGAGAATTATTAATTTCTTCGTAAAAACAGCGGTCTCTTAAACATTAATGAATGAATTATTAGGAAAAATGGGACTTTGACGTTGCTTAATTAACGAAATGTTTTGTCGCACAAACTTACCTGTACTTACAAGTCGTAACTGAAATAACTGAATAACTTTCTAGGCACTCATCATTATGAACAACTTTTACTATGGAACCTATGAACAACATTATGGGAGAGGTTTTCTGTTATTTCAATTACAACTTGTACAAAATTAATTCGATACATCTTATACAGGATGTAAACAGACTCTTCACATAACCGTCAACTAAGCATTCTGTACATCAAACTAAGTAACTTTAAGCAAAAATTATTGCTGGGAATCGATTTTAATTTGGGGTGAAAAATCACGTTTTACGGTGGGACTCAATGGAAAGCACTCAAAGCATTGTGCTGATGGATGGATTGAATAGTACGGGCGTCGTGGAGGTGTGTAAAGTAAAAATCATACATTAAAAACATGTATTTTTAAAAAACTTGTGAAAACGTTGGAACTTTGACCCCCAATATCTCCGTAACTGGAAGGTTTCCAGGTATGGTCTAGAACTAAAAAATGATCGCAAAGACGGGGAGAACAAGTGCCTTTCGTTTATGTTAAGGGTCTATTTACACCCTTAATATATGATATGATAATGTTTCTTCAAGCATTGCTGTTTCCTTTTCTCATGTTGGCTACACGAGAATAACTCAGTAGTATGGTAAGCTAACCTCGCTAACTCGATTAGCCGCAGTTACCAAGGTTAGATCTGGGACTGCTAATATTGAGTCATGACAATCTCCTAACGAACATTCCGCACGAATAGACTGCTCATGCAGACCACTCAATCCAATTAATGATTTCAGAGAAATCTCTATCGATATTCGACAGTATCAGTGACATCTCACCTCAGTAACTTCATAGGTATACTCCGGTGATCACAGTGTTAACAATGCTATGGATGGGTATCATGATTTCCTCTGTTCTACCTCCTTTTATTTTACAAATAAAATTAAAATTGAACAGCAAGTCTTTTTTATTTCTTTTTTAGTCGTCGTGTTACGAAATTCTGTGTTTTCACGACAATATTCTGTTAAATCTTCATCTTATTCTACCATATATACCATCGCGGCAATACCTAGCACTGGCAACAAAAACACAAGTTCAATCTTAGCTTGCATGGTTTAAACCATATAAAATGTAGATAGAGTTCCTAAAACCAAGATAATGATAAGATTTTAGTTTAAAAAACGCCAAATTTTTCTAAAATGCTGCAGGGCCCAGTAGTAACCCAACAAATCAAACAACAAGAGCCACATAATGTCGCGACATGCCTGTGACAATGTCGATAACAGTCTTATCTGAAGGCTTGTCAATCCCTTATACAGGGTGTAAGGGACAGCTCTCCGCATACTGATGGGGTACATTCAGTATATCATACTAAGATGACCGGCACAAGAAATTATTTCAGGAACGTTATGGGAATCCAATAATTTTTTTTTTTTTCTGTCCTCATATGCAATGTATCGTTACCGTGGTAAAACGCACGTAGCGAATGGCAAGCGCAACGACGAGTTCGATGAACTCTGTACCTAGGCATAAAGTGATTTCACGCGTCGTTCATTAGAGTAATTCAACATCCATTGTTGGTTTTCTTTTATTTTTGTCATATTATTTAGATAAATGGAGTGCTGCGTACAGATAATGAAATTTTACATTCTAATAAAGGAATAGTAACTGAAAAAACGATAAAAAAATTAAAATTTCCTGAGAAAAATTCTGGTGGAATATGATTTAAAATAAGGAGCAGAATACACCCTGTCAGTTTGCGGAAGGCTGTCCCGTACACCCTGTATACTTAAGATCACTCAAACTCTTCGAAGCTTTCACAGGCTTTAATGCGCCACGTTTACGACGACTATCCACGACTCACCACACCTGTATTCCAGGAAAGAATATTTCTTCAAACATAAAGGTATCTTGTAAGTAGGAGACGGCATCGGCTACAACTACTCGAAATGAACAAAAATGTTTTCAGAAGTTTGGATAAAAAATTCTGTCGAAAATGTTCCGTTATGTGAGCTCTACATATGGTTCATGATAATGGTCAACCGAGTACGCTCTATAGTGGTATATTTCGCAAATACTGCAAGCAAAAGCTCTTCAGGAAGTCGCGATAGTCGATTACGTCACCATTTACTAGTTACTACATAGCCTATCTGCTATAGACCTGTATTTCATTTGACAGGAAAGCGTTTATGTACATGTAACCTATTTCCCACGCCCTACTGTTAGTTTGCAGGCATCGCTGTGACGCAACTGTATATTTTACGGTCCTGGCTTCGACCCTCTACTAAGTAAACATTCACGCCTGTATCCCGCAAAAGGGTAGCTACTGTAATTAATACAAGTACATTCGCGGGAGAGTCCTATGTCCACTTGTCCAGCAACGAACTGCACTTACCTCATTTGATTGGTCCATTAAATGTTTTGAACAAGCCAATTGCCTAAGCAGGAGCACAAATCCAGACTTAGTTGACGTTGATACTTACTGTGAATTTCATACAGGAAAAACCGAAGAACAATTTTATAGGCATTACCTGCGGACAAAAAGATATGCATGGACAGAGAGCCAGGCATACCTCGCACATCACCTTATCCACCTTCCAGTTACAGTAAGAGCACCCTCAGCACATTTTTCTTTGTCCCTAAGAGGCGTTTCCCGCTACACAGCTTCAAGACCCGCTTCCCTTGCAAAGTCAATTATTTTCTAGAGGACACCCTCCATCCATCATACGGCTACGTAACACGATATACAGGGTGCGTGCCGGAATATAAACTACGAATCCATACCTACATCATATTTTGGTGAAGAAGAGCTGTAGTGAAACCAAAGTTTTACTCATCTACATATTTTACAAAATATCCGAGACTAGGTAACCCTACTGGCAAAAAGATGCATATAGATCACCTAACTTGATTCAAAGTTCAGTCCAGAACCTTTACGCTGGACCATCGAACTAAGACTATCTTCAGTGCCTAGGCAAGTGCCAAGCTGATTACGAATTCGAAGCATATCGTATTCAAACACAACTTTCAACAAGATGGACTTAAGCTTTTCAAAAGGAAGATTATGTCAATTCTTCCCCCCAGGTATGAATTTTGATTTTCCCATCATCGGTATCGCTTATAGAACTTCACTTTAAACCCACAGGACTCAAACAGCTACTAGCAGATTAAACCTTACCCACGCACTCTACGAAACAAAGCGCAGGCAGCAGCCTGATCGGTGCTGGTTGGTCACCAGCATCGATTAGGCAGCACCCTCATCTTATCCGAAATAAAATACCACATCAATTAAAAAGAAAACTGAAGTACTCTTAACTATAAAAACACGCGAACTCTGAAGATATCTCAAAGAATATCTCTTTGACAAAAATATCTGAGGTAGTACCTATAGTACGTCGGTCTTCCCAAAGTAATTAATACAACGTTCAAAAAGCGAACTCGGCAGCCATGTTAATTATTCAAAGACAAGATAGACGAAGGTGTGAAGCTCGAACATCGAGGAGTTCGTTAGTGGAAAGTCAATTAATTGCAGAAGTATTTTGTATTCCAATGTATTAATATATTGGAGGTATCATTTTAGGATGTTTAATATTATGTTTCCTTTGATAGGTGTTCCTTGTAGATGATTGGTCTATGGAGGTTTACATTTGTGTTGGACAGGTAGAAACAGACTTCAGCAGACATTTGCAGCCTAATGCTCTTTCATTTTTGCTAAATATGTGCATAATTCTCAGATTTCCCTGTTTCCATACATATTATGAGATTTTCTGGGCGTTGGGTGATATAATCATTGTCCTCCTATAGCTATTTACTTTGTCTTTAATGAAATACACTGGCCAGTCGTATTACCTAACCTACGTCATCAAACATTCGAAACGAAAGAAAGAAATAAAAACCGAGATATGTCGTTGTTAGAGACTAAATAATTTACCTTTTGTCTTGTATTTCGTGATTCCTACGTGGGTGAAAACATTGTATTTGTTATGTTTGCTTTTCATCTGTTATTTTAACAATCCAAAAAGAAAATCAAAACTAACTAAATCTAAAAATTCTATGTAATAATTGTATAATAACATAATCTTGTTTATACCTTTTTGCAACAGATTTTTAATGCGTAGGTAGACTTTTAAAAAAGTATTTACCTACGTAATTACAAATCCTGTTCGATTTAAATACTTTCTGAAACCATTTTATGATCAAAAACATCCCTGAATGAAAATTCTTCTAATTAAATATCAAAGTAAACAAGAACATGTTAACTTTAGATGTTACTTTAATGTTATTTCTTACCAACTTCTTACATATATAATTATTTTGCTAAGCAAAAGAAAATACTAGGAAATATTCTCGATTGTACGAGAAGGTCACGACCCGCGCTTTTTATAATTAGGTGCTTTTGAACTAATTTCGCAGATTTTTAATATGGCTGCCGGGAGCAAACAAACTCTGGTAAAACCTCCACGAATGTAAAGAAGCCCAGAGCTGGTTGTTTTTCGCGTTGGAAACAATTTTGAAGTGTACCTTTCTACTCAGACCGTTTTGGCCCACTTTTGTCTACACAGCACTTTTTAAACCTTTTATTCCCACAACAATGTCAAGCGGCCTTTTTACACTGTTTTTTTGCTACAGGGGCTTCAACTCATTATGTTTTTTTATAGCCAGGGTGTAATTGTGCCAGGGCAAAGCAAAAGCCTCGTCTCAAACGAGTAGTAGCAGAGGAATGAGCATTTATTATAATATTATGCTTTGCTAGTGCAATTTTGTGACGGCAGGTGGTACTTAAGATACTTACACGGATACTTTTAGATTTTTCAAGATGTCTTCCGACCAGCGTCACGTTAATAAATCCCATGATAAGCTTGGCTTGCTCTTATAACCTACTATAGGTACTCTTCATGCTGTTCTGGTTTCTGAGCAGCCTGCTTGTCTTATGGGTGTGCTGTATTGTTGACCCTTAGCCACGATACTGGCCTGCCTGTGTACACATAGAATAGAATAGAATAGAATAGAATAATATTTATTTGCTTAAAAACATGGTATAAAAGATGGTAAAAACAAAAAAGAAAGAGCATACATGTTTTTGCTTAACAGTAATAAGCGTGCAAAAATTTCACGAGAATATTTAACATTTATTGTCAAAGAAGTCTTTGACACTATAAAAACTATGACTACACAACCATTCATGCAATTTATTTTTAAATAATCTCATATTTAGATTCTTGAGATTACTTGGTATCTTATTATAAACACGTACACACATAGATATACAACTTTTATTATATTTAGCTAGTCTTGGAAGGACATCCATAGCATTATCATAAGTAATATCAGCCTGAGTATAATGTTCGACGAGTGACCAATCCACAACACGCGACTGGTGCGGGGTGGTGGATGTCACTTTGAATGTCTTCAGATTACGATGCATTCCTATTGTATCCTAAATGAAGATGTGGTTAAACTTACACTGTCACTTACTGGATATCTTCCGTGATTGATGAACAATCACGGAAGATATCCCGTACGTGATAGTATAAGTTTAGTTGTAAACCGTGAAAGCTTAAAACAGTGTTTGAAGATGTGGTATTCTAAGATAGCACCGCGTTAGTGTCTACTTCAATGCAACATGGTAATAAATGGTTTAAAGGAGCTATAAAGTTAGAACTAAAGAACCTAAAGATTATTCTAACATTAGATCCTCGTTTGGTGATCGTTAGAGCTCATAAAAACTTAATTAAAGCTGAATAAAAGCTATTCATACTAGTATTATAAATACGAAGTAGAGTAACTTTATGTCTGCCTTTTATCTTTTCATGCTACTATAATAGTAGAACGGATCTGGATGAAATTTGGCAGACCATGACCTACGTTAGAACCTTAAGTGTTATATAAGGCTCTTGAATGAAAACAAGGACATGCTTTACGCATGAAATGTTAATACCCACAACCACATTTGTCAAAACATGTGTTCAAGATAAACCCAAACTTGGATATCGTTCATACTTCATAACAACAAGGAAAATGCTAATTATACCATTTACCTCATCGTAACTCTCACGTTTTCATCAACAGGATTAATTGTGTGATCCTGCAGGAATCCTAATTATGTGACGTCACGTAGTTCTGCGCAGGAGATCAGCGGGGACTTAATTGTACGACAAAGTCACTACACGCGGTGTAGTTTAGAAAAATTTATAAATTAGGTTCAAAGGCGATTTCGTCAAGTCAATCATATAGCTACCGTTATATTTAGTTATGGATAGCCAGAAGCTCTCGGTCACAGCAGCAGCACAGGTTTTGACGTTCCCCATGGTAGGTCTTTATAATCTACCTCTTCAAGGAATTCATTCTTATTCTGCTTTCTGGTAATCTCAATGTCACTTGTTTTGGTCCTCACCGTCTTCATTTCTGAGTATAATCATTTAACCCACATGGTGTGATAAGTACTCCAAAGCCGTTACTTTGTACTGACTCTGTGCGTCATTTTCTGTCCTATTCTAAAATATATATCTCCCTCATGTGTCTCCTGTCTACGACCACGTAGTTATTTGTAGTTTTCTTCTAGGTCGACACTTTTTAGATGAGCGCATGCTGTTGTAAAAGTTTGCCAGTACAGTAAGCAAGATTAGTAGCGAAGCTTACAGGCAGGGAGCGCCGTAATTAAGCGTCTCTTCATCCTTGAAAGCTTTAAATGCACCCTTACCTACCGTGACTCCCAGTAATCAGTAGCTAATTACTAGGCTGAGCCTCTACTCCACCTGTTTGGTACAGCGAAATGCGAACTTTCAATTCGTTTCCCTTTGAGATCAAACTAATGATATAGTAATTTATGGCTTACGAGATTACCAAACAATCAGGTCCAACCCCTGGCAAATAAATCAAGGTGTGTTATCAAATAAGGTATTATTAGCTACACCAATCTTCGGCGACGTAATCTCGACCTCGTAAAACCTGATGTAGGCTCGATAATAAATTATTTATTAATACAATTGTCCTCTTTATTATTATGGGGTACATTTGGCAGGTCCGAGCGTGCCAAGGATGTTGGCCTGGCATCATGCCAAGCGTGCCAGATGTTACTGGCATATTTTGAACGCTTAAATTTTGTTTGGCTGTATTTTTTGGCAGTTTCTCATCTATGATTGGCTATATTTTACGTAGTTTACGTTAACCTGCTGCGACAGCGCCAAAAGTGGGGTTAATGGGTTTTTTTCACTGTATTTTTAATGACCGGGTAATGTAGGTCTGCTGCAGAGGTGCGGAAGTAATGTTTGAAAATACTACTACCAAGTACGCAAAAAAGGAAAATTTGACGAACTTAAATGCATTCTACAATCGCTTCCTAACACGATACATGTTATTTTAGTGACTGAAACTTGGATAAGAACTGAAACACAAGCCTTGGAACTACAAATAAACAACTACTCACACTACTACAACTACAGAACCGATTCAAGAGGAGGTGGAGTTTCTGCATATGTCCACAATGACCGAAACATAGCTTATCAGATTCTAAGTACACAGGAGGAAACAACTATCTATGGATACGACTAGAGCGATATGCACTGGAAGTAGGAGTCGTATACAACCCCGGCGATACCAACTACACAGATTTTCTTGAGGTTTACGAGTCTCAACTACAACAAAAAAAACAGAGCAATAGTGTTCGGAGATGTTAACATTGATCTTCTAAACAAAGACAAAAAGACTAAACAATATCATGAACTTTTGAAGGGAACTGGGCATACATTACTAAATAAAATCACTAAGAAATATTGTACAAGGGAATCGAGTACCAGAAAATCTATTTTGGACCATGTTTGTTCTAATCTGAAAGACGATCACTTTCACATGGCAATAGCTGACTCTTCAATGTCAGATCACAAACAAATATATGTTGAACTCAAAAAAACTAAATCCCCTCGAAAAATACAGACCCAATACGAAGGCATTGATTTTACGAAACTACATGATATGCTAGAAACAACAAACCTTGAAGAATTAGATGGTGATTACGCAGTACTAGAAAACAAAATAAAATCAATAATTGACAAAAGTAAAACAACAAAAACCAAAATTCTAAACCTACCCCAAAACGACTAGATAAATAGAAACATAATTCATGATATCAACCAAAGAAAAGCATTGTGGACAGAACTAAAGAAGAATCCAAAGAATACCACCCTGGAAGCAGAATTTATCACAAAGAGAAAACATGTTGCTAAACTCATGCAAGATACAAAGAATATTTTCTACTATAAAAAGTTTAGCGATTGTATTAATAAACCCAAGAAAATGTGGAATCTGGTAAACATTCTAGCAAACAATAAAATTAAACTAAATTGTGCTCCTTCAAAACTATTGATGGATTCGAAACACATTACGAACCCAAACGAAATTTGCCAGATTTCAACGATTACTTTGCCACTATCGGACCTCTTTTAGCGAATGAAATACCTAGATCATTTCATGATGATCATACACATGCTTTACCAAAAACTCCTCCTGAATACACTCCAGTGTTATCAACTCTCGATCCGTGTTCTGCAACTGAAATCGAAAAAATCATATCAAATCTCGACCCTAACTGTAGTACTGGATTAGATGGAATTAGTACCAAAGCAATAAAATGCATAAAAAACTTAATTGCGAGCAACCTGAGCAAATGCTTCAACAAATTGCTGGTTGAAGGTAATTTTCCCGATACTCTAAAAATGGCGAAGGTCACTCCCATACACAAATCGGGTTCAAAAATGGACCCAGGTAACTACCGACCTATTTCAGTGTTGCCTGTATTGTCAAAAATATTAGAAAAAATCCTACACAACCGATTGGATAAACATTTAACTTCTATCAACTTTCTTTCAGACAGACAATACGGGTTTCGACCAAAAAGCAACACACTAACGGCTACAGTCGACCTCGTTACTAAAATTAAGCAAAATGTAGATGGAAAAAACATAGTCCTTGGTATCTTTATTGATCTCAAAAAAGCGTTCGACACCGTTAGTCATGAATTGCTACTTAAAAAGCTAGAAACCATTAAAATTACCGGCAGTGCCCTAAAAATGTTCCATTCCTATCTAAAAAACAGGTCGCAGTTAGTTAGAACGGATAATAATTATCAAAGTGGTACATTACCTATAACTTGTGGCGTTCCCCAGGGATCAATTTTGGGGCCCCTGCTCTTTTTGATCTACATAAATAATATTCAGGAAATTCAACTACATGGCCATCTTACTCTATACGCAGATGACACCTGTTTATTTTATTTCGGACCTTCCATTCATGATTTAGTTTCCCAGGCTCAAGACGATTTAAACACCCTTTTTTCATGGTTTCAATATAACTTATTAACAATAAATATCTCTAAAACGTGCTATATCTTGTTTAAAGCAAAAAATAAAATAATACTTCCACATAATCCATTAGTAATGAACAATATACCCTTACAGCAAAAATCTTGTGAAAAATATCTTGACTTGAGAATGGATAGTTCTTTATCGTGGACTGTACACTTGGATCATATAAAAACAAAGCTTACGTCACTACTTGGATACCTCCGAAACATAGTTCGATGTATCCCACATAGATTGCGTCACACCATCTATAACGCCTTAGTTAAACCACACCTACTATATCTGGTTGAAATTTGGGGCAGTGCGGCCAAGACGAAGCTAGCAAGTATCCAAGTTGCGCAGAACAAAATAATAAAAAATGATATTTAACTACCCCTATTTAACATCAACTAGCAAAATTTATGAAGAAACCAAAATAATGAACATTAGACAGTTATATATTTACAATACATATATTTTTATTCGTAAGGCACTCAACAAAAGCATACAGACTAATTTATCGTTTATAAAAGTGAAACAAGTAACCCAACGTAGCACTCGCCGAGCTAGTTTTCTGATTTTGCCGAAGATGAGAACTAAGTTTGGCAAAAAAATGTTAACATTTGAAGGAGCACAATTTTACAACAAAATACCCTCATGTATTAAAAGGTTACACTCATTCAATGCATTCAAAACTCTGTTAGCGGAACATTTGATTACAAATCCTAAAATCTGAATTCATTGGATGGGTGTAATAAATTATAATATAATAAGTGCTACCGTGACGTCTGTGACGAACTTTAAATATAAGTTATATTAAGCATTGTTCTCATGTAAGTGACTTTGTGTCTTTTTTGAGATTTTTTTTGTGTCTTTAAACCTAAACCTAAGTATGATGTAGGTACGTCTTTTCATCCATCATCGTCATATCTTTAGCTGTGCCAGATATCACGACTGAAGTCCCTTGTTTAATTTGTTTTTATTTTATTCGTGCCTCATAAGTGTCGATCTATGTAGCTTCGAACTCCTTCACTCCAGAGACATTTCTCCTTATCTTCATGAGATATTTTATCATTAAAAGACACGGGCGTGCTTACAGTGCCATTAGCTAGTGGACTCTCCAAGGTCTAAGTGCCCATGATGTATCATATACTTTAATTAAAAAACGTAGCTCATTCAGCGATTTTTCTAGACTAGTTAGACTCTCAGTATAAAAGTCTCTGAACCAGAAATTACGAACGAAGAATCTAAAGATTTACTTATTTCATTTAAAGATTTTTCAACGTTTCATAACTTGTTCTTTGAGCTTTAAACAAGTAATTAACTTCCAGCTAAACCCACGGAATTGGCCTGGCTTCTAAATGAGGTAAACTTAATCTGAAATATATTGAAGTACTTAGGTATTTTCAAAACTAATGTAGCCACAATATTTGTTGCTTTGAACTGGGTCTTCCATTGGATGGTTGCGATCGTTCTCGAAGGATTTACTAATAACTGTTAACTAAGTTGAGTAGTTGGTTTTGTTTTATTCTGGCAGAAGGTCGGTATTTATGTATCGATCTACTTTCTCGAAATTTTCTCGACTCAGTTTTAATATCGTTTTCCATTCCGACTTTTGTTTTCAGAACTCAACTCTAGCATGCCTAAGCAAGTTCTTACATAGTCGTATCCCCATCCACATTATAATACCAACATTGTTGGACTACCCACTCAGGACCACTTCAAACTTCCCCTCTGAAACTTAGCGAAGAATTTATAATAACAAGCTTGTCTTTTTTAAACGGCGCGTTCTTTTAGAATACCTGAAATTCTGTCTCTTCGAAGTGGAAATGTTACTCTCCTATATTGCGAATTTTCTTGTCATCAACGTAAATTAACTGACAGTTACAGACACATGTATATCTCTCACAGCCAAAGGAGTATGAACTTTATGTCCGTCTGTTAAAATACGTTTCCAGTAGTGTATGTTAAGGCTAAAGTAGACTCATTTCAAAGGGTGTTACGAGAGACGAAAGCCTTTGTTTTATGAAACTGGAAAAGGCTTGATGAAGAAAACATGGCTGTGTTTGGACATCTGTATAGGTACGTCGAAGTAACACTGAATACTCGGGGCCTAAGGTTTTCATCACGAATACAAAGACTTTTGTATTTGGGTAAGCTACGTAGCGTTGAAGTATCTTGGTATGAGAAGAAAATATAAGAAGTAACCAACCTCTGGGATCACTGAAGCAATTCTTTTCTTTGATTACGTTTGAGATGTAGAAATGAAAAATGCATAGCTTGTTCAAATAACTTTCAAGCAAGCAACACAAGACAAGATCATAAATTCTTCCTTTCAAATGAAAATGAATTACAAACTGCTGGATCACAACTACTTACTTATTATTTTTGATGGATCATGAACTTAATGCACATGCGGATAAAGTTAATAGTTGGTACCTAACTAAGTTAGTAGGTAATTGCATTACTCATTTTGATGTATGTTATACATAAAATCTAAGTAGGTTAAGGTAAGCACATTCCTAATACGAGGTAGATTTATGATTTACCTACCTGACCTTAAAACGTCCTGAACGAAAACATTTATTCTTATTTGCAAGAATATATTGGGACGTATTACATGTTCGATTTTCTCGACAACATTGTTCCATTTTCCAATACTCAGTATAACGTTACGAACTTAATTTGTCCCCAAATATACGGTTAGTAGTGGTACCTACAACATTAATGCAGTCGAACGAAACGCCTACATAAAATTTTATAGCAATATCGCAGTTAAGCGGACCATTGCGCTTTGTTTTTCGCGTCGCTTTTAAAAATAAAACGTTTGTACGTGTCGTTCCGGTATATCTTAACGAGAACGTTTTAAAGCGTTGTTTATAGTTTTGTAAATACCAACTAATAGTTGTTACAGTTTAGTTTTCGCATCTAGCAGTAATGATTGTGTTAATGTTTAATTTTTGTACCAAGCTGGGACAAAAAAAAACAGATACAATCTTATTTTGTATTTTCGTTCCACCAAAAGCTTCTATAATCTAAGTGCCGATAGAAATCAGCTAATAACCTTTCCAGTTCCGCAGCAGGCGTCGGGTATGACAGGTGACCTCGCGGTCTGCTGACCTTGCAACCACTACAGCGCTATAGTTAGCCTAGCTGTTGGGACGGCTAAATCGAATTGTAGATTAGTTGTCGGCACTAGATTTGTTTGCCTGCAGGGAGTTTATAACTACGATGTGGATCAAGTTATGTTTTTGTTTACAAGAGCGAAGTGTTAACTCTGTTTTAATGCATCCTTGCTTTTACATTCAATGAATATAAAACGATACAGAAAAGAAGTGTGAAATACGGTATGATTAGAAAGGGGTTGACTACTGAGATGACGAGTAATAGAGAAGTATGAAATAAGAAGACATGCTGCGCCAACACCAAATTAATTAAGATATTGGCAGTAGAATAATAATACTACATAACGCCACTTTTTACAATCCTTACCTATATACTTAGTGCTCCTTTTTGTTTCGTTTAAGTTGCTTACATTTGCAAAAACTGCCTGTTACGCATTGCGCCTACGTCCCTTTTGCCAACAAACGTCGCTGATAAGTGAAAAGAGCAAACAGAGCGTGTTTATTTACTCAGGACAGAGTTTTGCTCACACTGTATGTATATTTGCTTAAATACTCAAATTGTTCCCAGTTATAATATGCTTTTTCTGCACCTTCCAAAATAGACTGATTAGGTGACCCATATTCTTGTGCGTAATTTTTACCCTTGACCGTCTACATAAAAACTGTCAACGTATATTCGTACGTCAAGTCCTAGTTATAGACCTTGATTTAGGGAAGCCACACCGAATTTAGGGGCTATCGGTAAAACATGATCATTCGCTGAAATCTGAGACGTGTCCTTATAAGAAACTGAAGAGGTACTCATGTTCACAGTCTGCCTCCTTGGTGTGTGTATCTTGAAATCGATTCCAAGGTCGAACTAAGTATTTGGGCTGGATTTGGTCCGTATTGAATTTCTTAATAGCAGCCCAGGTTGGTATTTTTGCACGGTCAATGGCAATTGAAGAGGGTCGATCCTTATCACATTGCAGTATGGCATTTAGGTGCAAGAAAACTGGCGAAATGTGTGTGTACTAGTGTACCTACCTGATACATGGATATCCCTGTTATTATGCAAACGTGCTCACAATAAGGACCTCGTTCATTGCAGATATTGTAACATAATCTGATCCTTCTGACCTTTTGTATTATATATTCATATGTCAACAGCCTGCCTTGCCTGCGGTGTAGGAACCTTGGGTACGCCGATATGGTCTGGTTCCTATTTATACATACATGGACTGGACTTAATGGCTAAATAGTTCGCACCATATGGCTGGCGACCGCTGTTTATATGCGACTAGCTTTTGTCCGCGGCTTCGATCGCGTTATGGTCGGAAATTATCCTAAGGGAACATTAGTGAAAGAATTTTCGGAATCTTACTTCCGAAGATTACGAGGTTGCTTCACTGCTGGGGCGCAGGCTTCCTCTCTGTGAGAAAAAGTGGGCCGCACCTAATCCACCCTGGGTCGGAGCTCCGACGGGGATAATGGCTTTGGAATTAAGATGAATGAAAGAAAAAGACCCGCCGGATTGGCTTTCAAATACCCAAATAAAACAGTGGCCAGGAGGATGAGGATGAGATGATCTGTCATTTAGCAATCTGTGGAAATCAAATCATAATCAGAAAATCTGTGGGTACATAAATTATATCCAAATCGTCTGTATCCCATTAAATTTTCCTCGTGGAAGTTAATTTTCAGTTGTAAAAGCGACGATATATTGGAAGTTTAATTAGGTTCCCGCCCCGGTCATAATGGAAGCTTTCGACGAATTGTCGTGTTGGCTATAATAATCATGTTAGTACGGAATAGATATCTATTCTGTGAACAAGCCATGGAACTAGTAATGCCAGTTATTTCTTTTGATTTATAGCCCCTCACTATTTGATGTCTGTGATATTGTATATTTTAGTCAACTGGTCAACATTATAGCTACAACAAGAGAACTGACTGCAGATTTCAATCACAGGCTATCTGTAACTGGTGAATTTTCGATCATTTATCATTTATTGAGTATAAATCTTTGAATTTCGACTGTTCTGTCTTTTATAGTAATCAGATTTCCAGAGTATTATGTTAAGAGTGAGTGAGTACTGCCCACGTCGTGTCTATAACCCCTCCACCCACGCCTGTTACGGTCGAGGTGGAAAGATTAATCTCGCCCTTTCTGTTTAAAAAAAATATCTTTAGATATATTGAGAAATAGATAAATATAATTCCTTTCTTCTTATTGCACCTAGGTAGTAATACAAGTGTGAATAGGCAGTCTGTCGATAATTTGTCTCTTATAAATCTGGAAACGGATATTAATAGATATTTTCAAGTGCCAACACAATATGTCGAGCTACAGATATTGGTTTCTGGGAAACTTGAAACATTTATTGAGATTTTATTTAACGTACCGATACCGGCTCTTGTTACTACAAAAAATGTTTCTAGGTAAAAGTTATTGGTTCTTGGATGTGCTGAAAAATATTTAACACCCGGTAGGACTGCCAACAGTTTATTGGAATTTTGTGACACAAAATAATAGGGAGAGTAGTTCCTGTTCATTTTTCTAGAATAACAAGGGGTAGGTATAAATGTAGAATACCCTGTGAATGTGTATATTTACAACACCTCTATTATTATTATGTTCTTTACTTCTTTATAACAATACCACTTGTAATTGTTCGTAAGTGAAATGCTAACTTAAGGCCTTCGCAACAGCAGTGGTTTTAGGATTTCAGATGTAAAAGAGTAATTGTCGAGTTTCTTGCCGTTTCTGCTCCATAGGAATCAACCAATTCAGAACCGTGCACCTAGGCTAGGTTTTGACTACTTGTTTTTTTTTTAATTGAGTTCGGTAATTTCAATGGCATCATTACTTAGGTTGCTCAATTGAATATAGTTTTAAATACCTAGACTTGAAGTTAAAGATATTTTCTTCACACATTTTCTTTCCTCCAAACTGTCCCAGATTAACTCCAGTCCAAACCCACTAAAAGTTCAATCACAGTGACATTAAGCGACCTATTTGTTGCAAAACTTCAAACCAGTGAGAAAAAAAGAACAAATGGAGAAGTTCCAAGGCGAGGCGGCGTCCTCAATCGAACGTCGAGTTCGCTTCCGGTGGAGCCTACTTCCGCTCCCACGCCATTTCCGCTTTACTTGTACGAGTATAACAAACATAAGTTATGTTGAATTAACTTAGCAATTGTATAAGTAATATTAAGTGTTTTATATGCTTGACATTTTCTTTTGTTGAGGAAATGTTTAGTTAGAATTTTATTGTAAAAGTTTGTTGGTTGTATTTTTCGGTAAAGGATTTATTAAAAAGTGGAATTTTATGTTTTCCTACGAAGATTCCCCTTGAGGGACTTATCAATACGTATCGGCCGGTCAGACACAGCTTAACATTCATGCAATAAAGGCGAAAAAGTCGGGATACGTCTCATTTCCGACAAATATGCTGATGGTATCGGCTCAAGCGTATTCTACTTGGGTCTGTGTGATTAATCTCTAATTCTACAACTACGATATATCACCCTAAAGAAGCATTCGAATTCTACAAATTTAAGACTAGATTCAGCGCCCTCTTTTGGTCCTAAGTTCCGAACGAATCTGTCCTATCCAAGGGCGTTGGAAGGTCAAGCGTGACTCGGCTGCGAAATGACATCTTCACAGTTAGATTTCAACATCAACTGTACGATGGTATAGAACAGATCTTCAGACTTCTGTTGAGTAGTGGTGAGTGATTTGTATAGTGCGAGTATGGAAGCTTCTAACGAAGTTATCTACTAGCACTACATAGTTACGTAATTGTATGTGAAAGTATTAAGACGTTAGGCACCAACAGCAACAGAACTCAACTTTCCAAGACACACTATCTAACCGTTTTCACTAAGACGAGGTGCAATCTAATTGAAAGACTAATTAAAATATGCCTACATTGGGTCTGCAACTCTTTGCTGAGAGTTGAAAGGCTAAAAATCCATATACCATATACCAAAAACAAGCATGCAGGTGTCGCATAGTATTAGTTTTCACCAAGTCCAGGCTTAGTCAAGAGGATTAAAAAAATACTACCAAGACAATCTAATGTAGACAAGATCAAGAAACTGGAGTACTTAGAAGCAATAATCCTGCTGAAACAGATCAAAGCACATCTGCAAATAGAAGTAAACTCACATCACTAATCGAACGCGAATACAACTCCTACTGCAATAGAATGTCTCTAAGGACCAATGCTGGACGAACGTCGCATCAGAATTGAAATTGATGCTAAAGAAAGATAGACAATAGACATGTAGATATTGTCTGAGAACTAAGTGTGGTGACAGTGACATACTGACATACCATAACAGATACCTAAGAAACTATAACATGTACCCCAAAAGGTCAGGTCATGTTATAGGGGGCGTGCCTACCATCAACGGGGCACAAATCCAGACGCCATTCCGCTACTGAGAAATACCCATATGAAAAAACAATAATAGTTTGTCCGACCTGAGACTCGCACCCACTACCTCAACCTTAGCAGTGACCACTAAATCAACGAGGCAGTCGAGTAAATTATGTAGGGTTATTGTCAGACTGCTACGAACGAATAATACGAAATCCCAAGCTGATTGATTGATTTTATAAGCTCGTGACAAACAAGCTAATTATAATTAAATAGGCCAGACGTATTTATATACCCCAAATATAAAATCACTGGTGTTTTTTCCAGTAAAATTCCAGAATAAACCACCAACTTTTAGAACTAACCCTAACCTTGTTAAATCTTCAAAGAACGAACATTTTAAGAAACACAGAAGAAAATCTTTTAAAAAAGATCAAGCGACAATATCTCTTGCTATTAAAAACTTTTTTAATTTCATTAATGTAGATAATGATATAAAATTATAATTACTTTTGTTCGTGAGGCTTCTTCCTCGGTGTTGACAACACTATCGCATTGACGGCGTCAGTAACAAGAAAACTTCAACTCTTTGATGTTCTAATTTAACACCTTTAAATAACATTTTGCTTAGTTAGGTTTCTTCAAGGTTGTTTGCTAAGGCTCCTTGATTGATCCAGTTCTGGTTTCGACAGGATACATCTCTTTCTCAGCCTTTAAAACAGACTCCATCGATACAACTGTTCTTTATAAAAGACTAAAAGCGTAGGTACCAAGAATTTCTTATGGTACTAACTACAAACACAAGCACAGGTTTATAAAAAAACTTTATCTTGGACAGGGACATAAAGAAACCTGTACTTAGTCTGTAGTCGTAAACTCGCCTTGAGCAATTGTGTTAATCAATTCTCATGCCCTCACTGTATGAAAAGAGGCCTTCAGCTTCACCATATAGTGGAACATTAAAGGCTGGCACTACTATTAATCCCAAGACTAAGACATGGCCGGAATCAAATTGGACATAGTTATAAATCTACCTCAAAGCCAAAGCTTAGACGTCGGCCTCAATCTTGTGTTGTACGTGGCCATTGTAGCCAGCAGAGGCACACACACAATCTTATTGCTTCAATATTCATGGCTAGGAAACAGGGCTAAGTGTTTGAAAAGCATTGGCAAGATATTGATTGGATTTCTGCTTCTTGGTGATGATAATAGGAACATAGATATACATTCAGTCTAATGACTAACGAGAAAATCAGTCCCAAAAGTTTCATTAGGTGCATCTACACCGAAGTTAGTTTTTATGGAACAAGTTTTGCAAGTGTTGGTATGGGCAATAATGGATACCAAAAAGTTATAGCATAAGCCGCAAGAGTTATAGTAATATTGCAAAATGCTGCTCTACAACAAAGTGACTTCGATGTGAATGCATCAACAATTTTCGTAACCGTAACCTCTACGATTTTCCATATAATGTTGTCTAACCACCCAGCTTTTCTGTTTCCAGAGAAGGGCATGTACCTCGGCTCGCCCTGCGAGTTCTCCTGCAACCCCAAGCTCATGCACGTGTACTGTGACCCCACCACCGCCTCCTGCCAATGTGACCCCAAGCACCCTGTCTCCGTCGGCGTGGCCCAGGGATGTGCTAAAGGTAAGCTGACTGTTTGCATTCCAAAACACGTAACCACTTTTAAATGTGGTATGCGGGTATATCCGAAGGACCATGACGTCAAAGTTACTGTTTTAATACTGAGAATGCACCAGTTCCCATATTTCTAACTAACGAAGTAATCACGAATAATTATGAAAGATCCAGATCGTCAATGACAATGCGGACTAAAGATCGGTAAGTTCGATAGGACCAGACACAGATAGGATGCAAGGAAATCAATGAAACACATTAATAATATCAAAACGATGAAAGACAGCTTTTTCTGACCGCTGAAAGTTGTCCAACTGCAGGCTCAATAACATCGTGAGGAAACCTGACCATGTCCTAGAACTAAACGATCTAAGAAATGTAAGATCGGCCTACCTGCACGGGGCCGACGTGGTACAGTCTACTCTGACAGAGAGGAAGCCTTAGTCCCAGCAGTGGAATTAAATATCAAAAACTGTGGCCAATGAGCCCTGATCACATTATCACTGTCGATTTCTATATTTAACATGTTTTTTGTACAATTTCTAAACCTCGTCTACGAGGTTACAAACCAAACAGTAGGTATTAGCATACAATTAACATCTTTGAACTCACGTTATTAATGCGAGGCACCTCTATAAATTCTCATATATACAAATAAGAATAACATTGAGCATGACGTTTCAGCGACCTTAGGTACTTTTATAATCACAATAGCAGCACATATCAGAAAATTATAACAAAGTCACTTTGACATCTGACATAACGTTACCAAATAAATTTTGGTAGTTAGGTACAGGGGCAGCTGTGTCTTTGGAACTAAAACCTTAAAATTATACACAGCTGAAACAAAATTGTTCAAACGCTCCGTATGCCTTCAAATCGGGACCTCGGGAGCTCTCGGGAGCGCCCTTTTGTCCCTTTTGGAGCAAGTTGCGTTGTTCGAAACTTGGGTGAACAAGTGATAGACAAAGTTGTATGTACAAGTATATCATGTTTGGTCGTATGCCGTCGGAAAAGTCGACGTTTCGTTGTTTTAAAATATCGGTATTTATTTTTGTATAGCTTTACGGCATTATGGCGAACTCTAGGGTTGTAATAGATCGCTTATTAATACGATAAGTAGCAAGTATCAATCTCAATGTTTCCAGAGAAGAATATAGGTATAGATTTTATAAAAGCCACTTTAGGGAAGAGTGAGATATGACACTGATGCTAATGGGGCTGCCTCAATTTTTGTATGACACAAATAATGTTTGAGATGAACTAGATATTTTTGTATTTTATGTACTTACCGAGGAGCTCGTGGTTCAATAATAACACCCGCTCGGGTCGATCTTTAGGTTAAGCCGTGCTTGCCTAGGTTAGTCTGTGGATGGGTGACTACCCATTACATACCGAGTTTCCTCCGTGCCTCGGAAAGCACGTTAAGCCGTTGGTCCCGGGTGTCATTTGTAGATCTTTGACAGTCGTTAGGTAGTCAGTGGCCAAAAAAGTCTGACAACCAGTCTTACCAAGGGGTATCGTATTACCAAGTACTAAATGGGTTGTGGAGGTCAGATAGGCAGTCGCTCCATGTAAAATACTGGTATTTAGCTGCATCCGGTTAGACTGGAAGCCGACCCCAACATAGTTGAAAAAAGGCTAGGCAGATGATGATGATGTACTTTTACCAGTGGCGAAGATTCCATACAACCCGATTGCTACCGGCTTCCCTTAGAAAAATGGCACAGTCAGTATTCTATAGCCAATAATATTCCATACAGTAAAGATATGTACTCCGGCGTAGCGAAGGGTCAATTTAAAAATTGACCCTTCGCTACTGGTACTTACACAAAACTGCTGCTGCACCTAGTTTCATTTCATGAACACCAACTAACAGTAGACGTCATCGATCATAAATAAAAAGCCTTACCATCCCTAAAAACTAAAACCTTGTCTTCCACCTTCCAGCTAAGAAATTGGGCGAGCAGTGCTTCTACCGCGAGACGTGCAAGGCGTTCGACACGCACGCGTCTTGCGTGCAAGTCAACCACAACGCGTACTGCCAGTGCGACTCCGGGTACCATCAGACCAGCCACACCAGGCCGACCTCGAGGGTCTTCTGCACCGAAGGTAGTGGTTTATTGTTTGTTTCGTAGTAAGATAAATATGCTCACAAGGAGCATAATGCCGACGTATTACCGCTAAAAAGCCGCTTACGTCACTTAAGGAAGTGTGTATTAAAGTTATTGAGAAGTATTCGTTGGAGGTATTAAAATATGGCAGACAATGCAACACTGATGAAGACCGCTGGGGACCCTCGCAAGGCATCATCAACGTCGATGCTTGAAAGGATTATGTACGGAAACAACTGATATAAAGACTCAGATTACAAAACCTCATAGTGATTGTTTAAGTGTAAAATAAATTTTGCTTCGTGTTTACATCTATTTCAATAATGAAAAATAAAGATGCGTCGTAGATCTTTACAACATTTAGTAGCATTAACTGTTCAGGTCTCTCAATCTCCTTCGTTGGCCCAGGTTATACAGGGTGTAAACGGACCCTTTTTTTTTTTTTTTTTCGGATAGGAAATCATCAAATGACCCCCCCACTCTGGGCGGAGCGGAAGGGAGTGTCAGACTTGTACTGACTAAAACCCATCCATGTTCCTTCTTTGCCCTTTGTGTTCCAGGGCCACGGTATCTCTTTCGAACAGTCCCGCAGTCCTGGCAGGCATCGGCCCTTGCGAACCCCTACTTATTTGCTGACATCTCTTTGAGGCGCACGTGGAACACGAACGCGCCGTCGACACGGCCTGTCGTCATAAGACGGCCGGACGGCGAGCTGGCCCATAACTCGCCGTCCACAGGCCCGCGCCTACGGTGGCCGGGAGCCACCACGTGACCCCCGACGCCCAGGGCGTCTTCCGCGGCGACTGGGACGTGAGGTTCTTTCCCTCTCACGTCCCGCCACCTCCTTCACTAGCATAACTGCTTCGCAGAAGGAGGTGACGGCTTCCCATTCCCTCTCGCTCCGGACCATGGCTTGAACCAAGGCCGGATGCGAGAGATCGCCGCCGCCAATCGCCGCTACGAGGACACGGCGGTGCTCCGCCCAAGCGGGGCAGAACTCCACGGTGTGCTCCACCGTATCCTCCGGACGATCCTCGCAGTGGAAACACCCAGGCGTTTCCTCCCGCCCGATTCGGTGCAGGAACCTCCCGAAACAACCGTGTCCGGTGAGGACCTGCGTCAGGCCGCTCTGTATCCCTCGTACAGCTCCGCCTCAATGGCTGCCGCATCCGGAAGGCGGATGCGGAACCTGCGATGCCTGGCGTACAGGCGCCGCGCGGCAACGCACGCCTGCGCAGAGACGTCAGCTCACGCGACTACCAGTACACCTGACGCCGGGCGCTTCCTGGCCGAACTCGGGGCATTGCCACGTCGCAAATCTCGGACATGGCCTCCTGGAACCAACCCGCCTCGTTGTTGATGTCGGCAGGCCTGACCGGTGATGACACCCAGGCCTGCACGATTGAGGCTTCCAGGAGGAGCTCCCGGTCCAGCTGCTTCAGCGCCCATCGCGGACCACTCGGGGCCTGTAGGACCGGCGCGCTTGAGGGAAGGGTGGAGACGTCGAACCGGATGTACCGATGGTCGGAATAGGTCTCCACCCCCTCTATGACACGCCAGTCAACGACACGCGGCGACAGAGGGGGACTGGCGAACGAGATGTCCACCACCGAGTCGCCCCGCATCCGCACGCACGTGGGGACAGAACCCCGATTTAGGACGACCAGGCCTGTCTCCAGAGCCCAGTCCTCCACCATTCTACCCCGCACGTCCGTGTAACGAGAACCCCAAGCCAAGTTCTTGGCATTGAAGTCCCCGAGAACAAGCACGGGGAGGGAATGGCTTCCGATGACGACACTCAACTCCGTGAGGGAGTTGTGGAACTCGGCGAGAGTTCGGCTCGGGGAGAAGTAGACTCCCACCACAACGATCTCCCCGAACCGTGCTGCCACGCACCCCTGACCCTTCCTGACACTCTCAAGGGTCGGGGTACCGGCGGCGACCGACGCAATTATGGTCACTGAGCCGCTAAGGTCCTCCACCCAGTCGTCCCTGGGCGGGAGTAAACGGACCCTTCACATAGCCGTCAACCAAGCATTCTGTACATCAAACTAAGTAACTTTACGCAAAAATTATTGCTAGGAAACGACTTTTTTTTGAGGTGAAAAGTCACGTTTTACGCTAGGACTCAATATAATGCCCTTAAAAAATGTGCTGATGGATGGATTGAATAGTACGGATCATGGAGGTGTTTAAACAAAAGTACATTAAAAACATGTATTAAAAAAAAAACTTGCGAAAAAGTTGGAAGTTTGACCTCCAATATCCCCGTAACTAGAAGGTACCCAGGTATAGTCTAGAAAAAAAAATGATCACAATGACTTTCTTTTACACCCTTTATATTCACGAGCTCTGCTGCTTCAGCAATAGGATACAACAAACCACGTCATATAATTCCTCTGTTTCCAGACCTGGTGCTGCTGACGGCCGACATGCCGACGCTGCTGGGCGTGGCGTCGGGCATCTTCGTGCTCGGCGGCCTGTTGTGCATGGTGCTGCACCTGTACACCAAGGCGCGCTACCACCCCACGCACCTGGCCGACGCCAGGCTCACGCCCCCGTGTCTCTACTCGCTAAATGACACAGGTCAGACTTCTGTCTGTACGCAACCAATCTAGCTCATGTAATGCTAGACCATTTTAAGGGAAACTAAGTTAGTAAGACAAACAAATCACATTAACTATTGGATGTCCAACAGTCCACTGAGCTAACAAGCTACCGTTCACCGTTCATTAGAGACAGTATTGATTTAAGTTACTTGTGCTCTGTCCTTACCTATAAAGATTTGTGGCGTCAATATTTAAATCCTTCTTCGGTAAGGCCTGGTTTCCACCAAGCGGAAAGGACCGAAACGGAAAGGATTCATGCGGGAATCCATCAATCACATCGGTTGAAATCCACGTCGCGACTCTCGTCTCTCCTGTGATTAGTCGGATCTTGCACTTCACCACTCCACTCTGCTATCTTGGCTGTGGTAGAAACCAGGTCTAAGGCTATCATAATACTTATAATTTAGCCATGTAAATTCGTTGCTATGAGCTATGTTGTGGTGCACTGTTCTCGCTCGTGTTGCACTGGTTCGGTCTGTTGGCGGCAGGTGGCACGCTGAGCGCGACGCGCGCGTCGTCCCGCGCGTCGTCCCGCTCGGGCTGCACGAGCGGCACGCTGGAGCTGGAGAGCGCGGGCTCGCGGCGCGCGTCGCGGCGCGGCGGCGTGCCGGTGTCGGCGTCGCGCGCAGGTGCGGCGCGCACCGCGGCCATCTTGCTAATCTCGCGCCACCTGAAGGCCGTAAGGCGGGACGGCGGCGCGCACCCGCCTAAGTGCGCCGCCAAAGGTGATCTGGATAATGTATGCGGCGCGGTCCCATCATCTGCACGTCTCGGTGTCCGGCCGCCGGCGCCTCCCGCGCCCAGCCGCAATGTAAGCCTGCTCCGCTCCAAAGGGACCTGAACCGTTTACTTTTACTGACTCAACATTTTAATAAGTTGATTGCACAAGAACAATAAGCTGATATGAGGGGAATACAGCGAGCGAAAATATGAACACTATCTGATGTGATCTCATTATTAAACCTCCCCAAAGAATTCCAAAAGCCTTGGGTTGGTTTCCGCTCAACTGTATCCTAGCCGAGACGTGCTGTTCACAGCCCAAATCACAGTTTACGCCATCAAGGATGTTGAATCACAGAACTTTGTGTACGTATGTTTCCACATGTTCCCTCAGTAGCATCAGTAGCGAGCGGAGCAGGCTGAGCCTTGGGGAGGGGTGGCGGGCGCATGAGAGGTCGTCGCCGGCCGTGTCCGTTAGATGTTGCGTCTCGGTGTTAGCGACCAGGACTGACTCCAGTCTGCGACTGATCCACCACTATACCGCCGAATATGCTGAATCTTCCAGAACACCCTCTTAACCGAACTATTAATAGTCCTCTTGGCGATTTCCGATCCAGGCAGCATCTCCACGATGATTAGCCATCGGCATAGAAAATATTATAATACACAAGTGCAGAACTATTAGCTACAGCCTACATGCTAATCTCCGTTCAATGTTTTTGTGACATTCCCGTATTTTTGCATACCATCATAATAAATCAATCATCCGAAAATGGTTTCTGATTTCACAAGACGAGTCCTCGCTTATTAGCTGGCTCTTCATTCAGTAGTCCGATTACAAATTAAATGAATAACCATCACCATCATCAGCCTAGCCTTTTCCCAACTATGTTGGGGTCGGCTTCTAGTCTAACCGGATGCAGCTAAATACCAGTATTTTATATGGAGCGACTGCCTATCTGACCTCCACAACCCAGATCTGATACCCCTTGGTAAGACTGGTTGTCAGACTTTCGGGCCACTGACTACCTGTAACGACTGTCAAAGATTTACAAATTAAATAAAGAAGATAAGTATTTAATATCAATTTACAAAAATCCTCAAATACTTATTCCACTTAAATAAATATAACTCAGTAATTTCAAACAGGATTAATTTATTTATTTTTCCATTTTAATTAAATGTGTCTACATCGTTTAATCGTTGCAATAACAATTCCATGTATTTTCCTGTTTACGTATGTCATTGACGACTTCTATTAACCACTTATTATTATATACATATTATTTAATACACAAAACGATTATAAATAAATCAACAATTCAATTAATTAACGTAGCTCATATTTTTTTGGTTTTGTTTACTTCCCAAAAACTTTTGCATTAAGTATTTCCCAAAGTTAGTCCTTCGGCCCCTCCAATATAGTTTTTCTTTAGATTCCGAAGTCTCGATTTTGTTCTAAAACATGATTAGAACTTGTCTCTTTTCCCAATAGTTAGCTAGGTAGCCCCCATCTTCTCAGCATATTTGGTACGAGACATTTCTGGCGTAAGTACAGCTTACTGTGTGTGAGGCTTTACTCGTGATTGGCTGGGCTTGATGGAAGCGTGGCGCGACAGTCGCAGGATGAAGTGTTTTGGCGGCGCGAGCAAGATGGCCATGGTCCTTTCTATCTCTTTCCCACACGCCTTATTTGTATGTGCTAACGAAACTGAAGATGCAAAAACATGGGTTGAAGATCTGGCACTGTGTGCCAGAATTAAATGTATGTATTTTCAATTTGCTTCACACTTTACGCAGTGCTGCATGGAAGTTGATCGCTTCGACAAATTCAATTTTCTATTAAAACAATGAATAAAGGAATACAGACACACTTTTCTAGAAACTTTTTTATTTATCTAGCAAAATTAGTCAGACACTTTAACACAAAGTTTTAGCTACTTGAAACTCAATCAGCGAGACATTTTGAAGAGTCAATAATCATGCAATCAGTTCAGGATATGCCACAGTTCACACGCTTAACTTTGCAGTTGACCTCAAAAATCACAATTTCTGCGATTGACATACATGTAGTACTGTTCGCAAGCACAATCGGAGGTGGGCGAAAACTTCAGTTTCATGGGCCCAGCTCCCCTTGCGACGTCCCTCTCCAAAATTGTTACTGGTAGCAGAAATGTCAAAAATATATGAGGATCCTCATACACTTCTGACGTTTCTAAACCGTTAATGATGATGGAAAGTGACGTCGACTAGGGGGGCAGCACTGCTTCTTCGCTTATCTGTCGACACCTCACTGGCTGTGCATGTAAGCGTTCGCTTTCAGTCACCTTTGTGTTTTATGGAGCCCAACATAAGTACAGACTGACTAACACACTGATTATATTACTTTAAAGTGACTGTTTTATTATTCTCCTCAGACATCTCTTGGACAATTATGAGTATTACCACAATGTTTGTCAAAAGACTGAACATCAAAAAAGGGTTTCATAGTTACTGTACTTACATAAACTATTTCGGCTATTTTTGTAATCCCTTCGAACATTTTGTTAAGTAGTTAGATGGAACCCTGCAAATCATCTTCAAGTATTTAGATTACTTACACAATTTTTAAATTAACACAAAACTAATGATACTATAAACTTTATAGGAGTATGTACATTTTTGTCTCTCCATTCTTAATAAATTAATGTACTTTATCAGTACAACCACAGTGACGTAGTTAGGTACTGGTTGTAGCCTCCCCATGTATTTAAATAGATAGGTATTTTGTTCATTGCTACACTGCTTTGCTATATCTGTTCGTACATGTAGTTAACTGTATAATTATGTTAAACTAAAACATTACATTATAACAATCCCAAAAGTTTTATCACATTCAAAATTTATAACGGCGACAATAAGCTTTCACAACTTTCCACTGCTGTACATTTTTTAAACTTTTTTAAAAGAAAACAATCAGCAAACGCTTCTCATAATACACAAAAAAAAGGAATACTAAAGAACAGATCGCACGCATCACTTGTCCCCTTTTAATCTACTAGAAGTCCTAATTCTGTCCTTTTTGCACAGGTTCGCGACGTCCAAGTCTAACCTCTGTGCAGAGCAGTTCATCGTCTATCCGAAGCTACAGCGCGAGGCGATGGGAGAGAGAGAGAGAACAGAAGGAGAGGCGGCAAATGAGCATGCGTCTCGCTCAGTTGCACGACAAGATGGCGGCGGGCCGAGAAGTGCCGAAGCACGCGCCGACACCGTCGCCACGGTCGCCGAACAACTCGACAGATGGACTGCTACCGTCTGTATGTGAAATTAGAGAAGTATGATCATTCCTCTTGTCCTTTGTAGTGGAGACGACGAAAGAAGGTCAGATGATGTGTCTAGTTTCACGAAAGAAGTCCAATAATATCCTGGACTGTAATTCAGAACCAGTAGTGGGACAAGTGCCAAAATATGGTTTTTCAACCTCACTTGGTCCTTTCATTGTGATTCTTCATAGGGCCTAAATGCGACTACTACATTACAAGAATTTTCGTTTACTTGTCAAAAATAAACTGTAATGAATACTGCACTCTTCGTGAAGTTAGACATTTATTACACATTCACCACAACAGTTGACACCACAACTCCGTATAAAGCTAGACCCTTGAATTACACAACGTTCACATTTTTGCTCCCATATACGAAAACTGAGTCATTATTTTCCTTGTGCTTGACCCAAATGTGATTAAAACCTTTTTGTATCAACTATTGACGTAACTTATTTTTGTAGGCTAGCATTAGTATTACATACTCGTATCCCTGAAGTATTCGATAGATACTTGAATAGAATTTAGATCACAATTTTACACAACTCTAATTATCCTGTTTAGTAAAATTAGACGAGCTACCATATTAGAGCATAGTACGATAGTCTACCCATAATGTTACATTCCAGATTAGTGTCAATTATTAAGCATAGTTTTTATTACTTAATAAATGTGATGTGCTCCTTTAGACTTATATTATAGGTGCCCACGACCCACTCTCTCTAAACCTCACTCTCTCTTATGTGACGCAGGCGAAGTTGCGCGGGTCAGCTATTAGTCACTAGATAAACACTTAAATTGTATACCTAATTAAAAGAACATTTGTACTTCCTTTAAAAAAGGACCTGTCATTATTAGTCCTTCTTGCGCAAATCAAACAGACTACTAAATTCAACATCCAAAAACCACAGAACCTTTCTTCCTATTTATGAACAAAGAACTAACAAAACTGTTTCTCGACATTCTCCATTGCAGCTGATCGCGAACCCGGAACAACAGTTGCAAGGAGTAGACGGGCCATGTTCCAGCTCCTCGCTTTACTGACACCAGGCCCACGGCAAGACGACCAGGAGGTCCCTGGACTCCTTGTCGTCCGACGGCTCACCAGCCATCGCCTGGATGTAGACCGAGAGGTGTGCGGACCCTCAACACAAGGAGTGACTGAACTGTATTACCCACTAAGACGTTTAGTGTACCAAGTGTTTCTGAAGAACTTATTCATGAAGATAATGACCCCTTTAAGAAATCCGCGTCAGGTATAATCGCAAGCCTTGATGAGATCCCAGTTGTTGATATTGTAAGTAAACGCTTATTGCTTATAGTTAGATCAAGAGGAGTTTCCGGTTCCGTTGATATGTTGCTTGACGTCGTATGTTGCCACTATGTCGCTAATCGCTAGGAATGCCAAGTTTGACCGGGTATTGCTACCGACTCTGAATAGTTTGAACACGGTCTATCATTTACGTATGTAGGTATAACGCACATTGGGATTCAATATCCGATTTAAAAAAATGAGGAAGTAAGTTTTAATAATGTATTGTTAGGGACATCTCGGCGGACTAGTTAGTGAATTTATGAAGTCTAAAGGCTTGATCAAAATCGATATTACACCAATCAAGCAACATATTATGACGGAACCTCGAATATTCCATAAAAATAAAAGTATAAGACTAGTTACTGATAGAGTTGTAAAAATATAACAAAAAGTTGTTATAAGCGCATTTATATGATTTGTATCAGTTAAATGTGAATTTTAGATTTTTAGATAAATGTACGCAATAAGTTGATGTTAAAACGAAATATATATTCATTTGTTAATTATTGTTGTAATACGTGGGACGAATGAATTGATTTGTTAATGACAGAATTTTCAGATTATTTTTGAAACATATCGTTTTATAAGTATAATATTGACTGTCAGCAACGGCTATAATAATTTTTATATTATCTAATTTTACTAAAGTACCTGATTGTTGTGTTGATTTGTAAGTTAATTCAATGCATTTATTTTTATTTATTGAAAATATTAGCAAGAAATTAGGCTTAATAAATGTCATGGTAAAAGTTAATAATACAGTTTCTAGAATAAGCGGGTGAATAGGGCGCATAGACAATGCACGAAATGTGTCGTCGAACAAAGATGTTATATTTTATACTACCATTTAAAATTGGCGTTGGTGAGATTGAGGAGTAACTGTATTATTAAGTTTTACGATAAAACATGTACATTTAAGGTAATATAGGTTTGGAGTGGTTGCGATGTGGCTCCGGCCAGGCCTTATAGTTCAGGAAACTGGAACACGGACGTGTGTGCTGACTGCTGAGTGCTGATTGATGATGCATAGTAACAAAACATTTTGTACTCGTAATGTAAATAAATAGTTCGAAAAATAGTTAATTTAGTGTTCGCTTGCTGAAATTGGTTGTCTGGCACTGTCTGCTTTTAATGTAAATTCATTCAATCTCTCCTTCATATAATTAAATATCACTAACACACAGGGTAAGCAAGACTAAATATCTATCTATACCTTCATTCATCTTGATATAATCCTTCCTTGTATATATGTTTTATTTTTCAGCTTATTTTATTCTGTCCCGTGGTATTTCAACCATATAGCTTTCACTGTACTTTCTACTCTTCTCCCTTCGATGAATTACAGAAATCCTTGAATCTTACGCCTTGGTATCTTTTGTCCTGTGTGAAATTATCGTCTATTTCTTTTTTCGCCTGAAAACACCAGCACCTACCTCGTCAGTAGAGATTCGTAACTTCGTAACTGTAAATCCCATATGATAGCCGGGTGAACCTGTTTCTTTTAATTTAATTTTAGACTGAGAAATAGCATCTCTTCTTATGATAGAAACGGAACATTATGATTAGATAGGATAATGAATCTAATTATCTTCTCATATTTCTGTGGTCAGCAGTTGATTCCCCATGCACTATAACTTATCGTTTTAAAGACTAGGAGATCGTCGTAAGACTGTCTATTTTTTTGGCATTTTCCTTTGGTCTTTTAATGTTTTACATAAAAAGCAGACAGTGAAAGATAAGTTCAATGAAATTCGATCAAATTATGTAATCGTGATAATAAATTGTAGTCATTTAACGAGTATCCCGTTGTTTTGTAATAGCACAAATTGAAAGCGGCTCTAATAACAAACTACTATGGATTCGAAGTCGGGTATGTTGTGTTATCGCTGTTTGCATTGCCAAAATAAAAAAAAAGTCAACTGAAATGTTGGGGTTTTATTTATTTTTACTCTAAAATAAAGAAAAAGCTGCACCTATGTATACTAGGCCGCTTGACAGTGGTAACAAAACCAGGATAACCTGTATATTTTATTGAAACTTCGTAACTATGACTAATAGTTAACATTTTTTTTTCTGATTAACCCCAAGGCAATGAAGCAATTATGCCCCATATTGCATTGTTTCTCTGGGTTATTGGATTCATTTTCAGAAAATAAATACTTACTTATTTACTTATGTAAATAATAATAAAAAGTACTTACTTCAAGCAATGAACCCTAAAATAGGCCTATAGCGCTTTGGGGACACTAAAAATATAGACAATATAAGAATCCTCGGGAGTTTGCGATTTTTGTAAAAACAGAAAGGAAAGTTTTGGCACCAATTCATCAACTTTGAAGACTTTGGTCTTTGTAAACTTTCATTTTCAATGCTTTGGTATAATACGTATACAGTGAATGAAAAGCTTATTTATAACCTTACAAACAAACCACGAAGGGCTTCATCCACAGAGCACATTGGCTTCATCCATCGTCAGTCTGTGACGTCAGTTCTGCTATGACGTTGTGACGCCCTTGTGAAGACTAAGCCCTTAGACATTGGCATGTATTCAATATCCGTAATCAATAGTTATCCAGTAACGTCGTTTTGTTTACAAATAACAGTGTTCATTTTTGGACGGCAGAAGTAAATTTGTAGTATTCCAGTCTCCATACAGGTTTGAACTGTTTTATCACCTGATTTTCTCAATGATGTAGGGGTCAGCTTCCATTCTAAAGATACAGCTGAATATAAAAGTATTTTATATGAAGCGACTGCCTCTCTGGCCTCCACAACCCACTATATCAAGATACCCCTTGGTAAGTCAGGTTGTCAGACCTTCGGGCGTTGGGGCTTCTGACTACCAATGACAGCCAGGACTAACGGTAGAGCGCTTTCTGAGGCACGAAGGGTCTCGATGTGTTAGGGATGGTCACCCATCCATAGACCGATCTCGAAAAGCTTTTTTTTTCAAAATCACAGCATTTATTTCAAGTAGGCCAGTTACAAGCACTTTTGAATTGTCGAAACAAAGACAATAGTGAAATATAGCTACAGTCCTAGTCACAAGGCACAAAAACTGTGAAAGTACTGTAGTTGCCCATTCCCTAACGTAGATCTCTATGGAGAAGAACGGGCAAGAAACTCCATGGACACTCTTTTAAATCAGAATACTTTAATAAAATCTTGGTTACATCATTCATTTTGAGAAGGTACATTATGTGAGAACGATGCAGCAAGATGTGTACGTTAAAAGTGTACATAGTAAAAACAGTTAAAAAATAAAATAATTAATTCAAATAAGCCGTGGCAAATAAGAGATGACCAGTCACAACTGACAGCGCCCGTTCACGAACATGACGCATGTATCAGCACCATTCAACTCAACCATTTTGAAGGGAACTAAATGATCCGACACACGTGCCACCATCAGCGAGACATTTGAGTGAGCATGACATACTCCTAACCGCCAGGGCACATTCAAGTCAAGAAAAGACGCAGGTTTCCAGC
Source organism: Noctua janthe (assembly GCA_910589295.1). NCBI lineage: Eukaryota > Metazoa > Arthropoda > Insecta > Lepidoptera > Noctuidae > Noctua > Noctua janthe. The sequence continues at coordinate 17,431,463 of OU342562.1, forward strand.
GAATGACAGCTTTCTAGTACATAGTACTCACACAATATGGGCTAGGCGGCTATATAATACAAAAGAGATTGAATCTATACAATGCAAAGATAGTTATACAATCTTCAGCAGCTCCAACAATACTATTTAATGCTATCAATTTAGGCGCCCCTGTTCTTGTGGAGCAGGACCGGCATTGAGCCAAGCATTTTTATCAGTGATATAATCGTCCAACTTGTAATATGCTTTCTTACATAGTGTGCGTTTAATGCATGTTTTAAATTTCGTTTCATTCAGTTCAAGAATACTTTGTGGAATTTTATTTTAGCATCTCAAACAGTACCCCATGAAAGATGAGTCTACTTTAGCGAGTCTGAAGCCTGGCTGAACTAATTGGTCTCTATTTCTAGTACTGTAATTGTGTCTGTCACCTCTTTTATTAAAAAGATGTAGATTTTTTCTTACATACATTATGTTTTCGTAGATGTATTGACTTTCTATTTGGCACCAATTATCTATAATAAAATCCCTAATCTTATTAAGCAGTTGCCAACTAGACTATACAAAATACAGCTTAAAAAATTTCTTTTAGCGAAATGCTACTACAGCTTATCAGAATTTTTAAACGAGTAAATATAACAATAGGTACATCGGCAATTAAGTTAGGTACGACATTTCTTATTTTAATATTTTTAGTTAATAACGTCTATTTTTTTAACCCTATTGTCTAAGCCTTTTTTTAAATTTTATATCTTTTATAATAATTAATATACCCTATTGTATAAGCCATTTCTCGTAAATTTAATATTTTAAGGTAAAACCTTCTATTTTTTAAATTAAGTTACTACTTACTAGTTTTTTAGCCTAACATTTTTTTTTTGTACGCCGTTCCTATATGGCAAAACATGTAGAAACTTTATTTTTATTTATAAGACCTGTATAATGCATACCACTCATGTTTTACAAAATAAATATATCTTTATCTTTATCTTTAAAAATGTACCGTCATGATGTTAATTTCCTTAAACAGTTCCCTTAGAGAATCGCGCCTACGAAGATTATATATGGCTCTGATGGCTCTTTTTTGCAGAATAAATATAGACTCAATGTCTGCAGCCCGTCCCCACATTAAAATTCCATAAGACATAATACTATGAAAGTAACTAAAATAGACCAGTCTAGCGGTATCTACATCATTATATTGACGGATTTTTCTTATAGCATACGCTGCTGAACTTAGCCGCCCCGCAAGAGATGTTAAATGAGAACCCCATTGTAGCCTTGAATCAAGCGTAATCCCCAGGAAAACCGTTTTATCTACAAATTCAAGTTTCTCTTTATTCAATACTATATCACAATCGCTACTTTTAACATTCGGTAAAGCAAATCTTACGCATTTCGTTTTTTTTTCATTTAACACTAAATTGTTTGCTGTGAACCAATTATGGACCTGAAGTAGGGCATTATTAACGTCATCTAGATTTTGGGCCCGTCTATTTATCTTAAAAATTAGGGAAGTGTCATTAGCGAATAACACCATATTTTGAGGTTGGTTTTTCAATAAATAGGGGAGATCATTTATATATACTAGAAAGAGGAAAGGACCCAATATTGAGCCTTGCGGTACCCCCATTTTTACTTTTAAACCCTGTGGATTAACACCATTTATTTGCACATGTTGTTGTCTATCACTCAAATAAGATTTTACCAAACTAAGTGCAAGTTTCCCTAGTCCGTAATGCTCAAGTTTCAAAAGTAACGTGTCGTGATTTACGCAATTAAATGCTTTGGAGAGGTCACAAAATATTCCAATGGCGTCTTGGGACTCTTCCCACGCAGTAAATATGTGCTACAATAAGGTTACACCGGCGTCAGTTGTACAACATCCCTTGGTGAAATCATACTGTTGATCGTGTAAGATTCTGTTGGTGTTAAAATGATTGAGCATTTGATTTAGCATTACCTTTTCAAACACCTTGCTAAAAACTGGCAACACGGATACAGGTCTATAATTATTTGTATCTTTACTATCTCCGGATTTAAACAGAGGTATGACTTTACTGTATTTCATTAAGTCCGGGAAAACTCCTTGATCTACACACAAAAAGGTAATAGGCTTGCTTTTGGCCGCAACTCACCTGATGTGAAGCAAATAATGCGGCCTAAGGTGGAGCACGCTCTTCAAGCTTAACCTTGAAGATCGACCTGTGGTTTGAAATGATTCACAGTAAGAAAACATATCTGGACGTCTGATCTGGCATAATGCGGAAATAACGATAAACAACTTGCTTCCGTGACCATTCTCGATTCTCGTTATAATTACTCATTCTTATAAAAATATCGTTAGATTCACGTCGTCATTCATATCGTGTGTATAGGCTTATATCATGGTCTTGAACATAACATAACATCACGCTGGCAATGCTCGAGGGTTAGGCAGTAGTGCACCTTATAGTACTTCCACATTGCGCCAGTTATGTTTTAGTTGGGGCTACGTTGTAATATGTGCGATCTAATTGCCATCAACCGGGCCCAGATCCAGGCTACGTGGTTGCTACTGAGTAATTTCTGATGAAAAAACCCAAAAACACTGCCTGGCCGTGGTAGCGATGGTTTACAGTAGTAGGTATCGATATAACATAGTGTAAATGTGGTATCGTGCCCTGTGTGTCGCGTTATTTGCTTATTAGGGCCTGCGCAGACGAGGGACAATTTACCTTTACAGGAACTGATAGACGCTACAACTTGCCAACCCCCTAGCCAATACAATTTACCTAAAAAGTAGATCATTGAAACTCTTTTTGTGTCTGAATTATTCGAAGGTCTACCCCGCAGGAATCATAAAGATGAAACTAAAATAATGCAATTAAAACCTTAAAGTCAAATGCACTGTACCTACTTCTATGAAGGTACTCAACTGGCTAGATAATTATCAAAGAAAATGTGTAGCATTAGTCATACAGTGGTATGTTTTATTCCTTGTAGATAAACAGAACGTTCGAAGGCTGATAACAATAGTAAATACAAACAAAATAATTAGTATGCCACTTGAATGCGTCAGTAATAAAAAAGCGACTTCTAAAACTTAGTCATGTGCAGAAAGTAACTAACAGAGTGGACATCTAGAAAGAAATATTGTCTATAGCTTCGCCACACACCGCCACAAGGGGTAAATACCTAATTAGTAAGCGAAACTTCACAGAAGTTGCGGGTTGGGTATCGATGAGAAAACAAAAGGAATAACATTTATGATAGTCATTTAAGGAGTTTTTTCATCATCACTAACTAAACTAACACGGTATTATGCTGTAATCATGAGTAATACTACTCCGTACTCGAAGTAACGTAATACTTCTCAGTGTCTGTTTAACTCGTATTTACAAACAAAAATAATAATACTACTGTAGTAAGTTCTCTTCACGCGTTAGAAGTCATCTGAGACAAACGGGATATGTGGCTTCCGCTATGTTTAATTTTATAATGGACGATGTTGGGTCAACGACACTGGGCGACTCGCAAGCGTGACCGTTGACCACACGCGACACCAGTGTGATCATTTTAATAGACTAGTTAGGTACTTTCCTATGTTTATGCCAGGACTTGGATAGAAGAGATAAAGGGGCGAAGGACCAGTATAAGCAGGGAGGTGTCCTGCACTGCAACCCAATTGCGTAACGCAGCAAACTGTGTGTTGTGTATTACAATACTATCTGAAAAATTTATAAGAATGCCAGCTCTGATACATAAATATCTCTTGTAATCGCTTTTCTGCACTATTTTTAAGTGATGCGATGGTTATAAAGTTCTCAGAAATGCTATTAATAATATGCTTCCAGACGATTCCACTGATATTATAAGTTTAAACAACTATAATGGCTGGAATAGATTCCGGAAAGTTGTAGACGTCATCACAAAATGAAGGAGTTTATTTTTTTATAATTTATCGGTTGATAACTCTCGAGAAAGTTAACCAATTGCATGAAGATAGCCTTGATCCTGGTCGCAGGTCGTGTTCACTGACAGTGCCAACTGAGCAAGATCCATATTATTTTTAATTCCCATATTTTTATTTCCAAATAATAACCTGCTATTAGGTAGTGTTGTTTTGATTAGACAGGTAAGCCAGCGGGCATTTTCCTGATCGGGCAGTAATGAATTGTTGTCCATTATTGGGGAATAATTTTAATTTTATTAAAACAAAGTTTATAAAAATATCTCGGCAGAATTCCGCAGGCCCGCAGTCTGGGTTTGTGTCGGATATTAGACTCATTATAGAACTTGTACATATCCCACTGGCGTTATGCAGGTTAGGTAGTGTGGTAGGGTACTAACTTGTACGTGCCGCGGGTTAGTACGCTATATTTACGATGTTCCCATAGAAGATAATAATTTATAACCGTAACGCGACAAAAGCTACTAGTTCGTTATACCTAATCATTTTGAAAAGTATAGTGCCCGTGAGCCCGTGTTACACCTATGTAGGTAAATATACAAATAAGACCTCTTTCAGTGCTTTATTTAATCCAATTGAATGACTATTTTATAAAAAAAAGTCAATGGGGTTAAATGAAATGATGATTTTAATGATAACGGTAAAGCCTTAGTTGATAAGGCCGCGAATCAACAAACAACCTGACACTGACCGGCAAATTGCAAAAAACGTAAGAATATTTTAATTTCGCGGGCTACCCTGACGCTTCCACCTGAAAAGGCTACATTTCCAACAGTGATGAGCGAGGATCAGCCCCGGATCTTGAATTATTTCGAGGCGGGGCAAAAACTAAAAAAATGCCGCCCTCGCCTGACAATATTTTTACCTTTATCATCATCATCATCATCATCATTTCAGCCATAACACGCTCACTGATGGACATAGGCTTTTTGAGTGAGAACGAGAACGAGAAGCGAGAACTTGTGGAGAATTCAAACGTACAGGATATATTAGCAAGTAAAGCGAGCTGCAAATGTTTAGCACCACTTCTTTTTTATTTTACACAGAAATGAGAATAGGATCACTCTGTCAACTTTTGCAGAATTGAAAAAGTATTATGATGTATTGGCGAGCGAAGCGAGCTCGAAATTTGTTTAATTCTGCCTCGAAAAAGGTTTGTTTCTCTTGTTGAAGAATAATTCATTGTTTATTTTATTATACTGCCCGTTAGTAATCGCAAAGTTGCGATAATGGTGAGTAACGGAACGGCTTGCCCGCCCCTCTTGATCTGGGGCTGGCGAGGATGCGTAGTGAGTCTGTGGTAGCGATGGATGTGTGTGGAACTAACTAATCACATAGCTAGAATAGCTCAAGCTGCGAAAAAAAAGCGAATATTATTGGTATATTTTTTATTAAGTGGGGCTTCTCTTGACCTCAATCTAGTCCTGAGGACAGAGATGATGAGATGATGAGGTCGGCGATGGGACGCGCTAACCCAGAGAGTTAGTTAGGGGGGTGGGGGGTTATGGTGAGTTAGTTTCATACATCCCTCGCTACGCATGCTAACTCATCTCTGGTGGAAACGCAGCCTAAACTACAAACTAGAACAACACAGCTAGACAAAGGAAGTAGGTACCTAGTGTGTAAGTACCCAGTTTTAGTGCTTCACATAACGTTACACAAAACCAATACCTAGGCACAAGCAGCACTCCGGCTACACACAACCAACATTGAAGCTGGCATGAGTAATTAAAAATCAATAACTACATAACCTTCGGTTAGTAACTACCTAACCTAACAGGCAACTAACGCTTTACACTGCTTTTGTAAACCGTCTAAATAAGGAAGCTGTGAGTGGCGCTTTATCACACATTCATTGCACTATAGACAATAGAAGCTGATTCGTTGATAGACGCTGCTGATCGATGACGAACGATTAAAGCGCAGGCCACACCGCCAGCTGGCGGGCGGGCGAGCGAGGCGAACGACGCTCTTTTCATACTACGTTCGTATCTTTCGATAGTTCGCGGTGTGAACCAAAGTATGAAAAGAGGTGAAACGATGCGTCTTTCGCCCGCTTTGCACGCCCGCCAGCTGGCGGTGTGGCCCGCGCTTAAAGCTCCGGTGAATCGACCTGCTGACCTGCTCACTAAATTAGGTAGGTACCTACTATTAGTCAGACCTATAAGCCTCATCCAAAGCGCAGGCCACACCGACAGCTGGCGGGCGGGCGAGCGACGCGAACGACGCCCTTTTCATACTACGTTCGTATCTTTCGATAGTTCGCGGTGTGAACCAAAATACAAAAAAGGTGAAACGATGCGTCTTTCGCCCGCTCGCACGCCCGCCAGCTGGCGGTGTGGCCCGCGCTTTAGTGTGCATCACACGAGCTCATTGACTTGTCTGTGCAGAAGAAGCAGCGTCTCCTTCATGATTGCTTGCCTGTTTAGATATGGGTGAGTAGGTAGGTATGTCTAAAAAACAAAGTACTGTCACGGTGTAGTGTTCTGTTGTGGCTGTTACCTACTATGCAACCTTGAGTAGGTAGTTAGACACATGTTAGTCTAGTCTAGCTAGTGTATGTTTTTGATAGTCATGCGATACGCAAGTGTTACCGTTTTATCTCTGTCAAGATAATTCTGGAGTGGCTATTTTGGTCGATTTATTTCGTCCACGAAAATGCTCGACTGTTTACATCATCATAACTCTGTTAGTTATTTCTAATACATACAAGAGACTAGTTTCGAAGGTGGGCCAGTGGCCAAAAGGGTACGGTACCTACGTTAGATTAATCTTTCAAATAGATTTGGTAATGACGTCAGCCCACTTGGTATGTTGATGTCAATGAACACAACACAAGTAATGACCGCCACTAACGCACGGTCTAACGCGGAAATACTTAAGTTCCCATGTGCGTGTGAACTGAGGGACCACACTCGATTTTCTTCCCTACCTAAGTAGCTAACTTGTATAAAGTCCATCATTATTACCTACTCAAGAATCGTTAAGACTAGAACGGCAGTCCTTGGCCCATCGAGAAAGGGTGTACTGCATTCGGTATAAACTGCCGTTATCTCACACCTCATTTCATCACTTGCCTACTAAATGCAGCTTTGATGTTAGGCAACATCATTCTGAATCAGAATGTTTACTAGCAGTATCTTGCGATATTGTAATGTGTTGTATGTGTGTGTGTGTGTGAGTGGGGGTGGGTATGGGTGTGAGTGGGGGTGGGTATGGGTGTGTGTGTGTGTGTGTGTGAGTGGGGGTGGGGGTGTGTATGGGTGTGTGTGTGTGTGTAAAACTTATATTCCATTGCACATTTAATGTGTAATGGGAATTAAGGTAAATAAGATTAATAAAAATACTGAAGTGAGTTTCAATCATTTATTGGAGACTGTACTGTAGTTGAATACTGCAATATCAGTAAAAGCTTGCTGTATAATTTGTTGGAATGTTTAGTCGACCTCCTCGATGGTAGGTCCGGCACCGCCACCGGGAGCCGCGCCACCCGCGCCGGGAGCGCCGCCGGGGAAGCCGGGCATACCTCCGGGCATACCGCCGGGCATGCCACCTGCTCCCTGGTACATTTTGGTGATGATAGGGTTGCAGATGCCTTCCAGTTCTTTCTGCTTGTGCTCGTATTCTTCCTTGTCAGCCAGCTGGTTGGAATCCAGCCATTTGATGGTATCGTTGCACTTGTCCAGGATGGTCTGTTTGTCGGAGTCGGAGATTTTGTCCTTAAGCTTCTCGTCTTCCATGGTGGACTTCATGTTGAAGCAGTAAGACTCCAGTGCGTTCTTAGCCTGGATGGTCTCCTTCTGCTTCTCGTCCTCAGTCCTGTATTTCTCGGCCTCGTTGACCATGCGCTCGATCTCCTCCTTTGAGAGACGGCCCTTGTCGTTGGTGATGGTGATCTTGTTCTCCTTGTTGGTCGACTTCTCGACAGCAGACACGTTAAGAATGCCGTTGGCGTCAATGTCAAAGGTGACTTCGATCTGGGGCACGCCACGCGGCGCGGGAGGGATGCCGGTCAGCTCGAACTTTCCGAGAAGATTGTTATCCTTGGTCATGGCGCGCTCACCCTCGAACACCTGGATGAGTACTCCAGGCTGGTTGTCCGAATAGGTGGTAAATGTCTGGGTTTGCTTGGTGGGGATGGTGGTGTTGCGCTTGATAAGTGTGGTCATGACACCGCCAGCGGTTTCGATACCGAGCGACAACGGAGTTACGTCAAGCAGCAGCAGATCCTGTACCTCCTCAGACTTGTCACCATGCAAGATAGCAGCCTGTACGGCAGCACCGTAAGCTACGGCCTCGTCGGGGTTGATGGATTTGTTAAGCTCCTTGCCATTAAAGAAGTCTTGAAGGAGCTTCTGCACTTTGGGAATACGAGTAGAACCACCGACAAGTACGATGTCGTGGATTTGAGACTTGTCCATCTTCGCATCACGAAGGGACTTTTCCACAGGCTCCATGGTGGATCTGAACAGGTCAGCGTTCAGCTCTTCGAAACGAGCCCTGGTGATGGAGGTGTAGAAATCAATTCCCTCAAACAGAGAGTCGATTTCAATGCTAGCCTGGGTGGACGAGGAGAGAGTTCTCTTCGCCCTTTCGCAAGCCGTGCGCAATCGCCGAAGGGCCCTCTTGTTGGAGGCGAGGTCCTTCTTGTATTTCCTCTTGAACTCCTGCACGAAGTGGTTTACCATACGGTTGTCGAAGTCCTCTCCTCCCAAATGCGTGTCACCGGCGGTGGACTTTACTTCGAAGATACCATCCTCGATGGTCAGGATAGAAACGTCGAAGGTACCGCCGCCAAGATCGAAAATCAAAACGTTACGTTCTCCACTCCCCTTTTTGTCAAGGCCGTACGCAATCGCAGCAGCAGTCGGTTCATTGATAATACGGAGAACGTTCAAACCAGAGATGGTACCCGCATCTTTTGTGGCTTGCCTCTGTGAGTCATTAAAGTACGCTGGAACCGTGATTACTGCATTCTGCACTGTTTTGCCGAGGTAGGCCTCTGCTGTTTCCTTCATTTTTGTGAGCACCATTGAGCTAACTTCCTCAGGGAAAAAGGTTTTGTCTTCACCCTTGTATGAGACCTTGATCTTTGGTTTGCCACCGTCACTGACTACCTCGAAGGGCCAGTGCTTCATGTCGGCTTGTACAGTGGCATCTTCGAATTTACGGCCGATGAGACGTTTGGCATCTGTAACAAGCAAACAAAACTGTTGAAAATACTATTCCATTCAATGTTTACTTTATACTTGTCAAATAATTTCTCAGAATACTTTTATCATTCAATATGTTCAGAGACTCTAGTCTAGTATATTGGATATCATCATGAAAATGAAATAAAATACAAAAAGATCAATTCTACAAGGTATTTTACCTATTGCATCTGTTTTTATCTAACCATGCTCTGCACAAGTTGACCTTTCTTGACTTTACCCTACACAGTAAAGATGACTCATATCAAGATTTACGAATTGTTTCATTAGATATTTTTATCTATATACATGATAATATTATTTTTTATACCCAGATGTGGGAGATTAGTCATCAATAGTGAATTTATGATCATAGCTGCTGTCTAAACAATGACTCATGAATAACGCCTACAGTTCCCTATTGTCGTTTCTATGTAGGATGTTTTAGTGGTTCAGTAATGCCTACATTCAGCATAACTCAATTACTGATCTACTAAACTGAGATATTCTTTGTTCAAATGCAGTTGAACTGGAGACCCAGTTTCATTACTGACGTCATAGGTAGTTGAATGAACTAGGTCCTGAGTATTGATCGCGCGACCCGTTTCCTGCAACTAGGATGCCATCAATCGTCCGGTAAATAACCTGCCGCGCGCGGCGACGCGTTTGTATCGCGAGAGCGCTAGTCATTTGCGATTCACGTGTTGCCTACGTTATCGCTTCCTATGGAAAAATTGGTATTAACTTTTATATGGCTATGTTATCAGTGGAATGCTGTCCTGATCTTGACCAAATGCGAATGCGAACTAATTACACGGAAAAAACCAATGCCTATCGTACGTATATCGTACCTACGTATCGTAGTCCTTAACTGTCGAAGCGATGACTAGAAACTTACCGAAAATTGTGTTGTTAGGGTTCATCGCCACCTGGTTCTTAGCGGCATCTCCAATGAGACGCTCGGTGTCGGTGAACGCGACATATGAGGGCGTGGTCCTGTTGCCCTGGTCGTTGGCGATGATCTCCACCTTACCATGCTGGAAGACTCCCACACATGAGTACGTGGTACCCAAGTCGATACCTACAGCGGGTGCTTTAGTTGCTGCCATCTGAAACAAAAGATATTCGTGTAAAAATAAGCTGAATGACACGACCTTTACACCGAAACACATAAATGGGCATCGAAAAACTGTATTTAGAGGTTAACTGCCGCCATTTTGGTAGGTGCTTATCTAATAAGTACTTATACTACCTCTGAATACACGTGGGAAACAAAACCAGTAAGTCCAAGAAAAAGGGTTTTCAGAATACCAAAAAGTACCAGCTAGGCGTTACAAGGCGGAAAAGCAAAGGCGGCCATTACACGGAAAATCGATACGGTGCGGGGACGGAACGTTCCAGAACGCGGTGTGGAAATTTAACGAGGATTCAACATGCGGCAAATTAATAATGCCGTAGAACATGAACAATGATCACCTTGGAATAAAACACCTGCCTGGAGTACCACGTGCCTATTCCGACACGAACAAAGAAACCGACCGTATTTAGACGTGCCGAACCTTGAATCTTACGGTAATCCGTTTAAAATAATACGATTATAGCACTACTAGCCTAGTAAATGTTTTTTTATGTGAAAAATCACACGTCAGAATAAAGCGTGCAGAAGGAAGTTCCCGCCGCATAAAATCTCTCACAGCGACCACCCGAATTTAACACGGAACATAAATATTAACACGACTTATGACCAATCACTCTCTTTAGTTATAAAATATCGAAACTACTTACTTTTTTAATTTTATGTATAACTATCTCAGTCGTTGACTTAACTCGTAGAGTAACTCAGCAAACGTGCGCGATTGACGGCTTCTTTTCACGAAATAATATGGCGTAGGAATTTCACCAAGAAGTTTATAAGCGCGGGGATGCGTCACTCGACGTCACTCGGTTGTTCTGGAATATTCCTTCTTTCAACCAATAGGATTCGCTCCCTCCTGGCGTGCTTTTCTGTCATTGGTTGGAAATTGGCATCTGCAGCGTTTTTTAGAACATGTGGAATGGGTTTAGTGTTGGGTATAGATGGGTGTGGTTGATTATTATATCGATGAAACATTGCGACAACAGACCTTTTTTTAGTGATTTGAAAAATGAAACTATGTATGAACTTGCGTAAACGTATTATATATTCGAAAGCAAAATAAATGAAATAAGCTAGACTGGACTACACTATCAATTTGAACAAAGTTCCAAATACATAGAAGAATCTAAACTGTTCGATGTACCTATTGATTAAAATGTGAGCAAAAATCTATTCCGTTAAGAATTGGTGCATTTTTATAGCGTTCAATCTAATCGTTTAACAATGTAACATTTTACAGCTGAATATGATTTCATTAGATTACAGACATAACACACGCATATTAGGGTGATTGTGTCACGTGAACTCACGTGCGAACCTGCGGAGGTAAGGTGGTTGTTAATTATAAAATGTAACCATGACCACGAAAAACTTTTAATTTGGTGTTTTGAAAAATGTGACAGTCCTCATCATCTCATTATATTTCTGTAACTGACGGAACTTCCAAAGTTCCTCTAATACACTCATTCCTTGCTTTATCCATTCTTATCACACCACACATCCACCTTAACATTCTCATCTCCGCTTCAAGCAATCTTTTTTCATCCATCTTCTTCACAGCCGAGCTTTCCGATCCATACAGTACAATGTGACAGTTCTCAAAGTAGTAATTATGAAGATAAACAAATAATTGTTATATTGATACAGTAATAATAAACTGCGGCATTCTCTAACGCCATCTTAAACCACGTGTTGCACACGTGGTTAAAATATTATGTGACAATTACTTCTAAATTCTTCCATGTTCGTAGCCATTTATCATATTCTAATTGAATTATTAAAATTTACAAAGAAAAAAGAATTACTGGTGAAAACTAAAACAACACAAATAAGATTCCGTTATCGGTTTAATAAATTGTCACCATCGATATCGACAAACATTCTTTGCCAGTCTGGACGTCACTGGCTGTTCATATCAGTGTTACAAGCCAAATATTTTCCAGAAGTACGAACATTTTAGTTGGAATTAAATAAACAGTAAAAACCAGACAGTAAAAAAATTAATTGGTAAATTGTTTCTAAGCAAAATTTGTAAAACTTGTGATTATTTAAGAATTCTATTGATGAGGTCTCAGTACCGCCCTCTATTGTGCAAGCTGCTGAGTCACAAATTATTTTTACTTGGTCATTTTCCGGAATGTGCAGGAATCTGGAACATTCCGGATTTCCGGTTCTGACCTGGTTAAAAAGCGGACCTTTCAAAATTGCTGCAAAATGTTTCCCGCTAGAGTGAACTTAAATACCTGCGATTCATGACTACATATTACTAGGTATCTATTTTTACTCCAAACATATAAGAAAAAGATGGATTGTGTGAGGATTGATATAAAAGAGTAAATGATGCTGTGACGTCCGACAGGGGAGAATGGAAGAATACAACGTGTTGCACCGACTCCAAGTAGAATGGGACAAGGGCAGGAAGATGATGAATAATTAAACTTCAAACATAACTTTTCAATATTTATTAGAAAACAGTCCAATACAATACAAAGAAATAAATAAAACAATCCTATAACAACATGCGCCTTAAATTCTATATATTTTTTTTAACCTTATTTCATTTACAGAAGCATTTTGTGCTTGTGTATAAAGATACAGTTAAAATGTTATTGAATGATGACTAAGAATGATATTTCATGCAGTGGAATTAATAATATGTATATTGCATTGCATGATACTCAAAAAACTCATCAACCATCTTATCTGTAATAACAAATAATAGATTCATTGCGATTATTGATACTATTCGGCGATTTAAAAACATAGGAGTCACACACTTGAGAACAATGACACTTTATTTACTAACTACAAATATAAAATGGTCATCATTGTGCCACGTGTCTTATTACTATAAAATTTGAACAGAGAAATAAAACATAATAAATGTTAATGAACGGGTAACAACCATCTTTGCATCTTTCAGCTATTTTTCATTCAATACTGGGTCAAGGAGTTTTCTATTGTTGTATTTCTATTTTTACGATTACACAACCCACATTTTTGTTTGCCAATTTGCATTTCTTTTTTAAGCAGAGATATTTACTTTTCGGCGTAATTAAACGTAGTTTTTCGTTCACGTTACTTTTCTTGTTCATTACGGCAAATAAAAGCAACCAGCTTAGCGTATAAAAAATCTGTATTTATATTACTTTCACGAAGGACCATTTGTATTTATCCTTACAACCAATCACGTTACGGATCAGGAGCTACTTTGCGGAAATCTATGAAATTAAAATGTTATGCAAAATATTACTTTTATTTTCGCAAAAACAAGATCTATGTAGTATTATGATTATCACACCTAAATGTGTGTAATTATGTGAGCTGAAGGGCGTTAAAACCTGGATCTAGTTTTCAGAATTCAAATGAACTATATTGCAACATTTTACAAAAAACTGTTTTATTTTCCCACTCAAACTTCAACTTGTGACTAGAACTCTAAGCGCTGCGGTGTGCGGGTATCACGAGATTCTGAAGTAGGTCTGGTAGCCGAGGCCGAGCGAGGTGGTCAGGAACCAGGCGAAGCAGCACCACCACGTCGCGAACCCGAACACGCCTCGGTACACGTCCACAGTAAACACCTTGGGGAGAAAACAACATATCTAATATACTTTTTGAACATGTTAAACTGCCATTTGTGGACCTTCGATAGTCGTTACTAGTAACTAAATTGTAGAGGTCGGGTAGGTAGTCATATTATGTAACATACTGGTAATAAGCTGCATCCGGTTAGACTGGAAGCCAACCCCAACATAGTAGGAAAAACGCTCAGCAGATGATGACGTTGACTTGTTAAACAAGGCTAACGCCATTGTTGTAACATTTTTGTGTCCCTTCGTCCAGCATACTCACCATGGAATCCTGATATTTCATGAATGTCAAAAAACTGTTCTGAAATAGTGCTAAATAGTGCCCAAAGGAAAAAAATAGTGCTCTTGTACTTGCGAAGTTATAGCCATAGTTCGATGAGTATGCTGGACGAAGGTTTCGCCCAGCATACTCACCTCCGTCCGGAGAATCTGTATACGCTTCAAACATAATTCATACTTCAAAAAATAGTTCCCAAATAGTGCCAAACGGTGCCCAAAAAGAAAAAACAGTGCTCGAATAACTTCGGAGTTATAGGCTTCGTTCAGTGAGTATGCTGGGCGTAGGTTCTACGCCCAGCATACTCACCTCAGTGCGCGAATATCGAACGAGCTATAGGTACAATTTACGTCTCAAAAAATTGTGCTTGAAATAGTGCCCAATATCAGTCCAATTTTTGCTTGACTTTTGACCTAGAAAACCATTAAATTTGATTGTAAACTTCTACATACATTACATTGAGTACAGTCGAATACAATATTATTAACTTTCTTTCTAACAATTTTTGTCTTGTGTAAATTATTAATTGTCTATGTAAGGGAGTATTTACTTTAGAATCGCAATATTATTAATTACACATTATTTTAATAATACTTTATAATAATATGATTAAGCCTTCGCGCGTCGCATGGGACCCCGGTAGCTAGGAACAATGATTTTATATATTTTGTCTAGATCACGGCGCTTGAAGGATTAAGATATCAAATGAAGTAAATCATGCATGAAAAATAAAGTTGCTGTTATTAATGCTTACATTACAACTGACAAAATTATTCAAAATAATCATTTTCCGGATCAAGGACGGTACCACAACGTTTACGGAATTGACCTGTATTCCTCATGTGATAAAGTTCAATATAGTGTGGCAGTAATGGATGCACGTACGGTCAATAGGTATGGGGCTTACGACTATGTCACAGTACTAGTTTTGACTGGTTATAAGTTTTGCCTGCAACATATATACAAAAAGAAACTGTATAATTTCCTTTTTACAATTTTTCAAGATATTAATTTTATTGGCTGCAAATGACTGTTTTTATTCAGACAAACACACAATGCAATGAAGTAATAGACTTCATTTACGCTTAAAGTTTCATTCATTTATTATTATTTATAAAATATATAATAATGCATTTAATCGAAAGTTTTTGACATGTGAGAAAATACCATAATTATTTCCAATAACATGAAGTCTACAATTAGAAAGTTTAATATTTTTGTCCAAAAACATGTGTCGACGACTGTACCCCATTTTACGTTAGTATGTAGAAGTTTACATTAAAATTTAATGGTTTTCTAAGTCAAAAGTCAAGCAAAAATTGGACTGATATTGGGCACTATTTCAAGCACAATTTTTTGAGACGTAAATTGTACCTATAGCTCGTTCGATATTCGCGCACTGAGGTGAGTATGCTGGGCGTAGAACCTACGCCCAGCATACTCACTGAACGAAGCCTATAACTCCGAAGTTATTCGAGCACTGTTTTTTCTTTTTGGGCACCGTTTGGCACTATTTGGGAACTATTTTTTGAAGTATGAATTATGTTTGAAGCGTATACAGATTCTCCGGACGGAGGTGAGTATGCTGGGCGAAACCTTCGTCCAGCATACTCATCGAACTATGGCTATAACTTCGCAAGTACAAGAGCACTATTTTTTTCCTTTGGGCACTATTTAGCACTATTTCAGAACAGTTTTTTGACATTCATGAAATATCAGGATTCCATGGTGAGTATGCTGGACGAAGGGACACACATTTTTTGGTATTCACTCTAAGACCTGTGTTGACAATTTACCGTTTTGTAATCTCCTTCTTGAATTGGTGTACTTGGGTGCACCTAGGTTATGGCTGGCACAGAGGAGAAAGATAGAGACGTCCTATGCATTATTCACTAAATAATTACAACTTACAGGTTATTTAAAATGTGGCTCTTTTTGGATGGTCTAGGTACACATTAGCAAACAAAAACCAATATTAAAAACATACCATTTTCAGATTCTCTAAAGCTAGCTGGAACTGCTCAATACCATCGCCATCCACACTTTCGGTCACTCCAACTGACTTCTCCTCCACTGCACTAACTCCTTCAATCTCATAGAACAGGCTGGTCCATGTGTAGCCGCCGAGGGTCTTGTACATCAGAGCCATGTACAAGCACATTATGATAGGACAGATGTATTGGAGAGCTACCACGCAGAGGTAGTAGAATACTGAGGCGACCTGAAAGGAAGATTTAGTGAATTAGTCGTGTGATTGATTGTTGTGTGAACAGACCGAATGCAAGCCGCTGAAACATGAACCTTATTATTTATTTTGATGTAGCCCAAGGTAAAACGCCCTTAGGCTAAGAGGAGCAACAATTTTCGCAAAGCTGCTAGCAGCCAGTTCAAAAGATGCACCAAATCAAGTTAAATGGCATACTGAAGCAGTAGACTGCTGTACTTCTCTTTGGTTTTGTCAATCTTCGTCGTAATGAAGATTATTATGATCCAAGGGAGGCATATGCCCAGCAGTGGGACAAGTCGGGCTGTGGATATTGTTGAGTATTGTACTCTCTTTTATACCTTCTTCTGCAGATCTATGTTCGTGATCCTGCCAGCTTCTTTCTTCTGCACGTCCATGCGTCTCTGTGCCATGTCGAGGTATGCTTGCAGCTGACGCGGCATTAGCGCTAAGCGGATGACTACTGTGCTCGCTACGAGGATCAGACGAAGGGTGTCGTAGGCGTCAGATGTCATGCTGTAAAGGAAATAAGATCAGTTTAGGGGCCGCTTTGATGTCTGATCTGTGGATGATATGCTGGGGACAACAGACAAATGGGTTGCTAGAGAGTTTGTTCTGCCACTTCTTCCCAGCTAAAATATTAGGAAATGGCGAAGGGCAGGCGTTGTGGTCTTTTATGTGATTTTGACTCTTATTCTGAGTCTAAGACTTGATTCGAAATGGAATCTTAGAATAAGATTTATGCTAACAACTTACAGTGGCTTCTCCATACCGCTAAAGACTCTAGCAGTCAGGTAGTGCCTGGTGATGGGGCGCACCCACAACAGCACTAGTACGAACGGCATCGCGAAGTTAAAGTTGAGCAGTAAAGTTTTCACTTTGTTGTCTCCATAGTACCTGGAATAAAAGAATAATGTTATGTGCCTTACAAATATTGACAAAGGAATGGTTTACCATCCTTAAAATATATATGGTCAGAAAATATTATAAGCTATACATATTTATTCCGTTTTGTTCAACTAATAAAATAATATTTGCAGTGTATATTTTTGCTTCGAGTCTTTGCTTAAAACCGTTAACAATGTTAGCAAGAGTTTCTTTATGAGGGTGCCTATGGCGCTTTTATAATTTTTTCATCAGTACAACAAAGCAAGTCATAATTTTGTGATATGAATAGAGCTTACCTAAGTGAGTCCCAGTGCATCCTGGCGACTCTCATTCCAGGGAAGGTGAAGAGCGTCCCAATAATAGCTGCCCACACGGCTAAGAAGAATTTTAATATCAGTTTTGAAGCTGGTCCTCTGAAAATTATAAACAAAATATATTTTTTGTGTAGTCAAATTGTAACTCTTGGGCTCGAAGAAAAACTGGAAGGTATAAAGTACTTATGAAATAACGTACTTTTTGTATTGAATTTATTATAAAGAAATATTTTAAGTGTTTTTACATAAAGACTCATGTTAATTGGAACCTGGCTGATGGCCAAAACTCTTACCTTTGAATAGAATTTTTAAATGAGACAGCCATCACTTAATCTCAACAGCAACTATATCCTAGCCCAAATGAGTAACACAGTAAAAATCATAAAACTTACACAGAAGACAGTCCCTGATTCTCAAGGAACTTGGAAGCATTTTCATAGAAGCTGTCATAGGCAGGGTCCACACCCACTTCCAGGTTGTCCTCACTCACAATGAGAACCATCATGGCTATCAGCAGGAAGACGCAGAAGGCCACAATGCAGGTAGAACGCTCCCCAATTGACTCCTCACTTGTGAAGTACTGTTTTGTCAGGCTTAAGAGGATTTTGCTGTGTTTGAGTTAAGGTTGGGTCAAATAGTGTTGGAGAGTCAGACTTGAGAATTGACAATAATATATCTATTTTTCTTTTAAAAGACAATAATGCAAAAAGTTTTGATAGTAAGCCAGCATGTGTTTGCATGTACATGTTTAGATCCGGCTCCTGAGCAATCAGGGTGTTAAGTAGTTTTGTAGATGCAAGTTGATTTCTCACAATACACTTTTTTATCTTCAGGTACTTAATCTTTTTGTAAAGGATACAATGAGAACAGCACAACCAGAAGACACCACACCATGCTCAAGTTGAACTCATCCTTCAGTGGGAATACTGATGTGTACACCTGAAAACCAATATATATGAGGATTTAGAATAAGGTAAAAAGACGATGAATACATATATTGCAAGTGACTAATCACAAACTATGGAGCCTACACTTTAGTTTGAATGTTATAGGGTGATTTTAATACCTAATTATACATTTATAAATAAAAATCACCTAAAGTTAATAACATAACAATAAACTAAACAATGGTATCTAAAAACTCCAAAACTCTATCAACTGGTAATGTCCCCAAGAGGCTGGCGGTGTTGCCATGCTGTATGGCAATGCTTTGCCTCTGGCTAAGGTAAAAGCCAGCCTTTGGGTCATGGTGTCAACAAAGTGTTTTAAAATTTCTTGGAAAAGGTTTCAAACACTCAGACCCCAATGGTCGTAGAGTTTCAACCCCAAATGGCTTGAAAATACAGTTACCTATAAGGTTACTATATTTACACCTCTTGAGGTTGTCCTCAGCGGCCGCGCCAGTGCCAGCACAGCACATTGAGCTAGGTAAATGGGATGGCGCTTGATAACTGATGTTTATTTTCCAAACAGTTTTACACATTTAGGAGACCAGTTAGTAGTACAATATTAAACTAGACCAGTGGTTAGTAGAGTTTTAGATTACTAGTCCAAGTAAATTAACACCTACCTCAGACATGAGGTACACTATAGCAGTGTACAGTGAGAAATCCACTATCCATAGATACTCTGTGTAGAACCTCAAGTGTACCACGTCTAGCGCCGTCACGGGCGCTGTCTCCAGCTGGATGTCCAGGCTTCGAGGCACATGGAACGTCTCTGGCTTTCCATTCGACTCATGTTTACCCCCTTTTTTACCCTTCGAAGTTTCTTTAGGCACTCCCGCCAAACTTTTCAACTCACTGTTAGTAGGGTACAAATACCTAAACAGTCTTTGCGAACATAATAACCATCTTGCGAACGAATAACTTCCCAACTTCTGTATCACTGATACCATAATCAGTGTGATAACTAATTGAGCGCCAAGTAGTGCCTGGAATATAAATAAAATGCAATGATCCACTGAACTGTGCACGGAATCTATCTTTAGATCTATAAATCAAGTTTACACACCATTTCGCCTGGATTTTCATTCACATTTATGTCTATTCATAGTCTGTATTTGCTAAATTATTTTCGTTTCAAGCTAAATCTATAACCTCAATTTTTTACTCCCACTCATTACTACACAGTCAAATTTAAAATCATGTGGATACACAACGGGTGAAAGAAGTAGATATTTGAGCCTACTGAAAGAGAAGAAGAGAGATCCGATTAGAGTCTCTGTCAAAATCACGCCTTTTTTATGGCTGCATTTTAATTAGCTGTGCATTTACACAGAAAGTTCCAATCCTTGCATTGTGTCAACAAAATATTGGTAAGTTTTGTATCATGATTTTTTTTTCATTGAGAAATAAAAACTCCAGCTCTCAAAAATATAAAAATTTTGCCGAAAAACAAAATTACATAAAATAAAAATCTAATTTTCTAATCTTTATTTATATTAACACGATCTTCATAAATGTATGTCATATAATCAATGTTGTGAAAGAGATACCTATATTCATAAAGGGAGAAAGAAATAAAAAGTATTGCCATAAATAAACATTATCCTTTAATCTCGGGTAAATAGTAATAGAAGTAAACCCAGACCATTTTCAAAATGTTTCAAAACTTTTTCTATCATAAAAGAAATCTGACCCTCGACAAAGTGGCCTTTGTCGAGGGTCAGATTTCTTTTATGCTAACATATATAATGTATATAAGATATTCTGTCATTCCATAAGTTAACCTTTTCTGACGAGTCTTCTTGTTCTTACCGTGTCGATGGCAATCTAATTAGTGTCAGCCCAGAACTGAGCAACTAGTTTGGCTCTTTCGGTAGCGCCCATCAGTTTCTGTAGTGAACAAAGAACAGGACACGATATTAAGTGCCCCATCGTTTGTAGAACATCACCACATTTACACTCCAAGGCAGAGTCATTAATGGGTCCTGTGACCTGAGCAGGTTTCACACGATTGAAAAATTGCTTAATAATTTTCCATTTTGTATTCCAAAATTATAATTTCGCAGCTCAAATCAAAGCATTCGTGAATACGGGGGCAGATTTAATATTTTATAGCAAAAGGTGCTTAATCTTTAAAAAAAAAACGTTAAATATTAACTGATTGAGCCACCTCCGCCTAAGAGTAAAGCAATTTCTTTACTTCCAAATTATTCTGTATAATCTGCGGATTCTGCCCACCCGATATAAATATTTTTTGTAATGTTTAAGTGGAAACAAAATTTACATTGACACTGAAGATATTGACTAGAAGTTAAAGGGAAAGCAAAATTTTCGACTGGTAGCCCCAAACCAGTCCGCGTTGCGCACGATGACTAATGTTCACTGAAAGTTATTCTTATCGATTGATTTGTCTCCACACGTAATTTGGTTTCGTCGCTGCCAAAGTCTGCTCGCAGACCGCGACGGACCCTTTTTCAGTAGTCGATTTGATTACATTTTTATTTTGTGTGGTGTTGCAAAAACCGTGAAAGATGGGGTCGTTGTTTAGGAGTGAAGAAATGACATTATGTCAACTTTTCCTACAGAGCGAAGCCGCGTATGCATGCGTGTCTGAGCTCGGCGAGCTGGGACTCGTGCAGTTCCGAGACGTGAGTAGTGCCACCATGTGGATCATGTTAAACGCCCCTTTTACATCATTATTATTTGAAACCCTGCATAACTTCGACAAGGGTATATCTTATTAGAATATCTCTGACCTCGTTTCGCTTTGATCGAGTTTCGTGCCCTGATTTCATGATAATACTGATTTAGCTAACAGACTTTTTACAATACTTACAAAAAATAGAGTGTTTAGGCTTTTTCAACACGATATAAGTAAATGCACATTCTCTTACTCATTTGTCAACCCCAGATAGTTTAACCACTGGATTATTTTGTTCTGATAATGTTTTATCACTAGCACACATGATATCCTGCTACAGTATCTAGCTATGCATTGTTGTTTCCTCTATGCACCATTATTGACTGTTCAATAGGATTCTATAAACAGTACTGGAGTATTGTTGACAAAGATTCAACTGTATACTGCTAGTGGAATTATCTAGGCAATCATTCTAAATAGTCTTTGAAGACAGCAGGGCCTAATGACCCAACCTATTCATTATCTAGGCAATCATTCTAAATAGTCTTTGAAGACAGCAGGGCCTAATGACCCAATCTATTCAGTCCTAGACTTCTAGAACCCGCCCCTAAGATGGTTGTTTGATTATCTATTTTGTACATTATGTGAAAAATACTTGTTCATCTCTGACACTTCAAAAGTTAATGGTTCACCCTGTTGAAGTAAGTGCCTTTAGCTCGCTCACTTGGGTCAAGTTTTCTACCAGAGAAATTAAAAGGATGCACCTCCCAACATGCAGAAGTATAGCTTTTAGTTGAAAGACCTCAGGGTTCCTTTACCAAAGACACCAGAAAGTCTTCTCTTACCAACATAGAATAAGCTCT
Source organism: Noctua janthe (assembly GCA_910589295.1). Lineage (NCBI taxonomy): Eukaryota > Metazoa > Arthropoda > Insecta > Lepidoptera > Noctuidae > Noctua > Noctua janthe. The sequence continues at coordinate 17,453,465 of OU342562.1, forward strand.
TGCCGATAATTCATGGTAGCAACCATCTCATTATGCTAAACAATCCATTTAAATGTGAAAAGGTCATAATAACTAATATCATTGCTTAGCAGCAAAAAGCTCATCAAGAGATTTTAGTTTAAAATCTGTCTTTTATCATTTTACTAAAATTTACATTACAATAATTGATTCCATTGGTCATGAGTGCCAACATAAAAACTTCCAATTTAAAAATGTCATGTGATTGATTAAAAATGTGGCTGTTATTAGGTTACAATTGATGAAGTTAATTACATTACAATCTCAGATAAAGTGTAATATTTAGTTGATAAGGTCACACCTATTAACTCCATCTTATCATTTATCAATTACAAGTCTTACCTAAATACCACCTTTTATAATCTGCCTATAGCATGTTCCCACAGCTGGGACACAGGGCTCCTTTCTATGAGAGAGAGAGAGCTTATCAATACCAGTTTAGTTCTTTTTAATGTAATGCCAGCAGTTGTCAAAAACTATTTGAGGATCCAAGTTTGGAGTCCTCAATCAAGAACTGTACTGTAGCCTCCTTGGTGTAGCTGCTTGTACAGTTTATAGTATTGTTTGACAATTTGACAATGTCACACTGTCACTATACCACAAGATACACACTTAGGTAGTAGTATAAATAACATCTAAGATGTATTCTTTAGCAGACATAGGAAAAGGGATGTATGCATAAGACAGTGGAATTCATACTGAAGACACCCTGCAAAATTAGAGCAAATCTTGTAATAGATTTTCATTATCCTAAACATTGCATTGGACTAGAGGCCTTTGTTTAGATTTATACGAACTCATATGAAATGAATCACATTCATAATGCATAATATGACCACAATTGAATACATAGTTTTAAAGTGTAGGTAAAAAAAAAAATAAAAAAAAAATAACATTTTAATTAATTCACTTTGCATTCAAATGAAAACATCAAACTAAGTATTAACAATTAGGTGAAGTCATAAGAAAACACTTTATTTTTATAATATCATATTACTAGTTTTGCTACAGAATACTGAATCTGCGTCCAAGTCATTTCGCCACCTTTTTGTGAGGCCGCCTCAATGACGCCTTCAATGTGCAGGGACCCAAACTACACAAATCCATATGTATGAAAATTAAACAATGACGAAACTGAATTCAAGTATCTTTTTTATCCCATTATTCTTTCGAGGATTTGATTGAAATTACTTCATTCTTATTAAGAAATCGAATTGCACTTAGTTTCTCTTTGAATCGGAAAGTACGTGATGCTCAGCAATTTGCATGCATTACGGCGCGTGCGCCAATTGTACCACCACGTCAATACCATGTTGCGGAACATTGTAACCACATACTGGCCAGACAATGTCAACAAATTGCAATTGCACTTTGATGAACCTCTTCTTGACACATCTTGGCCGACAAAAATTGGTGATCCAATTCATTCATCTGGCGAGACATTACGAATCGGTATCTTGCGGTCGGAATTTTTCCAGCTGCGGCTAAATCTCCGCATTTTCCGTGAAGCATTTGACTTTACTTATCTATTATATTTAGCTGGAATATACGAATATTTCAAGCACCAACATTTTCTTTCATCACTCCATTGTTACAAATACATTGTGGGATTTGAAATTCTCACATGAAATAACATGGTACATTTTTCATTCAAGTAAAATGGTATTGTTTCTCCACAACGGGCTGACCTCCAGCACAGGAAGATGAATGCTTTCAGCAACAAAACCATTCGTTTGTTCCTTTGTCTCTGGCGTTACAGAGAAATGCAGTCACCTGACGCTAATAGTTATTTGATTTACATTCGGTATCTAAGCTGCAAGTAACCTATTTTTTTATATAATGGCGGCCGTTGCTTCTTAGTTTCGTAGGCTTAAAATTAATTCGCTTTACAGATCTTTTCAAGATTAAGTAGGTATGGCAAGCCTTTCCAGCAACTTCTTTGATAAGTCTTGAACAGTTTATCTTATGTCACACAAAAATTACGAAAATTACTCGTAAAATTAATTGACTTCATTGACATTTTATCTATCCTTAAGTGCCGTAGGTTAAGTAAAAGTCGAATTCTTACTGAGGTTCCAGAAACAGGTGTTTTGGAGATAAACTAAAAAATTGAATAAAGACTTGGTAGTAAAGATAACAGATGCTAATGACCTCAAAGGTCATCAGTCATCAGTATCATGGTCGGCATTCAGTAAATCGCGAGCGAATGACCATGAGGACTCGAAGTACGCCATCATAATCACAATAGTCGGCGGATAATTAAAATTATTGCTTTTTTCCCCTCACACGTGGAGCTCGCTATTCATTCTTGAGCATCTGCAAGTTACGACATCTTAAAATGGTCTTGTGTTTTTCTATTACTCTTTATAAAGCCGAATTGTTGGAAGAGAAGAGACATATTATGACTACTCTCTGGTGGGAGGAGTTGTGGGAGAGATTCCTTATTATTAATTCTTAAGAAACGAGAGGATGTCAAATATCTGACAGAAAATTAGGTAACAAAAGGCCATTACAACCTTTCTCATAATAGGTGCCAGTTACCAAGCACAACGACTACAACAAACAATTCACTGAGATGGCGCTCTGCCCGCATGGGTCTATGTTCTATTGAGAGAGTTGTTGAGGGGAATAAGATAAGTATTACTATTTGATTGGCCTGGCTATAGATAGCAGCAACCACTTGACTCTGCCTTCAAATAGACAAAATAGTACAGACATGAAAAACTGCACAACACGACGAATTGCAGGGCACGGCCGCGAACCGAAGCCATACTAAATTCTCATTAAATATAAGGCTCTGGCTACACTGAAGCGAAACCGGCGCGGGATGCAGGACGCGACCACGTGTGTCGGTAGTGTTAACGATTAGGAAATCATGCGACTATTCGCACATGTACAAGTTAGTTCACATCGCCGTACAAGTTAGTCGACACAATCTGCGCGAGCTAATCTCGTGTGTTAAAAGCTTTCCCATTGATTTATCTTGAACTTACCATATCGACACTCCAGTCAGTCGTCGAAGACTAGGCTAAGTAAACTAGCTAAGACTAAGCTACTTCAACGTGAACTTTCTATCCGCAGTTAAACCCTGACGTGAACGCGTTCCAACGCAAGTTCGTCAATGAAGTCCGTCGGTGCGACGAGATGGAGCGAAAGCTTCGGTACTTGGAGAAGGAGATCCGTCGTGATGGAATCCCGATGCTGGAGATCCCGGGCGAGTGTCCCGAGGCCCCACAACCCAGGGAGATGATCGATCTTGAGGTGAGCAGGACTGTCACTTTTATGACGTTTTTGCACTTGAACATATCTGATTTGGCAATTTTTTTCCGAGATGTTGTACCGATACAAATGCAACTTAGTACTGAGCAAGCAAGCATCATCATCAGCAGCAGCATCATTGAGAAATCGATCTAACATGCCTATATTTCATAGTCAAATATCGTAATGTAAATCATTGGTGTTTCTCAGGCTACCTTCGAAAAACTAGAGAATGAACTCCGCGAGGTAAACCAGAACGCCGAAGCTCTTAAAAGAAATTATCTTGAGCTTACAGAACTGAAGCACATACTTAGAAAAACACAAGTTTTCTTTGATGAGGTAAGTTGAAACAACTACAGTACTTTTAAGAGCTCACGAATACAAACACCAAAAACAAGCCTTCAAACAAACTCACTAAATTACTAATCTGTTTACGTACCAACGTAATTAGTAGATGCTTCGTCCAATGTATTAGAATCCAACGATAAGATAGCTAGCTCACTGCTAATGTCCTCGTGATGTTTCACGCAAAATGTGTAATGTCGATTAATTACTATCAACGTAATCTATTAGTGTTTGTTCAATTACGTCAAATGCCATTATGTTGCAGCCATCCTTTATACTATGTCAATATGGACTGTCATTGTAATTACTGAAGCTAGTTTACGAAGGGAATGTCGTCAATAGATACGTTTTAATCAATTAGATAGAGTTCAGCTTGAAAACACAATAGCAAAGGTATGAAGCCGATACAAAATCATGCTGTTGTAGAAAAAAAATAGCTCCACGATCAATTTTCCAGTCGTCCTTATTTATTTTTATCATCGTTTATTATTCATTGATTTTCCCTTGTTTTAAATCAGTGTCTCATTAAATATTATTATTTAATTTATCTTAATAACTTAAAGCACAATAACAGCAGATCAAATACTAATTTATGTTCAACACTTTCCAATATTCTTTAAGTTAACATTTTCCTTATACGAAGGTCGTGGGTCTTGAATTATTTATATTTTTATTAAATTATTTTATATGTATACGACGAAGTGGGCTTCAAAAACAACGAGCATATGAATTGAAACGTTTAGATTCGGTATATTGTTTGAAATAATGACGTCCTACTGTCAATGTCACATTTTTGTACGTCTTTTGTCGGCAGTTGATTGATCGCACGCATACATTACTGTCTGCTTTGATTGTACTCGTGCTGGGATACATGAACGTTTTCTAATCTCAGTCAAAATCCAATAATATATCCGTGGCAGTATCATGGAGATGATTTCATGGCCACAAATCGAATCCTCCACGCTCGTACGTAATGTGACATTGACATTGACGTTTCTCTGACCTTGACGCCATGTTGGCGTGTGTGTGCACAAGATGGCGGACCCGTCGCGCGAGGAGGAACAAGTGACCCTACTTGGGGAGGAGGGGCTCATGGCGGGCGGGCAAGCTCTCAAGCTGGGGTATGCTCAGATTGATTACGACGCGCTCGTTGGACCGTTTTGATTTCCATTTCTGTCAATGGAAATCAAAGCACACACATGAGCGTTATTATTTTTACAGCGCTTGTACTGTGACGCTGATTCTGGAGTCTACCGATCACCACTCAGGCAAGCATTGGAGTCGGCCGGTTTATAGTATATCATCAACATAACACCTCTCTTTGACTTCTTTGTGTGATGGAATGACAGCTTAGTTGTAGCACCGCAACCAGCCCGGCCCAGACCGTGCCCGTCTACTAAAGCTTAGTGAATTCTCCTGACTCCCTTACCGAGCGTGCTAACCAATTGCTGCCTGAGTGAGATTTTAATTTTATTTTGAACTAACAATGTTTCCGTCATGATTTATTTTTGAAGTCCATCTGCGAACCATTGCAGCTATCGGAGCCGACAACCGACAAGGTTTACAAAATAGTTAATTTCCGTTATCATAAAGTCATCCACGCTTTCTGTACTTGTCATTTTATGCATGCCATTATGATTTTTATATGTTCATGTTATATGTAGATCACGACGAGACAGAGATAGAGTATATACTTTCTTTAGTTTATTATAAACGACACTGTAATTTGAACACAATACGAAGTAGTCACAAACTAACAATGCATATGAAGCTTTTATATAATTTGTTGGTAGCTAGGTTATACCAGCACACCACCGCGTAGAATGAGGTGTTTGCAGTGACTCGATGGCGCTACTTTTTTACTACAACAGGCAAGGAAACAGTGTGCATCGTGTGGTGTTAATGTCGTATCTGTCGCGTTCATTGTGACGTCATTTGGGCAATGTTTGTCTACATGTTTATGTTTGTCCTCCGTGTAGCACGAGGGTGGTGCCAATACCACTGAGTCGATGACGCGCGCCCTCATATCCGACGACCCGAACAGACATATCGGCCACGTCCAACTAGGGTATGTATGCGTGTGTACATACGCACTGGAGTGACACTGACCACCACCCGATACTCGCGCGGCTGGGCTGTTCCCCGACAGTTCAGCCGCTCTGCTCTCTGCTGGTTCTATTGGTTGCTCGTCTTGTATGTCTATCGTGTCGAAATGTATGTCCACTCATAAAATTATCGTACGTTATCATCACGAAAGATACACTCTTACTGCCTACTAACTTTGCTGATTAATAATATCTACGTTAGTAAACTGCTACCTACGAAAAATGACCTAGTGACGTACTACACGAAAGACGATGCAATCAATCACGTTGTTCACATAAACTTGACACTTTTATTATTTGACGAAGAATCTTGTAAATATTTACATTGTCAACAAATCAATTGCGCTGAGCTTGTTGCGAGTCTATAATTTTGCGGTTTATGTGAACACTTTCATAGATCTAATATTGCACGTGATGATACACGAAGAACATTTCTTGCCAACTGTAACTGATATTCGAAAGATAAGAACTTCAATATTAAAGATCGTGCGCTTAACGCACGATAAGTACAAGTAATTGTTGCAATTAAAGTAATACATTTCCTGTTAATCCCTTTGTCAAACTTAATGCATGTGATATCCCCTCCAAAATTGTACATCTAAAAATATTATGAATAAGATTACAAAGCTGTTGAACTAAATAACCAACACGATGTAATTGGAGTATTAGACTATTATACATATTAACTTGTAGTCTTAACTGTACAGTATTGCTAAACATTTGTGCTTGATTTATTCCCTAGTTTGCGGGATAAACAAGAATCCCTGGAATTCCTGCCTTGGTTAGTAGTGTATATTTGTATTTTATACTGTAGATGGGTATAGAGGTAGATGTGGTTCGGGTATATGTTATAATTGTATGGTCGCAGACTCAACAGTAACTTCGTGAGAGGCAAGATTGAAATCAAATTGACTCGTTTCAATATTGTCTCCACTACTTGGGAACAAATGAACACTCCGTTCAACTCTAACACCCTTCACTTGCTTACTAACATTCACTTCAATATCACAGTATTGTTTTATTACAAGAACGTTAGATTTCATGTGCGTTGTCAAGGTAACTTGGACTTCAAGAATAGATAATGGAATTAGGTGCGAAAAATGTAAATGCTGAAATTACACGGCACTTAGTGATCAAACTTTTCCTATTCGGTGAACAGTTCTTATTCAGAATTTAATTAACTAATCGAAAATTTAATAAACTTATGTAATTTATTACGCAATTTATTGTGTTTTTATCACTCATGATTAAATATGGACCACGATGTGGTCCTTGCGGGACGCTGTTCTAAAGTTTTGTGAGAATTCGCGCGAATAGAAAAAGTTTCGAAATCGATGATATTTTTCAACATAGACAATCCTAACAGCGTCTTGGTACGAGTGTCTTAGATAATAATTTATGTTTTGTGTCATATTTTAGTTTGATTACAAACTCGTGTTATTCTACATAACTCTATTTTAAGGGTTTAGAACGGCTTACTGAAATTCATATTTAGGACAGAAGCTTTATTAACTTTAGAACATTGTAATTAATTCAAGAAACTATGCCAGACACTAAACATGAAACTATACATGTTTTATAATGCCAGACTAATAATCAAGAAAACTTGTGCTTGGTTTAGAGCCAACAGCCGCTTATCACGTGCCAATACTTAATTAAAAAGTGTTTATATTCAATCTTACGGTATTTGGAGCGATTTAAAATTGTGTGTTAACAAGTCTAACAAAGACGAAGTTTCCATACCAACCTTGAGCCGACCGAGTATGGTTGTGATAAATTTGCTTAGCCTTTTCCAAGTAGACATTGTGTAACACAATGCTGGCTGTTTAACACAATATGGGCCTGTTAGGTATCAATTACGTCATTGAGGTTGTTTCTAATAGACGTTGTTGCTGCAAAGTGTATCAACAGTTTACGAGCGAATACGGTATATTGAACGGCGACCTTACACGAGTAATTTCGGATAGTGCATAATAGAATTGTAAAGACTAAAAGAGTAATGAATATAAATAAATGTTGATGGATCGAGAGGGAATGGAAGACCAAAGAAAAGATGGATGGATTGTGTGAGGAATGATATAAAGGAAAAATGGGTGAACGTAGCGTGATGACTGACAGGGGAGAATGGAAGAAAAACAACGTGTTGCGCCGACCCCGAGTAGTATGGGACAAAGACAGAAAGATGATAACCTTGAAATGTCAATATAAGCTTCATTTTCCAAAAAGACTTAAAATAGTTTTCCACCATTGTTCTCATTGTTTTTCCGGTGTATCATTGTTTGGCCGGTGTTTTCAATTCTTTGTGTCACAAACCATTTCCATGGACGCAGTCCGTTTGGAGCACAAATGTTTAAAAAACGCATGTTTAACACCACAATACCTGCTCGAAAATGTCGCAGTTCCTTTTCACTATCACACGACTATCAGGTCACGACCTCATTCCCACACTCTTAAAATAATATTATTAATGCTCATTATTATTATTTCAAACAGTTAAGTATTTTGTAATTCCTTCCTGAATTCAACACTTGGTGATATTTCGTTTTTTAATATCTCACGATATTTTTTTGTTATGCCAACAAAACTGTCAGGCTTTCTCGATGATAAATATTTCAAACAATAACAATACTTTTACTTATCGAATGTTATTAAGATGTCTGATAACATCGTTTTCGTCTGGAGATTGTTACTATCTGAGAGGTCGTTCTTAGACGAGATAAAATCTGGATTGCAGTAAATCACGGCGACTGATTTATTGCCATCAAAACACAAGGTACTTGTGCTTAGTTTAAGATAAAAGTGATTATTTCAAGATTAAAGTGGAAGCAGTTTTTCCTGCTTTATCCAATGCCAAGATCTTCAGTAGCAATGATGAAAGGCAGAATTACTATCGTTACATTGTTTTTGTCTGTCGGTCTGCGTGTGCGCACGATATTCATTGCTCCGTTACTAATTACTGTGGCGGATGTCTGCGTACGAGTCAAGTAATGGAAATAATTTTACTGATTTTGGCTCGCTTTGTATAAGCAGCGTAATAAACTTCTGAGCAGTAATGTAATAAACATGAAGATCTTTTGTCAAACCAAACTACAATGTATACCCTGGTTTTGCGTTGAAAATAATGCTGGCTTCCTAAAGTTCAAGGATGCACGCGTCAAATTCCAACATACTCGTATGTATAGTTTCAAGTAAAAACGCCATATTTGGTAAGGCAATTCCTAATTCTGATCCGGTTTCTTGATCAGTTAGTCAACTTTAGACATTGCAGCCATATTTTTAGTTTCCTCTTTATTCACAAAGGAAAATTTATCCTTATATGACGCATTCTGCATAACCGCTGTCAAATCACATGATTCGACTAAGCGATGTATTTCACAGTTCACTCCAAGTTTATAAACTGATATTTGTTGTACTCCCCCTGACTGAGTCATGGGCTGTTGCTTGTTGTTATCCAATTTCCATATTGTTTCTCTGATTGGCTAAATATTCATTGTGCCAGTTAGATCGGTTTATGCTCGTACTGTTTATGTAGTTAGTACGATAAATTTGGCACTCTGATTATGTTTATGTGTAAACAATTCTGGTGCACCGGCCAATATACGATGTCTTGTCATTTATGTTGAAGTTTTTGGGCGGATTTAAAATAATAGATTTAGTAGTAATCTTTAGCTTTGTGTTTGTTTGCACAGGGGAAATCCAGTCAGAATTCGTTGAAAAGGAAAGATATTCGCACAAAGATTAGTGTACCTTTTGTCCGTTCATACCAGTTTGAAGTTTTCATTGCCTTGGAGCAAATTCAGAATCCCAGATCAACGTAGACCCAATGTTACATGTTTCTATAAGCAGCAGAGAAGCTCTCTTGCTCATAAGTAATTACTTTAATTGCCGTCTGCAGCTCTAGAGCATCTGCTTTCTCGTAAACATAATACACGGACAACATTTACGTGTAGATGTACCGTTACTAGTACGTCGACCCACAAGCTCGTGACTGACTTATTACCGCTGATGCGAAAAGTATCAAGTGCCTGACAGGACTGTACCAAGTTCACGGCGACTGAGGCCTTTAGGCGACTTGTTTGCTTAGAAAGCTCCCCGACTCGTTTAGACGATGACTGATGTGCTACTAGTGACCGGTTGGTTGATCTTGAATTTTTTTGTGGCACTGAATCTATTTTAGGAATGTATTTGGTCGGAGACTTGAATATGCTGATTGATGACACATTGTTATCATGAATGTTACGCTAAATATTCATGGTTGCGCCGAAGTGGATAAGTGTTTTGCTTGGGTAAAGTTGGAGTAAATTCCCAATTCTAACAGAGAATTGCCGTGTCTTTGAAAATGAGATTTATTCACTCAATGCTTATCTAATAAACAGTAAACCAATCGTCAATCTCGTCAGATCTGGGTCAACATGGCGTTGTCCGAAGGAAATGGCACCGTAATCACAGACATTGTGAAATCTTCTCAGATCATTCAACAAGTCTTTTCCTTCCTTTCCAATATTTTTATCGTTGAGCAAAGAGTGCGTTCCTGATAACCTCGATTCGTTGACGAAGTATTGTTATATAACAATAGCGTAATAAATTGTATTTTAGAAGTTTGTAGTACGAGTATATTATCAAAGTACAAATTAGTTGTAATGATTACGTTGATGGCACTTGAATGTGTTCGTGACATCCTTCTTCCGTACTATAGTGCTATAAGTGGTTTATTATTAAAAATAGAATAAATACTGTCAACTCTGGCTGCTCGGTGTCTTTATTTAACTCGGAATGTTGTGATTGTTCTATGGAGTTTAGGGACTTATAAAAAGTTATGTAGTTTAAGTTGATATTCAACGAAAGCTAAAGTACTATCTATCGTCGTTGAACTCATTCCCAATGACAAATTAATTGAGCTCGTCATATTGTTATGTTTCAATTCGCAGGAGTATTTCTTTTTTGATCGAGTGGTTTTCGAAGATATTCAGTGCAGTGTTTCCGATTCGTCAGTTAGTTGACCATTCTGCTTCATTCGCCCATGAATGCAATCATAACATTTCCCAGTAATTTTGAACAATATCGTTCAATAAGAATGTTGTTAAAGAATTCTTAGACATTCAAGAATTCTAAGGAATCTTCCAAGTGTTTGGTTTTCCTTACTTGTGAAGAATCGGTTGTAAGAATGCATGTTTTTTGAGTAAGAGACAAATCGAGTAAGGTTTAAGTGATGATAGGATTCGTCATTAAACCTTACTCGATTATAATTTGACGAACCTTGTTTTAATGTTTAAAATAGTTATAAAACAGATAAAAATATAATCTCTCAACATCCTCACATTCATTATCTGACTCTGCTCACAAGTCCATAAGCAAAGTGAATATAAAATTATCCCAAGACCGTTCAATTTAGCGGTCTCTCGATATCCCTCATTGAATATACGATCAGTTATGTATTTAATGAGTATGTATCGACCACGTTCAATAACTATTTACCGGCGGCCCGACTATATTGTGTAAGGACGCCATCAGCTTGGTCTATTCATTAAAAAACCTTGACTGCCTATTACACACCTGGCTAAGATTGAATATAATCCTCAATTACGCTATAGTTCATGTAAATAGCATTAAATCACAATAGTACACTCAGGCACATATTGTCTTGCAGTAAATTGTGCGCTATAGACTTATTTTATGGGTTATTTGAATAACACGAGTTTAAGTGTACCCTCTATTTCAGTGTCAGTGCGGAGACATTGATTTATTTAATTTTACTGCGGATTATAATTTTTAGAAGATAATAAGCGTTTCCATGGTTTTATAGTTTTAAGAATATTTTTTGATGACAAGAGATGCATTTGAAATCGGTTGCAATTTTTTCCCTGTGTTACCATTTAGTGTTCATGTTTTTGCGACTCTCTGTACTTTTCGATTTTATACATCATGTTGCGAGAAGCAATTATTCGAATATTTACATACTTGAAAATGCTTAAATTGTAAAATTCATGTTTTTTTTTATTCTAGACAAAAAAAAACTAGTAGTATAGCTTTTTTAGTTGTTTGTACTAGGCGTCACGAGACATCGTCGGCAAAAAAACTCCATCTGCTTCAACTACCAGACCTATATTTGTACATCCCACATAATAGACAGACTCCAGAATACTAAATTACATAGTTTACGTCTACAGACCGACAGACATCTTGGTATTCCGCCAAGGTGACGGCGCCACTATCTCTTACATCATCTCCACGTGAAAATACAACACAAATCAAATCACTCCTTGACTCTTTACGATAAAATTCAAATTACGGCAACTTCTTACTCTGGGTGGCTGACACGGAACACCAAATTCGTCCGGAGCCAAAGCGAATGCTGGTTCAACGCTTACGGCAATATCGGCTTAGTCAAAGTTTACTTTAACGTCATCTGCATTAGGTGGAAGTTCGATCGTTGTAAAATATTTACCACTTGAATTATGCGACCGTAGTTTCCAAGTATGTATTTGCAGATGTTACTCATTCATTTCACGTGATAGTGAATAAATGTACTAATTACATATTCAAATGTATCCAACATTGTTGGTGACAATGGTTTCCCTTGAAATACTCTTTCCACTTGAAGACATTCTTGCATGTTCAAAGAGTTTCATCTTAAATTCGTTTATTTTGGTTCTTTAAAATTGTAGAAACTAGTGAAATATAGACACGATCTTTATCTATATCTACCATTATAAAATATTCAAATCGGGTTTTTACCAATTTGCAATCTAAGGCACATAATTGTTTTATTTATGAATACTCAGTTTATAGATTTCTATGGAAAAAATATGACACATGGCTCTTACATTTTCTGAGAAGATACAGATGCTAAAACTCCTAGATTTTACAAAAGACTTGTAAATTAGTAATGAATGATAAAGACAAAACAAAGAACGATGAAACATTTAACTTACAATTGGACAACAAAAAAATAATTGAGGTAGTTACTACATGCAAACATTGGAGGGGCACGAACACGATGATTGACGTCAGAGATTCTGAATAAGGGGAAATCCTGACAGTAACCATGCTCACTGTCTGAAGACATAAACCCACGCGTACAGACAAAAAAAAAAAAAAGCATGACATGAACAGTTTCCTCAAGGGGTAAACGAACCAAGGTATACGAATAACCTTCTCTTACACTACTGGTACTGGCTGGTACCAAACATGAAATAAAGCGACTGGTATTCAGTAACTTGTTTAGACTTCATGCCGAATTGTCGGAAATATGAGACGCAGTACCGCTTAAACTTCCTTCAATTTAAAGTATCAAATGAAAAACTAACATAGCGCTAATGACAAGTACCAATTGTATGGGAATTCACACGGCCGTTATGGAGAACCGTACGCCTTCTAACGATTGTGCAAAACAGTGATAATTTGATGCGTGACAATGGACAATTGAATTAGATGTCCGTGGATTGATAGTTTACTTATTTGAGTATGTCTTTATGAAATGTTAGTAAATTGAAATTATGTTTCGCTAAATATTCCATAATTATTACTTCATATCTGTGCCATTAAAGCATTGCATGATCAGGCGTGTTCTAATCTTTACTACTTATGCTCCGATGGTCATGTCCATGATTTATGACAATACGGGTTGTTTATGGAACAACAAACGATTCAACCCTGACCTGAACAACTTCAACATCAAAGTAAAGTCAATGTTGCATCGTCATAATGCATTTTAAACGTCTTCAAGTTAATGCATATCTAAATTTAGTTTCGCACTCATAGTTGCTAAGTGATGTTCTGTTTTGACTCATAAGCATAAATGTAAATCTTCGCGAACTGTTCCTCTGTGTTTTCCTTATATTTCATTGTTAGAGCAATGAAACTCGTACATCATGGCTCTCAGGCCAACCATAATGTTATACGGAACGGCCATGCTCTAATCACGAACAAATAGGATACTAATCTTTTTGTATATTTACTCTCCGTATAACAATACATTAATCAGAATAGTCTGCATGTGAATAGAGACTGGTGCAAAATGGTAATTCCATAATTGTATCTCGTAGGTTGGTTCAATTTGGAACCGAATCCGAAAAACAACAGTAAAAACTTCAAGGTGGATGAGTACTTCTGAATGACGAAGAGTTGCATCTGAGTTTGATAATAAATATATCAATACTTAGTTATTTAGCAATAAAGTCTAACAATTTTATAATTATTTCATAACAATTCTCGTAATTATTTATTTTCATCATCATCGTCAACCGTCAAAATAATCTCTGGTAAAGAATGATTTCACCGCGTATCAGATGAATTGTTTGAAGATACGATACCCATTATGAATGTTCTATCATCGTTTATATTCGCAATGGAAAAATGATGACAGTTGAGATTTGTATCTTATCTTCGAATAGTAGCTATTAGCACAACCCAGCTGCATGATAGTCTTGCGTGCTCTCATATCGAGAACAGTGATTTGATTCCTTTTGTGAACAACTTCATTTGCCCCGAACTGTTTAAATGGTTCCTCATTTACATCTACTTGTATCGTGTGTTCAATGATTTTAACATCGTTATCGATGAATTAATCAATCATTGAATCTTGTACAGTGTTAGTTACAGCCATTTTAGTTTTAGTTTTTATGACTATACCAACAATATTGCTTGATCCTTGACTTGTCCTTAAACAAATGCAGAAGCATTTTAATATTGTTAGGTTTAATGACGCATTTCTATGCAAAGAGCAATAAGGTTTTATAGCTCTGATTAAAATTTATCACAGCTGTTATGAGGGCTATAAAAATAGAACAGAAAGGATGGCAATATTAAAAGGTTACCATGTAAAACCGTGTACTACAGTAATAAATTATAAGTTCTTTGTACGAGCTATATTTAAAATGGTCAGCTATGCGCAGACACACGAAGCGTCTGTTTAAAAATAGATGTAAAAGTAGACGATAGATTGATCATAAGTTTAACACATAGTACAAGATTATGTAAGGAAGTAGTGGAGTATTCCTTCGGGAAACCCCTATATTATAAACAATTTACAACAGACTTTTTAATAAGTTGTGGATAGTTTTATAACGATAGGTTCTTTATTTAGTTCAATCTATTTTAGACTTGTATGTTTTAACTACCGCTTTCGTACCCAACAGGTGGTGCGAGCAAAGTTCATTGAAACTTTTCAGTAGGCAGTGTAAGATCTTTATTTTTTTTCAGTTCTAGAACAGCTGATGATTATACACGAAACATTTCCGTTATTGAATCAGGACAATTAAATATTTACGTGAATTTAGATCGTTTTCGGTCAGTAACATGACACACGTGCGACCTATTTCAATATGCATCTCGTGATACGTTTGTTGAACACTTTGTGTAATATCAACGTCTCCTGCTCGAGCAGTTTGTAAATAATTCACGTTACGATGAAAGAATGTTTCACGTTTCAAGTACGTCATATGAAGACGAAGTCTGGTAGTATTATTATTTGTGTGAGGAGCTTTCTCCTCATGATTTGTCTCGTCTAGCCAAACTCCATCTTCACTATGACGAAAGTTTTATTCTTGTTTTGTTTTCTTGTTACAATATTGTCACTAAAGTATCCAAAGTTATTTACAGACTGCGTTTTATTTTGTTTTGTTTTTTTACCTATAGACTAGTAGAATAGTATGGTCCTACAAGATTCATCAAAATTTCCCCACATTGTGGTCTATTGTATATTTGGGCGTAATTTTCCTTTATTCATTGCCATTTGACTCACGGTCTGAAGACGAGAGAATTTCTTTAATATTTCGCGTGTGATACCTAATTATTTTTGTAATGTATTTGCCAACCGTGAAAGTTATGGTATTAATGTGTTTTGTATAATGAATGCTAATGACTTCCACCAGCTGTTTTGTTTTATTTATCCCCCATCATATTTGTCTTCACTTTCAAGAAAACACGTTTGTTGAAAAATAAATAAGACTTTGTTTATTATCGTTTCTGGAAACTCCTTCCTTTTAGTGCATGACGTCATTTGGTAGATTTGATATTATCAGTCAATAGACTAATCGTACCGGAGACGTCTGTTGTATTTTGACGTTATCTTCATGCACCAATGTTTTATTTCACGGAATTCTCTCGTCACTGATCTGAGCTACCCTTACTTAATCTGAGGTCGATAGTTGCTTGCGAAATATGAACCGTTTTCCTTAGACCGATGGTTCCATGTTTCAAATCCGCAAATAGTTGTGGCCCCGCAGCAGAATTAGTGCTTTGGGTTTTAAATTTTTAAATTCGCAAAATAACGTGTAAAGCGCTTTTTTGCTGCGTCAACACTGGACTATTGCTAACATCGTTTTTTGTATAGTTTCGTGGCTGGCGTGATCCTTCGTGAGCGTATTCCTGCTTTCGAACGCATGTTATGGCGCGCCTGCAGAGGAAATGTGTTCCTCCGACAGGCCGAAATCGACACACCATTGGAAGACCCCTCTTCCGTAAGTATTTCAAGCTGTTCATAGTTTCTTATCACGTTTTAGCTGTTAATTTTACAGGTGGTATTTCCTAGCATATAAATTAGGAAATAATTCTTATCTATGATAACTCTGTTATCTATGATGAGCTAAAACAATTTTGACAGCTCCTAAATATTTAAATTTCTCACAGCTTCCTGCCTTGCTTAGCTTAGCCAGGCATGTCCTCGAACTTGTCCGGCGTGTCAATTAACAAATGAAATTGATTTACAACGGAACAGACCGACGCTTATCGATCTCTGTAAGAAGTATGTTTCCTCAATTACAGAGGTATTTAAGCAATTTATTTGTTACGGGTACAATAGTCAGACTTAACGAGAAAAATGATAGGTAACAATTTGATACACCCCGCAGTTTATGGCTGGTTTGAGTCCCACGTGATAAACTATACGCAATCTACTGTTTGAATACCAATATAATTTTAGTTCATAATTATTTCGTTTTGCCTGACTAGTGCTTTTAATTAATGTCCAAGGTCTCAGAAACCCAAAGGAATGTTTGAAATTTAGCATTAATTTCCCTCCGGTATTTAAATGCGCATCATCTTCCCAATTAATACGGCTGTATGTATCTTGTCCTCCTCTCAAAAGCTATGTCCTAATATTGGCATTCCTCGTTCCAGTCGGACCAGGTGTACAAGTCGGTGTTCATCATCTTCTTCCAAGGAGACCAGCTGAAGACGCGCGTGAAGAAGATCTGCGAAGGTTTTCGAGCGACCCTGTACCCCTGCCCTGAAGCCCCTGCCGACAGGCGGGAGATGGCCATGGGTGTTATGACCAGGATCGAGGATTTGAACACGGTAAGAATAGCTTTACAAAAAGTCGTAACAGGTGGCGTTTTGTAGTTTTCTGTTTCTGTAGTATGTGAATGGAAAAAGACTTGAGTTTATGAATGTGTAATTGTGTATGTAAGAGGAGTTTTTATCTTGATTCAGGACGACATACTCCTAACGCAACCTGGATAGCCAGCTCAGCTACCGTGCCTACTGGCTCATATTTTTGCCACGAGTTGATCTATTCTTTTTATAATTCGTGGTGCGATAAGAGAGAGAATTGAAGCAATGTTTATAATTCTAATACGTATTTCCCAGGCTACACGTATTTTTAACTCTGCTTATTTACCTACCTGAGTTCGTTACTCTAGTAAGTAAGATCATGACCTGAATATTTCAAGGTTTCTTTATTGCATTACCTAATATAACTCTTTTGTTGTCCGTCTGTGCGACAACAAAGACAAAGTTATGTTTTTACATTTTATTCCCCTTTTGTTGACTCATTACAAAGATAAAATAAATTATAATTGAAGCCACATGGGGAAACCCACAGCGGTGGGTCAAAGGACTTCCCGCACATTTCCTAACGTGGGCTGCACTGATGGAGTTATTGATACCGCGGTTATAGGATGGAAGCACTATAATTGTAGTAATGACGAGTAACGAGCACGTTAAAGGTCAAAGCAGTTATAAGCACTGCACGGGGTGAGAATCGCTCTACTCGAGTTGTTCGGAATTGTTCGTATGATAGTCCATACTGCATTCCTATAAGCACCGTAACGTATCGTGAGGTATATAAAGTGAGATGAGGTGATGATGATCCGGTGCTTGTAAGTGTGCTAGGAGCATACATAGTTGTAGTAGTTCGTATACAGCTGGCCCAAGTGTGGGACGCAAGTTGCGTCATACTGACATTTGATGAGAACGTGTTCATATTTCTTAGTCTGTCATAATTATTTTTAGTCGGCATGACCATTTAATTTTTGATCACAGAAATCTGATTTAATCTGCAAAATCTCAAAGATATCCGATTCAACATTTTGATTGACTAACGATTTAACGATATGTTATCGGAGAATGGTTCTATTGATCAGCAATATCTAATATCTGAAATAATCAACCATCTGATTTCCCAGTAAAAAATTGTTTAGGGAAAATATCTTAAAAAAATGTCGTAGAATCATGATAACGAAAAATATAAATGGATACGTAAACGTTAACTAAAGAATACCTGACGTCAAAGTAGTATCGGGGCATAACCGTAACATCACGCCAGTAATGTCCGAGACATTAGGCAGAGTTGTATAGTGCGCCCACATTTCACAAGTTATATTTAAGCCCCATTTAAAAGGAACACTATAATAAATACTAGTTACTCTTGTGATCATCACAAGTTAGAACTTCGCAACATGGCACCAACAATTTGCATCAAATTTAATACTACATCAGCGACATGAAGTCCAGCCTTACCCATTGTGTTGGCAACACAGACATTATCGCAAATGACTTACTGTTCTGTACACACGGTGACACATCAAGCTATGCATTTCCAGTATAACATTGCCTCGCTTAGAATAGATTTCCCGTACAATGAGAGATCCGCCTAAACTGGAATGTATAGTTTGATTGGTCGTCGTGTGTAACAGCCTTAACAATCACTAAATTCAACACACATAGACATCTTATACCTCGTTCTGCACAGAATGCAAAGGGATTTTTAGGAGACATTACACTCGCATCCACGAATAGAAAAACTAATACATAACACTACGTCAATTTACTGTTGCATACAGTTGTATGCAACAGTAAATTGACGTGACGTGACCAAACAATGACAATATTGATTTTAATATGTGGACAAATGAAATTGGAAGTCGATTTGCTAAACATTTAATTACCCTGCCTTTACAGCAGGCTTCCTCTGGGCACTCAGCCTCGCTAACACCTTCCTTACCGGCTTATATTTTTACCAGAGCATGAACTGTTTCTAAGTATTTTGATTTTTCAATTCGAGAGAAGAGGACGAAAGACTGATCAGCTACCTGCGATGTCCATGTGTGTTTTGGCAAACAAATATTAGGAACCTTTATCGTGCGTTGTCATGTATGTGGTTCGGTGTAACCTTCGCCATTGTTGTAAAGCTGTAACGTTGACGTTTATTATCGACGCCATTTATGGTCCGTGGTAGATTGCTGTCCCATATAGATAAAGTTTCGGCCAAACGGATGGGAGGTGAACGATAAACAATGATACAGGTCGGAAAGTGTTGATTGTGGCATTTGGTGAATAGTTTTCAAACATATATCTTTCTGAATAACTATAGCCCTTTATCTATTTGATAAATCAAATATTTCCCAAGTTAATAAGTAGAAAATGGCCTATCTTATATCGATCAGTTGGATTTTCCTAGAAACCTCCTATTAACATATCCAATCAAATCTATTTCTTCATTTATTCCACGTCATTTTATATGGTACCTTGTGGCTTCCATTTTGGGCACGTATTTAATATTATATGAGCTGTCAACGTCCGGCTATCATTCTATCAATATCATGGAATATTTTAGAGGTCATGTCACCAAACCGGTATGTGTGAAGCTGACGATTACATACAGGAGTTACTTCAAAAATATTGATTGAACAGAGTTATACCGTATTTTATTTATTTATCGTGTAACAATATTAGAAATTGGGATAACACATTGTAAACAAACATATCAGCACCCATGTTTGTTGAAAAGTTTTCAGATAAAGCTTTTGCTATACCAATAAACTGGATAAATAAATAAACTGGCGTTAAGAGTTTAAGATGTTGTTCTTAACGATATAAAACAGCTGTTGTTTTTATGACGTATCATTAACAAAGATGATCTCCCGCTGAGTAACAGATGATTAAATAAGTCATTATCATAATCTACAGGGTGTCATCAAGTCGTCATTATTATACAACATCATGCAATATGTGTCTTGTCGAGTTTGAGTCAAGGACACCCACCAGTCAGTTATGCTGCTACGTTATATTTGTGGAAGAAGTATGTACTGCAACCAACAAATGCCTGCAACACTACATACTGATGTATAAGGGGTGCTACACACAATCATGTTTGTGTCGGGCGGAAAAATCCAAAGTACATTTTGCTGTACGTCTAACACTTCCTGTTTATAATTTCACATCGAATATCATTTTACAACATTCAGCGCAATAATGAAGCATATCTTGCAGAACAGATCAGTATCATCAGTAAAGCTCTTGACAAAGCATTCGAGGTAAGACGAATTTAACTCGTTCCTACCGTCTGTAACAGCCAGCATTGGATTTTTTAGACACTTCAAAATACATAGCCATACATCATACATAAACTCACCGAGTGTTTCCTATGGGGTTAGGCAGACATTACAGACCTCCACCTGCTACGTTCCTTATTTATACTCCTTTGACTTCGTTCACGTTCATACATCTGGTCATACACGAACGCCGGTGGCAGGTACTATGCACCCTGACCTTATAATAAATAAGGAGTAAAGCCACTACTAGTTTAACGTTCAGATAACTTAGTATAACGCGGTTATTAAAATGAGAGACGTATAGGAGTTCCAGTCTTTAACTGTTCACGTAATGAATGTTGTCCCAAAACGTATTACAATGCGTAGTCTTAAATTTATTCAAGCTAATTCCATCCCATTTTCCCGCCAGGTGTTAGGACAGACCCAGGACCACCGTCACCGTGTCCTGGTAGCCGCAGCCAAGAACATCAAGAACTGGTTCGTGAAGGTGCGCAAGATCAAGGCGATCTACCACACGTTGAACCTGTTCAACCTGGACGTCACTCAGAAGTGTTTGATCGCGGAGTGCTGGGTGCCTGCGCTTGATCTGGAGACTATTCAACTGGCTTTGAGGAGGGGGACGGTGAGTTATTCGTTTATAGGTTTTATACGTTTTGTTTATCACATTCACAGATCAGCTATGAAAGTTAGAAGCTCGAAGGTGTGACAAACAGTCAACCGACCGGGTAGGAATATCTGACAGACAGACGCTCCATGTAAAATACTAGGACTCAGTAGCATTCCGAACAAGCCGACCTTTGATCGAAATACCATCATCTTTTTTTCATAGTATTCTGCAACTTTGCAGAAAAATTTAAATGACGAAGTGGTGCTATGTCATCTTCTGTAGAAACAAGTTTAATTCCTCTACCTAGATTTTTTTAATCTGAAACGTTGTGACGTCGCTTTCTTGAGAACATATTGTTCGTTGAATGAATCATGATTGTGATAGTATCATAGCTTACGCACATGTCTATTTTTTAGATTATGTATTGTAAAATTTGTAAATTACCCGTCAACAATCATAAAAACAGTTAGATAGCGTTCCGAATTAGTTACTATTGAGAGATTTTCTGAGGATATCTAAAATCTGGCATTACTTAAACACTTTAACTTATTTTGTACAGGAGCGTAGTGGCAGCTCAGTGCCGCCCATCCTGAACCGCATGGAGACGATGGAGGACCCTCCCACGTACAACCGCACCAACAAGTTCACGTCCGCCTTCCAGCACCTCATCTACGCGTACGGAGTCGCCACCTACCGGGAAGTCAACCCTGGTATGTTGTGCTTACACATACTGCGTTTGTGATTGTTGTCTCATATGAATAAGTAAATGTATTCATTCAATCACACACAGCATAAACTGCTGACTCTGCTGGCTATGAAAGGATTTTTAAAAATCATCGTCTAAAGGGTAAATAAGCGATTGTGTTAATGTTACCTGTCAGATTGTTTCTGACTGATCAAAAATACATTTATTCTCGAAATTGCTTTACGGTAATTGTTCTTATTGTTATTTATAATAATTTCTCTTTTGTCCACAGCTCCATACACGATCATCACGTTCCCGTTCTTATTCGCGGTGATGTTCGGTGACCTGGGCCACGGCGCGCTGATGGCCGTATTCGGCTTCTGGATGTGCTACAAGGAGAAACCTCTGCAAGCTAAGAAAATTGACAGCGAGGTGAGATAAATCGACTATTCTGTAGAATATATTTACTAAACTGAAGTTTTGAGACAAAATAAACTCAGTAAAGGGTTTTTGTGCGTTCTACGACTTATTAGAAACATTGGCATATGATTTTACTGAAATGATTGATCCACGCTTGGGAAACACAACGACTGAACCCCACATATCGATGTTTTCTATATATTTTAAACATAATCAAAATCAAAGCAAATATTTTATTTCAAACAAGAGTTCGTATGGGTTAGTAGTGAGTACTTAGAAACTATGTTAGTACGACTTAGAACAGTAAATGCTGAATTCAATGATAAGTTTAGTTGCAGAAGGTGATTTCTGCGACTGACCTAGATCATGGAAACATTCACTGTATTACCAGTGTTGCCTTCAGCCCGGCTAGCCTAAGAAAACACTGTTATTTCCAATTCTGAATCTTACTGATGTCACTTTTCTTTTTCCACTAGATCTGGAACATATTCTTCGGCGGTCGCTACAT
Organism: Noctua janthe; assembly: GCA_910589295.1. Lineage (NCBI taxonomy): Eukaryota > Metazoa > Arthropoda > Insecta > Lepidoptera > Noctuidae > Noctua > Noctua janthe. Next base: position 17,475,963 of record OU342562.1, read on the forward strand.
CATTCTACTCATGGGTCTGTTCTCAATGTACACGGGTCTGATCTATAACGATATATTCTCCAAGAGTCTAAACGTCTTCGGTTCTTCCTGGAGGAACAACTACAACGCGACTACTCTCGAGACCAACCATCTGCTGCAGCTCAACCCGGATTCTATGGATTATTTGCAGACGCCTTATCCGTTTGGTGTTGATCCAGTTTGGCAGGTGAGAATGAAAATATGGTATTTGTTGTTGGGGATGATGATTTGGAGACTGGTTTATTCACAAATGCTGTTAAACAGCGTTTAAAATAATATTGGAATTTCTTCGTGACCGGTTCTATTTAACATATGTTATATAACTCATTCTGAGTTCATTTTATTTGAATAGTTAGTATTTTTTTCTAACAAACAAAAATTAACTTAAAAACACGTTCTTATAAAGTGTAATATTGTGTAACAGCTCGCCGAATCCAACAAGATCATCTTCATGAACGCGTACAAGATGAAGATCTCGATCATCATTGGTGTCTTCCACATGTTGTTCGGTGTTTGCATGTCGCTCTGGAACCACATGTGAGTACCCTCTTCCTCTATTATATCTACAGCCAGACGAAAGTCTAGTATATCCTGCTAGAATTAAAGCTAAACAAACGTGGGGATTGGCTCTCCATTCTCCGGAACTAATCAACTCAAGACAACATAATAGATTGCTGTAACTACGGCATTCAGTCAGTACTTGTGCTTTCCGTCACTGTATCTGAAGTGGGGCAGTTACAGCGATCTAACTACGTAGTCCATTAAACATGAATAATAATATGCTAAATGTTGCCAACAATGTAAAATAAATGAGGCAGAACCGCCCTAAACATTATGAGACTTTGTTTCACGTTCGGTTATTCGTGTGGCATGCCAATAAATATGGCTAACCAGACAACTCTATCTAGTTTTTCAGGGATAACAGAGCCTAAGTAAATTCCACAGATGTGATGAGTATTAATATCCAAGACCCACACAGTACCTAAAACAAAGAAGAAACTGATTTTTAAACTAGTACCTAAGCTAACTACACAGCTTGCGGTCGTTATCCCAAAGTAAGAACAAACATTGTATAATTTTCTTTTTGTTTTATCGTGATACCATCATCGTCTATGTCTACGGAGTTTCGCTAGCTAGACGTAATACGACAAGGATATTAATGTGAGTTCCTCTCCCCGCAGCTACTTCAAGCGCCGCACCAGCATCTACGTGGAGTTCCTCCCGCAGATCCTGTTCTTGCTGCTGCTGTTCTTCTACATGGTGCTGCTCATGTTCATCAAGTGGACCACTTATGGACCCACCCCGCCTTACTTCGGAAGTCAAGATGAGGGTGAGCCCATGACATACTTTTTTAAGCTATTAAACTCGGTTGGTTCTCCATGGCTTTTGTAAAGCAATAGCAACCTGTGCGGTCACTACTTTACCAACTCAATGACCCGACCATTTATTATTTTCAAAGCAAATAAAAATCTAATTTTACAGTAAATAGAAAATTATTCAGGTTTTCAGTTCTAAAAATAAAATGTTTTTTTAGAGAAGTTGTGTCTTGGAATTGTTCGTTAATGGTGCAACTGAATTACAAATGTGTGTGTGTGTGTGTGTTGGTGTTACTCTAATTACAAATCTATAGGTACTAATATTACAAGTGAGAAACGAACTGTCTGTTACCTTTTCACATCTTAACATAAACATTTGGCACGTGGATACATGAGCTGGGTCCTACGTATTACGTTCCCCTGGGGTAATGTACCTCCGCGGGCAAAGCCGCTAGCAAAAATTGTTTTAATAATGTAATGACGAAATAGCATCAATGATGATCGAAATTTATCATCGTATGATTGAGGGAAACAGCCAAATATCTTAATAAGCAAGATATTTTACATCGAAAGAACACATATCTTTCGCATTTAACAGCAGCCCGTTACAGTCTTTATTTCCAGCCCAATAACAAAGTATTTCGTTTCCAGCGATCGTGAAGACCAGCGCGTACTGCGCGCCCTCCATCCTCATCACGTTCATCAACATGGTGCTGTTCAAGGAAGATCCGCAGACGCGGACCGTGTGCGACGAAACCATGTACCCGGGACAAATAGGCATGCAGAAGGTAATATTACTTTTATTAAAAATTACCCGATAATTCGCCCCTATCCATGGGAACCTAGCAGTTTCTTCTTCTTCGTCGTTCACTTATTGTTGAGTATAACAACTACAGACGACAAGTCTCCAAGTTATGCGGTCTTCTAGTCTACTGTAGTTTTAACTACTCTGTACACGCTACCTCCAACGGCCTTCGCGTCTGACCATCTTGCCGGTGCTCCGTACATGAATAAAAGTAACTTAGTTATTGTCCGGCCCAAAAATTGCCTGTATGCAAAAAATCTACTTTCAATGAATTTCCCAATTGACTGACTTCAAATAGTGAAAGTAAGAAAAACCTTTACTGAAATACCAAGGCTTTTGTCATGTCGTTCCTTGAAAATGTGGTTATATTGTTAAACTCCATGTAAATTATAATTTTCTTGCATCGCATTATGTTGAGTGGCGTCATGCGGGTGCACTATGATACACGTTTGCTGAAAGAAGCGTGTTGTTATGAGTTATGTTCATATTTGCTGTACAGTTCCTCGTGGTCATGGCCATGATGTGCGTGCCAGTGATGCTGTTCGGCAAGCCTTACTTCGTCATGAAGGAGCAGAAGCAGAGGGCCGTAAGTATAGCACTACTTATTTCTCCTGCTATCTATTAGAAATATAATATGGCATCGTTTCTTTTAAATCATCTTTGTGGTCCTAATTAACACATCCAAATGTGTTACTTTTTAGGGTTCCGTACCTAAACGGAACCCTTATAGGATCACTCGCGTGTCTGTCCATCTATCACAGCCAATTTACTCTGAAACTACTGGACCGATTGAGTTGAAATTTGGTACACATATGTTACTCGGTGACCCAAAGACGGAAGTGTAACGTAAATTAATGAATTTTAAACATGGGGCTCACTTTTTGGGGTTCAGTTCTTTGCCTATAGATTACAGGAAAACTTATAAGAAAGCTGTAACAACAAATAATAAAAATAAAAGGGGGCTCGCCTACTGCGATGGTACTGAACCCTTCATGCGTGAGTCCGACTCGCACTTGTTTATTTATTTATGTTTTTATATAAATAACAAAATATTATTATTTAATGCTGCGTTCATGGATAGCTTGCGGTAAGCATTTAACACTGTATTTGAGAGACACAAATATTTAGTGGTCCTTTAAAACTTGCACCACTAATCACTAAATCCGTTTAGCACTACAGATATTGGAAATGTTGTTCTTTGTTTTTAGTTTTCTTCAATCGATTGAAGATGATACAGACAGAATAATGGTTTAAATATGTATAACGCTAAACGCATTGAGCGATTTGTGATGAAAGTGGACCTAAATCCTTCTACGCCTTTGTAAAATGAACCGTAGTTAAGAAATGAAGTGAATCCTCAGCGCCAAGGTCACCAGCCGGTGGAAGGCGCGGCAGAGAACGGCACGGCCGGCGGACTGGCCGCGCCCGCGCCCTCGCACGACGAGGACATCTCCGAGGTCTTCATCCACCAGGTATGTGCCACGCCAGGCAACTACCGGCCGTTCATCCTGTTGCAACAGGATTGACAGACTGAAGCTTATTGGTAGTTTATGACAATCCAATACAGGGTATTCAGTACATCATTCCGAACCCCCCCCCCCCCCACAGATAAATTTTGTATTGGTAACAAAACTGCTGTTTCCTACAAAAATACCCTGTATATTTTGGATTTCTTCTATCTTGACCCTCAACTCAAGCTGTATCAACGATCACAGTGACAGTTTCTACTTGTAGAAAAGTATATTATGCAGTCAATCAATGAAATCTTGTCACATAAACAAGTTTGGTCGCAGTCATTAAAACTGAAGTGTGGGACATAATAATATGGAGTAAGTGATTGTCCCTCAGGCCATCCACACCATCGAGTACGTGCTGGGCTCGGTGTCGCACACGGCGTCGTACCTGCGCCTGTGGGCGCTGTCGCTGGCGCACGCGCAGCTCGCCGAGGTCTCCTGGAACATGCTGCTGCGGAAAGGTATGCCGTGAGATTTAAACCTTGAACATTTTTAACGTGGAAAGATAATTTCTTTGTGAAACCTTTGAAAGATATTTTAATATCGCATTCTGATCGTTAAAAGAAGAGGTTACTGGTCATCTTCGGTTTGTGTTCAGTTAGTGTCAGATATTCATATTGCGGTGCCCATGTGAGCGGACTTTACGTAATGTTTGCCTTACAGGTCTAATGTCAACGGACTTCCAAGGCGGCATCTTCCTGTACGTCGTGTTCGCGGGCTGGGCGGCCATCTCCGTGTCCATCCTCGTGCTCATGGAGGGCCTCTCCGCCTTCCTGCACACGCTGCGTTTGCATTGGTTTGTGTTCATGATTCAAACTACTTTAATGTTAGAACAGATAACTACTACTAACAATATAACCATTAATACAAGCAAAATGTAGATGTACTATTAGGTATACCTCTGCCAGCCTTAGGGCATTACGGGCGCAATGTTATGTTTCACCTTTATATTGAACCGAGTTTATGTGCTGGCTCCAGCCTAATGCTTGATTACAGAGGAAGGCCAAGCCATGCAACGCATCTGGCCTACCAATTGTCTAGTGCAAAAAAAAAATTAAAAGGAGCAAGATGATACAACTAAGGCAACTTGAATTGGCCCTGTCCATCTCAATGAATGTCGTGAGGATACTTTAGACCCTAAACTTAGAAGTTAGAGTATAATTGAGATGGACTGACTACTGAAATGACAATGAGTGGAAAGGTATCTTAAAGGGAAGAAATGCTGCATCTATCCCAAATAAATTAAGATTAAGTGTTTTTTTTTGTTCTAAAAGATTGTTCTAATTTAACCCTTTTTCCTCAGGGTCGAGTTCCAAAGCAAGTTCTACGGAGGCGAAGGCTATCTCTTCCAGCCGTTCTCGTTCGAGATCATCCTGGACTCGGCCAGCACCACCGACGACTAAACACGACTCAACAGCAACACACATATGTTTAGATATACTGTTCGTCACGTCAACTACTTTACAAGGCCAGGCAATGACTATAAGACAGACATAACAACATAGAACAAAGTCTATTGTAAAGTTAAGCTGAACTAAGCTTCTTTTAAGTGCTTTTGTCATTGAGACCCATCGCTGTCCATCACGCGAGATCGTGTTCAAGAGGAGGCCAATTAGTTAATAAAAATATCCAAATAATTAGACTCTATTAGGCATAATTTGTAGACAAATGCAAGCCTAGGAACACTAAAAATTATATCGAATTGAGTCAACGATAAAATCCTCTGTCTGATGTGTCAGCAAAGAAACAGTATATTTCAATATAAATGTGAACAAGTGATTATGTACCCATTTAACTGTTTGTAGTAGATGTTATTGTCACAATTAAATATTTATTAATATGATATGTCTGTGTGACTAGGCAGCTTAAATATTTGTGTATTTATTGGTCTTATATGATGAAAATCATTCTTCTGCATAATGTGAATAAGAGTTATTCTAAATGTTAAGTGTTCAATAGTGCCAGCATATATCCAGTGCTATAATTTATCGAAACTTACTTAATTCTAGAAATGTAAGCAAGAAAATTCCAATGTCCTCCATAAAACTTTATTTACTACAACACCAAGGGTACAGATTACAAAAAAAAACCATTTTCTTTTGTATTTTCCTAGCTAATAAATATTTTTTATTTAATCCAGTTTTTTTTGTAAGTTATAAAGTGTGAACGGCCACTCTTCGTGTAACTCAGTAAATGATTCAATTGTTGTACTTAAAACGTTTTTACGTCGATTTCCGTACTCCGTAGACATTCGATCGATCGATTTTATTATATAATTATCTGCAGTGTTGATAGTTACAATTTTAAGTTAATAATTTTTAATAAATTACTTATGATAAAATAGTTTTTTTTTTATTCAAACTATAAGTATAATTATTTATTTATTGATTTGTTTACATAAGGATATCTAGCTGCAGTATTTAAATCTCCGTTTTGTATAACTGTAGATCCCAAGTGTGTATTTGTTAATGTCAGACGCTCTCTGTATTGTTACTGATTGTCATTCCAGTATATTCAATGTTATCAACTTAGTACTTCGCTGAGTGTCGCTTAGCATATAGTTTTACGGTGATGATTAAAGGTTTTTTAGTAGCATAATATTACTGGTTTCATTTTAAGTTCCCCGAAATTTCAAAGTAGATCGAATCGTAGGCAGGTACATTACACATTGTCTCATATAGGAGAAGTAATATTCTTGTAGGGGAAGGTGAAGGAATATGTTTTTGTTGTGTAATGAGACTTGGTCCTAAAAGTTAATCGTACTCTGCGCCGATAGTGATGCTGATATCACCAGGCAGCACATTCGTCTTGTGATACCAGCGATTTGTATCCACCACCACTGCAACCAGATAAGGAAGATTATTATACTAAAGCATTCGAAACTAAAATCTCTTGGGACTATACAACAGTGATATCAGAAATTGAATTACGAGCAAGTTAAAACGAATTTAGACATCCATCTCTGTCCATCAGATTAGCTAGACTGACTATATAGTCAGAGAGTCAGTTTCTACAAAGCGGAAAAAATCCTCGCGCACTTTTTATGTCATTGAAAGTAGGACTGAATCAGCTAGTCAGACTGCGTTCCCACCAGATATTTGCAGGGTAGCTGGGCGGTGCGAGAATGGGTAGCGAGGTAGTGGAACGGTGTCAGCGTTTCCACCAGCTAATGTCCTTTTGCACCGATTCCGTGTTGCGGCCGGCATAATACCCACAGATTTCTCCACTCCGGTGGCGGCGCCAACCACGCCTGCTTGTAACATCTTAAGGAGAAGCACAATCACATACTCACAAATCTCTCCAGGGGCCACGGTGAACGTGATCCATCGACATTGGTACAGGCACTCCGGTGGCGGCGCCAACTGCCACTGCTTGTGGCCGCGCACTTGCGCCTGCCACGACATGTGCTTCACTGAGTCCACCTGATTACAAACATACGTAATTCAATTACCATAGAAAAAAAACTTGCACAATGGGCTTTTACATGCAATAGGTCGGGCAACTGGGTGAGGTTTTAGGGATGACATACTTTTCAACACGGAATCTGTTATCGGTTTGAGCCGATCTTGTAAGACCACATTTGTCGCTTCGTCTAACTAAACAGTCATACACAAAAACTAAACGCGAGTTGTGTCTAAACGAGTCGACGGATGTTTGCTTTTATTGCATGGACATAACTAGCTCTTACTGATGACCGGCTCAAGCGGATTCGCGTCGATACGATAAGTGTCAGTCACGTCGACAGCCAGAGTCAGAACACTCCGTGGTTTCTTTAAACGAAATATATGAATGAGGATTTCCCCACAAGCACAACCTTGTGCTCTAAAGCGACTGTTTCCAAAATGTTTTTGAAGATTTTTTTTTCATAAATAGAGATATCTTACTCACATGCATATGAGCACCCTGCCCTGGTCCGCCCATAAAGATCCAATCAACCATATCACTTTCAGCAGTCTTAGGCAGGAAGTACGGTCTGTCGTAATAACTCCTCAACTTCCTGGTCTCCTGGTCGTAGCAAGTGCTCCAGCCGACGTACCAAGGTTGTCCAGACAGATTAGCCCTAGCTTCTTCCATACTGAACACTTCTTGGAGTGAGTTTAGACCGGATTTGTATGCGAAGTAGAAACAGTCGTTGATTTGTTGCCCCAGTTTACCGCCGTTGTAAAAGTTGGCGAAGAATTTGAAGTCGAATTCCTGTCGGTTTGAAAATACATGTGTTTGTAATCATGGCTACCTATTGGTTTGGTTGATAAAATAGTCTCAATGAGTGGCGTAGTCATAGCTGAAATATCCGGCAAGGCGCGTCACACCGTCCCTTTTGCCTACTGGCTCATTCTAATATTTTTGCCACGGTATTTAGAACTATTTCTAATTTGCCTACTGGCTCATTCTAATATTTTTGCCACAGTATTTAGAACTATTTCTGAGAAGCTCTCGTGCAGAAGATGATATATCTTATGTCGATGCAAACCTGGAAAGTTACAAAAATGACCTATGAAGGTGAAAATGAGATGTATTATAAACACCCACACTGCGGTAACGATTTTTTTCAACTGATTTGAATAAGCAATGACATTCCTGTTATCACAAAAAAATATCCACGTACTCTCAGCGCCTTCCATCCCTGCGTAGCATCAGTAACAATGACCGGTGTGGTGCTATACGCATACTGGTCCTCAAACTCTTCGGCAGTGATGTTCGTGAGGCGCACAACGTCATCCACCCCCAGGCACATGGAGCAGTCTTCTGGTGGACGAAAAACCGACTTCGAGAACGATGGTAGTTCCAATATGCAGCTCTGAAAGGTAGCATGTAGTGTGTTACAAGTTCCAAACGCGTTTCTATCGGAGAATGTACGGTCGTGGGCTCGGCCGGACATACCCGCCGTCCGCTAAGCATGGTGGGATGATCAGGGTAGTCGAGGTGCACGAGTATCTCCCGGACCCCCGACTTATGGCAGCGGTAGGAACTGTGGGGTTTAAGTCGGAATAGGGGTTCGACATACAATCCATCCGCTATCCATATCATCCTCTGTTCTCTCTAGCTAGACGGACGGTATAAATTAGGATTACACTACGGCAAAAAATAAAGGTAGGTACTTACTCTACTTCCAAGCAGCTCAGTATATACCCACCGCGCACTGATTAGACAAACGAAGATCAGACCCGCAGTCCACCAAACATAGCTCGCTGGTTTCACACCGCAAGCTTTGTTTTCACTGTTTCTAGGAATATCAAGGCGCGAAATATACGAACTACTAAGTTTCAAGCTGTCGATTTTATTGAGAATCTTCATAACTTTCAATTCAGCTGTCTTGTAAGTTTTCGCGCAAGTTTTAGAACGAATAGCCTGACTCATTGTGACGTGTTGAGCGTCCCGGGAGAGAATGAACGGGGTTTGTCGCATCCCAATCGTTTTTATAGGGTTGGAAATTATTTAGAGCTTGAGCGATATAATCGGATTTATAGAGAGTTCCTAAAATAGAACATTTTATACGTAATTGGATATTCAAGTAAGTTCTTCAGTGAAACGCTTACTACGCCTCTCGGTGCTTGGAAGTAAGGCTGTTGAAGTGGTGACTTAGCAAGAGCTGACTTTTTCAGCTAATTTATTTTTTGAACAGGCGTCATCTCATTCATCACGACGACACGACAGTGGTGTTGATTTGTGTAATTGAGAGGTCAACGATGGTTGAGAATGAGAAATCGAGTTCATTTAACACGGGATTAGAACAAAAAACACTGTATCAATTAAAAGAAAAATAGGAAGGTTTTATGATAACATAAGTACTTTCTATCTACAACGCAAAATTTAAATAGTTTTTGTAAGAGCCACTCTATGTGTGTCCCGTTGTATGGGCTAAGTAATGCGTTGTGGGTGCAATAGGTATGAAATTGGAATTCATTATCTGGCGCGGCAGCAACTGTGCCCTCGTTACACGCCTCATGCTTGCGGTGACACGATGGCGATTTAACCGATACTATTTTGTGAATGAACAAATTAATTTTGTAATCGAAATTTCCAACTCAAACACGAAGATAAGGTGAGTATAAGATAGGTAATACTTTGTGTTTGGTTTGAATATCACATAGGTACTGCAAATGTGTTTTTTTTTCACGAAGCAAGGATTTATGGCGAGGTCACGCATGTTCCGCAGAGAAAACAATGAGACGGTTTTGAAATAGTTCTATCGTCAATTACTATTAGTAGTAATTAAACCGAATTATATTTAATAGCATATTCTTCTCCATAAATCTACCTTGTCATCTATTGTTATTTGTCTCAATTACTAGGTCAGCAACCATCAATGTGCATCTAAAAAGTAGGTACTATCTCAGCCACCATACTGGGTGGAAGGGACAGCGACGCGAAAACGGTTACCACGTACCTATTCAGTACATCATTCTGAGCCCCGCTACATAGAATTTGTCCATTGGTTATTAAATAAAAAAGGCTGTTTCCAACAAAAGTGCAATACCAACAGCTACACGCCTACACGGTCAAAATGTGTTGAAATACTGTTTTTTTTAACCGTTTTCGCGTCGGTGTCGTGTAAGCTACTGTAAATACATCTCCCAGCATGGTTTTTTATTTTATTTTATAGATACATTCAAGAAGTAAGTTTCTAAAATACTATAGGTATATGACGTCAATAAAGTAATTCTATCGACTTCTAATTTTATGACTGATTCAAAAGTCGCTTTATTCATCATAAAATGTACCTAAAATTATCATCAAATAGGTAATTAAAGCCACTAAATATGAGCAACAAAACAACCGTAGCATTTTTTTTCGGTAGAAGAGCTCTTTTTTTTTTTTTTTGAGTAGAACAGCTCTTTTTTTGTGAATTGACACATGATATTTGTCTAGCGGTTCATTAAAAGCACCCGGAATAACTACCTGTAGGCCAGGCCATACAAATATTTGTTCCGTGCGGGAATCGAACCCGCGACACGAAGTGCTGCAGTCAATTGCTTAGCCACTGCGCCAACCGCACCGCTTTCAGAGCACAACTGGGCGTTTTTCAAAAAAGATGTACATTTGCGAATTAGGGGTGTCCTAGACTTCATCTATTTTTTTTAATTTTGGTATTCACCTTACTCAAATAAACTGCTTGTTTATTCAATATTTTGATATTTAAGTTACAAAATTTAAAATAATATGCAGCCCAACTACCACTGATATTAAAATATTGTAAAACTATCAACAAAAAAAGTGTAAAATATTCATGGAGTTAATTTTTTGAATCTTGGCTTCAAATAGCTCACAATATTATATTTATTGGTGTCCCAGGAATATGACCGACCGGAATTCCGGCAATAGTCACAGTCAATATTTTAAAACTTTTTTTTTTTTTTTTTTTTCGATGGGATATCATCAAATGACCCCCCCTTCCCCCACTCTGGGTGGAGCGGAAGGGAGTGTCAGACTTGTACTGACTAAAACCCATCCATGTTCCTTCTTTGCCCTTTGTGTTCCAGGGCCACGGTGTCTCTTTCGAACAGTCCCGCAGCTCTGGCAGGCATCGTTCCATGCGGACCCCTACTCGGTTGCTGACATCTCTTTGAGGCGCGCGGGGAACACGAACGCGCGGTCGACACGGCCTGTCGTCATAAGACGGCCGGACGGCGAGCTAGCCCATAACTCGCTGTCCACAGGCCCGCGCCTACGGTGGCCGGGAGCCACCACGTGACCCCCGACGCCCAGGGCGTCTCCCGCGGCGGCTGGGACGTGAGGTTCTTTCCCTCTCACGTCCCGCCACGTCCTTCACTAGCATGACTGCTTCGCAGAAGGTGGTGACGGCCTCCCATTCCCTCTCGCTCCGGACCATGGCTTGAACCAGGGCCGGACGCGAGAGATCGCCGCCGCCAATCGCCGCTACAAGGACACGGCGGTGCTTCGCCCAAGCGGGGCAGACCTCCACGGTGTGCTCCACCATGTCCTCCGGACGATCCTCACAGTGGAAACACCCGGGCGTTTCCTCCCGCCCGATTCGGTGCAGGAACCTCCCGAAACAACCGTGTCCGGTGAGGACCTGCGTCAGGCGGTAGGTGAGGGCGCCGTGGCGCCTCTCTAACCACTCCTCAAAGAGGGGACTTATCGCCACTATGGTAGCGTGCCCTGCACGGGGTTGCAACAGTGGCTCTCTTCATGTCGCCATGAGATCACGCCGGAGGTCTGTCCGCTGAGCGGCAATTTGCCGCGGCAGCGGAGTTTCCCCCCGAAGTAGTGCCTCCGTGCGCCATTCGTGCCGGCGCGCGAGGACTATCGCCTCCAGATCCCATGGCGGCAATCCGGCAAGGAGGCTAGCCGCCTCGCCGGAGATCGTGCGGTACCCCCGGATTAGCCTTATGGCTATCACCTTTTGGGGCGCGTTCAGGTAGTGGGCGGCTTGCCGCCTCAAAGAACGAGCAAGCCGCCCACTACCTGAACGCGCCCACACCGGGGCCCCGTAAAGGGCCATGGACCGCACGACCCCCGCGTAGAGCCTCCGGCAGGAGGCGTTCGGACCCCTCAGGTTGGGCAAGAGCCGCTTGAAGGCAGCCCCTGTCCGTTTTAGTTTGGGAGCCAAACGTCGGAAGTGCTCCACGAAGTTCCACCGGCTGTCGAGGACGAGTCCTAGGTACTTCAACGTCGACCCGACGCCGATGGAAACCCCTCCTGCCGTCAGTAGGGATCCCGACGGTGGCGCATTCCGAGGCCCATGAAAACACATAGCCTCGGACTTGTGCAAAGCCACCTCGAGACCCAATTGCCGGATCCTCTCCACAAATATTTTAATACTTTGTCTCAATATTTCCCTAAAACATAGTTGTTTTTCGTTTCTGGATACATTTGTTTAGTCTGTGGTAAAGCCGCTATTTTGAAGCAAACATAAGTATCAACAAAACCAGATAAAAGTACTCTGTGAAAATCAGTGACAAAAGTCGGCGAGTAACGGAATTTAATGAGGTAAGTAGTAGTTTATGAAGTTATTTGACGTAACACAAACAAAGTTTTGTTTTTAAACTATTCTAAAACAAGTCGAAAGTAGTAATAAAAGAGGCCCTGTAGCATGAATAATTTTTTGAAGTTTCGTCGATATGAAACCGTCACGTCAGGTTCGTTACGTGTTCCTGCCAGGGCTGCGGGACTGTTCGAAAGAGATACCGTGGCCCTGGAACACAAAGGGCAAAGACGGAACATGGATGGGTTTTAGTCAGTACAAGTCTGACACTCCCTTCCGCTCCGCCCAGAGTAGGGGGGTCATTGATGATATCCCATCCGAAAAAAAAAAAAAAAAAAAAAAAAAAGTTCGTTACGTGTTGTATAATTATCCTGAACCATTTTGTGACGCACCGGAATTATTAGGCTAGGGCTACATTCGATGAATGATAATACAGTAAACAATCTTCTAAGGGCTAATTTTTCAATAAGTAGTCAGATAACTTTTATTTGAGGAACAAAACCACAATATTTACTCCTCCAATAAAAGTTAGAGTAGATAGATATTCAGGTAGAGTATCGAAAAATTGACCCGTGATCAATTAACTGTTTTTTTTCATAGATTTGATAGTTATCTAATAAATATTAAAAACAATTTAACACAACAATTCATATTTTTCATTTTATTTACTAGTTTCCTGTGTGACGAACCGGATCATTATTTTGTGAACGCTCCGATAAAAATTTAGATTACCACGTTGTTTTTGATAATACTGATGTAATTCTTTTATTTTTACATATTGATAAGTATATTTTATTACATGAGATAAGAAATTGCTGCAAAATTTCTGTATCACAAAAATTAGTTCCGGTTCGTCACATGTACATTTATTTTAAAAAACGCCCAACTACCAACTACCCCGTGTTTTATTGTAAAAGGGTTCTCTCCAAATTTTAACTGTATAGTGTCAATAGAATCTATAAGGGTTCCGTTTTTGCCATTTAGCCACGGAACCCTTAAAATGTGGTTATGTTTACAGAAATATGTATAAAAAGCAAGGAAATAAGTTCCTTGATAAAAGGAGATAAAATTTACAGACGGACCATTTTCCGTTTCCGTGTTCTCAGCTGTTTTTTTTGTCGTTACGTCATTGTCAAAACTAAAATGTCATCTTATAATGAAATGTCAAAACAAGCAAAACAAATTAACAAACGCTGTTGTGGAATGAAAAGTGATTAAGTTTTATAGTTTTCTTAAAGACTTTGTGTATTGAATCATGGCTGCTATACTGGGCGGAGGGCTAGGAGGCCTCTCTGCAGGTTATTATTTACTTAAAAATAATTTAAACAGCAAAAATCAATTAAAGTTGTTTCTCTTTGAAGCAACTAGTTACTGCGGCGGGTGGATCAAATCTATCCGCACCAAGGACTATATATTCGAACAAGGGCCGAGAACTATCAGACCAAAGGGGTTGCCTGGACTGAACACCCTAAACATGATGCAAGATCTAGGACTGAGCGAGCACATCGCGCCCATCACACCAGACCATCCTGCGGCAAAGAACAGAATGATATACGTGCGCAACAACCTACACGTTTTACCTTCTAGTTTAATTAGTTTCTTCAAGAAGAACCAGCCATTCTCAAAGCCTCTCATTTATGCACTGTTTAATGATATAAAATCACCTTACAAAGAACTACAGGACGATTCAATTTACAACTTTGTTGAGAGACGTTTTGGTAAAGAAATAGCAGACTACGCCATCTCGCCGATGATATGTGGGATTTGTGCCGGTGACGCAAAGGAAATATCTGTTAAGTTTCTCATGAAAACGTTATTTGAGTACGAACAAACACATGGTGGAGTTGTAAAAGGGTTGATGAAGTCAATGTTCCTATCGAAATCTGATTCAGATATGGATCTCAGTGAGTTAGCTAAACGGTCTCAAGAAGAGAAATGGAATGTGTACACAATCAAAGGTGGCCTAGAAACTTTTCCTGATACTTTACAAAGCTATTTGGTAGAAAATAATGTGAAAATTAAAATGAATACAAGAGTTGAAGAAATAGAGTTTATAGATTCAAGTTCTGCAGCATTGAAAACTTCAGATGGAAATACATTATTAGCTAATCATATCTATTCCTCACTGCCAGCCTATTCTCTTGCTAAGTTAGTGGAGGGACAACATCCAGAGCTAGCAGACAATTTATACAGAATTCCATTTGTAACTGTTGGTATAGTTAACTTATATTTTGATAAAGTAGAACCACTTATTGAACCTGCATTTGGGTTCCTCGTGCCACCTATTGAGAACTCTCCTATCCTAGGAGTAGTTTTTGACTCTTGTTGTATACCAGATCAAAATGGAACTGTTTTAACTGTGATGCTCGGAGGTAAATGGTTTAAGGAAAAGTTTGGGGATGATGTCTCTGAGGGAACATTGCTAGGAATAGCCATGCGTGAGGTAGGGAAGATATTGAACATAAAAATTAAGCCTACTGCATCAAATGTGAGTATTTTACAAAAATGTATCCCACAGTATGTGGTAGGTCACTATGAGAGGGTTGATAGTATTCGGGACTACATAGTAACACACAATCTTCCGTTATCTCTAGTTGGTTGTAGTTATGATGGTGTAGGCATGAATGATGTCATTTACTCGGCTAAGAGACAAGTTGAAGAAGGTCCTTACCTAGGATAAGCAACTATTAGACAATGTTTTAATATAAGAAAGTATGTAGTAGCAGGATTTGAGGAGTTTCCACAATATTGCGCATTTATTGTATATTATGTTGTTTGGTAATAAATAAATTTATTCAGTTTATTGTTGTGATTTTTTATGTACCCACATACATTTTCTGTCCCCAAATTCCTTGTAGTTGTAAAGCCCCAAATGTTTTTTTTTTTAATAATTATGTAGTACACCCTACAACAGTTCTTATATTGAAATACTGGAGTAGTAAGTAGTTTTTATAAACGCACAGTGATATACAGAAGTTAGGAAAAGAACAAAACAAAATTCGTGTTCAAAATATTTTATTTCAGCTAAACATATCCAGCCAAGTTGTAATACTTGCAATAGAATGTTATATATATAAAATGTGCAAACTTTCAAAAGCTAATAGTTTTTCGCACAATTACTTAGTAATGAGAACTTCTTAACCTAATATAATATTTTACTTTTTATATAAAGCCTATAAAAAAAAAAATAACTAACTAAAATCTCCAAACCCTTGAAATTTCATGAATTATTTCACTAAGTTTCTAAAAGCGGACTTTAGGCACACTTTACTGCGTATCTAGTATTATAATATTATCTGTGCTAGCTGCTCTATGCATTCATTAGTAAAATATTCGATATTATACATTTACATAAAGAATTTATGTTTTAGTATTTATTATGTAGGTAATATTAACTTCTAGCTATCTTATTGCTAGTAATATTAATTCCAATAACTATTTATGTCATTTTTACTGTTGCATTAAATCGATGTGACGAATTTAAAAAATACTTGAAGCCATACTTAATACATTTAACACCGCAAGTCGATACATAAATATATTTGAATGTTAATTATTCAAACACAAGCCTAGGTGAAATTTTACAATGTCCCATTTATTAATCAATCTTGCATAATAATAAACTCTTTGCAAACAAACTTAGATTTAAGTTGACACATTGGGGTCATCATTATATAATTAAGCATTTTATTAGTTATTTCACAATGATCATGAATATTGAAACAAGTCAAAGATCTGGTTTTATATTAGATCATTGCTTTCAGATTATGTGAATAGCATTGTACACACAAGATATTATAGTGCCCTATAGCTTATTGAACTAACTAACAATATTACTCATACATTGCACACTTAACAAAAATAATTTGGTAGCCACAACTCGAGCCTGTCTGAATGCAAATATAAACAATAATAAAGTTCCGTAAATATTATTTTATAACTTAAGAATTATAATTATGATGCTTTATTCTTGTTACTTAGTTCATAAAAACCCTCTTTTTCATTTCATAGAAAAATACATTTGGAACGTTTGATACTTGCAACGTATCCTTTGTCATTTTCGAGGTAACGAAGAGACAGAACAATATTGTATTTTAATTAAAAGATTTCTGTGAATAAGAGAACTTCACACAGTTTATCATACATTCGGTCTACAAAGTAAGTGTAGTGTCAACTGCACGTGTATAGTAACTTTATGGTAAAGACACACGTCCAGTAGTGCGCGGGTTCGGCATCATCATCAACTCGAGTTGTTCAAGAATAAGTCCATATTTCAAAGCACAAGCATCGCCTTTGCTTGGGACTAGTTAACAAGGATCACTTGGCCAGTTGCTCTGCTCGAGGTGGGGTCGCCGCAGTCTCCGTGGTGCAGGACCCGACCGGGTTACGTTGAATTAGCGAAGTACTTATAGTACGTTTGCTTTCACCTCTACTTCGCAGCAGTAAGGGCAGTTTTCGTATGTCAATTGTTACTATCAGACGTCCGGTTGACCATATAATAAAATAAAGTATAATAAGTAAAATCCGCGATTAGTTGGAGCTAACAGTGCCGAGGTCTAGCAGCACCGTAGTATAAAGGGTGTGGTCCCTCGGCTGTGCAGCGGCGGCAGCGGGCGGCACGGTGTTGCGGTAGGAGTACTGCAGCGCCAGCCGCGCCAGGCCCGGGCTGCCGCCGGCCGCCGTGTCGCGCGTCTGCAGCTCTAGGCGGAGCGCTAGCTTGTTTGATTTGCGCCACATTATTATGCTGGAACAAAACGTTGCTTTTTATGGTTTCTGGGTATGGGAATATAATGGTGGTATTGTTAAAGAGGGAGATGTTAGTAGTCTCTGATCGTGTCAGTGCACTCCCCTCTGACCAGGGAAGAGAGAGTGTATCTGTATAAATAAGTGTATCTGTATATACACTTGTGCACTATACTAGCTCCCGGGTCGATGGTTGGCTTCGCTGAGATTGGCCACCAGCCCATGACGGAAAATCTATCAGAAGGCTTTTATTACTAGTTGATAGTTACCGGTCCTTTTGACTAATAACCACCTCCTGCGTGTCCTCCTGCATAGTAGTGGTAATTTAGAAGACTTTTGAACAAAGCGATATGAAAATAAGATTTCCGTTTTGTGAAATAATGAACTTTCACAACTGATCCAGAATTTACAAATTCAAAATGTGGTAAGGTTGCAACACAACAATGATTTTATTTTTTGCCACTAGCACTGGGCCTTGGAAGCGTTATCGGTGATTATGACTGAAACTAAATATGAAGTCTAGTGATCACGTCGACGTTTCGGGAATGTCTGAGTCTTTTCAAACGCAGTCGCATCTCTTATTCAAAAACCCTACACGCAATGCTCATAAATACGTTATGTTTTTAAACAAAATGATTGTAGGGTTAGTTTTAATGTAGTATCGTGATTTGTAATGGTTATTGGATATTTTATGACGGTTTTAAAGATGCGTGTACATTATTTTTACCCAAATGATCGATTTGATGTAAGAAAGCTTTTTAGAAACTTCATTTCTTCGTAAAAGAAATTTAAATAAATACAACATCTTTATTAATAAATTAAAATTATTCCTAATTAACAAAAGCTATTATAATGTGAACGAATACTTGAATGAAAGATGATAAGTAAATATAAACATATTTATCAAGAAGATTATTTAGTTTAACGTAATAAGAAATAGCTAGCTGCTTACCAAATAATAAGAATTATATGTTTTAGTTGTTTGTTAATTTTATGTTATTATTGTGTTTTGTGGATTATATGCAATTATTAAGTTTTCATGTATAATTTTATTTAAATTTTTAGCTTTGTACGACTGATATTTTAACTTTTAAGTATATTGTCTTTTTTGATTGAATTTTGATTGATTATTATTATTATATATTTTTTTTTTTTTTTTTCATCGCGAATGTGAGTGTTTGGTTTCAAGTATATTTTAATTTTAAGTTTAAGATTGTACATATTACACAAAATTTTGCTGTGCCCCGACGGGGTCTACAACGGCTCTTAGCTTTAAGCCTTTTGTAAAACACCATGTTTTTACCTTGTAGAACGCAAATAAATAAATAAATAAAATAAATAAATAGTGGTTCACATTCTTATGTAAATGAAGACGAGGGATATCCGACTTATAAACAGAAAACTATAAGACGTAGTTTATTAAATAGTTAGCACATAATTTGGTCAAAACAGTCTTGTGCGGCCAGTGTTGTTGAGTTTTCTCACATACATTTCAGCAGAAGGTCAGATCTCGGTTAGTGTCCGGTTGATAGCAATAGGATCGCCCCCTTGAACATAACTGGTGAAATGTGGTTGTAGTATCGGCAGTACCTCTGCCTCGCCCTCGCGCTTACTTACTCATTAGTATCGTGTTGCGCGTCGTCGTCGTACTCGGCGGCGTCGTCCCGCTGCGCCAACGTCAGCGTCACGTCGGGACACGTCACCTCACTCGTCGCCTCATACACCGGCACACGCTCGATGGCTTTGAATGATGAAGTGTCCTGTAAAAAAGGATGTATGACAATACAAAAACTTTATGAGGAGATCAGTAACATGATTGCCACTTAACTCGTGACGGACCCAAGTAGGCTGTAAACACAATTTGGCAAAAACACGTCATTCGCATCACCTGTTCGGGCGCGAGCGCGACTCGACACTGCGGTCCACATTAGCCACGGATCGTAAAAACTGAAAGTCACGCGGAGAGGCCTTTACCCAGCAGTGGGATCTCACAAGCTAACAGTATCAGTCAGCTAACAGGCCATAGTATAGAGTGATACAGGAATGAAAGGAATAGGTATATGAAAAACCTCACCTTCTCCAAGGTCAACGACCTTTCCAGCGACTTCTCAATACTCTTAGGTTCCTCCTTCTCCTCCTGTGGAGGGATGTCCTCTGGTCGAAGCAATCGCAGCTGCATCTCGTGGCCCGTGGGGTTGGTCAGCTTTAGAAGTAAGGCTGTCTTGGCGCCCGGCTTCACTGGCTCGTGGGAGATTATCTTTACTTCGGGGACATGGTAGCTGTAGGAATATTAAATGTTAGAAATTTACGTTGATTTTGGATATTTTTTCTGGGAATGAAAGTTGCCTAAATGCCAATTCTAGAAGCTGGCTGGCTATAGTAAGTGATGTGACCACAATGGATCATTTAATAATCATTTGACTGTCCAATAACAACAGCACAAGTCAATGGTGTTAGCAAAGAAGTTGGCAAACAAGAACTTCTACTTAATGACCAGTAAAAGACTCCCACCAGCTTTTCCTTCTTCTTGTCTACACACAATCACCATAATTATAACTTACTAGGCCAGCAACTCGATCTTGAACTTGATGGAGCCGGGGTTGTACTCGGGCTTAGTGAGGTTATGGTCGCAGGCGCGGCAGCGCTGGCTGCGCTTCACGCTCAGCAGCTTGGCCAGCGGGTGCAGGCGCGACACGGACACCGGCTGCCACTCGGGAGATGCCAGCCGTTGGGGCATACTTGTTACTGGGAAAAGGAATTGTTGCAGTTTCAAGTATTACTATTCGGCAAAAGCCTTTTCCGATTCTAGCACTCTGCTCACTCTGCTGGAGAGCAGGCATCCTCGCTGTATTGTAGATGAATATAAAAATCGCTTCCACTCTTCATACGGCCGTTACCATCTTCGCTGTTTCGTATAGGGTGTAATCGTTTATGAAGACGTTTACCAAACATTCTGTACATCAAACTAGAAGGTACGGTCCAAAACAAAACAATGATCGCAATGAAGGCAAGAACAAGTGCCGCAGCTTCGTTAAGAGTGTTTTTACACCCTTTATTTTTACTTTACCTCACGCCATTGAACTTGAACGTGAAATTGAACGTGTTATCTTGTGATGATGAGAAGATTGAGAACATTATTCTTCGTCGTAAGTACTAGGTACTATGTTTTTAGTAGTACGATGTTTATAAAATCATATAAATATCCCAGCCCAGCGGGCATACAGCGACCTGCGCGTACAATACAATAACGCATTCAGGGTGCTACTGGGGTATCCGTGGCGATGTAGCGTGTCAGGGATGTTCGCGGAAGCGGGCGTTGACGGGTTCGCCGCGATCATGCGGAAGCGATGCGATTCCATGATGGCGCGCTTGTGCTCCTTCTTCATTGAATGCGTGTTTAGACCCGTGCACGGTGGGACTCTCCCCTCTTACGAAGGTGGGTAAGTGAAGTGTAAGTGTTCAGACACATCCAAATAAACTAGTGTACCATCGAACTGTACGTTCAATGGTTCTTTAGTTGTTTATTATTATTAATTACATTTAATACTAACATTAGGCTAAGTTATACTACTACTACTTAATATTATATGGATTTTTGAGCTGAAATAAAATATTTGAATTTTGAAATATACTTTGTCTATGAAATATACTTGGCTGTAGAGAGAAATCAATAAAAAACAACACTAACTCTGATTCAAGTTGACCTCCTTCGTGAAGATATCCTCGGGCAGTTCATCGACCTCTTCAGTAGCCTGGCTGGGCACGAAGCTGGCGATGGCGGAGGACGAACTCTCGCTCGACGGTAACCCCGCGATGTTTCGCGCCATCGCGCCGGTGAGACCCGTCTTGTCCTAGACGTCGTTATATTTGCATTGTTATTGTTTTCAGGGGTGGTTTATAATTGATGGGTTAAGTTCAATGTTCAATTTTAACTGTGGAATTTTCAGAATATTAATAAAGATATTTCACAAAACTAAGGGGACCTACCCGTATTAATGGTTTTAATGGTATGGCAGTGGGGACCCTAAAAATGTCATAGCGAAAGATGTTATGGTGGTTTCGTTAAGGGAAGAGGTGCTTCATAATATATTAATTATATCGACAAATTGAGTTTGCACCACATGTTGATAATCTTGTCTAATAACATAACACATAGACCTGCAGTTTTATAATTTTATATGGATTACATCAGATAACCCACAACTGTAAATTATGATATTCCTCTTAAAAATTCATACGCAAGTCCAATGAATTTCTTAGAATAGTTATGTAAGTATTAATTTAGTCAAAGTGACCTCTGCACTGCCACCGATGTCGCCGTGGAAGTGCCGAAATTTTGGAAACAGAAACCGGAAACCGATCTTAACTTAAAAATACTGTTGTGCTAGAACAAGAATGTAAATGGTACAATATAAGTAGTCTAAAAAACGTAGTTCTTGAGTCAAGGTTTGGTTGTATCTTACAGTGAGGGTGATATATTTTCCCCTGATGTTGAACTTCTTCCTCTCGCGCTCGATCTTCTCTTGTTTCTCCTGCATGGCGATCGCCTTGTAGTAGTCCAGCAGCTGGTTCACGCGCGCCGCGTACGGGTTCGTGCGCTCTGGCCAGCCTCCTGATGCTGAACAAGTACAAAAATAGGATTGAATTTTTGCATTATATAAATTGAAACAACAGAAAGCTGAAATCATATACAGTAAGGGAGTGACCATACTTATCGACATGGAATTCGTTTGAGCCACTCACATATTTAGTTGTTTGCCAGATTTGTCGCAATTAGGTCGTCGCGGTGACGAGTCGCTTAGTCCGATCCGAAACGCGGGGAATGACGTTCTTTTCTGTTTTTTTCCAGAGGTATGAAGAACAGAGTGAAAAGCTCCTCGTCATCCCATTGGATGACGAGGAGCTTTTAGGAGAAGATCCTTGATCATTATCAAGGATCTTCATAACTTTGCTTGCGCGATAGGAATTTAGGTGTGTAGCGTTATAGATGACGCTACAATGACATGAGCGGATCCGGATCATTCTGTGTCAATAAGTCTGGTCATAGTTAACTATTTAGTATCTCAAGCTCTAATAAATTAGTAAGTCTAACACATAGCTACACAGATAAATAAGTAAGAAATACATCATTCAATATTCATCACACTACAAATAGAACAACCAACAAAAATTGTTGTTATGTTGTAGAACATAACAAGACTACTTACCAACAGGCTGATCCGGAATCCCAACATCCCTAGATGTCCACCTACAGTTAAAGCACGACAAGTAGTACATCTTCTTAGGCTGTTTGCTCTCCACCTTGGTATCTCCCGCGGCTGCCGGGTCCTGCAGCACTTGCCGAGGCTGGGCCATCGTGGCCCGAGTGGAGAGGGTGTGGAAACAGCTGGGGCAGTCGAAGCAACTGCTGCAACGATTCTTCTTGAGACGGGCTTCAGATGACGGCATGTTCTCAAGGCAGTTTGCACAGTAGTGAGAGTCCACCTGGTAAAGAACATTGAATGGTTAATTTTTAATATTTTTATATGCAAACCCTGCGTAGGGAACTACAGCTGTTTTGACATGGAAAGAACAATTCCAGTGCGAGCAGGGCTTCTTATTGAATGGTTACAAAACCATACTAATACTATAAATTAGGCTTATAATTAGGTAGTACTTGTTCTAAGTCTACTTGGCTAGCGACCACCATCTAATCTAAATCTGTCATCATAACAACAATGTTAACAGCATTGTTGTGTTTTGGCAGTTAGAGGTAAAATAGCCAGTTCCTCTGAGATTGAGAATCCTCAATCTCAGAGGAACTGGCTATTTTACCTGGAATCCCAGGTAAAAATCATTTCCACCTTCGACTTGACTAACACTTACTATCAGGTGAGATGAAGGCCAAAAGCTTTAACCACTGAAGTGGTTAAAAAAAAATGAGAATGTAACTCTGTGGCGTGTCCTGTTCACACCTTACTGTCTGGACGGATTTAGATAAAAAGCTCATCTATGTGGACTATGGCCTGGGTTAACTCAGTAGTACATTTTACAGAATAATCTCCAACAATATTGCAGGCAAAGCCGCAGTCAAAAGACAATCTGATCATAAACTACTAATTACAAATATATATGTACTCCTGTAGGTATATTGTGAAAAAAAATTGGTTTCTAAATGAGTAATTAAACCAGTGAGATTATTTATTAAGTTGTTAATTTAAGCTGGTGAATTTACTGTCATTGGCACATAATTTGTATGTATTTAAATATATTGAACTAGATAATTTGATATAGAATTCATGCATAATATTATTATGAAATGGTAGTAACCTGCTTGAAGCTTAGCTTTAACAATATTATGAACTGTTTTTCTAGATTTTCTAGATTTTTGATTGTGTCATTTCTAATTTGAGTGGGATGTGACTTCACAATATCTTCTATACAATGAATGAAAGATGTCTTGTTAATTAGTAAAGTTGTAGTGTTAATGAAGAGGCTAGATGACATAAAATGATCTTCTGGATCAACTAAAAGATATAGAGTTGCTTACTGTTACGATATCGTCTCAAGATATAAAAGGAAAGGTGTGTGTCAGAGTGTCAGTTTTGCAGACGGATAAATTTGATGAATTCTTACAGTTAAAGCTAATGTTACGTTTAAGTGAAGTCACTTAGATATTTCTGACATAATCTTAATACAAAATTAGCAAATTTATAATGTATTTATTCAGCAAAATACATCAAAAGTGGGTTACCTCATGACAAATGCAGAAACCGCAACGTATTTTCAAGCAATGCCGGCAGAAATAAAGACTCGTGATGGGTTTTAGTTGTCCACAGGAACAAATATATTTCACATAGTCTGGCTGTGTTAAATAAGCCATGTTTTACGATTATTTTAGCTTAAAAAACTCAAAAATCTAAGCAAATAAAAATACGATTCCAGTCAGTCAGTGATTCACTGACATTAAGATTTTTTTGACAACTTGACAAGTCACTGACAAGTACCAAGTTGACAATGACAATGAACTTTATTGATTCAGTTCAGAAACTTACGGAACAACAGAATAAACTAATGAATGACTGAGCTCAGTCATTAAAAACTTAGATAAATATTCAAGTGAATCCATTTTGTGCTATTCAACTTTATAATCACACAAGAATTTACGGCATAAATAGTAGGATTGGTTTGCACCGGTTGGTTGTTAGTTTTAAACTAAACATAGTGAGCGATTTTAAATGTTAAAATGGAGCAAAGGAGCGGTCGAGAAGAATAGGATAACCACAAATTCGTTTACATAACACATTATTATGTTTCCCAACGTACCAACATAAAAAGGTTTAAGGTCCGTCATTCTTTGTGAAAAGTAGCTTTGTAGGAATTGAATAATGAAATCCGTTAAAAAGGGCACTGGGTTTGTCTGTCTACCTACCTATAGCAGTATTTAAACAAGCTGTTTTACCGTAGTAATTCGTTGATAAATAAAAGTCTCAATAGTAAGTAACTATGTAGTTCCGTAGCTGCGTAGTCATTAAGTGGCTAAAGCTCACCAGTTCCGGGAATATAGGTACTCGGAGAGGTGCCCCCTTTTGAAATGGTTATTCTATAGGTTTAACAAGTTGTTTTATGATAAAATACTAAAATACAAGCATTGGGCATATAAGTAGTATCATCAAAAACAAATAAAAGTCGCTAGCCAACGTAAATAGCTTCAGTTCATCATCTATGTAGAAACTAAAGCGTCCTAACACCTATCATCATCATCACCAATGCAATGTACCTACAATTTCAGGTGGAGTACCTTTTCATTGCCATTGACCTACAGCAGCTAATAATTTTTCACGTTCAGAAGTTAGAAATCAAAAGGATATGGAAGCCATGTAGATACTTTGTATCACCAACGTAATAATGTGCTTATTTTCCTCAGCCGTAGGTAAAAGGGTGTTATTACCCTGTGATATGAAGCAAGCTTTCAGGCTGAAATAACGTAAAGAAAAAATTGATTCACGGACCACGTTCAACCTTGATATGTCAAGTGGTTTCCGAACAAAATGGATGCGTGGATTCTTCACACGCAAGGCCGTGGCGCGAATGTTAACTTGTGAGCCAGGGACGGCTTGAATACGGTCGTTAATTACGCGCCGCAAGAAATGACAACCATTAAAAATAGATGTATGAAGGTGTCGCATGCGCAATGAGCTGTGGGCCAAAATTACCACTTTCTGGAGCCCTGACACAGCCAGAAGGCGTCGCGGCAGACCTCGTAGAAGATGGCTGGACGAGCTGGACAAAACCAACGACCAGTGGCCCGCATTAGCTTTGGATTGAAACAACTGGAAGTCATGGGGAGAGGCCTTTGCCCAGCAGTGGGATAACGCAGGCTAACAGTATCAGTATGAAGGTGGACCAAGCAAAAAGTGTATACAAAAGTCGTAGCAGTCTGCAGAACTATAGAACGCCACATCGTTCTATAGTTCTGCATACCACCATGCGAAATAGGCGCGAGTCTGTCTATGTTTGTAAGTGAAAACAGGTACCACTATGTATTCATCGTCGTCTTCCATTCATGTAATATTAGGGGCGAGCCTATTGCCATCAACCGAGCAAAAATGTGGACTCCGAGAAATACTTCTGAGAATTCCGAATAACAAAAATAAAACAGCAAATTTTCTTTTTACTGGGAATCGAACTCAGGACCTCATGCTCAGCAATAGCGCTGGCAACCACTTGGCGGTTATCTAAACCACTCTAATGGTGGCACTACACTTGGCTGATCTGGGCAAATATTCGCCTTCTGTCATTAAAACAAAGTGAACTATATCGCAATATACATTAAAAAAAAAACATTTTGTTTTGATCCATTATCGCGAAAATTTTGACAAATATGCCAAGTGATGTGCCAGCATAAACAACATATATATTTGTAATTAGTAGGATGATTCAGATTCAATAAAACTACAAAGAATATTACATATTGCTAATCGTTATAACGCCATTTATCTCTTCTCGATTGATTCGCTAATGATGTAATTGGATGCTTGCTCTTTTGACATCATCGTAATTTGGTATTCATTTCATAATTTGTTGATATCAGAGATGGTTTGTGATTGTGACTTATGAAATGTAAAAGCTGTTGTTAGTCTTAAAAGATGTAATGATAGTGTTCATCTTTAATGTCTGACCGAAGTCTTAGGCAAGCTTTATCTACTACCTACTTAGCCTATTTTTTTATCGTGTGTAATACTGCGTAACTAAATCATGATTGATATTCATTTAATTTCGACAGCATGGTTTATCTAGGCTCTAGTGATAGTTGGCTTCCGACCTTGAAAGATTTCGGATTTAATTTCCAGGTCGACACTTAAAAAAACAGCGTAACTGCAATAGGCTAGATGCTCAAAAGAGTATCGCAATATTGCATATTTAAAAATAAAAATAACTACTACAGGCAAAAAAACCTGAAATTAGTTCAGATTAGAATGTTCTAGAATCTTTTTTCATATATTTTTTTAATTGTCACGATGTCTTCGAGTGCGCCTCTGTGCAAACTCTTTAGGTCTTTTAAGGTATGCCAGTAGGAACCCCGTCCAGCTTGGCAGCTGCTTTCTAATGGCGTAATGTATTGCGAAACTGATCGATGGAACACTTATGTCATGTATTAATTACTGCTAACACCGTTGTTCGTGATTAAATGCCCTTTTTCCGAACCGGAATTCGGTTAGACTGCGGCAAAAGAAATTAATTGTGGGACCGTGTTTTTTCTTGTAATAAGTCAGTTCATGTTCCTCACAGCATTATGGCAGTAGATTTATTTTCAAACTATTTTTTGGAAATTGTTCTCTACTTGTTTAAAGTCCCAATGTAATACAAAACTACGTGTATCAGCAGCGGCAAATCGCCACCGCATAATACTGTCATGATGGTGACGAGTCAGCAGATCACTAAGGACCTATGTAGGGATACTCCTTGTTTGGCAAACTTATAAAATATTTGTCTCGAAGCATATTATGATAGGCTGTCGGCTGTCGACGAATGACGATGGTCTGCTAAGGGCCGATACTCATAACTTTTACTTTCCCTTATTGGATTCTATTATGTAGTGTAATTCATTAAGTTCATTCGTTTTGAATACATTTATTATGCACTCATCATCACTCTAGAACACATTAGTATCAGCTTGTAAAAGTCCACTGTTGAAGAAAATTTTCCTTTTGGCCATTATGGCTCTTCCTGCAATGAATTGGTATTACCATGGGATCACCACTTGACCACCAACACACGTGGTAAATAACGCAATAATTCTAGAACTCCAACTTATTATTTAAATAACATAAAGTTAAGTGGGTAAAGTCTGTTCTAGTGCCTACACTAGAGACCATACGTCCGGTAATGTTAGTGACTGACATAATGTTGACATAACAATAATCCGTTATGTCCTCGACGTGACCCCATCAAACTAGTGCTGTGCATAACATGAATCAGTTTGCAGATGAAAAGCATAATTTTAACCACCGTAAAACAAAAATGATTTTCGTTCATAAATGTGGTACCTAGGTACCATCACTTGCTGCAGCCCTGCAGCCTCACTGCCTATATGCTCACTATGTACCGTGAACTGGACTCCAGTACAAAGTTACGCCACGTCAACCCGACCTTTCGCTTTGCACATCAGAAAAGATGACGGAGACTCCTGGATTCTCATAGCAGGACCTTTTCCTCCTACTGTTTTTCTCCGTAGCTGGCCCCATTTAACAGAGATCCTTTCTGTTTGTCTGGTTTAGGATAGTCTACATTGACAAAGAGACTCATTGGGTAGTAAGAACACAGAATGCTTCGACCTATGTTATTTTCTATCAGGAAAAATTGGTGCATAGTCTACTTTGGACCGATATTTGTACACTCTACACACGTGCAAAAACATGCTGCGACTATAAAAAAGCAGCCATGAGCACGACACAGAGAATGTAATGAGAAATCCTTGTAGTTGTGATTCAGCGTTGGTACACTCGCCTTTTTTAGTGGTAATTAGTTACAACCGCGAAATTTATTACCTGCCAGCATTTTAGTATCTAATCCTGTCTATTACTAAACAAATGACTGGAAGGTTACATTGTAAGTAGACTGCCTCGCCTCGTTGATCTAGTGGTCGCAAGCGCGGCTGCTGAGCTTGAAGTCCTGACGATTCTTAGACCTTTCAATTACTTTCAAAGACTCAATAGCTTCAGTCAATCGAATATATTCTTCGTCATCGTTATCGCTAGACTCTATGCCCTCTTATCGGTCATAGCGGAATCGGGTTTTATCTATTAGGAAATTGTTACAAGCAACAATTTGAACGGCGCTGTTGGTGCAGTGGCTGAGCAATTGCCTGCTGCGCTGCGTGTCGCGGGTTCGATTCCCGCACGGAACAAATGTCTGTATGGCTTACAGGTAGTTGTTGGGTCTGGCTGTTTGTGTATGTGAGTTTAAATGTTTGTAAACGCACCCACGATACAGGAGAAATTCCTAGTGTGAGGCAACGTATTGTTAAATAATTAAAAAATTTGATGATTTTTATTTTCGGTAAAAGTGTCATTCCCATTAACTGAGAGAATGTTTTATTACAAATCTGTCGTAGTTAAATTGAATATGATTGAGTAACAATATTTTATCTAACGTGGCGGAAATAATTACCATACGTACGCGTTAGTTTGCTAAAAACCTCAAAACACGTGATTTCTTCATGTTGTGTCAATAATCCTAGGCGATGATCACTATTAGCTAGGTAAAGATAAAAGGAAGCGGTTTTTTGCACCCACTTTCTAACTTTGGTTTTCTAAAATCTGGTTAAGTACGTAATACCTACAGAAAATTGTATTCTTTTTTGGAATATTTGCGGCGTTGGTTTCTGAATTTCTTGCAAAATAAAAAGACAATTAATTATTCCGTACCTCGATCGTTGCCGAAATACCTATGAATCTGATATTCATAGGTTGCAACATTTCTATCTTTAAATCTGCATACAGACCTTACGTAAAAACCCAAATGTCTTCTTTGAGTTACCTCCTTGTGGCAAACCTGCGCAACTGAGGTTTTACCAAGAGGAAAGATGATTCAAAAGTCTAGGGTCACCACTAGGATGGGGCTTGGTTATAGTCATGACTCAGCAGTAGTCTTCCAAAAAGAGTGTCGTTACAAATGGAGTAGGTAACCACTAAGCGGATAAGGATTTAAGTTTCATGGCCGTATATTTTGAAACCATCTATCTAGCTTTCAAAACAATATAAATGTTAATTTTACCAATAAATTGAATGACTCGAAGAATAAATAGGAAAGGTTACACATAAATATATTAATGTCCGGTTTGGCTACGCCTTAACATTAAAACATTGTAGATACCTATTATATCATCTTATTTAAGCAGGTGCAAACATCGATGATTAGGTAGGCATATTAAGTAAATATTTTTCTCATTGGATGACTTAATAAACGCGGCACATTTTACAAGTAAGTAAGGCCTTTTAAATAGCTCGCTAAGAAAAGTTCATAAAAAATTGAAATAAGCCAGCCCACAAGTTTATTTTTACAGAAATCCATGCCAACTATCCAAGACAAATACGGAAAGCTATCCCTTTTCCGGCAGACCTATTTATTTACTGAAACCATAGACATGAGTGGAGTTAGTTTAGAATTGCATGAGGATTACAGACTGGCTGCTTTGCTTAGGGCTCCAGTAATCTATGATTATGTTTGAATTCCGAACTGGTTTTTGCAGGCAGTGTTAACTCGCTATTTTACGCCTAATCATACGAAATCGTTAGTAATGCCACAGTGCGTATAATGGATAATTTTATGTTGCAGTCATTTCTAAAACTAGACACCTACTTATTCATCAAAACAAATTCGCACATAATCCATGGGTCTAGCTAGTACTTTTTATTAGGGATTGCACGAACATAGACTGCATGAAAACCAAAGCATTGGCCTGTCATTCCTTGATATGCTGTTGTCTTCCCGAATTAAAGCAAATCAAAATTCAAAAAGTAGGTTTCATTGCAAAAAGATCTTATAATAAGATATATTAGTTCGCAACATTTTACTGAAAAGCAAACAAATAAAAATAATGAAGTTACTTATTTAAAAAATATAATTATATAGGTAACACAATTACTTAGGTCCAGAATAACACACAATTCAGGACTATCAATCGAAGAAACTATATAGGAATAAAATAACGAAATAGTTTACGTACTTACAGAATAATAAAAGGTCGTGATGGTGATAAAATGACCAAATTAATTAGATTTTGCCATACAACGTGGCAACGCCGCCAGTCTCTTGGGCACGTTACTGGGCGTTGAGAAGGAGTTTTTTGATGCCCTTTTATAGTCTGTTGTTAGTTTAGTTTATTTATTTTAGGTTATTTAATAGTTTTTAATTAATAATGTATTTAGTTAGTTTAGATTTTTCCGATAAGTCAATTTCAATACCTGAATCGGAAACATTGGAAACATGTGGCTTTGTTTTATATTCTCCCGAAAACTGATATCGGTACCTAGTTGGAAATGGCGTGTTTTTTCTTGAGTGGATTTTAATAGAAGTTACGGTATCTTCAATACAGCGCGGCGCGACGCTAGGTCATAAAAAAATAGTTTTTTTTTTGTGGACCAAAAACAAAAGAAGTTTTTAATTAATTTCCCACTTTTTATTTACGTAAAAGAAATTAATGAAGAGCAGCTACCAGCCACGTATTATTTCACTTGGAACTTTTACATGACATAAGTACATCATATAATTGACAAAAGTAAGTAAGTAGGGATATTATTCACATCGTTTTAGTTACATTTTACATTTTAATATCCGCTCTCTATTCCCACTGGTAGGCAGGTACTTGCGAATTTCATTGGCAGTCATTTTAAAGCCGTGTGACCGGAAAGCCTATCCGTTGTTATATAATAATTTAAAATTTTATTGCTCTGTACGTTTACTTTTGTCTAATTAATTGTAGTAAGTGCAAAATGCGAGGCTTGTTCTAATTTATGAATGTGGTAGCCTATACTACAATACGATGCACACTTTTCTTGTGCGAAGCTTATGGGTGGCTTAGGAGCCAGCAGGATGCAGGCCTAATAAAAGTCTGCAGAAGATTTAGCAAATTCAGCAAAACAAGAAAAAAGGCCCTCTAGCTAGATAGATAACAGGGATAAACTACCTCGTAGGCTATGTACTGCAGGGCTCTCCCCCCTACGTTCAAGGCAGAGCTTTAGACCAACCTGGGTAGGTACTTACAGGTAGTAAAATCGATAAAAGTAGGTAATATTTTACCACCTTTACCTAGATTAAGGGTTGAGAGGGACCTGTCTGATTAGATTCTCATTTAGTTCAGGTTTTCGTCAATTCACCACAAGTAGGTATTGTCGCACCGATTGCTTATCTTATTATGTCGTCGAACTTCAAAGTCAATACTTTCTCTTCTCATTCACCTAATACCTGATTACTTCGCTAATCATCTTATCCAAATTCCAAGTTCTAAGACTTAATTTTATTTGCGCACTATTGAAAGTGAAAATAACATGTATTCGCGTTATGAACTTATTTGCTCATTAGTATGAAGCGCGCACGCAGCGTGTGCCAGAAATGTCAACAGTGGACAGTGGTAAAATGTCAACGATCTTAGATTGGGCTAGAAGCAGGTAGCCTCCCCGTCGCGTCGATCCACATTAGTCAATCCTTGC
Organism: Noctua janthe; assembly: GCA_910589295.1. Lineage (NCBI taxonomy): Eukaryota > Metazoa > Arthropoda > Insecta > Lepidoptera > Noctuidae > Noctua > Noctua janthe. The sequence goes on from OU342562.1 coordinate 17,507,999, forward strand.
GATATCCTCCGCGGAGCCTTCTAGGGGACAAGTTCTAAGGTCGGCCTCACGCTAATCTATTGTGCAATATGAGGCGCGCGGTGCGCCGCCGCGCATGCGCCCACATTTTCCCGCCAAACTCCGCACGCGTCCAGACGCGTACGAAAAACAAAATTTAAAATAATAAACAAATGTCAAAATTTTTATTTATGGTACAGTAAAGTTCAAAAATGGAATTATAGCAAAATATAAAATTTTTGTTTTTGTAAATTAAATAATAGTTTACATTAAAATGGAAGTTTAGTTATCCAATAAATCTAGGATAGTACCTCGTCAGGTGTGGTGACAGTGCAGTGTGGTGATGAGTGGTGCGTGATCGGTGATGTGACCACGATGTGGCTGGCCGTCGTCCACCTGCTGCTGCCGCTGCTGGTGAGCGAAGCCCTCACGTTCAACATCAGCAACCTCATCGCGCCGTTCAGTGATGTGGTAAGTTACATTATGAACACGCTTTCATACATTTTACGACGGAATTTAAATACAAGTGCCGCATTATTGCAGCTCTTTAGAAATACATAATATTTACGAGCAATAACCCCCGTCAATTAAGAGAAATAAGCGACATTATCACATGTTCCATCTTCACACTTCAGCGCTATTAGACTCTATTAATTTAAATTTTGTATGAATGGCATACTTTTTTTTTACTTTTCTTTGAGTTATACACTGCCAATTTGGGTAATTTAACTTTTTTGAGCACACCCATGAGCACATTGTAACTTTTGACATAGAAATACATTTTAATCAATTAATAACCTAATAATAAAAATAGACGTGTGTTTAACGTATGTATTTCGCATGATTAAACTAAATGTAACTTTTGGAAAACGGTAAAAACATAACTTCTTAGAGTATTGAAAGGTTCTGTGTTTCGCAAGGTAAATGAACTTTGAACGTAGAGCCATTAGAACAACTTTTGACTGTTAAAAATAGCTTTTAAGCTGTCATGAGATTCGTAATATGATCATTGCTCAGCACTATTCGATTGTTGTATAATTATATCGTAGCACCTATTAAATGGTTACGGATAATCAAATGGGGGTCATAGGTACCTAAGGGTACCGTGTGGTCAATACAACCGGTACTTGTTTATTACAAAATCATCAAACGTAACTAATTACTAATAGCACTTACAGAAAAGCCCTTGTGTTCACGTATTTGACGTCTAAATAATAAGTGCCACGATGCCGGAAAACACAAAATAAAGACAAAACGATAAAATAAATTTCCTGTGTTTAGAGCTATTTTATGAAATCTTCTTCGCTATTAAATTCGACGACTCTTTAGTGAAATTAAAGGTATTGAAGATGTTCGTAAACCATTATGCAGAGATTCATAAATAAATTGTTAGGTGCTTACTGTCGTAATTGTCACTGATTGAACAACATTCACTCTTTATTTACAGATTTACTTTGATGTCTTTCATCAGCCATACCTCTACATTTAGAATTTAAATCCTCCTTTTGATTAGTATTTAGATGTCACAATAAGGCAATTTGCTGAAACATTAAGAATAGAGAGGCGAAACATGTCCTAAAAAAAGCAAAATTTTGCAATTCATGTTTGACGTTACCTGCCTATTAAATTATGTATATTGATCAACGACTATGTGGTAACTTGGCAAAAGTGTAGTTTAGCAAATAATTATACGGGTGGAGATAATAAATTTAAATTTTATGGCCACGCCGACAATGGAACACGTAACTTTTACTGTCCTACGCTGCGACGTCCGTTGAGCATCTTACGACACTATCGTAGGGCTTGTCTAGGGTTGCTAGAGGCTCTTCCTAAACGAAAAAGTTTGTAATCATCAACTTTTTTTATGCCATCATGTTATACATATCTTCCATAAGCCTAAAACTCTATTGGAACCTAGCATAGACATTGTCTAAAATAAAACAAAAGAGAAAGCTTAAGTATCCTTGAATCAAATCCTTCCAGTATTGTTACCCAACGTTAGAATGTTGATACTCTTATACCCATTTAACAAAGTTATTTAGAAAATGTTTACGAACGGTTAACAAAGGTTAATGGTTCAGTCACGGTCAAAGTGATGTAGGAGCATCGACTGCACATTATTATTGCAAATCTGTATTTATTCAAAACAACCTACATACACGCTCTTTATATTAAAGTGAAGAATTAAGATTATCATTATGAGATTGCTAAACCTTATAAATGCAAAGAAAAGTACCATAGAGCAGTAGAAGGAAACTTAAATGACGGAAGACGAAACCAACATTGTACGGCGTGTAAACAATCAGATTTGTCTACCAGTAAGTCTATATTGTAAAGTGTATTATATTATAGCGCAAACAGTCAACCATGCAGTTATCACTCAAACAGTTTTAATAAAGAAAGTAATAGGGTTGTTACAGATTGGTAACGCAACACAGTAGTAGGCCCATTGCAGGTCCACGCTAACAGCCTCATTCGAGTTAGGCCGGCTGCTCGACCTACATTCTGACGTCCGTATTGGATGCTTTATCTAATGTAAACTGGTCGTACGTTACGTTATCGAGTTGTATATTAAACGTGTGTTATAGGTCAGTCTTTATATCAAGATGAAGAAGTCTTGAAGTATTGAAGGCTCCAAGGAAGCTTTGTGCGTGCCTCGACGAACAGAGATGCGTTATTACTCCATGACGTAAAAGCGTAAAGGCGACGCGACAAAAACTTGTAATTTGGAAGTAATAGGTATTGTTTAAGCTCAAGTAACAAAGGTGAGAATGAATAATTAAAAACTCCTTCTTCATAGAAATCATAAGATAATAAAATTATGAATTACAACCCAGCTTTCGATATTGAATTGTTGATAGTATTGAAAAAAAGGAATGAAACTCAGTAGATGATGAGGATTGAAGATCCAGGTTCGAAGAAGCAATGGTCCTACGTATAACGTAACCCATGCGTGATAATCTGTACATAAATGATTGATCTTCTTAGGACACTTAATACCTGTTATTCCAATAATTTACAATCATAACGTTATTCTATGTGGAGCGTATAACTGCCTATTACATTTTTATTACTCAATTTATGAAATAAGTTCCATCTTCAATGTTTCCACACAGTGAAAGACCGGTACAACGGGAAGTCTCAAAATAGATACCTATAATAGATCAACATTAATAAGACCAACAAACCAGCTTTTTCGTAATTTTAAGCGCGTATCAATAAAAATGCCGAGGGCTTGCGTAAGTACCGCGTAAAAGTTACGGTGAAAGAATGTTGGATATAGAAACATGTTGTCTGCCTATCTTGCTGTTTGTAACTTAGAATGTAATTAATGACAACCCTAGAGTTTACTTGGCAAGTGATGACTGTGACAGACCATCAATATGACTTTAAGGAAGTCTAAAAAGCAGTCGCTAAACTCATAAGTTACTGCCATTGTCATCGGCACGCAGTGCGAAGTTGCTTACAAAGTTTTACTTTTCTAAATCATTTTAAAAGTCTTCCGAATCTGAAAGTTAGTTAGGTACCTGTTTGTTTTTAGGAATCAATTAAAATTAAACAAACACAACATACAGTAAATTGTAGTGGAGTAACCACTACAATTTACTGCCATAAATCAAGAGTTAAAGTAATAAATTATTTGTTTGTCTAATATAGTTTTCGTTTCCTGAAAACTAAATGTTCTTATTTTACAATTTTACATTTTTCTTTTTAATGTGTCCGGATTTGTAATATCGACGATATTATGATTACTGGTTTTCCTATGTGCACAGACTTCTGAATAGCAAATAAAAGCTTCAGTCATAAGCACCTACTTGACATGCTTTCGATGCTTTTACCTGTGTGGTCTTGGTACCTCACATAAAGAAGCATGTGTCTTATGTAGTTTGAATGTATGTTTATTTTGATGTAGTGTTTCTTTAATTAAGTGTTTGGTAGAGCTCTTTACACTAAAAACATTGGCAATAATGAGCAACTCTCGGCAACTTAGAATAAATACCTAACTGATGAGTGGCTGACTCTATCACTCCATCAATCTATTAACCGCTAGACGAAGAGTCTCTTAAACGCAATCACGTGAATACTAAAAAAGAACCTACCTAATGAAAAAATGAGATGCAATCTTGCAGGCACAACCGCGGCACACAACATCTCTATCACTTATCTAAACTCGTATCTTATGCTAATCCGGCCCGCGTCGAAAGCACATCTGTGCCCAATAAAACATCTTATTCTCACGAGCAATAATTGTTTTCTCTACCCTATGCGCTTTCAAACGCTAATTCTTTGATTGACTGAATGTTCTTTGACATTTGCCATACCGTTTGTATTAATAAGTAGTAGTATCTGTATAACAAACAAACGGCCATCGTGATTGAACTTTCCGAATGTTATTTTTAACTCTATTGGTTAGTTATGTAAGTTTGGAATTCGATATTTTAGCTTGTCAATCGTCAGGTGTATCCTATTTGTTACATGGCTACGGTTGTGGTTGTGCGATTGGAAATCCCATGTAATCGGGTCATTAGTTCTTGTGACCGGTTTGCAAGTCTTAAATGATTAAGTAGATAGCTTATTTTCTACATTTTAAGTGATTTCAAGCGTGTGAACAATGTGTCAGGCATGAGCCGTGTCAGCTTATGTTACGTTGTAAGTTATTAGCATTTGACTTATCTTGTAATCTTTTGTGTTGCGTCTTCAGAAATGAACATTACGATGTAATTGTTTGTATTATGTTGTTCTAAATACTGAGAAGCAACATGCTTCGATTTAATTGATGTGCCAAAGTCGTTAGATTGTCATCTTACTCTTGAATAGTATAATTTTATCAATCTTGACTACCTAATCTCGACACTTTCTCATAAGTCTCTAGTCTTACTTAAAGAACTTTAGGTGCACTTTGTTTGAAATTTGAAATCGTGAATACTATTGATTTAATGAATTCGTTTCTTCTCGTCTATAGTGTTCAGTCACCTCATTATTATTTTATCATAGTTAACATCCCACTCAGTACTATTACTTCACTACCTTTCAACACGCATATATAAATCATTTTCGTCACTGATTCAATCAATTAGTTTAAATCAGTGCTACGACAGAGGATCGATTCAAGGTCGAGGAAATGTTAAGTTTAAGGACAGTGAGGCCTTTGCTTCAGGTTTACATTTTCTTTCTTTTAATCAGCTTTAACTTGGACATTTTAGGGTCCTTTCTAGCCGTGCTAGAAAGGACCTTAAAACAAAAAAAAAAGAGAAAAGAAAAACAGAAAGAGAAAGAGAAATGCACCTTGTCCGTGGACAAGGTGTTTTTCTTGCACGATAACGGTGATGGAAAAGTAAAAATAATCCTCTCTTCGTCTAAATACAGCAAGAATCTGCTAAAGCCATTTTAGACCCCCTTTTTTTTTTTTTTTTTTTTATATGTCAGGCAGCTGGATCAAGGCCTTGATTCAGAAAGCGGTACTCCTGTACACAGCTCATATTGTTAGGAGGTTCCCTTTTTTATGTTAAATGAGCCTACTCTTGACTTCAACCTTTTCCTGAAGACACAGATGAGGACGACGATGTTCGTTCCATCGTCGTCCTAACCCAAAAGAAGCCTATTAACTCGCGACATGACGGTACCGCAGTGCATGGATTACAATTTTTCATATGGTTTTTTTAAAGGAATATTTAAAACAATTAAATAAAGAATTGAATAATTCTATGTGATAATATATTATTATTTTCTTATTTGTGAATAATTTTCATCTTTATCTCTACATGAGAAGTCTTCAGCTTTCAGCCACCTACGGGTAATTTTAACAACAGGCAGATAATATCTAGTCTGATTAGTCTAGGGCTACTCTACAAGTACCTACCCAAACAATTTGGCTTATACGAACCTTTTCTTAGGAACCTACTCTGTAGTTAAATTATTTAAAACTTGACGCAAGATGCAATTGTTGTATCTGTTTAACTGGAGCATTTGAGTTAACGTTATGCTATGCTCGATTAAAGAAACGTGTTCTAGTGTGTAAACAGTAATCCAACCAGTTTGAACTTAACGATTCATAAAGTGTGAGCCGCAATCTCGATCTACATTTTTATCAGAATACAGTCAGTCGGATTTATGAAACTGTTCCTAATATAAAATATGTTTATAGGTGCTACCTATGTTTGGAGATGAACTAGAAAATGATTGATAGTACAAGCTCAGCGGGAATTCCCACCAACAAAAATTATGGACCATATAAAATACTATTTCGTGAATTTCCAGCCGGGATGAATTTCCAAAATTGTATATTGGTATTCGCTTTCGTTGTATAAGAACACTCGGACGGACATCTTGTACGAAACTTCACACGCATAGGGACCCTCGTGGTTTAGGTTGTGCGTTCTCTGATGGTTAATGATTAAGTAGATCATATTTGATTAGCGCTAAGATTATTATCGCCACCATAAAACTATGCTTTATTCCTTTTCTATGGTGTCCGACGACACAGGCCGTGTCGACGGCTCGTTCGTGTTCCACGCGCGCCTCAAAGCAACCAAGTAGTGGTCCGCATGGGCCGATGCCTGCCAGGGCTGCGGGACTGTTCGAAAGAGATACCGTGGCCCTGGAACACAAAGGGCAAAGAAGGAACATGGATGGGTTTTAGTCAGTACAAGTCTGACACTCCCCTTACGCTCCACCCAGAGTGGTGACAAATGACCCCCCGGTCATTTGATGATTTCCCATCCGAAAAAAAAGGCCAACTTGGTACAAAGACTAAGCAACGAAGTGGTAACTACTTAAAACTTGTTACTCCTTTATTTATTGATAGATTGAGATTACAGCCACCTGTCTAAAATTATTTTTACCACTTAGGTATTGGCAACACTGACCTTAATACTTCAAATGCGAATGCAGAAACTGCAGAAATGTAAAGTTTACATGAAGCAATATCCGCAGCACATGTTACTTGAGCATAAACTAAGATTAGGAAACAGTTCAATGCGCTTCCTTTCTCCAACTATCACTTGCCAAGGTCGGCTATAGGATAAATGTCTATTCCGTCATCTCGTCACTTCTTCATTTGCATATTACGAGCACAGTTTTTGCCGGCGACTGAGTGTCTAGCAAGTTTTATCTGACGCGTGCGCGCACCAGTAATTAGGGGCAATTATGAAATCTTCAGTCATATTTAGAGTAGGTAGGTATTGAATATTTTATATTTTTTGTAGGCCTTTTTATGAATGTTACTACATTCATAAATATTTTAATAATGAGGTGGCTTAGTTGCATATCTGTAGTTTAATTTTGTTGCTTTTATGATTAAATTATGGCGATACAAATTAGTTATGAGGAGCAAACCCGTAGGTAGGTATATTCACCTCAATTTCAATATTATAAGTTTGTCTCAACAAGGATAAAAATGACTTCATTTGCATGTAGGAAGGAATAGTTGCGAAGTAGGTAGGTACTACCTTTTCGACGAAGCAATTGTAGACAGAACTGACAGCCGCCGCCGGCAAGATAGTAGGTCGAGTTGAGCCCTCTTACATTACAGAGAGGAGGCCAGTTTCCAAGCAGTGGGAACGTTATAAGTTGATTGGTACAGCACTGCGCTGGATCCTAAATCACCGAAACAATTGCATTACAGCTGAGCTAGATACGTAGGAATGCCGAATGTGTGAAAAAAGCAAACATCCGTATGTGCCAAACAATGTTAATTAAGTTCACGGAGCTTTACCAACTTCATCTGAGACATTGCAAGACATTCTGCGGTTTCTAGGATGTAACCTACATCGTAGAACACAAAACGTACCGTGTCCTAGTTGTGAGATTATATTTATGACAATAAACAGATGAAACACGTCTTTATTACGGCAATGTACGTGACTGCACTACACCACACTATACCACAGACTGTTTCTACTGATTACATACTTCTCTAATCGTTATTATGTTAGCATCGTATATAACACTGTTAAGCAGTTTTTATTCATGTAAGTATAATGATCTAACTGTGTGAATTTGTAGATGGAACCTACATGCATTGCTGCAATGCCTGCAAAAGCTTCCTTCAAAACTTCCAAAGGTCTAAAGTTGAGCCAGTCATTAAGTGAAATGCTATTTCAATATTCGATACGAGATGTCTGCTTACATTTCAGGGGATTACTCGGGATCTTGAGAGTTTCACTAGGAGCTTTATTTGAACCTATCGTGTGGAATGACTAGCTAGTGGGCCGCTTTTCGAATATGATTTAGAGGTTTGATAATTTAACACTCTCCTGTCTTTAAAAATGATGTCCCAATTTTATAACCTGAAATACCTACTTTATTTAATTTTTATTAAATAATGCTCATTATATTGTCAATTTCTGCGAAAGATTCATTTTTCATTCAAATTAAGATGTCTATATTATGTAGATTACTGTTAAGTTTTCTTCCTAGTGTGGGGTTAAAGTTATGATCTTTAACCATTAACCAGCCACCACTGCGACTGTTACGACAAAGGTGGTTAGCCTATTGCCAACTAACCACCGTCACCTCTCACCCCCACCGACGGCTTTCACGGGTTGACTGATTGCTTACAACTGCATTAATGCAACTGTGTTTATTGGCTTAATTATTCACGAAAACGAAGTTTTTTTGTGACCTCTGTTCATTCAAAATCTTAAATGTTCGCCTTGACAGTGTACTTCACAGCGACCTCGTGGTCTACTTTATTGTCATTTTGTGTTTCATATAACTTACCGAATTAGGTCGACCGATAACCACACCCTGTTTTTGAACTACTAACTTTGAACTTTCTTTTCTAGTAGGTAGTGCCTCTATATTAACACTTACCAAGTTCTAAACAGACTGGTTTTCATACTAACCATGAACCATGTGTTACATTTCATGGCCCAGTACACCAACATCTATATCAAACTGATTTGTACATATTATATCTAATGTTACATGAATAATAAATTGGCCATCGACACAGATCCACAGTTCTTCTTACGTTTGTGCAAATATTTGACCAGTTACATAAAACATTTGTTAATTCATGCCAATGTCGTTTCCGTTCTTGTTTTGTTGTAATAACTTTTTAATGGAACTCGATCCCACGGGGTGACTGACCAGCACTTATATGGTAAAATATTCGTGCTACTTGCTGTGTTTTTACGATGTTTCCGTACAAAGACACTGTGTCTGTCAATCTTGTAAGGCCGCAAAACTGAGCTCTGTCCCATCTTCAAATCACTAGCATGTTTTTTGCATGATGCTTAACAACTTTGGGAAGATAATGAGGTCTCTAAATTAACCTTGACAGGTTGACTGATCGAGTGAGTTGTTCAAGTTTTACTAAACGCTTTTATCCATGCTATACAGTCACCTGCAATCTCTCATTAGCACAAGGAAATCCGAAGACAAGAACAAATCACGACGATACTCCAGTTCTGTACTGTCACTGCACTCACTGCTGATCGAGTAACCGATTCACCGCAGTCGTGACTTATACAAGCTCTGCATGGGCGAACATCTCACTGATTGATTGATGCTAAATCTTTCAAACATGACGAAATACAGTTCAAATCAAGTAAGCAACTATTGGGATACACGTGAAATTAATAAAAGTTCTACCATTTTCCCAATCGCATTTCTCACGGATTACCTATAGATATAGCTATCGGGTATTGCAATCGTGTGAAACTGGCGTATTGGTTAACGATAAGACAACAATTGTTCACAAAACTAACAGTCTTTTTTAATACACGTGAGATACTCCTGTGTGAACTAAAATGTATCTATTGGTGAACTATATTGTTGCGTGATTGTGATTGTTCGGGAGTTAGCGAAAACTGTTTGGTCTCACCGAATGAATGTTTTTCTGGTAACCGTTTAGTAGGCAATAGCATTTAGCCTATGGCAATAGACGAGTGAATGACGACCAGTGTGGGAACTATACGTTTTGTGATGTGGGACAGTTCGCAATCTGGGACAAGCTGCTTTAGGTACCTACTTATATTTCAACAACCAAAGAATAGACTGGCTTATTGTGTAGGCTATGTCTCAGGCAGGGTATTCATCCTTCAATTATTTAGGGGTACACATGAATGACTCACCTATTGTATAATTATGTCATTGATCGATGCATCGAATGGTGCCAATGTGCTTCATTAACGTTGATAGCTTACAACTTAAATAACAATAAAAACTTCAATAAAATCCGTGTGATTCTCTTACAATACCACTTCGTGACTATGTTGCATGTAACTGGCAAGTAAAAACTTGATTGAAAATGTGAACTTGAGACGAACATAGTTTCATTCAGCGAACAGTTTGCATAAGTAGGTAGTCTATTCGCAGTTTCGTAACTGTCTAATTGATCAATTTAGGGAGGCTTTGAGTAAATTGATGCTAATTCATTAATAGATAACCATCAATATTTCAGCCTTCATCTTTATAGTCCTCTACTCTGTGTTGAGTTCTCCTTTTCTCTGTTTTATTTCAATTAAATCATGTACAGGCAGGCTTTTTTAATTCTCAAGGAGACAGCCAGTTAGTCAGAACTAGTTGCCTGTTTCAAAACGTAGACTTCTATGAAAAATAATGGACATGAAACTCCATGGACACTTAGGTATTAAAAAATACAATTAAACAATACAGTACTAACCAATCTTGTTTCGACGGTTTCATACCTGTCAGTCTACTCACTACCAATATTAGCCATCATATCTAACTGATTCCGGAAACCTACAATTGAGAATAGAAGCTCAACAAAACACAGTAATCAAGTGTCAAGATTACGCACAACTTCTGACATTTAATTTAATATTAATATTGATGAGTCTGCACTACATAATGTGTACCTTTCATTATTAATCATGCTATGTATGTATACTTCGTAATAAATAAAATCTGCCTGTAATGAGAGCGAGGAAATTCTCTACATTTCAGGTCAGAACAAACATTTGATTTCATTTTTTTTGTTAATTGCTACCGTAAACAGTGCACGTATCAAGGTTACATTTTAACTAATGTGTTATCAGTTTATTCCGTTGTCCAATTATGAAAGTATAATGAGTATTTAGTGTCTCCTTGAACAAGACCATGCATTAGAGATTAGAGACAGAACAAATGCCAAGAACCACATTATTTTGCCCTGTTTTTGTTTTTTCTTTCTAGTTCCTGAACCTTCATCCCTGATACTGTCATTTGCAAACTTAACTACCGTGGAATCATCATCATTCTCTTGCCCTTATCAAAATTAATTTGGTAGAATAGGATCCTCAAAACAGAAGCCAGGCATAGTAAAACTTCTGTCTGTTACCACGTATTTAGATGCCCCGTAGCATACGATTAGATTATACGTGAGTTAGGACATAGGTTTTTTTGCCTCCAATTTGTTCCCGTGGGATGATTTTCGACCTTCAAGCTGGTGTTGCTATGGGCAAAATCTAATTATCTAAATCCGGGTTAAACCTTAATAAGAAATACCTCTAAATATTCTTCCATATAGATTCTAAGCTTTCTCTGTTACGCGAGCATTTCATCAATATCCTCTACATTTACTGTAAAGTAGCCTCTCGGCTAGTCAAGGGGCTAGAAGGTCAGTACATCATACTATTTCTTTGTAGTAATCTTATGTAACTGCCACGTAACTGAAATATTGTATCTAGGCAGTACGCATTTAATTGCATTCGTTGACTTATTGAGTGTAGGGTTACCAACGGTGTTCTTATAACGGCTGCAGTGATGTAGGTCAATATGTAAAACTTTAGTAGTTTTAGATTTAACGTTATGATTAAACCGTAGATCGGACTTAAAGTTCAGTGAACGATGAATTTGACATAATGGTGCATGATGAAGTGTATCATGACTTCAAATAATAATTCAGGGTTCTGTGTGACTGTTCTGCGCTTAGGTTACTTTTATATTGCCTCGGTAGGAGGTCCTTATTATGTTGTGGATATTTTTGGTAGCAATAGCAAAGCCTAGGCACTCTCGACGGACGGCCCCCTTTAGTTCGCTTACGGAGCCTTATTCTTTATCTCTATGCAAAAGTGGGCAAGTCACTTATTATCCTGATAGAAAGTTGATTATCCTTGCCATACTTTCAGACATTATGCATTATGATCATATAACGAACAGCCCTGTGACACACGGCTGAGTTATCTCTCATCGAGCAAACGATTTACCCACATGTCAGCTCTATTGACCCACTAAATTCGGCTTTCGGATGTCTGCACACGGGCGGGTCAAACGCTGCGTGTTTTTCAAACCGCCCGCGCCCGCCGCCGCGCCGACTTGTAGGCAATAGCCATAGATGATGACAAATTCTAATACTTTAACGTCAAAGCGATATTTATCTTAAAACCTGTAAGATATCTTATTACTATCGACTCATCATCATTCTCCTGACATTATCTCAATTTATTCGAGGTCGGCGCAGCATGTTTTGTCGTCCATATTTCTCTATTACCCACTCGTCATCCCAGCAGTCACCTCCTTTCTAGCCAAATCATCCTTCACACAGTCCATCCATCGTACCGACTACCATATTTAAATAAGTGAGTAGTCAGTTACCTACCTGATGTTCCTGACAGATAGGTAGTTAGTAACAGGTGCCTTAACACTTACCAATCATTCTTTGTTATATAATTATAATGTAATATACACCTAATTAATCACACAAACCACCATCCCAGCGTCTTCCAACAAAATTGTCGGTCTGCTCGCGTCCGCGCATTGCGTACGCGCATCTAAAATCGTCGCTTGATAGCCGCACGCTTTCTCATTACGCACCAAATGAATCTCAATAAGCTTGCGCACGAGTTTCAACATCGCCACCAGTAAGTGACAATTAGTTTAGTGTTATGTGGCCGGGGTTTAGATGGTACCTAAAAAGGCGATCAGTAATTGGTTTTTGAATGAAATTGCTTCTTTTAAGTCCAGTCAGGTGTGTTATGGATTAGATTGAGTTAATTTGAGGATTGGTTTAAGTGAATTTAACGAATCATCACAGGTGTTTTATGTTTGTTAATTCTGTGCATGTTTGTCAGTTTTGATTGAAGCAAATGGATGTTTAGAATAAATTCGTGGCTCCTGGTTTACTCGCAGTACTTTTTGATTGCCCAAGAAGATTTCATTGTAGAGTCTAGTCAATAATTCGATGATCAAATCAAGGGACGAAGCGAATGACAGTCGTACTGGTAGCAACTTATTAGTCTAACTAACAAATAGGTAGTAGAAACCGAAACAGAACCTTAGGCCCTGGTCCCAGTTTTGGCCATAACCGAAACTTATTCAAACATATAACATTGAATTTTCTTTTTGTCATAAAAGATAGTTTGAATAGTACTTGTGTACCTAAATCCAGCGTATTTTTACACAAATATGGAGACTGTTAACACATGTTAAATAAAATACAATAATTAAAGTATGTAACAAAAATATTTATTTATTTATGATATTTTAACAATTTAATGGCGATCACTAGCAACGATCTCAGCCAACGATTTAATTTTTTTTTGCAACAGATCCAAAAAGCGTGTGTGTACTAAGTTTGCAGATAACTAATTTTGCAGTCTAACCAAAGACGCATCTTGACTTGTTTAATGCGTCTGTACATCTAAAGGTAACATTAGTTCAAGAATATTAAGTGTGCATTCAGTGATTTAACATAGATGGTACATAAATAAGTTTTTTTTTCATCAAAACACGAACATAATGATCACAATCACAAATCAGTGTCAACGACTTCTAGTTACCATATTTCAAGCATTACAAAATCTGTCAAGTGTTGCCAGTGCTGGTAAAAGGGAGTACGCTATTCTTCACCTTCAAAATGTGGCACACTTCCTCGTGGCACAGCATTATAAAGAGAATTGGCATACACAACGAGCGGTTAAAAGCTCAATGTTTATGTAAACACGCGGGTGTTGGATTCATCTCACGTAGCTTAAGTAATAGTTCGCAATACTACTACTATCATGTGTGTCCCACATTGGTTGTTATTTATTGCTAGATTGATAGCGCTTTGTTGTGGAAATAGAGGCTTCATTTGCATCATCGTTATCTTCAAACCCGGGCCGCAGGCAGAATCGACTCTCCCACCTTTCAGGAGTTCCTGAAGTTTTTTGTCGTGTTCATAGACTTCTGAACTTTTTAAAGATTCGAGTAGGTAAGTTAGTCAATCAATGAAGTCATGACAAAGCAACTGCTATTCTCGAAGGTTAGACCGGTGTTTTCAAGCGTTGAGTAGTCTTTCTTACCGAATTTATATACTCATTATATTTTAGTTGCCGTGATCTTTGTCCGTCTTTGAGTCACAAAAGCCTGTGAATACGAATTGTTTTACATTTAATTCCTCTTCCCAACCGAGGCGTATTTAATTTATTACGACTGTAAATCTTTATTACTCGTAACGTATGGTTGATTTTATAGTCTAACGATTAAATTTCTATGTCCTCATGGCTGTTAAAACGGTCACACATGTAACGAGAAAACCGGTATGATATGATGTTAAACTAGTAACAAAAAAATAATCGATGCTGTAGGTAGGTCTTACCTACAGGAGGCGGATGACAAGATCTGCAAGAAAAACCAATAGCCAATGAAGACGATAATGAATGCTAAAGAGCACGATTAATGGCAGTGCGCAACAATAAAACATCAAAACATGCAAAGATTGTACCAGATACATATTTCCAAAAGGCAGTTCACAAATCCTTCAACATCAAAAAACCCCAAGGATTCACATTTTTATGCGTCCATTGACGCAACTCCACTTAAAATTCAAGCTAGGCGCCGAATGTGCGCACGAGTGTGCAACGCAACGCTCTGTTACCGTAACTTTACACTTGAGGCCTGGAAAACTGCGCTATGAGGACGCGGCAATGAATTGACCGACCTTGCACATTGCTCGCCACTGTAATATAAATTGTCGTTAATTAATTGTTTGGGCTACTTCTGTCTTGTCTTGTTTTAGCCTATTTGTCATGTAGTGTAGAATTATCGTATGAGGTCCGTTAAACTAGCGGCTAGCAGCATTATGTTACGTGAATAGAATTTATGATTCGTAATTACAAGTAATTAAATGTTAATTGGTTATGTAATGAAAAGAGAACATGAATCATGTGAATAAACCACGTAATTACAGTCAAGACGAACGTGTCTCCATGTGATGTGTATGTGACATATGTCAATACTCGACGAGTTCACTCTAATGAGAAAGGCACTGCACAGTACTATGCTCTGAGCGAACTTGACTAGCCCCAAGGGTTAGCAACAGTTCACTGTCAAAGTAAAACAATTCAAAGTCTTGGCTAATTGGCATCTTTCGCACCATTCCAACGTTGCCCTACGTCTGCTAAGTTGAGAAATGCTGAAGCGCTTAGATAATTAATATTTTTCCTACATAATCATAATCAGCTGCCTATGATGTTCCCACTGCTGGGTCGCAGGCATCCTTTCTGTGCAAGGGAGTGAGCCATAATCCACCAAGCAAGTCTTACGTAGGTTGGTGGTTGGTGGATGTCACAACTCTCCTAAATATGATATAATTACTTACACAGTACAAGAACTACTACTACTTACTACTTTTTCTAGTACTTCTCCGATGACTAAGGCCACCATTCGTTACCTTTTACTTATTGGTATTCTATTATTTCCAGTTACACATCCGCTACCCGTCCCGCAAATCGCACGTCCGTCGGCAGCGCGCCATACCGCCATCCGTACCGTTCCCCTGCGAGGACGCCCTCTCCTGGGGCCGCAGTCCTCAACGTCCCACCTCGGTACACCGCTTAAGGCCCGGAGACATCGATGTGGTGGCAGCGATAGGAGACTCCTTGGTTGCCGGCAGCGGGGCGCTTGAGGAGTTCGCACTAGGAGCCTTTGTGGAGTACAGAGGAGTTTCGTGGTGTGCTGGTAAGTCTTGCTTCTTCATCTTACTTTTGCCAGAAAATAATATGGTCCTCTACTGTCATAGTTATTAAACTCGTCTGTGTAATGTCATGGCACACTGTTAGGTTCGGTCAAACCGGTACACCGGACACTTGATACTGACAATATAATCTGTCAGTGTAAGGTGTCCGAAATTTGAACGTACCAGCTTGACTGATCCTTTATAGGCTAGCGTTTGTAATTTAAGGGAGCGAGAAACAAAGCGGGAGTGCTACCGCACGCGGCAGCATCGACGATGCGCTCGCAGCACGCTCTGTTTCTCGCTCTAGCAAATTATAGGAGCGTGGGAAAAATGCGATTCCGTACTGATAGATGCGTCGCAACCCTAAGGAGGAAAGAGTGGTTTTCTCTTGGAAAGATAGATCAATGGTACACTGTTTGTGCAGTAGTACCCAAATTTTTCTGAAGTTATAGCGGCATAGCGAAGAGTACTACAGCTACATAGTACAAAAAAGTACTACAGCGCCATCTATGTCACAAATGAAGAACTAACAAAAAAAAGTAGCAAATGCAAAATTAACTAAATTTTATCGGCGACATAAGACCATATAGAAAAACCCAACAACAACTGTCGGGCAGTAGCCCACCAGACACAACACCTGGTCTGGTCCCTTTTCTATGGGGGATGAAGAACTTTACATCTCTGTTCTTCAAACCCCCTTAAAGTTATTTGTGGAGAACATGACCGGTGTATATCTAAAACACGGCACCGGTAAAATATGCTTTCACCTTTATTAGTAAGGATAAGGACTATACCATTTTTGAAACACTATGGCACAGATAATATAATACTACTATGGTTTTAAAATCTATCTACTTTAGATTTTACCTAGTACGTAACGTGGGCCATACAATTTACCATAACATTCAATCAGTTTACATCCTGTGGTTAGCTTAGGCAGCTCCTGACCGCAGCGATTTCCTCAATGCGCTAACACACAACCCAGATCGATCATAACCATAATGGTTGAACAAGATGACCTATTTTAGAAACTGGAAGTCCAGATGAATAAGAAATAAATATCGTGCAATCAGTACCAAACCATACCGTCGGTACTGTATTACCTAGTACTAACTGGGTTGTGGAACCCAGATTGGCAGTTGCTCCATTAAAAATACTGGTATTCAGCTGCATCTAGTATGACTGGAAGCCGACCCCAATTAAGTGGGGAAAAGGCTAGGCAGGTGGGCAGTCCATTGACTATGAGCAGATGTGTTGTCAGATTGAGTGTCATGCAGAGCCAATTTCTCTTGATTGACTCTTTGTATTCGGTAGCTCATTGTATGCTATGCAGGTTCAGGATTTTGCGTCTCTTCAGGCGATTCAGGATTTCAGGAATGCTGCAATTCTGCAATTCTAGTGGATTCGTATGGTGTTGGAGACGCATTTGCATAGGCTCTTATTTCGTCCTTCACAGAACACAATTTCAGGTGACGATGAACCTCTGAGTTCTTTATGAACCAGGGATCATTTCCTATTTGTTTAAAGATCGAAAATTCTGCTTTTTTGTTATTTTTATGTTGAAGTTGCAAGTGGAACCTGCTGAATGCCATATAGGCTTTGGGACAGTTCCGTAGATTAGGAGTTTGTTGTCCAGAGACTGTTTGATGTTTCTATCGAGTAGCTAGTACAGCCCCCGTCGTATCTTAAGCGAGTCTCTCTTGGGTCTAATGTGGGCTCTCTAAGTCAGGCTTCGGTCGAGATTCGTTCCTAAGTACTTAAACCAGTTGCGATGCGGAAGCTGTTGATCGCAGAGATTAACTGGTGGACAGTTATTTAGCTTAAGGGTAAATGTTATACGGACTGACTTGAATGCGCTGGCTCTAATCCTCTATTTTTGCATCCAATTTTGAATTCCTACTAAGCTCTCTTGGCCCAATGTTCTGGAGGCGGCGGCAGTTTCCTGACTACACTATTACGGGCTCTGTGGTAAGTCTCCTGTCAATATAGTGTGGTATACAGTACCGGTCCCAGAACAGGCCCTGAGATACACCGGTAACTATATCGTGGAAGCTTGATATGCTGTCACCCTGTTGTGCTTGGAATAGTCGTCCTGACAAATAAGACTCCAGAATCCGATAGAATTTGTGAATAATGAATGTTTTAATTTCGCAGAGTATTACCCATTGTGGACGTGCAGCAAGCCTTTGATAGGGCATACCCCATCAAAGATAAAAAAAAAGCTGCCGAGCAATACTCCTTCTTCTCCAAGGAAGTCTTGATGACCTGGCAGTCTCTATGGATCTGCTCTATTGTTTCGTGTTCCCGTCGGAAACCAAATCGATGGTCCGGGAATATTGACGCCCACTAATCACATTCAAAAGCCTCTTCAGTAGAACCTTCTCAAACACTTTCGAGATAATTGGCAGCAAGCTTATCGGCCTGTATGAGGTGACTGCCCTCGTCGGCTTACCGGGTTTGAGTAACATCATTATTTAGGAAACTTTCCACAGAGTAGGATAATAGACGTGTAGTATAAATAATAAAAGGAAACATACTATTCCCAAGTCTCGTGAACATAAGATAAAAAAATGCAATAAGGAGATACCAACTTACTTAGATTCTGTACAAGACAAACAAATAGTTCACGAGGTCGTGAATTGTATTATGAGTGTAAACATAAAAGATGTAACCAGAGTGATTATGTAGATGTTACATAAAAGCACTTTGGCATGACATTATGTAGATATATGCACTTTTCACACTTCCTTTGCCGTTTACAGTGTTATTGAATTGTGTGAGCTGAATATTAAACAAGTCATGATAGTTATCATACATTATAAATAACAGAAGAGATGGGGGTTATGGTAGTCGCAAGTCGTAAGAAAAGCAGTACCACTTTGTAGGAATTCAGTAATAGCTCAACAGCTAGGGCACTGGCTGGGAGCGACAGTTTCTGATTTAACACCCGAAATAAATAAACTGTTTTAACACAAACACAACTAGAGGAACTAGCAAGGCGTTCATCAGCTAGATTGTCATTTGCAACTCTGCCCATCGCAGTCCTATGCTGGATCAAGGCCTCTCCCAAGTTGCGCCACAACACCCTTTTCACCGCTTTCTGTGTCCTGTTTTCCAGTACAGTTCTGCAGTTCAACTCGACTCTTTCCTACTAATATTTTAACACTTACCATCTCTTTGACTTATTGTTCCAGGTGGAGACGCATCATGGCGCGAGTACCTGACGTTACCGAACATTCTGAAGGAGTTCAACCCCAACTTGCGAGGCTACTCCACAGGGACGGGCGAGTGGCTCACCAGGAACGCCAAGTTCAACGTGGCCTTCCCTGTGGCGTCGGATGAAGATGCGCTGAAGCAGGCTAAGGTAACCATGCTGATTTCATAAGGAATTATGTTTGCCATGATATCCAAAGAGGGGATTTTTAAACTGTCCGGTTATAAGGGCAAAAAAATAATGAGGTGGTCATTATTCTCTTGTCCTTATACCGTTTAACTAGGTCACAATACTTCTCTATAATTATCGGTCATGTCAGTAGCCACCCCCTTCCAAGCCACATCATCTTTCAAACCGTCCTGACGACCTTTTTCTCATTCTTCCGCATCACATGACAACCGTTTTCCACACACGATCTCCGGACGATCCTCGCAGTGGAAACACCCGGGCGTTTCCTCCCGCCCGCTTCAGTGCAGGAACCTCCCGAAACAACCGTGTCCGGTGAGGACCTGCGTCAGGCGGTAGGTGAGGGCGCCGTGGCGCCTCTCTAGCCACTCCTCAAAGAGGGGACTTATCGCCACTATGGTGGCGTGCCCTGCACGGGGTTGCGACAGTCGCTCTCTCCATGTCGCCATGATATCACGCCGGAGGTCTGTCCGCTGAGCGGCAATTTGCCGCGGCAGCGGAGTTTCCCCCCGACGTAGTGCCTCCGCGCGCCATTCATGCAGGCGCGCGAGGACTATCGCCTCCAGATCCCATGGCGGCAATCCGGCAAGGAGGCTAGCCGCCTCGCCGGAGATCGTGCGGTACCCCCGGATTAGCCTTATGGCTATCACCTTTTGGGGCGCGTTCAGGTAGTGGGCGGCTTGCCGCCTCAAAGAACGCGCCCACACCGGGGCCCTGTAAAGGGCCATGGACCGCACGACCCCCGCGTAGAGCCTCCGGCAGGAGGCGTTTGGACCCCTCAGGTTGGGCAAGAGCCGCTTGAAGGCAGCCCCTGTCCGTTCCAGTTTGGGAGCCAAACGTCGGAAGTGCTCCACGAAGTTCCACCGGCTGTCGAGGACGAGTCCTAGGTACTTCAACGTCGTGCCCGGCGAGGCGGTTGGCAATGACTCTTTCAAAGAGCTTGAGAGGCTCAGAGGCCAGGACCCAGGCTTTGCCAGGCAAGCCATCGGATCCCGGGGCGGTGTTTCTGGCTTTCAGCCTGCGTACCGCCACTGTCAGGTCTACCCCAGTCCGGGTCCGCTTCCGGCACCGCACGCGGTGACGGAGCCACAGGCGGGGAAGGACGCTCCCCTCGCGAAAAATGAACCTCTGAGAAGACAACATTTAATTCGATTATGTATAATATTGACCAAGACTGCGATACAAGGCATCACATAATTTGAAAAACAACATTCTCAACACGGCACATTGCACAAACCTTAATGGTCAAGTGTGTTATTGGTGCGTAAATAAGTAAACTCGGTCTAGGCGTGAAACATCAAACTATCACTAAATCTACACATTCGAGTGTGTACTTATTTGCCAATTTGAACGATTACAAATGCGTGTAAGCAATCATTTTTGTTTGGCTTGTGGAGCATGACCCAAACGTCAACATTACCACATTTTTGTGTGCCCACAAATTAATGATGTGAGTTTGTTAGATCACTGTCGTACGTCAGGCGATGCTATAGAAATAGACGTAGCGTAGCAAAGGCCAAGGCGATACAATGACAGTCGCATTGTGACGCCGGGTTTTCGCTGATCGGGAACCATGTTCAAGCTGTTTGCAGTCTGAAATAATTTTAATCATAAATCTTCATTTATCTTGACATCTTATTGGGTTAGGTTATAATAACGTAATGCACAGACTAAAATATAGAAAAGTGTCTGAGGTGGTATGAGCAATGGCCGATCATCGTGAATTACAGTTTACGAAATCGTTGATATACATACCTATACATAAGTTGTCTATTGTTTCAAAGCAGAAGTTTATATTATTCGTTCGGCTTCTACCTAATATTTCCCTGAGTTCGAAAACCATGTTTTGTTTCAAATTAGAAGTAATTAAGTTATACATCATTAGATAATAAAACCTGCAAAAAACTAACACAATCATTTATTTTCGAAACAACCAATTCACTCTTTTTCAGGTTTCGCCTTTATCGAAACCGTCCAACCAAAGGCACTAAAGGAAACCATTATTTACCATCATAAACATGTTAACCGTTTCTATACCTTCCTATTGTGAAACATCATATTTTTTAATCAATCAATCAATTTAATTGCATTCGTTTACTCGTAGTAATCACCTCTACCAACCAGAAGGGCAAACCCATTATATCATCATACCACGATTCTTCTTAAAACTTCGCAACTGCAATATCTTAGTAATCGCCTTTTCCATTCGGTAGGACAAACCCTTCAAACCATTACATCATGGAAATTGGGAACTGCAAAATCTTAGTAATCGCAACACTCCACTCAGTGGAACAGGCCCTTTACCGTCTAAACACATCTTAACAAAAGAAATACTTTACGACCACCATGACCCTGATGACTCGTGCTTTGTAACGAACCAGGTCAGCGCCACCTTTGCACCTGTTTGTGAAGTCATTACCATTAACAAATAGGCGACAAGATTGTACTCGTCAGTATTATAGATGCTCATTATCGCAGTTTTCGGGTTCCGCAGTCAAATGAAAAAAACGGAACCCATTTAAAGTTCGTCGTGTCCGGAACTCATACACTCCCTTCACTCGGAGACTATTGGCACTATGTCGAAAAAAGTAAGGAAGGTGTATCTACATATTTTATTAACCGCTATACAACGTAGAAAAATTAAGAAATAAAAATAGAGGAGGTACCTAATTACCTATCCCAAGTAACCGAAGAATAAAATGAAATGTCAGTGCACAAATTGCACATAAGCACAGTATAAATATATTATTACCGTGACATAAGCGTGCGAGGTGTTAATATTGTGCATTCATCTCAACTACGAAATGTTTCACTATGTGTGATCCGACCCTCACTTAGCTGTTTTTTTGTACTAAATGTTTAAGATTTGGTAATTTAGCGTGAAGTGTGTGGATTGCTCATTTTTTCACAAGATGAAGAAGAAACGAGTGGTTGATCACTTAATATATGAATGTGTCACAAGCATGGCACATGTTGTAAGTTTGATACTTAAAAGCGTTTATGTTGATTTTGTTAGTGCAATCGTTTGCTAAGATTTGTGAATTAAGCAATATTATAATTTTTATCTTTGAATGCTACTTACCCCAAACTTTATCTCTTTGGTTCCAGTCTATTCTTTCTGAGTGTGACAAAATCGAGATTCGAACTGACTACTAAAATAACCATATTAAAACCAGCAATATAGAATTAGACCCACTTGCATCACACATCACTAAATCTGCCTACCATTTCCCCAACAATGTTGGAGTCGGCTTCCAATCTAACCGGTTGCAGATGGATGCCAGCATTTTACTACCTATCTGACCTCCACTACCCGTTGGCTTAACCAAGGGTTAGTGGTTGTCAGACTTTCGAGCGTCTGACTATTGGCAAAAACTGTCAAAGATCCAAAAATCCAGGACCAACAGCTTAACGTGCTTTCCGAGGCACGGAGGGAACTCGGTAGATGATCCCCATCCACGGATCAATCTAGAAAAGCACATACAAATCACTAAACGTGACTAACGCTAACCGAATTTACAACATTTCTCTATATCGGTTCATCGTTTAAAGATGAGGTACTCCTACAGTACTCCTATTCCCCTTGAGGATTTCAGGCGAGATATTATGTAAAAGCATTAAATCTTCCTTGCAGATAATAGTAGCTCGAATGCGGTCCTCTTCTGACATCGACATCACCAACGACTGGAAGATGGTGACCGTGTTCATCGGCGCCAACGACCTGTGCTCGGCATCATGCCTCAACCCCGTCTCCTGGTCTCCGGCTGCTCACGCCAAGAAGCTGTCGATAGCGCTGGACTACCTGCAGAAACAACTGCCCAGGACTATCGTCAATTTGGTACCAGTTTTAGGTAAGTTATTCCTGCTTGCAAATCTCCTGATCGATCATGAAGTCGTCGATGTAATTTTATCTTGTACTTAGTAAAATGTCCAATGTGGTATGAGGGATAGCCTCATCTAATATTCTGCAGAGATACCTACGTCAAAGTCAACGAATTAACTTGATTCGAACTACTGACGCGTAGATCCCCTCGATGCGAGAAGCTCAGGGACCGGTTCACGTGGCGATGCTTGGTGCCTGTGTCCAGCAGTGAACGTCTTTTGGCTGAAATGAAAAAGATGAACTACTTACATTTGTCTTTACATCCTATTCCAGATGTATCAGTATCGGTCCGCGTGCTCCGGCCGATGATGTGTCGCCTGATGCACTCGCTGTTCTGCACCTGTTTCCACCATCAGGGTGGCAATGAGCTGTACGACCTCGTGCGGATGGCAAGGCTCTACCAGAAGGCTGAAGTGGCACTGGTAAGTCCCCTTATTTGGAGATAAGAACTTACAAACCTCCAAAATACGTTTTTGGTGAAAGGTCGGTTTTATGGTTTATCCGTAAAAAGGTGACCGACAGATGAGGATCTTTTGTGCTTATTTTGAGTACATACCAGGTATGCCTTTTTAATTCTGACGTTTACATATTTGCCGCCAATTTTGAATTTAGAACTGTTCAATATTTAAATTTGTTGGAATTTAAAATAGCAAAACAATTGAAGGAATTAGGATTAATGCAATTGTTTAGTCACATCGTTGTTTTGAATCTGTCAGGTCACGTACGAAAATGAATCTCACTAAGGAAAATGGCCGTGCAATAATTTTCTATAACTTCCGAAGAGGCCTAACACGGCTTCAGTTTTTCGAAGAGCTAACATCTGTGTTCCATGATGAAGCCCCATGTCTGAGGACTGTCGAACGCTGGTATTTAGAATTCCATATCGGGAGATAGAGGCGTTATTAGGCATCTCAGGGACAACCATTCAGAAGATTTTGCATGACGTGCTTGGTGTGAGAAAGCTAGTTTCCCGCTGGATCCCGCTTTTGCTGTCTGACGATCATAAGGCGGCCCGCGTCAGTTGGTGTAAGAAAACTCTTAGGGTAAGGTTTAACCGAGGAGAGTCAAATCACGTCTACAACAATCATCAGTGGTGACGAATCTTAGATCTATGCCTACGATCCTGATTCCAAACAACAATCCACAATCTAGGTCTTCCAAGACGAGCCCAAGCCGACTAAAGTTGTTCGCTCTCGAAGCGCTTCAAAGAAGATGGTGGCTACGTTCGTGGTGAAAACCGGTCATGTTGCAACGATTGTATTTGAAGATCTTAGAACGGTTAATGCAGAGTGGTATACCACAGTTTGTTTACCACAAGTCATCGCCAAACTTCGGAAATCTAATCCAAAGCGATGCATCATCCAACACGATGACAACGCAAGCTCACACGGCGCTCGTCAAACGATTGAGTATTTGAAGCAGAAAAACTTAAAAATTCTTGAGCATCCTCCAAACAGTCCTGACATAAGCTCTAACGATTTCTTTACATTTCCTAAAATTAAGAAAACTTTTATTCCAGTCCGGTGAAGAAGCAGTCGACGCTCTTAAATCAGCCATATTGAACACCCCTACTTTGGAGTGGAATAAATGTTTTAATAACTGGCTCGGTCGAATGGAAAAGTGTACTAACTACGTGGTGAATACTTTGAAAAACAATAAACAGTACTACCTATAACGTTCTAGTTGTTTTTTTTGTTCAAACGACAAAACTTAAAAGGCACGCCACGTATAACATATTCTTAGACTGTCTTATTAATAGCAAATATCTGGTAAAGTTCAAATTCTTTGCATCAGGTCTCAGTATTTTAAGATCAGTTTTTCTTCATTTCATGTTTCATTCCAGGTGGAAAGCGGCCGCTACGACACCCGCGAGGATTTCACGGTGATCGTGCAGCCATTCATGCGCCTGTTCAATGCGCCCATGCCGCCGACGCGGCCGCTATCTCTGGTCATCCACCAGTCTTACATCACGCACGACTGCTTCCACTTCTCGCAGAAGGGCCACGCGTTAGGTACTGTTAATTAGTTTTAAAAAATCGGTATAGTGCTAGCAAAGATTCCCGAATTCAAATAACGCAACTGATAGAAAACAAATAGCACTTGAGTTGTTATTTAATGAAAAAGGTGTATGCTAAATTTCAGTTCAATCGTTTGGGGATAACTGTTTTAAAATTCAGTTGCAAGATTTGACCAGAACAATCATACATACGTACAAACATTGCAAGTTAAATAAAAGCTTGTAAAAACGCATTTGACACCGTAACTCAAATCTTTTTTTTAAGAACCCTATCGATATTATTGGCGTAGCATTAACTATAATGAATTCTCATCTTACAAATGGGTACTAAAAAGTCGGTATTGGTAAACACCGAAACAAATCTCAGCCCATTGGAATAGGAGTAGGAGTATCACAAGATTGTATATTAGGCCCTTTACTGTTCATTAAGCTCTTTCTAACCGGCTCAAGTCGATGCCGTATCGATATGTAGACTATACTTATGGACAAGGATGTAAGAAAGTAATGTGTTGAGCGAGTGACTAACTCCCATAACACATAACTTACAAAATAAAATGACCTCGTCCCAACATAATAATATCTCGTTGTCTGTCCCAGCCGCCAACCTGCTGTGGAACAACCTGCTGGAGCCGCTGGGCAACAAGTCGGACAACGTGCCGCCCGTGCTGCTGCGCCAGTTCCGCTGTCCCTCGCGCCGGGCGCCCTACCTGTTCACCTACAGGAACTCGCGCAGCTACGTCGTCAGCGGCAAGCAGGAGGGGGCCGATGATGTGTTCTTATGATGAAGGGGATCTGGAGGGACCCTTGCAGTGTTTTCTGATAATTCAGAACTAACTAAAAGTGTTTTTTCGTCTAGGAGACTGTAAATTAATGTGTTCAAACGTGCTTTATGGACTTTACATATATTTATTTCTAAGTGGTTGCTTTTCGATCCTACTTGAAGAGTTTTGGTCTCGCATGTCGATATCATTGTGGCTTTTGTGCAAATAGCATAGGCTATCTGTTAGGCATGACGTGCCAAACTGCCAATTAGTTAAGACTTTTGGCAAAAATTGCTCAACAAATACAAAGTAAGAGAAACTCATGGCTTCTTGAGGAGAGTCGGATAACCGCCATTTGCATAGGGCTTAACACGTGGCATTGCCTTTCAAAGCGTTTCGTATTTCTAGAAAAACTTCCAACAGGATTGACATAACCATTTTCGGTGGCTAGATTTCTGTCAATCCTATACATTTTTTTCTTTTCCATTATCGTTATCGCTGCTAGCATGTCAGTGTGTTTAGGCCTCCTTGTTAACATTTTCTTTTGTGTATTCTTGTGTAAACATTTTCTTCTCTGCTGACTCTTCAAGAGAATTTAATTCGTGAGTGCTCTACAGTTGCCTTTTCTATGACAAGGAAGAATTAGGTAACAGGTTAGTATTTTAAGGATTTCGAAAAAAAACTTGTCAAATATTTATAAGTAGATTATTCTAATTAATAATTTGTACATAATTCTGTAGATAGTGTATATTTTAAATAACAGTGTCATGTTTTGATGACACTTAGATGTTATTATATATGACCTATGTAGTTCATTTATTATGAAAACCTCATAGTTACTAAGAACGTTTTGAGAACCTTGACTTCGTTTCACCTTCCAAAAATTTTAAAATGTAGTAATGGGGTGATTTTCAGTTCGATTTGTTGTGTGTAAAATTGTAAAAAGGTGCCTTATATTTCATGAGAAATAAATTGCTTATTGCAAAACACCTTTGTTTTGAAAAATCGCTCTTTATCAAGTCTCAACATCAGCCTGTACAAGTACATTTGACTAGTTTGTCTTAAGTCCTAGGTAGTTACTTCCTTTCAGATTCCAAATTGGAATGCATAATTTAATTTTTAACTTAACTAAGTTTTAAAGTTAACAATAGCTCAATGTTGTGATGTAGGTTATTAGGACAAAGTAAAGTTTAGCATAATTAGTAACTTTAATATCACTTGTTAGTGCCATTGACGTTACGCTCTGAACCAAATGTTATTGTAAGCGAAAGTTACCTAAACAAATTACTATAAGTTTTCGGTACATGGCTCCAATTGTTTTAAGAATAAATAAATGAATTTGTTCTATTTTTGCGTTTTATGTTTTTCCCACTTCCAGTCATGTTTAATTTTAGAACAAATTAATAACAAAAATACTGCAATAATTGCAGTATTTATTAGCAAGCTCAATTTTCGAAATCCACCTTCGGACGAGTCTGCGGCGCGACGATCACCGCGCGCTGCAGGCCGCGGCAGCACTGCTGCAGGAAGATAAGCTTTGAGCGTTTGGTAGCCGAGGTTAGGCCAAAGAAACCAGAGCCGTACAAAATCACGTTGGTTTCACGATGTCGAAAAAATCGCAGAAAACGCATAGAACCGAAACTGGTGACAAAAGAAAGGGCAGCAGTGGGTGATTCCAGGCTGGTATGATGATGATATGAGGCTTTTTTTTTTTTTTTTTTTTTTTTTTTTTTTTTTCCGGATGGGAAATCATCAAATGACCCCCCCCACTCTGGGCGGAGCGGAGGGGAGTGTCAGACTTGTACTGACTAAAACCCATCCATGTTCCTTCTTTGCCCTTTATGTTCCAGGGCCACGGTATCTCTTTCGAACAGTCCCGCAGCCCTGGCAGGCATCGGTCCATGCGGACCCCTACTTGATTGCTGACATCTCTTTGAGGCGCGCGTGGAACACGAACGCGCCGTCGACACGGCCTGTAGTCATAAGACGGCCGGACGGCGAGCTAGACCATAACTCGCCGTCCACAGGCCAGCGCCTACGGTGGTCGGAAGCCACCACGTGACCCCCGACGCCCAGGGCGTCTCCCGCGGCGGCTGGGACGTGAGGTTCTTTCCCTCTCACGTCCTGCCACCTCCTTTACTAGCATGACTGCTTCGCAGAAGGAGGTGACGGCTTCCCATTCCCTCTCGCTCCGGACCATGGCTTGAACCAGGGCCGGACGCGAGAGATCGTCGCCGCCAATCGCCGCTATGAGGACACGGCGGTGCTCCGCCCAAGCGGGGCAGACCTCCACGGTGTGTTCCACCGTGTCCTCCGGACGATCCTCGCAGTGGAAACACCCGGGCGTTTCCTCCCGCCCGATTCGGTGCAGGAACCTCCCGAAACAACCGTGTCCGGTGAGGACCTGCGTCAGGCGGTAGGTGAGGGCGCCGTGGCGCCTCTCTAGCCACTCCTCAAAGAGGGGACTTATCGCCACTATGGTGGCGTGCCCTGCACGGGGTTGCGACAGTCGCTCTCTCCATGTCGCCATGAGATCACGCCGGAGGTCTGTCCGCTGAGCGGCAATTTGTCGCGGCAGCGGTGTTTCCTCCCGACATAGTGCTTCCGCGCGCCATTCATGCAGGCGCGCGAGGACTATCGCCTCCAGATCCCATGGCGGCAATCCGGCAAGGAGGCTAGCCGCCTCGCCGGAGATCGTGCGGTACCCCCGGATTAGCCTTATGGCTATCACCTTTTGGGGCGCGTTCAGGTAGTGGGCGGCTTGCCGCCTCAAAGAACGCGCCCACACCGGGGCCCCGTAAAGGGCCATGGACCGCACGACCCCCGCGTAAAGCTTCCGGCAGGAGGCGTTTGGACCCCTCAGGTTGGGCAAGAGCCGCTTGAAGGCAGCCCCTGCCCGTTCCAGTTTGGGAGCCAAACGTCGGAAGTGCTCCACGAAGTTCCACCGGCTGTCGAGGACGAGTCCTAGGTACTTCAACGTCGACCCGACGCCGATGGAAACCCCTCCTGCCGTCAGTAGGGATCCCGACGGTGGCGCATTCCGAGGCCCATGAAAACACATGGCCTCGGACTTGTGCAATGCCACCTCGAGACCCAATTGCCGGATCCTCTCCACAACTATCGCAACCCCGCGTGTCATGTTTTCGGCCGCCGCCTCGTGCGACCTCCCTTGTGCCAGTACCAGCGTGTCGTCAGCGTAGCAAACTACACTGACGCCGGTAGGGAGGTCGGCGCGCAGCACCCAGTCGTAACCGATGTTCCACAAGGCCGGCCCCAGAACCGAACCCTGTGGAACACCGCACGACATCTCTCGCCGGTTCCATTCTCCGCTCCGACTGGGATAGATGACGGCCCTATCCGTCAGGTAGTCCCCGACCACACGACGAAGGTAGATCGGCACCCCGTGATACCGGAGTGCCTCCGCAATGCAGCTCCAGGGCATGGAGTTGAAGGCGTTGGCGATGTCAAGAGACACCGCCAAGACAACCCCGCCCCGGGACACCGCGTCCCCCGTCGTGAGGGCTCTCACGCGCATGATGGCGTCCACCGTCGAGCGCCCCTTGCGGAAACCAAACTGGTGTTCCGCAAGATCCGGCCCCATCCCTGCGAGGTGCCCGACGAGGCGGTTGGCAATGACTCTTTCAAAGAGCTTGCCCACCTCGTCGAGCAACACAATGGGCCGGTATGCGGACGGAGAGTCCGCAGGGCGCCCTGGCTTCCGGATGAGTACCAGCTTCCCCGTCTTCCAACGAAGCGGGAACTGGCCTCTCTCCAAGCATGCGCTTAGGAGCCCTTCCAGTCGGGGCCCGAGAGCCTCAGAGGCCAGGACCCAGGCTTTGCCAGGCAAGCCATCGGGTCCCGGGGCGGTATTTCTGGCTTTCAGCCTGCGTACCGCCACTCTCAGGTCTACCCCAGTCACCTCCGGAACGTCATCGTCGTCATCGGTGTGGTCCGCTTCCGGCACCGCACGCGGTGACGGAGCCATAGGCGGGGGAGGATGCTCCCCTCGCGAAGGGAACAGAACGCTCACCACGTCCTCCACGAGCTCAGGCCGGAGACTCTGCGTTAGCGGGGGGGCCCAGGTGCGGAGTTTGTCCCGCACCATCTTGTAAGGGCGCCCCCACGGATCTCCGTTCAGAGACTCCAGCATCTCCTCGCGGGCCAAATGCTTGGCCCGCCGGACAGCCTCTTGGAGGGCGGTCTTTGCCGCTCTGTACCCCTCGTACAGCTCCGCCTCAATGGCTGACGCATCCGGAGGGCGGATGCGGAGCCTGCGATGCCTGGCGTACAGGTGCCGCGCGGCAACGCACGCCTTGCGCAGAGACGTCAGCTCTTGCGACCACCAGTACACCTGACGCCGGGCGCTTCCTGGCCGAACTCGGGGCATTGCCACGTCGCAAATCTCGGACATGGCCTCCTGGAACCAACCCGCCTCGTTGTTTATGTCGGCAGGCCTGTCTGGTGATGACACCCAGGCCTGCACGATTGAGGCTTCCAGGAGGAGCTCCCGGTCCAGCTGCTTCAGCGCCCATCGCGGACCACTCGGGGCCTGTAGGACCGGTGCGCTTGAGGTCTGAGTGGAGACGTCGAACCGGATGTACCGGTGGTCGGAATAGGTCTCCACCCCCTCCATGACGCGCCAGTCGACGACACGCGGTGACAGAGCGGGGCTAGCGAACGATATGTCCACCACCGACTCGCCCCGCATCCGCACGCACGTGGGGACAGAACCCCGATTTAGGACGACCAGACCTGTCTCCAGAGCCCAATCCTCCACCATCCTACCCCGCACGTCCGTGTAACGAGAACCCCAAGCCAAGTTCTTGGCATTGAAGTCCCCGAGTACAAGCACGGGGAGGGAATGGCTTCCGATGACGACACTCAACTCCGTGAGGGAGTTGTGGAACTCGGCGAGAGTTCGGCTCGGGGAGAAGTAGACTCCCACTACAACGATCTCCCCGAACCGTGCTGCTACGCACCCATGACCCTTCCTGACACTCTCAAGAGTCGGGGTACCGGCGGCGGCCGACGCAATTATGGTCACTGAGCCGCTATGGTCCTCCACCCAGTCATCCCTGGGCGGGACAAAGTACGGCTCAGCGACCACGGCGATGTTAATCGACCACTGCGCCATGCTCTGGAGCAACAGATCCTGAGCACAGGCGCAGTGGTTGATGTTCGCCTGGAGAAGGCGCAATGGGGCCGTTACTGGCACTCCATTTCAGTCCCCTCCCGGGCCCTCTGCAAGAGCCCCGCTGCGGAAATTGCAGCAGTAACGGCACCGGCGGCAACAGTGGCGGCGGCTGCGGTGGTGGCGACGGTGGGGGTTTTGGCGGTGGTGGCGGAGGGCCTTCCCTTGCTGCTGGCCTTGGCGGGTATACCGCAGGCCTTGCTCCCTGCCCGGTGATCGGCTGGCTTGC
The DNA here is from genome assembly GCA_910589295.1 of Noctua janthe. Taxonomy (NCBI): domain Eukaryota; kingdom Metazoa; phylum Arthropoda; class Insecta; order Lepidoptera; family Noctuidae; genus Noctua; species Noctua janthe. The sequence goes on from OU342562.1 coordinate 17,539,363, forward strand.
CAGCTGCCGCACATGCGGCACAGTGCGGTGTGGCAGAGCAGGCCGCGGCCATGTGACCGGGCTGGCCGCAGCGGAAGCACAGGCCACTGCGGTCCACCTCCGAGGTGCACCGGACCGACACGTGGTGCCCTACATGACAGCGGAAGCACCTCAGAGGTCTGGGCTCCAGCAGCTTCACCTGCGCTGACACCCAGCCCACCAAGAGCCTTCGGCCCTCCACAATGGCTTTCGCCGCCGTCACAGGGCAGCTTACCGTTACGGTTCGCATGCCCGACAGATCCGGACGTAAGGTGCCTGCCTTGACCTGCTCGGCAGGACACCCACCGGTCCTGGTGACGGCGGCCACCACCTCCTCCTCGGTCACCGAGTCGTCCAGACCAAGGATGCGCAGGTCTGCGCATTTGACGGGCCTGGACACTCGGGCCTCGTCCGCATTTAGGGACGCTCTAAGCTTTTCGGCCAGAGCGTCAGCGGACGAGCCACGGGTTTCGCCGGGGATCTCTAGCACTCGAGCCCCTGTTGCGGTCACTCTAAGCCGGAGGCCTCCGGCGATCCCGAGCTCTCTGAGATCCACCGTCGCCTTCGCTTTAGCGAGCACGTCGCGGTAGGTGACGCCCCTCTTTTCCGCATCCGGCTGTAGCGTTATCACTACAGCTGCGGTCAGGCGAGCGACCTCCGCCCGCAGTTTGGCAACTTCGTCTGGTGGAGGCCCCGCATATCTGGCCTTCGCTGCCGCTATGATGGAGGCGGCCGCTGCAGGTATGGCCCTCTGTCTAGTAGAGGGCTTCTGCTTGTAGGACACAGCCCTCAGCGCCACCTCCACCTCCTTCGCAAACTCGGCCTTACGCTCCGCATCTGAGCCACCGTCTGCGACCGCCTTGTCACCAGAGGAGCCCGAACGATCCACCCCGTGACCGGCCACCCCCGGGTGGCGCCCCTCCTCGGCAAGCCGCGCCGACCTCTCGCTGACAGAGAGGCCTCTCCCCTTACCACGGATCCCGCCACGCTTGCTGGTGGGGATCTTGCGAGCCGAAGCCAGCTCCCCCTCTGACGACGACTCTCGGTCGCCTACCGGCCTGGATCGCTTGCGCAGGAACTCCGTGTTCCCCGCAGCAGCCCCGGGCCTCCCGCGCCGGGAGCTCTCTGAGCCTCCCGCGCTCACGTCACTGGATGCGGTGCCGGACTCCGACCCTGCATCCCTCTCCTTCCTTCCTTCGCCGTTATCGGCCGTATTTTGGGTAAAGTGATTTTCCATACTGTTCCCACGAGTATGGGGGAAATAAAAAGTCCATCTGGGCAGTGCCCCCTGTGCCCAGATAAGCCATAGCCAGGCCCGGCAGTGGTTCGCACTAGCGACTGATTTTCCATAGGAACCCGTCAGCCATACATCTCCTCGCGGTGCGCCGCCGCTTGAGATTCGGGGTAACTTTTTATAGAGGTTTTCTACCTCGTGATCCGGGCGGTTAAGCCAAGACCCTCGGTCCCAATCGAAGCCGCGAGACGTGTTCCACGACACTTCGACGGAGGGATTACGATATCAGTGAAGGACTGTGTCCTTCACTGTCTGCTCGGAGGCAGGGTAAGTGCACACCGAGCCCGCCCTTGCTCCTCCGCTGTGCCCTCTGCTTTTCAGAGGGTCACGCGGAACAACGCCCCCTAGGCCCACAATGGGCCCCTCCCATGTCAGAATATTAGCCATGGACAGTAACATTCCCCGAAGAATAAGAATCTCTTCCCATTCCTCGGGGAAGGATACTGCCCACGCCCAGGGTGCACCGGCCCAGCAGCTGCTATTCCCTCCAGACGTATCGAGAGGGACCGGCAGCCGTCAGGCACACGAGGAGGAATTCTGACAACACACCCCATGATATGAGGCTTACTTTCAAGCATTCTGATGTAGATGGAAATGAAGTTGTAGTGTTGTTGTTTTATACAGCTCCTACAACTTTTTTGTTATCAATGCATGTTACAAGGATTTGGAATGAAACTATTATTCTGCCAGGCGCCGAAACAAAGTTATTTCTAGAATTCTAGTTAAACATTTTCCATTGTCTAATGAAAATCGACTCATGCGTCGGATTTTTAAGTTATTACGTTTTTGTTTTATTAGGGTGTAATATTCGTACATTAATCTTTTGGAAGACTTGTCCCATCCACCAACACACACTTGGCTCGCGTTGTGACCTACGGCCCAGTACCTCCGACGCAAACGAGGCCTAAGTCCCAGCAATGGCAACATTATGGGTTGATTATTCCTGCGAATCCGGTAAAATCGTCAAATCGAATCTTCCTAAATTATACCTTAGGAACACAAACTAGACCATCCATTACATAATACGCCCTAATAACAACCTTCAAAATAAAAAAAAACGTAGGTATCTATACTTAAGCCACGACATAGACGTATATAACGTCTTTGCAATCACAACAAACAATAATCAGCTTGTCTGTGTTGGACATGCGACGTCTACATAGCTTAGGTAAGAATATGGGTGGATATAGGTAGGTAGATAACGTCGGTGATTTCACGGCCGGGTACCGCCAAGCCCAGCGCTGGGCATCGCGCATGAAACAAAATGATAGCTGATTAGCAGGGATCACCAACCTTTGGTAAAAGATACCGGTTACACATCTCTGTCTAGTTCAAGCGAGATTAACTCAGATGGCTTTATACGTTGGTCTAAGGGCCCAAAACTCGTTGGTATACTGTTAAATTGAGCATGAGATCGAATTCTAGGTTGGGGTGTTTTGAGCCCGGGTGATGGTAATATCGGCCCTATTACATGGGGCTTATATAACTGGCCAAATGGAAACGAAATTTTAAGTTTTAGTTGGTCGTTGGGGGTAGAGCTGAGCATGAGTAATGTAATAAATAACACAGAATACAAAAGTGTTTGTAATTTAGGTTCTCATTCAGTGCCTGATATTCATGCTGATTATAATACCCTTATAATTAACGAACACGGCCGTAGGTTTACCATACCTGCCTTAGCAACCGGTGGGTGCAGGAATTTATAACACAGATATGCCTACTGTGTAGTTAGTCTGACAAACTGATATGTATTTTCAGTTCATGAAAAATATTCTCTCCTTTTTCAATATCGGGAATAGGGACAATATTTAAACGATCTATTGCAGCCCTAGTTATTGATATACGAGGGCGGGTCATTAAGTCCGTGACTTTTGGAATAAAACACAGATTTTTTGATAAAAAAATAATTTTATTTTTCAACGTAGTCTCCCTTGAGCTCTATACACTTTGTCCAACGCTTCTCCAATTTTTTTATCCCTTCCAAAAAAAATGATTTGTCGAGGTCCTCAAAATAGGCCTTTGTTTGCGAGATGACTTCATCATTGGAGTCAAATCTTTTTCCACCAAGCCATTTCTTCAGGTTTGGGAACAAGAAGTAGTCGCTCGGAGCCAAATCTGGAGAATAGGGCGGATGAGGGAGCAATTCATAGCCCAATTCATGGATTTTTGCCATGGCAACTGCACATGTGTGCACCCTTGCATTGTCTTGGTGGAAAAGAACTTTTTTCTTGGCCAAATGAGGTCGGTTTTTTTTCAAATCGTCATTGAATCGGTCCAATAAGTTGGCATAATATTCCCCATTGATTGTTCTTCCCTTTTGAAGGTAGTCAATGTGGATTATCCCGCGTGCATCCCAAAAAACAGTCGCCATAACTTTATTGGCTGACAAACCCACCTTGGCCTTCTTTGGCGCCGATTCACCCTTAGAAACCCACTGTTTTGACTGTTGTTTGGTTTCTGGTGTGTTGTGATGGATCCATGTTTCGTCCACGGTTACAAAACGGCGCAAAAACTCCTCCATATTGCGATTAAACAACGCCAAAGCTTCCTGTGAAGTTGTTACACGATTGCGTTTGTGGTCGACTGTGAGCAAACGCGGCACCCATCTTGCGGAAAGCTTTCTCATGCCCAAGTGATCATTCAAAATTGAAACCACTGAGCCATGCGAGATCCCTACGGCTTCCACAATCTCTCGCACTTTCAATCTTCGGTCGGTCAACACCATATCGTGAATTTTTTCGATTGTTTCGGGTGTAGAGACCTCAACTGGGCGTCCAGGACGTTCGACATCTTCAGTGCTTGTACGGCCACAACGAAATTCAGTAAACCACTTTTTTACCATTGAAATCGATGGTGCAGAGTCCCCATAGTATTTATCAAGCTTAGCCTTGGTCTCGGTAATGGTTTTTTTTTCGCAAGAAATAATGCTTAATAAGCACACGAAATTCACTTTTTTCCATTTTCTCCTCAAATTAGTGGGTAGTCTGATAAAAATAGCTGTCAAACACAAACTAACTGACGCAGCAAGTTTAAATTTTGACAGGAGTCAACTGACAGATGCCTGTTGACAGGAGCAGTGTTGCTGTTTCAGTAAAGAGGTCAGAAATTCAAAAAGTCACGGACTTATTGACCCGCCCTCGTACGTAACTGATAGAAAAGATTACCCTAATGACCGTGTATTGATGATTTGTTTTTATAGTTTGCTACTATTTCAATGTTAATAAGGGCCTGAACAATGAACACTATTTATGTAGCCTGTAATCTAGCGCAGTAGGTAGGTAAGGGTATATGCGTGACACAATAACATCTATTTGTATTCAAATAGATCCTTTTTATTAGTATGTCTTCCATAATTTGAAATTCTTTCTTTTGAAAGAATACACATCCCAGCCTAGATCGATGACAACATTAATTTGTTGAAAGCGTAAAACAGGTAGGTTGTACACTAATTGTAATAATTATAATTGAAAGGTACCGATATAGGTATTGGAAGTCAATACCTATATCGGTACCTAGCTGTGTACAATAGCAGAATACTGGAACATAACTGTAAAGCGTTGCAATGTTACTCAAGTACAAACCAATCTTGTACTACAGTTATTTTTAGAACCAAACGCTTAAACAATTTAATTTATAAAATTCAAACTCCCAAATATGGCGACACCAAGCGCGCCACGTTAGTACAGTGACCACAAAATGACCACAGTGCGTTGTGGTAGGCGTGCAATTAGTACGGAACGATATACAGACAGACTTTAAACAGCAAGCTATGTAGTTACCACTGAAATATTGACTGTATATATTTGTAAAAGTATAGGTGTAAGTTAAAAGGACACAGCGATTTGAAAAAGTGGCAAATAGCCTGAAAGTCGTGCAATTCAATGGTTTTTTTCGATTTCCCATAAAGCGTGGAGAGGCTCTCCAACAGGTGGACCGACGACTGAATAAAGATTGCGGGATGCGAAGAGCACAGGACCGGTTTTATGCTTTTAATGCTCACAAGTTTTTAAAAGCTTTACATTATTTCGGATTTTTTTATTACCAACCTATCTTACTGTATTTTCTCATTGGCGAAACATACACATAAAAACGTGTTTAAATCTCTATTTCTTTTATTTATCACATCTCTTAGTTGAAGATTTTATCTTCATCAGACAAAATATTATGTTTGCCAATGCGAGCGCGCAGTTACGCTCACTCGCTGTCTTCTTATGACACGTACTCAACAGTTCAAAAACGTCCAAACGAGCTCAATCGGTTCGCATATGGCGCATGGCGCTTGACATCTGTACATTCAATTGCTGCTCTTTATTGATACTTGCAGAGTACACATTGTGCCTAGGCATGAACAGTATTGACAACTTCTGCTAGTAAAATCTTAGGTCGTGGCTTTCAGGAAGAATTTTCATGATTTTCCAGATAAACCCCGAGGGGTTGACAGAGGTCGCCACAGCTATTGCCATATTAAAATTAATATCATCAGAGGTGCCGTGTTGCCTCAAGGCAAAGTGTGATGTCTCCCGTGCCTGTAATGTTACCTAAGTTGTTAAGGGTCCGCCAAATCGGTACGGTCAAGTTATGGAAGCGGGTCCTTAAGCCGCAATAGTGTCTGTCTGTCCTTGTCCGTACCAGTTTGAATCAGCCTTAAGAAAGACTCCAAAGCAAGCATTGTCTTGAAATTATCACTTTCGGCGTATGATGATTAGTGTTATGCCGTTTTGATTAACTCATCATCTGCCGTGCCTTTTTCCAACTATGTTGGGGTCGGCTTCTAGTCTAACCGGATGCAGCTGAATACCAGTATATTACATGGAGCGACTGCCTGTCTGACCGCCACAACACAGTTAGTACTAGCCCTTGACTACCTGTAACTACTGTCAAAGATTTACAACTGACAGCGGGGAGCAACGGCTTAACGTGCTTTCCGAGGCACGGAGGAAACTCGGTGCGTAATGGGTAACATATCCACGGACCAACCTAGGCAAGTGCGGCTTAACCTGAAGATCGACATCGACCCGAGCAGCTGTTATTTAGACACGAACTCTTCCCCGTTTTATTTTTTAATTACCTATAAATATTTAAAATTTATCCAAATCCATTGCATTCGGCGTCAATCTTCCATCGACCCACATTACTACTACGATCGTTCCCCACGAAAACACATCCCTCTCCCCCTTCAAGAAATAAAAATAGATAAGTAAACAATACATAAAGACGGCCTGAAATTATAGTTTTCATGAACATCGCGTGGTTTCAGGAATAGGAATCTCATTTATTTTTAGCCCTCTTCAGAGGTTGCGTGACGAATTTAAAAACATAAAAAAGCTCTGTTATTCTATATCACGGAGTTTTAAAGTTATACCTATTGATAGGTTCTCGTGTATGAAGTTTTCCAGCTGCTATCGATTGAACTTAATTAACCGATTGGCCTACAGCTATTCACCCCAAGTTATTTGTACTACGGGTACCCATACATACCACGTTTAAACTTTTTAATGTTTTACTATTTATTCTATTTTTTTGTGTATGGGTATTTTGCCTGCAATCAAACACAATTTATTTATTTACTGCTCTCTCTGGATTTATTTTTTTGAAATATTGAATTGGCCCACACAGTGGAGTTGAGGATCAAGATATATAAATGTATATTTTTCTAAAGAATTGGTTAGTTGGTCTGAGCATCTTATGTCCGAATGTATATAATGTTTGGTATTTCTCAGAGTATTTGTCCAAATGTTAGGTTTGTGCTAGAATTATACATTTTGAAAGCTGCCATAATAATAATTTCAGATAGTTTGAACTGGATCTAACCAATAGCTCCACTTCAAACAGCCAAAGGCATCACGTGCTTTCGGAGATACGGATGTGTTGCTCTACCTGATTTTTTCAGAGACTATCCTAATGAAAATACTCAATGACACTTTTTCTGTTCCTGGGATCGAACTCAGGACCCTACGGGGCAAATGTATATTGCAAGTTTCGTTGTTTTCTTCCAATCTTTATAGACACTTTCGCTGGTAAAGCACCGGCCCTTCTTGCTGGTGATGGTAGCGCTTCAACTGGGTCAGAGATTGTACAGTGGGTACCAATCTCCAGGCGCCCGAGCTAACAGTAGCTTACTGATAGTGTTTTGTGCCGATGATTAATGATATTGCCAGTAAAAGCGTAGGAAATAGACTGCTAACTGCTGCTCATTTTCGCTATGACTAGGCGAGACCTCAACGCATTTATTTAGGTATTACTAACCTATATCTATGAACAAGTCAAAGTGATTACTTGGTTAAAAGTATTTATATTAAATACGCTTTTGATTTTTATTCTGTAGTTTAGTAATTACTTGAAGTTAGAACTGCCAAAAATTAGAATTCTTAGCTTTGCTTTCTTTGACGGTTCTTACTTCGTTCAAATTCATGTCTATTGCATAAAATGGTTGCATGAGTAATTACTTTAACTTGGCTATAGATACAAGTGTGCTTAGTGTTAGTGGAAATGAATACAGGTGTATTTTGTAGGATGAAGAATGTATAATAGTTTATTGCATGCATTGGGGAAGCAAAAACCTTTTGAGGGAGCTTCATCACACTCCCCATATTAATTCGACACACCTATACGAACAGAGAAGGTAGTGCTCGTGTAGTTGTGCCAGATAATGAAACGACCCTCGTTTAAATGAGACCAGTCTGTCTGGGTCTGCAGGGTGTGTCAAACACCCCAAATTCAATTTCGTACTACATTCATGTGCCAACTTGTTTAGACTTGACTCTACATGAAGTGTTACAACATTTACAACCCTTGTAATTTAAAATGCTAAATTAAAGTAAGTTATTTCGGCATAACTTGACATGTTGGCTACCCATAATACCGTAGAGGATGGCCCCACTAACAATTAATTTTCGTAATTTCTTTTTGTCATCTGCTTAGACTTTTCCCAGGTACGTTGGTGTCAGCTTACAGTCTAACCGGATGTAGCTATCTGATTACCAGTACACGATGCAAGTACCTATCTGACCTAAATAACTCAGTTACTGGGTAACGCGATTCCCTACGGTAAGACTGTTTGTCAGACGTTTCGGGCTTCTGACTAGCCGTAACGACTCGATCAATTTATTATCATGACATAGAAATTCTGCATGGGGACACATGAGCAAAAAGCGTGATTTTATAATTGTATGGCATAATATCATGTATGGAGAAGGTTGCGGGGATCCCCTGGATCATAGTCAATGTAGCGACACTGGGGGAGGCCTCTGTTCAGCAGTGGACGTCTTTCGCCTGAAATGAGTATGATGATGATGATGACATAATAGTATCATAATGATTTTATATACCAACAAAAAAATATCACGCTAAACATAAAAATAACGCAGCAGTAACAAAAGAAAAGTGTAATAGCACTAAATAGTAATAAATAATACATCTATAAAATAAAAATATCCCGATATCTTCAAAAAAATGTGCTGTACCTATAGCGACTGACACAAAGTTGGTCAAGAGTCAAGGTCAGTATGCAGTATGCCTTCCCCATTCATCCCAACCTTTTAAATAGGAAGTTCATGATTTAATTTTGGTAATCGAATCAGCAAGCGCCAAATAAGTTGTAAAGTTCGTTTCAGTGTGTTACTACTCTAACAACTTCCAGTAAGTTAAAATCTCATATGGCAAAAGTTATTGAAATTAAACTTGCAAAATAATTCAGAAAACGAAATCACTGTTACTGAAAAGGCTTTCCCCATTTCTATCCTCAAACAAACTATAGAGATTTGTAACATTTTGAAATTGAGCTTACATCATCAATTTTTGTGTCGACTGTGTGACCAGCGTAAATCACCAAGACACTAGTGATCTTGAAAATTTGTCAGAACTAGTCAAAAAGTTTAAAATCATCAATGCACACAATACCATATTTAATACCCCTTTGTTCTACATCGTAGACATCACAGTTCCCTAGTTAGACATTCAAATCTCATAATATTTGTGTACATCATTAGTCACGGGGCTTTGGGCATTGGCTCACTGCTTCTGTTTGAGACTAAGTCCGAAAAATTGACCACCGTCTGGACACACTACTCGGTGTGAATCAGACGACCTATTCTGGATGCGGCGACCGATTGACCACCACTGCGGAAGTGAAGTCTATTGGTATGAATGTTTCAGTGGCTTAAACGAAAAAATATGAGTTTTTAGGAAAAAGTTTTCAAGGGGTCGACTATCGACGTCACTGGAATTAGAAATATTTCAGTCTGTCTAACAGCCATAAGTGATTAAGTACGAGTAATAGTGGAGTTTATTGAAATTTCTCAGTATTACAAGTAACCTTTTGTTAATTGTTTTTCACGAAGCGAGAAAATTATTTAACCAGTAGTAAAATCTTATGATTACCACCAGAAAATTACAAAGTCTTTAATTAAAACTAGCTGTACCTATTAAAACTTTTAGTGGTAATAATTAAAAGCATTGAGTTACACCAGAAAAAGAAGCTAAAAGTCCACATGGAAACCTATCTCACCAAATCTTACCCTGGTGCCAGACACAAACAACAAGAGGAGCGGGTCATTGGAAATTCAGTTTGTTACTAAAATATGTAAACCACAAGGAGTGGTCCCAAGATCTGTGTTCCATATAATAGTTTTATAGGTTCTCCAGAATAGGCGTGCGCGTTGCTCGCCATATAAAAGCGGTGTTCCGTCCAACACAGGCACAGTCCGGCCCGGTGCGTTGCCTCACGAACTCGCCACGCCACACGCTCCTTTTTCACGTTTTTTTGTAAACCTATCCGCTCAACTTCAATAATGGTGAGTCTTTTGAAATATTCATACAATTTTTTAAAATATTATTTACAAAAAAAAATTGTAGGTAGGATGAGGTCGTACATGGCAGTTACTTGGTGGAGTTTCGATATTTCGAGATCTTTATCCATTTCCGCAAAATAATGTTGTAAAACTGTTCTAGTTGTTATTTTCCTTAACTTGGTTTTCACACTTTTCATTAGATTTTAGGCATGTTTCAGGACTATTAATCTTGTTGTTAAAACCATTTTTTACCTAGCAATGAAATATTTCAAGTTAGGTACTTACTTGGCACGAAGACGAAGACGTCGGTAATCAAAAACTTCGTCAAAAACTTTTTATTTTTCACGATCATGACTCAAGATAATTCAGGATTAGGAAACTGACACTGAAAATCACTTTCAGTCACGACACTATGTTTGCTTCGTCCGAAATAAATTTGGGGAAAACTTTGAGTTTTTGGAACAGCTTAGTAATGAAGCGATCTTCGTGTTGCGAATTACTGCCAAACATGAACTTTTGTAACACGGATAAAAACATGGATTTCTTTTTAACCTTTTGCGGCAATGAATATAGTAGTAGATCTCTGTCAAATTTTAAATACTTCATATTTGCCATTTGGCTGTGGAGCGTTTTTGTTTATTTAAATACTTAATCTCGATTATTTCTGCAAATTAAAAACTAGGAAGACCACTTTCTGAAAGAAGCCACAAAATACGAGTACCTACGTACGAAAGGAGGTTTAACAATTTTTACATTGTTCATGCAACAATAAAGGATAATATAATTAAATAACTTGGAATATGCATAAGTAAATGTGCACTATAATAATAGGAAACTGGAAAAAATGCATCTGTTATTAAAGCTAAACAGGATACGTAGTTCTAATTATTCCACGGTATTGAATATTTTTATCCGTTGTGGTTTTAACCTGAAGAACATTCACATCATTCAATTCCTGAAATTATCCCAAATTCAGAACTGTTTGTATTAATTTGTAAAAGTAAATAAGAAGCGAAGTACGAGTATGATCAAAATTTTGATTTTAAAATAATCAACTGTAATATGACAAGAAACCTTGTCATTTTGGAAAAACATGAGTATTTAAAAGCAAAATATTACCTACTGAGAACACGAGTCGCCTTACGATACATTCTTTACGTCCTCTTGATCTACTTTTGAACATCAAAACTATTATAGAGCATCCAAAAAATCATTGCCATCTAAAAACACTACTGTTTCCAATAAAACCAACTTCAACTCAACGAAAGCCAATCCTTCATACTATCCTCATTCATTTACAAGGTCCTGGTTAATCTGATATTATAACCTGAGCTGGTCGGTCACGGCTGACCGGCTGACCGCAAACTCCACGGCCCACGACCAGCGAGTACTTGGGCCAGGTCCTAAAGTAGTCTTAATCAATCCACTGTGAAGTGGAGATAGTAATTATAACTTGGATTTGCTTGACTTGGCTGTTGGCTGGCTGCCAAAGGTTGAAGAAGGCTAAATTGATGAAAAGTTTTGATGAAAGCTGTAATTGCGCACCTTTGATTAGTTTGGTAACAATATCGAACTGTTTTAGATCATCGACATAAGGCGAACTCGCGATCATCTCAATTAAATCGCGTTCAAGAGGTGACAATGTCATTATTCAACAGCAATAAAATGACTATAATTATGTAAATCCTATTAAGAAAAAACGGGTTTCGTATTTACTTAAAATTCGATCATGCCATCACCATTAGGATTTGATGCTGGTTATAAATTAGTCTACATGTAATGTAAACCTGCTCATTAAAAATGCTAATCTAATTTGTAGCAGGTAGGTACCAATGTCACCAGCTGCACACATTTCCACGATAACAATTAAGTATTTACCCGCCTACCTACAGTAAGCCCTATCGACATCACTATGCCGTGCAAGCTCGCATTGTTATCGCACGGGAAAGCTCCAGCCTATTAATTATTTATCGAACATATAATTTAACAATTGTCACGTATTCAACGACACACGATTGTCAAATGTCGTGGACTCGTGGTCAATGGCAGCTGTCCCACGGTGATAAAACGTATGAAAGAGGAATTTTAATTTTCAGCCTGTGCTTTTGTAGGATTTTAAAGGAAAATTAAGATTTAGAATACCGACAGGTAGCGTAACGTGTCACTAACATTATTATAACTAGAAGACGGGATATTTACCATGTTTATTTACGTTCCTGTACCTAATTATTTGTTATTTTTACTTATTTGGCTTATTGCTAGGTTTTGTCCACGTTTAAATTATCCCACGGGAACGTACGACTGGAATAAACAGTATCCTGTGACCCATCCAAACTCCTAACCCAAGTCATGATCTGCCGGTGTCTGTGTGCCAAGGCCAACAACCAAACAAGGAAAACTTTTCAGCCTGGATGGACATGGAATGGTAACAGACAGACAGACGGAGTTACATTTTCATTTGTTACTGCGCAATCTCATGAGTCATGAACTCATGAACAAACATCATCGTTGTGAGGAAGTCTAAAAAAATTTAAACTCAGTTTCGTTCAAAAGCTTTTATTTAAACAAAATCAATACTTCAATGAGGACTGCGCCTAAAATGGTCAATTAAACAATCAGCACTACCTGTTCATAAACAATGTAGAGTGAAACTAGTCATGTGCACATTGCATCGATATAACCTACAGTAATTGTACAGCCACTGACCAATGCGCGCAGTTTATTGATTCAAACGATCAATATTAATTGCCACCCATCTGTTACTGTTACTGACAATTGAAAAGGTTAAGGCTTTAGTAGACTATTTACTGATGCATTAGTTATTAGACCTATCGTCTGTGCCTACTACATAGATACGTCCTGTAAAACTCGATAACTGTAGGTCCCAATTTCATACCGTAAAAAAACATATGACTTTTAAAATTAAATGAGTTTAAAAGCTTATAACTCCACGAACATCGTAGCTGCCTTTTCCTAAATGAAAAGCTGATTATATATTGTTGTATTATTTAATATATTTATTGATGGTAATGTCTGTGTCCACTTCCGTGTAATGAAAAAAGAAACATAGATTATCCTAATCTGATCTAATGTTATGCTACCATAGTAATATCATAGTGGCCTATCATATTCATATTATACTGAAGTGTTATTTCTATGGTAATAAAACCAATCATAGATAAAAGTGACGTCCACTTACGAGCTTTATCGATATATCGATGCGGACACCCCACTGCTAGTGATGTGACATAAAACACGTCAAAATTAGTTTTTTATCGTATCTGTCGAAAAAAATACGTTTTACTTATATTATAGTAACGGTTATTACGGATCCAATATTTGGATTGACATTTATGCAATGTTAGTGTATTTCTAGATCGTCTTTATTAAAAACCTGATGAGTATAATATCTGAATGTTTTGTTGTCTAGGATTAAATTTACTCAGCCTAGGCATTTCAATGACCTTCGCTGCATCTCTCATAGTTACTACTAGAAAATTTGTTATAATCATTAGATATGATCTCTATTTAGCTAGAATTTTGACGATCATTTAAATCAAGAAGAATGAATGTAAATTTCGTGTCAGATTAAATCTATCCACTTCTAAAACTTTGTCCAACCATTTAAATCAACCTATCAAAGCATAAAATCAAACGTTTAAAATCGACCAAACCAATCTAGTTAATCAATAGCAACTTCAATTAACTTAAAACAAAACATAGCGGGTTACCCAACGGTACTGGACATAGTGGAACCATCGCGTAAACTCTAAGGCTTTTATTTTTAACAGCTTAATGGGCGAAGCGTAACTTGGTGGTTTTAAATATAACGGGCTTATAATTGTTCACAATTTTTGAGCCTTGGTACCTAGAGATACTTAGTACCCGAGTTATTATTGGCTATTTTCATAATAGATGAGTACCTTAGCACAATTGAAATGCTCACGTTTCTTATTTTATTCGTTTTCTTAAAGAGATTCTTTCTGAACAACTTTTTGTGTTACAAAATAGCAAGTATTGACAAGTTTAATTTTTTTCGTCGTGTTGTCGATACTCATATTTGATTAGTCTTAGAATCATTTTTTTAATAAAACATCAGGTGCATGACTGAAATAAAAAAAATGCATCGAAGCTTTCAATATTAGTTAATATCATCGGTAAGATAAAATTGATTAACTAGGTATGTTATTTTCATGGTCTCACATTCTTATTTCAGCCTTAATTTAATCCTAATAAGCCAACTCTTTAATTAAGAGCCCGACAACAATGTAACTTAATAAGAAGTGAATACAATGCAAGCAGCTATAATACCTCATCAGCATCATATTATTATCATCGATTAAAACAATCGATGCGTAGGAGCAGACGGGCACACAATCCTGCCATTATCCTATTACGGACATAATTCAATCCCGTCGTTATAGTAGGGTTATGAAGAGTCAAACTGTTTGTTATTTTAGTAACTCATTCGTTTAAGGAGAACGAATTCGAAGACAAATCAGGCCTGTTTTAATATCGTATTGGTTATAATTATAATTGTATCTATTGTTAGTTTTAAATAAAGTCTAAATACTACTTTTTCTAGTTTTGGCTCTAGATTCGGAGATGATCACACATCGCATTTTTTGTTGAATCATTTGCTGAAACAATGCCTCCATTATGTACCTACAATGTTTTACTACTTTTTCAGTCTATCAACTTTTTTGTCGTGACAATTTAAACTTTTCAACTAAGACTTTTTGAGACGTAACTGTTGATGAGAGAGAAAAAATATTGCCATAGTATACTGGCCATTAGGTGGAGGTAAAATACACCTACTTTAATATAGATCCAATAGATAAATTTGTTTAAAAAACGCAGAATTGTCCAGCCCACGTAGCATGAGCACCGTGGAAACGGGTTTTGACGGCGGAAGAATCGACAAAATGACAGATTGTAGAAAGATTTCTATCGTCCTAAGCATGGCGATGTTAGACATGTGGAAAAGAAAAGTTTCTATTCTTCTGTCAACAAAAGTCGACAACGGCGAGCATGGCGACAATTTCTTCTCTACTTTTGGCACTTGGGTGTAGAAACGTTTCTTCTCAACCAATGTCAAATAGTCCACATCACATCGGACTTAGAAAAGATTATTGTTATAACTGTTATTTGTGTTTGTGAGCCACTTTGGTTTTAAAAACATGTCGGAGTCCTACCGTCGCCATCTCCTCAGTTTTTATGCCGAGAAGAAAGAAAGAAAGGCCAAAAGGAACGCTGTACGAGCTTTAATCGGGGCTTTTGATCTCCCTGAAAACGAGTTCCTCGAAAATTATAAGATAAGTAAAGAGATGGTGCAATATTTGTGTAGGGAGCTGAGCCAGGATCTGTCTCCTAGCACATCACAGGGTCTGTCTGTTCTCGTTAAAGTAAGTTCAATTCAGGTTAGGTACGCCTTTCAACTACCTTGTAAAAATAATAGGCAATCTTATTAGTGGATCTAACATCATCATTCTCTTGCCCTTATCCAAATTCATTTGGGGTCGGCGCAGCATGTCTTCTTCTTCCAAATCACTAGCTACTTATCCGTTGCTAAGGAAAGAATTCCTATGTCTTTGTCTTCGTGAAAACTCGAGTCTACGGCTCGCCGCATGCTCGGGCAGAAGACATGTCGAGTTGTATAGAAAGAGTTTTGTCGATTCTTGAAGAATAGAGATAGATAAACGCCATGCTACGGGGGCAGCACCTGCCCACGTAGCATGAGCACCGTGGAAACGGGTTTTGACGGCGGAAGAATCGACAAAATGACAGATTGTAGAAAGATTTCTATCGTCCTAAGCGTGGCGATGTTAGATATGTGGAAAAGAAAAGTTTCTATTCTTCTGTCAACAAAAGTCGACAACGGCGAGCATGGCGACATTTTCTTCTCTACTTTTGGCACTTGGGTGTAGAAACGTTTCTTCTCAACCAATGTCAAATAGTCTACATCACATCGGACCTAGAAAAGATTATTGTTATAACTGTTATTTGTGTTTGTGAGCCACTTTGGTTTTAAAAACATGTCGGGGTCCTACCATCGCCATCTCCTCAGTTTTTATGCCGAGAAGAAAGAAAGAGACCAAAAGAAACGCTGTACGAGCTTTAACCGGGGCTTTTGATCTCCCTGAAAACGAGTTCCTCGAAAATTATAAGATAAGTAAAGTGATGGTGCAATATTTGTGTAGGGAGCTGAGCCAGGATCTGTCTCCTAGCACATCACAGGGTCTGCCTGTTCTCGTTAAAGTAAGTTCAATTCAGGTTAGGTACGCCTTTCAACTACCTTGTAAAAATAATAGGCAACCTTATTAGTGGATCTAACATCATCATTCTCTTGCCCTTATCCAAATTCATTTGGGGTCGGCCCAGCATGTCTTCTTCTTCCAAATCACTAGCTACTTATCCGTTGCTAAGGAAAGAATTCCTATGTCTTTGTCTTCGTGAAAACTCGAGTCTACGGCTCGCCGCATGCTCGGGCAGAAGACATGTCGAGTTGTATAGAAAGAGTTTTGTCGATTCTTGAAGAATAGAGATAGATAAACGCCATGCTACGGGGGCTAAAGCGTGACTATTGCCCTTGTAGCCAACTAAAACTAAATGTAATAGAAAGGTGAGTGAACCGCATGGACGCGCCTAATTACAGACAATACACTAGCACTAATCATGGTCAGCTACTAATTAGAAGACACCGTGATGTAGGCCTAGACACGGTCAACTAGGTGTTTAGTATCAGTATCTACAAAGTTTTTAGTCAGCTGTGTACTGTAAGTGTAGATAATCTAGACTAAGAACTGCCACTGAAAATTTCATACGGAAAATGTAGGTATTTTTTAATTGCGCTTTTCCTTTTCATTTCGTGATGCATGGCTATAAAGTCATCTGCATTTGAAAACTTAATTCTTGTTAGGCAAGTTCATTTAAAACTTGGAACTGTGCCATCTTAGATTGTTATCTAAGATGGCACAGTTCAAAGTTACTGAAAATATTTGTCATTTCATGTTTGAAATGACAAATATTTTCAGTAACTTTGACTTTTCTTCAGCTTACAATTGAAATCAAAACGAAATTAGTCTGCCTTAAAATACCTGGCTCAGTTTGTTGTGCACGCTAAGCAATACTTATATACCTACGTGATTAAGATACAAAACTTATCCATGAAAGTAATTCCAATAAAAATTAGTCGCTAAGACAACCAACCGGATTAAAATAAAATAAAGCAAATCCCCGATCAAATGACTCATTTAGACTAAAATGTTATATATTTGATCCGGGATTGCTGAACAAAAAGATTTAGTTGAAAGAAAAACGGACTAAACATTTATTGGGAACTGGAAACATACGGACAAAAAAAAATAACAAAAAACTTGTAACAAATTCAAGAATTTGTAATAAGCTCAAAACCAACTATCTGTTAACATCACAGAATATGTTCGTCTGAATAAAAGTGAGTCATTGTACAAAAACTAGCTCACGGTGGTAAACAACTATCAGATGGACTCGTGATACTACGTAAAGCCTTATTAAATTACAATTACAAATTGTAGTATGACCATACATAATGTAAGACGCTTTGTGAAACTGAAATTAGTGTAATTTCGTAATTATAACTACGTTAGGAACGTTTAAACTGTAGTTTGACACAAAAACTAAAGTGCTACTAGAATTGAGGTATTTAGGGTCAAACTTAAGTAAGTCTGAATGTTGTAGATTATCATTTATTTATATGATAGGGACAAGGGGGAGGGACGGAGGAAATGTGACGTGAAAACAACAAACTTGTTTGTCGCAAAAACCTATTTATTGAATGAGACTGACGCAGGATCGAAGTGTATGGCATTTATGGACCGTATGTCCGGCTAGGTCAGGAGCTCGTGGCTAATAACAGCCGTAGTGGTCGGACATTCAGGTTAAGCCGTGCTTGCCTAGGTTGGTCCGTGAATGGGTGACTACCCATTACATACCATGTTTCCTCCGTGCTCCGGAAAGAACGTTAAGCCGTTTTTCCCGGCTGTCATTTGTAGATCTTTGAAAGTCGTTCGTTACCCGAAAGTCTGACAACCAGTCTTACTAAGGGGTATCGTATTACCCCTTAATAATGACAGGGTTGTTGAGGTCAGATAGGCAGTCGCTCCATGTAAAATACAGGTATTCTACTGCATCTGGGGCTATAGACTGCAAGCCGACCCCAACTTGTTGAAAAGGCTAAGCAGGTGATGTCCGGCTTGTAAAATCTGTCAAAATAGGTGTTTCGCGATGATTTGAATGATTGTATGTGCTCTAAGCTTATCGGTAGTTGATTGCTACTTGTAAAATACAGAATATTCGTTGTTTTTGACTGAATTATAAAAAATAATCATATCTTCACGGTACGACAACCAAACATAAATTACCTACCGTGTAAAGTAGGTAGGTATTACTTTGTTAACTAAACTATGCATGTTGCTATGTTGTTATACATTATTTAAAAGTAAATTAGGCGAGAATTTGACACGCTCTTCAGTTTGATTAATTGTTAATATTTTAAGGGAGATTTGATATTATAAACCTGTAGTAAAAGGTTTGATATAATAAACCTAGAATAATAGTTCAGTATTTGTATAAAATAAAGCAGTATTTTATTTTTTTTGGAGCGAATAATCCATGAAAAAAGTCGTACCAATCCAATAATTTTCGAATTATCAGAAACGAATTATTATTTGTTTATGAATACTTTTTATAAACTTTTAAAAAGCTGTCATCGGCAGCATACCACGGAAAAACTATTTTCATAAAATCCAAAAATGTGTAATCCATAGAGTCGAATCATTTGATACATGAATACAGAAGCAGAGATCAGGTATACTTACCTACATACACATATTACTATATGTGTATGTTCTGTAAACTAGTGGGACTTATTTCTATGCCTAACCTGAAATAGGAGAACGAATGTTCTTATATGTATTTATACATGACTTACAACCTAGACTAGAGGTACATGGAAAAGTAAAACTCGCTCTGTCTGACACGTTTTCTGAAATAGTCATCATAATAAACAAAATAACGTTTACAGCATAATTCATTGTTATTTTCAAGATTTTTTTTACATGGTGATTTTGTTAAATTTCCATTGGATTCTTTCCGATATTGAATCCATTGTAGTATCTGGTAGGTACGTAAATCGAAACTGAACACTGTATAAGTGGCGAAGATTCTGAAAAGTGTGTAACACTGAACCTAAATAAAGAAGCTTTTAGGTATTGAGTCAGACCGGGCGCGCCGATGACGTCACCCTGTCATACATCCCTCTGTCCCTCGGTAACAGGAGACATGTCGAAACAATACAATGCGGTAGTTTATGGTTTTTTTCACCCTGCGTGTTTGACTAGAATTCCGCCAAAGTTTAAATGGGGTGGATGTTAAAAAACCTAGAATGTGATAGAAAATAAAACACCTAGTTAATTTATTTTACATCGAACAACGATCAAGTAAGAATGACCAAAGATTGGCCTAATTTCATCATCGTCATCTTCATGTCCCATGTGGCTCAGGGGTCAGCGCTTCCCGTGGTTCTTCCTTTCTTCCGTTTCAACCATAACGCTATCATTTTCTCAATTTTCTTTCATATCATATCATTTCTGAAAACCTCGCATAATCTATCCACCTTTTCTTTGACCTTCCTTCCTTTTTCCATCCATTCAATTCATTATTTTTTATTGACGGCCTGGCAATCGCTTTAGTTATTTAAAACAGTAATGAATTTGGACCAAGGGATTTTTTGCAACTATAAAAGCACCAGTAGCCTAATGAGTCAGTCTTCATTGCGCAATCTGTCAGCTCCCAATGCTGGCCGTGACTTCGCCGACAATGCTGACTGAATGCGCTACGTCTTCGCTTTTTTTGTCTTTTAAATGGAGTTCTGTGATTATGGGAACTTTGGAAGATAGACTTTTGTTTTTTTTTTGTGCTAAAACATACAGTGAGCAGTGTGCGATGATTTTATGAACTTTATAGAGGAAAAACTACAAAAGCTGTAAGAAAAAACAAACAAAACACCAAGTCAGGTCTGTTGCCCCTGAAAGGTTAAGCAGAGGTGTAAAATGATAACCATCCACTTTCTGCAGCTTGTAAACAAAACCTGGACGCTCTGGAAATATGAATTCTTAGAACCTAAACTAAACGAAAAATGCGGCTTCACTAAAACCGCGGAGTTTGTTTACAAACAAACATCAACGGTCAACAAAATTGCTGACCTACGGAACCACAGACTATATAAATGGTCAGTTTTTTCGTTTCTAGTCAAAATGGCTGCGGGATTTAGTGTGGGTTCGTTGCCCCGACGCCTAGCGTGTCGAGCAGTCGTGTTGATAATGATAGGCTGTGATACCGTCTGCTGATACCACGCGGGATATGCGTTTAGTATTGAAATTGTGGTTTTGCATATGGGCATAAATGGTCGAATTATGGCATATGTTGAGTGAGGTTCGACAAAGAGTAGATTTCGGTGGAACACTCATGTTTGTCATAAAATGCGATTGAACTGAGACTCCTGAACAGGATAGTAAGAAATATGACGATGGCAACGTCTCCATAAACGATCGGTGATTACCAAATCGTCTAGTCTAGTTTTTTTTTGAAAATGGAAATCCTCATGGATGACCTCCGCCCTAATGCGGGCCGGGCTCTGCCAAGTATGGTGATCCCATTTATCCGTTTCTTGGGGCGATTTCGTTGCATTAAATCCTTCTATACTTTATACACAAAAGCGCTGTTACTCGGCTCTTCGTCTAAATGCGTACCTAATCCCACCCGTAAAACGTAGCACTATAGGTCCCCCTGAATTAACCCTTCGACATACAATGCCTGTAAGCTAATAACAAAACTAAAGTACTAATGAAGGGTTAGCTTCCGCGACGCCTTAAAAGCTGATACTTCCGGAGGGCGGATACTGATATCCGCAAGTGTAGGGATGCACTATAGTGCGGATATATCCGCCAACTATCCACTTCGACTGTGAACTGAGGTCTGAGGTATCGATGCCGTGATTAATAATTTTCTATGGGTTATTTTTACACCTTTGTATTGTATTTATATCTTCTACAGTTGAAATAATCGACTGTAACGGATGGGTTCGCATTTTTCAAGTTTATTTTTTGTGCGTATTTTAAAACAGACACGATTTACTAGAATGCAAATAGACGCATTACGAGTTTTTTGTGATTACATACTTAGTTATATTTTTTGTTAGCACTTAAAAGTCAAAATGAAGTCTACCTACAAACATGAGACAAAAGACAGACAAGACAGACATTTCTTGACGACGAAGAAAGAAATCAAATATACCAAAGAAAAGGAGTATCTGAGGATCCTAGCAGACGGCGTTCTGTAGCTTCTGTGTCGTCTTTTTACCATGAGGGTTCATGGTAAAAAGACGTGAATTCATGAATGTGTATTAATTGTCAGAATACGTCCTCGAAATTCATTCATTCATACAAAGCATAGCAATAAATATGAGTGACAACAAGATGTAAATATTAGAACGCTTCATTGGATCAAGCCCTCAAGGATCTATGCATCATTGAGATATCGGATCCATTGTTTTTGACAATCATAGCATGACCACTGAACTTCTGACTCAGATGATACGATCCGTCACGGATAAGATTCGAGATTTATTGAAATGGACAAAATGAAGAGCAACACTTTCGTTTTAAAATGCTTTCTTTTCGATTCGTGTCTAAAAAGTGAAAAGGTGTAAGATTTTATTAGTAAAAAAAACTTCAAAATGCCAATTTTAAAGTGCCTGCCTTGCAGGTGATCAAATTTATAATCAACGGGGCTCAAACCTAGACTACATACTGCTGACAAGAATTTCGAATGAGAAATTGATGGAAATAACCAATAACACATTGCCCGACCTGGGAATCGAACCCAAGATCTCATAAACTTATACTGTCACTTACGGGATATCTGCCGTGAGACTACCAAATAATTGGCGGTGTAGTGTAGGTGCTATGACTGCGATCTAGTTAACTATAAACTTCATAAGTGGGTGTTCTCAGTGGCTTCATAATTATCCGCCTACAAATGACTCTCCTTAAACAGATATTTATTGTAGCAATTCGATTCCAATAATACTTCCATTAAAACAAACTTCGAATTGAATTACATTGTAATTGGACGAGTAATCGAACCGTTTTGTTGAGTAACTCGCGTGGGATTTTGTTATTGTCCCTAAAAATGGTAATTTTACTTTGTTTTACCAAACTAATTACATAGGTAGGTACATGTTTGGGGTTTATGTTTTGTGTGTTGTGCAAAATACTGTATTAAACTTACTTAGATGTTCTTCTTTGAAAACTCACGAGGTAGAGTCACCCATTGTTGAGCAATCACCCCAAACTGGATGCTCTTGGCTCTAACATGCGAAACCCTTTTTTGCGGAAAGATTTTACGCAGTTGCGGCGCCTGAGCTGAACTTTGATAATGTAACAGTCTGCATGTTTTATCAAGCATTCGTTTAAGTGTCGAGTAGTGTTGGTGAAAGCATCAGAGGCATAAGGTTCTTAGTTAACTACCAAGCTAAACCTAGTGTCTATCGATATCGAACCGCTGCATTTATCGTTGAAAACTAGCTACAGTTCATTTCCAAGCCGTCAGGTGTCACGTAGCATAACGGGCGCGATGATTGGCATCTATTATCGCGGTAATGACACTGCACTGCATGAACTATTTCCTGCCATACCTCACAAATTACACGGCGAGGCTGAGACTGTAAATTAACTTCAGCCCACGAAATGTCTATGTCATTGTAGAATTTGAATCTGCGTAGGTTTGGCTGTCTATGGTTATTTGGCTTATTTCAGGCTTTTAACAGCTATGGATATTTTACTGCAATGTTTATCTTTGCTAGTGTTTCCTGAACTCTTCCTCTTGCTAATTATTTCTATTGCAAAACAAAGGGTCTAAAGTTATTCAAGCTAGACTAGGTCAATCAGTACTTCACAATTTATTTCGCAGGATTTATTGAACAACAAAGCCGAACCAAAGCAATCACCAAACTTATTCGAATTTCATTCTGCTCGTGCCGATCTGAAAACTCCGTCACTGAATCTGAATGTTGTCGGTTCGGCACAATTCGAACTAAGCCGAACGGCTCTTCCCGAACTACATATTTAATTTTACCACCCAGCTGTTCCGAATCATGCAGACCTTAACATGCGTGTACCTTTTACTGCCACTAGGTACCTATCAATCTATCCATACAATTCGTACTTACTCATAACTGCGTCTGCGACCATTTTAGGAATTATAAAGTGATTCTTATTATTATCCTGTTATGATCCTGCTGTCTAGGTTCTTTCACATCACTATGGTACTATATGTACATACCACGCCTCCACATATCAAACTACCGACGTTCACCGAAGGTCTGTTTGATGTTCCTTTATTTATGGTAGGTAACCGTACCATTCCGTGCCTTCTCTTTATAAACCCTCTGTGCCACGAACATTAAACTGTTAACATTGTGAACTTGAAAGAAGGTTAATTTCAAATTGAAGAATTCAGGGGAATTTCAGCCTAAAAAATTGTGATTTATTATTTGAGACAGTTTAGGGTCAGCTAGGTCAAAAGAAGGGGAAAGGAGTGAAAACATTTAAAATTAATTTTGCTGTTTACTACATAAGTTCGTAATTTAAATTATTCTTTATACTTATTATAGGTAAGAATAGAAGAAGGTTTTATCATTTTCAGTGACGAACTTATTATTAATATTAGCATAAGGTTCTCTGTTCTCAGAACTTTGTGTCTTGTTTGAGAATATCTTTACACCTAGTGAATTATTTTGAATTGCATAAATGATTTTTGAACTAAATATCTCATCTGGTCATCACAATAGATTGCCCGTTAGGGTATTCCATTTACGTTTTCAATAAAATAATAATATCTTATTGATTGCCACTACACCTACGCGTTAATTAGTCTTGGGAACCCAATAAGGATCTTTATCCAACTATGACTTTACTACACATTGATTAGCTAGCTCATTTATACTGCATATTAATTGTTTTCCTAATATGGTTTTGTGATTCTTTGACCCAAGATACTTATTGCTTATTATTTATCAACTTAATATATCCTAGATATTTCAACATTTTAAATTGCTCTACTTATACAACGGGCATTGGCAGAGGTCCAAGTATGTGGTAGGTATGTATCTATGGAGGTATATGATTTGACAATTCAGTGATTAATTAAATTCATATGCTATCTACCCTTGCAGACTATTAAACAAGAACTTTTGAAATAGATCGTTTTTTGTCTGTGAACAAGTTTACGGCAACATTGAAACACAGGTAGGTATTTCAGGAACATGAAACTAACATTGAACTTCGCGTGTTCGGGATATAAAACCTTCCCTGGCAGCCAGGATGATCCGTGTTTTATGATCCAGCAGGGGAAAAGTGTAGATACGTGTAGTGTAATTCTACATACGTACGTACCTATAAGTACCGGTGAGTGTAATACAATTCCAACCCCCGGATCGTACATACTGAGGGTATTCCTCAAATGAAAATCTGCATGTTACGACTGTTACTTTTTAGATTTCATACAAAAAATATTCTGGTATTTAGCTGCAACCTGTAAGACTGGAACGCAAGCCACTCCAACATGGTTGGGACAGGGCTTGGTAGATGATGATGATGGATCATTCTTTTAGACTTAACTTCGTGAAAAAATATAGGTAGTAGCCGTTTCAAACAAAATTTCATCGAATAAAAGGCATTACAGCTCCAGTCTGAGCGTGAGTAACGTTTCGACATACCATCACGTTTGCGTAGATCCAAAAAATCCATTGAGGAGTCATTATCTTTTTTAAGTTCCTTGTAAGTCCCACATGATACTATATACTCTGCTCCAATTCGCAACTTTGATTCATTTGCTGTTGATTTCAAAGCGTATCGAAAACATTAAATTTAGTAGGTGTAGTGATCTGCATTAAAACTCTTTGGTCTGATACCATTAATCACAAATAGGGCGTCGATTCTAGTAATTGGCGCGTGTCTGGGGCGCGTGCGTGGCGAACGAACCAACATTTATCATTCTAAAGCTTTCGTTCATGTGAGGCCTGTCTATGTATGTTGCCTTGTGTATTAATCGATGTGCCTGCGTATAAAACTTTATTTTATATATTTTTTATACATTACAATTATATTCTTGATCCAAATCATCTATTATTTGGAGACAGTCATTAATCAATGTTTTCAACTATTCTGTTCTATGTGAAAATCTACCTGCTCGTTAAATCCAGCTCATAGGTACCTAGAAGGTATTTGCTTGACACACAATTCATGATTAATGACCAACCTCTATAAAACCTAAATTTTTAATTTGACATAGTCTTTAACCTTGCTACATTAGGATCACTAAACCAGCAACAGTTTTTCCAACTTTACCGTCGATATATGTAGTTCCAGAAATAGGAAAGTGTGGCAAACTGATATCATTAAGTTGTCAACAGAATGTTTCGTGTTCACTGTACCTACAAGTTTATGGCAATGGGGTATTAAAGATCCCAGAATGATATGCCTACAGGTTAAAGCCCCCGTAAGCTCTGATGAGATCGCCACCACCGCGTGCCCTAATTCCATTATTAGGCATACATATTGTTGTAAAAAAGTTAGTGTACCTAGTCTATTGCTATTCGAGATAACAGAAAAACACAATAATATAGCTAGCAGACAGGTAGGTACACATACGAACTGGCTGTTAAATTGACAATAAGTGTTTTTAGTAAACGGATATCTTATTTCCGGATGAAATTAGAGGTTTCTTTATCTCCATAGATCAATGTTATGTTCCATCAAGTAACTGCCATACCTGCAGTCAGTGCCATATGCCCGTCGATTCATAAAGGTTGGTTTAACACAAAGATTTTTAGTAATATCCTACTTATGCAATATAGCCCTATTTCATGAGTCTCGTAAAAAAAGACGTTCAACCAGTGACTAAGCCAGATACTTCCTAGATAAACTCTTCTAACACAAGTCTATCTTCCACAGAGGGAATGCATCTCAGTCCACATCGGCCAAGCTGGCGTACAGATCGGCAACGCCTGCTGGGAGCTATACTGCCTGGAGCATGGCATCCAGCCTGACGGCCAGATGCCCTCGGACAAGACCCTGGGTGGCGGAGACGATTCCTTCAACACCTTCTTCAGCGAGACTGGCGCGGGCAAGCATGTGCCCAGGGCTGTGTTTGTGGATCTGGAGCCTACTGTTGTTGGTGAGTCGGTAGAACTGTAGAAGCACACATAAAGGGGCCTTAATGTAAAGATAAAGATTAAGATAACAATTTTAAATGGGTTGCGAAATACCATAAGTAGGTAGGTGATGATCGATTGGGAGAGGTTTGGTCCTGGCTTGACCTGGCTTCCTGGCTTCTATCAAGTGTCAGACATTTTCTAATTTGTATATCATGGATATTTATAAATGTTACGTTTTATTACCTTCTCATTTGTCTATGCAAAGAACTTACTACTTATTCGGTATGCAAACACACTCATTAGGGTTTTTAAAGCTTCAGTACAAGATTTAAATCAGAATAAAATGAATATTCCACTATCTGTCTAGCCATCCTACATTGTCTTGGCTTACTAATCCCGCTAAAAATAAAGACCTAATACAAAAAAACATGTTAAAGAAACCGTGAGGCTCTAAATTGAAGGCTTCTGGGCTGCTTGTAATAGAAATTTATAATAGGCAGCGGGTATTGAACCCCATCCCGAGCCGTTATTACTTCGACTGACGGTCTATCATTACACTACAGCACTATAAAAGCACATCTGTCAAGGAAATTAGTTATTCTTTTAGCTTCTGGTTAGATCTCGTGGTTAAACTTTCGAGAAGGGTGTATTAAGTTTCAATTTTCTACTGCTTAGGTAAACTTGTAAAGGAACATCCTTTGTCCAACGAGAAGGAAGTCCTTACCACAGATAATATAATACTACGCCCTTATGAACGTTGCTCGACAGCCACCATAGATATACTAGCTGTGAACCAAACACATGAATATATAATCACAAATCATCGTCTGACGTCAAAACACGAAATTCATACATTCTTAATGTCGAAATAATAACATCAAATTAACCATAAGTGGAGGAATGAACTACAACAAAAACGGCTAGACGAATTATTTTACATGGACTTAAGAAAAATAGTCCAGTCCAGGATGTTGACTTCCTATTGAAATTGACCTCATTGTATTAACTCGGAAGACTAGGTTTACTTTATGAATAGATAAATAATTGGATATCACGAGTACCTACATTGATATCGACATCACGCCTGTATCTCATGGGTGAGTTGACTAGAAGTGTTTTATTACACCCACTTTTCGCCAGTTATGTTCAGGTCTAAAATAATGTAGGTAAAAAGGCACGTACGATTGCTATCAACCGGTCACAAACCCAAACTCGGCAATGATACTGAATAATTAAATTCTAATGGAAAATATATCTGTATCTTACGACTAAAATCTAAATTAATCGAGACTTTTGAACACTCACACTCAACTTTTTTTAAAAAGATGAGTCAATGTAACAGCTTTAACGAAATCTGTGATTAACCACTCCAGATTTGAAGACAGGAAGTTTCAATATTATTTCTAAGAGTTTACACTTAAGAAGCTCTTTGCTGTATCTCTGTAGCTGGCAGCTGTTCGGATGGACGAAAGTAATTAGCCCTCAAGTGGGACAGCTCATTCAGCATTTATGGACAGTCTCCTTTGATTTGCTTTTTATTCTACATATTTTTATACTTATTTGGTGACTCAAAACCGAGTTAATCATGGAACGGGCCATCTGTTGGCTGAATTATTTGTTATTTTGTATTTTTTCTCGGTGTAGAGTTTCAGCCGGAAGTGAATGAATTCTAAGAATTTGGAGAACAGCTGTTAATGTTTTCTGGATTCTGCCAAAAGGTTGATGATACGATAACGCTAGAAACTTATGAATGTTGGCAAAGTCCATCTCAAATGTTGTCGACAGCGAAAGGGCAACCCTGAGAAGGCCGAGGGCTGAGGCCTAGACAAGTGGCAGTAGCTAACTTTCAAAACGTGTCATATTTCGACAAAGATTTTCAATAGGATTCAAATAAAGTTTTTCAGTATACTTATGTCAATCCAATACATTTCTATATCCTAGCCTATCCAATTATGCTGTTAGAATGTCAATTGGTCTAGTAGACGGTCTGGGCAGTCTAAACTCTGTAACATTTTACCGACTCTCACACAAGTAGACCGTACCGACCGAGAATCACCACTAACGTCTAACCCTCCGTTTCTAGACGAGGTGCGCACCGGCACCTACCGTCAGCTGTTTCATCCGGAACAGCTTATCACTGGCAAGGAAGACGCCGCCAACAACTACGCCAGGGGCCACTACACCATCGGCAAGGAGATCGTCGACGTCGTCCTCGATAGGCTCAGGAAACTCGCTGACCAATGTACTGGACTCCAGGTGAGGGGTTGAAAAGTTTGGGAATTAATGTGATTGCAAAGCTCAAGATCGGAAACACGTCCCGGATCTAAGAATCAAGTTTTTCATTACTTTTAACAGCTGTAAACTTTCAATGCAGGGCTTCCTCGTGTTCCACTCGTTCGGAGGCGGTACCGGTTCCGGCTTCACGTCGCTGCTGATGGAGCGCCTTTCCGTCGACTACGGCAAGAAGTCTAAGCTCGAGTTCTCCATCTACCCTGCACCTCAGGTATGAGACACTTAAATAACTATAGCGCAGCACTGGATGCAATCAACTCAACCTATCGCAGTTCACTGCTGGACATAGGGTTCTGCCAAGATGCCCCACACCACTCTATGTCTTCGCCTTTTAAGGTTGTCGGTCCATTTAACTGGGGCCGTCCGACACTACCCTTGCCCTTACGAGGAAGATGCACATAAGACATTAAATTGTCCCAAATCTCAATCGGTTTGTGATAGCAGAACTTATAACCTGTAATATCCATCACAAGCAAGAAGCCATTCAAATTTTAATATCAGCCATAATGAAAAAACAGCAGCACAAAGATCAGTGTAAACAAAACCTAACTGTCCATTTTATTTCCTTGCCAGGTGTCCACTGCAGTAGTGGAACCCTACAACTCCATCCTGACGACGCACACGACCCTGGAGCACTCGGACTGCGCCTTCATGGTGGACAACGAAGCTATCTACGATATCTGCAGAAGGAACCTCGACATCGAGAGACCCACCTACACCAACCTCAACAGGCTTATTGGACAGGTAAGTGGAAACAAGATAGAAATTAAAAATAAACTCAATTCGACTGAAATCTGGACTTGAAGGGTACCTATTACCCGTTATTGCAATCAAAAAACATCACAAGAAAACAGCAAATCATCAGCAGGATAGGGTCCTCACTCTTTAGGTTAGTCACGATCATCATGTGTGTGTAAGTTGTAATCTATATGGAACCCGGCTGAGGCATCCTAACATGCACTAATGATTTTCGTTTTCCTTTTGAATTGGCCTGCTTCAATACAGATTACAATTCTGACAGACAGCTCCGGTCTTATTTTAATTTGCTTGTAAAAAAACTATATAATAACCTTCTCCATATTTCCAGATCGTGTCATCAATAACCGCTTCGCTCCGGTTCGACGGCGCGCTGAACGTGGACCTGACGGAGTTCCAGACCAACTTGGTGCCCTACCCCCGTATCCACTTCCCGCTAGCGACGTACGCGCCTGTCATCTCCGCGGAGAAGGCCTACCATGAACAACTCACTGTTGCAGAGATCACCAACGCTTGCTTCGAGCCAGCCAACCAGGTAAAGAATCACTGTTGAAAACCATTCAGATTCCAAAACGGAACATATTTTAGAAGATCGAATTTTGGTTGCGAACCTCGGGTAATTCTAACCTCCTAAATCTTTTCGTATAAAGAGAGAGGCTTTCAAATTTTTACACAACATTCTGTATCAGTTTGGCTCACACGACAACTTGATCTTCTCTTTAATTTTTTTTATCAGCTACATCTTTATATTCTGTTACAGATGGTGAAATGCGACCCCCGTCACGGCAAATACATGGCCTGCTGCATGTTGTACAGGTAATTAAATACTAAAAATTCTCATTTGAATCATTTGCTCCTAACGAAGGTCATAAAAGCATTATTTTAATTCTGTTTCCTTGACAGAGGTGACGTCGTGCCTAAGGACGTGAATGCCGCGATTGCCACTATCAAGACCAAGAGGACCATCCAGTTCGTAGACTGGTGCCCCACAGGATTCAAGGCAAGAGCACGCATTCATTTTAGAACCTTCTGCCTTTTTTAGGAGAATTTCTCTGTTCCCTCCGAGTCCTCCGATGTTTCTTTAACATTTCTTCTTACTACTTATTTGTGTGCTAATTTTGACATATTTGTGTACAGGTGGGCATCAACTACCAGCCCCCGACCGTGGTCCCTGGAGGTGACCTGGCCAAGGTACAGCGCGCCGTCTGCATGTTGTCAAACACCACCGCCATCGCTGAGGCTTGGGCTCGGTATGTATCGACGTGTTATGTCGAGAGTTGCTCCTTTATAGACTTAATTAGGAATGTGGTTATTATTCCATTTTCTCATAAGCTTATGATTCGGAAATTAATTTTCCGAATCATATAAAGATATATAGATAAAATAGCCTGGCCATGACTGCTAATAAAAAGTCTCAGATGTAATTACAATCAATCCTGATCGACTTTTCAGGTACAGAGTGGGGAATAGTAGGCCGGTAAAACTGCTTCAGTTCCACCTTGCTCATGTTTGCTCGTCGCTCTCGCTACAAATTATAACACAATCAGAGGAAGGTGTCAAAAACTGTGTTTAAACCTTCCAGATTGGACCACAAGTTCGACTTAATGTACGCGAAGCGTGCGTTCGTCCATTGGTACGTCGGCGAGGGTATGGAGGAAGGCGAGTTTTCCGAGGCTCGCGAGGATCTGGCTGCGCTGGAGAAGGACTACGAAGAGGTCGGAGTGGACTCCACTGAGGGCGAACTCGATGAAGACAATGAGTACTAGATATTTGAGGATATGGTTGGCTAAAGGCTGGTTATACGGCGTTTTAGAAGTATTGTCCTGTCATCTTTGTTTAGTCAATTAATATGTAAAACTTTTATATCAGGTGTTGTATGTCCAGTCTTATTGAGTTTAGACTGAAGGACCAGTGAACCGATTGCTTGTGGATGGAGATAAGGCTTACTATTGATAGAATTTTACTAATACCTACGTATATTTGATTGGATATAGCTACTTGTCATCTGGTCCTTTTAGTGGATTAAGCAATACCAACTTTAGTCGACCATAGTTTGTACTCTGGCGTTTTTGTATTTCATCAATATAATTTAATCTCGATGCCGTCAAAATAAAATAATAAGTTTTGTAATAACATTAACGTAATATAGTACCTAAGAACGTGAGCTTGGTAGAGTGTGAGATCAGTACAAACTTTTGAGAAAAAATAATTTTCAACAAGTTATAACTTAAAGTTTGAGTTACTGTGAGTGTAACAAAATAATTTGCATTTATTAATTTAAAAAGAATTCGTGATAATCTAACATTCTTGGAGTTAGGTGTGTAGTTTATATTATATACTAAGCTAACTTATTGAGAACTAATTTTATGCTTTGGAAAAGTGCATTTGTGTGTTTGAGAATAATAATTTATTTTTAATGCACAATAAAGACTTTTTTACACATAAAGCTTTTTTTTTCCATCCCTGACTAGTGACTACTAAAGAAAAACCAACGTTATTACATACAATTTTTTTATTCATGTACAAAACATTATTTTTACAATCACAACTATTAAGTCACAATATCAGTATTATAAAATTGCTCACAATAACAAACAACCGTTTAAGACCCAAAAAGTTTAAACCCTATAACAATTACATGGCATCATAATCATCAATCTATAACTGATAAATTCTTACAAAAGATCTTAGATAAATGCCACCATTTTGTTTATTTTTATCCGCGTAGTAAAATTGGCTAGGTAATACCTATTATTGTTTCATTCGGACATAACTTATTAAACTCAAATGAACTCTGTCAAATGGATAAAGTACTTATCACATTAACAAAATGGCTAAAGAAGCCGCCGAGTTGTCCTATCTCTCTTGTGGACTGTACAGTCGCTTGTGGCGCCATCTGTGGACTTTTGTGTCATTAGTTTTATCTATCGCTCTCAATGGCAGGAGCATGACGTTGGAGTATTTAGGAAAAGGATTAATTTACATTCATTTTTAGTTACGGCAAGTCAAATTGGTAGCTAGAGAAATCATTTTTAATATGTAGCTAGTTTGTGAAATCATAAGGGATTCAATAAAATCCTAATTTTGTGCATCCAATTGTGAAATAAATAGACGTATACTTGTACATGCAGTTTTTGGCGCGTGGTCAAAATCGGAAGTGCCGTATTTTTTTTAAAATTCAAATTCATGAAACAGATAAAAAACGTTTACCAACAACACTCCCTTGTCAATGCCATTCAATCGCCAGAAAATCCAAGTGGCATTGTTATTGCCCGTGTTTGGGAGCCATTAATTACATTGTGACCATTTTTACTATCCATATTCCGTTAGTTATTTACAAATACGTTTCTAAAACAAGTGTCAAGTAAAAATAATAAATTCAACTCGAAAATTATCGTTTGAAATGGAAGTAGGAACATTTGTCATAATTATGATCTTAACTTATCATTGAATAAGAATTTCAAGCATTTTTAATTGCAATTTTACTGATAATGATAACACAGTAAGTACACCCACGACGGTGGAAATATGAAATATCGTAAGGGACATTGAGCGTGCTTTGAATTTTCAACTTTCAGCACTGAGACGAACGTTGCTAATTCAAAATCACGCAGTAAGAAAACATAATCGCTGAGTTTGCAGGTAAAAAAGCCATAATAATATTCTAATAAAAAATATCATGTCGATGATTTAGGCCCGAACTCCACCAAAGTGGAGACGAGCGAGGTGAGCGAGCGAGTGAGAGGCGAAATACCACACGCCCGCACGTCCGGTTTCCGCACGTCTCCTCTCCGTTACGCTCGTCTACGCTTAGGTAGAGTCCGGGCCTAAGGTCGTGTATAAGTTGCCGATAATAACCAGTAAATTTACTAAAGACCAAGACTATAAAATGTGACTATGTTCTCTTCTATAGTTAACGACGAATTCATGTTTGACATGATTTTTACATACATACATATTTCCACGGAGTAGCAAATAAATGGAGTGCTTCCAATACTTAACGACTGTTTTGTCTCGGTACTGGCGTAGTAAAGGCTGCTACACCCTCGTGTCGGCACATTCGATGCGGCAGTATTTGTCGGCAACAAAGCCGACCAGAAACAATATACATATTCGTCTTTTATGTGGCTTAAGTCAATCAGCAAACTCCATTCGATATCTACCATCGCTGAATCATGTTCAACTACATAATACATTCGGTTTTGCTTCCCGGCTATGCCCAATCAAGCCGAACCGAACGTTTCTAGTACCTCTCCTAAACTCACATTTGACAAATCTTTAATTCAATTGTCTGCGTAATACATAGGTAGGTAGTAGGTAGGTAGTAAGTAGGTAGTAAGTAGGTAGTAGGTAGGTAATAGGTAGTAGGAAAAGGTGCAATGCAACGCATGCCGGGAACAGCTAGTTTATAATAAAAATGTTTAAATATATAATGTAAAAATAAGAGATAATCTGAAATGTTGCCTGTGCTTCTCAAACAGATTTTGTAGACGTCAAGACTAGAGATAAACCCTAGGCGCACTCCACGTAGCCGTCACACCGGCCGGCGCTAGTCGGGCTTGCGCTTGTGCAGCACGTCGCAGCGCGCGGCGGCGTCGCGCGGGAACCAGCCGCGCGGCCCGCGCCCCGCCCCGCCCGCGCACACCAGCTTCTCGCCGAACAGCCAGTGGCTGGGGGCAGACGGATAAGTTAGCTTGTTGGAAACTGTATTATCGGTATAGTTTGACTATTAGTAACTATTAAAAGACGTTTCCACTCACGGCCTCTGTCGCGTAGCTCGCACGACGTCGCCCGGCTGCAGCGGCAGGCGCGCCTCGTCCGTGCAGGGCGCGTGCAGCGCGGCGCGCGGCCGGCTGCACACGGGCAGCCAGCGCCCCGAGTACGGCTGCGTCGCGGTGTACAGCTGCGAGCGGACAAGCTTGTCTTGCTTCTGGGCTTGTTGTTCTCGCTGGGATTAGATCAATGACGTTTATAGTCGTGTATGAAGGTTTAAAATGTAATGATTGACGTGGCAGAGATTTGCTATGCTACAAATTAAAGGTTTTAATCTTGTGACAGACCCTTATTAGACTTTTCTTTCAATGTTAGGTTAGCCGCTAAAATTGAGCAGTGCCAGTAATTAGTAATCCCTACAGAATGTTTATGACATGGAACATCTATTATACAATTTGACCGTCTTTTTACCCTCCTAGGATAAATTGAACATTAAAGATTAAATGTGACCTGACATACCTAATTACCTAGAACTTATTTTAATCTGTAACCACAGACAGATAACCAAACCACGTTGTTTATCTCTGCCATTTCTAAACACAAAAAAACATAGATCTCTCTAAAAACCAAATTTTAACACATGAAATACTCTATGCTAGTAGTTTTACTCACCGTTAAATCATACTGGCCGCACCCCTCCCTCACCGGCCACGTGATGCCATCGTACTTGGCCCCATGCAGCACCAGCTTGATATTGTTCTTCCAGCCCACGTTGTACGGGAACACGAACTCAGGCAGCCCCTGCTCTTCGCCCCGCGCTACTGCCTTCTCCATTATCCAGTCTTCTATAGTAGTCTGGTTGCGGAGGATACCACGGACCTTGAAAATGTTCCACAATCAATGTTCTGTATGTGTGAGTGCGAGCAGTATGCTTAGGAATTTAATGGCTCTTTTAGTTAAAACTAGCTTATGCCCGCGGCTACGCCCGCATGAAGTTCGGTTACTGTTCCACGGGATTATTCTACCGGGATAATAAGTATCCTATATGTTAATCCAAATTATAAACTATCCATGTGTCAAATTTCATCCAAATCCGTTCTGTAGTCGTAGTCTTCGCGTGAAAGAGTAACAAACATCCATCCATCCTCACAAACTTTCGCATTTATAATATTAGTAAGAAGTAAGATAACTGAGATCTAGTCTGTAGCATCTACGAACATAAGATTAGTTCGAGGCCCGAACTAAGAACTAATTACAACTCGATTTACCTCTTTTGCCTCAAAAAGCGTCGAAATGGTGTTGATAAAAGAATGAAGGTAGGTAATGGTTTGATTCAAGAATCGGCAAATTAATGAGTTGTATTACCCATCTGTCCTATTTATTTACTGTTGTTTTTGTTTACTTTTAGATCCTTGCTGCTTTAGTGCCCAACAAACTGTTTATTTTGCTTACAGTACATAATGGGTGTTAGGAATAAAATACAATCAACAATACACTATTACAATCAAAACATATTCCCTCTTATTTATCTATTGTAGTCTTAAATTATTGCTAGGAACACACATTTACAAAAAACTATTAATTCGTTTGGTCGGCCAAATATTGCGGTGAGACGAGGTGTCATATAGACTTCCGCCAAAATTCTCTCATAAAAGTTTCGAGATAGTGTGTTGGGACCCGCACCACAAAAGACCAGCTCCCTTAGCATGACCACCGTAGACTAGGATTTCTTTGACGGAAGAATCGACAAAATGACAGATTGTGTCGACACAATGACAGATTCTTTGCATTTTCTGTCATTTTGTCGATTCTTCCGTCAAAAAATCCTTGTTAACGGTGTTCATGCTACGGGGGTTGAAATTAATTTTGTGGGGACACTATATCTCTCCACTCTGAGGGTGAACTTGACCTTGTTCCTTATATACTCCACGACCTCCTATGGCGTCGTGTTGTGATGTAGACGGGACACGTAAAGCTGCGTCGATGGAATAGTGCAGTAACATGTTCGGACCTGTAATGCGGTACCGCACTGATTGCGAGTAGGTAGGCTTCTTCTTTTCCACACGAATGAAGCCTTCTTCATCAGTCTATCCTTGGCTTGTTCCGGTGGCAACGAGCAATATTCATTATTGGCATTATGAAAAGTAGTTTTTATAAATTTGCACAGTGTGGTACTAATATGAACTAACGGACTGACGGGCCAACCCTTAAGACTCGACGGTCATCGCTATGACATCGTAAGACTCGAAAGACAGTAACAGAACAGACTAGCTCTCATATTAACACATACTTGTAGATACAACAGCACTCCTACAGCTAGCACGACGCCCACCGCCATGCCGATGGCGAGCAGCGACAGCAGCAACGTCGTCAGCGTGAGGTAGACCATCGGCTCGCGGCCTGTGCCGTGGATTACGTACCACATTCGGTTTATTGCGTGGTAGATGCATATTGTTAGTACCTGGAAATACCACAGAAAATATTGTATCATGATTCTTTGTAAGAAAAAATATTGAATCAAAATACTATTTCTGTAGCGTGCAGTAGTGTGACAGGATTCCGTATTCAAGAGGATATTAGACAGAATTTACTTAATTGTACCAAAATTATTACACAGCTCTTACAAAAGTGCTAATTGTGTAGGGTGGCAGTCTTTTTGCTGATCACGTTATTTTTTTGAGACAAGCTTACAATGACACATACAGAATGCTCGAACATTATTATTAACCACTTTCGCTAATTTCGCAAGATATGTCAAGTTGTTTTTTTAGATTATTTTTGATTTTACTGACGGTAACTTACAACGGAAGCGTGGAAGCAGCCCAGCACGGCGGAGATGAGGAACATGGTGAAGTACCCATGGTTGTTATGACCCACGCAGCAGTTTATCCATGGACAGTGGTGGTCCATCTTTTTCACACAGTACCCACCTGGGGACATTATTTATAAATGTCAACACATGTTCGGGTTGCTTATATCTCGGTAACTGATGCTTTAGTTACAAGATATTATGGTCACATACAAAACATGTTTGTATTGATGCCAGCTATTGATAAAAAATTTCGGAAATTAGGCAGGTCAAATAATTCAAAGCCTTTAGCAAAATTATTGTGACAAGGAATCAAGGTGTCAGTGGCGAAGGTTCCATACAACTCGATTCCTACCGGCTTCCCTTTGAAAACTGGCACAGTCAGTATTTTATAGACAAATAACAAAATCACATTAAAGATATCTACTCCGGCTACCTCTTACAAAAATTTACTGTTCGGTTCTGCAAGGTGCATCAACTATCAAGGTAATTTCACATCCATAAAATTAATCCTATTAATAACTAAAATAATTTCTTACATTTTCTACAGTGATGTGACCGTGGCGCCTTGTATCCCTCACAAACTGTACAGAACTGTAAATCATGCATGTCCTCTTCTTTTTCCTGAAAATGAACAAGATCTTTGTTTAAATAAATAAGACATCATGGACGTAGTTGCCACAAAATGACCAAGGATTATAATTTTAACCACCACTATTATTCTGGTAGATAAATTAATAAAATGACTCTTACTCACAGGTTTCCATCCCAGTGGTACAAAACCGGGTCCTTCAAGTAGTGACTGTAGGAAGTAGTACAGTGTGGAAGCAGCCAATGACAGAAAGAGAGCTGCATGCAGGGCTGCGGCTAGAGAGGTGTGTGGCGGCCACCACATGCCCAGCAGATGGACCATCGCCCATGTTATTAGCTTTATTATCCCTGAAATAATTAATTGGAATGTAGTACATGCAGCAGAAGCAAGTCATAATAGTTTATAAAGTTGAATACACAGACAACAGACACTGGGTGGAATTAGAAAATGCTGGTGTGACAATCTGTACCTCTTTAATGCTAGATCAGGAAAAGACGGAAAAAAGAGAGGATGGGGGAATATTGGAAGAAATTTTATTCACACCTAACAATGCTTCATTAGCTGTGCCTTATCCTAGCCAGATTTTTTCTGATTTAATCAAATGGATTACATTAATGATTCACAAGTTATAAGCTCACAAACAGACAAACACACAGACAGATGTTTTGCTTCATGATATGAGGGAAAATTGTTAAAATGAGTTCAATTGGCACACACTATACATGATAGTTTGGTTTGAAATTTTGAGTGCTAATAAATGTATTATATCCGCTTTATAGGTAACATAAAAGTGGATTAATAAATAATATTTATTTTAATCTAGCAAACCTTGTTTTTAAGTGTGATGTCAGTTTCATTCTTATAAACAAAATAAAATAAAAGCACATTCTCGAAAAGATGGTTAAAGGAAATTAAATTGCTTTTTCCAGTACTTCTTTTTTAACAATGTGAACAATAAACAGCTATCAGTTTTCTTTTCTTAGATTAGTATTTACAACAATAATTGACAATTGTTACGGACATAAGATTCATCTATAAAATCTAATTGAAAAGCCATCCTATCACACACACACATCCATTAGCAACCGACTATGTTTGTACATTTTCATGTTTTTCTTATCATTCACTTACAACCCGGTACACGAAAGTAGCCGAGTTATTAATGTATCTAACTTATTCCAGGTTTTAGGAAGTCTCAGGTGTACACACAAGGACCTTCAATGATTAAGAATCATTTAAATTTAGCATTGGAATAGCATAAAACTCACCTAAAACAGATAATGGACCCCAGTGGAGCAATCTACGAAAGGGCGAGGACGCCATTTAGTTGAGGTTACCGACTACCTAGGTTCTATAAAAAGTAAAATTATCATATAATTTACCCCATTATATACTTGCACTTTTGTTATTTTTAAATTACAATCGTAATTTTAATTTAAATTATTTATGAATTCCAAAACTGTAAAATAACGCTTTGTAAACGTTTGATGACAATGACATTTGTTTGATTGACTTTTATAAACTTAGACATATAGGTAAACGTTTTGAAACGAAAGTAATTTTTACAATCATTGCCTTTGGGATGGACCCAGCAATTATTCAAAATTCGCGATTGCAAAAAAAAACAGCTTCAAAAGCAAATGTAAAATTCCATGTACTTTTATCTTAAACAATACGATTTAAAAGTTAAAGTTTAGCAAACTTAAAAATTCTGAACGAAATTAAATACGTTTCAATAAAAGTGAAGTGAAACAAATTTTAATGTAGGTAGACAGCAATGTTACCGCCCGCCACCGCAAAATTAAAATAATTGAAACAATAACAAAATGAGACATGAAAAATGGCTAAATAAATCTTTATAAATAGAGCTAGCTGATTGTAACAAATCTATTTTTTTTTACATTCAAACTATGCTGCTTAAATAGACTCATAAAAATGTTGCCGCAGCAGAGACATTTTAAAATTTTGGTACATTTATGATTTCCTACTACATAAATATAATATAATTAATATCTTTTGTAAATGTAACTTTTAGTTAGAATCCTAATCGATATAAATCAATTGTTTCATTGCCAAAGGTAATGTTTGACTTACTTTTCTGTCACAAAAGTTAAGAAGAATATGACAGTTTTTTTATAACAACATCGGCTACCACGTCACGCAGGCAGTTGTCACATCGCGATATTTTTGTGACTCAAGGGTGTGTGCATTCTTTATGTGTGTTGTTCTACTTATGTGGATTATTAGGTGATATTCTTCTTTTTACCGGGTAAGTTATTATCTAAACTTATTTTTTATATGCACCCAAAACCCCATTTTCATATTCCGGGGTAACATTCCGAATTTTAATCTAACGTTTTTCTGTGCTCTGCCGACTGCCCGGTGACTACAATTTTATTGTCATCGTTCGATTATGATTATTTTGTGTGAAAATGTGTAGAATGGTACTGAATAGAAGTTCTAATGAAAGTTTGCAGTGCATACAAGTAGGCATTCAGTCACAATTTCATATGTAATGTCACGCGGCAGAGGACCCGTCAGCGGCGGTGGAAATGTACGTGAACAAAATTATCGTTACATGTATTCTGTCTCGTTGCAGATTGTGATCCCAAACCGCCAACATGCCGAAATCGGTGAGTACTCGTGTTTACGTCGATTTGTTTATAACTGAGCTAGGTTACTAAGTGGTAAGCTGTACAGTTTGTGTCTGTCGTGGATACGTGAGCCCACTGATTTCACCATCGCAATGTGATCAGACGACACATGTATGACGCTGTATCAGCTTTGAGGAGACATTTTTCATACAAAATTGACTTTCTACATTGATAACAGGTTGAAAATATTCAACAACTAACTTCAGTACAAACATTTGGGCAGAAACTATTGTCATAACTTGTAAAATGTGTAACTCTTGATATATTGAGGTGACATTATAAATATTTATGATAAAACTCTTTTGTAAAGTAAAAGTACCTGTCTAGTGTAGAAGATAACAGTATTTCGTAATAAAAGAATTACACTATTGGTTATCTTGTTTAAAATTGTGATAACACAAGTAGGTACATATTGGGCTGCTTGTGTATTGTTGAAATCTAAATCTTGTCCAATAAGAAATAGGTGTAGATTATAATGACATACATACTACATTAGATCATTACTCAATTTAAGTACCAAATTATGAAACATACATTTTATCAACATAAAAAAGTGATTTAATATAAATTTTATAGACTTTCAAAATAACCATGTAAATGCTTTAGATATTTAACAATAGAAAGTTATATTAGATGACATAATGCATGCACTGTATTTCAATTGCCATGGTTCATCTGTAATAGAACTTGCTTCTACCATTAACCAGTTATTTTGTCAGAAAGAAAGTGTGTAAGATGTTATCACCAATAACCTTGGAGAAATCAATGAATTTGTGATAGTAAGAATGTGTGTCAATATGAACCTGCTTAATCTGTTAGGAGTCTTGTAGAAAATTTAATACAATCACAGTTATTAGAAGTATTTGTAGTGTTACCAAGTGTCACACTGCTTTCCGTCTCATAAACACGGGATATACATATTCTGAAAGCTTGTAACCATGATTAATATAAATCATTTATTTATTTACTGATGACCTGTAGGTCTGCACAATTAAAATACAATAAGTTCTTAATAGTTGGAAGTTATTGTAAAAAAAATATTATGACATGATAATTTCCAAATCATAATTGATCAGATTAAACCCCATTTAACTAATTGAAAAATAAATTGCACTGTAGGCAATACCGAAATGGCGGTTTTAAAAATGGAACTGGTGACTCAAGCAATAAAAAAATAAAGCCCCATTTTAAAAATGAGATGGCGAAGGCATTCATGATTCAACCTCAATATTTTAATGAGTTCACTATGACATTGACTGTGTTATCATCACATCCTGGTTGACACTGAGTGATGATACTCTTCCTTTCAAGGCCCTTGGATACACTATAATGTAGATAATTATTTTATAAATAGCTGGGCACAGATTGTTGTAGAACTTTTGTAACTAAAATATGTATTTGGATGAGATTTCAACCACTGAAATTATGTCAAAAGAGTCAACCAATTTTTTTTGTGTATGATATCTTTGCCACCATTCATTATTTTGTTTCACAGATTTATGCATTATACTATGTATGACCAAACAAATACTTAACCTGTTTCTGTATCCATTTATTTTTCCAGATACTGGGTTATATTAGCAACGCCCTTGATTTAGGTGCAAATGACAATGTCTTGGTTAGTCTAAATGTTTACATTTGGTTATCCAGTTTTTCTAGTGTTTTTTTTATAACCCATAGTTGATCATTTTGTTTGCAACCCTGTTTTGTTTGGTTTTTTTCCTAATTAGTTTATTAATTCAGTGGTGACTTTTATTTGAAATTGTAGTTTTGAGGTATTTAGAAAACGGTTTAGTTTTTGAAAACTTCAAATAAATCCATGCATGTCTTACAAATAGATTTCCTATTAGTTAATACACAATAGTCCTAGATTCACTGAAATAGAAACTGTAAGGTCACCTCCACAGCTTTACAATTCATTTGACACAAGTTACTATGCAGTGTACCTGTATATCTATTAAAGTGTAATGTAGTTATATGAAGTAAATTCCATTAGCATGATTGCATTCTAGTTTGCTCTCCTTGGTTTTTGTGTTGCTGTGAAACATTCTTGATGGCTTGTGAGAACCTAGATAGGAATATAGATTTTTCTGTTATGAACAACCCTTCAACTCAAAATTTTGCTATTAGTTTGTCAAACTTAAGAAGTAACTTGAATGGCAGTTGTTTGGCATTCTTATACAAAGATTTGAAGTGTTGGATGTGCCCTCGCCATACTTAGGTCCTTAGGTCGCACGAAAAACTGTTTACGCGGAGAGTGAACTCGTACATTCCACATGGAACGATGGATATGCTTTTCAGTATGTTTGAGCCAGACCTTTTATTTTCTTGGACGTCGGTCGCCGTCGCGGGGCGCATCTTACGATTGAAATCTTTGGTATATTAGCAAATTCTTGTGTTGATGAACCCTAGAGTGAGCTGTAAACTAAAAGGATCACGAAACATGATCTTAAATGTCTTCATAATTGTTGCAGACAGGAACCAATTAATTACTCATTCAGTAATGTAGTGGGCGGTGTTCGTAGCTAATGTAGCTATGGATATTATTACTAAATGTGATGTCTTTATCTCTGTAGTTTGAATGGAATAGTAATTTTATGCATGATGTGTAAGTTTGTGTGACGTCCATTTGATTGACTACCTGTGTTGTACAAGACTGGCTTTTGCCCGCGGGTGCTCGTATAGAGCTCCGAAATTTTCGCACGGGAACGTACTACCCGGATAAAAAACTATTCTCCTAGTCCTATTTTCTAAACCTAGGTCATGGTCTATCCATGTGCTAAATTTCATCCTAATTCGCTTAGCCGTTTAGGCGTGAAAAGATAACAGACAGACAGAGTTACTTTCGCAATTGTAATACGTATTCGTATTATAAACACGCAGTAACATTTTCTTATAAAGTTATTCCATTTTTTCGAACTTGCTGCACTTCGTCACAAAGCTCATTTGTTTTGCTACAAACTAACGAAACGCAAGTTAGTTCGCATCACGAAGGGTGTTGCCAGTCGTAAATCTAATAACAAGTGATATAATGTAAGTAAGAGAAGCCTGGCTCAAGTGTGTCAGAGGAAGGAAGCGGGAAAGTGGGGCAAGCTTATCTGGTTAGCGGACGATGGCACGGCGGCCGGTGCAACCGCGCCCGGCGACACATAGCGCGGGTCATGTTTATGTACGTGTTAGCTAAGTTAGAGCCATCCGACTAACTTGGACGCGAGTTTACGGTACTACATTAACAAAAGGTGTACTGAAAGAGAACGCCACGAGGCTATAAGTCCACCTATGAACCACTGGATGAAATTTAAATATTAAATGACTATAGGCTCGCCAATATGGGTGTTCCTTCTTCTTATTTCTGAATCAATGATTTAAAACCCTTTCGAAAAGATGAATCAGTACTTGGGTCAGTACGTACTTAGGGCAGTCACACTGGGTGTCGCAGGGATCACATTATATTCTCCCTTATTCCTAAAAATAAACACCTGTTCAACACCCACGCCTGAGTCGGCAGTGGCGTGCCTAGGGGCCAACAATACGGCAAGCCTATAAGGCAAGCAAACTGTTCAGAAACCCCAACATCATGATGAGTGGTAGGTTATAACGGCAAGCCAAGCTTTTAGGCTTGTATGAAGGTACCGTCACCATCTGTCGGGGAGTCAGGAGCCCGAAGTCTGATAACCAGAAGATCATACTAGGGTGTTACCCATTACCTGGGTAGTAGAGTACAGAAAGGAAGTCACGCCAAAAAAAGGTACCTGTTCAGCTGCATCTATGTAGTTAGACTAGTAGCCGACCACAGATGAAGACACCTCTGTCTAGCTCTTCGGGTTGTACAGGCGTGATGTTTATGTTCTGTGTATATTTATATTTTGTACGAAATGCGTTGAACGGCAGTAGATAAGCGAACTCCGCCCGCGATTCATTTCCGCCGATTACGAGTTTACGACATGAGTAAAGATAGTTTCTAGCGTCTCGTTTTGGCCTCCTGTCCGGATTTTTCAAATTAGAGTAGGTATATTCATTTTCCCAATATTAATATCTAAGTTACGTAGTCCAGACTTTTTGTTGTCAGGGCTTTCCAAATTGGGACTGCAGCTCATTCTAGTCCGTTGATTGGTCTACTACATACGTATATTCATTTTCACTAACACTAAGTGCCGCCTAAATAAATGGCGTGCTGCTAAATTGCCGAGCGTTAAAAATACAATTTCTTTAATTTAGGCATTCTTTTAAGTGTCGCTTATTGATAGTGAAAACGGACAGTAGTAGATATCATAGGTACGTAAAGTTCAAGAGTCGAAAAGGTTTAGCCAGAGCACTGAAGATCCCAAGTGGAGCGCGTGTTATCTTGTTAGCGGAAAGCGGGCACTGAA
This sequence comes from Noctua janthe, assembly GCA_910589295.1. Classification (NCBI taxonomy): domain Eukaryota; kingdom Metazoa; phylum Arthropoda; class Insecta; order Lepidoptera; family Noctuidae; genus Noctua; species Noctua janthe. The sequence goes on from OU342562.1 coordinate 17,583,908, forward strand.
CCCTACAGACGGATGCTATGATTAAATACCAGTACCTAGAGTGACATCTTAGCGTGTCGATGACAATTTCAATTGAATCAGCCCAAAATTTGGCGACGTGTTTGGTAGAAAGTATGCTTACGCCGGGAGCAGCAAACACTGCGTTACCGTGCTTCGGGTGACAGATCTCGGCGATAAGCGTGAGTCCATCGATGTATGGCCGGCTTTGGGTTTCATCTCGACGGGTCTCCTGGACGACTAGAGTGGCATGTAAAGGCTCTAATATTTCGGTAAGAAACTGAATATAATGACCGTTGAAAATCGCGAGAAACTTGGATAAAGGATGTATAGAACCGAAAAGGTCTATGGCAGAAGAAAAGGGACGCCTATATCCAGCAGTGGGTGATTCTGGTCTGATCATTAATATTAAAATTGAGGCACACCAATTAAAAGTTGTCTCTTCGATTAGTAACGTATCGACAACCCCTTAATACTGGCGATGGCGGTGCAATAAGAAACGAAAGATACGCAACCAGCGCCCCAATTGCGTTACACAGTTTTCTATCGCATCCCGAAAAATACTGAAGAAGGTAATACAAAACTAGCACTTATGTTCGAATCATTTTGGCTGTGCCGTACCTAGTCGGATTAAAATTCGTCTGCTAAACAACGTAAAAGAACATTGAATTGTGTTAAACCAAAGTGAACAGCAATGGGAATGTTAGTCTGTCACACAACTATCCAGCTTTTTAGTCGATTGTTGTTTTTATTAGGTAGGTAGATACATACTTTGTTGTCATGTAAAAATAATAATAAAAATACCTATTATTTGCTAATATTAGCCGTTTGAACAATCAGTAGGGGAAAACTGGAGCATTTTTCCTTTAGCGTTGGACTACATTGTACAGAACTTCAGGATAATATGTCAGTCGTTCACGATCCCGCAACGCAAAAGCAATTCCCGGGTGAATATTATTTTATTTGGGAGATATTTTAATAAAATAGTGCTCCATTAGAGTAAATTTACTGTTCCATTATAAAATGTGAAAATCTGCCAGAACTCAGTGCAATAAAATAATCAAGTGAAAAGTTTCTGCCAAGTTCTGTTTAGAAGAGAAGAGTCGCCAATTTCAACAATGTCTATGTACCGTGTCGATCAAAAAGGCAACATCAAATTGACGCCAAACGTAAGTGTGCTCATTATTTCTGTTTTAACAACATTTAAATAAAAATAATTCATTAATGATAGCAGATTACATTTTCATTAAAAATCGAAAGTTACGAATTTACCGAAATTAAACATTGCTCATTATTTAATGCTCAAATCAAATCTATATTATAATTACTTAATACTTTCACATAAACGTTTAATTTTTGCACGAAATAACTCGAGTTCCTGTTGTACTAGCATATTAAAATCAGGATAACTGTTAAACATTAATTGAACAAGTTTCATTATCAATTGTGGTCAAGGAACCATTTGTAGAATACCAAAAATGGTACCTAAGCTGAGCATAAATTAATATGATACCAAGTTACGATTTTGTGTAAATTATTTTGAAAATTAGTTGATAATTATAATCTTATACTTGGGCATGCAAGTCCCAGTTTAGTCTGGTGGCAAAAAGGCACCTATCTTGCTATCCCCTATGAATATACTAAAGTGCTAATTAGTTGGTAATTAACACCTAGCAAAGGCAAGCTTAGCTGGTATAGCAAGAACATAAACGATAGGGGGAGCCAATAGAACCTTCGCGCACCGATGAACTTAGGCACTTACATAACAAAATATACAAACACTGGTGTTTATGATTAGCAAGGTAAAGGTAATCAGGGTTCGTATAACTTATGAATTGTAAGTAGATAAATAAAATATTTACATAATAAAGTAAACTACTTACTAAATATGGCAATTAATTGAGTTGAGCACAATTATACACACGCGCCTTGCACTACACGTAATGTTGTAAGTAGACTCATCGATTGGATCACAATTCAATTTAGATGCAAGGAAAAAAAGTAGCGAAACTGAAGGTGGTATGAGCGAGGTGTGAGCCGTGAGGTGAGCGCGTGCGCCGGCCTTGAGCTCGGGGCGCGCGCGCATCCCCGCGGCGACCGCGACCGTTCAGTTCAAACTGTACCGCCGCGTCCGCCAGACGCGGCTCATGTGCTTCACCAGTTTACCACAGGATCTTATAAACAACCTTGTGTTTGTGACATTACCCAGTGCGTGTGACCATAAAATCGGCCACCATGGTTGCCGGCGGCAAACAGGTCAGTTACATAACCAAAGGACGACTCTCCAAATGACGTCTCAAGTACTTTTTTTGCCAAGACCGCAAAAACTGCACAGAGAATCTTCTAGTGCTTAGCGCAATACAAAATCCCTCGAATCCTAGACCTCTAAAACTTGTTTCTCAGTATGTACATCGTCCAGTCTTCCTACTTAAGCTTGAGGGTACCCTGTCCGGGTGCCTTAGTCACCTGTACTGAATAATTAAGTAGCATCCAAAACAAGTGGTCGCATGCGTCACAGCTCATCACGAGCACAAAAATTGTGAAGTCAGCATAGTAACAGGTGCCCGGGCCACCTTTCGAACGTTTCGACAAACGAATAAATTACATTAGTGTACAGATCGGCGAGAATCATGTTGACTGAAATCATAAGTTACAGTGATGTCATCGCATCGTAAAGCCGCAAACTCCAAGATGGAGTCGGTCATGGCTTTATTATTTATTTTGCATCATGCAAACGGTCGTAACCGTCTTTTTGTTCCCTATCCCTGTCCCTCCTGCGTGTCGGAGCGAGATAGAACCACTTTCCTGTTTCGCCAAGGGTCTGGTGCTCTCGCTTTCGATGGGATCTTTTGTCTTGAATCACCTTCCAAGCTCGTGATGAAAAAATCTAACATTGTTCTCTCGGAATGTTTTTATCGATCTAGCTCGTTTATGACTAGGCAAACTTACGGAGAATTTCAATGTGTTTATCACTGATACGAATGTAGTACAATATAAACGTGTGAATTTTCGATTACTTTATCGAAATTAACACAATGAGTTGTAATGAATTTTATCTTATCGCTATTATAATGGTGTACGTTATGGTTACCTACTGGTCAATACATTATTAAAATACCTAGGAGTTAGGAGTAGTACATTGAAGTACTAGATCTCACGTAGACGTTGGCTGTGTATCTGTCTGCGTCACGCGATGCAGATGCTGACTTAACATTAAACGGGCTCATTACATCGTTGGGCGCGTTGAAACACTAGTTGATTATAAAACTTGCTCCATCAGCGCCACTTAAATCACGTACTACTAATGTATGAAGATGTTCAAGGTTTTCCTCATCTGTAAGATTGTTAGGTTCAGAAAAAACATTTAATCACTGCTTGTTTTACCATTTTAGACTTATTAAAATACTTTTTGTTGACGTTGCTCAGCTCCGAAATTAAATAATTTGCTAACTTCAGCTTGGTGAGACCTACCACGTAAAATATTCCTACTCTTAAATCTGACCAACATTCAATTAACGTTTTTTAACCCCAAGGGGGGCTTATAATGTTATAAATCTGCGTAAGGACGAATTTATGAATTTGAGATTTGTCAAGTTCAGTGTACCGTTCTCTTCATTCAAAATTATATTATTTAACTATTTTTCAGTGGCCGTGTTGGTTAGAGCCTTGAACATTTAAATAACACTACCAGTTTTCGTTCCACCTCGCTCTGAAACTTCGGTCACGTTTAGCCATAAAAAACCAATTCGATTTATCAAAAAATGTTTGGAATGTTAATTAAGGCTCAGAATTTTAATTAAGTGCATATCCTGGTGTAAAACGGAAGCAATTTCGGCAGTTCTTTATGATTGCGATAAAAGAAACATGCACCATTGGAATAGTTTTATTCTAGTAAATAGGCAGGCAGCGAGCATTACTGACTAAGAAGAAGAACGATAAGGTCAGCAGCTGATGTTTTGCTTGATGAAATACAATGGATAGAACCTTACTTAGTGACAAGACATGCAACGCAGAGACACTAATTAAAACCTGCCTAAGTATCTACAACATCACGTTATCACAATGACTGCACGTGACTTCACTTATTCTTTACAACAAATGTAGAGAATCTTTCAAGTTAGTTAGTTGTTAGTTTTATTTCAGTTTTATTTGGCTCCCGACTCCGACACTGGTCAACGAGACACAGAGCTTTTTCTGTTATTTTGATTTCCGTAATCCCAAGTGGTAGGGTGCTTTTGTGGTTTATGATTGCTCTTAACGTGTCAATGGCCATCAAAGATAAACATGTTCTCTGAGTCACAACGTGGTCTCTAACGAAAAATTATCCATCTCAATTCTCGACTGAAAGCGACTTAGCACCACCTGATGCATCGATCGATCTTCGCGGAGGCCATGAAGCCGTAAGCCCCTCATTCATTATAGCCTGTACTTGAATTTAATTTGACGGTCGATATGCTCCATGACCATGTAGTGCCGTTTCACTCCGTTTCACTTACACTCTATTGTGATTTCTAAAGCACAGCGGAATTTCTTTTCCTATCACCTCGGATATTTCGAGTCTCGCTTTTGACGAAACTTCGTGAGATTCGCGGAGGTGTAGCAATTTAATTGAGTCAGGTAGCAAGATCGTGAAGATTTTGTTAAGTTTTCACTTACGCAAATTGTAGGTTTAATTTGGACTTTGGCTCCTCCTAGAGCCCAAAGCACACAATATTAAACAAACCTCGTCTGATACAACCGGTGCGATTGACGTCAGAAAAAATGCTTCTAAAAACATCCACTATAATATTTTAAAACAATAGGATCTAGGATCTCCCGCAAGGTGCGACTTCACCATTGATCGTATACATTTTAGCCACGTGTTACATCCATCTGTCAGTGCACCTGTTACGCCACCCTCGATCCATCCCCTTTGCACCATCCTGCCTCAGAACGGCGCGATTTTTTGATCACCTGACTTCCCATTCAACTTTGTTCCCTGTTACCTAATACATAATGGTTCTTATCATTCAGTAGTTTCCTAATAGTCTCAAGTGTTATATCATCTGTTTGCTTTTTAGGGTAGGTTTATACCGACGTTTTTTGTGAACCGAACGATTTATCTGCATTAGCTGAACGTGTTTGACTTTGAATCGTAGCTATACAAGTCTGTAATTTTAAAGGTTTTTTTGGAAAGTCACCTTGAGATTTGGTGGTATCATTGAATAAATCAATATCTATTTTATTAATAACTTATCTCAGTTCCCGTATTGATAATTACGGTACGAATATTCAAAATACCAGTTCTTACAAGTTTTTACCTCCAGCGCCGACCTCGCGACCCTAGTTCAAAGTTAATAATTATGTCGTCAAATGTACTTACAACAAGTATATTTAATGTATCTTCGTAATTATCATCAGTTCACCTTGGTCACCTCATGTTACTTCCTACTAAGCTAAGATACAGCAAGGACATCATTCTACCATATTTTTGATTCTTGAATATTTTTCTGTGAAACAATAGAATGGGTCTTTGTGAAAATGTTGTTGTTATTAACATATTTGGCAGGTGTATTTAAAATAAATGTACAATAAGGTTTTCACGGTAGTAGTGAGATGAAAACAAAATTCGCTTCTGTTTGGAGCAAGATGTTAATGCCAACATGTTGTTTCGATGTTGGAAGCAGATGTTATACAATGTCTCAATATAAATTATGATGTGAACATTGTGAACTAGGCGTGTGGTCTTCGTCTAGGAATAGGCCTAACGCGACTTAAAATTAAAGAATATGAAAATGCTGTTTGTGGTTACAGACCTAAACCTAAAATCCGCTGACAAGAGAATACTGCGATAAAATTAATAAGCAAAGCTTTAAACCTGATTCATAAGCACAACGAAATCAATCTCAGCTTAAATCAGACTGCGAATTAGCAGAAAAAAAAAATAGAAAATAAAACTCCTGAGACAGACAACGCGACCTTTGAAGCTGCCAACTTGGGTACAAATATAATAAGCGTCTTCCAAGCATTATTCAATCCTTCGCTTGTATTCCTATTTATAGAATCCGCAGCACACACGGTTGCCATACGCGTTTCTAGTTTATCATACTACTATCTATAAAGCGTTACTTGTGTATTTAGGTGATGTCATGGTGTGATCATGTGCCCCTAGTTTGTCAAGATGTGGTCATGACCACGAACACCAAACGTCGGCTGGGTAGTAAAGACAAAACAATTTGTTATTTTTAGGCAGATACCATGCTATCGATCGATATCTCAGCAAAAATGTGAAAATCTAGACATGATTTGATGATAGTTTTCCTTGGCATTGTTTATAATAGAATTCCATTTAACTTTTTGATTATAAAAGATAATCGTAAGTGATTATCATTCCGCGAAGTTGTTGGAAATCAAATGGATAACTGTGGTGTATATGGACGATAAGCTAATTTATTGATTAATTGGGTTGCACCCAAAAACACAGAAGTTTGAGCTGAGGAATTTATTTATTTTTATATTTATCTCTATAATTTAGCAACTTCTCATAAGTCTAAACTAATTATTCATAGGGTAACAAGAAATGATCGCAATATGGGTAGGATTTCCTTGACATGCGACTGGATTTACTGTTAATACGTGATTACTACCCAACATGGCCTTTAAAGTATCGATTCACTCAACAACTCGTATTAGTGTCACGAAAGGAAAATGGAAACATTTTATACACGCACGCTCACAATACTTTAAACCGTGTTCATTTTATTGTAATGCAACAATTTATAAAAGGATTTGCATTCAAATCTTTACCCTTATTCAGTGTAACAGTGACCTCATGAGCCGTACACCTCTTATTCGCGTAAAACGTGACTCATTTTCTTAATATAGACGTGGTTCACGTGGTGCATCCATTACCGATATTATTATAAAATCACTTATATCCTCATATTGTTCCAACAAATTGTTGTCTTTCCGCGGTTTCCTGCTAACAAGCGGTCGTTTTCCTGTCGTAAGCCGCATGACACACTAACAGGGCCGCGGTTATAATATGAAATCATTTTCACTGCTTAGTGGTGGTTTATGTCTATCACTATTCAAGATTTTCTAATCAGGTAATGATCGTACATTAAGAAAACTAATGGCGCATCTCATAGCGTCTATAGCTCTTTACTAATAGCCAACATGCGAGAGTTTGAGACCGGTTTCTTTATCAAGATACTCAACGTATTTTGTATTTGCCGGCGAAACGTCTTCTACGCAAGTTCTAGCATCATCAGCAGTACTATTAAGATTGTTATCATTAGCATATGTTCCAAACAAAACAAAAATTCACTCTCCAACACATGTTTCTTCATAATAATAGATCTATGAAATTACATGCTCACTTTCTTGAAGGCAAGTTTCGCGTGCAAAGCGAAGCGAACAAATTGGTCGTAGCTTATACAAACATCCGTCGTTTACACAGGCGATAACGCTCTAGTCGCAACACCGCCTTCTTATCTCGCGTTGGTTTCTCAATCTCACCCAGATGACTCAGCTGCATTATTAGCTACTTCATTATCAGCCGTCCTTGCGCTCGGAATGCCTATAATATTTGCTTTCCAAAAAGGAAGCCTCAATTCCGTTAGTTAGAAAGTGTGTTATAATTTTGGTTAGATTTAGTTGCTCAGCTGCAATATCATATCATCGACAAAGCCAAAACGAATCTTTATTACAAAAATGAAAACTGATGATATCTAGGGATTCTATATGCCACAGGTAAACCATATCGTACAGACAAGCAAGTTTTACGCCGATCGGAAGCAATTAGATTCGTCTATCTTTCGGGACTTGTCTCGCCTGTTTCCGTTGCCATGAGGCAATTTCGTCGATATGGTATATCCAAAACTGTACAAGCACATCAGCATGTGACATTGATGGCCGTGTCGTACGTTCATTAGCTTTTAGTTACGCATCTATGAACGTGTAACTACTAGCGTGCGCGTGTCCCCATTATATTTAAAATTATGAATAAAACAGGTTTACTAACTTGGTTTGTGGTAGAGGAAATATTTCAAATTGACAGATGACCTTCTGACTTTGTTTTTCCTTTACGTAAAACCTTATGAGTTACATCATACTACAAAAGTACCACAAATTCTGATCAGTTTCTCGGCACCAAACTTCGAGGAATATCTTATTTTAGTCAATTCATTTTATTTCGGAGTGTGTTTCGGTTTATTTCTACTTCACTTCACACATCTCATATATTTTATGGTTTAGTCAGGATTTACTGAACACACAAGAGCAGATTAAAACAAGTGTTGACATAATGATGACGAATTGTCTAGAAATGCTCTCCAAGCATGTAAAATATGCATCATTTGTAGAGCAAAGTCGCGACTTTACACCGATCACATTTGCATACATTTCACAGTAGAAACTAGTTCACATTAGTTTAAATTAACGACATTGAGAACATTCGAGTTATTTTTATGAACGCTATCATTGTCCTTTCCTTAACCTTATTACTGGAGGTTAGCAGAGGTTGTGTTACAATTTTAAATAATGAACCATGCGGGCTAGTTGATAAGCTGTGAATTATAGGGGAAGACGAGAATAGCCGAGGTTGAATAATTGAGGCTTAGAAATGAATGAATGAATGTGGGTGATTATTTGAAAGTATTGTTATCGATAGTTGTCCTTAGGATCGTGTAAAATATCGTGAGCATCTTCAATTGGCTTGGACGTAAAACGACTAAACGGCTATAAAATATCGAAAGTTAGTAAATTAGTGGTAACAACATTTCCCACCTAAGAACGTAAACATGAAAGATCCTGGTTGGCCGCTTTTTATTTGCTGTATATGTTCTGCGCTGGCACGGCTCCAAGCTGCGCTTTCTGATTATATTCCGGTATTCAGCTCTTTGAACTTTGACCTTCATTGAAAGTATTTATTTATGTTATCATGTACTTAAAAATCGATTATAGATAACAAAATTATCAATTCAAGATATTTTATTATCTAGGTTAAGTCATGATTTGTAAGTGGACATGATACATAGTTAAATCATTAATAATTCAAAGTTGATTACTTTGTCTACTACCTGTATGATAATTTTAATCACTATACATGTATACGTAGGTACCTTAAGGACTGACTCTGCTCTTGGCACATCATTGTATAGCCATAAACAGCCAACGCAATCGCCCAAATGATCGATATTAGTAAAATTTTATATCTTTCCGGAACTATCGAACTTATACTATGAATGAACGATGTGTACATCCATTGTTACCACTTTGCAGATAATATCTCCATCCGCAGCTAGAACTAGCATTGTTAGTGTAATCATGTTTTCATTACTAGGCTCTGATGTCGAGTCATCGGCTACTGCGAATGCCTTCGCTCTGCTACTTTAGTTTATTTTTGTACCGAGTTTATTTATAACTTTATATCTTCTCGCTTACTTTCAATTATAAATATGTATGCTTTCGTGGGTTTGGCGAACTGCATAAATACCTCCCCACGTTGGTCTGTGATTTGAATTGGAAATTTAATATTTTATAAGTAAGTTTCTTATGAGTGGTATTATTAGACATATATTAGATCAAGGATTATCGTTAGTTCCCGATACTTCACGTCCACGTCAACCTTATCCATTGTTCTGCCCGTCCCCTGGCCATCTGCCTCATTGGTTAATGCAGAAATTCTAGAAAGACCTTGGCCATAATGAAAAATATTGTAGCGTTTTCTGAGAAATGGCAAAATAAATAGAAACTATTTACTTAGCAATTTCATTTGCGTGAACTGCGATCGTTTGCTAGAATTTTCATTTGAATTTTTATGTTTGTCTAGAATTGTTTTGTGAAAACTTGGAAAAATACCACCGTTTAAATACTAATTTGTTTCTTAAAATGACTGACGTCAACTGAAGTTTTTGGAAGATTTCGACCAACGATGCTTTATATCTAAAATATCCTTCGTTATCGTTTTTACTGTAAGTTAGAGTTCTAATTCAAATCAATGATTAGACCATACTAGTGACAAAAGACAGGACCAACCACGGATTTATGATAAGTATTTTTATCAAACGAAGCTCTCAACTAACATCCCTCTTTCATCGTCTCCATAAAAGTAAAGCATCGAACTAAACTTAAAGAGATCATAAAAGGACGTTGATAGAGCTCGACAGTGTAATGCCATGACATAATCGCCCCGGAAGATGGCATCCGCTTGGCATGCTACCAACTGCACACTAGATAGCAGCGTTAACGTTTCTTCTATTTATGTTATGATTCCCTATATTTATTTCAGTTTCTATGAATGAAACTTTATTTCGGTGTAGTTTGGTATTCATTTTCCTTATTCACTCACATTTTTTGAAAATATTGTTCTTGTGTTTGGGTAAAAGGTCAATATTACATGTTCTTTGTGTGTTATTGATAGTGATGAGTAATTTGTTGTCATTAGTGTATCTGGCGATATCATTGATAAACTCATCTGGCCTCATACGAGGGCGGGTCAATAAGTCCGTGACTTTTGGAATAAAACACAGATTTTTTGATAAAAAAATAATTTTATTTTTCAACGTAGTCTCCCTTGAGCTCTATACACTTTGTCCAACGCTTCTCCAATTTTTTTATCCCTTCCAAAAAAAATGATTTGTCGAGGTCCTCAAAATAGGCCTTTGTTTGCGAGATGACTTCATCATTGGAGTCAAATCTTTTTCCACCAAGCCATTTCTTCAGGTTTGGGAACAAGAAGTAGTCGCTCGGAGCCAAATCTGGAGAATAGGGCGGATGAGGGAGCAATTCATAGCCCAATTCATGGATTTTTGCCATGGCAACTGCACATGTGTGCACCCTTGCATTGTCTTGGTGGAAAAGAACTTTTTTCTTGGCCAAATGAGGTCGGTTTTTTTTCAAATCGTCATTGAATCGGTCCAATAAGTTGGCATAATATTCCCCATTGATTGTTCTTCCCTTTTGAAGGTAGTCAATGTGGATTATCCCGCGTGCATCCCAAAAAACAGTCGCCATAACTTTATTGGCTGACAAACCCACCTTGGCCTTCTTTGGCGCCGATTCACCCTTAGAAACCCACTGTTTTGACTGTTGTTTGGTTTCTGGTGTGTTGTGATGGATCCATGTTTCGTCCACGGTTACAAAACGGCGCAAAAACTCCTCCATATTGCGATTAAACAACGCCAAAGCTTCCTGTGAAGTTGTTACACGATTGCGTTTGTGGTCGACTGTGAGCAAACGCGGCACCCATCTTGCGGAAAGCTTTCTCATGCCCAAGTGATCATTCAAAATTGAAACCACTGAGCCATGCGAGATCCCTACGGCTTCCACAATCTCTCGCACTTTCAATCTTCGGTCGGTCAACACCATATCGTGAATTTTTTCGATTGTTTCGGGTGTAGAGACCTCAACTGGGCGTCCAGGACGTTCGGCATCTTCAGTGCTTGTACGGCCACAACGAAATTCAGTAAACCACTTTTTTACCATTGAAATCGATGGTGCAGAGTCCCCATAGTATTTATCAAGCTTAGCCTTGGTCTCGGTAATGGTTTTTTTTCGCAAGAAATAATGCTTAATAAGCACACGAAATTCACTTTTTTCCATTTTCTCCTCAAATTAGTGAGTAGTCTGATAAAAATAGCTGTCAAACACAAACTAACTGACGCAGCAAGTTTAAATTTTGACAGGAGTCAACTGACAGATGCCTGTTGACAGGAGCAGTGTTGCTGTTTCAGTAAAGAGGTCAGAAATTCAAAAAGTCACGGACTTATTGACCCGCCCTCGTATTACTAATGATATAGGAACCTAAAGTATGACGGACTAGAATATGTATTTCCAGATAATTTACCCTTTAATGTACTTAAAATTCGTGACTATAGTCGAAATTACTTAAGTGGTATAAAATTATCGACAAAATTAATCATTCGAAGGTAAACCACAAAAAAAAATTATATAAGACCTATTAGCTGTTAACCAGTCCATCAACTTATCACTTTATTATTCACATTGCCACGTGTATAAGCGAGATATTTTAGCAAGGTATTAAAATTCCAAATGCTGTGTTACTTAAGGCCATTTTTTTTCGATCTCTAACAAGCCTTTCCACCAACATCAATCCAAAAGTGGCCTTCGTTACTTGACGCTCGTTAGAACTTAATCGAAACCGATTCCTTCTAGGCCTTATTAGCTACTCAGCTTATCGATATCGTCTGTCCAATATAACTTGTTACCTAAAGGTTGTTTGTTCCATTATACGCACTATTAGCTAGGTATAACAAGTCGGTTGACTGTTGGCACACATCTGTTGTACACAATGCCGTTTGAGTCCGTTCCACTGTTTTCTTTGCCATATTCGATCTGACACTTGAGGTCTTTTACGTTGGAACAAGGGCGCACGTATCCATTTATTCAATAAATATGGAAACAATAAAACAAGTAATAAATCTATGCAATAACAGTTATTTAGTACCTTAATTTAATGTTAGAGAAATTTCCCATCAGAATAAAGATTTCTCCGAAGCGCTGTTTATTCGCGCTGGTGTTGCTTAAATATGCCAAATAGGGAATCCAATCCTGCATCAAAACCGCGATCCCGCAGGCCTGCGGAATTGGCGTCATCAATCCCGCGGGATCTGCGGAATTGAGATTTTTTAAATATTCTTTTGTTTTGAGTAGTTATTTAAAAAAAATATATGAAATAAAGACAAGTAAATTTTTATTATTAGTATTAAGTGGACTTATGACTTATTACTAATCAACAATTGAATTAAATGATGCTTTAGAGGTAAATCGCCACGAAGGTAAATCCCCGTGCCGTGGGGGAATCCCAAGTCATAGAGTATTTGATCTGAAATTGATTAATTACCGAAACAAAAATTATTTTTAGCTGTAAGTATAAAACCGATAAGTGAAGTATTGTCCATATAAATGCTATAGAAAAGTCACGTACGAGTTCCATGGGAAAGTTGTTAAATCACTTATCAATGAGGCTGTGCTGGGTTTTAAAAATAATCAGAACGTTCTATTTTTTTCAATCCCGCAAACGTACGGGTTCCCACATTAGTAATCCCGCATTTCCGATCCCGCAAAAAAGGTGCATCCCTAATGTCAAATATGTGCGATTTATGCATAAATGAATACTGTTGTACGTTCAAGACAGTCGGTTAGAAGATGAGATGATCTCCTAAATCATTTCGTCACTTGCGTTGACTAATTGCTTTTGTATCTTCGGAATTTTTATATACACCGATGTTCTTAGTATTAGTAACCATTAAGATAACCTATTCTTCCCTTGCTCTTTATAAATCCAACTTAGCCAAGTAATGCCTTGAACCTACAGCTTGAATTTGTTCATATTATATGCCATTCTATATTAGACCATATATTAACTGTTTCTCTAATTCCAGATGAACGTCCGTGTGACGACGATGGACGCGGAGCTGGAGTTCGCGATCCAGCAGACGACGACTGGCAAACAGCTGTTTGACCAGGTCGTTAAGACCATCGGCCTGCGAGAGGTTTGGTTCTTCGGCCTCCAGTACACCGACTCCAAAGGTGACCTCACCTGGATCAAACTCTACAAAAAGGTTAGTAGCTAGTTCCTTCTAAAATTATCTTCACAGAAGATTGATCCTTGAAAATAAACTTATAATTTTCAAACTAATCTCAGAATGAATAAAAGATACTTGTGTCAGAAATCGATTAGGATGAAGAGGATTTATCTATTAGTCAACAATTTCATAAAAATGCAACCTGATTACATAACGAGGTCAATGAATGCCTTCATAAGAGAAACAAGATTCGCGATGTCGTATTAGCGATAGCAGTAGAACTAGACCAGAATCACAGTTAGCTAATATTAATTTGCAAATATCAACAATGTAAACTTCATTAGCGGCGAAAGAAATCTAGTTGCAGCATCGTTTGAATCAGCCGCTCCGCTTACATACTTTACAGACAAATCTGCGTTTGTTTGCGTTAAAGAATCATCACTAATGTGGCTGGATACTAAATTAACGTTTAAATTGTGTGTTTACTGCAAGTCGTGAGGGGGCGGCTATTGCCCGCCGCGAACCAAATGCTATGTAACGATTATTTTTAGCACAACCAGTGCGCCTAACAAGTTCAAGTTCGTTTTGTTTTCTTATTTGTTGTTTGTGAGATACTCGCTCGATAAACTGATATTTTTCTTTCTTATTAACTATCTCTTTGATAAACGCTGATGCCGCGATCATCATTTTAATTGCATCGAATTTCAAACTATGTTCTCCAAATAGTCTTGGTCGATGTGCACTTAAACGTCTATTTCCTTTCGCCTGCCTTGGCGACGTTCAATTCTCATTGATTCCAAACACGTTTCCGTCATGCTGTGCCACAAACAAACGATTCTGTGAAATTGTTTTCCTTTACCCTTATCCTCCGCGCGACACTGACCCCGTATTGCAATGTCAACGTGT